>OX031009.1:34668928-35996071 GCA_943735925.1 Pollenia amentaria
TCGTTATCTCAATTGTCCCTCAAGAAGCTATCCATTGAGATAGCGAAATATTGGTTTACAAATAATTAATATTTTTTATAAAATTGACCTTGGACTTGAAAAATGATTGCGAAGAAGGAAATTTTTTAAAGTTTTTTAATACGATTAACCAGCCCATTAAAACTTCACAACATTAATATCACAAAAGTTTTAACTTATTAAAGAGGAAAAATGTAATAAAAGAACTCATGCCAATACGGTTAGTTTTCCTCAAATGAAAATGCAAAGTAACCATATAGGTTAACCGTAGAATGCATTACTGGGTACCCGTGTGTCCACTGGCAAGTTTAAACGTTTCTAGCTGCAAAACCAATACTAATAAAGTATTGAGATTATGGAAACTCAAATCTTTTTGAGTCTTTTTATTGACCATTTCTGAAATTTGGCTGAGCGGTTCCACAACTATAAGCTTCCAAAGATGACACCTACGCAAACACATAACCGGGGTGCACGTGTACCCAATAGTTTTTATATGAAAAAAATTGCAAATAAGAGGCTTTTCAAAGATCTTTGAAATCAAATATATTAAATTATCTAACTATAAAGGTAAAAATTACAATTGGGGTAAAATCGGGGTACAGTTTATATGTTTGAGTGGTATTTTTTGGTTGCTTGCCTACTGTATGTATTGATTTATAGCTTGGCATCATTTTTATTTTTTTTTTTTTTGTTATAATAACACTGTGCTAGTTGAAAAAACAGACAAGCCGGGAACCTTCTTAGATTTAATTATTCGTCTTTTGTGAATAAAATCAAAAATTGTAAACAGATTTTAATATTTTAAAAAACAAAAATTTCGAAATATTGATAAAAATATAAAAATCATGTTTTTAAAATAAAAATCATGTTTGTAAAACGACTGCGCATATTAGAAAAAAGATGTACCTTTCTTAAAGGAAATTCGGTTTAATTAGTTTTTTTCAATAAGCTTAAGCGTTTTTGAGTTTCGCGAGCATATGTTGTGCAACCTCCTCCATTTGCGAAATAACGGTATATCCCTAAAACTAGAGCTAACCTAAAAAAACGGCTAACACCACGTACCCTAATTAGGCTAAAACACCTAGTGCCTAGCTTGTCTGAAAAAACTGTCAATTTCTAGCATAGTGTAATTAAAAAGCAGATCCAAATTGTATCAAATATAAAAATAATATTTAATTAATTCGTTAGATTTTAATTTAAAGGGGTTTAAATCAAACAGTAGACAAAATGTATTATGGTTATGAGTTTGCGTGGTTTTTTTTTTTGGTTACGTATTCTGCGGTTAAAAAAACCTTTATAAGTATAATTAAAAACTAAGAATGACTAAAATTTTAGTAGAAATATAAAGTTTTTTCTTTACAGTAGTAATACTGGAAAGATATAACAACTTATGTACGTTAAAACTTTTTAGTTGATAAACTTTGTCGGCAAGTCTTATTAAATCAATATACTAGTTTAATGTTAAAAAAAAATATTTCAGAAAACATCGAAATTTCTTTGATTTCCAATAAAAAAGAAATAAACAAAATAAGTTAAAGCCGACAAAAAAAAACACATTCGTAGCAATTTAGAAAGACAAATTCCTCTTTTGTGTTAATAAAATATGTCTCCATTTTTTGTAATACCATGTACTCCTCCTTATTTGAAGTCATAACTCAATTATTTAGTTCAAACTGCAATCATACAAAAGCGCTAAATTTTATAAAGTGCCACAGAACTTTAACGGGGTTTTAAGACAATTGCTTGTCTTAAGAAACACAAAAACTTTAAAATACAATTTAAGTTATTATGGGGAAAAAAATATTTTGAAATGCTGCAATTACGATAAAAAACAAAATATTATTAAAAAACAAAATATTATTAAAAATAATTTTTTTTCTTATTAGAATTTTGCATGATTTTAGGACGTGCAAATTAATATATTGAATAAATCAAAAATATTGAGCTTAGTAAGAAAAGAAAGATGAGGAAAATAATATTTAACTTTAATTTCTCCAAAGAACTTTTATATATATTGTATGGTTAAATGTTTATTAAAACATTAACCATAAGTAAGCAAACAATCCTCTTACAATCCTCAATAAACACTTAAGCGAAACTATTTAATGAAAAAGTTGTTTTTAAATATAACCGAAGAAAATATTCCGGTTCAGTTTTTGTTAAAATAAAAATCAAAAGAAATGGAAAAATAGCAATAACAATTTTCATTCAAACAACCTTTTTTTTAATAGTGTAAAAAACGAGAAATAAAAACGTTCTTACAAATTGGTACCCCTTTTATTTCTCTGTATATCTTCACCACCGTGAAAAATGTTAACAAGCTTGATAAATTATTATATGTTTTAGACAAATATTTATTGCCAATACATTCTATTTCGAACATGATTCTTTTCAAAATACAAACTTCCATTATGACAAATATGACCATTGAGCAAATAATCAATACTCTATTGGGGGATTCACAAGGTGTCATAAAGTCATATGTCTTAAAATAATAACATGATAAAATACGACTGTTGTGAACAACCCCTCATAATTTAATGTGCTATTAATTACGACAGCACAATAAACACAGCAAGCAACGTTCTATTTATTTAAGACACTTTTTGTTTACAAACCAACAACAATATTTTTAAACCATTGTAAAATGTTAGAACATTATGACAATAAACCATGATAGCACACCTTGTGAATACCCCATATGTATTTATATAATGAATACTCCTTATAATAATTAAGAATTAAAGGTCTTTATAATGAAAAAAGATTAAATTTGTATCATTATTATTTTCAATAATTAGTATTGTAGTTATTTTATTGAACTGTTAATGGTTTTTAATCCAAATTTAGATATTTATAATAAGGCTTAATTTCATTGAATTTAATTTTTATTAAATTATTTTTCTGAAGACTGGAATTTTACAACATGAAATTAATAAAAATGTTGTTGATAATTTTTCATTCTTGACTGCGCTGAATGAACCCAGGCTTTCACGGACAGGTTGTCCAGACTAGTTTCGACTGTAACCATATAATCTATTTAGTGGGGCTTGTCGTCTTTACTTTATTATTGTCATTTACAAAAATGTTGGGCTATCGAGTTGTAGACGATTGCTCGCACGGGAGAAACAGTTACACGTGCTGATTCGTATGAAAGATTCTTCCAAAACACAGCAAAAGACTCTTATATTTATCCCAAAGGGAATCGTTTATGATGTATGTAGAGATTATCTAACGAATCTTTCAAAAAACATGCCAAGAGTCGTATGAGACTCACGTAGGGATTATTTTACAACTCGTGAAATGCTCAGCCGTATGACTGATCTACCTAAATAAGGGCATCTAGAGTGTTTTTCATGTCGCAACTTCTAATTTTCATACAACTTATATAACACCAACCTTAAGGTCGCAAACTCCAGACCATCCTGTCGGAAAATCTTATTTTACAGATCGTTAGTTTGTTTTATTGGAATGTATTGGCAATAGAATTTTCATATTTCAAAAACGCTCTTATTTATGTATGTAGCTCAGTGATTGTTTTAGGACTCTTACAGAGAGTCGCAAAAGGTTCATTCCAAGACTAAAAAACAATCGTGTCAAAAATATATAAAAAGTAATTAATAAAGAAAATTTTGCTGTTTTTGTTTATGTAGCTCGTCAGATAATCATCAGAAGATTCTTTTTGTAATTGTATATTGAACATAATTGTCTAACAAACAGCCTATGCTAGCTGGGTTTTTTAAGAAGTTTTGGTTTAATCGGTCAATAATCGGTTAATATTGTTATTGATCGGTTAACAGATTAATAAGTTTTTTTTTTATAAATCAGGTAATTTGAATACATAAAAATGCATAAATTATTTATTATTTGGAGTTTATAAGTAAAACAAAACTAATAAAATAACAATTCTTGAACTAAAACGAACAAACAAAAGAGTAATTCATAACTATGTAACACATATTTTTTAATTAATACATATTATGTTTTAATTAAAAAATTAAAAGTAAGATTATTTTATTAGTTATTTCATTAGTTTAAGAAGATCTTATAAAATAATCATTTATACAAATAATTTGGTTTAAATGTTTAGAGTTCAAGCGTTTATTTTCTTTAGTTTGGATAAAACTTGACTTTGAAAAAAATTCTTACATTTATTGTAGACAGAAAAAATGTTTGCCCCAATTAAAGCATTAATCTAAAATAAAATCACTGGTGCAGATTAATAGTAACAATTAAACGTTTAATTCACTTGATCAAACGTTTAATTCAATTGATTTAATTCACTTGACTAAATTTTTAATTAAAAGTGATTTTATTTTTGATTAATGCTTTAATTGGGGCAATTTTGTTTCTGTGTAGATGTTGAACAAATCAAAAGTAGAATATCTAATTTCTCCCTCCTTTTTTCTAAACACTTAAGATCTTTCATTATTTCACTAGCTTCTGTTTTAATTTTATTTTTAAAATTTTAAACAATTCTAATTGTCTCGGTTAATTTTGTTAAAAGATTAATATGAGAAGATATAAAGAGAAACAAATAACTAAACGCATACATATAAAAAGTACGTGAAACAAAAAGCTGTTGACAGCAACATTTATTTTAAATGAAGGTCACTGAACACGTTCTTTGTTAGTATGAAAAAACACTTTCTTAGCTCTCAATAAAATATGTTATAATGCTACAAAAAATTAAAAATTTTGTTACAGTTAATCGTCTGAAATAAACGGGCTTAATCGTTAATCGAAAATATCCAATTTTAAATTAACCGATCAGTTAATCGGGTAGTTATTAATCGGTTAACCGTTAATCGGATACCTTAATACATATACAGAAAAAAATGTTGACCCAATTAAAGCATTAATCAAAAATAAAATCAGTTTTAATTAATAATTTAATCAAGTGAATTAAACGTTTATTCAGTTTCTTCTTCTAAAGTAAGTGAACACATTTAATAAAAAAAAATTTTTTTAAAGTATTTCAATTAACTTTATGTGATAATTGAATCAATAATTTTTTTTTTTATTGAAATAAGATTAAAAATGTAATTTTTATTTACTGCCTGGCCCACAATGTCGACAAGAACATTTCATTCGTATATTTATATTGAAAACAAAAACAAATTTTAGTTTTTTAATATTGTTTTCAATGTAAATATGCGAAAGAAATGTTCTTGTCGACATTGTGGGCCTGGCTGTTAATTAACATTTAAGTTGTTTTGAAATACATATTTTATTAAAATCTTATAAATAAATCGGCAAAGGCAAAAGAGTTAAGAACACTTTCCTCGTCTGTTTGCCCAATTCCGATCATCTGGAAATTCGAAAACGCAAATGATGTTAGATTGGGCATACATTACGGAAACCATCGACAGATATTGCAAAATAAACAATATACTGGAATCCGCAAGGCAGTCGACGAATAGGAAGACCGTCCAATACCTGAAACCTACAAGTCGTCCTATATATTTTTTATTAAAATCTGTTCAATATTTTTTGAGTTATAAGCGTAATCATCTCTGCAGCCCAGAGTCAATAATTCCGACCTAAGCTGGGAAGAAATTAAAAAATCTTCACTCAAGCCGCAGACATTCATATAGGATATGAAAAATTCTCGTAAAGAGTGGATTAGCAATGAAACTTGGAGACTTGTATTAAAAAGGAAGGAAGCAAAGGCAAAACATAACAACAAGGTTTGCATCATCGCCTCAATCGTGAAGTGATAAACGAAATTGGATTAACAATATCGCTAAAGAAGCTCAAGCGGCTGCCGAAACCTACCGGGCGCTAGATCTCTATCTTACGGCAAAGAAATTAACCGGAAATACAAAACCTTCAGGAAAACCATTAAAAACCAATGCTGGAGAACTTATAATATCTAAACAACAACAATTACAACTCTGGAAAGGTTTACATATATAATGAAATGTTATATCCATCAGCTCATTTGGGGGAAAATTCCATGATGTCCCGAAATTTTTTTTCCCGAGAACTTTATGATGAGAAATGTTAATAAATTCCCCGCCAGTTCTTTTCCATAATATTAAGGGTTTACTGTAATCTAATATTTTAGTATAAGCGTATTTTAGTGCTTAAGATGAGAATTTCGTCATAGAGACTTAAGCGCCCTGGATACTATCAAATAAACACATCAATCGCATAGTTGTGCGCATGCAGTCAATTTTTTTTTTTCGGCTACACGTATTGTCGGCAATGATTGATGAAAATCAAAATGTTTTTACTTTTTTATTTAATGGCTGATTAGTTGATAGTCTCCTGTTGTGATTGACAAACAATTTCATTAGGTTTGTTCGTGCCAGTGTTACCGCCAAGGAATAGAAAAGCTACACGGCTGTTTGGCTTAAGTTGTACAAAGTAAAATGAAAGTCGACAAACAAAAATTTTCGGGAAATTTTAGTACCCTGTTAAATTTATGGTTCCGTAAAAAAAAAATTTTATTACGGGAATTATTAATATTATTTTACTAAGCAGTTTTAAGACGAGGTATGAATCTAGATAGAATCTCGCTTGTATGCAGTCAGTACGATAGAGATATGTGTAATGAAGCATTATTTTTAAAATGTAAAAATTGCGGAAAATTTGAAGAAAATTTGGGCTTATACAAAATTAATTTCTACAATAAGTATAACTACTTAAAAATTAAATGGTTCAAAAACTATTGCAAAAATTCATAAACTGTTTAATTTAGAATAATTAATTAGAAAGTGGCAATACTGCCAATAAATGTAAATCATTGGAAATTTAAATTAAACTGATGATTGACGCGTTTGCTTATAGATCTTCGAAAAAGCGGCAAAGAAACTACACCAACACATATACACTGATTGACGGGTTTATTTAATAGTCTCCAGGGCGCTTTATATACCACATTTTATTAGTAAACCATTTGTCTCAAATAACGCCTCTTCCAAAAAATAACTTTAATACGACTCAAACAGGAAAGAACAATGAAGCTGTTTAAAAAAAAACGTTTAATAAGACTAAAAATAACATAATAAAATATCGTCGTAATCGGCCGATAATTTGGCAATAAGTTTTATATTAACCTTTAACTATGGAAATTTTGGGACATACTTAATAATGCGCTGGTTAATTTTGACCCAATAGATTTTACTAAAAAAAGTTTATTAAAAAAGATTTTTTTAAATTATTTATTTTTGAAAAATAAGGAAACCAAAAATTACTTTTATTTGTTTAAACAAAACAGGTTCTTAATATCACAAACTTTTTTTTATATATAAAAAAAAACGATATATCACAAATTTATCAAAAAAAATATGAATTTAAAAAAAAAAACAAAAACTTAAAGGGCATTTTTTTACAACCAAATGTATACACTTTAAGATATAAAAGAGATCATGAAAAAAATAATTAGGTGTAGAAACTAAAGGTGAACCTTTTGGAGGACTTTTACTCATTTAAATCTTCATCCCATACACATTGGCTTACTACATTGCAGGCAAACAGGCAGCAGCTAAAGCTTCCAAATTTGGTCGAAATATCTTGGTTATCAATACACAACATCTGACAAAATCTGGGCGGGAGAAGTGGGCGTGTCGCCTCTCATTCAAAGACCTTATAGATTTCTGTATATCTGAAGAATGGCAAGAGTCAAAGTTTCACAATTAGGTACAAGCATTTTGGTTAGCAATACACAACATCCCACAAAATGTGGGTGGGTTTAGAGAATTGGGCATGGCACAAAACTAATTTTGTTGTATCTATAAAACGGTAAGAGAAAAATCGTCCATATTTGGTACATACAGCTGGGTTATCAATAAACAACCCCTCTACAAAAATGGGTGGGAGGGGAGAAGTGGGTGTGGCACCGACTATACAAAGACATTATAGATTTCTGTATAACTGAAAAATGGTAACAGTAAGAGTATTCAAGCTTCCTAAGCAATGCACGAGATCTGAATTTAATAAAATGTACTTATTTTATTTTGATGAGGGTAGCAAAGCGCGCTGAGTTAAGCTTGGATCATATAAAATGTTTTTTACCAACAAGAAAACGGTTACCACTCGTCCGTATAATTTCATGAAAATATTACGCTAATTTTGTTGTGGGGCTTATTTTTCCCACTTAATACTTACGCTAACGCTAACGTGGTGGTAAAACATTTTCCAAGAAACAATTACGTAAATTATGACGAGTGGTAATTGTCCGTAGCACCGCTCGTGCTAGGTCGAGCTCAGCCAAAACCAGGTGAATAACAATGATGACAATATGAGAAGATGCTAAGAGAATTAAATTGATAGAGCGCAATAAAAGAAAGTATAAAAAAAATGTAAGGAGAGGGTAAAATTTACCACCACCTCCACAGTTAAAGGTTAAGCCCATTCTCGGAATTAACTGTAATACGTCTAAGACTTATTATAAAAATATATTGAAATATGGAACACATTTTATAAGTCTAGAAATTATGATGTCAAATTTTATAAGGATTGGTTCGTCACAGACCTCATATAAGGTCCATTTGTAAAAAATTAAAATTCTTTTAATGAAGGGTATTAACGATTTGGTACAGCCTATACAAGCATTCGAACTTGTTATACTTTTAGGATTAAAAATAGCACAAAACTTAAATTAATTAAAATTTAAAAAAAAATAGTTATAATTATGTGTTAAATTCATGTTCTTTTTTTCATT
Organism: Pollenia amentaria; assembly: GCA_943735925.1. Taxonomy (NCBI): domain Eukaryota; kingdom Metazoa; phylum Arthropoda; class Insecta; order Diptera; family Polleniidae; genus Pollenia; species Pollenia amentaria. The sequence continues at coordinate 34,677,618 of OX031009.1, forward strand.
CTTCTTTAAAATAAATAGCAGTTTCACATGCATTAAAAACAATTTTAATCTGCTTCACTTTACTCAAATTCCTACAAACTTTTTTCTAATGTAAAAAAAGAATTAACAATTGTTACTCAACATTATAATTGTGATTATTTTATGGGCCATCACGCTGTACAGAAAGAAACAAAAAGTAAAAGAAAAGAGTGGAACAGGAAAAAATTGAAAGCATAAAAAATTTTATAAAATAAATTTTCTTAATTCCATTTGCTTACATTTCCTCGCTTTTTTTAAAAATGAAAATTTCCCATTATTTAATATAGTAAATTCTTATTGTTTCATTAAAAACATTTGTATTTACAGGGATTATTAAAACGAGGGTAGTTTCAAATATTTTAAACATATCAAACACTTTAAACTAATTTTTTTTAAAAATGTTGTTTAAAAGTAGCTTTAACCCTCGTTTAGTTTTTGTGAATTTTTTTGTGTCCTTTCATAAATTTTATTTTTAATAACACTCCCTGATTGTTTCTGTTCCTTTTGTTGTTGGGAAGTGAGTTAGTGTTTGTGTGATCTGAGTGCCATGTCCTATTTGACTGAGGTCTGCATCCAGCTGCAAGTATTGTAGCACCAACTATTAAAAACACTTGCGTTAAAATTGTATAATTTTTTTTTTTAAAAATAAATATATTTTTGTGCACTAAACGTTTTTACTTTTTTATTGCATATTTTTTTTTTAATTTTTTTTTTTTTTTTTTTGGAAATATTACTAGAGCACAACTATAATTTATTGCCCTTTTTCACTAAAAAAAAAAAATGAAATAATAACTAAAAATACTTAGAAAAAAATGTCCTGTTTGACATTGTTGATCATTTCATTATGCGGCAGTTGTAGACAAGATTGCCATGTTTCAAAAATTACCTAAAAGGTTTGGAAAAAATGAAAAAAAAGAATAAATAAATGCAAAATCAAGATATGTATAAAAAAAAAAAATAAACATCAAGCAGCACATTCTATCATTCGGATGTTACATCATTACTTTAGCGATACCTAAAATTATAAAATTTGAAATAAATTCAAATCGAACGAGAATGCACATATACCCCCTTATGCTAAAAAAAAAGAGTTAAAGTTCACAATAGTTAACGAACATATTAGGCCCATACCCTCTTGCTGGGCTTAATGTCTTGATTAAATTATGTGAAGTTTAACTTTTTATTGCATAAGGGGAATATAATTCAACTCGCCCAAAATAGTTTGTCCCTCTACATTAAGGTGGAGCGTTGTTGTATGAAGGGGAAAAAAGGCCAAACCAAATTATATACAAAAATAATTTTTTTTTAAATCTCTTTCGCCATATCTGTAGAGGGCTACACCTGAGCTGCAAGATGGAGTTATTTTATGAATTTAATTTTAGTTTGCTAAATTAAGCTGAAAAATTGTTGCCTACAACGAGTAGCCAATGTTGTGCTTAATAAAATAAACTTAAAATACAGGAGATTTCACAAAAAAAAGTTATCATATCGGGGGGAAAATAACGGCCTTCGAATGCTGTTATTTGTAGTTTGTAATTTAAAAAATACCTTAAAAAAAAATATTTAATTTTGAAATTACACTTGTGATGCTCTCGCCTGGTGTTCCGTTTTTGTGATTTTCGGTGTGATATTCAATATCCGAAATCAAACGGAGAAACGCAAAAAAATTTATGATTTTCAAAACACCACGTGTGTTTTTAAAAGTGCGTGATTTGAAATCTTTAAGCTTGTGCTGCGGTATTCAGTTCAGGCACTGCCTCGGCCCCCAATGTAAAAAATATCCAAAGGCGGGGAAACAAAATTCCTCGAATCCGCTACTTGGTATGTAAAAAGCTCGACAAATCGCACAGACCTTGATGTGACAGCAGAAAAACAAATCCACTAGCTCGAAATATGTTAAATGGTGGCAGCCACGTTCGAGTAATGAGCACTTATCCGATCAGAAGAGCGATAAATGCCTATGTAAATAGGGCGCGTCAATTTGTAGGGACGCAAAAAAATCGCCCAAGTGACAAGGAAAATTCTATTCTATGGATCAAAATAAGAAACTTTGTCCACGGAACCATACATCTTAAATGAAGTTTGATATTCCTTATTTTGACCCAAAAGTCAAAGTTTGAAAAATCCCACTTTCACCCATTTAAAGTGCCCCAATCGGGTCTAAATATATGACCGACCCCCACTTACTTTGGAGGGCCGACCCACCCTTGTCACTTGATCGATTTTTAAATCGACCCGCCGTAGTGTACATATTTGTTATCTATTTGTTTGAGAAAAATCATCAAGAAACACATCTGTCAAGTTACTTGGTTACGTATGAGTATTATTTAATTCCAATTTGTTAACATTCATACGCCATGTGGTAAAACTAGAAAATCAAACTTTTAAAAAAGCAATAAGCGAAAAAATAAGACTTTTTGTAAAAGTAGGGGTTTTTCTGAAGAAAGTCATGTAAAATAATGCTTTTTTCTAAAATTCTCGGCTTGTTGTAGAATATAGTGACTTCTTGTAAAACAAAAATTGATTTTTATAATTACTCTAACTTTCTTGGAAAAAAGTGGTGAAAGTTTACGGACTTTAAAAAAAAAATTACTTTTTTTTTAGGAAATAGTCACTTTTAGTAAAAAAAAAATTTCACTTTTTGTGGAAAAAGACACTTTAAGTGAACAAAATGTGACTTATTGTGAAAAAGTCACGCCTCAAAGAGCTTATGCACGTTCACCATAATCAGAGAAGACAGTCGAAGCATTTGTGATGGAAAATGAAGAGCAAGTAGCAACGGTTATGTCATCAATGCAACCCGATGATTCAACATACATACCACAAACACATTTTGTTAACTAAAAGTGTCTTTCTTCCAAAAACATTTTTTCAAGAAAGCTAGAGTAATTATAAAAATCAATTTTTGGTTTACGAAAAGTCACTATATTCTACAACAAGCCGAGAATTTTAGAAAAAAGCATCAGAATTGTGACATCACTGTTATTATTATATATAATATCAATGAGGCAAAAGGTGACATCAACCCAATGACGAACATTATCCTAAACTTTTGTCATATTTTATGCGTCATCTACGCTACAGTGACATCAATTCGACGCTACACTGATGGAAAAGGCGTCATAACGCTGATGTATTTTGACATCAGTACAAACAAACTGTCATCAGTGCGATAACAAACTGTCATCAGTACGATTACATAATATATCATGACATCAGTGGGATGACAAGCCAGTGCAATGACAAGCTAGCATCATGTCATCAGTTGATGAAAAACTGTCGCCAGTGCGATGGGAAACTTTCATCAGCGCGATGACATAATATTGTATATCATGTCATAATATATTTTTAACATTATTTTAATGCTTAAAAAGTAAAATTAAAGGCAAAAATTTTATTTAAATACATCAAGTGTTTGAAGTAGAATCATAACGAAAACCTAATCTTGTACTATAATTAAGAGTTCTTCTGTTAAAAAAAGGCGAAATACAACAAAAATGAAACAAGCATGTGTAACGGGTAAGTAAATAATGATATTCTGTAAATTTGACTTAAGGTCAATTACAATGACTCAATTGGATGACAGTTTGTCATCGCATTGATGACATGCATTATAAACGCCACTCCGATCCGTCATTTCTGTGATGGCAATGTGTCATTCCATTGATGACATAATTTCAATTTTTGACATAATTTCAATTGTTGACCCTGATGACAACTCAGCCATGTGATGTTAAGGCTGACATTACAGTGATGTAAAGTGTCTAGGGGTCAAAAACGAAGACACTTGTCATAGTTTTGATGTCAACGCACACAGCGTTATGACGCCTTTTTTTATCAGTGTATGTATGTATGTAATATTTAAATAAATTTGTCTTACAAATGTCGTTTACATCATAATAATGTTCTTTAACAATATTGTTAATCTAAAAAATAATAACCTAAATTTTCCAATTTACAGCATTTAAAATTAAGCTGAATGAATATTCCTAGATACTGCTATCAATATTTATGTACCCAAGACAAATTTTAATAATTATTTTTTTTTCACTCGTTTATTTCTTTTTCTACTTATCAGCAATATTCCCATTTTTGAACAAGTAATATGAGTGTGGTTTTTCATTTCAAATAAATGGAGGGAAAGATGTCTTAAAAAGTTCTGCCGTCATTAAAATTGAACTTCAATTTCATAAATATATGATATCTTCACTTCCATTTTATTTCCTTTTTCTATTGGGTAAAAGACAAAACAGATTTATTCATTATCTCTAAAAATATTTACACTTGAATACTTTTCTAAAATTTTGAGAATAAAAAAAAACACATAAGCATATACCAAATATTTCTTATGAATTTTCTTAAAAAAATATGTGAAACGTTAAGAGTAAAGAAGGAAAAGTATAATATGCGGTTGAGCCGAATCTTTGATACCATCCACCCAGAGTAACAATAATACAGGATTGGGCTTTATATCTAAAAATTAAAAGACAAAATTAATAGCAAAATTAATAATAACAAAATTAATAACCTCAAAGTTATAAATTTCATTGCAGTTTAAGGCGAATTAAAGGCAGTTTAAAAATTTCTTTATATTTGGGAGCCTTTGGTTAATTATTTGCCGATCTTCACGAAGTTTTTGCAGTGTGAATGAACTTTGACAGACCAAATTTTACTTAAAAGCGTTATTCGTTACACTTTTAGGAGTATTTAAGTGTTTTCCGAGAGATTTTTATAAAGGGCCTTTATTAAATTATGGACCGATGTTCGCGAAATTTGGCAGAATGATTTATAATGGTATGTAGCTATGGTTGAGCAAATTAAACTAAAATAGCATAACTCGCTACGGTTTTTGGGAGAACTAGAAACACAAAAATTGCTCTTTTCTAGAAACATAAAAATTGCTCTTTACACAAAAGAGCAATTTTTGTCTTCAAAATTCAGCTATCAGCTTGAAAGCATGCAAGACGGACAGACAAAAAACGGACATGGCTAAACCTAAATAAATTGTTCAAGAATCCAGAATTTACATTCATTATTGGGTCTTAGATGAATAATAAATACGTTTCACCCGGAATGACAAACTTTATATACCCTCATTTATAAAAATGACAATACAAAAACATTTTTTCAAGAAAGTTAGAGTAATTATAAATTAAATTTTTTTTCAAAAAGTCACTCTATTCTACAACAAGCCGAGAATTTTAGAAAAAAACCTAATTTAACATAACTTTTTTCATATAAAGGCCTTCTTTTACAAAAAGTCTTATTTTTTCGTTTATTGCTTTTTTAAAAGTTTGATTTATTGGTTGTACCACATGGCGTATGAATGTTAATAAATTGGGACTAAATAATACTCATACGTAACCAAGTAACTTGACAGATGTTTTCGTCGCAAATTTTTCTTAAAAAAAAAGATAACAAATATGTACACTAGGGCATGTGGAATTAAAAATCGCCTAAGTGACAAGGGTGGGTCGGCCCTCCCCACTAATTGTTGTAGGGAATGAGAGAAAAGATAAATACAATGTTTTATTGTTGGAATTTTGTTTAAGCTTTGATATCGTTGCAAATACGACTTTTTGAGTGTTTGTAACTCTCATTCCCTCTGTAATCTTATTTGCTTATATTTTTGGCTTTTCTAAAATTTCCTAATGATCTGGCCAAAGCAACCAGTGAAATGCGCATAAAAACAGCTTATTCTCCGACAATAAATTCTCAGCTCTTTATGGCTGACCAAATTTAACTAAAATAGCATAACTCGCTACGGTTTTGGGAGAACTAGAAACACAAAAATTGCTCTTTTCTAGAAACACAAAAATTGCCCTTTTCTGTCTTCCAAATTTAGCTAGCATGCTTTCAAGATGGACAGACAGAAAAAAAAGACATGGCTAAATAAACCTAAATAAAGTCTTCAAGAATCCAGAATTTACATTCATTATAGGGTCTTAGATGAATAATAAATACGTAGCTCACGGAATGACAACCTTTATATACCCTCATTTATAACAATGACAACAGCACACAATCGCAATGATAAAGTTTTAAATTTCCAATTTGAACATACGAAAATATCATTATCTATTTTATTTTTAATACATTAACATGGAAAATGAGAACAAGTCACAGTGGCGTAATTTAAAAAAAATGCTTAATAATATAAAACTATAAAAGAAAAAAAAAAATATTTAAATAAACATTGGCGACTCCAAAAATATTTTTTGGAACCATTTCAAATACAGTAGCCCGTTTCTGTATTTCTCGCATCGTAAAATTTCCCGCATGAAACAACTGAATTATGACAAAAAGAGTGCAATATGAAACAAAAAATGGTTTTTTTCACATAAGTGTTTCTGTATCTTTACTTTGGGAGAATTATCTGTCATTTAAATTATTTTCCAGCAATTATTGGAAGGATGTGAGAAAAAGTGTTTCTGTATCAATACTTGGCTAAAAGTCTCTCACAAGAACTGAAAAATAAGTCACATTTGAAATTGATGCGAGAAAAATAAAATTTCTAAAAATGGAACACAAATTATGTATGTTTGTACACAAGAATGTGTATTATTTTTTTTTAATTGAAGATAAAGAATTTAAATGATGAAAATATATAAGACACAATTGTTATAATTTGTTATTTTAGTTTTTTAAGCCCTTCATTGTTTTCGTTTTATGCAGGGCTGCCAGATAAATTTGTGAAAAAATCGTTAGTTTCCTAAGAAAAAATAATAAATATAATAAATCGTCTATTTTGTTTTAAAAAATCGGACAATTTTAAATTAATTTTGATCGATTTTTATTAAAACATAATCCAAAATAAAGTTTTACACTTAATTACCGGAAGTATTCCAGTTAAAACAAAATCTCTGTTGTGTATTCTCGCATTCAGATACAGAAACACTTTTTTCTTACAAATCGAGAAACGATGGAATTTTTTGTTTCACACTTAATGTGAGAAATTTTGCGATGCGAGAAATACAGAAACGAGCTACAGGACAATCTAGAAATCGCCGCTCCTCTCTAATCCCAGCACTCAATCAATCTCGCGAAATCCGCTTAACGAATTTGGATGATATTTGGTAGACGGATAGCATATGGCCCACATTCAAATAAGTACCCTTTGTTTAAAGACATTTTTCGGGGGAAATTGTTGGTACTGTGGTACATTTCGTTTTCTTTTTCTTTCTTTATTTTTGAAATATTTGGTACATAGATAGCATATGTCCTAGAATAAAATATAGGGTACTTTATATGAAGTAAAAACAAAAAATTGGTACTTCTGGTACTTTTTCTCTTTTTGATAAATTTCGTTTACATTTAACATATGGTCCAGCGGCCGGAATAAACATTGGCGTTTACATACTAAAAAACCTTCAAAATAAAAGTTGAATTAAAGTCAAAAAACTTAAATTATGGCGCATCGAAAATGGTTTTTTAATGTGTCGTAATGTAACTTTCACTTCCTCACACAAAAACCTTTCGAGCAATAGTTTCTTCCGTTCGAGGAATCTTCTACGACTAAAAAATGCGCTCGTCGACGACCAAAAACTCTCTTCGTGAGATTCCCAGGAGACTCTTAAACGATTGAAAATGCTAGCTGGGTATTCTCTGTATGGGTGGATATTGTCTTTCATATGCGATACGAATTCTAGTGCAAGTGTCAAGAGAAATTTGAGAACTTTCGATATCGATAATTATGGTTTATGGAGAGTTGACATTTGTGTTCAGAAGATTTGGCAAGTTACCATGGATCGTTTAACGCTAGAGCAATGCTTAAAAATTTTGGAAGTTAATAAAGCACTTCGTCCATTTAACAAAGCTCATTACTGGTTAAATGGCCACGTCAATAAGCAAATTTGCCGTATTTGGGGCAAAGGACAATCCTTAAGCCAGTACCGAATCACCATTAAATCCAACAAAACTGATTGTTTGGTGCTCCTTAGAACTTAGCAAGGAACTGCCCTTAAGGGGTCTGTACACGGTCAAAATTCTTGTCATGCACGCGAATTCACTCGTGTACGTGTGCTGGAGGTAACACTCGCATCATATCAAAAGTTTTTGATTTTCCATCCAGCATCGTCGGTGTCACACATACAAACACATTTTCACTTATACTACCATAGCGCTTGATGAGAAATGCTTGACCGTGTATAGAGCCCCTTACGATGAATGGTGAGCAAAATCGAACCAGAATGACTGAAAATTTATTTTTAAAAATTAAACAGGTAAACATCAACGACACACAGTGGGAGATTTTGGAAAAAATGGATATCGTTCTGGATTTTGCAAACGGCCAGTTCGATTGCAATAAAATTTGATGTAGCACTTAATGACCGGTAGTCAATCTTAAGTTTTGGAATTGGAGACTATAGACTTATATAGTATATAGAGGTGCGCCATACCTTCCCCAAAGTGGGTTACCTCGGGTATCACAAAAACTTTAAAAAATGTATTATGCCTATTAATTACTGCTAATACCAATATTAAAAGGGAAAAAAACATACTTATATATCTCCTACTTGTGTAATTAAAAGGCAATATTATTTAGCTTTAACACATTATAATCATTAAAGATTATTTACAAACATCAATATCAAATGTTGGTGTTAAAACATTAATATTTCGCCATATTGCCATTACAGCTAAAGCTAAAGAGAACAAAACTACGCATATAAAAATAAATTTTATTAACAAGGTATACGAGTATTGAAATAAATACATGTAATTGAAGTAGACAGCAGTTGGCATGAGTGTATGCATGTGTATTCATATTTGTATAAGCTGCGATGACAGTGGGTGGTTTTTATTGAAAGAAATAGCAAAAAGCTAAAAATAAACATTTCACCCATAAAAATGTAAGACATGAAGGGTGGCTGAAGAAAAAGAATATAAAACTCTCATTATAATAATGTTTGATAATTGACAGGCAGTAAAGTTTTGAATATATATGAGTTTGACATAAAAGTACTTGTATACACTTGTTGTTACGCATACAATCATACGGATATGTACATAGATATGCACATATACACATAAGCCCTTGGGTAAAAGTTTATGCAGAATATGTGTTTGCAAGGTTTTAATGAGTTAAGCTATTCAAATTGCTTAACGTGACCAACTCTTTACTCTCTGTATATCTGTGGTTTTCATGGGCTGCCGCGTATGTCGTACAGTAACATTTTTCAAGAGACCCGAAAAACCAGTCTAGATCAAACCATTGGCTAGGGGTATGTAGCCTTTTGAACTTGGTTTTTACGTTATAAAATCGAAATTGGTCAATCTTTTTTTCATAAATTTTAAGAACCGTTTAAAAATAAAAAAATTTTGCTTGTTCTCACTCATGAGAAATGAGCAAACAAAAAATCTTAGCAACGCTCGTCACTTGTATTGTAGTTGTTGCACGACAATTTGCATGACTACCGCACGAATAGGCTGTGTATGTATTGTATACATGTTTTGTTTCTTTTTGTTCTCCTTATGATGAATTAAAATTTGAATAAATCAAATTTTTTGGTAATTTCTTTAGTTAAAATTAAAAATGGCATTTTTTGAAATAAAATATATTCACAATTTTAAATTTTTACAATTTCTAGTAATTATTATAACCATTTTGGTAATAGGAGCAAAATCAACAACTTGTTTGCTTGATGCTATGAATTTGGAATGAATTTGGTGGTTTTAGACAACTTTTAATAGTTACTGTGAATAAAGATCTTGTTTACCTATAGCTGGTCCCATTAATATAAACATTTCTTTCACCCACATTACGGTAAAGTATACTTGAAACTTTTTTTGTATTTTATTCCAACTTCTTTTTTTCCAATAGATTTTCTATACACACTTAAAAGTAGGGGCTGGAATTCTATGCAAACTTCTAAAAGATAGCTTTATATTAGGAAAGGTTTCCTTTGTGTCTTTGATTTAAATCTTTAATTTGAAAATAAACTTACTGATGCTTATTCCACATATGCTTTATTAGGTTTTAAGGTGCGCTTTATTGCTTGTGCAGCTTAGAATTGATGACTGTGACACAGAGGGTCAACTCAAAATCTTAAAATATGATGATTTAAGAGCACCACTTCATGAAGGTTGATGTTGAACTTAAAAATAACTTGCAAAATCTTTGAAAGCTACAACAACAGCAATTTGAAAACCTTTGCAAATAGTAAGATTCATCACAAAGCAGGGATATGAAGTTCCCCACTACCTTAAGACGATAAACCGTGAAAAATTATTTTTTTTCTGTCCGAAGTGCCGTAAAAAAGAAGTACCTTATACTTTAAAGTATTCGTAGCTAGGAAAAGTGAATAGAATGGAAATCATACACAGAAAAAAGTTTTTTTTTAAATTAAAAAATTGTTTAAAACTTATTTAAATTTACTTAATGTGATAATTGAATCAATTATTTTTTTAATTGAAAAAAAATTAAAAATATAATTTTTATTTAATTAACAATTTAGTTGTTTTGAAATAAATTTTTAACTAAAATATTAATTAAATATCAAAAAATAATAATTGATTTTTTCGTTTAAAATAAAATAATTTAAACTTGTAGAATTGTTGTTGGAAATTGTCAATATTTATTTAAATAAATTAACAAATTGTTTGAAATGGCAAAGTAATTAAAATTAAAAATATCATTTATTGAAAAAAAAAAATAAAATTTTAAAATCTTTAGTTATTAATATAATCATTTTGGTAATAGGTGCAAAATCGACAACTTGTTTGTTTGGTATTATGAATTTGGTATAAATTTGGTGATTAGAGACAATTTTTAATTTTTCTGTTTTTTCTTTGCTCAAGATTTGTTATGTTTGTTATGTTATTGTTTTTTTTTTTACTAATTAACTCCAAATAATTAACAAATTAAGCATTTTTATGTGTTGAAATTACTTAATTTATAAAAAAAAACTTTATCAATCGATTAAATGAATACCATACTACAAATCGACTAGCGATATTCTTCCCTCCATCTAAATATCTATTCAAAATGGAGTTATAATACGATAAAGCAAATCGATGCCATTTCTCGACAAATAAGTGATATTTTAAATTTAAAATTAATAACTTTCTGCCGTATTTATGAAAATATTTTAAATTAAATAAAGGTTTACAAAGCCAATTTTCTATAAAAATTTCCCTTGATAAACGTTTGTTAAATTGAATAATCGTTTATGAATACGGGGGCTTAAAAATTAAAAATTGAAGATAAAAAAACATGCATTTGTTTATAATTCCGGCCCCTACTTATAAGCATATGAATATATAAAAGCGTGTATTAAAATAATTTTCTTCATTTATTTAGTTTTTTTACGCGTGATTTTTAATGATCCGTTATTAGGACCTGAAACAAGCTGATATCATGTATTTATACAATAAATAAGTATAAATTTGTGTTTACACACATAACAAATGAAATACTTTACAGCAATTCACAATTACCCACACACATAGAACACAAATCTTAATAAAAGTAACACAGTAGCCCAGCGGTAAATATTGAAGGACTGCAAGTGGTAGGTCTCTTTAAAGGCCTTTTTACTTCTTTCTTAAAGATTCGATTCTTATGATATCCTGCCTTCAGAAATTTCTTTTTTAGAAGGTATCAATTTATTTTTAATACAACTTCCGAAATATTCAATACACTTTCGCTACTTCATTCTTTAGGAAAGGAGAAACGAAGCTAATCAGTTTTAAATACTTCTTATTCTCAGTAAGATTCGTTACTCCCTTCTTTGGGAAGGGAAAAGAAGTTTATTAAAATGTTATATCTATTTTGTATGAATTTTTAGTTAAACTCAAATTTAAGTATGAAAAAATCAGAATTTAAGTTATATAAATTGTGTTACCTAAGGCAAAAAGTATAGCGTTCGTATTAGTAATATTAATTAATGCGAACATTAATCATACGTACAGCAGGATAAGTATTAACAAAATATATGATTTTAAATAATTTTAATACTCATTAAAAAGATATTTTACTATTTTATTATTTGATATAAACCGAAATTATGGTTATTTTTTTTTTTAATTTTATCATGTCATTGAAGTTTTCTCAACCTTTTTCTTTAAATCGTACCCCATTCAACTATTAAGTACACTATTTCTATGAACGCACGAATTTGAGTAAATTTATTCTACCGCAAATTCATAAACGTCTCAATACTCCATTTTTAAAGATTTTTTTCTTATCATATCATATCCTGCCTTCAGAAAAATGTTTTTTAGAAGCTATCAATTTATTTTTAAAACACCTTCCGTAATGTTCAATACACATTCGCTACTTCCTTCTTTAGGAGAAGAGAAACAAAGTTATTCATTTTTGCATTTTTTTTGTTCTTGGTGACATTCGTTACACAGAAATCAATTAATTTAAATTCATTTCATGTTGTAAAATTCCTTTCTTCAAAAAATAATTTAATGAAAATTAAACTCAATGCACTTAAGCCTGATTGAAATATCGTAATTTGGATTAAAAACCATTAACAGTTAAATAAAATAACCACAATACCAATTATTATAATTAAAAAATTTTTTTATATAGTATTTAAATTAAATTAATGTGATAATTGAATCAGTTATTTTTAGTTGAAAGAAAATTAAAAATTTAATTTTGATTTAATTAATATTTAAGTTATTTTGAAATAAATTTTTAATTAAAATATTATTTAAATATCAAAAAATATTAATTGACATTTTCCTTTAAAAGAAAATAAATTAAACTTGTAGAGTTGTTGTTGGGAATTGTCAATATTTAATTATATAAATTAACACATTGTTTGAAATGACAAAGTTTTTTGATTATTTTTTTAATTAAAATAAAAAATATAACTGATTGAAAAAAAATATTCACAATTTAAAAATTTTTAGTAATCAATATAATCATTTTGGTAATAGGTGCAAAATCAACAACTTGTTTGCTTGATATTATGAATTTGGAATAAATTTGCTGATTAGAGAAAATATTTAATTTTTTCTGTGTTCTCCCTTCTTTGGGAAGGGAAAAGAAGTTGATTAATTTTTATATTTTTGTGCGAATTTTATGTTAAGCTCAAATTTTGATTTTAAACATTTAGTACTTAAGTTCAAAATATTCAATTAAATATTAACATGTTTTACTTTATCCAAAAAGGATACCGTGCGTATTAGTAATATTATTCAATGCAAATATTAATCACACGTATAGATGGTTAAGTATTTACAAAATATATGATTTTAAATAATTACATTAAATTAAATTTTTTATGAAAAATTTAATTATTTGAAATCATAAACCGAAATTATTGTTTTTTTTCTTCTTTTTTTGGTATAATCGATTGTACCGGCTTATTTATAATTTTATTACTTGGAAAATTTGCCTTTAGTTTAACAAATTATATATTTAAGCAATATTTTTTCATAATAATTTCCCAACTCTTTTAAAGATTTCCTAACCTTTTTTTAAATCAAGCCCCATTGAACTTTTAAGTACGTTATTTCTACGCATGCATGAAATTGAGTAAATTTATTCGACCGCAAACTCATACATACTCCTTTCTTTAAGATTCGGTTCTTATGATATCCTGCCTTAATAAATATGTTTTTCAGAAGGCATCAATTGCTTTTTGACAGACCTTCCGAAACATTCAATTCCTTCTTTAGAAAGGGGAAAACGATGTTATGCAGTTTTAATTTTTTTTTTTTGTTCTTAGTAACATTCCTTACTCCCTTCTTTAGGAAGGGAAAAGAAGGTGTTTAATCTATAAATTATATAATATCTTATTATGTTCGGATGTTTGTGTGCATGTTTACGCAACTTTCTGAATCCATCTGATGATATAGTAAGCTTAAGATTGGCATACTTTCTCTGCGGAAGATCGCAGATTTTGATTTTCGACATATGGGCGGCACGCGGGGCTACTCCTGCCTGGCAGGGTCAGGCTTAACAGCTAGTTTTTACATATTTTTTTTGTTCTTGTTAGCCTTTTGTAAGCGAATACGTTGCGGATAAGCTGTTCCATTTTCCTTACGAAGCTGTAAATGAATAAGTACACTTACGCCAACTGGACGCTGCTTTGCGGCTGAACCGGATAATATTTAATTTTTTTTTTTTTGTTTTTACGTATCAGCCGTGAAAAATTTTTTATATGTGATAATGTTTTTTTATAAAGCGAAGTACATTACTTCTTATTTATATTTTTATACAAAACACGTAAAAAACATAAGCTAAAATTGATTAAGAATATGAATTTCGACACACTTTCTGATTTTCCTTTAACGCATTTTAACACGTTTCCGTAGTTTAAGTAACTTAAGTAAGCTTTTTGTGCTCGGTAGTCTTCATTTATACCATTTTGCAGAAGAGGTTGAATAAAAAAATGTCCGCAATAACAGGGTCCGAATTTTATAGTAGCTACCTTAAAATCAATTCTAAGCAGCCTTGCCAATAACACGTTACAAAAATAGTTTACACTGTCGCCTAGACTCTATTTTTCAAAATTACCATCTCCTGGCTGGTAGCCTCCAAACCTAGACACCATATAAAATGTATGGAAATTCATATCACTGTTTTACTCAACTGAAATATTTTTGAATTTGGTATCTCGGCCGTGTCGTTAAGTATCTTTTTACTTAATTATTTATAATTTACTTTAATTTTTGTTGTAGTGATTCATATTCAATATTCATATTGCGTAATCAGCCAAACGACGAAAGTTCCTGCGAAGCCTTGCAAAACAGTTCTTCATGCCAGAAATTGAGCAGCGCTCTGAAAATCCAAGGACAGTAGGCCATCCTCCAATACGCCTGGCTATTGAAATGGCACTCCTGTTTCTAGTTTTCTGCCACTAGTATTGTCTGATATTTCTAACGACATAAAGCCAATGTACCCTGTTCGTTGTCCATATTGTGAAGTTTGAATGGGTAAATGCTCTACCATAAATGATATTTAAACATTTTCACCTTAACCTTGTATCTAACAATCATATATATTTTAATAAATCTGCATTCAAGTCTAACACTCTAGTACTTTTTTCATATGTTGACAAAGTTTTCCATACAAATATATATTTGCTACAAATATAGCAATGCCGGTCACATAAAGGTTAAAAGTCCTTCATCTGAAAGTCTTTTTAAATTCCTGTAAGAAGAAGGGAGTGTGGAAGGGCTAGCTCCCATGACAACCTGTGTAAAAAATATAAGTATGGAATGTGGCAAGAACTGCTTGTGCCTGCTAAATAAGGCCTTCTATTAGGCCTTTTCACTAATTTTTTAACCGCTGGGAAATAGTAGATAAGCAAGATGGGGGTGTATTTGTTTGTATAAAGGTGTATGAAAGTTGGTATTAATTTGTATGTCTTCATGTCATTCTCTTTATATCAATATATTCAGTTGTTACTAAACCGTTAGTTTTTCTGTCATTAAAGCAATACGTGTTTATGTATTTTATATATTCTTTCTTTCGTATTTATTTGTGATTTTTTCAGGTTTTTATCTTGTTTATAAAAGTGTTTGGGTGTTAATGTTTGCTGACTTTTGTTTGCATGTGTTGTTAGTATTTGCTTGTGTGTTTGTTGGTATTGTCATTCAAGGAAAAAGAGGTGTGTTTTTGTGGTCTTGGCAAATAATACAACGATTACTGTTTTTCTAAAACTTAGATTTATTTTTTGCCTCTCTAGTTTTGTTTACTAAATTTTCATTTCCGGCTTCTATTTCGATTTGTTTTCTTAATATGGCTATTAAATGGATGTAACATGTAAGAAACATATCTAACAAGTTTAAGAAGACATGTTAATTTGTATAATTAAAACGTGTTGTTGACTATTTATAAGAAATTTACTTTGCATTTATTTGAAGGAAAACTGAACTTTAAAAGAAATTAGTTATTAGCTTTCAAGATAACCAGCAATGTCCTGCAAATTGAGTTCGAATAAAATATAAATGGAACTAATTTGGAAAATGATCCTGTTTAGGAAGTTTATAAAAATGCTGTCTTTATATTCCTAATACTTTTAGTTTTATCTATCTTTACCAGAATTACTATAAAAAACTGGAAAATCTACGGTCATATTTAAAAACAATTAACTGAAAATTTCCATCGATTTCAACTTTATTCGATTTCCCAACATGTTTTCAAAATTATTTTCCAATATAAGATGGATGGATACCAAAGCTCAAATCGTAGGTCTTCTGAAAAAAGACTTTAAGTGTAAATTGTTTTCTTTAAATCGATCGTTCTAGAACTTTAATCATACACAGAAAAAATTAAAAATTGTCCTTAAACACCAAATTTATACCATATTCATAATATCAAGCAAACAAGTGGTTGATTTTGCACCGAATACTAAAAGTTTATGAATATTTTTTTTTCAATAAATGATATTCTTAAATTTAATTAAAAAAAATAGACTTTGCCATTTCAAACAATGTGTAAATTTATTTAATTAACTATTTACAATTCCCAACAACAATTCTCCAAGTTAAATTATTTTTAATCCAAATTTTGATATTTGAATCAGGCTTAAGTTCATTGAATTTAATTTTCATTAAATTATTTTTATGAAGAACGGAATTTTACAACATGAAATGAATTAATATTTATTGATAATTTTTCATTCTTAAGTGAGCTGAGAATTGAACCCAGGTTTCCACGGACATGTTGCCCAGACTAGTTTAGAGATTGAAAATTAAAATCAATGAACTTAAGCCTGATTAAAATATCAAAATTTGGATTAAAAACCATTAACAGTTCGATAAAATAACCACAATACTAAAATTATTTTATTTTAAAGCAAAAAGTCAATTAATATTTTTTGATATTTACTGCCTGGCCCACAATGTCGACAAGAACGTTTCTTTTGTATATTTATATTGAAAACAAAAACAAATTTTAAATTTTTATTATTGTTTTCAATATAAATATGAGAAAAAAATGTTCTTGTCGATATCGGTGGTCTGGCAGTTAATTAATATCTTATTTAAAATTTTTTTTCAAAACAACTAAAATGTTAATTAAATCAAAATTACATTTTTAATTTTCTTTCAACTAAAAAAATAATTGATTCAATTATCACATTAATTAAATTTAAATACTTTTTAAACCATTTTTTTAATTGATAAAATTGAATTTCTGTGTTCTGCAATTAAATATGGGCATTTCCTCCGATTGGTCAACCAGGATGGAAAAATAAAATGTAGATAATCATAGTGTTTTATTGTTTATAATTATAAAAAAAAATCTATGTTTTTATAATAGAATTCTATATATGATATTCTATGATATCTTAGCTGTTTTACTTGAGGAAATTGGGCTGGAAGCTGGAAAATTTAATATTTTCGTTTTAAGCTACTTCTAAAGACATTTTTATATTTTATTATTTTACATGCAAAAAAATTTGTTATGTTTGCACTCTTTCTTTAAAATCTCTCTATTACAATCAATTAATAGAGAGAAGTGTAAGGAGAAGGTAAGAAGTTAATTAACGGTTAAAACATATGGAATAATTGTACGGTCGCGACCGGTACTTAAGCCACAAAAGTGTAAGTACTGGATAGAGACATATATTAATACACTTTTAAAATAAATTAATCACGTTTGAATATTCCGTTCCATTTTGCAGATTTTTACATTTTACTACTGTCAGCCAAAGTTGACTTCTATTTTGCGTACGTTCGTGACCACATGTTTTGTAACTATCATTATGAAAACTTAAACTCGATGAAATCCATCTTTTGCACTAAACACAGAGCTACTAAAATGCTATCGAATTGCAAAAAAAAATGCTAGGAAAAAGTTTTGATTTCCATATTATTTGTACATCAAAAGCGTACGAACGTACGTTCGTTACCCCATGAAATGCTCATATCATAAATAACTAAATTGTTGCAATTTTCTAGTTAAAAACAATTTTACTAAAAACCTTTTGATATGAAATGATTGCAAATTTGTTCCCACTTTTGTAACTTATAAACAATTAATTTTCTTTTCAAAAATTGATTTCATGTTTTCAAATACAAAATCTAATTTGTATTGTAAACTAGAAATCTTAGAACGTAAAGGATAAGAAATTATTGTTGTAGTAGTGCTGGTGTTACAAAAAATTCGGAAAATCTTAAACTTTAACTAAATTTATTTATATAAAATTTTTATAATAAAATGTTTTTATCAAAAGTTATTTTTGGGAATGAAAAATTTATTATTAATAAAATTTCTCTATGACATGCTAAATTCCCAATTTTAATTTTTGATAAATACACTGAAATTTATTGCCGAGGAAAAGCTGGTGTCCATGTGCATTTCACTGGTGGCTTTGGCCAGATCGTTAAAAAACCTTTTTCCAAAGACTTTAGAAAAGTTAAAAATATTATAAAAATTTTCACAACTTAAAAAATTGGGAACTAAATTTTGGATTTATGTTTGAAATGGCTATTTTTTGGGACTTAAAAAATTAAGTTAGTGACATGAGCCAGAAGTTTTCGAGCAACACTGACAAATAAAGACTTTTTTCAAATACAGAAACATGTTAAAGTCTGGCGAAATTTGTGCCAATTTTGGGTTAAATCTTAATTTAAAGATTTGAAAAATACAGAACTTAAATTCAAAATATTCAATTTATAATAATCATCATGTTTTACAGCCAATTTACGACGTCGTTTTTTCTTAATTCCCTTTTGAAGCAACTTCCAAAAATCTCTTGCGTTAAAACGATGATTTTTAGTGGCATGTCGCCTTTTTCAGTTTTAATTTTTATTTGCAACCAGGGTAGATCTTTATTTGCCTTATCGGTAGATCTGCTTTAGTTGATTTTTCTTTTTAATGCACTCTTAATCCAATTTTTTATAATTTTCTTATAGAATTCTGTTTAATAGAGAAATATTTGTATTGTATTGTATTTGTTTTTCTTTTGCTACAAAAATCTTATGAAAAAAACGACTTTTAAATTCTTGCGTTTTGCGTTTTCGATTTCCAGAACAACCCTGATAAAAAAGTGTTTTTTTAAATAAGAAATATGTAAAAAATATGTTTAAATAAGAACTCAAACTTTTGTTTTATATTCTTTTTTATTATTTCCGTATTTGTTTGCAACCCGACGCTTCAAAGTAAGAAAAAGAATAAAACAAAACAAGAAGAAGAGAAATAAGTTTTAAGAGGAATATTAGAAAACGACATGAAAAACACAAAACGAGTTGTTTTGTTTACTCCTCTTTCTTCTCTACACCGCTCGCCCTCAAACCAAAAGAGATGTCGACAAAGCGACGTCGCAAAAGCCTCCATGTGAATTGGCTGTTACTTATGCCAAAAATTATACCGTAAGTATGAGTAATATGAGTGAATGCAAATATTAATCATACGTATCGATAGATATGAATTTACAAAATATATGATTTCAGATAATTACATATTTCATTAAAAAAATATTTTTCTATTTTTTTAATGAAAAATATAATTATTTGAAAACATAAGCCGAAATTATTGTTTATTTTTTCACAATTTTTTATCGTTTGAATTATACTGATGCAGGTGGGCATAATCGATTATGCCGCCTTATTAATAATCTTATCACTTGCTAATTTTGCATTTAGTTAAACAAATTATATTTATGTTTAAACAATATTTTTTCATTTAAAGTTTCCCAACTCTCTTAAAGTTTTCTTAACCTCTTGTTTTAAATCAAACCCCATTGAACTTCCAAGTACATTATTTCTATGCATGCATGAATATGAGTAAATTTATTCTACCGCAAACTCATAAATATTATTTTTTTTGTTTTTTTTTTATAAATGTGAAACTTTACACATATGTATTTATAGTTGTTTATAATGTCACGTATCCAACCGCGTAAACCACTATAATTGTGGCATAAGGAGTAAAAGAAGAAACTTAACTGTCAGCATGCTTCAATTTCAATATGTGTCCCTAAATGTATGTTTCACGTACCAGCAGGATAAAGAAGGCCTTCTAAAAGGCCTCTTTTGCTTTCAGAAGACCGTTAAATTTGGCTTGAATTCACAACCTTAATGCTTAAATCTAGCTCCACCGCAACTCGTTCTTTGCTTACACATTATTTCTGAACCGACAAACCCTTAAGGTGGACATTCTTTAGTATTGATGTTTAATATTTTTACAAATTGGTAATTAAATAGTTTTTCTGTGCTTGGCATACTCGTATTTTTGTCAGATTTTTCACCATTAAGCGAACTATTATGCGAACATTTTAATAGGGAATATAAGCGTTCTTGTATTTATAGACCGATTTGGAAATATACATAAATGATTATCAAAATTTCAACTTATTTCTTCATATCATACTACCGCATTTGTGATTTATTATTAAAACTTCTTAAACACTTTTTCCTAAATAATTTTTAAATGATGAAATATGCAGGTTTTGTGTGTGTTCGCATATTTCGGGGAGCTTATGGTGAATTTGTATTCGGAAAGGTTCCATATAATCTTTTGGACCAATTTCCGTTGCTTATAGTAGATAAACCTTTCTGGTATCCAGTATTACTTTCATGCGCGGATTTTTAAATATTAATTTGTTGACCGGCCGTCAGTAAAAGAACTGGATGAAAAACTGCTTATTATATGGCGTTTAACCAGCATTTCGATTATGCAAAATTGTCTTTCCATGTATTTTGTCTTTAATTAATCTAGTACTTAAATTCCGACTTTTGAAGGAATACTACTGAATGAAAATGTTTCTTAATTGCTGCCTCAGTTGCTCCTACGAATTTTAACATGTTAAGCAATGATCTGCATGAAAATGCCTATGCCTGAAAGAGCTTAAATTCATCAACATCCAACCTTTTTTTTTTGGCTAAAGTATGCAGTTTATCCGCTCGTTGGCCAAATCATGACTTCTGCACTGCGCTGTGCATTCTCCTTCTTAGAATCCATGACGCATATTGAGAATAAGCTGCGATAAGCACATGATGTTCTTAACTCTTTTGTGTGCGGCAAAAAATACAAGATAATGGGCGGCAAGATACCCGGGCAACTATATGAAAGATACGTAGAAAACACACATCTTTGCACTAAATATTTAGTTAAAACTCCGGAAAATATTAAAAGACTTGGCAATTTACACTTAATTACTTACTAAGATGGGACTTTAACCTGTTCTTAGTCTCGGTCTGCTTAAAAAATGTTCTCCAATTCGATGCAGCAGGGATTATTATTCTAACTTACGCTTCTGTAGTCTGGTGGACCTCGTTGGACAGAGCGTGTTATATAAGACCGCTTCAGTGGGTCCAGCGTACATGTTGCTTGAAAATAAGTGGGGCGATGTGCACCACATCAAGCAAGGCTCTGGAGACACTGTTGGATAAACCCTCGATCGAAACGCAGGTGAGATACGAGGTGGCAATTGGGGCAGAGCGGCTCTTAACTCTTGGCGTTATATATAGAGGTGTCTACAGGGCATGTCATCACTGTATTTTGGATACATTGATTGGATATACACGTTCACCGGACATGCTCGACCGAATACCAGAGACGGAAATTGTCGGAAACAGTTGAACTATGATCCCCGAAAGGGTATCATGGTCGACTGGAACTTTAGGGCAAATGCATAAATGCTACACAGATGGCTCTAAACTGTGGAACAAGACGGGTATAGGGGTCTATGTTGAAAACCCATGAAACTGGGATATTCTACCATCATCCGGATCACAACACAAGCTTCCAGGCGAAAGTCCGTGCAATTACGGAATGTGTGAGATGGATCGAATCGAATAAATACGTACGCGGTAACGTTGGTGGGTGTTCAGAATATATTGGCATCGTGCGCAAATTACAAAAATAATTTTAGCTGTTCGGCTGCAAAACTACTAAGTTTTAAAGTAAGTAGTTTGCAAAAAGTTTCAGACATAAGGATTATCAATTTCAATAAAAAAAATCTTGGTTGAAAACGCCAAAGATGCCCGGGTACTTTGGTGCACATATAAGGGTGTTTTTTAACTAAAGCAGTAAAGCAAATATTTCCACAAATTATACATTATTTGCACACAATTTGTTCCAGTTAAAAAAAAATCTTTATCGTTCTCTTTCGTTCAAAGACTTACACAGAAAAAAGTTTTTTATCAAATAAAAAAGTGGTTTAAAAAGTATTTACATTTAATTAATGTGATAATTGAATCAATTATTTTTTATTTGAAAGAAAATAAAAAATATAATTTTTATTTAATTAAAATTTTAGCTGTTTTGAAATAAATTTTTAATTAAAATTATAATTAAATATCAAAAAATATTAATTGATATTTTTCGTTTAAAATAAAATTATTTAAACTTGTAGAATTGTTTTTGGGAATTGTCAATATTTAATAAAATAAATAAAACACATTCTTTGAAATGGCATAGTTTTTTGATCACTTTTTTAATTAAAATTAAAAATATAATTTTTTTTAGTAATCAATATAATCATTTTGGTAATAGGTGCAAAATCAACAAATTATTTGCTTGATTCTATGAATTTGGAATAAATTTGGTGAGTAGATAATTTTTTTAATTTTTTCTGTGTATTGAGAATAAATAGCAGGCAGATGTTCAATCTTTGAAATGTTACCCTGATGTTATTAAAGACACAAACCATGTGTCGTATACATATATGTTCTCAGTATGCAATTTAAAATTATGCCATACCGCAGCTGCATGAGTCCTTTCAAATCTTTTGTCAATGCGAATATAAAGAGAGCAGAAATAAATTTCTTCTATTTATGTCCAAAGTTTAAATGGAGCTAAGTCCCGGTTTGACGTGCCATTTACACAACCTCTTATCCTTTCTCTGCCTCTTTAAGGTCTACGGAAATTATTTGGCAATTTTCTACACCAATTACAGCTTTACTTACAAGATCTACAGGATAGTTTTTCACAGAAGATATAAACAGTTAAAACTATTAACAGTCCTTTTCTAGAAAAATAGAAGGGAATAAAAATGAAGCCACTTATAAGGAAAAGAAAATGGTAAAAAAAACCAAAAAATTTAAGGCCCCTTAGTTTACTCCCGCCTTTTATATTTCAATACATGCATTTCTGTTTAAGTTACAAAGTGTTTATATGTGTAAATGTGTTCCTATATTATTTGTTTTCAATACAACATTAATGTGTGTGTGTGTTTGTGTGAAAATTATTATATGTTAATTATGTGGCATGTGTCACTCACTGTATTGACGTTGGTTTATATGGGCAAGTATGTTTGAACCT
The DNA here is from genome assembly GCA_943735925.1 of Pollenia amentaria. Taxonomy (NCBI): domain Eukaryota; kingdom Metazoa; phylum Arthropoda; class Insecta; order Diptera; family Polleniidae; genus Pollenia; species Pollenia amentaria. The sequence goes on from OX031009.1 coordinate 34,700,815, forward strand.
AAACGTGTGTATTTGTTTATATGTGTTAAATCACTACAATCAAAGATTTTTAATACAAACATTTGTAAGCTTTCTTGATACACAGGACATGCTGCATTGAAAATAACAATAACAACAATTAATTGTTATGCAAAAACGTGTCGAAATTATAAATCAGTAGACACAGCTGATAAGCCGATATTAAGTTAAAAAAGTGACTGTCGTACCTAAACAAAAGCGGAAGGTGAAACGTTTTCTTCCGCTAAGTTTAACAAGAGCATCAACGTTGTTTAATAAGATCCACATAAAAGGAACCAAAAAATGGATGTAAAACCGCTTGATTGACCAAAACTGCTATTATTTATTAACAATAGCGATCAACTTCACTATTAAATGCGCTGTCTAAATTAGATTTTCTAATTGCACAGCGTTGAAGCTGGGCTATTTAAGGATGCTTCACACAAATTGTATAGGAATGACCATTTTTTACAACTAGAAAACGCGTGGCGCATTTGTTTAAATACGGCTGTAAAAAAATTTAATTTATAGCTTAAATTAACACCCATTTATTGGTTTTATGATAAGAAAGAAAAAAATGTAACTTTTAATAACACTTTTTTCCAAAAGTTTGGGGAGGTCTAGTCATCATATGGTTTTTTTTCAGTGGTCGAGTTGTCAAAGTGTGTATAACAACTACATTTTTTATATCAACAAATGTCTATTGGCCTAAACTGGGGAATCAACCCGAGAAATGTATACTGGCTATACGAATTTGTCATTAAACCCATTCTATTCTACCGGCCAGCAGTTTGGTGGCCGGCACTTATCAAACTAAGTTTGAACGTATAATGAGAATGGTTGCAATAACAGTAACGGGTGCCATTAGAACAACACCCCAAAGGCAATGTTAACGATCTTGAACTGGTTATCATCAGACATCTTGGTAAAAAGATTAGCTGCGAACACGGCGGTAAGATTTAGGGCCACTAGAGCATGCAGGGATTACAATGTTATACATGCTAAAATCCCGTTTGCGATAAATTGGCACAGGGACGTTGATTATGTCACACCTGAACCAATATTTGTTCCTGGCTTCACCACAAGCATTTTGGATAACGTTGTTAACAATGATGTCCTACAAATTCCCGGGATATTCACTGACGAGTCAAAGACACTGTATGGTGCCGGTTCCAGTATATACTACGAGCATCTAAACTGAAGTATTCCTATAAGGCTGCCGGATCACTGCAGTGTCATTCAGTCTGAAATAATGGTCATTTACACAGTCGCGAGACACATTCGGTACGGTAAAATATCTGTCAGAGATATTCACATTATTACCGATAGCAAGGCGGCCATAAGATCCCTGGAGAATGTGTTCATCACATTGAGATTGTCCAAGAATGCCGGATGTCCCTGGTGGAGATAGCGAGACATTCAGTGGCTACCCTTAAGGGGGTGTCTGGACACAGGGACATACATGGAAACTGTATGGCTGACTCGTTGGTGCATACATGCACCACTTTGAATCAAAAGGGTTCAACAAAGTATATTGGTGTTTCACTCCCAAGGAGCAAGCAACTTATTTCACACAAGTTTCATCTTATTGCCGGTCAGAGATGGCTCGATGAAACCACCTGTAAGAAATCCAGAAAAATTTGGCCCATCATAGACCAAAAATGGACTAGGGGGCATTACAGCTGTCCAGACATCACTTCAGGAACGATATTGTGTACCTGAAGTGATGTGCCACTGTCCCATTGGAAGGCACGCCCAAAGGCTAAGGCTCCCTCACAATTGTCTATATAGAAGTTGCGGTGACGAGAAGGAGGAAGATTCAACGAAAGATCTTCTGTGTCATTGTCCGGCTTTCGGAGATCTGAGACTTAAACTGTTTGGTCGAAGTACCCTTGGAAATAAGACATTTCTCTCTAATATTGATTCTAACTGGATCCACTCCTATATCGAATCGCCTGGGTGGCTGGGAGAGAATGGGAGAGAAATGGGAGACGATGTGACATGGTAAAACAACGGGAACTAATCAATGAACCCATGTGAGCTGTGCTTGAGTACGGCTGCCAATGGAACTTAACCTAGCCTTTATCAACAAACCCTTTTTACTTGCAATATTTTTGACAATAGGACCACAAAAGCAGTATTGTTGTAGAGATGACCACACCTAATAAAATCGCCTTATTAAAAATCTTAAGTGATAGATTAATGCTGTTTTTAATATAGATCATACAGATGTCCTCCTAACTCCTACAATGTATCTGCTTTAGCCTGAAAGTTCTTTTAACGCAATTACATGCTGTCACATTCGAGTATCCTTTAGTCCTTTAGCAGCTCGTATATTTGCTAACATCATAGAACAGGTTAAATCTGATTTCTTATTATATATAATAATATTGCCTTAATTATGCATTTTTTTCTTGTTGAATGTAATAAAGCCTTATATCATAAAAGAATAAATATAACAACAAACTTTCAATCATTTTAACAAAACAAAAATGCCATTGGCACTTTAAACCAAACAAATACAACCTTTGTTTAGTTAAAAGCTGTCAATCTGATGCCAAAGTTGATATTTAAAATTGTAAAAAACATGTTTAGATTATATACCTAAATAATACATACATATGCAGTTGTTAAGGCAAAGGTCATATATGTTAATTTATGCCTACATATTGTAATTTTATATTGTTGCACTTTAACAATGTTAATTGTTCATATACACTAAATTCCTTATTTAACCCCTAAAGTAGCTAAAAATTTCTAAAATTAGTCCCTCAACGCAATTGTTTAAGTTTAACTATACTCATACTACCTACATTATTCATCATTATAATTATTATAGTTATTAGCTTTATAATGAAGAGGTCATCATCATTATAACTATAACTATAGCTATAGCTATAATAACAACAACAAAATAATAGAAATTATAATGATGATGATGATGATGGTCATGATTTTGTAAAGGAAAAATACATTTGGAAAATAGTTTTTATACCAAAATGTTGCCACTTTTTGTAGGACATGAGTATGATGACAGTGGGAAATAATGGGAAAAAATGGCAACATTAAAAAGGAAGTCAAACTCATTTGTAAATATTATAATAATTGTTGGGACGTGACATAAACTTGTTTCCTTTTCCGCTATTTCTTAATTTTTTTTTTTTTGTTTTATATAAATATTTTCTTATTTTATTATTCTCCTAGCTGCTAACAAACAGTGGCATTAGTGGAACAAACTATCGCAAAACAGAGAATAAATTTAAAAAATTTCTGACTTCTGACAAAATTCAGCTGGTTTTAACTGCAGCCCATATTAAAGGCTATAGACACAGAAAAAATAATTAAATTTCTCTAATCACCAAATTGATACCAAATTCAAATATCAAGAAAACAATTTGTTGATTTTGCACCTATTACCAAAATGATTATATTATTTACTAAAAATTGTAAAATTGTAAATAATCAAAAAACTTTGACATTTCAAACAATGTGTTTATTTATTTCAATAAATATTGACAATTCCCAACAACAGTTCTACATTCAATTAACATTTTTTGTTATTTAATTAAAATTTTAATTGAAAATTTATTTCAAAACAACTAAAATGTTAATAAAATCAAAATTAAATTTTTAATTTTCTTTCAACTAAAAAAATAATTGATTCAATTGTCACATTAATTAAATTTAAATATTTTTAAACCATTTTTTTAATTGATAAAAAACTTTTTCCTGTGGACGAGACACTAGAAAGACTATAAAACGTGAGTAGAAACGAGACAATTAATCATATTATAAAAGTCAATGTTGACATATGTCGAGGACAACGGAAAAATAACTGTATTTTCAAGGTCGTAGTTAGCACCAATCGGTTACTATTGACAATCACTTGCTATTTTCTGCAGCTTTTTTAAGTCGACGTCAAATAGAATTGACTATTTTATTAAGTTGACAGGAAATTTTACGACGTCTCAAATAAAAGTTCAAAAAATTTTCGTAAGAAATTAAATCGCCTACATTCGTCAAATGAAATGAAAGTCAAAATTCCACTCAGTTTGTGTTCTTAAAATCGCTAAAGTGAAATGAAAGGTAAAATTTCATTTCCAGTTTGTTTCAAGAGGAATTTTTGTATTCTACAATTAATTTTCACTACAAAAAAAGTAATTTCAAATCAAAAGCAAACAGCCGCGTGAAAGAAAATACTTTTTGGTAAATTTTTATTTTTTCTGGCTTTTTTTACATATTTGTTGCGGAAATATTAAAATTTTGTACGTAAATTTCTTTATGGTGGGTTTATTTCTGTTTTTAAGGGAGAAGCACAAAAATTCGAAACAAGAAGAGGCATTGCTAAGGTTCATGAAAAAATCTTGGATTAGCTAAAGGATTTTATAAGGGTGATAGGGCGGCGGTGTGTGATCTACAATGAAAGGTCCTAGCAAGAGAACTAACTTTCAGAGCTCCTCCAGAAAAATATCCTTCGGCTTGCAAAAAAGTTTATGCTGATTGAAAAGCCTGCATTCGCAAAAAGTTGTCCGAGAACAGAACGGATACTTCAGTATCTGTAGGTAGTCCTAACAATAAGCAGTACATTTAATCTAAAGATGATGCAGTTGCAGAGCTTTGCGGTCTCTATATAGCATTCGAGGGTTTTAAAAATGTACGATCCTTCGGCGTTTAAAAAAAAAATACAAATCAGCCCATTGAATTGGAAAACTTGCATGCCAATAGTTTCGAGGGTACACTGTAAGATGAAACGTCAGATCAATTTGCAGAGCCCAAATGAAAAGTAAGAAGTTTGGAAACAATACAACATAATTTACATGATTTTATGAAGACCAAAATTACAACAAATGAAATATTTTTTAAAAGACGTCAGTTACACAAGAGCAACAAGAAATTTTCATTTGCTTAAAACAAAATGAAAATGAAATCATCATGAGAATAACGTTTCATTACTTTTCTAGAAAACAGTGAAATTGTATATGTGGAATTAAAAAGTTTTTCACTTTTATTTTGTAGTATAAAGAACCCAGGCGGATATATTTTTTAAATACGGTTGAATAAAAACTGCAAATTTAAAGGTTATTAGGGACAGAAACTTAATTATTATTAAAAATGTTATGTTTAAAAAGATCCATCAAAAGTTAATCTAAGTCCTGTGTTTTAAATACCTGCATAAAATAAATTTTAGAACTTGGCCAAATACCCTCAAAGGGGGTAAGAATTAAATAACTCAAGCCGTCAGGATCAATACTATGGGCTTGGTTTTCTTGTTTTAAAATTTTCAAAAACAAAGTTTATAATTCAATTTGTTTTTATATAAATTTATTGAAATAAACAAAAACTAAACGTCAGAAAAAAAAAATTTATAGATGTGATGTTTTTTTAAGATTTTCGGCAAAATCGACACAATATTCTTGTTATACCCTCCACCACAAGTGGTGAATGAGGGTATACTCAGTTTGTTATTCAGTGAGAAACGTTTTTTATTATGCATCTAAGACCGCATAACTGATATAGGTTCTGGTTTCTTGAGTAATTCTAAGTCGATTAAGCCATGCCGTTCCGTCTGTTGAAAACACTCTCTGATGACACTTTGGCCAAGTGATGTCACTTTGGCTGAAATCACAGTGATATAAACAGACATGGGGTGAAAAACGAAGATAATTGTAATAGAACTGGTGTCAAAATACATCAGCGTTATGACGCCTTTTCTATCATAGTAGAGATACGCGCCTTTATTTCGTTTAACACTTCACCACACTTAAAAAAATGTTCTTAAAAATTTTTTAAAATTCCAAAAATTTTATATCAAACATTTTTCAACCCAAGATGAAGTGATTTACAAACAAGCCCCCAAAATAAAAGGATTAGTTAAAAGAAAATTGATTTGCAATTAACACTTAGACGTATCTATAGATCAGCCTATAGACTAAGCTTTGGACTTAATCCTGGAGAATTGACATATTTGCTGACAGATATATAAATACCAACCACTGTGCCCTCTTATAAAATACACTCTCCCCCCCACCATTTGAATGGGGATATATTTGTGTGCTGCTTTGTGTATAAGTAAAATATTCGTACATGTAGCAGTTTAGTAATTCTAATTAATCATTGCTACTACGTTTTTCACCCACTCTCTACAGACTAATTTTTTCTCTTTATTATAAGTAGTTGTGGCAACAGCTGTTACCGTATAATGAGTCAATACAGCTGATACTACACAACACTATGTAAACTGTATAATAAAGCATACATTTAGGTTAGTTTAACTCAGTAGCTGTACAATGCATTAGCAATAAGAAAAAAACAAACAAGTACATTACAAAATTATTAATGGAGCTTACGTGATTTTAATAAAGTTTTGAAAGTTTCATTGTATTAAGATGTATAGCTTGATATTAGAATATATATATACATTTTTTCTTAATTTATGTTTTCTAATAGTGTAATTTATTGTGCGAAATTTAAATTAGCTACAGCAGCTAGTAAATTACAGAGGTTATTTAGTCAATGATTATTAAGTGAATCCTAGAAGCCAAATTAAACAGCTGCCAGGATTGTTGTTAGAAAATTTCCCCATACCAATTTATACTAAATAATCAAATATAATTTTAATAGATTCCTGCTGATTTAGAATATACAAAATTACACTTTTTCTATTTGTTCCTTTAAACGAATTTAAGTCTATGTGTTTGTTACAACTCCATTTTGTTTTTTTTTTTTTGTTATTTTATTTAAGCTCAAAGTTTTAATACTATAAAAACAAATCTACCATCTACTTGAATCTTATCTAGACCACCCGCATATAATATAACCAGGAAATAAGACAGCAACAACAACAATAATTGTAGTACATACATACAAGTTTCTTAAGCCGGAAATCACTGATGCACTTTCAAGTGTTTAGTAGGAGTTGGAAACAAAACGAAGAAAAACATATGAAAAGCAGAAAAATAACGACAAGACCAAAACAAAATTTTAACTGAAAACAAAAAACAAACATGCATAATCATGCCTGAAGAAGAAAGCGAAAATGAAAGGAAAGAAAAATGTATAAAGTAAAGCAGTGTAAACAGTGGGGAGAATTAAGATATATAAGACAAAAAAAAAATGATGTGATTCAAAACGGATTTTATAGGATCGTAAAGTATTTAGCTTCAAATCTTTCCCATATTTCGAGCAATATGTGGACTCTCGTGCCAAAAATGTAACAAGCCTTTTTTTGCGCAGACGGTTTTGTATGGTTCGAAACAACCAAAAGTTGGTGGATTTGAAATCTTTAAAATTTCTTTGCACTTGTTTATTTTTTGGTTTAAAGTACACAGAAAAAAGTGTTTTATCAATTAAAAAAATGGTTTAAAAAGTATTTAAATTTAATTAATGTAATAATTGAATCAATTAATTTTTTTTACTTGAAAGAAAATTAAGAATTTAATTTTGATTTAATTAACATTTTAGTGGTTTTGAAATAAATTTTCAATTACAATTTTAATTAAATAACAAAAAATATTAATTGACTTTTTCGTTTAAAATAAAATAATTTAAACATGTAGAATTGTTGTTGGGAATTGTCAATATTTATTGAAATAAATTAACACATTGTTTGAAATGGCAAAGTTTTTTGAAAATATCATTTATTTGAAAAAAAAATATTCACAATTTTACAATTGTTGGTAATTAATATAATCATTTTGGTAATAGGTGCAAAATTAACAAATTGTTTGCTTGATATTATGAATTTGGTATAAATTTAGTGATTGGAGAAATTTAATAATATTTTCTGTGTAAAAGTCTTAGGAAAATGTATTATATTTTCTACGTTTTTATTATTGTTTAAATTTCAAAATACTAGTCCTGTTCTGATTTCAATAAATATTGTAAACGAGTTTTCAATATACCCAATTGCCTCTGGAATTTTTATTACAGATCCTTTTTTACTAACAGTCGTATACAGATGCAAGCGACCTTTTCTTTTGCAATGCTGAAACAGCACATCTGATATGGAAAACCTATATTTTTTGAGTTAAGCTTACGTGGCAGCCAATTTTTTTATTTAAAATAAATTTCTATTCTTAAAAAAAACCAAAAACCGCCAATTATATGGCAGGACTTAAAATTAAATTATAGGCCGGAGACTAAAGGCAAGATATTAAAGACCGATGTCTATAAAGGTAGTATTACACACATGCATAGCACCCTTTAGTACGCGAGCGGTCTGTAGACTTCTATGAATAAAGTCAAACTAGTGTTTTTTCTTGGAACAAGTTACACGAAAAATGATTTGAAGCGTTTGCAGCAAAAAGTTGGTTAACTTTGGACTTTTTAACGCATTGTGTATTTTTGACAAGTAATCAGCTGACAATAAAAAAAAATAATTTAAACAACTTGTATATACATTTTCATTCGAAACAGTAACACGATCGTTAATGTATAAAACTCATTTCATTTTTTGAAGACATAACGTGACGAGAAGTGTACTTTTCTTTGAAAGTGCCCACATAGAGCTTCAACAAAAAATGAAACAACTAAACAAAAGAAACTTTATGAATGTCGTTACTTTTTTTGAAACTCCTTAAATCAAAAAAATCAGATTTAATAAATACTCGTTGCTCAAAATCGTCATGTGAACATTTTTTAAGATTATTTATTTAAAGGTTGCGAAAGAAAAAAAATCATATCTTAAAAAAAAACCCAACTCCTTCAAAGTTTCAGGATTTTTAGAGACTAGTTTTAGGTATTATATAAAAAAATTTTTTTTAGTTTAATATTTGTAGCATTTTATATTTGTATTTCAAATGACATACAAATCATCTTCCTATGTGAAGTAGTTTTTTAGATATTGAAAAAATTAACTCAACACATGGAATTAATTCGGCAAAATTATGACATGTTTAAAGAACTTTTGAAAAAGAATTTTTAATTTTTTTCGTTGATATATATTCCTTATAGGAAGAAAGAATCTTTTCACTAAATTTCAGTCAAATCGAAAGGGCTTGGGTCCCACTCTTGGTCGATTTGACATGGAATTACCCATACACAAATAGAAAAAGTTCAACAATATCAAAAAAAAATCTTGATATATATTTCTAAATCCATTTTTCAACGTAGAAATAGCTAAATGAATAAAAAACACCTGACTGGAAATGCTTTTATAACGCGCGTTTAGTAACTTGCAATTTTTAATTCGCTAAAGTTTTTAAAGGCACGATACTCGTCGACGAATAAACGCGTGTTATGTATTTCTGCCTTAAAAGTGGGAATATTAGTGAGACTATAGACGAAACAATTGACCAAAGTCTGATGGGGCTAAAGATGAAAGATGGAAGAGTATTAAAGATAAACTAGACTTAAGACGATATGGGTACAACGAAAAACTGTAGACAGTTTATATTTTAATGTTCCTCAATGCCCTGCACCTTATAACCAGCCATTGACAATTCGACAATTTTAGCAAAATTATGCTAATGCTGACTTTTTTCGTTGAATAACCTATCGATAAAACTTTGTGTATTAATACCACCAAACGGAATTTAATTTTATACTTAAAATATTTTTTGTTTTTTTTTTCTTTTCTCTATGCTAATCCCGCGAAGCTCTACGTTTGTCTGCAGTAGACCAGAGTCTCTGGCGGGAATCGAACCCGCAACCCCGGCACTGATAGACCAGCTCACTAGTAGGGGCGCTCATTAAACTTGTTTATGAAATATCATGTTATGTTTAAATATGTCTAAAGGAAGTAAATCCACTAAATAAATAAATAAAAATAGACTAAAAACACGACAGGCCATCAGACGTGTAATAAAAATCGATTTTGAAAACGAAACGATTTAAAACTGAAAATTTCGTTTTCAGTATTTCGAAAAATTATTTTATTCAACATTTTTTATTTTTCGAATTCATACTATGAGCTAAATTTCAGTTATGTATTTTATAAAACTTTTTGTAATAGTTTTAAGAATGACTTTATACACTACCAGACTATTATCTTTTATCTTCTTGTTACATTTTATAAAGCCATACCTAAAAATTTAAGGAATAGAACTATTACAAAAAGCTTTATAAAATACATCACTGAAATTTAGCTCATAGTACGAATTCGAAAAAAAAAATATTAAATATAATAAAATAACTTAATGAAATAATATAATAATGAAAAAGAAATAATTCCCAGATTCTATTTTAAAAATTATTTTCTTAAACATTTTTCTGTTATTTTCTATTTTTTCTTTATAAAATTACATTGTATCTATTAATTAGCCCGAGAATGCCCCGCCCGTGAGTCGCCATGAATGCTATTTTTTGGTTTTTCAATACAATACTGTGGATGTACCAGCACGAGATTTAAAACGACCGCAGTATTCTATCGTGTGAGATTGTAAACGAACGTAAATTGCAAAACAAAAAAAATACAGAATTGGGAAGGGAATATACTTCTTAGTGTTGCCTAAGAGGCGAGGTTTAGCTCTAATGGTATTTTTCTGACAAGATATTTTTAATAAATTCATACATCAGACGACCAGCATACAAACTCAGAACCACAAATAAAGTAAGAGAAACGATTAATTAAGAGCGTATGATTGCTTATTAGTGTTCAAAATGAAATAAAACATACTGTCTGGAACACAGATCTCCAACTTTCTATGCAAAAAAAGTCTGAAATAATTTTTATGTACAAAACAAAATATAAATGAAACGATGAAACTTTTTATATTTTATAGAACATAGTATTATGAGCTATAAGAAAAGCAATGAAGTATTTAACTCAAAAGGAAATATTATATATTATGTATTTTTGAAATTTATCCCTTTGTAAAAAGTGCGTTTTTAGCGAGCCTTTTATAAGTCAATATAAAAAAATTTATGAACTATTATTGTTCTATAAGTTAATTTGCCGCCGTTTAAATATAAAACCATTGAAATAAAAAACAGATATTTAATATTAGAAAAACTCTTATTTTCTTTAAAAAGTAGCTTCACAGGTTAGGTTTAGCTTTAACACGCAAAGAAAAAACATGCTTGCTACAATCACAATCGCAAACTATCATTGATGTTTGTGGTGATGATTGTGTCAAACAAGTATTCAATAACAATATATGGTCAGACATGTTTATTTCTTATTATTGTCTCAAAAATATTATTATGTTTAGAAGAAAAACACATTTGATCTTCCTAACCATGTTTCTATTTTTCCCAACACCATGCAAAATGTCTATTTTACCATGATTCTCACAATAAAACCAATAAAAATATTTATTTTAAAAATTTACTGCCGTATTCATAAAAAACTAAATTGGATATGAAATTTATTTTAAGGAAAATTTGTATGGAAATTTTGTTTTAAAATACGTTTAAAATCTATTTTATTTTTTATGAATATGGCAGTTAATGTTTTATTAAAAATACATACGTATACTTAGCATATATTAATAAATAAAATTAAATACATTCATTTATATTTATATATAACTTACCTGTTTCAATAAACGTATAATAATTTATTTCCTTAATTTTGCAATATTGCATGGCCTTTTTCTCCCGAAAAACTTTTAATTATTTTGTAGTCATTTATGTTTCCCGATTAACTGACTCTCGCAGACGGAAAATTACGTTTAAGAAGATTTAATTTGCTTTATAAACACAAACTGTTTGTTTTGACCATAAATGTTTGCTCATTTAGAGAATGTGTTTTAAAGCGAACAAAAATTATGGTATCAAACAAACCTATTGTGTACAGCTAGTATTATGATTTTAATTGTATAGTTGAAAATATATACATTATAGTAGCAAATATTGCACATAATTTAATATGTTATGCTAGATCATGGTAACTTTTAAGTTGTAAAACACCATATAATATTATTACAGTGAATTAAAAAATGTTAAGGAGAAAAAATATTTTTTCAAGTTAAACAAGGATTATAATAAGTTTATTAGGGTAAACATATTAGGCAAATATAAATAAAAATGGTCGTTGTGACCATTCAGTAATCATGTTTTTTTCAGTGCGTGAACCTTTAAAGAAAAAGGTCTAGTTTTCTATGGTTAAGTTGTATAATGGAAGAGAAATAAAAACCTCGAAAATGGATTTTAAAATGATTCGAAACTTATCTCAGCTTAAAAAAAAATCCCATAAAAATCGATCCCACCCCATCACTTGCCTGTATAGACGACAGACTTTATATAAGGGACTGCAGGCGAGATATGGCAGACTGTAGGCGAGAAACTATAGACTAGGGAATATTGAAATATTATGAACAAGTTACGAGATATTTTTGACTATAGAAGATATTGTATAAAGGCAACACTATTGACAAGAGAGACTATAAGCAGAAGACTATTGCCAAGAGATTGCAGCCGAGTTATTTGAAACTATAGATGAGAGACTATAAACGAGCGCCTTAAGAGAAGAAACAGTAGCTACAGATTAAAGACTAGAGACGAGAGAATTTACAGAATGCGGCTGTAGACGGAAGACTTAAGATGATAAACTAGAAATGGAAGACTTAAGATGGGATACTTTAGACAGGAGATGAGACACTAAAGGCAATTCACTAAAGGTGAGATACTTTAGACAGATGATTATAGGCCACAGATTTTAGATACAAGAGTGTAGGTCTGCGACGATACACAATTGGCTGTTTTAACCCTTAAGGGTATACCTGGGTCTGGCCAGGAATTTTATTACTTTTTTCCAAATTTTTTCATATTATTATCAAATATATTAAAACGAAACTTTATGCATTCCTCAGTCAAATTGTTTTTTATAAGACAACTATAAAAAAGTGTAAAACACTGTGAAAAATTGTTAATTTAAGCACCATGGGCAGGCAATTGGCGTAATGAAAATGTTGTACTTAATTAAATAAAATCAAAACGAAACGTGGCAAAAAGCTGTTTCCAGTTGTAATTCAGAAATCGTCAATTGTAATTCAGATTTGTCAATTGTAATTGAGAAAGCGTCAATTGTAATTCATAATATAATAAATATCAAAAAAGAAAAATCACTTAAAATGTTTTTGTCCAAAGTAAAAGCCTATGACAAAAGAAACATACGTGTTCCAAACATTGCAGGTCCTGGCATGATAGAAGAGAGATTACAGTTAGCCAAGCTACTGCGCTGTCATTGAATGACACGACGGTTTATAATTATAGACATATGCATTTCAAAAATACAACAAAATATATACGAATATATACTAATATATTTAGATCATTGGTGCAAATTTTTTTTTTTTTGTTATAAGTTGACAAAAAAAAAATGCTTTTCTATAGCCATAAAACTCCATACAAATAAAAGAAGTCCCAGCCAGGCCCAGGAGGTCGTTTGTGTGAGTTTTTACGATAGAAAGAAAATACAAGTGGTCCCAGCCGGGCCCAGGGTAGAAGTTGTTTCCATACAAATTAGGTGTCTACTTAAGACTTAAGAAGATATATGAGATTATAATTTTAACAACAGTAAAAATTCTTTAAAAATTTTACACCAGATCACCACACTGTACATCTCTCAAATATACTCGTTAGTTTCAATCTTATACAAATACTATAAAATAAAAATAAAAAGCAGATACATTAAGCTGATATAGAAATAGAAATGCCATTGTATACAATTGCAACAATATGTGTAACAACAACATCGATGCTGTTGCAGTCTTTTTTTTTTTTTTTTTTTTTTTGTTGTTGTTATGACTTTGACAACTCGTGTATCTTTTTCCTGTATCTGGTTACAATAAGATACATACGTAGAGATATTTTAAATTATTTACTTATACGTAACAAGCAATAATATGCTTAAACTCATACACACACATGAAATTGTATTAGAAATGTTGTATTGAAAAGCCTCCAGCGGTATATATTTTTATATTTGTTTTAGAGAATGTATACTAAGGGTATTAAATTTTAAATCGCTTGTTATCCTTTAAAAAGATGGCAGACATGTTTACAATCTGAGATTGAATGGAAAAATATGAAGGCGTTGGAACAGTGTGAGTCGTGTGGATGAATTGTGCAAGCTTTTTATTGTCACTTCTTACATTTTATATAAAACCGAATCGATTTTTAATAACTGGTAAGATTGTGTTATTAAAAATTTGGGTTATTCTTCGAATACAAATTGCAAGGATATCCAAAAGTGGGGAGCATGCCATTGTTTTATATTTCTGGATATCTATTGGGAAATTTAGAAAATTTTTTCTCTTAAAACATTTGCTAAGTCCATTTATACATAAATGTAAAATTTCATTACAAACTTTTATTAAACTTAAATTTTGTTTCACATTGTTTTTGGAAAAGAGTCTTCCAGGATCTTTATAATTTATAAATTTTTGAAACGAAGAAAAGATTTGCCTACTGCTTTTGTTTCAGTGTTTAATAAAGAAACGAAAAAATAATATCTTAACCCTAGAGTACTAATGATCGACGTTTCGACGAGCATCGCTAACTTTTAATTCATTTACTGTTAAGTGGGTGTGCCTAACACTCTCAAATTGTGTCTGCTGTAAGAAGATGATTAAATTTTGCTGTTTATAATTCGACGGCTCCATTCTAAAACATGCTAAGTCAAAAAAGTTAGTTTTGAGAAAAACGCATACAAAGTTTTTTGATGATATCTCGAGAACGGTATAAAAAAGATCCTTGAGACTTTTTGTGTTTATATCATAATTATAACAGAATTTTTTTAATATATTTTAACTTTATAAACTTGTCGTAGATCATAGTTAAAAGTGACTTACAATGATTTAGCATGTACACAAATTTATTATCTGGTCCACTTAAAGACTTAGCATCTTTTTGGTGGTCTTTTCTTACTTACATTGATCATCTAAGTACATATAGCGTTATTTAGTTTGAAAAAAATTCAAAACTTTACTTTTTGTTAAGTACTTAATACGAAAATTGTTTTAAAATACTAAAATTATTAAAGCCTGATAATTTTTCTAAATCATTTATTAATAAAAAATGGAAATTATAGCAATTCAGTTCATATAAATACAAAAACAATAGAATAAAATGCAAAAAGTCTTTTATCGCTACATTCTGAGTTGACAACATACTCGTCTCCAGCAACGCTTTTGAGGTTTCGGTAGAAGTTTTGGTAAAACTTTGGAATTAGGTTTTGGCTTTTTAGGACTTTCGCCTTATTTTTGCGCGACTGAAATGTACGTTTTTGTCTCTTACGCAAAATTTGTTTAATTGGTGTATCCAAATTTGGGTGTAAGGTTTGTTTTGGATTTTTGGTGTTATCGGTCTGCATGGTAAAGATGATACAGAAGATGATTCTGTATAAGATGGTCAAAAAAATTTCCTTGAGCTTTCGCTAAATTGTATTAGCTGCTCTATTATTTTAATTAGCTAAATAAATATACATACATATTATACTTGATAATAGAAATTACCGAAATTTGTTAAGCTGTTCTCAGTTTCAGTACAATCCATATTGTACGATATTTTATTTGATATGGTAGGTGAAATTCCAGATAATTTTAAATTGGATGCAGAATTATTTTCCACTTTCTTTTCTATTAAAATAAATTATTATACCTACAAAACTTTGCAAAGTTGTTTTTCGAATTACCTACCAATTTGTTGCGGATGTATTTTTGATTCCAATTCTTCTTAAACTGAAAGAAACCAGTAGCCCGTTTCTGTATTTCTCGCATCGTAAAATTTCCCGCATGAAACAAGTGAATTATGACAAAAACAGTGCATTATGAAACAAAAAATTGTTTTTTTCACATAAGTGTTTCTGTGTCTTTACTTTGCGAGAACTATCTGTCATTTAAATAATTTTCCAGCAATTATTGGAAGGATGTGAGAAAAAGTGTTTCTGTATCAATATTTTGCCAAAAGTTTCTCACAAGAACTGTCAAAATAAGTCATATTTAAAATTAATGCGATAAAAATAAAATTTCAAAAAATGGAGAACAAATAATGTATGTATGTACACAAGAATGTGTATTATTTTTTTTTTTTTTATTTGAAGAGAAAGAATTTAAGTGATGAAAATAAATAAAACACAATTGTTATACTTTTTTATTTTAATTTTTTTAAGCCCTTCTTTGTTTTCGTTTTATGCAGGGCTGCCAGATAAATTTGTGAAAAAATCGTTAATTTCCTAAGAAAAAATAAAAAAAATATCCTATTTTGTTTTAAAAAATCGGACAATTTAAAATTAATTTTGTTCGACTTTTATTAAAACAATCCAAAAAAAAAAAAATTTGAAGATTTAAAGTTCATGGGTAAAATACATATTTTATACATACATACTTAAGCTTGAGGTCAACTTAAGTAAAATTATTTATTTTAATTTTTATTTAATCCGATGACAGTTTAAAATTTGAGATTGTTTTTTTCCTAAAAAAATCACTTTAAAGCGTGACAAAATGTCATATTGAACTAAAACTAACACTTTTGGCAAAAAAGGCAATAATTTTTATATGAAAAATGTTTTGTTTTGATCACATAAACAAATGTATTAAATAATCTAAGGAAATAAAAATAAAACAGTTTTCCGTCGAAATTTTGATTTTGCCGCTAAATTTTTTAAGCTGCCTTGTTTTTAAAGATATCGTTTTTCTGTGGTGCCGAATATACAAACATATTAAACTATTTAAAATTATTTTATTTCGAAGACTGAATAATATCGTCACTAAAAAAATCAGCCCTCGGAACAAAAAAATCGTCAAAATGACGATATATCATAAAATCTGGCAGCCCTATTTTTATTATATGTATTTCTTTCTTTGACGTTTCGCTAGCATTTGACACTTAATTACTGGAAGTATTCCAGTTAAAACAGAATATGTGTTGTCTGTTTTCGCATTCAAATACAGAAACACTTTTTTCTCACAAATCGAGAAACGATGGAATTTTTTGTTTCACCCTTAATGTGAGAAATTTTGCAATAAATATTTCTCAAATAGAATCTGGGAATTAATTCTTTTTCATAAGTTTCTTTATTATATTCAAAATTTTTTATTTTTCGAATTTATTCTATGAGCAAAATTTCAGTAATGTATTTTATAAACTTTTTTGTAATAGTTATATTCCTTCAATATTTAGGAATTACTTTATACACTACCAGACTATTATATTGTATCTTCTTGTTACATTTTACCTTAGCTCAGGTAAACTATAGAACTATTACAAAAATTCTTTATAAAATGCATAGCTTAAATTAAGTTCATAGAATAAATTCGAAAAATAAAAAATGTTGAATTAAATATTTATTTTTTCTATATGAATTAAAACTTAATTTATTTTTTGGTATAAGGTGCCACAATGATATATAACATTTATTGAAGAAGCTAATTTGGTTTAAAGCCAAAGTTATAGGCAGTTAAAAAACACATCGCCAGTTAGTATTCTAGGGTCAAAGAAAATTATCAAAATTTTTTAAGGTAAACTCTTCTTATAATACCCCATTACCAAAAGTGGAAAAAGTATAGATATTGATCTGAGATCCTGCGAAGAAAATATATTCTGGGTCCTTGTAAGAAGAGAAATACATTTTATGACTTCCGTTCGTCCGTGTGCTTATTGAAATAAGTGTTGAAAAGACCCCAAATATAATGGGTACTCAGATGTTATATATATTTTTGTTGGATATATGTACAACATTGTCACGTATTCCGATCGAAATGGATTTAATTCCGTTGTTGTAATTTCGATCGAATTTGTTTTTTTTTTTTTTATTAAATTAAGTTAAGTTCATTTTTTTAAGAAGAAATATACGGAATCTTTTCTTTTTTCGATCGGAATCAATTTCTTTGACAGGCATGATTGGCCGGAATAGTTTGCTAGTGGAACTCAGTCAGATCGGTCGACAAATGGTTGAGATATGAACAAATAACATAGCTCCTCTAAGTTTTATCCAAAAATATTTACATTCTAAATTGCCTCAAAATTGTTGAACGTTATTTTTATACCCTTACCCTAAGTAAACTTAGTAGAACACTAGTAGTGAAAATTAACAAAATCGGCTTGGGTACAGTAGCGCCTATAGCATGAGCAAAGAGGACCTGGCGTAGATATTTCTTAAATTAATTGGTTTATTATTTCATCTTGCCCACATTCAAATGATTTGTACAGGCTGCTACGTTTACCCCAGTTTAATAACAAGACCACACTCGCATGACTTTTACATCCATACGTGGCCTCACTCCCAAATAAGTAGCAATTTCAAGCGTGAGAAATTCGGAAGAGCCAAGTACGCTAGTACGAGCTGGAGCTATCTAGCCTCCGCGGATAAAACCAGCATCTTCTTAATAATAACAGAATATAGGAAGAACCGCCAGTTGTCCGAGCTTCCCCAATAGTGGGTAAAATAGCCCGTAAAGCTGTTTTTTCAGATTGCCCTTTCTTAGATTTTGGATATAAACCGCAGCTACCACGTAATTCGCGAAGGAGGAAACTCAACCAAGTAAAAGACCGAAGTCTTAGGGGCTTACTGGTTCCCGTTGTACTAGAAAGTATACGAGTATTTTGTCAGCCATGATCAATCTCTTAGAGAGAAGAAAGACCTGCCATTTACACTCTGCCGTGCCACGTATTGGCTGCACTTATTTTTACCGAATGACTTTTCGCAAAGAGGAGTAAAGGAAAATTAACTACTGATTGCAGGGATTTTGGAACAAATGTGGGTAAATTTACATGAAAACATGCCATTCGGTTTAATCTCATGGTACTCTAAACTTTGGGTGGAGGACCACCAACACACTTATGTAGCAATTTTGTGTTTACAATTCGGATAGTACAGAATTATACCCATGCCGCCTGCTAGCAAACGGGTTACAACTACCATCTGCGAGGAGATTACATCTCCCCAACTGATTTTTTTACGTGAATGCTTAAATACTCAACTCTTGGGAGAAGCAGTGAAGCATGAGGTTTTGCTTCTAATTTTGCTTGTGTGGCCACACAACCGAAGCGGCCTTCGAGCGTGTGTCTTTCTCCGCCAGTTGACGATTTGAGTTGGTCAGTGATAGGAAATTACATCTCCCAAGGCGATCACCTCGGTTTATAATGTTATTAACTGCGAATCTTTTATTTTTGTTGGGGAACGGAAACGACAATCTCAACTCCCAACAGACGGGATCACAAAGGGACCTGCCAATTTAGAATTCTGCTCAATTCCAGGTACTTGCTCTTCCCTGAGGATGTAATGCCAGAAGGTGAAAAATCCGTTTATTTTATCCTAACAAGCCCCCGGGGACCTTAGGACAATTTTGAGTTCAAGCTATGTTAATAAACTGTAGCTCAAATTTTCTCTACATATCGCACTTGATCAACAAGAGGGTTATTACTCCAAATTTTTATTTTTTCATTTTTTGGAAAAAATCTACACGCTTATATCAACCCACTTGAAAAATATCGTTCCGTTTAATCTACTTTTTGATAATGAAACGTTTGGTGTAAAAATCGCATGACCTTTAATTGTGACCCTATGTCCCTCTCAGAAATAAAAAAGGTATAAATAATTCCATAGAAAAAATTGCAAATTATCTCCAATCAACAAATTCATACCAAATTCATAGAATTCAGCAAACAATTTGTTGATTTTGCACCTATTAACAAAACGATTATATTGATTACTAAAAATTGTACAAATTTAAAATAATGAATATATTTTTTTTTCTATATATGATATTTTTAATTTTTATTAAAAAAATGATCAAAAAACTGTGCCGCTTCAAGCAATGTGTTAATTGATTTTATTAAATATAGCTCAGGTTTTGACAATTCCGAACAATAAATTTACATTATTTTATTTAAGCCGAAAAATATTAATTAAAATTTTTTGTTATTTAATTAATATTTCTTTAATTAAAAATTTATTTCAAAACAACTAAAACGTTAATTAAATCCAAACAAAATGTTTAATATTCTTTCAAACAAAAGAATAATTGATTCAATTATCGCATTAATTAAATTAAGATACTTTTTAAGCAATTTTTTAATTGATAAAAAACTACTGATACTTTTTTCTGTGTAGATGGCTTTATTACTAAAATTAAAGTGTTTTGCTTCAACTGAAATATTTTACATTTCGAGTTAATATTCTTTTGTTCATCAAGTGCGATATGAAATTTGTTTAGTTTAAAAAAAGAGCCAAATCGACGTATTATTTCACGTAGCTCCCATATAAATATGCTTCCGGAATAAAAATGCACCCATATGGAACGAAACGATAGCGCCCATATCATAGAAACTAGGGATGTAGGACATTCCAATACTACACAACATTTTATATAAAATTTTAAATATAAGAACATACCACTTTTTTGTTGTTTATATTTTTTTTTTCTTATATATGTATAGCACCGAAACACTGTACTTTGGCTGTAGAATTTTTTAGCACCATTAAAATTAATAACAAACACTTTCCTACAAAAATACACACAACCATCTGGGGTATCAGCTCAAGGGGTAATAACAAAATCGCTTGGTTGCTTCAAAGGATTTCTAACGAAATACAATACAGATTAATGCTACAATGACACGAGATGTGTGTGTACGTTTTTTATTGTATCAGTAACAACAAACAAAAATGCAACAAGAATCCAACTTATGCTAAGAAGCTAAAGGCTGGATTGCACTGTCAATCAGGAGTTGTTATAAATTCTTAGGAACTAAGAAAAATTAAAAAGAAATTATTTTATACGAACTCCTTAAGCTCTTCTTATGTTTGTTTATTTTATGATAAGATGTATATGGACGAACAAAATAATGGTAAATAAATATTAATGATAATTATAATCTATTCAATATTTGCTAAAGATAAAATTAAGAAAAGAAAAATAAAGGCTTTTGTTATTAATATGTTTTTTATTGTTCCGACAAGCACTCAGGGGATGACCGCTACTAATGCATTGCATTGTGTTGGATCTACGAAAAAAGTTTATGTGAAGGTGGATAGAGGGAATAGTGATTATGGACAGACTTTCGCAGGAAAGTCATTCCATATACTAACAGTCCGGCAAAACAACAAATTTTTCATATAATGTGTTGTATGATGAACCGGCCAAACGACAACAAAATGATGTGTTCTTAAGAAAAAACCAGATCCCTAATTTCATCAGAACATATCCCATTGTAGTAACGATATAACAGGGAAATACAACCCACGCTGCGACGGTGCTCAAGGGACTCAATAGAATTGGATACCCTAATGTCACCAATGATAAACTTCGCCTTTCCTGCACATGGTCGAGAACATCCAATATAGACTTTGAAGCACCGGCCAGTTGTACTCCATTCTTGGTTTGATATAGTTGGTTTAAATAGAATGGGGATCAGATAGAGTGAAGTATCTCTTCACTGTTTTCAAAAAAGAAGGCAGTTGAGAGCTTCGTTCGACAATTTGAATATATATTTTATTCATCAGACATCACATTGTATTTTCATGGACAGAACATCAGGGGATTCTGATCCGTCAACAATTGAAGCAAAGCCGCGAATAACTTTGTAAAAGCCACTTTTTGCAAAAACAGTTTTTTGCAGATTAGCGTTAACATTAGTCTCTTACACTATTTAATGGTCAATTCGCCCAAAATTATGCACCTTAACGCCATCAAAATGCGATATAAAGAGTCAGCCAGTGGAAGAACGTTGTAAGTTATTAACAAAATGATACAAACGAACTGGTTTTTCAAGATGGAATAACGTTCTAAAAGCCGCTTGCGTAGTGGAAAAACGTTTTAAATGACATCGCGATTGTGGATATGAAACGTTTTTCTATTAAAAAAAAGAATATAAACTGTAATTAAGCATGTTTTGCATAAAAGTTTTTATTGTCATTATTTTTGATAATCTAAAAAAAAATTAATAATCCTGCCTTCTAAAAACGTTTTTTTGCTCTCCTAAAAAATATTTATTTTGTAACTTACAACGTTATTCGCGGCTGTGCCTCAACTATACCATAAGATATCTAAAATGTAGACAATTTTATTTAATAGTGAAAAACCTTACACAAAAAAAGTGTTTTATCAATTAAAAAAATGGTTTAAAAAGTAAATTTAATTAATGTGATAATTGAATCAATTATTTTTTTAGTTGAAAGAAAATTAAAAATTTAATTTTGATTTAATAAACATTTTAGTTGTTTTGATATAAATTTTCAATTAAAATTTTAATTAAATAACAAAAAATCTTAATTGTTTTTTTTCGTTTAAAATAAAATAATTTAAATATGTAGAATTGTTGTTGGGAGTTGTCAATATTTATTTTAATAAATTAACACATTGTTTGTAATGGAAAAGTTTTTTTTAACATTTTTTTAATTAAAATTAAAAATATCATTTATTGAAAAAAAATACTCCAAATTTTACAATATTTAGTAATCAATATAATCATATTGGTAATAGGTGCAAAATCAACAACTTGTTTGCTTGATATTATGAATTTGGTATAAATTTGGTGATTGGAGAAATTTAATATTTTTTTTCTGTATAACCTTCATAAGGTGTTCAAATTTACTAACGTTTACGATCTTCGAGTCAAATTTTACCCAAAAAGAAAATTTTATATAAGAACTCGGTTTTTTTTTAATAAATTATATTTTAAAAGTTGAAATTTTATTTCTAGCCCTTTTCAGTATATTGAAGCTGCATTTATTGTTCACATTTATTAGGAATACAAAAGTACATTTCATATAAAGAGTAAATTCAAGTGATTAAAGAATGTCTACAAGAAATAAAGTTTTATCGTCATCGAAAATGCATTATTATTTATTGCATTGGCTGAACAAATTAATTTTTGTGTAGTTTACACACACAGGCTTATTTATTCTAGGAATATATGAAAGGAGGGTAGTATCCTTGACGAAACAAAATAATTATGAGAATTCAGCTCTGCCTTTATTTGTCAAAAGCTCTGCATTCAATTCAGTCTTGTTTTTTCGTATGGGTAATTCCATGTCAAATCAACCATGAGCGGGACCCGACCCTTTCGATTCGAATGAAATTTGGTGTGAAGGTTTCTTTCATCATATAAGGAACATATATTAGAGAGAAAAATTTTTTTTTCAAAAGCTACGTCATATTCAAAATGTCATAATTTCGCCGAATTAGCCGAATGTGTTGAGTTTATTTTTTCAATATCTCAAAAACTACTGCACATACGAAGATGATTTGTATGCCATTTTAAAGAAGCTTAGTGCTACAAGCAATTTTTTTTTAAATGTTATACTAGTATCTACAAAATATTAAATTTTAGAAATGGACTCAAAAACCTAATTTTTTTTGCCTGATTTTTTTTTATATAATTCCTCAAACTATTCTTTAAAAATCCTTAAACTTTGAAAGAGGTGTTTTTTTTTCTTTTTTAAGATATGATTTGTTTCGCTTACAACCTGTAAAAAATAATCCTAAAATAAATTGTTTTTATTGTAATTTTGAGCAATAGGTATTTATTTAATCTGATTTGTGTGATTTTAGGTGTTAACAAAAAAGTACACTTTTTGTCACTTTACGTCTCCAGTAAATAAAATGAGTTTAATACATTATTTGGCTTCGCTCGGAAACAATTTACTAATGCGAAATGAAAAGGAGGCAGTGTGTTGTGTTTTTTATTTTAGTATTATTTTTTACATGCTGCAAAAGAAAAAAATTATATTTTAAAAAAGAAAAAAAAAACATCTCCTTCAAAGTTTCAGAAATTTCAAAGAACAGTTTGAATTATATAAAAAAAAAATCAGGCAAAAATAAAATTAGGTTTTTGACTTAGTCCATTTCTAAAATTTATTATTTTATAGATACGAGTTTTACATTTAAAAAAAAATTTTTTTGTATATTGTTTGTAGCCCCAAGTATTCTTTTTAAAATGGCATACAAATCGTCTTCGTATGTGTAGTGGTTTTTCCGATATTGAAAAAATAAACTCAACATATTCGGCTAATTCGGCGAAATTATGACATTTCGAATATGATGTAACAATTTACTAATGAGAAATGAAAAGGAGGCAGTGTGTTGTGTTTTTTATTTTAGGATTATTTTTTACAGGTTGCAAAAGAAAAAAATCATATCTTAAAAAAGAAAAAAAACACCCCCTTCAAAGTTTCAGGATTTTTAAAGAACAGTTTGAGGAATTATATAAAAAAAAAAATCAGGCAAAAAAAAATTAGGTTTTTGACTTAGTCCCTTTCTAAAATTTAATATTTTGTAGATATTACATTTAAAAAAAAATATATATATTGCTTGTAGCCCCTTTAAAATGGCATACAAATCATCTTCGTATGTGCAGTAATTTTAAAGATATTGAAAAAATAAACTCAACACATTCGGCTGATTCGGCGAAATTATGACATTTCGAATATGACTTTTGAAAAAAAAAATTTTAATTTTTTTTCGTTAATATATGTTCCTTATAGGATGAAAGGAACCTTTACACCAAATTTCATTCAAATCAAAAGGGGTCGGGTCCCAGTCCTGGTCGATTTGACATGGAATTACCCGTATAGTTCCTAGTAAAGTTATTTGTTTTTGTAGCAATTTTTGTCCCAATTAGTGGGATGTAATACAATTGTCGGCAGTCACACTGTGACATTTCAGACCAACTGTCAAATCAAGAACAACACGCAAACCTCAGTGGCATTTAGGTATATCTTTTATTTCTTTGTCTGTATACGGTTTTATATGACAGGCATAGATAACATTCTTGGGACGGATTATAAGGTTTGGGCAATATTTAAACCCACAGATTCCATAGTTCACATATCGGCGCAAACTTCTCTTAAATTCGGCGTTAACTGCGAGTATCCTTGACAAATCTTATAACTGACGAATGATTTTTTTAATCTTTACAACAGCAAGGTCTTCCTTTTACAGAATCCCACAAACTTTCCGTACTTTAATATAAGTCAACCAATAAATGCAAACATTCCGGTGTTTCCAACTTAAGTCCAATCAATACACAATACATGTTTCTATTTATTATTACTACACTTTAAAGTAATGCATAATGCATGGAAAAAATAATTGACAACTGGTAATATCTAACAAAAATTCAAGAACATTGCACCAGGGCCCTATTCCACAAAACAACTTATCAACTTTTCACTTTGCACTTATCAAATTTTTCGTCAGTTTGCAAAACTTTATGTTCCACAGAACTACTAAATTTGATAAGTGATAAGTTGAAATTGATAAGTGTAATTGGCAAAGTCTTTGCAATTTTTATTTTTTCTTTGCAATTTCTGTTCCACGTACGTTCTTTTATGCAAAGTGCAAAGTTAATATTGAAAAGTGTAATTTGCAAAGACTTTGGAAATAATTATGCTGTTTCGTTCCACAAAAACTGTAAATTCTATTTTTGCAAAGGAAATTTTGATAAGTTTGTCAAAAATTTGCAAGGTAAACGATCGCTTTGCAAATTCATATTCTTATATCTTTTGAAGATTTCAAAATGTTAAGACGTGAGTTTTTGTTCGACGATAGTGAAGCCGCAGTTATAAGAAGAATTTATAGAGATCGAAATAATTTTTTGAGACTACAAAAGTTTAATTTTAAAGAGTGCTTCCGTTTAAATGAAATCCAAGTTGATTTAATTTTAAATAAAATTGGGAAAAAATTAGAGCAAAATACACAGCGCAGTATTGCTTTGTCGAATCAAAATCAACTGCTTCTGTGCTTGCATTAGCTCGGAAATAATTGCCAGTGCCACGGAGTTGCAGCTATACATGGTGTTGCAAAATCAACAGTTTGCAGAACCATCCAAAGAGTTGTCGACGTTTAAATATACGTTTTATTTTAAAACACGTCTGTTTAGCAGGCAGCCTGCTTAGTTTATTTATTAACCATCAAAATGATATATAAACTTAAATATGATCTAAATATAATAAATGCATATGTATTTATTTGACCCTTATTCTTTAGATTGTATAATAAAATTTTCGACTTTGAGGACATATTTTTTATATAAAAATATAAATTTTTTTATCCAAAATTTCGGTTCTTTTTGTGTGCTTTCTTCAGGGCTTAATTCTTTCTTTATTATTTAACAAATATAACAATATATACATATATATACATAGCGCACTGCTTCCTCTAAAGAGCGTCAACTCAAATTTTACATATATACAGTGGAGACAAAAAACTGTTTTCTTTTTATATGTACTCTAGTATCACAAAGGGGGATACAATTGCATTTTTTTGACAAAATACTAGAGAAAATGATGTAAGATTTTTACAGTGGATAGATATGGCCACTGTACAGCGATTTCTTGCAAATAGTGAAAATTTAACAATTTTGAATTGACCCTGTTTAGAGGAAGCAGTGCGGTGTGTGTGTATTTATATAATATTAAAAAATTTTTTAATTGCATCAAAAAATGTTTTTCAATTCCATCTTGATCAAATTAATTGCTAAATTTTGTTTAATAATAAAGAAAGAAAAAAACCTTGAAGAAGAAACACAAAGCAGTGCCGAAATATTGGATAAAATAAAATTCAAAATTTTTATATAAAAAATAAGACCTCAAGCTCAAAATTTTTCATATACATACATATGTTCTAAATATTTACAATAATTTAATAAAAAGTACTAAGGTTAATGTTTTGAAAACTAGCGAACAAAAAAAATATTTTTTTTCCTTTAATAATATTTAAAACTGCTAGTTTTTTCTCCATTTTTATTTTGCGGCTCATTTTAATAACTTTTATTTAGCAACGCAAAGTGAAAAGTGATAAGACAGAAATGCAAAGATGTTTAAATGCCTTGTGGAACACTTTGCACACTCACTTTGCATGAAAGCGCAAAAACTTTGCAAAGAGAGCAAGGTTTTTGCAAAGAGGGCAAAGTATTTTCAAAGAGAGCAAAGTCTTTGCCAAACTTTTCTTAATGCAAAGTGAGATTTGCAAAGAATATTGTGGAACAGAAACACTTATCACTTTGCCAAATTAAATTTGATAAGTGCAAAGTGAAAAGTTGATCATTTGTTTCGTGGAATAGGGCCCACGTCGAATATGATCCAAAGACCTTAAGTGCAACCAATTTTATAAATATTTCCTTAGCCATTATTTTTTCTTTGAAAACCTAACGTAGTTTTTGATATTTGAAATTAAGTAGAAGTCATAATATATCAAAAATTTCAACCCTTTACTCCTAGAAAAAAATTAAGTTTTTATTTCTAAATGGGTCAGATATGACCCAAAGACCTTATGAAGGTTAATAAAACTCCAAACCTTGGCAACTTGTTCAATATCAATATAAAAACATTTTCGACCGTCTGTAAGTTTCGACCAAAAATCCCTTTTTCACATTGAAATTTTCAAACATTTGTAAAACATTACAATTTCGTTAATATCCAGTATTTTTATACCCTCCCTTGTAAATTTTGAATGAGGGTATGTTAAGTTGTTCATACCACATGTTAAAATAAACAAAACAAAGAATATTCATCTAAGTCCCATAGTCTTTCTATAGAAAACATGCTCACAAATTATTTCTTGGGGCGAGGGGGTAGGGCTTGGTACCACCCAGCAAAACCGGTTTAGTAGAAAACAAGTAGAAAGACATTAATTCATTAATTTTTTCTTATACACTAAAACACTCAGTTCATTGTTCTTTGTTTTTATATTATTTATTTATTTATCATCTAGATACTTTTTTTTACTTTTTTGTAATATTTTTTGAAAAGCCCTCAATACTTAAAAATTATTCTAGCAAGGCATCCACGACTCGGCAAAACCAATTCTACCAATACTTTTTTTCAATTGCATGCTTTAATATTTTAACCCAACAACGCAAACGGTGTACTGCATGTTAATTTTAAATTTTCCAAATATGTAAAAAAATTTCTAAAACCAAAGCCTTTTAATGATATAAACACCAAAAGTATTATATATTTAAAGTGCAAAGTCTATTTATTGCAATATTTTCCCTCTAGTTCAGCTTTTTTTTTCTTTTCGGTCTTTTGTTTTTATAACGCCATAAAAACAAATACACGTCCGTGAAACATGACAAAACCGTCGTCATTCATATTAATATTTCTACAGCCGCTACCACTACTACGCCAAGTTGGCATACTAAAGAATACGTTCATGCATATTTGCTTGGGTTTTTATATGAAAATTATATACTGTTTTATAAAATTATCCTTAAACAGCAGTATAAGGCTGTGTGTGTGAAGTGTTTATATGTACAATGTACATATGTATGTGTTACAGCTATTTATGAAAATATTTATTTATGCTGTTGGCTTTTCATAAAAACCCATAAAATAAGTATTTGTTTTTTCTATTACAAGCGTTCGTAACCTTTTTAATCTTTTACTATTACTAGTCGTATGAATATGAGCTTAAATATGTAAAATGTCATAAAATACGAGTACGAGAGAGAAGTTTAAACCAGACTAGAATTAATTTTTTTAGCAAAGAAATAAAAAAAAAAATTGCAGGGTTTTGTATTTCCTTCTTGTATTGTCTTTTGTGTAATAAGAAAATTTTGTTAACGTCCTTGAAATTTATGAAAATATGACTAGAATGTATGGTTTTTTGCTTAATACTTTAAGGCGTGAGAGGATATTTAAATTTATTAAAAAGTTAACATGAAGTAAATTTCGGTAAATTATAAACCTTAAACGTTTATTTATATCAGAAATCTTAAATTATTAAGTATATAACTGGAAAACCCTGATTTTTAGAGGGGAGCGAACTGACACTAAAATAGTCCCATGATAGATTCTTTGGTGGCAGAGACCGGTCCTAGTTATGACAGTTATGAATGGGATATATCACTTTTATTTGGGGTTGTCATGTAAAACCTAACAGCCACCATTTGCCCATTTACACATCTATTATCAATAAAAGTGTAAGATGTTAGTTACTAAAATGATAGTCCTTGGTATTTTTCCAATAAAAAAATCCTGGAATAAGTTTTAAGAACAAATTTTAAATAGTCCCAAAGAATCACACCACCGGTGAATACTGAACCAGTTACAAAAACGGTACTAATAAATAAATAAAAATCATTTATATAAAAAAATTATTATTGTTTTATCTTAATATACCAGTTGCATGATGCCATAAGTTATTTCTTTTTGTTCTTATACTATTTTTTCAAATCACAGGACAAGTTCTGTTGGAACAATTGCCACCAATTTCCCGCAGGGAAGTAATAATCCAAATAAAATATTAAGCTTCAAACAGAGCTGGTTTGTTAGGGAGAAATATAAAAGTTTGGCTTACCGTCTTTTTTACCGAATGCATTAATTTTATACGGTTATTTCTCACTTTGAAGCAATACATTGTGTTTACAAAACGCGCAATATTCATCATATCGTCAGCTTGTTATTGGCATATGCCAAAACGTAGTAGTAGAGTAAAACGACAATGATTACCCTTCATGAAGTTTTCTGAAAATATATCCCATGGATTTTTTTTCACTACTGCTTCTGCAATATGGTTTGAAGAATCATAGATGGGGATAGTGCACTCCTTTTGCAGTTTCAACTTACAGTTAGTGATAGTGCAAAATTATTGCAATCATTTTATTGATGTTGAGTAATGAATTGAAAATCAGCAGCCTCACTGAACATGAGTGATAGTGATGCTAAAAAATTTTGCACTCAAAAAGAAAACAATTGTTTGATTTAAGAAAAAGCAATCATCAGTATATTGCAACTTTTTGTTCTTCACTTATTTGAGAACAACTTAAAATTTTGTAGTAAATTTATGATAAAATGTATCAATTAGTTGCAGTATATAGTACGCGAATCAGACGAAAGAAATGGTGGCGGGCAATCTTTGCATATCTCCTTGGTGCTTCCGTCGTTAATGTATGGCTGCTGATAAAGAAGTTACATCCCAATGGTCCTACATGTCAGTTCCTTCTTATTTTTCGCCTAAATTTTGATACATCCTACTTCAAACGTATGGTACCCCATTTATAAGAGGTTCGCGCACAAACAAAGTAACGGCAGATAGATGAGATGATGGAAGAAACCACCTTATTGAATGTTCAAAAGCCGCTAAACGATGTGGACAAAAAATTTTATTTGCAACAAATGTGAAAAAGGGCTACAGGCAAAAGAAGGTGGCATGTCATAACGTCCAGTGTCATAGTGTCCATTGACGTTATGACAGCGTCCGCGGACGTTATGACACTTTGCAAGGTGTCATAATGTCCACAACAAGCAAGAATGTAAACAAATTTGGGATCATAGCCGGCCTTCGGCCGGGCGCAAGGATTTTCTTCTCTATGGTATAACAAATACCGGCTTCGCTAACTAAAGCTTCTCTGCACAGCCGGCCTTCGGCCGGGCGCAAGGATTTTCTCCTCTATGGTATAACAAACACCGGCTTCGCTAAGTAAAGCTTCTAAAATCTGCCTTGTTTCCGAACGAAAGCCGACTATGCAGAGAAGCTTTAGTTAGCGAAGCCGGTATTTGTTATACTATAGAGGAGGAAATCCTTGCGCCCTAAAGTGTTTTCGTTATATATTTAATATTTACTCCCAGAGAAAAAGCAGGAAAACCATTTTTAAAAAATTTACCGTATTATGTTTCATCTAGAAAAATCATTGTCACCGACAACCATATTATGGTTAAACTAGTTTCTTTAAAAATAGTTTTATTGGTTGGGACCATAATGAAACATGTTTCTCTCTGCGTGTAATGACACTTTTGAAAGTGTCATAATGTCCATTTCCAAAGTGTCATAGTGTCCGCGGACGTTATGACACTTTTGAAAGTGTCATAATGTCCATGGACACTATGACACTCTTTGGGGTGTCATAACGTCCATGGACACTATGACACTGGACGTTATGACATGCCACCCAAAAGAATGCTTAAAAATTTATCATACGCCCAGTGTACCTACAGCGCACTGTCCCTTATAAGGGACGACCGATAACTTTAAAACTATAAGTTTTTTTGAATAAAATGTTTTTAAAATAAAATAATTTAAACAGTAGAATTGTTGTTGGGTATTGTCAAGAACTGAGCTATATTTAATTAAATCAATTAACAAATCGTTTGAAAAGTAAAAGTTTTTTGATAATTTTTTAATTAAAAATATCACTTATTGAAAAAAAAAAATTTCACAGTTTTAAATATTTGCAATTTTTGGTAATCAATATAATCAACAAATTGTTTGCTTGATTCTATAAATTTTGTATGAATTGTGTGATTAGAGGCAATTTTTTTAGTTTTTCTGTGTACCCAATGTCCCTAATTTTATTAATTAATCGTGCTGCATTAAAATATTTTGAAATTACTGTTTAAGTGGTTTCCAATTATTTTAAACAGTTTATTGATCTTGGCAACAATTTTAAATGAGCAATATCTTCAATTCATTATTTTTTTAATTTAGCAGTCCTGGGAATTCTTTGTCTTTCAGAATGCGTTTTGATCACCAATCGATAGGCTTCAGCTTTCTTACAACAATCTACTACAACATATAGGATAATAAAATAATAAACTTGAATCGTACTTGCTGCACTTTCGAGGTACTCAGAAATATTATGAAATTTATCATTATAATGCAAACTAAAATATTTTTCTTCTAATTTTAATATTTTAAGTAAATCATTTCATTAAATCATATTTGTTATATGTACATACCACTGAAACAAACATTCAAATAAATAAAGATCTGTATGTGTTTTTATTAGTTGCACAAATCCCTGCAAACTGGTAATAGCATAATTAAGCCTTTAGAATTTCATTAAGATAAAAAAATTTGCTACTCTTCATGAAATGTTTCATTTAAATATTTATTTAGAGCTTTAAAAAGTTGTAAAATTTCTAACCTCAATATTTACCTACGTAAATTGTTTCGTATAAGATTCTTATATTTATAATGCACAGGCATATTTTTGAATATACAGACGTACTATTTAAAGCAATTTCTGATGACGAGGGGTATATGAAAAGTTTTCAGAAATTTAAATAATGAAATTGTTATATAATTTATTGAGCTAGAGGTTTTCATTTTTGTATAAGAAATACTTTAAAAAAAAAAACAATAATTTGAATTGTTAAAGTATTTCCCTGATGATTATAGACTAGAGTGGGTCAATTTTATTCTATACCAAGCGGTTGTCAAATCGTAATCTAAGACGAATTCTCAGAAGGTTTGCCCAAGAAACCATGGGTCTAAAATCAAAATCGAGCTTCCCATTTTTAAAGAGAAACTTTTTTTCTCGTATTTAATTTTTTTTTTAATATGGGGAATTAATTGTGAAGCGGACAGATAACCCAATAAAAATATTTGTTGGAAAACCTTTATATTTAGCATTACAATAGTTCTAGTAGATATAAATAAGTGTGCGAAATAATTTTTTTCTATGATGTTTATTTGTCGAGTTACGGGGTGGTAAGGTGTTGCCGTTTTCAAAAAACGGTTTTTTAAAATTATTTTTTCGAACTAAAAACTATTCAAACCAAAAAAAATGTTGAGTGATCTTATGGAAAATCGAAAAATTTTTCCAATTTACTTAATTTATTTTCTTTTTTAACTGAAATAAGCCTATAGTGTGCTTATTATATTGAAAAAGTTTTATAATGGGACATCTATTAGTTTAAAAGTTATTCAAATTTCTTTACGTTATTGCATTTTTAAACAGCTGAAACCCGGAAATGACTAGTTTAAGTTGAAAATATTCTAACTATATGTAAAAAAAATTTATTTGCTTATTAAGAAAGGTTTTTATTAAAATTTTTAAAATTTTATCTTATTTTTTTTTTTTTAATTAGTATTGTGGTTATTTTATTGAACTGTTAATGGTTTTTAATCCAAATTTAGATATTTTTAATTAGGCTTAAGTTCATTGAATTTAATTTTCATTAAATTATTTTTATGAAGACAGAAATTTTACAACATGAAATTAATTAAAATTTTTTATTGATAATTTTTCATTCTTGACTGCGCTGAGATTTGAACCCAGGCGTTCACGGATAGGTTGCCCAGACTAGTTTCGATTGTAACCACACAATCTCGTCAGTGGGGTTTGCCGTTTTACTCACTCGGCTATTGAGGCCGGGCGACGTCAATAGTCAAACATCAATCCTTAAACCAAATGGTATTTCACTTTTGGTAGATCGAAATTTGCTTTTTTGAATGAATGATTATCTATTTTAATTGATTTACATGTTCTTCCTATCTTCTGTTTTTTCCGTACTTTTTGTCAAGAATTCTTCTTGAAGTCCAAAGTACATTTTTGTTTTTTGATGTTTTTGTCTTTCTTTTTTCTTGTTGACGTTTTTCAGCACAACTTGAAGGACAAATGTAAACATAACAGCTAAGGCACGAGCTATGTAGCTAAAATGTACTTTGGACTTCAAGAAGAATTCTTGACAAAAAGTACGGAAAAAACAGAAGATAGGAAGAACATGTAAATCAATTAAAATAGATAATCATTCATTCAAAAAAGCAAATTTCGATCTACCAAAAGTGAAATACCATTTGGTTTAAGGATTGATGTTTGACTATTGACGTCGCCCGGCCTCAATAGCCGAGTGAGTAAAACGGCAAACCCCACTGACGAGATTGTGTGGTTACAATCGAAACTAGTCTGGGCAACCTGTCCGTGAACGCCTGGGTTCAAATCTCAGCGCAGTCAAGAATGAAAAATTATCAATAAAAAATTTTAATTAATTTCATGTTGTAAAATTTCTGTCTTCATAAAATTTTTTTTTGGAAAAAAAAATTTTTTTAGCCAAATTTCGAAGTTTTTGTTTTTTAAAAATTCATAAGAAATTGGAAAATTCAACTTATGATATTATGCACAAAAGTCGAAAAATTTTAATTAAATTTAAGAATTTCAATATAAGTGTTGTGGTTAATCTATTAAACTGTTAATGGTTTTTAATCCAAAATTAGATATTTTAATTAGGCTTAAGTTCATTGAATTTAATTTTCATTAAATTATTTTTATGAAGACAGGAATTGTGCAACATGAAATTAATTAATTTTTTTTTTTATTTCTTAAAACACAATATTTTTATGGGAACCCCTGTAAAAAGTGGAGATAAAGGGCAAGTATGTTTTGAGAAAAAGTTAAGAACTAAAAACTAATGGAGATTGGTTATACATTTTATCCCTCTAAGGACGACTGCTGTGTGGTTATGGGACCTTTTATTCAATATATTTCTAGTCTGTATTGAAAATTTTGTATAGGAGCTCCCTTAAGGACTGGAGGTAGCGGATAGGTTTGTGAGAAATAAAAGGTGGATATGAAGAATAAGGTGGGGTTGGCCATACATTAGACCCATCTAGGAGCAGCCTACATGCTGCAGGAGCCATATTTGTATGGTTAAAAATTCTTAAATTAGGCCCCTGTAGGATGCTCCCAGATGGGTATCTATGACCAACCCCACTTACTCGCACTTTACCACACACTTATTTCGCACACTTATTTAAATCTACTGGAACTATAGTTATTCCAAATAAAAATGTATTCCAACAATATTTTTATTGGGTCATCCGCTTCGCAAATAATGCCCCATATTAAAAACAAATTTAAATACGAGTAGAAAACTTTCTCTTTAAAAATGGGAAGCACGATTTTGATTTAAGACCCATGGTTTCTTGGACAAACCTTCTTAGAATTTGTCGTAGATTGCGATTTTGACAACCGCTTGGTGATTTTTTTTTAAATACATACAAATTTACCCACTCTGTTATATACATTGCTCTGTCGAAATATTGGAATACTAAAATATATGTTAAAACATTTTTATATAAAAAAGAAAACCTCACGTTCAAAAAATTATATAACGATTTAATAAAAAAAATAAAGGTAGCATAAAATAAAATTGACTTAAAAAATTTTTAGATTTGTGAGCATCTGGGAATTATGATGTGACATACATAACGTCATACGATTAAACAAATTGGTAACGAATAACGAACTTCTAAGCTTCTTAACCGACTTCTGTTTGAAACATAGATTATTTCGTAACCTTTACGCCAAGTTGTGGGCAAGGCATAAAGGCGAAACTATAATATGCTTAAGTTGTTTTAGCCAACTTAAGCATATCATGTGTGTCAAACAATATTGAACTTAAGGAATCATTTTGTTAAGTTTTATGAAGTTTTATGCGAAACTGATCGCACTTTCCGTTCTAAATCAAATGTTTTTTGATTTTGTTTGTGTTTCTAAAATGCATTAGAGGGGGTTTTTGTTAATTTCTGACGGACGGTAGCGGTCGACATCGTGGGCCAGGCTATTAAACTTTGCTGGGTAGAACTTCGTATTTACATCTTAATTTTTTTCTTGATAGTTTATTAAGGCATGCTGACGCAGTTTGCAATAGTTTTTCGTTATTATTTTAAAGTAATTTGAAGTCTTCTTTCATTACAAATATTTGCATTTTAAAAAACCACGATACTTACATATATGCTTAAAAATATATACGATTAAAACTGTATATCTGCTGTATTTATGTACGTATATACTTACAAAGTTTTAGATATATATATGTGTATTTGTGTAAACACACCACAGTTTTATACAAAGAATGAATTCATACATGCCATGTTTTGTAACCATTTAAAAGCTCATACCTGCAATGAAAAGTGGAAAAAAAGCACAAAGTTGTTATATTAGTTTTTGAGTTTTGCTTTACTTTTGTATTTTTGTTTTTTTAATTTAAATTTTTTGTACTCATATCTGTATCAGAAACTTGTTAATTAACGCATTATTAGCTAAGTAAAGAAGTTTAAAATATTGTTCGTCTTGTTGAAAAAAAACTTTAGGGTTGTTTGAAAAAAAATTGCAAGATAACATTTAACCTTTAACAAATTACTATGATATTTAGCACTTAACAATTTCCAAAAATAACAAAATCAAGCAAAGGTGAATAATTCGGTTAGGCCGAATCTTATATAGCGTTCACTATAGTAATAAAAAGACAACTGGTCCTCATTTTCGTAAAATTTTTATTCCGGGAGCATATTTGTATAAGCACCAGGTAGGCTAGCTGGTAGTGAGCTAGTCTATCAGTACCGGGGTTGCGGGTTCGATTCCTGCCAGACTCTGGTCTCCTGCAGACAAGCGAAGAGCTTTAAACTGAGAAAATCTCGTATTTAGAGAATATTTCAGCGAAATTTGATGGACCAAGCTTGTTTGTATGAACCCCATAGTACATTTTATCTCCCCCAGGGGGATTTGCTGTGCCTCTTAGGTGGCGCTCTGTGGCTGAAAAATTAAATTTATCAGCCAAATTAAAATTTTTGTCATCGCCAATTTAAAAAAATATTAACGCCATTCGATAGCAAACATATTAGAATTAAGGTATCAAAATAACTGTATTACAATATTTTTAATTGTGTTTGTGGCATGCTGCTGGAAACAAATGTTTTATGATATTATAAAAAAAAATTAATTTTTCTAAATTTGACCAGAATTAATAATGGGATGAAATTTTTTTGTTATTTTAATTGAATAGTTGTCTTTAAGAGAAGGTTTGCTACACTACTAAATCATTTATAGCTGACGTGTTATTAAATGTTTCCCCAAGTTCTATATTTTAGTTAAAGCCGAATTTCAGAGGAGTAGAACTTGTTAGGGTCAAAAGGGGTTAAAGAGAATTTAGAACCATATACACAGAAAAAAGTGTTTTATCAATTAAAAAAATAGTTTAAAAAGTATTTAAATTTAATTAATGTTATAATTGAATCAATTATTTTTTTATATATATAATTTTTATTTAATTAACATTCTAGTTGTTTTGAAATAAATTTTCAATGTAATAGGTGCAAAATCTACAACTTGTTTGCTTGATATTATGAATTTAAAATAAATTTGGTGATTGGAGAAATTTAATAATTTTTTCTGTGTACTTTTGCAACTGTTTGGAACTGTCTGTTAAACACTTTTTTCATTTTAATGAAATTACTCGGAAACTTATTTTTTGTTTTGCTCTTTTTATTTTACTGAAATATAACACAATGGCTGACAAACGTTATGTTTTGAAAAATAATTCTGCAACTAATGCTATTCTTGAAGCTGTCATAGCAGTGCAGCTTTTAAGTTAATTTGAAAGAACGCGGGTCCATAGAGGTTTGGGAGTGTGATTTGTTAACTTTTAAAAATTCGCGAAAAATAAATGTGTTTATGGATTGCAAAAAAAATTAGACTTAAGCTGACCCAAAAAAAATATGCTTAAATGTTTAGGTTATCTCCTTTGTCTAAAACGGATTTTTTTGTTTGATTTTTTTTTTAGCGATTTTTCGAGTTTTTTAATCGGTTGGATAGTGTTTATAGCAAACTGTTATCAAAAGTGGGTTACACATTTTTTATATTGGTAGAAAGGCAAACTTTAAGCAATAGTATGTTGTATTATTCACTGCTTATGAATTTTTCTCTTGGTGTAGTGGGATATTCGGGGCGAATGTAAAGGATGGTTAAGTTTTAAGGGCCGATGTTGAATCTGAACCACACCTAAACGTCAAGTTTTTTTCTACATTTCATTTGACATTTCTCAATTTCAGACTAACTCAATTTGAACCATGGGAAGATACACAATTAAGCAACGCGTTAAAGTTATTCAGGATAATTATGAAAATGGGCGTTCAAATTAAAATGCATATCGTGAAAATCATCTTCAGTAATGAGGCACATTTTCACCTCCTTGGATTCGTCAATAAGTAGAATTTCCGCATTTGGGCGAATGATAATCCAAGAGTGATTATCGAAAAACCACTGCACTCACGAAGAGTGACTGTTTCGTGCGGTTTATGGGCTGGTGGCATCATTGGGCCGTATTTTTTCCAAAATGAGGCCGGTCAGGCAGTTACTGTGAATGGTGTTCGCTATCGTGAGATGATAACGAACTTTTTATGGCCCGAATTGGAACATATGGATGTGGAAGATATGTGATTTCAACAGGACGTTGCCACTTGCCACACAGCTAACGAAACCATGGCTCTTTTGCGCAATTCAATGGCCGTGTTATCTCACGTGGTGGCGATGTCAATTGGCCGCCAAGATCATGTGATTGGACACCGTTGGACTTCTTTCTTTGGGGTTATTTGAAAGAAAAGGTGTACGTCGATAAGCCAGCAACAATTCAAGAGCTTAAGGATGAGATACTTTGGCACATTAACGGCATAGAACCCCAATTATGCCTCAGCGTCATCGAAAATTTGGACCATCGGATGGAGGTATGCCGCCGAGGTCGCGGCGGCCACTTGACCGATATTTTGTTCTATACATAATTGAACCATACCAATATTATCATAATAAAAAGAAATGACAATAATTTCCTAAATAATTTGTGTTTTTTTCAAAATCAACATCGGCCCTTAAAATTTAACCACCCTGTATATGCGCTTAAAGGTAATACATACGAATACAGATTTTTACTATTTCATCAAATGATTGCTATGTCCTTTCGCTGATAAAAAAATATTTTGTCCAGAGATATTTAAAAATGTTTATATATTTTTAGATAGAAAACGGTATGAGCATGCTAGAAGAAGCAATTTTTAGTAAATTTGACATTTGTTTCTCCCACATGGTCTATCAAAGTAAAAAATATCAATTTTTTTCAAACAAAAAAAATTAACTTAAGTAAAAATTCTAATAATTCAACACACAGATTCTTATAAAATGAGAGCAGTAAGGTTTTGTAATATGTCCATAATTTTCTGGATAATTCTGATCAATATCGAATGGTATAAAGTGACAGTATTGCCATTTTTGTAAAACAAATCCATTTTTTAAAGCGTTTTTCCGGGATTGGGAATT
Organism: Pollenia amentaria; assembly: GCA_943735925.1. Lineage (NCBI taxonomy): Eukaryota > Metazoa > Arthropoda > Insecta > Diptera > Polleniidae > Pollenia > Pollenia amentaria. The sequence goes on from OX031009.1 coordinate 34,739,509, forward strand.
TGTGGTATAACTAAAACCGGCATTTCTTACTCAAGCTTCTCTGCATAGCTGGCCTTCAGCCGGGAGCTTCTTAATTCGGTATTTTTAAATTAAGGATTTCAAAATTCAGGACTTTAATGTTCGGGACTTTAAGATTAAGTTTTCTGAAATTGGGAATTTAGACAAATTCGCGATTTTAGTAATCTGGATTTAGAAAATGTCTTCTTCAAATATGCTGCACAGTGTAATACTATTAAACTCAAAATCGTTCCTTCATGCAGATATATATATCTCCATAAAAATCCGAACTCCAAAAAATATTATCAAATCGTATCAGTTTATGTGATGTTTGTCGTGATAGTTCAGTTCGCGCAAGCTGTAAAGTAGAGTCAAAAGGTCTCCAATTCGACATGGTCTGTTAGTTTATTCTGTACAATACATTACACCTATGGCACATTAACCACCTACTTAGCAATATTTTAGCTGATATAAGAACAAGTTAAGAAAAATTTTAAGAATATATGGGATATATTTAGAAGGCTGCTTTATATAGAAATAATAAAATATTAGTTAACAAGCTTTATGTAATTATGGAACCTACCAACAGAGCTAAACTTCTCGAGATAGTTCTTAGCCACAAGCTAAGTCGAAAGCAGTAGCGGTAAAATAGTAATTGCTTCAAGACGGCTTTTGCTATTTGTTTCGTAAAAAAAAGGTTTACCTAAACAAACAAGTTCTCTTGTCCATTTCTTATAATATTTTCCGAAAATCAAAGATGTCATATGTAATCCAAATTAGTATGTAAGTTAACAATGAATGTCCAAGAGTCCAATTAAAATCATTTTTCCAATTTTTTTCTTAAAACTTAGTCAAAACTTCTCCCAGTTAGGGGTGTACAGTATTTACGGATAGATCTAAAATGGAAACCGGCACTAGTGCCGGGGTTTATATTGCGGACACTGACATAAAAAGGTCATTTAGACTCCCAGATGAGTGCAGTGTTTTCCAAGCTGAGATCCTAGAGATCTGGTGTTCGACGGAGATGATACTGAATCACATCGTGGGTGGATCTGAGGTGACAATTTACGTCGATATTCAGGCAGCGCTTAGGGCATTGACAAGTTATACGGTGCGATCGTGCTAGGTCGTTCGGTGTAGGGATTCCGTGAAGCCTTTAACCTATCCTGGAGGGACAGAACGTATTGCAGGGTGTATAGGGCACTCTGGCCTTGATTGGACGCCAGGGCAACCAGAGTTCTGCTGGGATTGGATAGGAGTGGTCTCAGGACACTTATATGGTTATTGACGGGCCATTGCTCTGTTAGGGCATTTACGAGTAAATGGGACAATGCCATACCGGATTTCTGCAGATTATGCGATGATGCTGAGGAGCTAGAGACGGTTGAGCATGTACTGTGCCACTGTCCTTGGATGGCTGAGGAATAGATTTCATGACCAGCTGGGGTGCTTGCTGGATGTAATCCTGTCGATTTACTGGGGTTTTGTCAGGAAAAGAGGACGGCTGCGTCTGTTGAGCGGACTGTAGAGGGAGTAACTATCCTACATAGTACCTACTAATATGTGTTATTCTATCTAACTGTTTATTTCTTTCCTTCTTCAATTCTATCTTTTCTCTACCTCCTTACTGAAGGGATTCACAATGGACCGCATTGGTCTCCGAGAGGAGGTGTGCCCTTGGGAGTATAACCCTTCTTAACCTAACCTAATCTAACCCAGTCAAAACGTTTGCCATGCAATTTTACACCGAGCAATTAGCTCTGCCAGCGATTTGAGCATAAGCCACAGCTACTTCAATGCTCTCCAAGGGGATACACCCGCAGTACATGCATACTTAGAAAAAATAAAAATTAATTTTAATTAAAAAATTTGTGATATTAATTTAAAAAATTAATTAAATATGCCCCAATAAACAAACTAATAGTATCAATTAAATATTTTTGATATTAATGTTGTTAATGTAAGTAAACGTTTAATTCACTTGATTAAATTTTCAATTAAAAATTATAAAAAAATTTTGATTAATGGTTTAATTGAAAAAATAATTGGCGAAAATTTTTTTCTGTGTGCTGCTACTACTGCCTAAATATTCCCAGCCTTAGATTGCAAAGGGAAATCCAGGGTAAAATACCCCGGCACCAGCAAAAACCAGCAGTATTAACACCAGATATAAACTCAGCGACAATAACAATGAATAGAAAACTAATAACGAACCGACAGCAAGTAATTTGTATAGCGAACAATTTGACGATATCCACAAACATCAGCTCGCAAAATTAAACTATAAATAAATCTTAACAATAATTAGTATTGTGGTTATTTTATTGAACTATAAATGGTTTTTAATCCAAATTTAGATATTTTAATTAGGCTTAAGTTCATCGAATTTAATTTTCATTAAATTATTTTTATGAAGACAGGAATTTGACAACATGAAATTAATTAAAATTTTATTGATAATTTTTCGTTCTTGACTGCGCTGAGATTTGAACCCAGGCTTTCACGGATAGGTTGCCCAGACTAGTTTCGATTGTAACCACACAATCTCTTCAGTGGGGTTTGCCGTCTTTAATTCTTAACTTTATTTTTTTTATATTTACATATTTAAAATAGATATTAATCCAAGTTTATGGAGGGTATCAAAAATTTGCCACAGCCGATTATAAATTTTCTATTTGCTTGTAAAATAAAGTTTTTATTATATACATACACATACATACCTAAATCTATTTGTTTAATCTGTCTATAAAGAAATATTTTCTAAAACACTAAAACAAAAATTAATTTTTTTTAAATACTTCATTGATTATTAAATGGAATAAATTTTTTTATTACAATTGAATAAATTTCGTTTGATATTAAAAGGCAGGACAAGTCTATACTTTCCCTTTAGTTTAATTACTATTTTTACAAAAAGGACATAAATAGTAAAAGTAGCACACAATTATAATTGACCCTTTAATAAATAAGAAAAAGAATAAACAAAATAATAAGAAAATGTATATTTATTTTGTCCCCGGCAAAGGAAACTAGTAAAATAATTTTTCCTAAAACATGACATAACACGCCATAGGAAGTAATATTTTTTTCCACTTGAGTGACAAATAGTGGTTAAATTTTTTTATTTTTATATATACATTTCAGGTAAATGGCAGAAAGTAAATGACAGGCTGCTTTCTTCTATTTCATTAACAATCGAAAGTTATAATTAAGACAAATTAAAGAGTTATTTTGTTCTTGAGTTTTGTTATGTGGGATAAGAGAAAGAACAACTCAGCATAAAAGTTCATTTTGAGGGGGGTTGTTTTAATTAAATTGTTTAAAGAAATATATAATTTTTAGTCTTATTTAAGGCGTTCAAAATTAATGTTTCTTTTAGTAATAATTATTCTTATGTTTTAATAAAATTGTATAGCCTTTACTGCAGACGAAAGGGGTGTATGGTTTGTCATTCCGTATTTTAAGAACCCAAAGATGTACATATGTATAACGTAAAAATAATGTCTCACACCAAATTGACTCACACAATTTAATTACTTATAAGAGTATTTTGGAGGGTACATGCCCGTCCTTTATTCTCATTAACCGCCAATTTCACCTAGTTCAGCAATATATGACTATTTCTATAACTGCCAGTTAACAATGGGTTTTTGACAGTTATAGCCAGAGTAAGTTATAACTAAACGTTGTGAAATTGGTCGTTAGTCATTAAACTAAATAGACTTACCAAAAGTCTGCTCTGAGAATGGCAATTTCTGTCCCTGACTTAGTCGTAAATTTCTTTTTAAAGAAGGTAATTTGTTAAGGTCTCCTCAGCAAATTGACTCTGGAGTACCACAAGGTTACATCCTTGGCCCTCATCTATGTTATATATACTTCGGCCATGCCAACAAACAACGTCAACCAAACTTACACATTTGCTAATGATAAGACTTTTCTAAAGGCACATGAAAACCAGCATGAAACATCTCGATATCGAGGATAAAAGTCAATTGGTAAAAATGCGGACATATAACATTCACTTTGCGTAGGGAATCATGCCACCCAGGGTTGTCAGATTGATTTTGAACTTTTTCGCCAAATTCAATGTCAGAAATCGCCAAAATCGCCAAAGCATTTATTTTTTAGTTTTTGACAATAATATATGTATTTTTAGAATAATTAAAAATATATTTTTATAAATCCCAAAAAAAAAAAATTTGTTCCATATCGCTAAAATCCGCCAAAAATTCAAAAAAAAGTCGAAATGATATATTTTGCTTAATTTGTATTTAGAACAAAGTAAAAAATCATTAGTGAACTCAAAAAGGTGCAATGTTTAAAATATTTTATAGTAGTCTACTTAAAGCAACAAAAAAAAAAAAAAGAATTTTTGAGGTAAGTATTAAACCAATATTGGATATACAATACATTTTAATGTAGTTGCAGTCCTTTTATATATATAATATATCTAAGATATATTATATATCTAAAAATACTTCACCGAGAAGACTAATTTTTTGTCTTCTTTTGTGGAATACATTGTGAAGGTACAAAAGAAATCCAACATGTACTATTTACATTCATATAACTTTTAACTCGTAAAAACGTGTAGAAAACTTCATATCGCATTCTACCCCTAAGGCGAATTTTAGTGGAGTTGTAATAACCAGCATATAAAGAACAGCCCATGCAAGTTCCTTAAAATGGTACGTACCCCCGTATCCTTGTAGCTATAAATTGTTGGCCAAAACTGATTTAAATTAAATTGAATATCATCATTAAAATTCTCTTTTAACACACGGTATTTTTTCCATTGTGTTTCATTAACATCCAAAGGTACGTTTGGATTTATAAAAATCTTTAAAATACTCGTATCGTTAAAAACAACGAATTTTATCTGGGATAATTTGTCACATTTTATAATCGAAAAATGTTCATAAACTTTAATTATATTAGTTTTTTAAAGATTTATACTTACTGCCCGTTCGCCGATATCGAACGTTAACGTTCGCATAGAATATTACATTTAAAACAAAAACAATTTTTGAAATTTTGATATCGGCGAACGGGCAATTATTACTTCTTTCAAGAGCAAAAAAATTTTCTCGAAGATTTTCATTATCTTCATCAGCCATTTCAACATAATTTAGTTTAAAATACTAGTCATACATATGAATGCATCAAATTTCATACATTGAAATACTAGAATAAAAAAAATAATATTTCTTCGTATTGAATTTACCAATTTAAAAACAAATTCATGGCTCATCAAAAATAGCCAACAAAATCGCCAACTACTTTATAAATCGCCAAAAAATCGCCATGTCGCCAAATCGAAAATTAGGTCGCCAAACAAATTTGAAAATCGCCACGTTTGGCGAGAAATCGCCACATCTGACAGCCCTGATGCCACCTATTAAAATCAATAATCAAATTATACCTCAACACTCACATGCAAAATATCTCGGTTTACATCTAGATCAGTGTTTAACGTGGAGATGGCATATACAGGCAAAATTAACTCAACTGAAACTTAAAGCAATTCAAATAAATTGGCTTATTGGAAGAACTTCTTAGTTAACTCATTTATTAATAATGATGTGCTTATACTCCCAATCTTAATTTACGATTAAAACACTGAAATTTATTGTTGTGGGAAAGCTAGTTTCTATGCGCATTTCGCTGGTTGCTTAGGCCAGCTCGTCAGGAAACTTTTTCCAAATACTTTAGAAAAGCTAAAAATATTATACAAGTAAGACCATAAAGTGAATAAGAATTTTAAACACTCAGGTCTTACATGTAACAATATCAAAGCTTCAACAAAGTCACAACAGTAAACAGTGAATTTTTCTTTCTTAGATTCCCTTTCTTACATTCCACTTCTGTTCTTATTTTCGATTGAACACTACTATTTTAAAACTCTATCTTAAATCCAATCTGGTGCTACGTTGTGTATTTATGGTGCATTGCCTCGGCCTCCAATATTGAAAAAATTCAAAGGCACCAAAATAAACTTCTTCGAATACTTAATCACAGGTATGTTAAAAACTCAAATATTCACAAGGATCTTAATGTGCCATAAGCAAAAAATTATGATTTAGAAATATGCAGTAAAATTTCTAAAAAGGCTCAATTGCACCTGAATCCACTTGCTCGAAATATGTTTACCATTAAATGCATGATTTTTTTACACTTTGAAAAAAATTTATTATGCAGAAAATTTTTTTTTAATGAAATTTATTAAAAAGCTTAATGTTGCATATTTGCAAAACCATGCATTGACATAAAAATAAATGTTTTATTTTAAATGAAAATTTATAAAACAGTTCTTGGCCTTTGTGAAGCAAAAGGCTACTTGGCATTTCTCACACTTTGTTAGGGTATATCCCGTGCGCTCAGGCAGTTTACAACGGCTGTGTGCACAATTCTCAGGCCAGTGAGGATTGTATATGTCCTTAGCTGGAACATGTCAAACTGCTTTCCGTTTGTTCTTTGTATGAATTCCTTCTTTGACGAAGTTGTTGCCTAGTTCGCCACAGAGTGAAAATGCATCGTCGACATAATTCAAGTAATTTAAAGTAGCTAGACGGAAGACGACCTTCCATACTGGTCCAAAATCTAGTTCGTCCTGAAACCTCTTACTTTCTTAGCCTTTTACACTGCACATCACATATAATTTGAACCCCCATTTGTGGGACGTATTAGGTGGATACTGCTTCATAAAGTGTGATACGTCTGTAGCACACGTTTGTTTATCTATGGACAATTTCTGTTCCATAAATGCATAATATTGCAGAATTACAACATTAAAAATTTGCCAAAAATTAGGAAAACCACAAATGCTTTCTTTTGACACAAAAAAATCTTTATTTAATATTCTTACCTTTGAACATTAAATTCAAGACTTTTTATTTTTCGAATTTATTCTATGAGTTAAATTTCAGTTATGTATTTTATAGTCTGGTAGTGTATAAAGTCATTCCTAAAAAATTTAAGGAATAGACCTATTACAAAAAGCTTTATAAAATACATAACTGAAATTTAACTGATAGAATAAATTCGAAAAATAAAAAATGTTGAATATAATAAAAAGTTGCTTATGAAAAGAAATAATTCCCAATATTTTTGAACATTAAGAAATTACACAGAAAAAGAATAATGTAAATTGCAGCTGCTAAAAATTTTTGAAAATCTTTTATTGTCAACATCAAACTCATAATAAAAAGCTTTGAAGAAAATGAAGAGTCTTTCCATACAATAAAATGGACTATGGAGATTGATGCATTGGGTGTTCAGTATTAACTTTGTGGCCATTTGAATGGCATGTTGCCGTATTACAACAGTTCCATGCAGATTCATTATGGGGAAGTGAAAAGAAGCTACAGATACAACATATGTTTTTATTTAAGAATAATTCTAAACACTTACCCGTGGACCCAGAGAGAGGGAGAATACTATTATTTATTTTCCTGTAACACATGTTTCACCTTTTTTGTATTCCCCTTTGTATATAGAAGCACTCAATTAAAAGACACCAGCAGAATGGCCCATCGTCATCATTCTACTTTAAAAATGTTATGTATTTAAGTAAATAGGTTTAACAAAAAGAATACTGGAATTAACCTTCTTTTTACAAATTATCAGGGGTGTTCTGGAAATCGAAAACGCAAAACGCAAGAATTTTGGAGAAATTTTTTAATACACTATTAATACAATTTGTTATCATTTTCTAATAGAATTCTGTTTAATAGAGAAATATTTGTATTGTATTGTATTTGTTTTCCGTTTACTACAAAAGTCTTATTAAAAAACCGACTTATAAATTCTTGCGTTTTCGATTTCAAGAACACCTCTGTATATTAAACACGAAAACCCAAAAAAATATGTTTTTTTTTTTTGAAGTGTTGTTGTTGTTTCTATACAAACTAAGTAAAACAGTCTTTTATGGACTCAATATTGAACAATGTTAATTTGACATCTTTCATTTAAATTTAATATAAAACATTGACAGTTAAATATAAAGACGACCATGTTTTGTAGAAATTTCGCCATGTTAATTAACTAGAGTTGTGTAGTTCATGAACGAACTAGTTCAGTTGAACTATTCAGTAAGATGAACGATGACCGGTCTTTTTGGATCACCGTTCGTTTTAGTTCACTAGTTCGTTTTGGGTCAGTATGTCTTTTTTTGTCAGTTCACTTTCGGTCTTTTTTTGTCAGTTAGTTCAATTTAGGTCTTTTTTGTCAGTTCACTTTTTGTCTGTTTTTGTTGCTTACTCGATAGAATAACTGATTGAAAAGAAACAACAATACTATTCTTGTGTATTTTTATTCTTGTGAGCTGTTTCTGTTACTCATTGCCACATTGATTTACACATTTTCATAATACAATCAGGGTTGTCGAGTATAATAATTTCTCGACAAACGGCGATTATCAAGCTTTTTGCCGACATGACGATTTTTTGCGGCTTATAAGATATATGTCGATTTTGTTTCCTATTTGATAAGCCATAAATTTGTTTTGAGACTCTTGGAAAAATTTTCCGTTTTTTATTTGGAAAGATTATTTCAATGATGGTATTCCATCTAATTTAAATCAGTTTTGACTAAAATGTTATATCTATACGTCCGGTACGTACCATTTCAAAGAACTTGCTTTGACTGTCTTTATATGCATATAATTTCAGCTGCTAATGCCTGTGTTGAAAGAGTTTTATTAATAATGAACTCCACAAAAACTCACTTTCAATATATAATACGAAGTTCCTATTGCATTATATATTGAAAGTTATTACGAGTTATGAATTATATGCAATATAATTAATCAAAAAAATCCTATACAATGTATTAAAAAAACAATAAGAATTGTCTTGCAGCTGAAATGTATACCGTTATAGATATATAGGGGATTTCATGTCAAGTGACCCAACTTTTGAAATCGATGTCTTCCGATTTGGATGAAATTTGCACCAAGGTTAGTCTTATTGGATAGTAGCTTAGACACAAATTTTCAACAAGATCGGTTATTTTCTGAGTTAGAGGGGGTCAAAATTTGACATTTTGGCCAAACCGGTGTTCTTTCTCATCCATGTAACTTATAATCTATTGGTGGTAGCAAAATTTGTCCAAAACAAATTAGATAGCTTTCAATTAGATTAGATAGCTTTCAAGCTTTCAAAAAATATTTTTTTTGTTTTTTTTAAATTTCTTAAAATTTTTTTTTCTTTAAATTTAAAACTTATTTTTTATTTTTTTGAAAAGGGTATTTTTTTTTTTTTTTTTTGCTCAAAATAAAGCTTAGGTCTTTTCCTTTAAGTTAGTTGTGGTCGCTATTTGGGATGCGAGTGGGTTATTTAGAAAAAAAAAATAATTTCTAGGTCAAGACGAGGATTTTTCATTTTTATTTTGTTCATATCATGGCGACTTTTTTATATTTTTGTCGAAATAAAGATATTCGGATTTCGTATTTTTGAGGATTTATAAAAAATATTTTTAATAAAAATATATGTTTAATTGTCAAAAACTAATAAAAAAAAGGCTTTGGCGATTCTGACATTAAATTTGGCAAACAAAAAATCTGACAACTCTGGCTGCCGTTCCCAACTTTCCTACAATTAACATGGGCGCTGCCAGTTGTTATTAATATAAAACCCGCCAAATGCAAATTTTTTCATTTAAATTTGACCTTTAAATAATTAACCAAATTCGATATTCGACAGCTTTATTTTTAAAAGCTTTGTCGAGTTTTAGAGCACGAAATTGGTATGGAAAAACCGCTTTTAATGTATACATTACTTAAGCATTCGTTTATGAAACGTAACTCTTCATTTAAGTAAAATAAAGTTACTCTTCTTCGAATCGACGAACTTTTAAAAAAAAATTCTAGCGGAACGATTTTTAAAGTAAAAAATCAACAACAAACTTTTCAGTTAAGCATTTTATTAAAAAATAAAATAAAGCATAAAATATATGAGTTTTCCTCTCTTTCAAAGGAATTTTTATTTGTTCGGGTGAAATCATGCAACCTAATTTTGAAGCAGATACCTTGAACCGATTAAGATGACATTTTGTAAATACGTTCAGTTTGGCTGATAATGCACGGTTAACTTTGTAAAGTTATTCTAAATCCAGCTTGGTAAGACACCCAAGATGTCGGACTAATTATTTTTAATGCATTCCTACAATATGAGTATAAAAGGAGGGGCTTGCTGAGAAAAGGTCGTCAAATAAAGTGACGTTACTCTAGATCCAATGCGGCGGACTAAGTTTTGAATGAAATAAATTAAAAGTAAAAAATCTTTTTTTTAAAAAAAACAAGCTTTTATTTAAATGCGCTGAAAAGAAAAAAAATATTTTAAAAATAAGAAACCTTTTAAAAAAAAACGCTTTTATTTAAATGCTCTAAAAAGAAAATTTGAGTTTAGAACTATTACTATCAACTTATAACGTCATTAAACAATTTGTATGGTATACAAACTTGTCGCGAGATTAACTTGTGTAGACAAACAAGTAAATTATATAACATGATGTTATTGATTTTAACTATACAAATTTTCAAACAAAGTAAATACATATAAATAGATTAATGACGTTATAAGTCGATAGTAAAGGCTTATTAATTTTTTTCTTTTTAGCGCATTTTAAAAAGGTTTTTTAATTTTTATAAAATACAAACATAAAACCCATAACATAATAATATGATAATAACATAATAATGAATAATAATAATTACTAGCTATTTGTTCATTGTTTTAATATTTAGAGTTGGTGCAATCGCTGCTATTTTTATTTAATTTTTGTTTAAATTTAAACGCATTTTGTTCTTAAAATACGACATAAATTCGAAATTTTTTCTTACATTATTTTTGTTTAAATTAATTTTTGAAGAATTGCGCTCTTACTTTGAATAAGCCTCACAACAAATTTTTTTCTTTCTATTAAAATAAGGTTATTTAAACAAATGGAAAATGAGAACACCAAACAAGTTTTAAAATCGCCACGTTTGGCGAGAAATCACTACATGTGGCAGCCCAGATTGTACTATGAATTTTTTAAAACAGTGTGGCAAACCGCTACTGGCAATGTGTTAAAGAAAAAAGTATAAGCACTGTAATAGTATTGTTGTTTCTTGTCAATCATTTATTTGGTATACAACAGGGATGTTAAATAGGGGTTTAAATTTTGTACAAACTTCCAAAAAAATGTACTTTTTGGACCTTTATGGAACCATTTTTTTTTTAATTTATTAAAATAACAAAAAGAGTGAAAGTTATAAAAATAAAACAAAAAAAGCAGGATAAGATAATGTCTTTCGCATATACTTGTTAAGTTAAGTAGTACTTCTATATTCCAAAAAAATACTGATGTTTTGCTTATAGTGCCATCGTCTGTGGTAAAAAAGAAACAAAAGTAGTAACACAGGATTTGACTAATGTTGCCTCGTCTGTGGGTACCATAAGTTCCCTTTTACGATGTGGCAAGTAAAAGGCAGACAGGCGAAGTTTGTAGGCGATAAAAGGGGACTAAGTGCTCTATATACCAAAATACTAGTCGCATATTTAAGCACCCATTACATTAACGATTTGTTGTACAACATAAATGCAATGAAAAGGACTCATTAATTTGCTTGTTATACAAAAAAAGCAAAAAGGGGGAGCTATGACAAATTTTTAAATTGTACCAAATGAGTCACGGTAGTACCACGGTACTTTGGAAGGTCAAAATGTACCAAAAAAAAAAGTACAATTGTACCAACTTTAACATCCCTGGTATATAATATGAAACCGAACAAAAATACAATTGCGAATTTGGTATGTGCTTATTGTTTTCTATTCTTGGGTACACTCAAAATAGTTTTACAGTTACTAAATGTAATTTATTAAAATCGTTTTCCGTAAAGTTAAAAAATTAATGAAAATTTTGTTATATTAAATATAATTAAAATAATTTAACATATTTTTCCAAAAACAAACTACAAAAAATAATACGGGTTTTCAGGATATCGCTTAAAATTACCTTTTTTTTAAATATCCTTTTTAATTTTTGTGTAATTTTAAGCGACTAATGTCAGTTCAAAATGAAATGTCAATACAAAAATAAATTATAAAAATAAAAGTTGAAATTTGTGAATAAAAGGTGAAAATTGTTTTTTAAACATGCATAAAGAAAGCAAAATAGAATAATTTGCTTAACTTATTGTAAGAATTTATTGTTGGTGATTTTATTAACATTTGAATTATTCATTGAAAACGGTGGCAAAGGTGCCCGTAGACGACATGTTTTTTACATCTGACTTGTCAACTTTTCAAGTCATATGTAATTGTGAATGTCTGTCAAAATTGCTGTTTTTTTATTTTACAAATTTACAGAAGGTTAATAACATTTGGTCACAAACGTACATGTAATTTGCTTCTGACATTGTCTATGTTTTTTTTCTGTAGCTATAGAATAAAACAAAGTAGTTCTTGGTTTCAAAATAGCGTGCTGCCGGCACAAAAATTTTTATTTGCGCCGTAAAAAAGTTCAGCCATCTAAACATTTTTTTTTTTTTTTCTTTAAATTCGAATATACCAATTTAGGATATTATAATGATGCGTTTTTATTTATATATGTACTTAATTTCTATTCAATGGTGAAATTATTATACATATATCGGTATTGTTAAATATTAACTTTAGCCGGCTAATGATTCCGTGAACAGTGCACCGCCGCTGCGGGTTTCTTCCCAGCATAGATTTTTGACACAGCAGATGTCAGATGGTTTGTCAGAAAAAAATAGAGCACGCTCTAATTGAAATTTTGTCAGATGCAATGTTTTAAAGGTAACACACGACATGTATGTATTTTGCAGTGGGAAATTTGACAAGTCAGGTGTAAAAAACATGTCGTGTACATGCAACTTAAGCAATTAAAAAAATTCTTTTGTATAAATGCACAATTGAACAGCACCAGCTTACGGGTCAGAATTGTTGGGCAAATTTACGAAGTTTGTGTAAATGAATTCTCATACAATTTTTGACAGTTCATTTTGGATGGTTTTAAAATGCACAGTTTGCACAGATTGCGAGACTTTTAAGAGATATAATGAAAACCCTAATTAATTTTTATTTCTGTTAATATGTTCAGTTTTATGAATAAAATAAAACTGAAACACATGTGTACAAACATGTGTACATAAATAAAAGAAAATAAAAAACAAAAAATATTGGTAGGTAATAATGACAGGTTAAAATACTGATTTAGCTGTCTTAGTACGTAATTTAAATTTAGTTAAAATTAACTGAAAACACCTTTGAATATGTTTTTGTAGTTTAAATTTTTTTAATTTAAAATAAAGAGTTTCTACGTTATAAAATGAACATTAATAAAATTAACCTTAAAATTGCTTTATTTAAAATGAAATGATCCGTTTTCTAATTACATTTTCAGTTTTTAAACTTAATATTATTTTGAATTTACCTACATAATATTTTGAGTGTATTTCACACGAGTATGCTATATTTGTTTCTTTAAACACATTTATCATCTATTGTAAAGACCAAGATGACAAGACAAGTGTACTACTGAACGAAAAAGACACAAAAGACAAAGTGACCGGTGAACTAAAAGAACGAACTAGTTCTTTTTTTTAAATGAACTAAAATGACCGGTCACCAAAATGAACTTTAAAGCCCAAGCCTATAATTAACCATTGATATATTTTCTCTGTGCAAGATGTTTATTTTTTTAATGTTAATGTTTTCGATGAAAATAACTTAATAAATACGTTTGTGCCACTTATTTTTTGAAAATCCCCTTTTTGTACCCATTTTTAAAAATTTTGAACGGTAGCGCTGCCCACTACAGCAAGTATTAAAAATAATTCTGGTAATTACCACGAAGTGGTAGCACTGATTATATTACTAAAATTTATTAAAGAAATGGTTTTTTTTTGCATTGAATGCAAATATGTTTTTATTGAGAATAAGTTATTTCATCCTCAGTTCAGATGATAAAAAACCTGGAAAAAAGCTTTACTTATAGCCTAAACAACTTATGAACACAATGAGAATTATTATTTTTATCAATAATAAAATAATTTAAAAGGAAAAAAAATCAATACCAGTGATGGAAAATTTAAAAATTGAAATGGTACTAACCACCAAGCAAAAGAGTACTTTATTCAACACTTTGGTAAGTTTTATAAAACATATTTTTTATTTAAAAATATACTGAAAAAACACAAACATTTAAAAAATAACTTAATTTAAATATAAAAAAATATAAAATGTTGGTTAACAAACTAAAAATTAATACATGTTAATATAAAAGTATAGTTAAATGCAAATGAACATACACACAGAAATAAGTGTATGTACAATGTTCTAAAAACAGGTTGATTTTAAATTTTTTCGGTAGTGATTTTGTTTAATAGTTACTTCATGTTAATTTAACATGATTTTACAATAACTTGCGAACAAAAATTTTTTTGTTTAAATAACTTTAATTCATATCAATTTAACATTCCAGTAAAATTGCGAAAATGACACTGATATTGAAATAACACTACGTATCACGTTGAATTCAAGTTATTTGAAGTTGAAACAATGTGAATTTAATGTAGAATCAATTTAATTTGAGTATGAAATAACAGTGAGAAGCTTCAGAGACAACATATGTTTCTGTTTTAGAATGTTTGTAAATACTTACCCTCTTAACTAGAGAGGGAGAGAAAGAGAAGGAACTTTGTTGTTTTCCCCGATGTTTATAGCAGCACTAAAAATTAAATGACATCAGCAGAAAAGGCCCGATATGTTTTCTTCATCATTGTACTTCTTAAGTTTTATGTATATAAAATACATGAATTTTTCTTCTTTTTATAAATTTTATAAAATATGAAAACAAAGAATTTTTGCTTCTTGTACTGTTGTTGTTGTTTTTACACAAAACACGCAAAACAGAATTTTATGGATTCAATATTGAAAATTGTTATTTTGACTTCTTTTAATTAAAATTACAATGAAACAATGATAGTTTTAAATAAAGTCCGTTCTTTTGCAGAAATTTACTTTGATTTTCAATCAATATTGTAGCTTGTTAATTTTACATTTGTTTTTTGCTGTGTCTATGTATATACATAAACTTGCTAGATATGTATTAATTTTTACCCATTGGAAAAAGCCTTCATTTTTTGCAAAGCTTCGGTCTTAATTTCCGAACAAAAAGTTTATAACATATTTTCTAATTGTGTTCAAAATATGTTTGTTAACTTATTATCAATATTTTTCTAATAAAAAATATGAACGAAAAAGAAAAATATATTGTATGTGAACACTGTATGTAGAATATGTTGTCAATATTTACACAGAAAAAATTCAAAATTTTCTCTAATCACCAAATTTATACCAAATTCATAATATCAAGCAAACAAGTTGTTGATTTTGCACCTATGATTACTAAAAATTTTTAAATATTTTTTCAATAAATTATATTTATAATTTTAATTAAAAAAATTATCAAAAATGTGTTAATTTATTTAATTAAATATTGACAATGCCCAACAACAATTCTACATGTTTGAATTGTTTTATTTTAAACGACAGAAATCAATTAATGTTTTTTGATATTTAATTAATATTTTAATAAAAATTAATTTCAAAACAACTAAAATGTTAATTAAAATAAAATTATATTTTTAATTTTCTTTCAACTAAAAAAATAATTGATTCAATTATCACATTTATTAAATTTAAATAATTCTTAAACAATTTTTTTAATGATAAAAAACTTTTTTCTGTGTAAAAAAAGTCACCCTTGATTTCTTTACAAGTAAGCATAAAAAGAAAAGAGTACTAAAACGGACGTGGGGGTAGTGTGGTATTTATGAAAAGAAAACGTACTGAAAATAGTTCCATAGTACTGAATTTACCATCACTGATAAATACCGTTCTTTAGATATAAATACACCTATCCCCCGATTTACACGATAGATGCAATTTTGAAAAAATCATGTAAATCGAAATGAAAAATTTTTGTATGAGAAATCGTGTAAATAAAAAAGGCCCAAATACGAATAAATTTAAATGTTGTTTAGAAAATTTATTTATTTTAAAAGTTAATTTAATTCGATTCATCTGCATTGAAGACTCGATCAGGAGTGTATGAATTGGCAGTAGTGTATTCATTCGGTTACCGTTAATCGGTTAACCTATTAATTACTACCCGATTAATTGATAGGTTAATTTAAAATTGAATATTTTCGATTAAGCCGGTTAATTTCAGACGACTATCGGATTAACCGATGTAACAAAATTTTTAATTTTACTGAGTGCTAAGAAAGTAATTTTTCATACAAACAAAGAAGGCGTTCAGTGATCTTCATTTAAAATAAGTGTTTGCTGTCAACAGCTTTTTGTTTAACGTACTAAACACATACATAAAGTGTTTAGTTATTAGTTTCTTCTTATATCTTCTCATATTAGTCCTTTTACAGAATTAATCTAAACAATTAGAAGAGTTAAGAATTTTTAAAAAATTAAAAAAGGACTCTAATGGCTTAATGGAAGATTTTATACGATTAGAGAAATCCGGGAAAAGGACTGAAAAATTAAATATTCTGTATTATGGGTTGCTTTCGATTTCTCCAACATCTACGATGAGTGAAAGAATTTTTTTCAAGTCAAGTTTTATCAAAACCTAAGAAAAGAATCGCTAGAATCCCAAACATTTAAACCAAATAATTTTTCTAAGAGGATCTCCTTAAACTATTGAAATAACTAATAAAATTATCTTAAAGGTTATTTTTTAATTAATACATAATATTTATGTAATAATTAAAAAATATGTATAACATATTTATCAATTATTTTTTTGTTTGATCGTTTTAGTTAAGAATTGTTATGTGGGTCGATTGCAAACTAAATGTTGTTTTTCTGTCCCCGCTGTTTCAACTTTGTTTTGATGTAAAAACATGGATAAAAAAAAAATAGGAGGGTCTCAGATTTTTAATATTTTTTTCAATATTGATTGATAACAGTATTGTATTGCTCTCTCATACTCGTGCCATATAAAAACACTTTTTGATAAACAATATTAAAAAATTTAAAAACAAAGTAAACTGGATATATGTTAACTGTTTTTAAAATATTGTAATTTTTTTAAAAATGTTGTTCTGTGCTTCCTAATAACAAACATCAAAAGATTTAAAGTTATCTTATTTTGAAGACTGAACAAAATCGTCACTTTTTTGATAAAAACATAGCAAATCCGCACTTTGCTAATATCGAAACCAAAAATCTTAAAATTTGGCAGCCCTGCATAAAAATGAATGTGCATCAGGGAAATTAAATGGGGTTGCAAATTTTGTACCAATTTCTAACAAAAATGTACTTTTTGAACCACCACGGTACCATATTTTTTTTAATTTATTTAAGCAACAAAAAAAGTACATAAAAATTCAATTGTACACAAAAAACAGAACTGAACATTAACATACATTATATGTATGAATAAAATAATGTACATAAAAGTCTTATAAATATATGAGATCAAAATCAGGCACTTATTTGTTTAGTAAATAAACTATTTGGAATTTTTACATCATAGCAGCATGAATTTGTCGATCTTAACTAATCCTTTGTTTGTATGAGACTTGATAATTTTGAAAAGAAAAAACTCTACCCACATTTGCAAACGAATGTGGAATGGATAAAATTCCAACAACGACTCTAGAAATGTTATGAACATTCAGCTCATTTTGTAAATTATCTACTGCCGACCAAAAACTGCAAATATTTTCTTTTTTTAACGACTGCAGTTGGTCGACATCAGCTAAAGCTCTAAATTGATTATTGATTTAATCAAAACTTGCAATTTCACAAGGGATTATTTTTACTACAAGAAGTACAATACTACTTGCTTTACTTGAAATAAAATTTTCAAGAGTAAATTTATGCAGCCACATTAAAACTTCGTTATTAAAGTTAACTTTGGATCTCAAAACTTTTGTATAAAATTGTTTTGCATTTTCTTTCATTTATTTGTAGAGATATATAAATCCACTTCTGTTCTGCAATGAATTTCTTCAAAGGGCATGTGATTTTTGTAAAGGTCTACGATAGAGATATCACATTCATCCAAAACATTTTTATTCATGAAATTACATAGAATTTTTATTCATGAAATTACGTGCTATTTGGCGGAAAAAAGTTAGACTTTGTAAAAATATATGCATTTGAGCATCTTCTGATAGCATTTCTAAATTAACCATGTTAGCAAGTTGAAGTACATATTGAATAACTAAAACTTTAAATTTAAAAGAAGGATTTTTAAATCCTGATGAAAGAGATAATAATTAAACAAACAAATGCAATGAAAAGGACTTAATAATTCGTTTGCTATACTAAAAATTCAAAAGGGGGCACTATGACAATTTTTTAAATTGTACCAAATGAGTCTAGGTTGTACCACGGTACTTTAGAAGCTCAAAATGTACCAAAAAAAGTACAATTGTTACTTTAACATCCCTGAGACAAAACCATTGTATCAGGGATGTTAAAGTTGGTACAATTGTACTTTTTTTTGGTACATTTTGACCTTCTAAAGTTCCGTGGTACTACCGTGTCTCATTTGGTACAATTTAAAAATTTGTCAGAGTTCCCCGTTTTGAGTTTTTAGTATAGCAAACAAATTATTGAGTCCTTTTTCATTACATTTATGTTGTTCAACAAATCGATAATGTAGTGGGCGCTTAAAAATGCGACTAATATTGTGATGTATAGACTTAGTCCCCTTTTAGAATGTGGCAAGTGAAGGACAGACATACGAAGTTTGTTGGTAAGGGGGCGGCAACATTAGTCAAAACCTGTGTTACTACTTTTGTTCCCTTTTTACCACAGACGATGACAATAAAAACAAAACATCGGTATTGTGTTTTTTTTTTAATATATAAGTACTACTTAACTTAACAAATATATGCGAAAGAAATTTTTCATATCCAGTAGCTAATTTACAAAATGAGCTGAATGTCCATATGTTTCATGATATTTCAAGAGTCGTTGATGGAATTTTATTGCACATTCGTCTGCAAATGTGGAAAGAGTTTTTTATTTTTTAAATCAGACTACATGTGCCAACATTTGCAATCCTCATACAAACAATGGATTGGTTAAGATCGCCTTATTCATGCTGCTGTGATGTAAAAATTCCAAATAGTTTATTAACTAAACAAATAAGTACCTGATTTTGATCTCATATATTTACAAGACTTTTATGTACCTTATTTTATTCATACATATAATGTATGTTAATGTTAAGTTTTGTTTTTTTGTGTACAATTGAATTTTTATGTACTTTTTTTGTTGTTTTATTAATTTGAAAAAAAAAATTGTACCGTGAAGGTCCAAAAAGTACATTTTTTTGGAAGTTGGTACAAAATGTAAAACCCCATTTAACATCCCTGCTTTTTCTATATGAATACATACTAAAGAAGTATATGGTTCCACATAATCTATTCTAATTCTTCGTTAGCAACAGCGTTCGTAGTCGAGTTGTCTAAGCGGCTGTCCAAGGACTGGCAAGATGCCAGTTCGAATCTCGGCTGTGTCCAAATTTTTCAATAAAGAATTTTTTTTTTTAAATTATTTTATATATTAAAAATCGATTTTAAAATTTAATTAACCGCCTATTTCACTAAATACGAAAGAACGTTTCTTTCGCACAACTACATTGAAAACAAAAACAAATTCTTAAAACTCTGTTTTTGTTTCAAATGTATTTGTGCCAAAAAAGGCGTTCTTTCGATATCGCGCAAATTGGCAGCTTGTTTTAAAATGTGTTGCCATGTTTTTTAATTTTTTTTTTTATCATTTTTGAAAAAAAATCGAATGGGATTTACATTTTAAATAAGCAGAAAATATGGCTTATTTCTTTATTTAAGAAACTTTTACTTAATACGAACGAAATGAGTTAAAATCAAAAAATTATTTTTAAAATTTGGATTTTCCTGTTTTAAGAAACAAAATTGATTGCATACTTTGAAAAAAATAAGCTTCATCCAAGCCACAAAATGACTTATTATAAATTTATGTGTGGCGTGGTTAAAGTAAAATGTTTCTTTATTTAAGAAAATTTTACTAAATACGAACGAAATAAATTAAATTAAAAAGTTATTATAGATTTTCTTGTTTTAATATGGTAAAAGTTTTAATCGCTAACAATTTTCCTCCCAACTTTTAAAATCAATCAAAAGAAAATAAACACATTTTATAAAAGAGCTAAAAAAAGTGTCAAATGATTTTTTAGCTAAATTAAAGTTTTTAGCGCTGAATTTAGCTAAAAAATGCTTAAATGGTTACACTGCTTAAAAGTTTTCATTCAATTTCGCACAAACATGCAAGGTTATCACTTGTCGACAAAAATTGCAATTAGATCTTTTTGGCGGTCTGCGATTTTTTCCGAGACTTTTAAGACTCATCTAATTTTACGACTTAAAAAAAAATCAGTTAAAATGACGTTCAGAGATCTAGTCTGCCATCGACGTCATAACATTTAAAAGCACTAAACAAATAATTCTTCGTTTGGCCACTTTGCCTTTTTTGATTGTTTTGAAACATTGATATGGATAAAATATTAGACAGTTTTTTAGAAAATTTATACAAATAAATACAAAAGCATATAATCGGGCATGTTCTAGAAATCGATATTAAGTGGAATTCAAATCAAACGAGATTTTGAACTCAATTATGTATTTACAAAATTACTGCAGTTTTTCCTGTTTTTAAGGGCTGTTCTTGTAAAGTTATTTGGTACTCAAAGTATGAAATATACAAAGAGGAATATTTTTATCAACTTTCTTAACAGGCTTGTTTTCAAAATTTGTTCGATTTTAAATTCACTTCATTTCGATTTATAGAACATACCCGAATAACTTTGCAAATTCATTTTAAAAAAATTCATCTGATTTTCATCAAAAAACTAAAACCCTTCACAGAAAAAATTATTAAATTTCTCCAATCACCAAATTTGTTCTAAATTCATAATATCAAGCAAACAAGTTGTTGATTTTGCACCTATTACCAAAATAATTATATTGATTACAAAAAATGTTGAAATTTTAAAAAAATATTTTCAATAAATGATATTTTTAATTTAAATTAAAAAAGTGATCAAAAAACTTTGCCATTTCAAACAATGTGTTAATTTATTTAATTAAATATTGACAATTCCCAACAACAATTCTACATGTTTAAATTATTTTATTTTAAACGAAAAAAGTCAATTAAGATTTTTCGTAATTTAATTAAAATTTTAATTGAAAATTTATTTCAAAACAACTAAAATGTTAATTAAATCAAAATTAAATTTATAATTTTCTTTCAATAAAAAAAATAATTAATTCAATTATCACATTAATTAAATTTAAATACGTTTAAACCATTTTTTTAATTGATAAAACACTTTTTTCTGTGTTCTGTAATCTTTTTGTTATTTTTTATACACATTTTTTATAATTAAGTTTTTACCCATAATAATAATATTGTAAACACCATGGTGAAGGGTATATAAGATTCGGCCTTGTCGAATATAGCACTCTTACTTGTTTAATATATTTATATGCTTCTTGTGTGTGAATAAAAAAACTGGAACTCCATTTTATGATTAGTGCTAGTTTATGGAAATTTTCTTAGTTTCCAGTGCATATTTTTTATTTTTTTACTGCATATTTTGGATTTTTTATTGCATGAAAATCTCATCCCTAGTTATAAGCACTGAGATTGGGGAACTTATGTTATATATGTATATGTACATTTTTAGAAAAATCGTCACTTAATTTCATATGCCTTAAAGAAATATGCCTCATAAAGTTAAAAATTGTTCTGCTCTACTGCGAGTTATTAAATTTTGAGTTAATTAAAGATAAAAAATAAATATTTTTGATAGCTTAGCAGGATATATATTCTAAAAAAAAAATTTTTTTTTTTTTGCTAAAAATATTAAAAATAAAAAATCGTGAAAATTGAGGTAATTTGCACATTCCTCGATGTAAGCGAAAACCAAAAAAAAAATTTTGTAAAAGTAAAATCGTCCAATAAAAGTACCGTATAAATCGAGGGATTTATACGGTCACTCCTGCCAAAATTTTGTTAGATGTTGTGTACTGGTGACCAAGATCCTTTTTTTTACGGCCTTTGCCGATCTCCAGATATGTAGATAAAAAAGAAATAAAAAACAACAAATTATTTAAGGCTATCGGTTCTTTTCCGTAGGGTTGACGAATGGGAGTAACGTTTTCTTTGTAGTTCTTTCACGATTTCAAGCGTTAAGCCTCTAGTACACGGAATGTAAAAAGCCACATGCGCATGTGGTTCTGACGTAATTTTGACGTCAATGCAAAGCCACAATAAGCATTGCGTGTTGTGTGATGACGTCAAAATTACGTCAGAACCACATGCGCATGTGGCTTTTTACATGCCGTGTACTAGAGGCTTTAGTTAATGCCAATTAATCGTGCAGAGACACACATTTCAAGAACATTTGAAAATTATAATTATTTTCTTTTTTAATCAAAATTCATTTTTTCGGCTCGACTTTAGATAATTCGGTAAAAGGAACTGTGGAAGACCCAGTTCGGCGATCAAGTTTTCTCACGTTACTGCTTTCACGAAAAGCTGCCTCTTTAATTCGTCTTAATAAATTTAGGCTTTTGCATTGGGATTACATGAAATCACCGGTTAAAACAACAAGGCAACAACTTTATTAGAGATGCGGGCCAATAACAAACTCAAATTTCCTAGTATTTTGGACAATTTGTGCGCTCAGTCGCGCCAGCAGCTCGATAGTAATATTATTTTAAATAAAAACGAAAACTAACTCATAGAATTAAAAACCCTTTAGCTATTTGTGTCATTTCCATTTTAGAGGTAATTTTTCTGATTTTAAAATATTGATTGTTAAATAAATGTTTTGTACATTGGTCAGTGAAATAAGTTCATATCATGGCTGTGGTCATTGAAAAATTCCCTTCAACATTCATACAAAATTAGCTACTAAATAGTCATTCTTTTTTTTATTCTTTTTTGTTGCAATATACTAAATAAATAAAAATCAAAAATCTATCTAAACAATTTTCGTTTAATTTTAAATTTACTTAAACTGAATAAATTCTCTCTGCATAACATGACCTCCATTAACATTAAACATATTAAATGATTTTGTTGACGGTTTTCGACAAAAAATTTTGTGTATTGTTTTTTTTTTTCAAAAACTAAAAGGTCATTTTAACCCCACAAACACAAAATCAAACCTTTGCTATAAAACTACTTTATATCATTTGTCCAAAAACACAATTTTTAAAACTTTTTGAATGTTTAGCATTCGCATTCAAATAAACATTTTAAGCACAGCCGCGAATGACGGTGTATAATAAGAGCCTGGCCCCTGATGTCGACCGCTATCGTTCCTTGCATTGCCAACGACAAACAGCTGATTTGCGGACCGGTAACAATTTTCAGCACGACAAGTCGATCGACAATGCAAGCGACCGATAATGTAACAGTTTTCATACAAATTTGTGGCCCACTGAGAAATATTATGCGACTACAAATGTCATTATCAGTCACTTGTGTTGTCGACATATGCACAGAAAAAATTATAAAATTTCTCCATTCAACAAATTTATACCAAATTCATAATATCAAGCAAACATTTTGTTGGTTTTTCACCTATTACCAAAATGAGTATATTGATTACTGAAAATTTTAAAATCTTGAATATATTTTTTTCAATAAATTATATTTTTAATTTTAATTAAAAAAATGATCAAAAACTTTGACATTTCAAATAATATGTTAATTTATTTAAATAAATATTGACAATTCCCAACAACAATTCTACATGTTATTTTATTTTAAACGAAAGAAGTCAATTACGATTTTTTGTTATTTAATTAAAATTTTAATTGAAAATTTATTTCAAAACAACTAAAATGTTAATTAAATCAAACTTAAATTTTAAATTTTCTTTCAACTAAAAAATAATTGATTCAATTATCAGATTACTTTAATTTAAATACTTTTTAATTAATTTTTGAATTGATAAAACACTTTTTTCTGTGTGTAGTTATTTTGTTAAAAAATTAAAAAAAAATTTTATTAAACCCAAACACTAAACATGTTTTTTATTATTATATTTCTTTAAAACACCACCAATTATAAAATTATGTAGGTTTTTTAAATATTTTTTATAAAATTCTATTCTTTATTTTTTGTTTACTGCTTTGTTTGTTTTTTGTTTACTTCCTTGTCTTCTATTCTGATTTGGTTGCAGCCAGAGTTCTATGTTTTGGCTTAATTTATATGTTTTGTCGATTTTTATTTCCAAACTACCCAGTAAAAACTTGGTAATGACTTACAATTACTGAACAACTTAATTTCCAATGACTGTTTCATACCATCTGCATTACTTAGAAGTAGCTTAGTAATGGCTGACATTTAATCTGATATATAGGCACTTGTTTATGAGTTGATTAGCGAAATTTATAATTAATTCATAATAAAATGCATTTAAGGTTTTATTTATTTTAAATTGATTTTAAATACATATTTGTTCTTACACTTTGTTTTTATTTATTTTTTATTTGTTATAAATTGAGAACAATTTGTAATAGATTTGAATGTGAAATATTTAAATTAATATGTATTTTATAATAAAAAATTTGAATAACAAATACACTTCCCAGTCAATCAAACAATATTATAACGATATCGCCTAGGTTATATAAATTATAATATATGATATCGATCTTGTATCCCGATTGTATTTAAATTGTACCTTTTCTTATGATATCGTTTTTTCATGAAAATATCATATAGAAAAAATTGCTAAATTTCTCCAATCACCAAATTTATTCCAAATTCATAATATCAAGCAAACATTTTGTTGGTTTTTCACCTATTACCAAAATGAGTATATTGATTACTGAAAATTTTAAAATTTTGAATATATTTTTTTCAATAAATTATATTTTTAATATTAATTAAAAAAATGATCAAAAACATTGCCATTTCAAATAATATGTTAATTTATTTAAATAAATATTGACAATTCCCAACAACAGTTCTACATGTTTAAATTATTTTATTTTAAACGAAAAAAGTCAATTAGGATTTGTTGTTATTTAATTAAAATTTTAATTGATAATTTATTTTAAAACAACTAAAATGTTAATTAAATCAAAATTAAATTTTCAATTTTCTTTCAACATTAATTAAATTTAAAAACTTTTTAAGCCATATTTTTAATTAATAAAACACTTTTTTCTATGTACAATACCTTTATTTCTTGTGAAAAAATATAAATTATTTGTGAGTAAGCAATTAATTATAGTGATTAAGAGTGTGAATAATAATAAAACATAACAGGTGAAGAATTTTAAGTTTGTTGTACGATCGCTGTGCTACGCAGACAATCCTCAAAATAAAACGGTGCATATACACTCATAGAAAAATGTTTCATCATATGGATGATGCTCTAACATCAGAATTGTGACATAAATGTTATTACAAATGGGAGAAATGAGGAAAAAATTGACATCAACCCATCATTCATCCTAAAATTTTGTCATATTTTATGCGTCATCTATGCTATGACTACAGTGACATCAATTCGACGCCACATTCTGCGTAAACTGATAGAAAAGACGTCATAACGCTGATGTATTTTGACATCAGTACAGAGAAACTGTCATCAGTGCGATGACCAACTGTCATCAGTACGATGACTTTATATACCATGTCATCAGTGGTATGATAAACTGCCATCAGTGCAATGACAAACAGCCACCAGTGCAATGAAATACTGTTATCAGTGCAATGACAAACTGTCATCAGTGCGATGACATAATATATCATGTCATTAGTGTGATACATAATATATCATGTCATAATATATTATTAACATTATAATCATGTTTAAAAAGTAAAATTAGTAGCAAAAATTCCATATTCTATTTTTTAAATTATTTATTTAAATACAGTATATACTTCAAGTAGAATTATTACGAAAACCATATCGGGCATTCTGCTGGTGTGTTATAATTGAGCGTTTTTCTGTTAACAAAAGGTGGAATGCAACAAAAGTGAAATAAACATGTGTAACGGGTAAGTAAATAATAGGGAGATCGATTATTCGACTTTTTTCAATAACCGGTTTTCGAATATTACGAATAGTTGCTATTTTAAAAAACCCGGTTTTCGGTTAAGCAATTTTTAAATAACCGGTTAACCGGTTTTAATTCGAATACTTAAAAACACAAAAATCAAATAAGTTTTTAAAATAAAACGTTAATTTGAATAAAAACAAAACAATTTGCAAAGGTAAGGAACCAACAAAATACATAGATATGACTTAGATCAGACCTAACAAATATTTTACGATAAAATCCAAGAAAAGTGGAACCAGTAAATTGATAAATTTTAGCTAAGTTTTCAACAATTTTGTTGAATGATATTTGAACTAGACAACCGTTTTGCAAAAGCAAATAAATTATAGGAATTTATAAAGTTATTATTTGAAATATTCTCTAAAATTTATTTTGAATAAGTTTTAATTTGTTGGTGGTTAAGCATGTCTATATAAATCAACCATATTTTTCAAAAGTTGCAAACAAAACCTCTTAGCCAGGATTATCTATTTTAAATTATTTTGTTTCAGCAATATATATATATTTATATATATTTCAATAGAAACGAATAGTGAACTGTAAAAAATTTGTCAATTCGTCGACTACAATTTAAATTTTTTTTGATTTTTGATTTCTTCATTTTTGTTTTTTAGTTCTTGGAATTTTAATAAATAAAACTGGTAGAAATTTTTCCCATATGATTGATTCCGCCGTAATGTTGTAGTTTTCAGCATGAAGAGATGCTAGAGCTACTTAAGAGTTTTTAGTGCCTTAACGGGCATTTCGTCCTCGGCAACACAACGGGCTAATATTTCACCCAATGATTAATTTTTGGCAAAGTATTATTTATCGTCTCCTTAGAACTACTTCGAGTTAAGTTTCATTTGGATCACATTAATGTCAAGCATGTATACTAATTAAAGGTGATTAATAAGTCGTGGCATGGAAGAACATTTGTAACTTATCATTTTAGGGCACTTTAAGAACCTAACTTTGTCTTTTTAATCGAGTTCGGAAAAGATCTAGAGATAACCTTTATATAAAAATATATTGAATATTTAGAATACTCACGCACAAATTTACTTTTTAACTGCACACGTTTTTGTAATATTTTGAATAGTTTTTGGTTTTTTCCTACAAGAACACGCACTTTTATAAGCGATTTGTATTTACAGTGTTCATAATGTTTTTTGACCTTTGTTACATTTTGTTTTGACATTTTTCATAAAAAGTTCAAGTTTGGCCAATATTCAATTAGAAAATATTTAAATTACGGGTACATCTACAACAAGAGTAGGGAAAATGTATATAAATTACACATTACTCAAATAACCGGTTTATTATACCACAATAACCGGTTTATTCGATATTCGAAAAATGGTCATTTTAAAATAACCGACTTGGGCAAAGCTAAAATAACCGGTTAAAACCGGTCGATCTCCCTAGTAAATAATGATATTCTCTCAATATGACTCAATTACAATGACTCAATTTGATGACAGTTTGTCATCGCACCGATGATATGCTTTATAAAACCGACTCCGATTCGTCATTTCTGTGATGCCAATGTGTTATCCCATTGATGACATAATTAACATTTTGGACGTTGATGACAATTTGGCCAAGGGATGTTAGGGCTGACATCACAGTGATGTTAAGGGTCATGGAGTCAAAAACGAAGACACTGGTCATAGCAGTGATGTCAAAATACATTATAACTTCGTTTTTTCAAGAATTTGAAAATGGAAAAAAATGCTTTTTCATCTTTCAACAACAGCTATGGTTCCGAATGTATAGCTGACAGTTTATTTAAAGAAGTAATGAATTTAAATTAAAAAAAAAAACATTTCATTTATTTATGTTCCACATTGTATGTACATTTGAAAAACATTTGAAAATAGCTTTTTGATGCAAGTTGAAATAAATGCATTTCTCAATTTGAAAAAAATCTCCCCTTTTTTATTGGGAATGATTTGCAAATAATTTTCAAAAGTTTTCCTTTTGATAAAAGATTTGATTTAAAATAATTTTCAATTTGAAATCAAACCTTCGTGTTTGGTGGGAAGTCAAATTAGAGAAAAATTAAACAAAAAACGGGTTGATTGTAAAAAAATATTAAAAGTAATTTCTGAGTAAAAAATTAAAAAACAAGAGGATACAGAAATTTGAAATTTGTTGTATGTCAAGGTGCTACGTAGAGCCAAGAAAATCCTGAAAATATGGGGATTTTATCTTACGAAGAATTCGAGGAGGGAGAGAACGCTTTTTCATCCTTCAGCAGCGTCGATGTTGCTAAATGTTTAGCTGACTGTTTTATGTAAGTAAATAATGAATTTTAATTAAAACAATATTAAAAGAAGTATAAATTTTCAAACCTTTTCATTTATGTTCCAAATTGTTTTACAATCCACACATACCACTTGACACTTATGTGTGAAAGCAAGTTGAAAAATAAATGAATTTCTCAATTTGAAAATAGTATCTACTTTTTGTTTAAATAGCTTTGTTTTGCAAATAATTTTTAAATCAGTTTTACACGTTTGTTGTCGTATGAGAAAGGCTTGAATTATATTACATTTGAAATCAAACTTTCGTGTTTGTTGGGAAATGACAAAAACTGTTAACACAAACACATAGCAAGATGATGTGTGGGTAGGTATATACATATGTGTGTGTAAAAGTATTTTCATTTAATAACATTAACAATGCTTTATATTACTTAAAAATTTATTTAAAACACACAAAAACATAAAAAAAACTATGACAACAATAATAATAATAATAAATATATTTTTATTTAACCGCACATATGGGAAATTGTCTATGAATTGTAAATGTATACATGTGGTAAATGTTGTTAAAATTATTTAATTTTCTTAGGGAGGAGCTGCATGTATGTACATACATCTGTACATGTTTGTGGTTTTTCATTTAAAACAAAAATGTAGGTCAATAAAAGTTTTTTTAAATTACATGTGGTTTTTGTGACAAAAATTTAACAAAATAAATAATCAAAGAAAAGTTCAATCAGTTTGACCGGGGGGTGTCTTTGAATAAAAAATATGGAATAGTTCAAATTAAAAATAATACAATTATATGTTTTAAATTACATGTATAGAAATTTAATACAATTTTAAAAATTGTGAGCTTTGTTGTCGCCTCAAGGAATACTATAATTATTTATTGTCTACATAGTTGGAGGTAGTCCACTAAATATTGATTTAAATCAGCCATACACTATCACTAAATCAAACTATAAAAAAATTTGTTTGCACTTTTTTTTGCCTGCTTTACTGATCATTGCCATTTATTTAACTACCTTTAAAAAAATTAGTGATATTGAAAATTTTTTCACTATCACTAAACGAAGATTGAATGCAAAAATCTGCACTCAATTCAAATAGTGAAAAATTTGTACTTGCTATCAAAAAGGCTGCATATAAACAGACTATCACTAAAATTTGAAAAATGTAATTTTGTATGATAATGATTTTTGATTCTTGTTATGATATGCATAAAAAAGGATACTAAAAAACATGTCAATCATGGCCATAACTATGTAAAAACAAGTTTTTTGTTTGTTAATTTAGTGCATAATTTTAAGTTGCACTCAAATGAATGAAGAGCAAAAAAGATGCAATTCGCTGATAATTGCTTTTTCTTAAATCAAACTATTTTTTTTTGAGTGCAAATTTTTTTTTAGCTTCACTTCACCCATGTTTAGTCAGGCTTCAAATTTTCAATTCATCACTCAACATCAACAAATCATTTTCCACTATCACTTACTGTGAGTTGAAACTGCAAAATTAGTGGACTACCCCCATCTCTGATTATGTATTACATATTGATTTCAATAGGATAATGGTTGAGGTCGCCGTATGTCACGTAGCGCTTTCTTAATGTAACCACATTTCGCCTGGATCAACGTCATCAACATTTTCAAACCAAGCTTCATTAATCATCGTGCGTAAGCGATCTTCATTGACCACAACGCGTCAATGTGCAGTATCTTATTGACTATATACCACCAATTCATAATGAATAAGTCAAATTTACTCAGGATAGAATGGAAAAATTCCGGAAAGACTCGAAAGCGAAGGTGAGGATGAAGGTGAGCATTTTGATTCCATGGAATCTGATTATGGCGACTAAAAAGTGTAACAGAGAACCATAAAAGATTTTCTCTATAAAATTTTATATTAAAAACATAGTGTATGTGGGTTTCTAATTAGGTGCTACTTACATTCTTTTGAGGTGAAAGTTCATTTATTTAAAAATTTAAAAAGCAGTTAAATCACAAGGGATATAAGTGCAACTTTCCTTACTTCAAGGATAATTGTTGGGTATTTGTCAGTGATGGAAAATTGAAAGTTTTATATGGTACTGACCACCAAGCAAAAGAGTACTTTTTCAATATTTTGGTACTTTTTTTAAACATATTTTCTTTTTGGGAAAATAAACTTAAAAATAAAAAACTAAAATACATACCTCAGCCATGACCATATCTCAGCCATTTATGGACCGAGCTGCTCAATTTCAACATCAAAATTTTGATGAGGATATCTGACATTAAAATAATCAACAAGCTGTGTTGCCATAACCTTTTGATAAGAATTTGCCAAAACTTTAAAATAAAAATATGATAAAATCTGCTAAATCGTAAAATGAAGAAAATCGGCTAAGATTAAAACAAAAAGTTTTTAAATTTTCTTACAATATCTTCAGAATTTTTATAAAAAAAAATTATGCTAAATATTTGATTAATAAAAATGAATTTAAGTTTTCTTAGGGTTAATTGAACTGTTTATGGGTTTTAAACCAAATTTTGATTTTTTTAATCAGGCTTAACTTCGTCGAATTAAATTTTTATTAAATTATTCTAATGAAGAAAGGAATTTCACAACACAATATGAGTTAAAATTTTATTGATCATTTTTATTTTTGACTGAGCTGGGGATCGAACTCGGGCCGAATTTAAATTTTTCGAGATTTACCGCATTATCTTCATCAGAGTGTTTGCAGTTTCACCCTTTCCGCCACTACGACGGCTGTCAGTCTATAGTCAAATATAAATCTATTAACCAACGCAATTTTTTGGTGGATCGAAATCCGCTGTAATTGATTATCAAGTTTTCAATTTATTTACGCCTTTTCGTTACTTGTGTTTTTTAGCACTTTTATCAAGAATTTTTCTTGAATACCAAAGTTCATTTTTGTGTTTGTTCTCTTTTTATATTGAAATTTTTTCACAGCCTAAAGGATATTTAAACTTTTAAACATAGACCTCGTGCCATAGCTTTACAATAATTAGTTTTTTTGTGGTTAATTGAATCGTTTATGATTTTTAATACAAGTTTTGATTCATTTGGTTTTATTTTCATTAAATTATCCTAATGAAGAGAGGAATTTTAATATAAGTATATGTATATCATAAAATTTTTTTTTTTTTGTTAAATAATATTAAGTTATTAATGTGACTAACGAATAAGAAATAAAAATTTCAATAAGAAATTGTTTAAAAATATGTATTTGCATATGTAAAGTAAGTCGTTTGAAAAAAATATTTTCCAAAATAAAAATACTTCGAAATTGGCGATGGAGTATTTAAAATATTGATTAGAAATTTTTACGGAATAATTTTCTTGCTATATTTAACCATCTAAAAGGTACTGCGTTAAAAAAAGAGTATAAAGTCAAATAAGGACCAGTCTCATATAAATTAAGCATTAAGGTAAGATTAGGAGTCGGAGTTGAAATTTCAGCGGTTAAAGTCGGAGTTAGTACTTTTTGTTGAAGACTTCACAGCCCTGGTTAACAATGTAAACAAAAATAGCAACGCAAAATTTCTAAGCAAAGAAACATAATAAAAAAAGAGTACTAAAATGGACGTGGGGGTACCGTGGTATTTTTGAAAGGAAAAAGTACTGAAAATAGTACCATAGTACTGAATTTTCCATCACTGGTATTTGTAAATGTAAAAAACGGTAAGTAATTTTATATCTTGTACGATTAATATATATCTCAATATCTCTTTTAATTCAAAAGTAATATTCCAGATAGTATCTTACATTTTTTATTGCAACTTAGCTTCAACCGCTTTTTTCTTGTTATTTAAGATAAGTCACTTGAACCCCTTGTGTTTTAAGCCCCTCAAGCCAGAAATGAGTCTGATCTTTGAAGATGATTTGACGATAAAAATCTGGCCCAACTTCCAGCTGATTCTCAGTCCTTTAGGCGAATACACAATGCAGTTGCTGGTCTGATGTCTTTCATTCCTGCACCAGTTTTATCTTATATGGCTTTAGGCCAAGTGCTTTCTTCAAGATCTTCCAAGTAGTGGACGGGCAGAGACAGAATTGCTGAGTACGGTGTCAGGTCGGTAAATTGGAGTGCTCTGTTACACTAATGTCTTCTGTACGTATAATACGAGATCGATTTGGATGGATTTTATCCAAAAAGAAAATGCGATCATGAATCTATAGTATTGCATACATATTAGCGGCTGTATATATCGTCGGCTGATAATTTAATTGTCGTATGTGGATTCCGATAGCTTAGAGTAAATTGAGTTTGGGCACATTTAATTTGAAAATTGCTTCAGCAAATACCACAAACGACAAACTCAACACTCTTTATGACGAAAACCGTATGAGGTTTCGAAAAACTGACTACGCCAAATAAAAGATCAGGTCGGAAAACCTAAGGAAACGATCTTAACTGAAAACCACAAAAAAACCACATACGACATTTTAATAATCAACCGACGTTATATTAATACCTTAAGTTCCTATAAGGAACATACGGCCACAACAAAAGATTTCCAGTCCTTTCTATTTGTTTTCATTCCAGCTTTTTCCTACTGGTGAAGCCTCTTTGTCTAACTGCCTTCGCCAAGTATGAGCAGGCCGTCCTTTTCTTCGACTACCTTGCGGGTTTCAGTCAATGGCATTGCGGGTTACATCTCCTGATTGTCTTCGTAATGCGTGGCTTACCCATCGCCATTTCCTTCTCAAAACTTCGATATGTATCTGGCTTTGATGTGTGAGTGCGATTTGAGACATCATCAGAAGAGCCTCCTGTCAATATTATAACACTGCCCAAGTAGAAAAAGTTGTGCGCGTCCTGAAATTGGATGTTTTGCATGAAGAATGGGCGGTTCGATGTTGCGTTTACTCGCAATACCTTCGTCTTATTAATATTTATTCAAAGTCCTGCCTTGGCAGCATCTGCCTCTACCATCTGAAGGCTTTGCAGCATGTCACAGTGACTGGGTGTTAGGGGGTATATATCGTCGGCATTGTCAAGATTGGCCAGGCGGCCAACTAAACCCCATGTTATGCCTATGTTGTTGCTCGTTGCCTTTCTCATGATAATGTGAAGTACTATGTTGAGGAGTAACGGCGACAGTATGCAGCCTTGTCGTACACCAGCTTTAACAGAGACCTTATCGCTAACCGAGTTCTGGTGGAGTATACGACCATTTGCGTTTCTGTATAGCTCTTGGATGATCCCTATTATTTTCCTAGGTACACCTTTACACGTAAGTGCCTTCCAAATAGCAATGTGGACAAGTATGTCGAAAGCTTTTTCAAAGTCGATGAAGGCCAAGAGTAGGGGGGATCTCCATTCCACTGATTAAGCTGGTATTAGCGTCTAAGAAGAATTTAATGCACACGTTAAACTTGAAAAAGAACTCTATTAGTTTTGTGTACCGAGCGTGAATTTTGGAAAAAAAATTCCATGATTTTTCTGGTGTAAGTCTTTGCATGGAGATTTTCCAAAGAATTTTGAAAAAAAAGTTGAACTCAACTCAATAGTATGACATCTAGCTTTACAGTTATCCCCATCGAAAGTAAATATTCGCACAATAAAATACACCTGTTTCAAGAACATTTCATTTAACAGTGCAACATTTTTACTAACAATTTTACAGACCACAATAAGAACAACAAGTTATGTTGTTTAAGACGTACCAAATCATATGAACAAAGTAAAACGGTCTTGTTGTTGTCGATAATTGGTATTTTGTAAAGAAAAATTCTAATTTATAATTTCAAATAAAAACTAAATTTTAAACTTTTTATAATTTCAAAATCGACAACGCTGAAAATCAGTTCTGTGAACTACTCCAATATTATTTTTATGTCGTTAATTTATTTACTTCTAATTTTTTGGTGCCTCCGAAAAAAGCATAGCATACTTTTAGTTGCTAAAAATATATTTGAACATTTTTGTTACTAAAAATGCCTCCTGCTTAATTCAAGTTGTCTAAATATTTCGAAACAATTTTTAGAATTTTAAAATGAATAGGAAAAGCACTTTTGTAGATGTTAGCATTTATAGATAGAAGCAACAGGAATCGTAAGTAATTTATACCCAGCAAAAACTTTACATACCCGGTAAGTTAGCAAGTAAAAATAAGAAGTTATTCAGTTTTCGGCTGAATAACTTCTTATTTTTGTTCGAGTTGTCCAAAGAATTCAGAACTTACAATACACTTACTAGTAATAAAAAACATCTAGTTATTATTAAACTACCAGTAAGTTGAATTGTAAGTACTTACATCATATTTACTAGAAGCCCAAATATAACTAGTTTTATTTAGTTAGTCAGTAGAACGAAAATATAAACAACAACAAAAATTTTGTATTTATATAATACCCAGCAAAAACTTTGCTCACAAAATAAGCAGAAAAATAATGAGAACTTGAGGAAAAGAGTACTTATTTTTCTACTAGAAAAATAACTTATTTTTGTTCGCGATGTCCCAAAAGTAATCCTTTATAATTTAAACAATTACATCCTAAAAAATAATGCCTTTATTTAAGAGTCAAGAAGTAAGTACTTTCAAATTAACTTTGAAAAAGGTTAAAATACACTAATTAAAATTGCTCTGAAATCTTATGGAATTGATGTTAAAAAAGTGTACACAATAATAAATTTTTCGAAATGTAAGAAAATATTTAATAAAGGGTGCTTTTGCTGCACAAAATCATTTATAGCTCCAACATTATAATAACAATGTGTGTATTAAGATATGTAATTATACGGGCCTGTCACAGAAATAAATTTCGATCGAAAGCGTTTTTAATTCCGAGAAAGCTTCTTCAGAAAACGAAAACCGATAAATTTTTTCGAAATGAAAACACTTTTAATTTTCCGATCAAAAAAAGTTTTTGTTTTAGTTTGCACAATATTGCCACATTTAACTTAAAAATAACAAAATTATAATTTGTCGGAATTACGAAAATTGATCGAAATGAAAACACGGATTCAAAACAATTCCGAACAATTTCTGTGACAGGCCTGATAATGTTCTTCAAAAAAACATCGTTAACATTGCATTTATACCACTAATAACGAAAATATATTGTGTTGGTAATTTTGGAACATATTTATGTATATATTAACATACATTTTATTTATTTTTGAATTTCCATGTATTTCACATCGAAATTATTCTTTAAATTTTATAATATTATCGGATATCCAACAAATATTAGTATAATATATTGCAAATTGATTTAAAAAATTATTTAAAATTATATATTAATAACTTATTTAAGTCATTATACCAAAGTATTTTCTTTTTGTAATGTATAATTATGACTTATTTAAGATATTATAATACAGTTATAATTTTATATATAACTAATAAGGCAAAAAGTGGCGAATAAAGCTACAAAGTAATGAATTCAGGAAGTCATTGAAAGTAGCATTGTAAGTTGAGTTTTTGCTGGGTACATATTAAAACTGTTTATATACCAAATAAGTAGTTATTGAGCTGATTGTTAGTAAGCAAATATTCAGTAGTGAAATAATAGAAGTAAAAAGTATTAACTGAGGTCATTACTAGTAATTACTTATCGAGGTTTTTAGAATAATGACAATTGTAATGCTACCTATTACCAAAATTCCAAAAGTTTTTCCTGGGTAAGTTGTGGTAGTATTTTATAATTATTGCTGTTGATTAGAACCTTTTTTTAAAGCTTTTCTTTTGAGATTTTTGTTTTTTATATCAGAAAGCGTAAAGTATGTATGCCCAAAAACAATTGTATATTTTAAGTTTCCATGATAGCTTTAACTTTTTTTTATGATTGATTTATAGTTCTATTGAAATTTTTGTTATCGATTATTCCATCACATTTACACGCTAAGAAAAATCAATTAAATTTAATTCATTTAAAAGTGACCAAAAAAAAAACTAAAACAAGCAACGACACATGTTTTAGCATAAATATTATTGTATTTAATAATTACTAACAAATACCACCAACTTGTTTTTATTATTGTTAAATAACAAGTAATTTTTTCCTGTCCATTACTTCTCAACTTCATTTTATTTAAATCAATGGCATAATATTGATCCTTGTAAACATACGTTTTTAATAATGTATTAAATTTCTATCAGAAAGTTGTAAAAAAATAATAAAATTTTTATAATAAAAACTATTTGGCATATAATCTGTATGCTCATGAGCATATATGAGTATGAAAAATTTATATGATTTTACTTTAATATAAACAGAACATTTATCGACATCATAATGAACGTGTAACAATATAAACAACATCAATACCACACATGTTGTTTTTGTTTTTTTTTTTTGCAGGATGAAAACTTGAATTATATGACATAAAAAATATATGTGGTAATATGATGTAAGTATAATGATATTATGTTATTCTTTACAGATACACAGAGGCAAAACCGACATTTTTAATTAATAATTGTATCATTTATTTCGAAAAGGGCTCAGGTGCAAGAATACAAAGTGTTCAGGAGACACAAAAAACTGAATATTTCTTAACCATTCGAATTTTTGCAACAGATTTTATTCCTAAAATTATAAATAAGCCTCTGTTTATGTTATAATAGTAAGAACCAAAAATTCTTTTTTCTTATATTTAAAGGAGAAAATGGTCATTACAGATTCCGGAGATGAGCCCTTTTCGAAAATTATTTTTGAATTATCGTGGTTTTAGTAGCAAAATGATTTCTTTGGTGTATGTTATTTATTAAAACATTATAAGATACGATTAACGCTTTACAAATTCATTTAAGACTTTAAGATTTTAATAAAAGTATCATTTATGGGAATCTCATTATCGTCTATGTATTCCTCATCTGCTAGTTCATCGATACTTTCTGGTGGGAGTACACAAACGGTGTTAACTAGGGATGCCAAACGGGAAATCCCGATCCCGAAATCCCGGGTTTTTTTCGGGATTGATAAATCCCGAACACCGGGATTTATTTTCATGAGTCCCGGGATTTTTTAAATATCAACTTTTGAGTTATATTTTTTATTGCAAATAATTCTTATTTTTGAGTTTAATTTTTGCTTTTGGCACACAGCGAGTATTTACCATTTTGAATTTTTGCTTGATATATGACGACTATTTCTGGATTTTTGTATTTTGCTTAAGTAGAAACGAAACTTGAAAATTCACATCTCAAGCCTTTTTTACAATAACGTTTAACAAGTTCAGCTTTGGCTTTAGACATAATACCAAAATAAAAATGATTATTTTTATGCAAAATATAGAAAATTATTCACGATCTAATTAAAGTATTATTTAGAAACAAAAGAATAAAAGGTGATATAATTATAACAATTAAGTCGTTATATTGATGAAATAGCTCATATTCCTTCCGGTCCAATAATAGAAAAAAAATTTGCTTAAAAAACAGACGGTAAATAAAATATTTTTTTTTTATAAATAAACATTATCTGACGTTTTCATAAAAAAATGATTTAAACTTGAAGTCTGTTTTAAGAAACATTTGTATAAACATTTTGTTTTAAAATAAATTTCAAACGTATTATTTGCTTCATTCTTAAATGATGATGAGTATCATAAAGCTGGACTTTGCCGAGATACTTTTTTTAATGTATATGTATTGAAAAAACTTTAAGAATCACATATTTGCTTCTAAAGAATTTTCCTCTTTTCTTAACTTTAGATTCCATAAAATTCTTTTTCCTCCTTAAATTATAAATTTGTCAACTCTTCAAGCATAAATAATGTTGACAGTTCTGTCAAATACTATTTGAAAATGTATAGTATTAATTTTTTTTATTATAAATAATTAGATTGTTATTACTAATGGCTTTTGTTGTAACTCATAGTTCTTTTTTTATGGTTGTTATAATTTTATTAAACCTTATAATGCACGTTATATCTAATTGAATAATTAATGAAACGTAAATGGCATAATGATTTTTAGATTAGGCAATAGTTATAAATGTTTTATTAATTTTAATAATAGATATTTAAATAAACTTAACCTCAATGTACATGTGTATGAATGTGCGCCTGTTTATTTTTTATAATAACACTGTGCTACACAGCAAATATGCGGAGCTTCTTATAAAGTAAGCAACTCTATTTTGTTGCAGTTTCTAGATAACAAAACTACCAATTGCTTCTTAATTTGTTTCGTTTAATCCTCTCCTTAACTGTATGGTAATTAATAGTAACTAATTCAAAACAATCTAAATTTTCCTATTTAAGAACAGACTTGTAAAAAACTTCTTTCAGAAAACAGATGCATTGTGAGCGCTCAAGTCAAATAAAGACAAGAGTTTCTGCCAAAAGTTCATGTTTGCGTAGTTATAATATGATCGTTTGGCAATACAACTAAGAATTTAAAATTTCAATATATATACGGTGACCATCCGTTCTGTATTATACAGAACAGTACAGTTCTTTGGAGCTTTGTTCTGTGTGGATAATTTTCTTGTCAAAACCATTAAATTATTCTGTATTTATTTAACTGTTCGGCATTTGCACTGTATTTTTAAATATGAATCAGAAATTAATTTCAAATTTAGGTGATATTTTTTTATTACTGAAAACTTGCATAATTTTTCTGTTTTTTTCATAAATCATAAGGATTTATAGCTTAAAAAAATTTAGGTAGAAAATCTTACTCTATGCCTAATTTATTTTAAGGAGCACTTTAAGTTCATAAACACTCTTTTCCACACCAACAAAATAAAGATAATTAATTTAAAAAATAACTCGTGATTGACTCATCATGGCAAAGCCAATTTTATGAAAATTAATTTGATCTATTTGCATATCCTTTCACCCACCATTTTTCTAATCCTCCTTGATTCTACTTTAGAATCAACAAATAGTCAGTCACCTAATGGCATTCGCTGGAACGTCAATGACCTCCTTGGTAACATTGACTACGCTGACGACATCTGTTTTTTTTTTGCGCAGTTTCGGGCACATTAAAGCCAAGCTAAATTCCTGACAAAAAATGCTGTTAAGGTCGGCCTGAAAATAAATTTTGGAAAAACCAAGCTTACTATAGACTGGCAGGCCATTGAAGACGGTGACAGCTTTAGCTAACTCGGCAGTAAAATAATCAAAGACGTAGGATCAGAGGAAGACATCCGCGATCGTATCAACAAGGCTAATAGTACAAATCGTCGGTTGATAATTTGAATGTCGTATGTGGCTTTTTTGCGGTTTTTAGTTAAGATCGATTCCTTAGGTTTTCCGACCTGATCTTTCATTTGGAGTATCAGTTTTCCGATACCTCATACGGTTTTCGAGTTATGGAGTGTTGAGTTTGTCATATGTGGTATTTGCTGCAGCAATTTTCAAATTAAATATGCTCACACTCGATTTACCCGAAACTATCGGAATCCACATACGACAATTAAATTATCAGACTGGCAGGCCATTGAAGACGGTGACAGCTTAAGCTAACTCGGCAATAAAATAAACAAAAAAGGAGGATCAGGGCCTG
This sequence comes from Pollenia amentaria, assembly GCA_943735925.1. Classification (NCBI taxonomy): domain Eukaryota; kingdom Metazoa; phylum Arthropoda; class Insecta; order Diptera; family Polleniidae; genus Pollenia; species Pollenia amentaria. The sequence continues at coordinate 34,779,417 of OX031009.1, forward strand.
ATGTCAGCCATCGTATCAACAAGGCTAGAAGCACTTTTCTTGCTCTAAATACAATTTGGGAATGCAACATCTCTCGTAAAACAAAAATAAGAATGTTTAATTGCAGTGTGAAATCCATTTTACTATATGGCTGCATAACTTAGAGTCTCACAAAAGAGACAACTCGCAAACCCCAAGTTTTTATCAACCGCTGTCTACGCCAATCATTGACAATTTTCTTGCCAAACCAAATTTCAAATGAAGAACTGCTACTCCGAACGAATACTAGTTCTGTCGAAATAGAAGTCCGAAGAAGGAAATGGAAATGGTTAGGTCACATCTTACGCCGCCCACACAATGATATCACTAGAGCTGTCTTAGACTGGAACCCCCAAGGGCAACGTAGAAGAGGCCGTCAAAGAAACACCTGGATTCGCTGTACTAAAAGATAACTAAATCAGTCCAAATACCCTGGAATAACCCAAGAACACTGGCCAACGATAGAGTTAGACGAAGAGACCTTTGCGATGCCCTATGTTAACTTTGAACTTTTTACAACTGTTTTATATGCTATATAATTTAATAAAGTTGTAAAAAAGGACATATACATATTAATATATTTGTAACCAATTTTTTTTTTTTAAGAAAAATCTGCAAGAAAAACATCTGTCAAATTACTTGGTTACGTATGAGTATTATTTAATTCCAATTTATTAACATGCATACGTCATGTGGTACTACTAATAAATCAAACTTTAAAAAAAAACAATAAGCAAAAAAAAAAAGTCTTTTTCTAAAAGTAGGGTTTTTTCTAAAGAAAGTCATATAAAATTAGGCTTTTTGTGAAGTGACTTTTTGTAAAAAAAAAGAATTGATTTTTATAATTACTCTAAATTTCTTCAAAAAAATGTGGTAGAAGTTTAGGGACTTTTGTAAAAAGTTCCTTTTTTTAGGAAATAGTCACTTTTAGTAAAAAAAAAATTGCGTTTTTTTTGAAAAAATACACTTTTAGTGAACAAAATGTGACTTATTGTGAAAAAGTCACGCCTTAAAGAGTTTATGCACGATCAATTAAATAATACTCATACGTAACCAATTGGGAGGGTCGATTTACAAATCGCCCAAGTGACAAGGGTAGGTCGGTCCTCCAAAGTTAGTGGGGTCGGTCATACAATTAGACTCGAATGGGGGCATTTTAAATGAGTCAAAGTGGGATCTTTAAAAATTTGACCTTCGGGTCAAAATAAGGAACATCAGGATCAATTTTAGAGATATGTTTTCTTGGGCAAAGTTTCTTATGTTGATCCCTAGAATACGATTTTCCTTGTCACTTGGGCGATTTTAAAATCGACCCGCCCTAAAATATATTAATGTCCTTTTTTATATGTATCTATATATGTCTAAGGCCCAAAAATCATGGCCAAAAAATACATTAGTTTGTAATTTATAACTATACCCTAATGATATAAATAAATAAATTTATATTTGCCTAACATCAAATTTTTGTGTTCTGTATTTTGGTTTTAAAAAGCAGGTCACCGTAACTATACACTCCGGAGGAAACCTGGAGGCATATGTCTACAACTCTGCACTTTTGTCGATTACTTTGGTGACACTGGAAATAATGCATCTACATTTTTGTCTTTTTGTGAGCGGAAAAGCAATTTTTTCAGCTGCAAGGTTAGAATTAGTTAAAAGGATGCAACCAGTTTATGTTAAAAGTAACATTGTTTTATAATTAAACATGTCTTTAAAGAAAAAATTTTCAGGTGCTTGGATTTAATTAATTAACTTTTTATATCTACAGAGGGAGTTATGTTGATAAAATTAAGCTCAAATATTCTATACATACAACATTTGTTTTTTTTTTAGCCAGCGAAATCGGCCTATTAGTTCACCTAACGCCCTTAAAAATGTGTACGTGTTTCTCTATATACGGGTCTTTATATCTAAAAATAAAAATGTCGGAAAATCGGTCCAAAATCGGTCCAAGAAGCGTGACCTCCCTCCTAAACCCATAAATAAATTAGCAAATGCGGAAAAATTGTACTGCCTGCTCAACGATTTCAAACGTAATCGTTTGCATAACAATAACAAAAACAAATTTGACTGCCTTTTCGACGATTTTGCACGTTAATGTTCGCATAGGAAATAACATTTAAAACAAAAACAAAATTTCAAAATTTTTTTTTGTTTTAAATGTAAACTTCTATGCGAACGTTAACGTTCGAAATCGACGAACAGGCAGATAAAATTTTGTTGCTTTTTAAATGAAATTTTCTATGCAAACGTAGATGATCGAAATCGATAAACTGGCAGTTAGTTTGGTGCCTTAAGCTTGAGATCCACACAACTCATTTTGGTGTCAACGTATTGCATGCTTTTCATAAATTTTCGTTGTACGCTTCATGCTTTTTAAGAGGCATTAGAGCAAATGGAGACCTACTTTTTGCATTCTAAGCGTTAAAGCATCTAACGGTGTAACTTGCTACTTATAACTGCAATGATTTTACTTTTCTGACCAATGCGAAAAAGCATAGAACTCGTGATGTGGCCCTCCAGCTTAAGACATCAACAACAAGCTTACGATTTTTGGATTCTGTAACCTTAAGGATTACTCTTATTCTACAAAAAAGAAGTGATCAGGAAATACTCTCAGCTATTTTGTCTCTAAAAGTCAATTTTACTTTATTAATTTTGTATTACTGTGTTATTAATAAATTGTTAAGTTGAAAAAAATAATCTTTTGTGTGTTATTGGTGTTTTGCAAATGCAAATGTAATTACTCCTTTTTTATTTTTGTTATTTTGATAAATCAATATTCAGTTAATGCCATGAGGAATATGAGCACGTAATAATAAATCGTTTTACATGTGCACACATACATATGTAGATGAATTAATTAAAAAAATGTTTATTTTAACATTATACATATACAGATGGATTTAAATCCTTAATTAAGATTAATTAAAATTAGCGTAAAAGTTTGTGAAATTTTATTATCAAAGTTGTTTTTTATAATTATATTTATTTATTAAAAGATTTTGTTTGTTGTGCTTAATTCCCTTTTTTTAATAATTGATAAAAAAAAATACTGAAATTTATTGTTGGAGGATAAGCGGCTCCAATGCGCATTTCACTGGTTGCTTAGGCCAGATCATCAGGAAACGTTCTTAGAAAAGCCAAAGCTATCAGCAAACAAGACTACAAAGGGAATGAGAATTACCTACATACACTCAAAAAGTCTTATTCGCAACGATATCAAAGCTTAAACAAAATACCAACAATTAAACAGTGAGTTTATCTTTTCTTACATTCCCCACTACAATTAGTTTGAATTCTCCCAACATTAATTGTAGTTGTAAGTGGGTAAAGAAAAAGCAAATTAAAAACAAAAACAAATTGCTCTTATTGTTTTCGCAAGAAATCAAAATAAAAACATTTTAGAATTTTGCCTTGAACTCCTACCTTTAGCTATCGGGAAGTTGTGAAAACGGGCCTTAGTTTAATAAATAAATGTTATTTGACTTTTGATGATATGTGGGATTAGAAAAAAGCTATTTTGGGGATTTTGGGGAATGAAAAATCTCAAATTCGGGCTGAGGTATAAAATTAAACTGGAAACTCTGCTATGGACGATTTTCGAAAAATAAAACAAGGGAAAAAGCAAGTTTACCATATTCATATTATGGTTGTTTCCGTGCAACATGTTATAGTTGCATAAGCAATCACACCATAAATTATGGTTAACATTTAGATAATTACAAAAGTAAGTACATGAGAATGGGCAACAATAACATGGTTACTGTAGGCAAGCAGTGGACTTTTGGCAAAATTTTCTATAAAAAGTAAGTTTTAAAAAAATATCCTGTAAATAGTAAATTTTAACAAAATTTCCGATGAATAGTTAATTTTAGAATTATGAGAATAATTTTAGCAAAATTTCCTATAAAAATTAAATTTTAGCAATATGACCTAAAATAAGTCAATTTTAGCAATATTTTCTTATATATGGTAAATATTAGCAAAATATCATAAAATGAGGAAATTTTGCTAAACCTAAGAAATTTTAATAAAATATTATATAAACATAATAAATAGTTAATTGTAGCAAAATTTGCAAAAGTAAATTTTAGCAAAATCTCTATATATATATATAAATAAGTTGTCCTATGTGCGTAATTTTATAACTCGAGAACCACTTTCAAACGATTTTCAAACGAGTACATGCGTTGGAAAGGGATACTTTCACTAATGGTTTGTAAAAAAAACCATCGAAAAATTTCTACGAATATGCGTTATACGCGCACTTTTATAATGGTGTGTTTTCTCTATTTAAAATGTATTTTTTTTCTTATGAGAATTACATTTTGTCGGTATAAGGCTCTGCTTGCTCGCGTCATTTGACTTATTTAATTTCTGTATGTTTATTGATTGTCATTTAAGTTTACAGTGCGAGCATTGACATTTTTTAATTATTGATTTGTAATCCTTCAGTTAAAATTTAAATCTTAATAATTTGGTTTTCAATTCAGATAATAATATAAGTTTTTTTTAATACGAAAATTCTAACCAATTTGTTGAATATTAATTAAAGATTCAGGGTCAGCTGTACCATAAAATTGGTGAGTTATTGCCATTCGACAACCATGACTAAAAAATTTAATTTTTAATACAAAGACGTAAACGTATGTTATTGTATTGTCTACCAACGCGGGCAGGGTAACTCTTGTATCTTATAAAAATTAAATATTAGCAAAATTTCCTATAAAAAGTAAATGTTAGCAAAATTTAAATAAAAAGTAAATTTTAGCAAATTTTCATAAAAAATGAAATTTTAAGCAAAATTTGTTTTAAAAAGTTTTGCATAATTTTCATAACTGATAAATTTTAACAAAGTTTCCTATAAAAATAGTAAATAGTAAATTTAACCAAAATTTCCTATAAAAAGTAAATTTTAGCAAAATATCCTGTAAAAAGTGAACTTTAATAAATAGTAAATTTTGTCAAAATTTCCAATAAATGGGTTTCACGTTGATGTTTTTAATAGTTTAGCAAACAGATGTTCGCTTACAGCTTAGATTGTCCAATTAGATCGGCGCATAAGTGGCACTTGTAATATTTTGATTGCTTAACATTGTGCTAAGGAGTGTTCAGATTGTTGGTACATCAGGGTGGTTTTTAATTTTCTAAAGTTAAGACGATTTCACCGCAGATTGTCGTATATTAAAAGAAACCATGAAAATTGGTGCATTGCGCCGATAGTGTGATCTTTTGTGTAGAAAGAATTAGAGAAATAAAAGTTGCAAGTCCTTATGTTTTGACCACTTCTCTATTCTTGTTAAGAGCTATTATTATATAGCCTAATTTTTATGCAGACTAGACAAACATACAACATTTGTTTGTGTTAAAAATGCGCTTAATCCATCTACAGACTCATTTATCTTTCATACAAATAACTCCCAAAAGAAGAGTTTTAATACGATAGTGACTGTTTTAATGGAATTGCAGGGGGACAGATCTGTTAATTATTTCACCCAGTTTTCATACAGTATTTAAGGCACTATAGCGCTTGCAGTGAGCACAAATTGGTTTCTAAATGCTTCTAAATATATACCAAATAATAAACATTTGTTAAGGATTTGTATAGAATTTAAGTACTTTTAACAATTTTGTTAGGTTTTGCCCTAATAATCTTGCCTAAATAATTTTTTCCTAAAATGTCGTATTAAAAAGTGTTGCATACTTATATGCTCTGATATTTTCCTCTGACTTTTTACCGCAGGGTACTAATACGAAAACTTTTACATTAATTGCTTTAACTAGATAAAGAATAGAAAAATAAACAAAAACTCTTTGTATAATTAAACAATTACAAAAGTTTTTTTTTAATAAGTAATTAACAATACTACTATGAGCTTATATTTTAACGTAAAATACTGATTAAATTAACCTCAAAGTAGGCTTCAATACAACGCTTTATTTAATACATATGTACATAACATGTCTAAATGCATTAAAATTATTTTGAGAAATTGTTTTTACTCTGCCTCTCTACAAGTTGAACATTTTTATAAAACCAAAATATTTTTCAGCAACTGTCTAGACTTGTTGGTATTTCAGACGTATGTTAAAAATTAGAAAAAGGAAAATTAGAGGAAAAAAATATGTAAAACAATAACAAGCAGTAAAAGGTTAAAAACTCCGTTTAAAATTACAGCAAAAAAAAAAGCCAAATAGCACCAAGACAAGAAAAAAAAAAACTCATTCAAAAACAAACTCTTGTTATAAACTCTTTATCGTTTCAATTTGTTTTTTGCAATTTTTTCTTTTTTTTTTTTTTTTTTTTTTTTTTTTTTTTGCTCCAAACTTTTATGCAAAATTTAATATTATTCTTGTTATAGGTTTTCTGTTTTGTTATTGTTGTTATTTGCAATTTATTTTAGGAGTTTGTTTTTTTATTGTATATTCTTCAATATAATAAAATCAAATTAAACTCCGCTTGTTTAGCAAATTATTTTCCGATAATCAGTTTTATTTCTTCTTAGCGCGCCACAAAGTATGCTTTAGTTTTGTTTTCCTGTTTGTTATGCTCTTTTATGTTTCTGCCATGTTGTTAGTGTTGTTGTTGGATTTTTTAATATTCAACTTGAACTTTGCTTTTAATATGCTGGCAACAATTTTTATTTTCGTTTTTTTATTGTTTATTATTCTTATTTTTCCTTCCCACTTCTCGGAAATGTTAAAGGGGGGTGTTAGTGGGTTTTTAAATATCAAGTTAAAGTTAAAAAGGGATTTAAGTTCAAAGTTTATTTAAACATTTTTGGCAGGATATGACAGACGAGGGTAGATTTTTATCTATAGAATTTAGTAATGATCACTAAAAAATCACTTTATTTTGAATCACGTGATTTAAAATCCCATGTGCCTTTTAAAATAACTCGTGTGATATTTTAGTGTTCCGTTTTTGGCTGTTTCGGTGTGATTATAAATTGTCGAAAGCACACGGAGAATCACAAAAAAAAGGTAAAGCGTTCAGAACACGACAAAATCACACTTGTGATTTTAAAAGCACGAGATTTGAAATAACGCGATTTTCGCAACAGACCCGATAGTATAGAAATTTGGCAAACTAAATTTTCTTAAAAGTTTCGACGAAAAATGTATAATTAGATATTGAAATGTTTTTTTTTTTATATAATAACTTTTGTTTACGTTTAAATAACATACCAAAAAAATCGCATTTTGAAGGAAGATAAAATTTAATTATTTTCTTAAAATTGTTTTCTAGATATTAAATTCATAGCACGAATTAGATTAAAATTCGTCTCACTTGCTTTCCCGAATTTTTCTTCATCACATGCCTCATTTGCTTTCCTAACTTTTCCTCATATCCTCATTCTCTTTCCTTATCCAGTCCCTCATTCATTTCATTTGTATTTTCTACCCTGGGGTTATTCTTTAGGACTTTAGTACTTGTCATTATCAAAACTTTTTTTTCTCAATTTGTTTTTAAATGTTTTATATTTTCTGCTGTTGTCATTTGATTAAAAGAAAAGTTTTTCTATATTTATTAAAGAAATATTTTTGTTGTGTCTTTTGTTTAAGCATTTTTTTATTATTATTAATTTTTTTTTGTTCAGTTAATACCCGTTAAGTAGATAATCTCTATTTTAAGTGCTTTGGCACGTTTTCATATAAATGCTTAAATGACGTTAAATAATACAGCTGAAAATACAATTCAATAGAAATGTTATCAACTAAAACTTAAGTGATATATATTTTAATAATTTTGAAAAAAAAGGTTAAACGATTATTCGTCACTTAGGTAGATAACACTGGTCCACACTAGTTTTGGTGCCAATAGCTGTGTTTTTTTAACTTAGGAATTATACTTATTACATTAATAGCAAAAATTTAGATTTTTTTAAATGTAGTTTTCAAGATTTTGAATGTTACAGATAAAAAATAATTTACTTTAAAAGCAGCATTTATCTTAAGGTATTTTCTTTAATAATGTACAAAAAAAACCTTGTTTTCGCGACTTTCGTACACCTTGCGACAATCACGTTGTATCCTCCAGCAGAAGTCAGCACGAATGTGCCTTGGTGCATCTTTTCCATAGTTTAAAGTCCTGGTTAAACCGCTCGCCTTATTCTTCGCTATAAGACTCTACATTCTCTGGGAATTGGGCAAGATGGCTGTGAAGGTTGAGACCTGAAGAACAGTTGTTGCTGAGTTGGCAATCCTTTGTCGGTGTTCGTTGAATTCCGAGTCGTTCCGGTACGTAGAACCGATTGTCGTGGGCTGTGGAGGTAGAGCCTTTTGATGGACATATTAATCTCTAAGGCTTTAAAGTTTTCTACCATGTCGTTTGCAATTTCGGAATAGTAGCCTGACGTGTGATTTCTAAGAAACTTTTTAGTAACTTTTACAAACGAAGTCCGCGAAAGTCGTTTGAATTCTTTCATTAGACTAAAAAAGTCTAATGAAAGCAACTGCTTTCAGCTGATAGAATAAACTCAACCCGGCATATTGGCATAAAGAGAAAATAAAATGTCGATAATATTTTGAACGATATATACTGTAGGTTATTTACACTGCTGTTAGGTTAGAAAAAACTTACGAATGTTAGGTTAATGGACCATTTGGTCCATATAAACAGCTTTTGTAAAAAAAAGACACAGATTAAATAATTTAAAAACAATTGTGGGATCCCCGTTTTTTGATTTGTTTTTAAGGAAGCGCAAATATTTGCACTGCTTGGTTCAATTTGTGTGTTGTTTTCATTAGTTCAGGCGTGTTTTACTTACGGCATGGCAAACTTGGGCGAAGATGAAATACAAGAACTGCTCAATGCAGAAAGTGACTCCGATATTTCAGATTCGGAAACTGAATATATATCAGAAAATAGCGAAAAAAAATTCTTCTGAAAGAGATACTGAACGGGAACCCATCCGAGCTACAGCTAGCTTTGTTGAATCACATTTTGTTGCTAAAAACAAAATGGCTTGGGATGCCATTCCATTACCTAAGAATATTGGAGCTACGGCTGTGAACATTATCTCAAAACAACCAGGGCCAAATCGATTTGCAGTATCCAGGTGCACTGAAAGTCTGTCAGATTTTGTTTTGTAGAAAGAATTATCCTCGAGAATTCTAATAAATAGCTCAGGATTAAGTTTGTAGAAACTGCTGACCAAACTGTTGGTGCCTACAGCATAAAACGCAACCCAAATCGATGGCAAAACATTGTATATGCAAACATACTTGATATATCCGCTTTGCCGCTTTGAATGCGTATATACTATTTTCTCAAATTAAAGTTTCATGGGCTCAAGCCTATCGAAATCGCCGCAGACCAGAGTTTTTGCGGCCACTAGCACTTTCTCTGGCTATGGCGTATATAATGAAACGTACTAGATTACCTCAACAATAGTTATCAGCACAGTTATTGACTGCAATACGACCACCATGCATAGTTCCAGTGGCCTTCAAGTAATACTTCTAATTCAGGGGCTCGCAAAAATTGTGATATAGGGGCTCGAAAGAATAAAATGCTCAATTTGCAGCAAGTTTATTTGCAAAACTAACCGAAAAACGTTTTGCTCATTATGCAATGACAATAATTGTAAAACAAACTCAAAAAAAAAAAATAATTTTTTTAAGTAAATGTAAAAACAACAAAGAAAATATACTACGGACCCAATGATCTCTTAACCTAAGATTCGCAATTTTTAATTTTTCTTAGTCCTATTTTTAAGTTAGGACATTAAATTTTTGTATATAACATTGTTTTATAAAAACGTAAGCTAAAAAACTAAGTCAATATATATCAATCTTAAAAAATTACAAAGGAAACACTTCAAAAATTGGACCAAATTAATGCCGGATGGGTAGAAAAATACCCCAAAAAAAAAAGTAATCTTAGAAAAATTATAGATAAAGTTAGATGAGACATATCGAAAATCTGATTTTACCGAAGCATTGACAAGCCATTGAACTATGCAAAACTATTTAATGGGATTTCTTAGCATATTAATTTAAAGGGAAAATTAATGTGTCAAATATTAGAAAATTTGGAATGCCAAAATTTTTCAATAGAAATGGTTCTGTAAAGGGGGGAAAGAAAATCCCATAAGCAATATGGGGGCTGCATAGACCTATATATGCTCTGTGATGAAATAAATATTTACTTCAATTGCTCCACTTATTTGGCATATAAATTAAAAAAAGGACGGCATGGATATTTAAATACCCACTTCGACACTAAATGGTTCACAAATAATACGTTTCAAGAAAACAAAATTTTTTTTAAGCGATCCAATACCGCTTTATTTTAAATTTCTGCAAGTTTCTGTTGAATTGTAAAGATTGTTTTATTTTTTTAAGATTTTTTGGAATATCATCATGAAATTGTGAAAAATAGTTCTTTTGATGCAAATTTACATGATATTTATGCAGTCAAATTCCGCCTTGCCTCCACATTGTCCAAAATCGAGTACATATTTTAGTCTTATTCATTGTGGCCTTCAATTTATCTTTGCAATTTGTTTTGAATTTTTGACAACTTTACTAGAAGCACCACGTCAGTTTTCTAGAATTGTTACAAATAACTCAACAACATTCACGCGCAGGTCTAACTGGCTCATGATTGACGCACTTTCACATCTTATATGCATGCAGTGCATCTTTCAGGCATTTACCATGACTGTATCCATTGCATTTGTGCACTCAAAAGAAAAATCAATCCATCCGTACCCAAATCAATCCAAAGCGGTATCAATAGTACGGTGAGTACGGATTTTCTTGAATCAAGTTATCCATATTCAACCCCGAATTCGTACTTACAATAATCCGAAAATGAGATTGATTGAAGTAAAACTGAGATTGAATTAATCTCAAAATGTACTTAAGTCAAGTGTTATAAAGTTGATTTAATCCCGAATTCGTACTTTAAATAAATCAAAACTGAAATTAGAAGAAGGATATTATTAGATTAATTAATTTACTTACCTGTTTCACACCTTACAAAGTTCCAATTATAAAACCCCACCACCATGCCCGATATGATTTTTACTTTAAAAACTTAATGTACATATTTAGCTAAGAATATAAACAAAATGAGAAGTGAGAAATTGAAGGCAAGACAATTTTACTTTTTATTAAAGTTTAGAAAGTAAAATTGATTAAGATTTAAACATGAAAATAATGTGTTTTCTTCCTGTTCTGTTGTTTTTGTTGTTTCTACACAAAACAAGCCAATCGTTTTTTATCTACTTGTGTGGTGTTGTTGTAGTCAATTTGTAATTTTACTCTCAGAGTGGCAGTGCCAACGAAAATTTTAATCTTTTTTGTACTTGGTTTAAGAATTTTATACTTACTTTAAGAAATTCCGGGAATGAATTTCGAAAGTTATCCCACTTAGGATTGTTGTGAGTACATTTTAGTGTTATTCGTACTTGAATTTTTGAGTACGACTCGTACTCAAAATAGGTATAAAAAGCTTAATTTATCCCGAGTGTTTTTCTTTCTGTGTGAGCAGCGGCCAATACCATGTTTTCCTCGAACTCGGATGTAGTAACTTTTCATTGTATTGTCAAACCATTCAACCCAGCCATTCACTGAATGTATACGTGTACAATATATGATTGGGGAATATTGGCCATGTTTTGGGTTTTTGCGGTCAAATCTCTTTGCATTGGCTTCACGCCCCAAAAATTGGGCATTACAGTGGTCACCTATAACAATAGCAATAAATATTGAAGAATGTAATCTACATAGTATTTATATAACTATTTAAATATTATTGCTTTTATCGAAACAAATGGCAGACAAACAGCACATGACGCAAAGTTACTTTTTTTAGACAATGTGCACAGCAGCTTATGGCTAGTAAAAATTTATCAAATACAACATTATGTTGGGTTGGGTCCGATATATTTTCCAATAATCGTAGAACAACGTTTTCTGCAATAGCATAATAACCATTATTGTTGGCAGAAGCACCAGCATATGGAATTGAAAAAGAACAGTATCCTGCTGATGAAGCTAAAAGCCTTTAAAAATTTTTTAGACATCTGTACATCATAAGAAGGTTGTGATCAAATACCCCAAATTGCATACATCTTTTGTTCAAAACATTATTCAAATTATCAAAATTTTCAACTTTTGCAAACTTATCACCGGTATCGAAACAGTTATAATTTCCACGCGAATAGTATTCACTGCACATAAAAAATGCGCTTACTGATAATTTTTCCAGGTTGTGTTACTGAAAAATAAAAGTATGTTTTGAACTCATTAACGCCGAAATAGGTAGAAAAATACCCAGGTGCCTTTACCACAGGTAAAAGAAATAATTATAAGTATATGTCAATACAAATAGCCTATAAACGGTCTGTGTAAATTTTCATTAAAATCGGACAACGAATTCGTGGGTCAGGCGTTAATAGGTTAATCTAACAGCTTATAAAGCTATTAAAAAAAAACAATTATTTTTCTTCAAAAAGTTCATACAAATTCTAAAGAATTCATTTCTTGTTTATAGTTTTATATAAATCGATTAAAATAGGGGCCTGTAAAAATAAAGAGCAAAAAAAGTTTTTACCAGGCCGGTTTAATATACTTATTTAGCTACTTTTATTTAGATTATCAAAAATAATGATAATAAAAACTCTTATGCAAAATATCAAAAAATTTTAATTTTAAATTAGACACAGACAAAAATTAACAATTGAAGCACAGCCGCGAATAATGTTGTAAGCTACAAAACAATTATTTTTCAAGTGAGCAAAAAAACGTTTTTAACAGGCAGGATTATTTTTTTTAATTTTTTTTTTAGATTGTCAAAAATAATGACAATAAAAACTTTTTTGCAAAATGTCAAGAAAATCGAATTTTAAATGAATGCAAAATTGCAGTTTATAATGTTTTTTTTAGTGGAAAAACGTTTCATATCCACAATCGCGATGTCATTTGAAACGTTTTTCCACTATGCAAGCAGCTTTTAAAACGTTAGTCCACGTTACAAAACCATTTCATTTGTATCAATTTGTTTGTAACTTACAACGTTCTTCCACTGCCTGACTCGTTGTATCGCATTTTGACGGCATTAAGGTGCATAATGTTGGGTGATTTGATGTTTAAACAGTGTAAGAGAGTACTTTTAACGATAATCTGCAAAAAAAAAAAACAGTTTTTGCAAAAAGTGGCTTTTACAACGTTATTCGCGGCTTTGCTTCAATTGTTTATTATCAATTAAAAAGATGGTTTAGAAAGTACTCAAATTTTATTAAATTGATAATTGAATCAATTATTTTTTTAGTTGAAAGAAAATTAAAAATATAATTTTGATTCAATTAACATTTAAGTGGTTTTGAAAAAAAATTTTAATCAAAATATTAATTAAATTTAAAAAAATATTAATTGATTTTTTTCGTTTAAAATAAAATAATTTAAAGTTTTAGAATTGTTGTTGGAAATTGTCAACATTTAATTAAATAAATAAACACATGGTTTGTAATGGCAAAGTTTTTTGATAATATTTTTAATTAAAATAAAAAATATCATTTATTGATTTGAAAAAAAATATTCAAAGCTTTAAATTTTTACAATTTAAGTAATCAATATAATCACTTTAGTAATAGGTGCAATCAACAAATGGTTTTCTTGATTATATGAACTTGGTATAAATGTGGTGATTAGAGACAATTTTTAGTTTTTTATGTGTACCAGCAAAAAAAAGCTCCTATACAGCATGTCCAGTAAAATTTAATTTAACTAACGGCCAATTTCACCAAGTTCAGTTAAAACTAACTATTACCTTAAATTCTAGTTAACAGTAATTTTTTGACAGACATAACTCATAGTTAATTATAACTGAACTTGCTGAACTCTAAATCTGATTGACTAACAATGACCTCTAAATAGTAAAAGTATTTAAAACCACAGGTTTATTGTTCAGTTTAAAATCAAACATTTCTAATTTCCCGTTAAACAAAAGATGGTGAAAAACATTTAAAATAAAGAAAACAAAAAAAGGGGTTGAAAATAAAAAATCCCCATATAAAGTGACTCTTAACTAGTGGTGGGCAATAAACATGATGTTACCTTCATTAATAGAGCAATCATAGAACTAAAAGAAACAAAAGTAATTGTAATTTGTGTAAAGCTACGGTCACACTTATTAAATATTTGGCCAAATAAGCATGATCACTCCTTTTGTTAAAGGTTAGTGAAATAAAACAGTCTTAATATCTTAAAATAAAACTAATTATACTGTTAGACATAGGAAAAACCGTGTTTTGTAAGTTGTGGTATTATAATCAAAATAAATATTGAAATTAATGAAAATTATATTTTAGTTTGCTGTTGGTCCCTTTTCCCTTCTTTTAATATTTGCCAAGTGCAATCGTTGGTTTAGAAACAACCAGATTAGAGAGGGAGAAAGGGTGAGAGAGAACAAGCATTTTTTTTTTCAGTTAAGCACGTGTGGCAAGAAATTGGGAATGTGGCCATCACTGTTTTAAATACAATGAACATAAACTTATGTTAGACATCAGTACATACATACAAAAACTTACACACAAATACTTACACTAAACCTGAGATTGGTAAAAAAATCACGTACTAGAAAACACCAAAATACATCAGCAGCAACAAAAACAGCTACGACGTCAATAACAGCAACAACACAATCAGCAGCAAATATTTTTTTACGAAAAAAAAAAAACAGGCCAAGCTACCAAAATGATACTTATACACAAATACATTTAAAGGTATGTTAGTTAAAAAAAAAAAACATGAACTAAAATCGTGGCATATAAAAAATGAAATGTACAGAAAAAAAAATCGGAAACTATTGAAAGAATTTTTATAGTTTTTATTGCTTTAACAACAGGGGAGGGTTAGGAGTGACTAAGCCTGTTTTTCTGTAGTTCCGAAAGAAAAACTTCAAAAAAGTATAAAAAAAACTTAGTACACAAAAACAAGTGGAGCAACAACGTGACTATATAAATATGAGAAATAAAATTTTTTCGCTTGCAAAAAAAAAATGAGTACAAAAGTAGCACAACAAGGAAATCGCTAAAAAGAACAATGGAATTTAAAGAGTTTTAAGATGTGTTTTTCTTTTATTATTTCAGAAATGTTAAAGAATTTGAAATAGGCCTTAAAAGTATAATTGTAATGTTTCATATAAGGTACCAGAATACAAACAAAATCACAGGATTTTTCAGGTGAAGGTATCTTCATCAATATTATTTTACGTCTAATGACTGATCGTAGAAAAAGTAAGTAGATCGAGTCAACCTCAAAAATTCAAGATAACAATTCAAAAAAACAATTTTTATCTTCACACCTAGAATTGCCGCTCTTTTTTTTGTCTATGACTAAAGGTGCCAATCGGGACTGGTTTTCGCAAATCCCGGGATTCAGGATTTCAAAATTTCAGATCCGGGGATTTTACGGGACACCGGGATTTTTCAGGATTCGGGATTTTTGAAAGTCAAAATATAAATGCTTTTTATAGATATTTGTTAAAAAAAAACGTCTTTAAAAGATTTTTACAACCAAAAGTTGTATAATTTATTAAATATTACAAAGTTATTTTATGATTATATTAATTATTAAAATTTGTTAAAATTGAAAGAGTGTGATTTTTTCTTACATAATAATTAATTTAATTAAAAATATGACAACAAAACAACGTAGGATTTCTAACAATGTATAATTTATTAACATAAAATCTATATTTTACTCAATTACCTCAGTTGTTCTGAATTTAATGAAGAAATACCCCCATATTCATAAAAAATATTTAAGGTTTATAGCAGGTTTATGGAACGAATTTTCTATGAAAATTTGTTTAATAAACCTTTTATTAATCAAAAATATTTTTTATGAATATGGGGGATAATTAATAAAGTAATTGACTAGAGCAAACTAGCAATTGATTTATTTGTAAGATTTTAATTCGAAATTAAATAAAAAAATCAATTTTTTAAAAAACTAAAGTTAACCATAAAAATCTTATTTTAACATACACAAATGTGTATACCCACCACCACTGGTGGTATGAATTATATAATGTATGAATTACACAGCTAAATTTCGTCAAATCGCTCTATAAATTACCTTAGGTTCCATGCCCACTCTCGGAAAACACTTTAATAAGCTTAAAAATTAAAATTTTGCATTTGGTGCACCAGTGGAATCTATTAGACAATAAAACCTCCCAGAACTTTTGGTTTTTCTTTTTTTTTTGTGCATTTTAAAGCACATTTATTTCTTAAATTAACTTTCTTATTTAATTATTTTCAGCACTTCTCACACTAAAATTTCTTTTTAATTGTTGGACACGTTTATTTTTTTTCTTTCGTTTTCAATGACATTGTTAACGGAGATAATCAAATAATATAAAAGATCAATACTGTGTTCCCTATCTTTTCAAAAGAGAATGTCAGAATGAATTTCTCTTTATAAAAAAAGCTTAAACAAAAAAATTGACTAAATCCCGAAAATCCCGGGATTACAAAATTCATCATACCGGGATTCGGTATCGGGATTTCGGGATTGGCATTCCTATATATGACGTATATTTTGGGCGTGGTATAAAATTCCTTTTCACTATTCATTTATCCTAAATTCCAAGAAGAGACGGACTAAACTGTTCTAGGTATACTCTACACAACCATATGGGGGAAGAATGTTAGGAATTTAGTCTGGCATTTGTGCCGCGAATAAATCTTTAAGAACTTCTATAAAAATCAACATTTCTGAGTCGAGAAAATCATGTCCGCCTGCATATGCAACACCTTCTTTCGAGACACAGGTTGTATATTTATAGATAAATAACACAGAAAAAATTATCAGTAGTTTTTATTTTATCAATTAAAATAACTGTAGTTCAATTTAATTAATGTTATAATTAAATTAATTATTTTTTTATTAACACATTGTTTGAAACGATAAAGTTCTTTTATAATTTTTTTAATCAAAATAAAAAATATAATTTTTTGAAAAAAATACAATAATACAAAATACAAAAAATCAATAATATCATTTTGGTAATAAGTGCAAAATCAACAAATTGTTTGATTGATTCTATTAACTTGGCATGGAATTTGGTGATCAGAGACAATTTTAAATTTTTTCTGTGTAATGAATATTAGTACATTCAACTTTTTTCATACCAAGCACAATGTCTTATTTAGATGGCGAAATTTGATCAATTTCTTCACAGAGTTCCTATACAAGTGACCCCCGGAATAGGACTGGATTGGTCCTTTAATCGTTAAAATATGCAAGTATTTGTATTTAAATCAACCACACTCATAGAAAAATGCGTCTTCATATTGATGATGTCCCAACATCAGAATTGTGACCTCAATGTTATTACAAATGGCATCAATGAGACGAAAAGAGTCATCAATCCAATGACGAACTTCATAATAAAATTTTGTCATATTTTTTGCGCCATGTATGCAATGGCTACAGTAACATTATTTTCAGGTTTAAAAAGTCAAATAACAAGAAAATTCCTATGTTCTATTTTTTTAATATTTTTTAGTTAAATACATTTAATTTTTAAAGTAGAATGATTACGAAAATCATATCGGGCATGCTGCTGGTGTCTTATAATTGAAAGTTCTTATTTAAACGAAGGGCGGATTACAACAAAAGTGAATCAAACATGTTTAATGGGTAAGTGAATAATAATATTCTCTCAATTTGACTTAAGTCAATTCCAATGATCCTATTTAGTCATTTCTCCAATGTTACTGAGGCATTTCTGTGATGCCAATGTTTCATCCCATTGATGACATAATTTGAATTTTTACCTTGAGGACAATTTGGCCAAGTGATGTTTAGGCTGACATAACAATGATGAAAAGTTTCAAGGGGTCAAAACTGAAGACACTTGTCACAGTACTAATGTCGAAAAACATCAACATTATAACGCCTTTTCTATCAGTGTAATATAAGAAAACTTTAATTAAACTTATTCCATTAAGTTTTGTAACAGTAGGCCTATTTCATAGCTTTTACTTTAGCTCCAGCTGCAGTAGTCAACGTATCTGTTAGAAGTGTTCATAAAATCGTACTTTCAAAATAGCACTCGGAGGGAAATATTTTGTACCTTTTTAAATATTAGTAAAACTTTTGGGAGTTGTAGGATTATAACAGATAGCAACATCTATAAAGGGGATATTTTAAAGCCCGATAGAATGAACTAAAGGTTACATACTAAAGTTACACCAACTGTCATACGTACTTTTTAAAGTTTATGTTTATTATACTCTGGCAAAACATCATGAAACTCTTCTAAATTATTCAAATTCACTTTTACAATTAGTCAGCGATTGGCGTAACTTATAGACTATTTGGTGCTTTTATGGAGCACAAAATGATGAGGCTCTGTTTTTGCTTCACTCTAGCGAATGTGTAGTCATCTTGTCTCGATACGAGGGCTTTAGTACAAAGACGTTTAGAGTCATCCTGGACCTCCCATACCAGAAGGGTTCAAACCGAGTACGAAATACGAAGAACTACCCATGTCTGTAAGCGCCTGTTTTTCTAGTTAGAGCACCTAGTTAGAACACTCTCCCTTCATCCCTTTTTACAAGACGACAGAGAATGGTCCGCTGGCTCTCAACAGTCATTGTTATGTCTTAGGAGGGCTGTCGGTCCGCTATCAAATCAAATCCATCAGCGTCTGTTCTCAGATAGGGCGGCTAATGGTCTGCGTCTGTCTCCAAAGGAACAACAGTAATCCTTTCGCCTGGCAGGTAGGCATAAAATACAACCCCCACTTCTAATTTTTGACCAATTTGTACAGCTAAAAGCCCCAATTAAATACAAAGAAAATAAATATATTTTTTATTGAACATATGCTAATTACTTTAGATTATACAAATTTATTACATAATTGTATTATTTCATTATTTTATTCCATATGCAAGTCATCGAAAATGAAGTCTTTAATTTCGCACATTGCTATTTCGCATCTACCACAGCTGAACGAGTGTTGCGTGAGGGTTTTGTAGTTAGATTGAACTAATCTCATAATGGGCCGTTGTCTTCTGATTTGATTCAAACTTGATTAATTCGATTTAGAACATATCGTTTCTAGAATTCACGTATCTGCTTTTTTTAATATTTTGTCCTATTTGAAAAATCTTTCAAGGAAAAAAAATTTGGTCTGGCTTGACCGAGAGGGTAATTTCATAGACTTTTACATAAAAATGGAATTTAACCCCACGTATTTGCTCCAATCGAATCCAAGTTAGTCTCATTCGATTCAGAATATATCATTTATAGAATTCACGTCCCTATTTTTTGATTTGT
Organism: Pollenia amentaria; assembly: GCA_943735925.1. Taxonomy (NCBI): domain Eukaryota; kingdom Metazoa; phylum Arthropoda; class Insecta; order Diptera; family Polleniidae; genus Pollenia; species Pollenia amentaria. The sequence goes on from OX031009.1 coordinate 34,798,746, forward strand.
TGCCATATGCGAAAAATATTACAAGCAAAACACAAATTTGGCCAGACCAAGACGGTAATCCTGGGGTTAGTGTCCAAATTTTGAACCTAATTCAAAACAAAAAACCCAATACAAAACGGGGAATGCAGTGGGCCTTAACAGTAATTTGTTATGCCTTATGAAGGCAGTCGGCTTCCTATCAAGGCCATTAGCACCTGTTCTCATATTGGGTGGCTGATGGTCTGCGTCTGTTTAAAGAGGAGCGGCAGTTACCTTTTCGCCTGGCATGTACGCATAAGATGCTACCCCCACTTCTATTTAATACGGATCGCCAACTTTTTATTTCCAAATTTAGAACCCAATACAAAACAAAAAAAAAAAAAAATTGCACCAGTCACGTCCTAGAATGAAAAGTATATCAATAAAGTTTATAGAACTGTAACATTTTTATTTTGCCACGCTCCAAAATACAGCAATTTTTTTTCTTTATATCCACCGCCGATTTCAGCATATGTTTTTAGCAATTGACATTCTTTCACAATAATTGAAGTTAGAAGAAGAACGCAGGAAGTCCGCAAGATTTTTTTTTTTACATTAATAAGAGATAATTTAAGGAAATTGTCAAAATGTAGAACAAAACCTTTCCGGAATAGAATAGTTGTTTGCACTTCCCTAGAATGACGATGTATAACTTCCCGCTTAGTGTCCAAACTTTCTTCGTTCAAAATCATAATGTCCATAGAAGATGAGATGAGTTTACAAGATCATATTATTATGTTGGTATCTGTATTAAATTTAGCCCAAAAATATTTAACTGCAATCTTAATGACCCTTTAAAGTTTTATGGGTTTTCATAAAAATACAACTTGCAAAAAAAATTTTTAATGGCATAACTTATAAATGTTGGTATTCATACATAACTTGCCGACAAAAGCTTCAATAAGAGCTTTTATGTGGGATCTCTTTGCGCTGGTAGGTGCAGATTTGACATAAGGTCCCATATAAACCCCCTCTATAAAATCAGCTTAGAGCGAAAAAATCTCATAAAGATGAAGATATCTAGATAAAATTTGATAAAAAGAACTTTTATATAAATCTTACATAATTTTGATTTGCCGGATCTATGATTGTCCATAAGTCCCAAATACGGTACCCTTTCGAAAATTTTTCTGTAAATACTTTATTGCAGGGTATCATATGGTTAAGCTTAACTGACTATTATGTATTACTTGTTTTTTTTTTTAATAATAAGTCTTCTCTTTAATATTTTAAGTTTTGTATGTAAATGTATATAACAAAAAGAAACATACGCTTATACTCATTTTAGTGGTCTTGGGGTTAAAAGTTATTTTGCATTTTCCTTCTTTTTTTTCTTTCTTTTGAAAACGTTCTGGACTTTGTACTGCAGTAATTACGTGTTAAGCCATTTTCTATATTTTTTTTTCTTCACTAGGAACATAAACTGACTGCAACAAAATTTGGTTATCATGTAAGACGTAAAAAAATACTTAAATTTATTTAAAGTAATGTTTCAAATTTGTTTTATTTAAAGGCAAAATACATGAGAATTAAATAAATTTAATTTTAAATAAGCAACAGCCCTACGATTAATACAAAATATAATAATTCCACTATATAATGATGATATGTTCAAATAAATCAATCACTTTATTGGTTTAACTACTCAATCCGTTGATTTAAATGTAAGAAGTATGAATCAAATTAAACGATGGAAAATAAGAAATTCACAAATAAAAAATTTGTGAATTTCTCCACAGCCAATTAACACTGGAGTCCCACAAGGCAGCATCCTGGGTCCTCTATTATACTTAATTTATACTTCGGACTTGCCAACAAACAGCTACACACAAACCTCAACATTTGCGGACGATACAGCTTTTCTAAGCGTACACGCAAACTGTCAAGAATCATCTCGTACTTACAGGATCATATATTTGAACTAGAAAGGTGGTTAAAAAAATGGAGGATAAAGATCAATGAGCAAAAATGCGCACATATAACATTCACATTGCGTCGGGAAACATGCCCCCCTATTAAAATAAATAATCAAATAATAACCCAACATTCGCATGTAAAATACCTTGGTATACATCTAGATCGGTGTTTAACGTGGAAATGGCATATAGAAGCTAAATTAACTTTAATGAAACTAAAAGCAATTCAAATTAATTGGCTTAGTCTCGATTGCAATTTCTACTTTACAACTCTATCTTAAAGCCAAGTTGGTGCTACGGTATTCAGTTATGGGGCACTGCCTCGGCTTCTAACATCGAAAAAATTCAGAATAATCACAGCCGCTCCCTGGTACGTAAAAAACTCAAATATCCATAAGGATTTCAATGTGCCATTAGTAAAAACTATGATAACGAAATATGCAGTAAAATATTTAAAAAGGCTGGAACTGCACCCAAATCCATTAGCTCGAAATATTTTAAATTATGGCGGCGACACTCGCTAAAGGAGAAGAGACACTGCAGCACTCACCCAATCAGATGAGCGATAAAGACCTACACATGTGAACAGAAACCGTGATGACGAAATCTTTTTCGTCTGGCACTGGCACAACAAAAAGTAAATATTAGGATAAGATTTGATTAATTATTGTTAGTTCATATTTAATATATGAAGATTCAATAAACAAATACTGAAAAAAAAGAAAAAAAAATTTCTTGGCAAAAAGGTTTTTTACTATTAGATATTTTAATGTTGATAAAATGGCTCTTATTTAGTTAATCCATACGTATGAGTAATATACGACAGACTTTCTATTTGTTTTACCACAGTTAGCATTTCGCTGATAATTTTTTGTAAAAATCACCTAACTGACTCTTCTCAGATCACTTTTGATGATTGAAAACTGATTTATTACTTGAGCGATAGAAAAAGGATTCTTATAATAATGATTTCTAAATGTTATGAATTTAAAATTTATTTATCAATTGAGAGATTGAAAAAGGATTTGCCAATAATTCATTTATATGTTAAAATAATGATTTTTTAATGTTTTGAATTTTTTTAAACCAAATTTTGATATTTTAAACAGGCTTAAGTTCATTAAATTATTTTTATGAAGAAAGGAATTTTATAGCATGAAATGAATTCAAGTTTATTGATAATTTTTCATTCTTGACTGAGCTGGGACTTGAACCCAGGTTTTCACGGACAGGTTGCCCAGACTAGTTTCGATTGTAACCACACAATCTCTTCAGTGGGGTTTGCCGTTTAGCTCTCACCGCCATTGACGACGGATGACGTCATTAGTGAAATCAAATAGTATTTTACTTTGGTAGATCGAAATTTGCTTTGAATGAATGACTACCTATTTTAATTGATCTGCATGTTCTTCCTTACTTCTTCTTTTTCGTACTTTTGTCAAGAATTCTTCTTGAAATCCAAAGTTCATTTTTTCTGTTTTTCATGTTTTTGTCTTTCTTTTTTCTTGCTGACATATTTCAGCACAACTTGAAGGCCAAATGTTAACATATAGCTCGTGCCTGAAAAGTTAAAAGTTATCAATAAATTTTAATTAATTTCATGTTGTAAGATTCCTTTCTTCATAAAAATAATTTAATGAAAATTAAATTCAATGAACTCAAGCCTGATTAAAATATCAAAATTTGGATTAACAACCATTAACAGTTCAATAAAATAACCACAATACCAATTATTTTTTTTGAATTTTTGTTAAATTTGCTTAAATATTTTGGATTTTTATCACGCCAACTAAAAAAAAATAAATAAAAAATAGAAACTTTCGTGTCAGTCAAACAAATAAAAAGATCGGCTAAAAAGAAGACCGAAACTTATTGACAATTTATGAAAATAAATGTTGTGTTTTTTGTAATATTATACAAAAATTTTAATTTTTTTATATGTAATTAATTTTTATTATCATTGAAGTTTTCAATAATTTTCTTTAAGATTTTTATTATTCATAAATAAATTGTTGACTATCAAATTTGCTGTTCATTGAAATAAAATTTATAAAGATTTTATTATTTTAATTTAAAATAAATGGATATACCCAGTTACTAATATTCCGAGTACTCAGAAATGTAAGGCAAATAGTAAGACAGAGTTTGCTTTCGCTTACTACGTATTGTACAATGTACATGATAAAGTACTGCAGGCAGAGATAATTTATTTGAAGTTTTATAAAAATAAAAACAGTTTAGTAATTTTTTTATTCATTCATTTGTCAGACAATAAAATTTCGTTAAAAAAAATTTGAAAAATAAAATTCTTATTAGAAAAAGTGCTGGATAATCAAGCAAAAATGTGAACGTATTTGACGCAAATATGCAAGGACTGCTTTTCAGCCTTCCAAGCCGTGTTTCTCCTTGAAAATTAAGAGCAAATACAAACTGTAGAGCGTCTCTCAGAAGATAATAAAGAAGAAATGGTAGGTCATTTTTAACAAATTGTGCTGTATATTTCTCACATTTGTTCTTTTAGTTATTGCTGCTTTCTTCCAGAAAAGTAGTTAAAGTAGTTCTAGTAGTTTAGGTAGTTCTTGCACCGTTTTAACAAACCAAGGCACTTGAATGCTTCTTTCGACACTTGAAAAATATGTGGATTTCAAGGAACATCACACTGAATTTTCATGTCGAGAACATCAAGAGTGTCTGATTCCTCAATAGCTATATCTCCCATGGATACAGATTACCCTGACTTCGCAAGACGTTTATGGGTCCACATACAATATTGGATGTTACGAGCCAAAAAATCGACCATATTTGCAAGACCCCACTCCGAGATTTTTGTAAGATCATTATTGAGTGTGTCGCTGATATTCTGCCTCATAGCTGCAACCTCACAATGGCTTGTTCTATAATTTAAGAATAATGAATGACAAATGCTGCTGTCATCTGCGAAGGAATATATAGGATTGGATGTTAGACCCAGGAGGTTGTCTAGAAAAAAAAAGAAAAAATGTAGGAACAAGAACCTTGCGGTAGCTCTGCATTCAAGCTCGATATAAATCGAGAAAAATCACTACCGACACCAAACGCAATAAGCTTCGAAACGAGTGCACAGTGTCACATACTATCAAGCGCTGTGGAAATACCTAGAGCAAACACTTTGTTTTCTCCAAATTGGTTATAGCACGACTCAAACGAAACGAAAGTAACGCTAACAGTTCTCCCATGGAACGACTTCACCAAAAGCCATACTGCTTATCACACAAAAGTGAATTAGACTCCAGATAATTGTGATTGGTGATTGGTCCAGATTGGTGATTGGTCATGCTCTGCATGACCTTCGAGAGGGAAAACAAATTGATATTGGGCGGTAGTGTTCAGGGTTTATAGCCTCGCTCTTTTTGGGGATTGGCTTGACGTTGGCCACCTTCCAGCAAGAAGGAAAATCGCGTGCCCGGTATGAGACAACGATTATGCGCACATATTGAGCAGTAGAGGCGTAACACCCTCCGGCCCCCCGAAGTCTTGCTTGTGTTGCGATCTTCAATGACCCTTTTAGGAATAACTTCGGTGATTGTCATATATTTATGTTTTAATCTGCCGAATGCGGAACGCAGATAACATAGAAAGTTTACATCTTCCATTTTTCGTTTATTTATCAAAATTTTACTAAAGTTGTCATTGTTAAAGCACAAATCCTTGATCTTGCCGATATTCACTGTCAAGCCAACTGCATTGGATAGGGTTGTGAACTCATTAATTTTGTTTTGCAGATCTCAATGTCCATGGGAGAGAATAAATCATCTGCAAAGTCCAGATTTTCGACTAGGCTCCATATTATTGCCTCTCGTTTCTCGCTATCTCTGTCATGTGATCAGCGTTACCGTTGGATATTTTCAAAAAGTATCAAAAAAGGGGATTTTTACAAAAAAAGTGGCACCAAAAGGGTGATTTAAGAAAAAAGGCGGTACATGTTTTAAAATAGGAAAAGGTAATGGTTTTGCATGTGCTTTGTTTAATTTATTTAAAATTTTCAATAACATTTTTAAATGGTAAAAAAAATTTCAGAAAATATTATATCTGATTTAAGCAAAAACTTTTTTATGTGATTTTAAATGACCTTAGCTTGCTGAATCCAAAACTGTTCAATGATTAGTTCTATCAGGTCTGGTTTTTTTAAAGCCTTTGAGTCATCCATATACATTTTTTTATATTTTCAATTGTTTCGGCAATAAATTTTTTACAAAATAAGTACTATTTTTGTTTTCAAAAATTCATACAAAAGTTATAAGGACATTAAAAATTCATAAAAAATTTATAAGGATTTTAATAATTAATCTAAAAGCCACGAGTATGAATTAAATACGGCATATTTCATGAAAATCTTAGGAGAAATGTTAATTTTATGTATTATTCATTGTTGGCATGCTGCTAATATGTGTATTTCATCATGACTTGGGAGCGATATTTCTGATTTGGATGCTATTATTAGCGAATGATTTGGAATTAAATTCCCTTTTAGGCATCTTACCAATAGTTTTTTATATTTTCAACAGTTTCGGAGATATTAAAAAAAAAGTGGATAAATTTTCAAAAAAAAACAAAAAATTAGTTTGCCAAAATTTACAAAAAAAAAAAATTATAAGAGCAAAAATTTTACATTTTTATAAATTATCTGAAAGCTAGGTATATAACGAATAAAATAAGCCATAAAAATGTTTATTTAAGTGTTATATAAAAATCAAATATTGCGATTTTTGGCGAATTTTTCATAACAAAAATCTTAAGAAAATTAAATTTATCAAATTTGGGCTATTTTCGGTGTATAATTATTTCCGAAGGTGAAAAATTCTGACAACTCTGATTCATACAGGCATAAGTATATGTCATGGTATAAGTATTTATTTTATGAAGAGAACTTGCTCGCGAATAATTTATATGTACACATGTTACATAATATATTCGCAAGAAATGCATAAGCTTATCACGATAGACAAAAAATGTTTTCATAAGCTTTCTTACATATATATATCGCTCATTTCGTGCAAGACCGTCACAACTTAAAATTTGAAACTTTACAGGAGAGCCTTTTTAAGATTCCAACCTATTATTATTTATTTTATTATTTATTTTATATACAGTTATAAAATCAAATGTTTCTTTTTTGCTACAAAGAAAACCACATGTACAAGAGGAATGCCAACAAAAAAACTGAAATGTGGCCTTGTTGATGTTAATTGCTCAAGTTTGTTACAAGAGGTCATAGCGTCAAAAGCATCTGTATTACCGTTATTTTTTCGATAATTCTCTCCGTTCTTAGATCAATTTGTAGAGATTTAAGAGGAGAACATTTCTGCATTACTAACTCGAAAATGCCAAATTTTGAGTTGTGACGGTCTTGCACGAAATGAGCGATATATTAAAACAATTACAGTTTATATTAAAGCTGGGAGTTTTAATAAAACAGGAAGTTCAAAAAGTATCTCATCATTTAGTAAAAAGTACCAGAAAAGTGGCAAGAATTACAAAAAGTATCAAATTTGGGTGCATTTTGTAAAAGTAGCAAAATAGGATCCAAGCAATCGAAAAAGTGGCAAATTGGTACTTTAGTAGCACCAACGGTAACGCTGCATGTGATGCTGTCGAATCTGGCGACGAAGAGATTCGATCATTGCAGCCCGAATTTTGATGGGTTTCTAGACTAACACAATATGCAGTAACCTTTTTTAATAGGATGCTTTATATTGGAAATCGAAAACGCAAGAATTTAAAAGTCGTTTTTCAAATAAGATTTTTGCAGTAAAAGAAATGCAAATACAATGCAATACATATATTTCTCTATTAAACAGAATTCTATAAGAAAATTATAAAAATTGGATTAAGAGTGTATTAAAAAGATCTTCAAGATTCTTGCGTTTTGCGTTTTCGATTTCAAGAACACCCCTGAACACCCTTGACGTTGAAAACACAATAAAAAATTGTTTAGCATGGCCACAAGCTGTTAAGGTGCAATAATTAAAGATAATGATTATGACTATGAATAATTAAAGATAAACATATCCTCTTGAAAAGCAGTGAACTTTTTTTAAAATTAAATGAGTGTTAGTTTAATTCCTCTAACAGTACATTTTCTATTCTTTATTTATTTTCACCTTCAATCTTTAATATTTTTGTCAATTACATTTTCTTTTAGATTTGAATTTTTTTATTTCAAATTTTATTCACTTGAATGGTTTTTTGTATTCCGGATCATTCCTTCAGTGTTTGATTTGTTGTTCAAAAAAGAACCTTTCAAACAACTAAAGTTCCAAGTTTGCGGCATAATTCATGTTATAGCATACTTTTAGGTTTTTAAGTTAATCAGTCTTATGTAACCTGTTTTTTTTTCGTTGTCTATGATTCTTAACATTTTTTTTTGTTTTTTTATTTTTTGTTTCAACGTTTTATGGGTTGTCTTTTTTTAGAAAATTTTGTATGCACAACATGTTTTCCATGTTATTTGAGTCATGTCAAAACACACACAAAAAAAAAAAATTAAGACCAAAAATCTTTGTTTTTCTATAAGCAGATAAACGAATTTCTTGAAATACGATTCTTTTTTTAATTTAGTTGACTTACGGTAAATAAATGTTTTTTGGAAAGCATTTTTATGGCCAATTTAATAATTTGCTATGCATTTATGGAATATTAATGGCTGATATCGGTTAGACTTGTGAAAATAATAAATCTGTAATATTATGCCTAAAGATATGTTTTAATTTTTTTTTTAGAGTAGTTTAAGGATATTATAACTTTGACAATTTAAAGATTTAAAAATATATTGGTAAATGGTGTGTTTTTTTAATTTAGTTTTTTTCTTTCTATCCTCTAACAACTACAAATTGTATTGGAAAAAAAACTAGACAATTGTAGGGGAATGTAAGAAAGAAAAATGGACGGTTTATTTTTGTGTCTTTCTTGAAGATTTGATATTGTTACATATAAGACATGAGTGTTTAAAATTCTTATTCACTTTATGGTCTTACTTGTATAATATTTTTAGCTTTTCTAAAGTATTTGGAAAAAGTTTCCTGACGAGCTGGCCTAAGCAACCAGCGAAATGCGCATAGAAACTAGCTTTCCCACAACAATAAATTTCAGTGTTTTCATTCAAAAATTGGGATTATTAGCACATCATTAATAAATGAATTAATTAATAATAAATATTTTATTCCCGAAAATAATTTTTGATAGGTGTTGATTTCGGTTTAAATAAATTTAATTTGTTAAAAGTCACTTTAAATTTTTCCTATAAACTTCACTTAAAACTCTCAATAGTTTGGCTTTTTATTTTATTTCCTTCTATTTATTTTTCCTAAAAAAAACTTATCCTGCTTAACACTTTTCTTTTTCCGTATTTATTTAAAATTTTTTATATGTCGGCGAACTTAAAACTAAAAGGTGCAAATTTATTGTTGCATTATTGTTAAATTTTCAACCATTTATCACATCAACATTTTGGGACTAATTATGTCTAACATAGAAACAGTTTATTACCTAATGACTTAAATAAATGCTTAAACACTCCTAAAATTATACAATACTTTTTTCATTCCTTTTTTTTTAACACGACACAACACGCACTAACATTAATTTCTTAACCTTTAAAGCAGTTAAAACTCCCTGTCCCAGACAAACGGTATTCAACAATTAGCAACTTTATTGTGGGCCAAAGACAGTGGTTTGTTAGGCCAAAATGGTAAAGCGCTAAAATTGTTAAATTTCGACCTTCTGTTTTGTGAGAAAAAAACCCTCATTTCTTTTTTTTAACCCTAGAAGGTCATACTTCTTCGAATCGACGACGCATGTTTTTATTTCGCATTTGTGTTCTTTTTAAGCTGATTTTTCTGTCTTCCCATTGGATAAATAGGTGTTTCTTTGCATATGCCTCGTCGAAAAGACGAAGTGGATATTTATGTAACTTTTACTATAAATTCCCAGTGTATAAATTTTTCCGTTAGTATTTTAGGGCTTGTGTTTTTTATATAATAGCAAATAGAGCAGTTTTGACCGATAAAGAATTTATTGATGTGCGTATTTTGTCCTCCGTTTAAACGACGAAGAGCAAAATTAGTGAGCTCAAAATGGGAAAAAGCCAATGTGCAGAGCACAAAATACAACTTTGTCCCTCTAGCACAAATTTGAGACTAAACCTACTGAAAACCATATCCTTTTTTTAATTAATAAGTTAAGTTTACGATTATTAAAGAAATTCAACCGCCAAGTACACCTTATTGTTATTGTTTTTGTAAAGTTTTTTGCTTTTCCTGTAGAAGAAAAATAAAGTGCTTTTACGCCCTTTTGCATATTAAGTGACGATACATACATTTTCTCTTCGAGCATATAAAGAGCTTAGGCTCCCACGAAACCATCTTCTAACTGCACTAATCTTTATTTCTCTGCAGCTTTTTCTCGTCCTGGCGGCTTCCTTATCAACTTAACTTTTCCATCTCATGGTCTTGATCTTTAATGCCTTTGCTTTTCTTATATTTATTATAAGCCCAGCTCTGGAAGAGGCTTCTGCAACATTTTCCAGCTTTTTAAACGTATTTGTGTAGTTATGTGACATCAAATAAATGTCATATGCACAGTGCAGACCTTCCAACCACATCCCTAGCCCAAATACTGTTTCTCGCTCATCCTACAATACTCTGACGAGCACAATATTAAAGAGTGACGGAAACATAGCACATCCTTGTCTGAGGAATCCTGCGGCTGAGATTGATCTCGTCAGATATTCGGTTGCCTTCCTGTATAATGATTAGTTTGTTGGTTTGTGGACAACGAATTTGCAAGCTAGTTTATACTTTATGATTTCGTGCGGTAGTGTGTCATACGCCTTTTTAAAGTCAATAAATATCATTTACAATGCTGACCACCCTTCGACTGATTGCTCTACAATTACTCTGAGGCTACTAAGGCTAGGTCGAAAATAATGGCAGTAAGCCAGATTGATAAAAATATACTTTTTAAATTCAAATGAAATGCTATAATTGCCTACAGCATGGATATCCGAGTATGGTACTAGGAAGATGAAATTTTGTCAAGCCAATATTAAGATGACAGATTTAGAGCGCTTCGATTTAGAGCCAAACTAGTTGACTATTTCACATAGCACCACAACTAATGTCCACTTTTAGAATAGTGCCACACAAACTGAACTAGAGCAATAAAGTTTGAGCCAAATAGAATACTTCTAACATAAACAAATTATTAAATATTAAGATTGAACGAAATCTGTAGTAAAGTTAACAACATATAAAACATGTTTCAATTTCATCCGCAGCCTTGAATGTTCGGTTCTTTTTTTGCAAATAAGACTTTTTGAGTGTATGTAGGTAATTCTCATTCCCTCTGTAGTCTTGTTTGCTGATAGCTTTGGCTTTTCTAAAATTATTTAGGAGAACGTTTCCTGATGATCTGGCCTAAGCAACCAGTGAAATGCGCATAGGAACAGCTTATCCTCCAACAATAAATTTTAGTGCTTTTATCAATTATAAAAAAAGGGAATTAAGCACAACAAATAACATTTTTAATTTTTAATTTTAATTTACAATTTGTTATAATGGATGATCCAAGTATAGATACTTTTTTCAATAGCCGTTTTTGACAGATCACGTGTGAGTCGTGTCATGCTGTCATGTTATTTTTGTTTAGTATTGTTTGGCATTTCATAATGGAAAGACTAACGCCTAAAATAACATTTACAAATCGTTCAACTTTTTTACGAAAATTCACGTTCTGTGAGGAATGTGTTTCGTGCACTTCGCTCAACTTATGGTCAACATCATCGGCCTACTGAGCGTACTATTCGCAACACCATCGCCCATTTTGAGACCCAGAATTCATTGTTGGATTATATACGACCGAATAGACCACGTCCAGCATGCTGTGAAGAAAATATAGAGGCCGTAGCTGAGAGGGTACACGAAGACCGTGGAGAGTCGATTCGGCGCCGCTTGCAGCAACTCGGACTGACGTATGGAATGACTTGGCGCATTTTACGTCGAGATCTTAAATTGAAAGCGTACAAAATACAGCTTATGCAACAACTGAAGCCACTCCACCTTCCCAAGCGACATCACCTCGCTCTATGGGCTTCTGAAAAGTTCCAAGAAGATCCGACGTTTTCGAGGCAAATATTGTTCAGCGATGAGGCCCATTTCTGGCTCTATGGGTATGTAAACAAACAAAATTGCCGCATTTGGGCCGAAGACCAACCTGAAGAGATTCGAGAACTGCCACTTCATCCAGAAAAAACCACGGTTTGGTGTGGTTTTTGGGCCGGTGGAATCATCGGTCCATATTTCTTTAAAAATGATGCCGGCGCGAACGTAACCGCCAATGGCAACCGTTATCGTGCCATGATAACCGACTATTTGATGCCTGAAATTGATGCTCGTGATCTCGGCAACATTTGATTTCAGCAAGACGGCGCCACTTCCCACACTTCGCATCAATCAATGGATTTATTAAGAGAACACTTCGGTGAGCACACAATTTCACGATTTGGGCCGGTCGATTATCCACCAAGATCGTGTGATATCACACCGTTAGACTTTTTCCTGTGGGGATATGTAAAGTCTAAAGTTTATGCGGACAAACCCATTTCGATTCAGGCCTTGGAGGAAAACATCACGCGTGTCATTCGCCAGTTACCAGTCGAAATGCTCGAAGGAGTCATCGAAAATTGGACTCAACGGATGGACCCTCTGCGACGTAGCAACGGCCAACATTTGATAGACATAATCTTCAATAAATAAATGCCAAAGAATGTTTTTTGAAATGATAATAAACATTCCCCATTAAGTATTTTTTGTGTTTTTTCTTTAAAAAACTAGGTAACCTCTAAATGGATCACGCTGTATTGACTTGTATGTTACTTGTTTTGTAACGTAATACGTTCCTGTACTATATATATAAGTCCCAGCCTTTTTGTACAGGAAATGGAATCAATAAATAAATAAAAGTTTGTTTGTACCTTATAGCCTCTTGAACCAATCTTTATGAAAGTGTTACAGTATATTGCTGGTGGTCTGGTAGGTTCTATAGGATATATATATTTTTGAAATTTTAAGTAGGCATGGCACCTCCTATACAAAGAAAATATAAATTTCTATACATCCGGAGAACGAAGAGACCTTAGGATTCTAAATTAGGTAAACACATCTTAGTTATCATTACATAACATGTACCGTGACATAAAGTGTGAACGGGATTTAAAAAGTGGGAGTGGTATAACATAGATTTATTTATAGCTAAAGAACGGTTAGAGCAATATTTTCCAAATTTGGTGCACATAGCTGGGTTATTAACAAGGAGCATTTATAAAAAAAGAAGTTGGGAGTGTATAAGTGGGCGTGGTGCCTCATATACAAAGGCAAAAGAAATTTCTGTATATCTAGAGAAAGTTTCAAAAGTTGGTACAAATAGCTTGGTGATCAGTACGCAACATCAGTCAAAAAATTAGATAAGTGGGCGTGGCACAAAGCCGAATCCAGTATATTTGAACAACGGTAAGAGTAAAATTGGCCAAATTTGGTACAATTAGAATGATTATCAATATACAGGCAGCATCTGTAATAAATTTTCGGGATTGAAGAAGTGGGCATGGCGCAAACTGGATTTCTGTATATCTTTAGAACGGCCACAGCTACAATTTACAAATTTGGAACAACTAACTGGGTTATAACCAAACAATATCTGAAAAAGACTCACTGCACTATTGTTAACATAGGCGGTGGCACAACTTCAATTAAAATACAATATAGATTTCTGTGCAACTGGTGCATGGTAACAGTAAGAGTTTTTAAATTTGGTACAAATAACTTCATAAGCAATGCTCGAGATCTGTAATGAAGAAAATTACATAGTTTATTTTAATGAGGCTAGAAAAGCGCACTGGTTAAGTTAGCTGTACATAAAATTCATCTTTATAAATTTTATACTTTCTCCGTTTTAAGAGAATTTGTCGTTATTTTTCTCAAGTGGTTAGAGCAAATTAAATACTTTACTTGCGATTGTCTCGAAATGGATTTCTTTCAGCTATGACGTTCTATTAGTAAGTGAGCGATATGTACATTATTATTTCGTTTCGGACGGGAAGTTCAATAACATTTATTTTCGTAAACTACATAAAAATGTCCTTCGGAAACAAGGCCTTTGGCACTTTGGTTTTTTTAATCTAGTTGTAATAAAAGTTCCCTTTTATTATGATATTTGTATGAATGTGTGTGGGATGCTAACAAGGGTCTTAACCCTCTCCGACAAACGTGGTTGTCTAACAGATACCAATAAAAGAAAAAAAGGGATTTTCTCCGTTCTTTTTCAACATCGGCTCTCACGCATTCGGTACCTGCTTAATATATTTCCATGTGTACTTTGGCATGCCGAATGCGATTAAATAGAGCGTACGCGTCGCGCTGAGCAGAAAAGTATCTTCAAGACAATCACGTCAATATTATGGTGATATTTTTGTAGTATCTCCTTAACAACACGTCAGTAAAATATTTTCAATATTTTATATCTCTTATCATTTTAATTTTGATCGGTTGCTCTAAAACAAAACAAATTCTTCATTGTTCTAAGAGAACATATTGTGGACATTTTTAAAGCCGTGAAGAGCAGATTCTGAGCTTTGGATCAAACGATTTGACATATCCTTGTTAGAATGTCGGATTCAATACACTAGATAAAATCCGCTTAAGGCCATTTTGTGACATGCCATTAAATATGGGTTAAAATTAATTGCTGTTTTAATTTAATTGCATTAATCTTAAATCAAATATAGTTTCAGAAGGTTTACAAAACAGAACTTGGAAAATATAACCCATCAAAAGATGGTGTCCAGCGTAATACCACGTCATTGGAATTGTTATCACAAAGTCACGTTTGTCCCAGAGGGTAAATACTCATATATTCTAAAATGTTGCCTTATTAAATTTGAACCATATAATATAAAGGTTATGGCCTCCTTAGGGTTAAGGGTATAACAGCAATGTCAATGGTTTGCAATTCTTGGACCTTGTACTTTTATGTGATCAACAGGAGGTATAATTATTATATTCTTTTTTTGTATGTCATACCAGATTTACTTTTTCTACTTTTGTCTTACTGAATCACTGTTCATCAGGAAAATAATTTTATTTTGTACACCGAGAATAAAAGCTTTCCTTATTATTTAAGAAAACTATTGTAAAATGTACAAAACATGGTGCGAAAATAACAAAATTGTGGCTAAAATAATAAAAAATTTTCGAATGCATAAATTTAAAGAATTTACTCCTAAATTCTGTATCTTAATAGGGATGGGCGATAAATATCGATATATCAAAATATCAATATTTAAAAAAATTATAATCGATATATATCGCCGATATTAAAAATCGATCATCGATACATCGATATTTATCTACGACTATCGAATTCGATATTTTTAAGATCTCTTTATAATAAAATTCAACATTTTAACCGTTGCTCAACTGCTTAAAATAATGCTGTTTCTTAAGAATTGCATCATATTTTTTTTAACTAATATTAAGCAAATAACGGCGCTTTTCCATTGTACATTTTCATAGATTACACAGTCAGGTTTGTCTCGGTTTTTTAAGAGATTACAACAAAAAAATAAGCGCGGAAAAAATATACTGGAAAAGGTTCCTAGAATTATGCAAAGAATCGCCTTAATTATGGCGTATGACTCATGAAAGTTGGAATGTTAATAATAAAAAAATATTTTGTTTTTTTTTTTATTTGAGCATGTTCTTATAAATTATAAATAAAATATTGCACAAGTTTCGTTTACCGGCAGTATAAAATCCGGCATTGATCCCAAATAAAAATTTTTTTTTGTATTCTTTACTTTTTTAAACGAAAACTTCGTTCGCATAACTTACCTTAAAAACAAAATTTTAAAATTGGTTTTTGTTTTACGTAAAAGTTAAGCGAATGAAAGTTTCGTTCGAAATCGGGGGCCAGACAGTAAATTTGATATTAAAAGAAACAATAAAAAGTTAGAATGGAATTACATGTAATATGTTTGTACATATGTAAATATGTATTGACATAGGTATATTAAGCTTTTAAATTTGGTAATCATCTCAGCTTAATACGTTCGATACATCGATATATCGATATTTTTAATTAATAAATATCGATACTCTTAAAAAATATCGATACGATATATATCGATATATTTCTTCAATTTGACCATCCCTGCATATTAAATAAATTCTACAAAATCCGTTTCATAAGCCCTTTATTAACCTGTTTTATTTTATATAACTTAGGCCGTAATAATTTTCGTTAGTTATTTAAAAAGCATACAAAAAATTCGAATCATATATCGCACTTGATCATAAACAGGGTATTAACTCGAAATTTTTGCTTTTTCCCTTTTTGACAAAAATCGCACGTAATATTCATATCAAGCCACTGCAAAACTATTTTGCTATATTCACTATTTTTTGATAATTAAACCTCTGCCTGCATAATACTTTAACCAACCTCTATATAGAGTCCCCAACCAACTATATTGCTTTCTTTGAACCATCAGTGTTTTAGGGCTGGTTTTTTGAATTTGTTTCGTAGAATCCCAAGAAGTTTTGCTAAAATGTTATCAAAACTTTTGCAAAAACTACAAAAACCGTAGCTACGAAAGTTTCTTCCGCAAAACTTAGCCCGGATTAATTTCAGTGTAGCAGTTTTTGTCGGTATTTGCCACTTCAGAAAGAAAGTAAAAGAGCGCCTAAACAGGAAGGAGAGTAAGAGCGAGAAAGAGCTTAGGAAAACTTCTGAAATGAATTTGGCTGTATAAAAAGAAGAAAACAAATGGCAAAACTTTTGCAGTTATTTTGGGTTAAAGAATATAAAAGCAACAAATGATATATTGTTGCCAGTGGCAAATTCTCATACTCACACACACACACATAACATATATAAGCACGCATTTTGAACAGACACACTCACATATACGAATGTACTAACAACAACTCCTTATAAACTCTTTTAATCTAGCTGTAATATAAGTTAGTTTTTATTATGTTATTTGTATGAATGTGTGTGCGCAAATGTCTGCTTATTTATTAAGTAAAAAAAAATTAAGGATTAAGGATGTATTACAGCAACAACTTGACAACAAAATACCAAAAGAAACAAAAGCATTGAAAAGTGTTCGGCAACAATAAAAGGAAGTATTTTGTTAAAACAATTAATTATATTTTTGGCCATTTTTAAGAAAAAAAAAAAAAAAAAAAAAAAAAAAAAAAAAGTCTTGTTGAAGCTGTTACAGTGGGAGTAAAACTTTTAAGGTGTTGTTGTTTTGTGTGGGCTAGCAATGAATTAAAGCTGAAAGAGAGGCCCACTCCGAACTAGTAATACATACATATACAAATCGATTAGTTAAAAATGTATTATGACATTGGCTTGGGATGTTCAAGACAGGAACTTATTATTATGAGGAAATTTATGTTATCAAGTACTTGGAATCATGTTTCTTTATTTAAAAGCCGAGAGTTTTCCCACACACTTCTCTATCGGATTACGCACAGTGGAATGGCTTCATAAATTTTTGTTTAAAAACCAAACCAGTGGTCCTAGATCATTGAAAACTAACACTGAGCATTTTATTAACTTAAGAAAAAAATATATTTTCATCAAAATCGACAACGCCCATCGTTCACTGCCCATTAATCTTTATGTCTACAACCGTTAAATCCCCGTTAAATATACAACCATCATACCCGGGTAAGTCGTGTAATTTGGAAGTGAATTTGCTCACATTGACCTTCTGTTTTGTGTTTTTATAAAAAAAATGGAAGCAGTTGTAGAGTATATTATAAAAAAGAATCCGTCGTTGATCTTAGTAAAGTGGCTACGAGAATGTAACCTTTTGCCATTAATCATCGAACTATATAAGAAATGGTGTAAAAAATATATATATACTTATGAATCTCTGTATCTTTAGTCTGTTTTTATAAACAGACGCAATTTTTTAAAAACTAAAAAATTAAATTAAATTAAAATCAACTTAAACATAAATACAACTATGTTAATATTTTTGCATTATGAATCAAACAATTGTTTGAATTGATCTGTTGTTACCCGGGTATGCCGGTTATATAGATAAGAGGGGATACTCATAAACTGCTCGTAGATTTATTCCAAAATAACATTTTTGGAGAACTTTTTTTTTTTTAATATAAACAAACAATATTTTAGGAGCATATTTAACCCCAGTATTACCGTCTTGTTCTGGCCAGAGCGAATTTGTGTTTTGCTTGTAATATTTTTCGTATATAACAAAAATTCAAAAAAAAAAAAAAAAAAAAAACAGGGACGTGAATTCTATAAATAATATGTTCTGAATCGAATGAAAATAATTTGGATTCGATTGGAGCAAATAAGTGGGGTTAAATTCCATTTTTATGTAAAAGTCTATGAAATTACCTCTTGGTCTAGCCAGACCAAAAATTTTTTTTTTCATTGCATTTTCATTAAATTATTTTTATGAAGAAAGGAATTGTACAACATGAAATGAATTAAAATTTATTGATAAATCCTTTCTTCATAAAAATAATTTAACGAAAATTAAATTCAATCAACTTAAGCCGGACTAAAATATCAAAATTTGGATTAAAAACCACTAACAGTTCAATAAAATAACCACAATACTAATTATTTTTAACAGCTAAGGCACGAGCTATATGTTTACATTTGTCCTTCAATTTATGCTGAAAAAGGTCAACAAGAAAAAGAAGGACAAAAATATGAAGAAGAGAAAATGTACTTTGGATTTCAAGAAGAATTCTTGAAAAAAAGTACAAAAAACGGAAGTAAAGAAGAACATGTAAATCAATTAAAACAGGTAATCATTCATTCAAAGCAAATTTCGATCTACCAAAGAAAAATACTATTTGGTTTAAAGACTGATGTTTGACCATTGACGTCTTTCATCGTCAATGGCGGTGAGTGTTAAACGGCAAACCCCTCTGAAGAGCTTGCGTTGTTACAATCGAAACTAGTCAGAGCAAGTTGTCCGTGAAAACCTGGGTTCAATTCCCAGATCAGTCAAGAATGAAAAATTATTATTAAATTTTATTTCACAGAAGAAAGTGTTTTATCAATTAAAAAAATTGTTTAAAAAGTATTTAAATTTAATCTATATATAAATCGGCAAAGGCAAAACAGTTAAGAACACATTGGTACTCTGTTTGCCAACCGATTGGACAAAAAGTACACCATATGAGAGGTATTTACTTACAGTAGTGCTCAATATATATATCATTAAAATTTGCGGGGTAAAAATGGTAAATATAAATTTAACGGCCTGTTTGACAATTTCGAACATCAACGTTCGCATAGAAAATTATATTTAAAACAATAACAAAATTCTAAAATTTGTTTTTATTTTTAATGTAATTTTCTATGCGAACGTTAACGTTCGAAATCGAGTAGCAGGCTGTAATAATTATCGTTGTGCTTTAAAAAAATAAGAGGACTTTTTTAAAATTCGGCCCTTTTGGGTACTAAACGGGTATAACCTGTATTTTACAACTTTTTTGCCACCCCATTTAACTTTTAAACCAACAAACATTAAAATTAAGATTATACCAAATTCGTAACTTATCTAAAAATATAAATATGAATTTGGTACTTTTCCGAAATTCGAACGTTTTAGGTGTGAAAATCGTAGCTATTTTTGGCACTTTTTGACTTTATGTATTGACACATTCGTATTAAATTATGGAGTTCCACTACAACATTGAACTTTTTGGTACTTTTATGCGGAGGAAAAATCATCAAAAAGAGAAAATACGGGATATAAATTTATTTTACTTTTCCATGCTGCATGTGGTAATTTTTGAATTTTCTATAATATTGAACGTAGAAACATAAAATTATAGGAGTGAATGAGAACCTACAAGAAGAAAAATGTTGGCACTTTTTTACTCTTCAACAGATCCTTTTTGAATTTTCATTAAAATTGGACCTAGAAACATCAAACTGAACATGCAGAGTGATTAAGAAACTTTATCTTAGAGAAGACTTTTTTGCCCTTTTTGGTTTTTTAACTGGCAATTTCTGAATTTTTTTTATATTATTTTAATGTTAGTAGAAGAGAACATATAGACTAAAGGCTGGTCCCTCGCCAAACCGATCCACTAAGATTAATAAAAAACAAATGCTCGAAATATGTTAATTCATTTTTACTTATATGTATGATTTCTTCATACTCGCATAAATAATTATGGTCGAATTTCGACCAGTGGGCAAACACTAGTTACTGTAAAAGCTGAATCAATTATTTTTTTAGTTGAAAGAAAATTAAATATTTTATTTGGATTTAATTAACATTTCAGTTGTTTTGAAAAAAATTTTCAATTCAAATTTTAATTAAATAACAAAAAATCTTAATTGACTTTTTTCGTTCAAAATAAAATAATTTAAACATGTAGAATTGTTGTTGGGAATTGTCAATATTTATTTAAATAAATTAACATATTGTTTGAAATGGCACCGTTTTTTGATCATTTTTTATTTAAAATTTAAAATATCATTTATTGAAAATATTTTTTCAAAATTTTAAAATTTTTAGTTAATAATATAATCATTTTGACAAAATCAACAACTTGTTTGCTTGATATTATGAATTTGGAATAAATTTGGTGATTGGAGAAATTTAATAATTTTTTCTGTGATTCATTTCATGTTGTAAAATTCCTTTCTTCATAATAATACTTTTAATGAAAATTAAATTCAATGAACTTAAGCCTGATTAAAATATCGAAGTTTGGATTAAAAACTATTAACAGTTTAATAAAATAACCACAATACTAATTATACTTATATTTAATTTTTTAACATTTCTCTACAAAACTGCATTATTCGATTTTTTTATATTGAGGGGTCACAATATAGAGTTTTTGGCTCCTAAATCCCACGGTGTTATGTCCTAAATTTTCTTAAACAAACTATGCCTTACATTTTCTCTTAACAGTAACGCACTTGCAACTTTTGAGGAAGTTTATATTTTCTTAAACCTTTTTATAATTTTTGTGTTTTTTTTTTAGAAAATTCGTTTGTTTCTTCTTTTGATTAAAATTATGACTAAAAGTTAAAGTATTTGCGTGTTTTATACAAATAAATTAGAAAATATTTAACTAAATTTAAGTTACTACCTTCTAAAAAGAAATTAAAAAACAAATAACAAACTTTACATGCCTTTAAGTTTTAGCCCTTTATAGGTTGTTAGTCATCATTTGATATTTATGTGTATTGCCTTGAAAATGGATGAAGTGTTGAGGTTGAAGTTAATCAATTGTGTATTGATGACAGATGGAGCAGGTTGATTAAATTGGTTTATGATAAATGTGACTATACAAAATAAAGACAGGATAAAGATATAGTGCAACGTAAGACATAAGAAGCAGTTTTTTCTTTTTCTCAAGAACATTTTCTATATATATTTTAGCTTAAGCCCACACGTAGAGAAAAAATATGTTTTAAAATGGTCACCTCCAACAAAACTATTTTTAAAGAACATTTTTAAACATGTTATGTTTAAATTAACCATATTATTGTCACCGACAACCATATTATTGTTAAATTGCTCCTCCATCAAGAAGCCACAACCATATTATGGTTATCTTTAAACATGTTTTGGTTAAATATGACAATAATTTGTTTTTAAATTAACAGTAGTATTTTCCTCCTTTCCAAGAACAACGTGCTATGGTCAAAAACCAACCATGTTATTGTAAGTGTTAAACATAGTTTAGTCATTATTAACCAAAACATGTTTGGAGGCAACCATAATATGGTTGTGGCTTCTTGATAAAGAACAAATTTAACCAAAATATGTTTGTCGGTGACAAAAGTATGATAAAATTAAACATAATATGTTTAAAATTTTTCTTTTAAAATAGTTTTGTTGGAGGTGACCATATATAAACATATTGTTTCTCTGGGTGTACTGAACACTTTTGAACAGTTTCTATATACAACTCCACATTAACAGTTTTAGCAATTTTGTTTAACAATCTCCTTGAAAAACTTTCATATTCCTCTTTACAGGAAAACTTCGTTTAGTAGCAAAAATAAAGGTAATTAGCTCTTTAACTATAGTCGGACGGAACAGGCACAATTGTACCTTTTCCGTTTTTAAATTGCAATAACTTTTTTGTTTCAAATAAAAGATATCTGAAGTTCTGTGACATCTTCAAACTTTTGATAACAATTAATATTTTTTAAATGTCAGGAAAATATGTCAATGTCTTACCTTTTTTATAAGGCCAAGTTGATTCGACACCCTTAAAAGGCTGACAAGGTACAATTGTACCTTCATATATCATATGAAAATAAGCAAAGAAAACGAATTAAAATTAATTTTATTATATTTAGTTATTTTATAAATCCGATTCAATATACATGAACACTTGAATTTACATTAGAATTTAGAAATATTTGTATTGAATTTGTGTGCATGATACGCATGTTGTATTTTGAATTGAGTGTTCATCGCAAAAAGGTTCCACGCAGATCACACATGACTTTCTTGTCTTACGTTGTTAACGTTTCTTACATTGGCAAACATAACAACTGCCAACGACTGGAGTGGCGCCACGTCTACCATTAAGTTCCATCTTTTCCTGTCAAAATATTGCCTTTACATTGCTAATCTTCAGTACTATCATCTGAATCGTATTCTTTTTCGCAAATGTATCACCAATTTGTGGCAAATAGTTTTCATTATCTGACGCAGCAAATATTTCTTCATCCTCTGAACATTCAATCATTGGCCTTATTTCATCGGAATTGGTATTTACCTACAAACACGATGAAGACTTGTACTAGCTCCAGTTTCGATACCACTCATAATAAATTAGTGAATTTATCACAATTTTATGTAATGGCTTAGTAAATTAATCACAATTTTATATTTTTTTGTAAGTTATTTGCTTATCAAATCCACCTTTTTCAGCGTACGTAAAACAATAAACTGCACAAGTTCACATACATATTTATGTTTGTTTGTGTGTGTGTGTTTTTTTTACAACGACTGACTATTTTTTGGGTATCCCCCTATTTAGAAAGTGAGTTGTACAAACAAAACACAACTTCTTCGTGTCACAGGTTAATTGTAGCTATTCCCCGTTTTAATAATATTAGAAGTTGACGTTACTAAATTCAAATCTAAAAGTTTTTCTATAATGTGTGCTTAAAAATTTCGATTATTAAAGTAAATTATGACTTTATTTTAGACATTTTTCTGTATTTTCAGTAATTAATAATTTTTGTGTACAATGATTAAACTTATTAACCGTGAAAAGTCTAATCTATAGTGAAAATTCTATGTAGGTACAATTGTACCTGTACTGCCTTTAATCGTTGTAAAATTCTTCCGTCCGACTAGGGTTAATAATTGTTAACATCACATACCTGTGGTTTTCATGGGTAACGGCGCATGCCCTTCTTTTTCGAACTTGGGATGTTGATTTGATGCCATATTGCTTAATCTTAGACGCTATTTACGTGTTTCTAATAAATTCTGAAAGAAGACCAATTGCGATTTTTTTGCGTAATAACCAAGTTAAAAAAGTTCAATACCTAGCCCATAGTTTGATTTAGAATGGGTTTTCGGGTCTCCTGTGAAATTTCATTTTAAGACATACGCGGATGCCCATGAAAACTATAGATATTGAAGTGGCTTATATATATAAATCATTTATAATAAATTAAAAAAATCCTTGTTTAACATCAAAAAGCTCTTGTGGAATAGACCTTTGTCCTAGCAAACATTTAAAAAAAAATTAGCTAATAATTAAACGTGAATACCGAAATAAAGTATGCGATTTTCCACTTACCGTTTTTTTTTGTCAACAGTTTTGCGATCTTAGCAGTAAATTTTCTAATATTTTAAGCAGAAATATACGCTCATTCGCTTTAATTTTGTAGGATAGACATCGCATATTAATCTTTCGACGTCCTTTATACTGGGTTATCCTGTCTTATTGGCAAACAAATATATAAACAAATTTACCTTTATTGGTAATACGAGATTATAGGAAAGAAACGATGTAAAACAAAATAAGTGTGCACAAACTTCTACAATGGCCCAATGCCATGAGTTAAAGGAACCAATGTTTAAGCTCCAACAACCCTCAATTGAATTGGCACATATGGACGCTTTGGAAGGAATAATCGTTTAGAAAAAATACAAAAAATCTTCGCCTCCCATGCGATGTTTACCATTCGTGGGATATATAAGCCCTTGGAAGACTGTTTCATAAACGACGTTTCAATAAGGGCCACTTTTACAAAATATAAATCTGAGACGAAGGTAAAAAATATAAACAAAGGGTTTCCAAACATAAATAAGAAATGTCTCGGTTCAGAGACTTAGAAATCATTTCACAAGATAATGACGTCAACAAATCTTACTTTTTGAAAGGAATAAGCGTTGAATATCGTATATTGAGCTCTAAAAAGAATACGTTGAAAAGATAATTATTTTTTATCCAATAACATGTACTTAATTTTAAAAGTTACGGACTTTTTGACGCGACCTCGTATATGGCTTTAATGTAAAAGGCTCATAAAAGAAAATTTATTCTAACAAATATAATCTGGGAATCATTTCTTTTTATAAGCTACTTTATTATGGTAGTGTATAAAGTCATTCCTAAATATTTAAGGAATAGAACTATTACAAAAAGCTTTATAAAATACAGAACTGAAATTAAGCTCTTAGAATAAATTCGAAAAATAAAGTATGTTGAAAATTTATTCTTTTAAATATTTTTTTAGGTGGCACATTTGTAAAATAAAATTTTTGAATGGGCATTTTACCTGATGAAAATGACTTCCTACTAAAATTTAACGGGGGAATTTTTTTAAAATAAATGTTTCAGGCGATAAATTTTTTAAGAATAATTTTCTAGTCATAGAACCCTTAAAACAGAACTGAGTATGTAGAAAACTCTTTTATAAGACTTTTATGCATAGACAAATCCTTAATGTCAGCTTTACAAGTAGGAAAGTTTTTGAAGTGAAAGTTGCCAGAATAATCCCCAGACGAATCCAAAATAATAAAATATATTTTGAAGAGGTCGAACGTCGTTAGTTGAATAAAAAGAAGACTTCGAAGAGGGGAGAAGAAATTTCACCGATCCACCAACAATAGAATTAATTTATTGAAAGGGTGCAAAAAAGGCCAAGATAGTTACTGCAGTATCAGAAAACAGCCTTAATGGAAAAATATCTTAAGGAACTGGATGCAACTCCACAATCGGACTTGGCATAGCAAAGAAAAATTATTCTTTTAATTTAAATGCTATTTTACGCCTTGAATATTGATTTAAACATTTTTAGAAATGAAAAAAAAAATATCGCTGGAATAAAAGGCAATAAAAACGATTGTTTAATTTAGAAACCCTTAATTAATTTTTTACAACCAATACAATAATTTGAACAAAAAAAAAATGTATTAAAGAGTCAGAAATCGCTAAATCGCTAGAAAATTCAAGCAGAATTATTCTTAACAAAAATTAAGTTGTAAAATGCAATAAAAAAAAAAAATAAAAAAAAATTTAACTAACTAGTTAAAATTGCAATATATCGATAAAATTTAAAATAATATATAATCTACTAGTCCCAATAAAGGCCAAATCCAAAAAATCCTATTTTAATAAAAATTTCTACAAATTAATGAATAACAATTTTTAAAATGCATATAAATTTAAAGTATCGCCAAACTAACAAATCGTCAAAATAAAATATATATCAATCAAACTTATGGTATTTTCTTTTTACAAAAAAAAAAAAAAAAAAAAAAAAAAAAATACCACCTTGTTAAAAGGTGCATGTTTAAAACGTCTTGCCGAGCCTGTAATAATGCAATTTTTTATTTGACGAGAACAAAACACAAAATTGGACCGCCCTGTTTTTAGCAGCTGACAAAAAGTTTGTTCTTCAAAATATAAAAAATATATGTACATAAATTAAAAAGTTTGTTATTCAAAATATAAAAAAAAAAAAATTTCATAAGCCAAAATTTGTTTATATATTGATATTAAATAAATAAATAAAAAAATGAACAAAATTAATGACATAATTCCGATTTCTTTAGTTTGTATTTTATAAAATACTAGCTTAACCCGGTGCGCTTCGCTACACTGGCATCCTATGGGAGGTATTTCCCCCCCTGCGCCTACCCGCTTTATTTTTATTTTCAAAAGTGTAGTATACCATAAGAGTGACTTTTAGAAAGTTTGAACATTCTCACTATTACAGTTCTTAAGATATGCGATGTTAAACATTGGCCTCCTATGGGGTATTCCTATACCCCCGCTGCTATTTTATTTCAATTCCGGGGCTCAGAAGATCCTACTACAAAAAGTTCAGTAAAATGCGTGCAGCGGCTCTTAAGATATGCGATAATTAATATTGGCATCCTATGGGGGGTACCAATTCCCCTGCCCCTATCGAAAAAATAAGTAGCCTATTTTATTTTTAGGGCTCACGTGATGTTACTGTAAAAATTTCAGGAAAATCGGTTCAGTAGTTTCGGAGTCTATAAAGCGACAAACATACAAACATACAAACATACAAACACACATAATTTCATTTTTATATATATAGAAGAAGAAGAAGAAGATAGAAGATAGAAGATAGAAGATGCAACAAGAAAATACCGTTGCCAGATTGCTGATTTATAAACACCAAGTTGTTCAGATTTCTTGATTTGACGTTTTTTTTCAAAAACAATTTTATAAGACCGAAACCAATTAAATGTTATATTACTGACAACCTATCATTAACAATGTAATGCTTTCTTATGTTTTAACTATTACATAATAGAAAAAATAACTATTAAAATTTTGAAATTTTACTGTCCTGATTAGATGCGATTTTTTCCTAACTTCGTCTGGTAGCCCTATATAAATAGAAGCCTTCTTTTTACAGGGCATTATCAACCCTCTCGCTTTATACGGAGTGTAAAGTGCAATGCGTTATGCCATTAGTAAGGGTGCATTTTTTTAGAACAAAACAATCCACCCTTTTAGAGATCGAAGCATTTTTAAGAAATTAACACCAAATTTCACATTTTTTGTAGAAAAGAAAACACCATTAATGTTTTTGAAGAACATTTTGCAAAAATTTGTTAACTGATATTTAATTACTAAAATTCTACAAATATTTAGCCAAAATAAAAACTAATGATTAAATTCTTAAAAAAAAAACAAATCGTAAGTAAGTTTTTTTGTAAAAATATTTTACAAAATTTAACGGTTTTACAAAATATTATGTTTTAAGTAGAAATTTATTGTGTTTTAGTTTTAAAGAAAAAATTTACAAATTTTTTAATATTTTTTCAAAAATATTCTTGGGAATATATAATTTTTCATTAATACTAGTGTGCTTGTTGTGCTTAATTCCCTATTTTTTTCTTGATAAATAAACTAGAATTTATTGTTGGAGGATAAGATGTTTCTATACGCATTTCACTAGTTGTTCAGGCCAGATGATATCGTTGTATATACGACTTTTTGAGTGCTTGTAATTCTCAATCACGCTGCAGTTTTATTTCCTAATATCTTAGGATTTTTAAAAATTTTTTGTGAAACTGTTTCCTAATAATCTGGTACAAGCAACCAGTGAAATGCTCATAGAAACAGTTTTTTCAAGGCGAATTAATTTACCTAGTGGCGTTGAAAGTACAGCTGTGCTACTTTTTTTTCTTACTTAGGTAGAGAAATGTCAAAAGTTGCTTGTGTTTTTGACATATCGATCAACGAAAGCAACAAAAAAATACATTGCTGTGTTTTTGGTGTTGTTACTTGTTGTAGTATCGACACCACCGTATATATGAATTCGCCTTGAGTTTATCCTCCAACAATAAATTTCAGTGTATTTATCAAGAATGAAAATATGGAAATAAACACAAAATCTTATTTTTTTTAATTTTGAAGACAATTTTTTAATATTTAAAATCTTTTTTAATAAGAATTTCTATTTCATAGGAAATTCAATATAAATAAAAAATTTGTTCTGGTCTATTCGAATTCAAATCAAGTGCTTTTAAAATCACATGTGTGATTTTGTGGTGTTCTAAAAAGTGTTTGTGTTTCTCTGTGTTCTTTCGGCAATTGAAAATCACGACGAAACACACAAGAGCGAAACACACGTGTGATTTTAACAGTGTTACCACCAGCAAAATTCAAAACTACACTTGAGATGACGCAAAATTACCCAATTTAAATGAAATTGCCCCTGATATCACATTAACGTTTAGTTATATGAAAACTTACAAAAAAGAACAATTTAGAAAGTATTTACAGACAAATTTTAAAACAAAATTGTTGAGGTTAGGACTAATAATATAAGAATTCTTAACGCCGAATATTATCTAGGTATATTATACTACATCTATTTCAGATTTTTTCGTCTTCAAGTGATTTAGCAGCACGACATTTTGCCATGGCATAGTAGCAATTCTTTTTTATCAATACATACCAATATTTATAAGGCAGTTATGGCACAACATATTCGTGATTGGTATTTGTATGGGAGCCATGGTCAAATATGGACTGCTTCCAACACTAATTTCGTAAGGTAATTTAGGTTGGGCCAATTTTGTCCAAATACCAACATAAAAAGATGGTTTATGGGCACCAAGAATATATTAGGAAAAAAGTTCGTATGGGGCTATGTGAAATTAAAGACCGATCGCAAAATTTAAAAAAAAAACTTATGAAACAAACTTCTTTTAATTATCTAAAAAATTGAGTGCAGTACTTTGCGCAGAATGTCTACAGACAACTAGCCAGCAGGACGGACGACTCAGATACTGAGTCGAAGACAACAAGTATTTGTATGTGTTTTATACAGCAGCATAAACTCATAATACCCTTTTCACCTACATAAGATCAATATTAGTCATGCTATTAAGATTCGAATAGTAATTCAAAATAATTTTAATTTTAAAACCTCAAACAAATTAATAAAAATTAAATAAAAACTTAAAATAATAAAATCAATTTCCATTTATCTAGGGGAGGTGCAAAATGTTCATGTTCATCCTTTGTATAATTTATAAAGTAAATAAAATCCCTGTAATGGGTTCAGATGGCAGTCTGATTCTCAAATAAGTTTAACATATGTTAAGGGCGCTTAATATTTGTCAACTAAAGCATTTAAAATGTTACAGCAAACACAAAAAATATTACTTTTTGCAATATTGGAAACATAAATTTCTACTGGGATTTTTTTTTTTAGTATAAATATATTCTTTCTTTGTTAAATAAACTTCGGATTTAAGATCACTTTGAAGCTCATATTTATCGAAATATAATTGTCCATCAGGCGGAAAACTTCTTTTTTAATAAACAATGACTTTGGTTGAATATACTGTAAATTTTTTAGATCAACGATATCTTAAATGTTATAAATTTTATCACTTAAATCAAGTAATTATACTATTTGTTTTAAAATGAAAGAATTTTTAAATTATACCTGATCTACACCTCAAAGAAATTACCCACGCTCTACCCACGAGAATAAAAATTACACCAAATTCGGGTAATTACCCACAAAGTGGCAGCACTGGATTTTAAAAGGCACATCTGATTTGAAACCACATGATTTAAGTTAAAGTGATTTTCAGAACAGGCCTGATTATCAAAGTTTTTCTTAATTTCCAGCAACAGATCACATATTAACATAATTTTTTGCTGCTAATGGAGCTTTTCAAAGTGCACACGAAAACCGTCATGAAACATCTCGATACTTACAGAACCAAACATTTTAATTGGAGATATGGTTCAATGGAAGATAAAGGCAAATGAGCAGAAATACGTTAAAACATTCACTTTGCGTAGGAAATTATGTCCTTCTATTAAAACCAAAAGACAAATAATACTCATGTAAAATATCGTGGTATATATCGAGATGGACGTTTAACGTAGAAATGCGATATATAGGAAAAGGCAATTTAAATTAGCCTGGATTGCCAACATCTATTTTACAACTCTATCTTAAAGGCAGTCTGGCAGGAGCCCTCCAGAGCCCTTCAGTTATGGGGAACTGTATCCATCTCTAATATTGAAAAATCTTTGATGGATTTTAGTTGGTTTATTGTAATCCCTTAATGTACGTCATTAGCGATTTTTAAAACTATTTGAGCGGTTTCTGCACTGTATTACGGTAAAAACGCACCATGTTTTTTACTGTCTACCAGTGGGCAGGAACTATTTTAGCCATTTTGCCTATTTTTTATGTTACATAAACATATGTATATGTTTTTTTTACATATTCTTTACTTAGGTTAAAAATAACTTCTTGAATTAGTTATTTTTCATGTCAACTTTCATTTTGTAACCTTTTTTTTTTGATTTTTTCATTAACTATTTTTTCTTTCTTCACATACTTAAACATGTCAGTATGTTTTATTTTTTCTCTTCTTAGCAGCAAGTGATTTAAGACCATAAGTATTGGCCATTTTATAAACTCTAAAATAAACTTGAACTCATTTACCTTGTCTACGCATCACAGTAACAAGGATAAAAAATGGACGACCCTTTTTTAATATAACAAATCCTAAGGCCATTAAAAAACATGTTTCCTTAAAAACCAAAACAAGGAAGTATAAACTAAATGAAACCCACTTAAGCCTGCTGTTCACAAATAGTTTCCTAAGAGATACAGGGAATTAAGTGAAAGTGAGTGTACTTTGATATTTGAGAAAAGTAAATTAAATTCAAAGGGTTTTTTTTTTGCTTTTTGTGTATTCAACAAGTTTTGCTGTTTTTATTTATTTATCTTATTCTGGTTTGAAACAAATGTTTTGTCCTTTTTCTAACTCCTTAAACTCCTCTTTGCCTTTTCAAACATTTTTGATAATTTAATTAAGATTATTTCGTTTAAAGTCCATTTAATGTGTAACACACAAGGTTGACTATCCTTTTTTGTGGCTGTTTCCCTGTTTCTACGGCCATATTTAAATTATATTTCATTATATTTTGGCGAGGAGAAGAGGTTTTCAATTAAGTTGTATAGCATGTTGTTAGGCTGTCTGTCACTATGGTTTTTTTTACAAACTTGCCTATATATGTGTGTCTACGAACAAGAGAGATAGAAAGAGAGAGGATTTTCTGTGTTATCTTTATTATTTTGTAGATAACAGCCTTTTGCTTTCAATTGCTGTTTGCTCCTCACCCAAAAGTAGGCAATGTTTTACACTCTATTTGAAATCATTATCATAATATTGTTGTAACATGTTTTAGTTGTTTTTGCTGTTATTTTAACCAGAGGGTTATTTGAATTTGAATATTTTCCCTGGCCCTCTTTCTTCTAATGCTTTAAATCGAGCATTTTTTTAGTTAAGGAAGAAAAAAGTTTTTCAATAAACTGGTTTGCTGTGACTTGTTTACAAAAACTGTATACAAAATACTTGAATGAAAAATTTCCATCCTAGTGAGAAATAAAAAAATCTGATAAAAATCTTAAATTTTCGAAGCAAAAGAACAGCAGGAAAAAAAGGATCTTTGTATTTGTTAATCATGAATATTAATGTTGTGTAAATTCACATAAATAGAAAACACAGTAAATACCCCCAGGAGGAAAGCAATTAAATATAATAAAAATTCATTTACAAAAACTTATTGACTACTGAAATCTTAAATTAAAATACTTCAAGTGGTTCCTTACCACCTGAACACAAGCTGCAAGACAAAAACGAACAAAAAATAAAGAGGAAATAATGTTTTGCATATAGAATGAATGCGGGTAAAGCAAATTCAGTTTATATTGTTCCTTTTAATTCTTTTGTGAAAAGATAAAATCTTGCAAAGAATTGTGTTAGGAAAAATTAATTGAAAATATACAATATATATATATTCATTCTAAGCTCCTGAGGTAATAATTTGCATAGTTAAAAAAATCAAGCACTCTTTTTCCAAATAACTGAAGATATTAATGAGAGTCGAGCTTTAAATAAGAGGAAAATGTATTGCGCATTAAGGTAACAATAGCAAAAAGTTTGAATGTGTAAAGGCCATTTCATTCATACTTATTATTATTGTACCCATAAAACTCCTTTACTTGTGCATCTGAACCATATTATTCCTTACCCTCCTGACATAGGTAACCCCGTACCTAAACGTACTTTAAAATGAAATATCTCTCAAACAATAATATAAATAAAGTTGAATTTCCGCAAGTTCCTTCAGCATTTCGTTTTCTAAAGATTTTTATAATTTTATTTTTACCTGAATTGTTTGGAGGGATTGCTGTTCGGGTTCAACCGAAATTTAATGCCTAAAAACCGAAACCTCGGTTTTCAGCTTTTAGTTTAAAAATATATTAATGCTGAAAAAAATTTCAAATTATATGTAACACTCGTACTTCTTTTAAAAAAGATTATACATTACAGCCGGCAGCAATAGAAATTGTTTATAAAATTCTTTAAATTAAAAAAGTACTGAGAAGTTGCTGCATCGGTTAAAAACAATAGGTGATTCAAGTAGAGATACTTTTTTCAATAGCCTTTTTTGACAGATCACGTGTAAGTCGTGTCATGCTGTCGTATTATTTTTGTTTAGTATTGTTTCGCATTTCATAAACTGAAGCCGCTTCCTTCCCAAGCGACATCACTTCGCTCTATGGGCTCTTGAAAAGTTTCAAGAAGATCCGACGTTTTCGAGGCCATACACAAACAAAATTGCCGCATTTGGGACGAAGAGCAACCTGAAGAGAACTGCCACTTCATCCAGAAAAAACAACGGTTTGGTGTGTTTTGTGGGCCGGTGGAATCATCGGTCCATATTTCTTTAAAAATGATGCCGGTGCGAACGTAACCGTCAATGGCGACCGTTATCGTGCAATGATAACCGACTATTTAATGCCTGAAATTGAAGCTCGTGATCTCGGCGACATTTGGTTTCAGCAAGACGGCGTCACTTCCCACACATCGCATCAATCAATGGATTTATTGAGAGAACACTTCGGTGAGCACATAATTTCACGTTTTGGGCCGGTCGATTGGCCACCAAGATCGTGTGATACCACACCGTTATACTTTTTCCTTTGGGGACATGTAAAGTCTGAAGTTTATGCGGACATGCCTCGATTTCGCTTCGATTCAAGCCTTGGAGGAAAACATCACGCGTGTCATTCGCCAGTTACCAGTCGAATTGCTCGAACGAGTCATCGAAAATTGGACTCAACGGAGGGATCAGCTGCGACGTAGCAACGGCCAACATTTGATAGACATAATCTTCAAAAAATAAATGCCAAAGAATGTTCTTTCAAATGATAATAAGCGTTCCCCATTAAATTTGAATTTTCTGTGTTTTTTCTTTTAAAATATAGGGAACCTCGAAATGGATCACGCTTTAGAAGGATCTTTTATTGAATTTTTGAAAAATAATATATTTTAAGCAGAGCTCCGAAACAATTTATTTATAAATAACTTAAAATTTTTTGTTAATATATGTTATGTATAGGATTAATGGAACCTTCTCACCAAATTTCAATCAAATCGAAATGAGTCGGATCCTACTCTTGGTCGATTTGACATGGATTACACTTATAATAGATTTAATTATTTTTTTTTGTGTATCATAAATTTCTTGAAGAATTTTTTTGCGTATGAAAATTTAAAAAAATCTCCAAAAATGTCAAAATATGCAAAAGAAAAAATATGCATTGAAAGCCAAAATATGCAAAAACAAATCGATGCCGTTTTAATGCAAATTTTATGATTCGGAAAGATAATTGGTCGACATCGTTCATAGACCATCGACAAAAAACATTTGCATGGAAATCGCAGCTATATTAATTACCAATAAAATTTGGCAGCATATTTAATCTTTTTTTAAATTATTTTATTTCAGAAATGTCTGAACTAAAATCTGGAGTTTGGAAAAATTCAAATTATAAGAGCGCCAGTCAAACACAGCAATATGCAAGATTTGTAAGAAAAACCAAAAACCGAACCGAAACCGACCGGTTTTAGTCATTTTAAAACCGAAACCGTGGTTCACATTTTTCTGTTTTTAGCAAACTCTAGTTGGCTGTGAAGCCACCGATAGCCAATTCGTACTTACCCTCCTGATAAGCGTACCTGGGGAAAATTAAAGATGGGAATTGTTTTTGTTCTAAATTTTTGTTTAGAATTAATAAATGTTTAGACATATCGTCAGTTTAATATGCGAACCTGCTAACTCCCTTTCAACACATTTTACAGGAGAGATAAAAAACCTTTTTTTATATTTAATATTTGCAGTTTGTGTTAGTAATAAACAATGAACTAATAATGTACTGGATTTAGCAGTTTTCTTACAAACATTTTTTTTATGAGTGGATTCAGCAGTTTTTCTATCAAATCTTTTTACACACTTCAAGACTCAAATTGAAGAAGACCTACACGCTGCACATAGGGGTTTTTTTTTTTGCCAATCTAGCCGGACATTAGGCAAAAAATTGAACTTAAGAAATGTAAAAATTTACGCACGCCGACAACAAAATTCTTTTGCTTGAGTTTTGTGGATTGGGGACACTATTAAAGTCAGGAAAGTTTAGTAAATTGCATGCGTGTTCATTGGCTTTTTAACAAATTCTTTTGATTTACTAAACTATATTTTTAAGAAGATAATTGTAAAATCTAATTTATAAACTACTAAATGATGTTTGATCTAGCCAAACGTTTTGCAACAGCAAATATATTTTTTAATAAGACTAGTGGTTACGGAAAGGATGTCAACAAATTTAACAGGTGTGTAAAGACTCTTCGCTATCTGTAATATCATCTGACAGTGGTAAATCAAAGTTAGATAATTTCGACTAAAGTGTGGAATTCATATTTTCATTTTGGTGACTTTACTTAAAAACAAGTTGTCAATTTACTGCTCTGAATAATTAAGTTCTTGTAAAAGAGAATTTCACAAATTTTCCATAAAATCAAAGTTGAAATGGGGGCAAGCGATCACTCAAAGAAATTTAACAATTTGTTATCTTGCCGTATTAAGATTTTGTTTTAAGGATTTTGTCAGAAATCGAAAAACATTGCCAAAAATATACAGTTTTCCCAACTTTTTGAAAAGTCCCCACATTTTAATGATATCAAAATAGCTGTCTTTCTTTTCCTACGGCCATTTTTTTAGAAGAAAATCCCTGCGAATACGGATTTTTCCCTATTTATAACATCACTGGGTTAACTGTCTTTCGGATACCTTGTGGATAAAATTTTCTTTAAGTCAGCACGTTTGGCATCCGTTTTTACACTGCTGTAATATGGGATGACTTTTGTGTGTTTTGATAAATATGTGCTTGTAGAGTTATACTTTTTTCTGCATTAATTCTTAGCCTTGCGTCGGGATTCATGCCCCCCCCCCCCCCCCCCTATTAAAATGAATAATCAAATAATACCTCAGCATTCGCATGTAAAATATCTCGGTATACATCTAGATTGCCGTTTAACGTGGAAATACCATATAGATGCAAAACTAACTCAAATGAAACTAAAAAGCATTAAAATTCATTGGCTTATTGGAAAAAATTCTGTCCTTACTTTCGATTGCATTCTACTTAACAATTCTATCTTAAAACCCATCTGGGGCTACGGTATTCAATTATGGGGCACTGCCTCAGCGTCAAATATCGAAAACATTCAAAGGCGCCAAATTAATCTTGTTCGTATAATTACAGCCGCTACCTGGTATGTTAAGAACTCGAATATCCCCAAGGATCTCAACGTGCCATTGGTAAAAACTATGATTACAAAATACGCAGTAAAATCTTTAAAAAGGCTTGAACTACACCCAAATCCACTAGCTCGAAATATTTTAAATGATGGCGGCCACACTCGCTTAAGGAGAAGAGACACTGCAGCACTCACCCAACCAGAAGAGTGATAAGCACCTAAATATGTGAACAGAACCCATGATAAGGTAAAAATTTTTGTCGGCCACTG
This sequence comes from Pollenia amentaria, assembly GCA_943735925.1. Classification (NCBI taxonomy): domain Eukaryota; kingdom Metazoa; phylum Arthropoda; class Insecta; order Diptera; family Polleniidae; genus Pollenia; species Pollenia amentaria. The sequence continues at coordinate 34,834,677 of OX031009.1, forward strand.
GCACGACATGAATTAAAGCATTAGTATAAGATTTGATTTCTTATTGTTAGTTCATATTTAATATATAAAGATTCAATAAAAAAACTTTTCAATAAATAATTAATTCTTAGAGCGTTTGTTTTCGATATATTTATTTTGAGTCTGAATTTTGCAAATATATCTGAAACGTCGCCCAATTTGAATTGCATATCCTTAAATCGATGGCCCAGTTGATATATATCTTATATATACTCTAGGCCTTGAAGTCGTCTGCTTAATCTACACGTTATGCTTCTGTCTTTAGATGTTTAAATCTATTCATAGTTGTTTATTAATTTTAAAATTAAAAAGTTGTTAATAATAAAGGATAAAGGACAGCCTTGTCGTGCACCAACTCTGATATTTACTATGTAACAAAAAAAAAAAAAAAAAAAAAAAAAAAAAAAAAAAAAAAAAAAAAAAACACAACTGTGAACTCATTACAGCCAAAGCAGAGCAAATAAAGACATGGGAAGAATATTATAGAGGAATGCTGAGCCCGGAACCAAAAAAGCATCGCATACATGTCTCAGCACACAGCACATAGAACAAGAAGACATAATGATTGAATGACTAAGCTTGGGAGAGATTTAATGCTCGATAAAGGCACTTAAAAACATTAAAATCCCCGGGCTTAAAAACATATCCCCAAAGCTCTTGAAATTAAGCCCGCCGGTCAATACTCTGCTGTTGCAACTATTTAATATTTTATTTTAACCTAATTTTATTAAACCATTTCTTTAATAAATCTTCCGTCTTAGTGGATGGACTTTTCGACAGACCAACCTCCGGTCCAAATTTCAACTTTCTTACTTTAAGGCTCTATTTATTATTTGTGTGTTATATTCAGGCCTTACCGCAGAAGTAGCAAAAGAGACATAATTTTAAATTTCAGTAATAAATAAATTAATTGGCAACACTTGCATTATCTCCTTAAATGTCCTGGCTACCTAAGGTGCCGTTACGATTTTAAAGATAAAACCAGTTTTAGCATAAGCGTGAACCTTTATAACCTATTTTTATGAAATGTAGTAAAAAAAAACTTTCTCCTGTAAAATTGTTTTTTGTCGCTTAAGGTTTTTTGCGGTAAGGGTTCAAAATGGTTAATATAGGCCATAATATAGTTAACTTTGAACATATTATAACTATAATATGGGCATTATTTTGTGAATATTACCCATAATATGTTTATAACTAAACACAATGTGGTCACATACAAACATTTTATTGTTACACTCCAACAATAGTATGTTATTCTTATGATGCCCCTTCACAGTACGACTTGTTGTACAATATGATCAAGTTGTACAACCAAGTGTTACGTTCGATTTGTGGCTGCTCAATGGTTAACTAAAAAAACGTTTGAACGGCTAATAACTTTTTAAACTCATTTATATTTTTATTTCAGAATTATGTGAAAAAAACTTAAGAATTTGAAATGGAACAATGCACAACAGAACAGCGATCAAAACTTGTTCAATTTTATTTTGAACCTCTTTTGGACCACTTATTTTAAACTTATTTAGACCACTTTGGCGAACGCATTATATCTCGCCGAACGATTTGAATTGGCCCCCACGTTCAACGGATTTAACAGCGCCAGACTGTTTTCTTTGGGGTTATTTGAAAAAAGGGTATACGTTAATAAGCCAGCCACTATACCACAGCTTAAGCAGAACATTCGCAATGAAATTCAAGCCATAACACAGGAAATTTTACGAAAAGTTATTCAAAATGTACTGGAAAAAGCAGGAATGTGCGAAGCCGAAAATGGCCACCACTTGCGGAATATAATTTTTCATACTTAAGCCAACAATATTTCCACATTAATATACTTAATAACAAAAACAATTATACGATGGCGGATCAATAAGTCCGTGACTTTTCGAACTTCCCTCGCAGTTATATGAAATGCAATACTGTATTTAACTAAGTGTATTGAGCTAAAAGGAGATTATGTTGAAAAATTAATTTTTTTTTTGTAAAAAAGCTGTTTATTCAAAAAGTTATCCGCCCTATAATAATAATTATACATTAAAAAAAAGTTATTAAACATTCAATCCCTAATGGTAGTTTTGCGCCACCCTATTATTTGACTTTTATTCAACTGGTTTGTTCAACTCAATTGAACGACCAGTTGCAACGTGTAGCGGCCGTTTTAGATCTAACCCTATTTTTTTGCACGTGATCTAATTTTTTTCTAAAATTTTTTATTGGGGCAATTCTTTTTATAACTTATTTCTTTATATAAAAGTTTTTGCGTATATAAAATTTTTTTAAAAAACCGTTGGTTTGGCAAAAAAAAAATTTACTCATTCTCTTTTTCATAGAACGGAGTGTGGAATGTGTATCTTATCTTGTATACGAAAGAGCCGAAGCCTGCTATGAAGCATTCTTTAGCAGTGGGATAAGAATGGTAATTGAATCAAGACAATTTCTAAGCAGGCCTTTAATAACCCCTTCAGAATTTTCCTGCTGGGTTATAAAAATAAAATTTAAAAATAAGTATCCCATATTTTTAGGCAATAGAGTAACCTCGGGTATTGTGGAACCCCTATTTTTGTTTTGGCAATCTTCAAAAATGTACAAGCAATCTCTTCATCGGACTAGTTGGAAAGTGTTTCAAAATCGGTTGCCTTAATAAGTTCATCACAAAAATTATATTTTCTTAAAAATAAAAAAAGTTATAAATGAAAAATCTGAGGTACCTAAAAAACAGTGATTTGATAAATTGGAGGGTAATGTGGAACCCACCTGGTGGGTAATATGAAATACTATTACATATTACTAGAAACAAAATAGTTATATTTATAAAAGAAAATTCAATTTAGCATATTTTTTCTCCATTTTAATAAATTAAAAATATAAGACTTCCTTCATGGCATAAGTTGTTGCTTAAAAATGAAAATCCATTTAACCCTTGGATTCTCGGTAACTTTTTACCACTAAGTTCTCCTCTTGATCTGGCCAGACCACAGTTTGTACAACTAAAAAGCCCAATTAAATAAAAAGTAAACAAATATATTTTTTATTGAACGTATCCTAATTGCTTTAGATAATACAAATTTATTATATAATTTTATTATTTCAGTATTTTATTCCATATGCAAATCATCGAAAATGTAGTCTTTTATTTCGCACATTGCTATTTCGCATCTACCACAGCTGAACGAGTGTTGCGTGAGGGTTTTGTAGTTAGATTGAACTAAGCTCATAATGGGCCGTTGTCTTCTGATTTGATTCAAACTTGATTCATTCGATTTAAAGAATAACATTTCTAGAATTCACGTATCTGTTTTTTAATAGTTTGTCCTATTTGAAATTCTTTTAAGAAAAAAAATTTGGTCGGCTAGGCCAATAGGGTAGTTTCATAGATTTTTACAGAGAAATGGAATTTAACCCCACTTGTTTGCTCCTATCGAATCCAAATTAGTTTCATTGGATTCAGAACATATAATTTATTCACGTCCCTGTTTTTTTGATTTTTTGTTATATGCGAAAAATATTACAAGCAAAACACAAATTTGGTCTGTCCAGACCAAGACGGAATCCTGGGGTTAAAATGATTCCACAGCATTCATGGCTTTCGGTGGAATCGGGTTCCAAATTAGCCGATTTAAAAATTGTTTAAAAGAAATCTTATATATATTAAAAAAACTTATTAAATTTCCACACTTACCAATTAAAAGTATTATTTAGTTGACAATTTGTTAACTAAGTAAAAAACCACAAATAAAATATCAATATTTGGAACAAAATATGGGTTTAAATATGCGTACAAATAAAAGTCGACAACTCCTGTTTTCACTAACAGACCGGCAGAAAACTAAGAGTGCGACCATTTGCATGTAATGTTAATATTTTCCCGTACGCTATGTTAGCATACAGGGAGCGTTTCTAAATAACATTTAGTTTGGGCAATAAAGGGGGTTCAACATTACCCGCCTATTCCACAATACACGAAGTTGCTCTAATTAAGAAAAAATTTCATTAAGGTTTTTTAAATGCATGTTCATGTTGTTTTTTTGTAGAATATTTTTGAGCATAATTCTTTGTTTTCTTTTTTAGTTATTTTGGTTGGATATTAAAATTTTTTTTTCGGGCACATGAAAAATTGCCACGCTTATAACAAAAAAGCTTCTTCTTCCATCAAATCTAGCTCATATCCATTAATTATTAAAAAATAACTTGTGTAAATGGCCAAGTAATCACAACAATCATTTAGAACAACAACTAAAAATACTTTTAATTTAATTTAGAACGAAAAGCAAATTCAATTTATGTGTTTTACAAAGTATTACTATTAATATTACTATTATTTTCTTTTTTTAATTTTTCAAATTTCTTCTAAACAAATGTACTTGTAAATGGTAAACCAAAACAAAAGTAACCCATGTAACCCGCCTCTATTTTCACTACCATCTATTTAAATATTTTCCTTTTTTTTTTTTTTGCTCTATTCGGTTTTAGTCTAAACGCTTTTCCATAGAACAGGGACAGATGGCATGTGTTTGTTTGGGAACATACAGCGAAATAGCGAAATAGCAAAAAAAATAAAATATTTAAAATGGAATATTAATGTTGCAAAATGTTGTAATGAATGAATATCATTAGGAAAAAAATCTATATAAAAAAAAGAGAAAAAAGAGGTCTACAAGTACAAATACAAGTGCATTTGTGGAACTGCTCAAGCAAACATGTGTTGGGATCCAACCAAAACAAGCACTTTGCAGTTACTGGTATCTAAAGAGGGAAGGTAAGCCAAGAACAGAATATGAATTCAAAATAGAAGAGTCTATAGTTGAAAAGTTTTTAAAGGTTCGGAAAAAGTTGATGTCTTTGTTATCACATATTTGGAAAACAATCGACAATTTATACAATTAAGTATTTATATTTAATTCTCCTATAATTTTATATACTTACATGCAATTTTTTATTATTTTAAACTGTAATTTTATTTACCTGAAATGAAAAGAAAATATATATGTATAAAATTAATCCTTCTTGTAATTGTAAGTAAACAAAAAACCTAAAAATACATATTCATACAAATTAACTCTCGCCTACTAAATGCGTACGTATGAGTAATATTTACATATTGTAAATTACTCATACGCGTCACTGCACAGTTGTCAATGCTGGCCTAAAATCCATAACTTTTTCATTTATTTAAGTAAATAGCTAAAATTTGGTATCCAACCTAATAAACGCATGTATAGCACTTTCTAAAATTTTGGACATGTGCATACAGGTGTTGGCCAAATTAGCATTGACGACACAAAAGTCTTGAACAAAATAACAAGACTGGTTTTGGAATTATAATTACCTATGATGTTTTGTTAAGATTATGCTAGTAGTTTTTGAAATACCTATGTAGGCTCCTCTCCCGTCCCCTTATTTTTGACCAACTGGGTAAAAAAATATGCTCATATATGGTTAAACTATAACATGTAAGCAAATGTGATTATATAGATACACATATGTATATACTAGGGTATTCATTTAATCGGGCTTTCGCTTTAATCGGTTAATCGCTCGATTAAATAACCGAGGTTTGGGTTTTATCGGTTAACAATCGGTTAACCGATTAATAAAGTTTTTGTTTTATAAATTAAGTAATTTCAATACATAAAAATGCATAAATTATTTATTATTTGGAGTTTATTAGTAAAAAAAACAATAGCATGACAAACATTACAATTCTTGAACTAAACGAGCAAACAAAAATGGAGTTAATAAATAGAAAAAAAAATACATATTATGTATGTATTACTTAAAAAATTGTTTAATTAATATATATTATGTTTGTATTAATTAAAAAATGAGCTGTTAGATCATTTTATTAGTTATTTCAATAGTTTAAGAAGATCTTATTAAATAATCTTTTATACAAATAGTTTGGTTTAAACGTTTAGGATTTAAGCGATTATTTTCTTTAGTTCTAATTAAACTTGACTATGAACAAATTCTTTTATTTATCGTAGACGTTGGAGAAATCAAAAGCAGCCCATAATACAGAATATCTGATTTCTCAGTCCTCTTCCTGGATTTTTCTAAACATATAAAATCTTCCATTATGTCATTAGAGTCCTGTTTTTTAACACTTCTAAGCGCATACATACATAAAGTACGTGAAACAAAACGCTATTGACAGCAAACACTTATATAAAATGAAGATCACTGAACACCTTCTTTAATTGTATGAAAAAACATTTTCTAATTGTATGAAAAAACATTTTGCGGGTGGGACTGAGTATTCAATTTTTCGTTCCCTGTATCCATAACTGCATCACTAAATATAATAAATATGTGTCTTACATGGCGTCACATAAAATTATTATTTTATTAACATTATTTTAAATTTGATTTTTGTATGCAATAGATAAATAGCTGTATAGAAAAAAATGACTAAAAATATTTATATACCCACATTTCCGAAAAGTGCCAAAACGAACTTGAGAGGAGAGCTTCTTAAGGAGAGGAAAACGCAATTTAAATTTTAATTCTATCTTTATTACTTAAGAAATGAGTTAAATAGGTTAACGAAAAAGAACCAAAATTATATTTTTGCCCATTTTCGTCTCCAAAATGTACAAATTTCAAAAAACAACCAAGCACATGTCAATTTCATTTTTGATTTAATAATGATATTTCTTAAATTTTACGTCTACCTCTGTTAGATCACGAGATATATGAGGTTACCGATATTGCCCGTTTATACGCATCTACTAATTGCATTTCTAAAAATTCCTAAGTATTTTATTTAAACGTTGGAAGGGGAGTCTTCATACAAAATATCAAGTCTGGCTTAAGTTGTTTGGGCTGGACTGGGCAATTTTCATCCAGCCAGTCACTCTAATTTTATATAAATAAACGAAATCATTCAAAATGCTCTTAGTAGGGTGGCGCGTGGTGGTAGCTGAAATTTATAAAACTTACTCTTGATACTAAGCAGTAGTAGATGTCATTAGCACTTAACCCCTCCTGTTATTGTCTCTTTATATTTGGTTTCGTTTAGGTTTTATTTATTTTTAAAGTAAGTCAAAATCAGTTCACTTATCCAAAAAAAAACGAACGCGCACAAAATCACAATTATCACATGGAATGTTTAATTAATAATACGGTCTGATTAGCAAGGAAAACTTTGAAAGCAAAATCATAGCTTACTTTTATTTCAAAGTACAAAAATCTACTTTACAAACCCTAAAATTACAAGAAAGTAATTATCCATTTTGCTCCAGTATTAAGAGTAACAAAGTTACCCAAGAGCTAAGAGTTGTATGTTTTGAAGGGTAAGCCAAAATCTGTCATCAACAATTTATTGAAATTAAAAAAAAATCATTTTCGGCCGGAATTGACCAGTGTGCAGTGATACAAAAACTATGTTATGTTGACGTTAGGAACCACTTGTTTCGCTCTCTGATTTCATATTCATATTCTTGTTTCAATTGACATTTCTCTTATTTTGTGCATATTTTTATTTGATTTCTTGGTTTATGTTTTTTGTTGTTAGTGTAATTTTATTTGAAACAGATGAAACAATAACTATAAGTAAAAACTAAAACTATATTATTTTACACTTCTTAATATTTATATTATTTAATATTATTATTTTATAATTAATATTTTATTTTATTTAACAAGAAATTTAATTTAAGCCAATCAACTTTTGAGAGCTAGTTCATATAAACTAGCAATGATTTTTTATCAAAATTGGAGATGATAGTACATTTTTCCTGTTTCGCAGCATTTTTCAAAATGAAACAACATGGTTTGCGTTCAAAATTTTGTATGGCGAAACATGTTGTTTTAATCTTGTTTGAGGCGCGAAACATGAATGGGAGAGCGAAACGTGAACATTGCTGTCCGTGTGAACATATGTAGTATAACCCTGATTGCGTTGTTGGACATCAATGCTCACAATTTAAACTTAAATGGCAGCCAATACACAAACAATAATAAAATAGGTCAAAGCCTTTGTGTTATATACCGATACAACTGGATGACTTCATAAACGCAGTGTTGCAATGCCATACTGAAAGGAATAACTTCATAAGCTTCACAACTCTTCTGTAAAAAATGCCTTGAGTTTATTATTGCTTGCTAGCCGTATTCACTGCACAGCGGTTGCAAAATCGGTGTATTATTTTTATTGGTGATGCTTTGTCAACGCATTTGTTTTTAGTAATGCTTTGCAACACTGCGCTTATGAAGTCAGCCAGGTACAGCCAATTAAAATGTTAATTAATTCAAAAAAGCATAAAAAAAAATTTTACAGGAGAAAGATTTTTTTTTATTATATTTCAGAACAATTTTATATGAAAATTGGCGCTTAAGCTAAAATGGTTTTTGCAATGAAATCGTAACGGTACCTTCTGTGACCATAACATTTTAGGAGATGATGCAAGTGTCACCTATAAATTTATTTATAAAAGAAAACGAAAGTTGAAAATGTTGTCGCTTAAGCTTTTTTTGCGGTTATGGCTCGATAGTCGTCATAACTCAAAAAATACATTTAAAAAAAACGTGCTTAAAGTTTTTTATTTGCTAATATACAACGTTTAAACGAAATTTTTGCTTAAACGGTAAGAAAAAGATTTATTTATAACGTGCTTAATTCCCAATTTTTATTGGTGATAAAAAACACAGAAATTTATTGTTGAGGGGAAGCTAGTTTCTATGCGCATTTCGCTGATTGCTTTGGCCAGCTCGTCAGGAAACTTTTTCCAAAGACTTTACACGCAGAGAAAAAATATGGTTGGGCATGGTTTATTGTAACCATATATTGTTGTCGTAAACAAAATATTGTTATTTTTATTTAATATAAACAATATTATAGTTACTGAAAACATGTCAATGTTAATCGCAATTATAAATTTAAGTATGTTTCACTAAAAAATAGTAATTTTTATATTAACTATAAAATTATAACTTTGAAAACGTATTATATTCCTTACAACCATTTAATGATATCTTATAGCCATAACGTGATAACTTTCTATATTTGTACTCATAATATGTTTAATTCAAAATATATCTTTACTCAAATATTTTGTTATCGCCATTTGTAAAATAATTTTGCATCAGTTGTGTCGTTTGTTTTACATATGCCTATCGAATTATTTGTTATTCAGTGGTTAAACAATTAAAAAAATAGATATTGTGAAATTTAACTCATAGAATAAATTCGAAAAAATAAAAAATGTTCAATTTAAAAAAAAAATCCGATTAAAATAACAACGCTGAAAGAAATTAAAAGATAAATAAATTCTTTGTACATTTAAATAAAAAAGTGTAAAGTGTCACAAAATAAAATATCAATGCTAAAAAAATTGTAATATTGTTTGAAAATGGTGCAAAAATATTGACCATAGTTTTGTGTTATTTTAGAGAAATAGAATGAAAGTTCTATAAAATAATTTATAAATAATTACGACCTACGACAAAAAATAAAATGTGAAATATCTGTAACAGTTTACCGTTTTTAGATTAAATCTACATATTTTTATGATTAAAACACGGATCCATTACAACACTCCGGAGACCAAGCAGCAGTCTAAACAATGGGTTTCTCCGGGTCAACCGACTCCGAAGAAAGCCAAGGTAAGTTTTTCGGCCAAAAAGGTGATGGCAACAGTTTTTTGGGATGCACGCGGGATAATCCACATCGATTACCTTCAACAGGGAAAAACAATAAACGGCGAATATTATGCCAACTTATTGAACCGATTTAACGAGGATTAAAAAAAATCGATCCCATATGGCCAAGAAGAAAGTTCTTTTTCATCAAGATAATGCCAAAATCATGCACACGTGTGCAGTCTCAATGGCAAAATTACATGATTTGGGCTACGAATTGGTACCTCATCCCCCATATTCTCCAGATTTAGCCCCCAGTGACTATTTCCTATTTCCAAACCTAAAGAAACGACTCGATGGAAAGATATTTAGCTCCAACGATGAAATTATTCGTCAAACAAATGCCTATTTAATGGACCTCGAAAAATCCTATTTTTTGGAAGGGATACACAAATTGGAGAAAAGTTTGACTAAGTGTATTGAGCTAAAAGAAGATTGTGTTAAAAATTAATTTTTTTTTTGAAAAAAAAAACTGATTCATTCAAAAAGTCACGGACTGATTGATCCGCCCTCATATGATTACACTACATTATAATATGTTGTAATAAAAACCAATAAGGATTAAGGGAAAATATTTTGATGTAATATTATGACTATATTTGGTCATAATATGATTCAATAATAATCGTAATATGTTGACTACAATCATAAATCTTATCATAATATGTTGCTCTTGGAATATATTTACCACAACCATGTTTTTTCTTTGCGTGTAGGAAAGCTAAAAATATTATACAAATAATATCATAAAGTGAATAAGAATTTGGAACACTCAGGTCTTACTTGTAACAATATCAAAGCTTCAACAAAGCCACAACAAAAAAGAATGACTGGTTTCTTTTAAATTTTGACTGGATATAAAAATAGTTCTATTAAACGTTGTCCGTCTGCCCATGTGTATGTTAAAATAATGAAATATTATTTGGACTCTTTTAATTTTCACCTAATTAAAACAAACTTAGCAGAATACTACCAGTGTTAATTTTTGGCTACGCTCCATCCAAAGAAAGAATATTTCATGATTGGGCTTTGTGTTTTAAAAATCCGAGAACGGGTTTTATATGGGGCCTCTAGTTAATTATGGACCAATCTTCACTTAATTTATTACTGTGATTACTGAATTTTACGGTTTCAGGCTTACCAAAGTGGTTTTCTACTGTGGGCTTTATATGGGGCATATCGACATATCTTTACAAAGTGAGCGTGACATGCACACATACATATGGACATGGATACATTGAGTTAGAATTTTCAAAGGACCCAGTATATATAAATTATGGGGTCTTAAACGAATACACAAATTTTATACAGGAGTTGACAAACTTGGTACACCTTTATTTATTAGTAGTGGGCGGAGGGTATAAAAATTAATAAAATAGGTTCTTAAATAACCAAGTATGGCATAAATAAATCCCCTTTTCTTTCCGAGATAATGGTTGTATCAGAATGGCGCAATAAAAAGCACTTTATGTTGAAAACGAGCAAAAGCGTACCGTAATCACTTGACCCCAAACAAGTATCCTGCCGAATTCAGAATTTTGGTATGATGGTACTTGATAGAAATGAGATAAAATTTTGTCTATATGTGAGATTTGTTAAGTTTTCAAAGGAGCCAAGTCGACTTACTATTTCGCATGGCTCCCATACAAATTTGCTCCTGGCATAATCATTTTAAAACGATAGGGAACAATTGGCTTTTAAGTACTAGGGGTAATGGTGTTTAAGATTGGATGCAGCCGAATAAAGTACTTTTACTTGCTTTAAATAAATTTAACACAGCTTTAGTTAATTCCAATTTTAGATTGCCTTGCAATCCTACAACGACTGGGTCAACTTCCCATTTACTGTTTAACTGCAAACAAAAAGCATAAAAACATTTCATTACAAAACCTCTAAATTTTTATTTACATTTATGTACAATTTTTACACTAACAAAAGAAAATTGTAAAAAACCAAAAAATATTTTACAATGCATACAAACAAAAGCACATAACTGCAATTTTACTCTCTTCTGTAGAAATAAATACAACACTTATGGTAGTTATACCGTTAGTATGTTTACCATTAATATTACTGCAAACATAAATATACACATACACATAATGCTAATATGTATGTATGGGTAAGTTTTAATGCAAACATAAAAAAAATATTTTACACATACACACACACACTCACACATATAAAAAAAAACCAAAAAATAAGAACTTTTGTAAATGGTTTTTATGGTTTTTTGTTAACTAGTAATGACCATGTTTAAGTGAATATATAAATTTATACCAACACATAAAGTACTTTAGATATTGGGACAAACAGTGAAAGGATTAAAAAATAAACCAAAAACTTTTAAAAATTATTTTGAATAAAATTTTTGTGGAAAGAGTAGATTCAAATCAAAGGGAAATTTAATTTTTTTCTTCAAACATTTGTATCCCATCTGGATTGTTTAAAAAAAAAATTGTCAAAAGTGGTCCTTTGCAGAGTACTGAAGCCCTTAAATTACAACCAGAAAGTTTTCAAATTATTTAACAGGAACCAAGACTGAAATTTCTACCTACCGGGCATTTTTTTTTAGAAACATACCATATACTACATATTTTATTAAAATTAAGTCTGTATTTGACTAAACCATTTTAAATTTCATTTTGTTAGAGAAATCAACAAAAAGTAAAAAATACTATGCACACATACAAACATTCATACAACAAATCGACTGTTGGTTTTGCTTTTATGGTTTGCGTGTTCATTTAAATTAGTTTGAATTTATAATGCAAACATGCAACATTTACCAAAAGTATAAACATTTACTGTATAGATACTATGAATATATAAAACCTTTTTAAAATTTAAACATACATTGTTAATATTCGTTTCTCTAAAGGAATTTTAAGTAAAAAAATTTTCATAGAGTTTGGTATTTTCTAAATAGAAAAAAAAAATTTGATAAATCTGTGGCAATAAGGAAAAAGTACTTAACCGTAGAATACATAGTCAAATATTAAAATATAATATGATATAAATATTATTTTATATTTGATATAGTTTTTAATTGTTTATTAATTATAATAACAAAAAAACAAGGCCAAGTTAAAAATCAATATACAATCAAAAAATACCATGCAAACCGAGGTACATTTGTACCCCATTGTAATTTTTACCTTCACAAAAAAAAAATTTATTTTAGAATCCCGTAATTAAGAATTTAGAAAAAAATAATTAGATAATCTAAATATATATAATACAAAAAATGTTTCTATATCCTCTATAGACTCCAAATGTGATTCAAACCGGTGTCATTGGAAAGTTAATTTTCCAGGGATGGTTTTGGGCTACACATTTTTCCAAAACTCGGACCACGAGATGAGTTATGGGGAAATTTCTACCGCTCTGAGATTACCTCATAGATTTTAATAAAATGAAAAACATTGGTAGATCCCTACTTATATAGACACATTAGCAATACAAAAAAATAGGAGCACGAGGGGTGGAGGATGGGGGCGGATTTCTGCCACTCCGGAACTACCGCGTAGATTTTAATGAAACTTTAAACATATAAAGTTTCCTACTTTATAAACACATTATCTATAAATTTTTAAAAAAAAAATAGGATCACGAGGGGAGGTGGGGGTATATTTCTGCCTCTCCTAAACTATCTAGCAAATTCGAATGAAATTTTAAAGATAGATAGATTCCCACTACAACGGACATTTTTAATTTTTTTTTTCAAAAATGGAATTTTGAGAAGGGGAACGTAGTACCACATGTCGGGTATATAAAAAACACAAATATTGTTTCTATCTAAGTCTGTCTTCATTAGAAAGGCAATAACTCGAAGATTGTTTTAGACCACTAAAACAATGCACTAGGCACATTCGTTTCATTCTAGTCGATTTTTTACTTTTCCCATGCAAAAAATATAATGGAATTTTGTAAATAGAATTTTTTAATATTATTTAATTTTAAATACATATCTTCTATGTATATAAAATACAAAAAAATTTTCTATGTCCTTCACAAACTCTGAAACCATCCAACCGATGTGCCACAAACCGGTTCCATTATTTGAATGAAATTTTAATTATAATGTTAATGAGATTTAAAACATAGATTGATAACTACTTATATGGAAACATCAGTTATACATTTTTTAAAAAATAGGACCACGAGGTGAGGTAGGGGGAAATTTCTGCCTCTCCGAAACAATCTAAGGGACTTAATTAAAATTTTAAACAAAGCTAGATCCCTTTTTAAATAGACACATAAGCTATAAATTTTTTAAAAAATGGGACTACTAGAAGGGGGAACGTAGTTGCACACGCTGGGTATCCGCAAATATAATATATTTGATTAAAAAGGTCTTTGAACCACCTCTCATTTGCCCATTTTTTCATATAAAAACTATTGGGTACACGGGTACCCCGGCTATGTGTTTGCGTAGGTGTCATCTTTGGACGCTTACATTTATGGAACCGCGGAACCGATTTTTATAAATGGACTATAAAACGACTAAGAAAGACTTGCGATTCCTAGATCCCAAGTTTCAATACTCTATTAGTATTTGTTTTGGAGCAATAACCGTTTAAAGTTGCAAGTGGGCACACGGGTAACCGATTGTGCGTTCTACGGTTAAGTCTCCTTAGGCAAAATTAAAACAAAAAAAAAAAAATAATCAAAAATATAGACTTAAGTCTCAAATTAGACATGACATCACCATAACCATACAAAACAGCTGTTTGAACCAACCTTATTGGCAACACCGTATTTGATTATAGCGGACTTACCATAACGACATAGCCATAACTATACAAACCAATTGAAATTTGGTTTCTATGGTCATCTTTGCGTATATGGCATAATTTTTATGTCACGTCTAATTGTACTAAGCACTTTTGTCTTATTGCCACATAAATATAACGAGGACTTATATTTAAATAGTGTTATCTTCAACTTTTTCAATAATGAGAATTTTATAGCGACGTGTTCACTGACTGAATTGTCAGTTGTCATTTTAATTAAAAAAAAAATATAAAAAATATTTCTAAAGCGTTTCTTTTAATAAATTTTTTGTTTTGCTATCTTACACACACGTCGATTTTTTTCTGCATTAAAAAATACTTTTGTTTATAGTAAAATAATAAAAATATGAACTTACATAACATATTTTACAGGAGAAGAAAAAAACTATTTCAAATAGTAAATTAATAAATAGCTTTAAACTGTTTATAATAAATTTTTCTTCTATTTTTATTGTTAAACCTACCAGTGGTTTTGACAAATAACAATGTTACATATAATGCAAACTGTTAGTTATGGCTTTTAGCGTTTATCGTATTATATGTTGTAGATAGGGCTTTTTGTTAATAAAATCGCTTATTTTGGTCGAAGAATTCCAAAATTTGCTGTGGACATTTGTGTTGTTGTGGCATCAGAATCAATGAAAAAGTGGATTTTTTATTGTTGATTAGTTAGGGCCTCTTGCGTTTTAGGTAACGATACATATGTATACATACCCAGCGGTAAAAAGGATGAGTAAAAAGGCCTAATAGAAGGCGTTATTTAGCAGACACAAGCCCTCCTCGCCGCATTCCATATTTACCTTTATTTTACACAGGTTGTCATTGGGAGCAAGCCCTTCTTAACTCACTAAAATAAGAAATTCGTTCCCTTCATAAAGAAGGGGATAAAGAAGGTTACTAAAAAATTAACAACTTCCTTTCTCACGTTTTAAAGAAGGGAGTAGCGAAGTGGTACTCAATAAGGTCTTTCAAAAATAATTGTATACCTTCTAAAAGGCACACTTCTGAAGGCAGGATATCATATGAAGCGAATCATTTAGAAAGGAGTGCCACTTGTGGTCCTTTCAATAATGTATCTAAATGGTGCCATGACAACGGCCTTATAATTAATGCATCTAAAACAAAGTTAATGCACATCAGACAACCACATGTAAAACAAATTAACATCGTATTAAAATATCACGATATAAAGTGTATACACAATAGAACAAATCTTATAACTGATCGCTGCAACTTGGAATTCATGTAGATAACACTTTGAAATGAAAGACACATAAAATAACTTCAAAGGAAACTACGTAATGGCGCGTACTCATTGTACCACCTCAGTTATGCCGCGACGACAACGGTGCTTCGTAAGGCACACTTCTCTCTAGCAGAATATTACATACGCCACGCTTACATAGAAAACGTATTTTTTATTATATTCTGCATTCAGAGATATGCCTTCTAGGAGGTTTAAATTTCTATTAAAAAGACCTTCCAAAATATTCATTACAGATTCGCTACTCCCTTCTTTGAGTTGTTTAGTTGAAATTTTTTTTTTGGTTCTTATTGGCATTTGTTACTACCTTCTTTGGGAAGGTATATTTTTTTTTTTTTTGGTCTACTTACTCTTACGTACGCGAATACATTGTGGATCTGCTCTTCCGTTTTCCTTACCAAGCTTAGGTTCAAATATGTACTCTTACGCAAACGTGACGTTGCGTTGATAAAATTTAAACTTTTCTCCATTTGTACGTAGCAGCTGTGAAATAATTTTATGTTTAAATATATTTATTGATGAAGCGAATTTTTTATCGACGTTAATGACGGTTTTAATATTTTAATACAAAACGCGCCAATAACAAAAGCTAAGATTATTTACTTATAAGTTATATACTAATAATTATATAAGTTTTGACAAATTTTTTACTTTCATTTTAACGTTTTTAAAGGCGTTTACATATTTTTAGTAACTTCCAACCATTGAAGTCGAAATCCTTTAAGAATTCCTGAAATAAGAAGGGAGTTTGGAATCCCTCGGACCCAATGAAAACCTGTGTAACTGGCTGCTAAATAGGGTCTTGTATTAGGCCTCTTTACTCATTCTTTTTCCACCGTTTAGTTATCCTGTGTTATTTTACATTGTAAAATATTGAGAACCTGAAGTTTTTTGCATATAACGTCGATTCCTAGCCAGGTCTCCTAGCCGCATAACAAACCCGGTTTTACGCTGGTATTAAAAATTCTGTTTTTTTGTTCGCTGCAAAATGTTGCAACCCGTCCAGGCTTTTTTAAATTTTTAGTATGCTGGCCGGGCTTTGTTTATAAGTGTCATTGCATACTTGTCCGTTCCACGGTTTTTACATACAATTCTGCCAAGATAGGCAAATTGTTCTACATCCTCTATTATATTCTGAGTACCACTTATAGCCACACTTAGTACCGATTGGTTTGTGGTCTCTATTCGCATATGTTTCTGTGTCTTGACATTTGCACGCAGCCCTATCATCTCGGCATTTGCAAATAATTTTGCTAGTTTTCTACTCGTTCAAATAAGTGTGTGGGAGAGAAAACAGATAGCCAGCATAATCCAATTCGATGAGCTGCCGCTATATACCATCGGAGACTTCGACGTTTTTCTTAATAAAAATGCCATTAACCCGGCAATTCCCATACCTTCAGTTATGGAAACAAAATTGATTTTGCTTTCAAATAATAAAAATTTAATTAAAAAAATATTGCTAATTCCGATTTATAGAGGTTTCAATTACAGGTGACACTGAAATACACATTTGTAACATTCTGCTAAGAAAGTGATCGAAGTTAACTTCATTTTTGTCTCTACCCTTCCATCGGTTAACTCCCAATCCACAATAGGTGACAGAATGATGACGCCAGGGTCATCCCCAGCCTCTGGTATTTCCGTTATCGCTATTGCTAATTTTCGTCACCTATAGGTGACACTGGAAATTGCCGGATTAAGTACTAGGATTAATAAGAATGGTGACAGCATACAAACTCTCTGTTGATAGTAGATACAAGTAGAACGCCATTTTACGGACTGCTTTACAATTGCGTGAAGGAAATTTGGGTCAGTTTACAATTTTTTTAATATACTTATTTGTACGTGTTGTTGAACACCATATTCATGCATGGTATTTTAGCAAAACCTGTCCAAGTTTGACTTCCGACCTTTGACCCGTAATAGTGGCTATTGAAGACTGCTTATTAAACATTAAAAAGATGGTAATTTTTAAAAGTCTTGTTAGTTTTTATTTCATTGTAAATAATGTAATTTGGTTTTACAGTTTGAACAAGTTTAGTAGCCAATTAACGCCATGTTGAAGTTGCAAAAAAAACCTCACAGATGTTGGCAGTAACCAGTTCTAAATTTGTTTTAAAAAATAATATTTCGATAATATACATTTTCAATTTGACTTGCTTTTTTTGCCTCTTTGGTAACAGATGGTTTTCTATTCAAACTAAACTGGCATTTCTTGATACCATCGAATCGTATTTTAAATAGTTTGTACTGAATTGATCTAAATAAATTAAGACCAGAGAGAAAAATCTTCGGAGGATAAATAAGAGTGATAAAACAATTTCCAATCGCTATTTTTCATACAGTTTTTTACCAACACATTAACATGGGTACAAGAACAAAGATGAGAAAAAAACATATTTTAATAGATTTTCGTTGACTGCACGGTGCGTCTTCCCAAGTAATGAGAGCTTATAATACAAAATACCATTACTAGTCCACTAGATATAAATTTGACAAATAAGTGAAATTCATATTTTGTTGTTAGTGGATTTTGCTCATTAAATATTTCGATTTAGGCTTATCTTATATAAAAGCTCTACACATAATCCGATGCAAAAAATTCCCCTTGAAGCAACATTCCTAATAAACAAGATCGGTTGAGTGTTTTCTGGGGACTATTGATAAAAACTCTATTTTCTCTATTTAACCAATATGTTGATGCTCTGCACTGAAAAGACAAAACAATCCATCCGTACTTAAATCAAGCCGAAGCGGTATCAGCAGTACGGTAAGTACGGATTTCCTTAAATCAAATACAGAATTATGGATTCAAATACGGATTATTCAAGTGCCCCGTATTTAAAATAATCCGAAAACCGGATTGAATTAATTAATTTAAGGTGAGATAAAATTAATCGCAAACAGTGCTTGATTCAAGAATTTCTAAATTGGTTTAATCCCGATTTATACTTGATATAATACAAAACTGAGATTAGTTTCTAACCCTAACACTTATCCCAGAGAATTAGAGATAGAGAGAATATTATTACTTACTTACCCGTTACACATGTTTATTTCACTTTTGTTGCATTCCGCCCTCTGTTTACAGAAAATGTCTCAATAATAAGACACCAGCAGCATGCCTGCTATGGGAGTCACCAACCGTACAACAGAGTGATTCACATTCCAGTTGCAATTCGTAATTTCAAGAGGGATACGGACTTTAATATAGAGAGGAAATCTAAGGCGGTTTGGGTAAACACCGAAACGTGCAGGGTTTCCAGGTTTATGTGGGGATCCTATGATCCAAAATCGACTAAAATTCTTTTATCGCTACAGAGAGGGGACTGTAGGTTTCTGGTAGGCTTAATAAAGGGTCACTGTTGGACGGCAGTATACGCGAAAAGGGCGGGGCTACCGACAAGTGACAATTGTAAATTCTGTGAGGTACCAGGCGAAAAAGAGACAATGGAGCACATACTGTGTCACTATGCGGCACTCGTACGCTCCAGAGCGAACTGTCTGGGAGAACATTACTTTCAAGATTTAGGACAAATCTCTGGAATTCGACTGTTGAGACTCCTAGCATTCGCCAAGAGGGTGTGGAGTACTCTGGTGATCATCACATCAAACTTGCCGTTTTAAGTAGGGGTCATCGTATAATTTGGTAACGCTAGGGACCAACACGGTCTATGCGGGGTCTTTATTCCCGGCCAACTAGCCTCACCAAACCTATTCCCGCTATGGTTTTCTTAATAATTATACTTTGAAAATATAATGTATTTAACGCAATTATTTTAACCAATAGAATTTGGGAATTAATGCTTCTTATTTATTTTTATTTTTTTATTTATTTTGTTTAATTGCATGCTGTAAGCCCAGTGGGCTAAATAGCAGCAGTTAATACATGTTGACAGTATGTTTTTTAAAATATTACATTTATTTATCTTAATATCTCCTAAGAATATTCCTTGGCATAGATGAATAATTATTGTTCTATTATAAAATCATATTCATTTAATGCTTAATTAAAAAAAAAAAAAAATAGTAACAACAATTATAATCCGATTACTAGAATCTTACCCCCCTAAAAAATTTATCTCCATGCAAATACAGCTACAAGGTCTAGCAACAAAATTATATCAGCAACAAAATTAAAATAATAAAAAAAAAAAAAAAATAAAAAAAAAAAAACAGATCTTTAACTATTTATCCGATTCCTAAAAAGGTACTCAAATTCAACTACAGTTCCAGAAAATGTCCTCTCACTATTAGGAATAAATGTATTCCACAATCTGGCCACCTTGACCACAAAAGATCTACTCATAATTACCGTAGAATAAACAGGATATATTAACTGTGACGATCTAATCGAATTTCCAAAAATAAACTTATCCACCAAATATTGTGGGCGCTTATACTTACAAATCTTATAAAACAAAATAATCTGGCGCACACTAATATAATCATCGAAATCACAACCTAGTAATTCAAATCGATTCCCAGACACATGATCCCTTATTCGCAACTTATAAATATACCTCACTATTCTATTAAAACATAATTTGAGCCTTAATAAATTCCCGCGAGATGTACACGCAAAAACTTCCAACCCATACAGAAATACCGGCTTACAAAGTGCCAACCCAACTCGCCTTCTAGCGGCGAGAGGTAAATGACAGCCCGTACAATAAAGCCTGCGCAAGATCCAGGTTACCTTAGATATAACAGAGTCTATGTGATGATCAAACGTCAATTTATCATCAATATAAAAGCCAAGGGATTTGTAATTGTTAACCCTTTCAATTTCCACCCCATCCAAGGAAATATGTAAATTAATGTGCAAATTCCCAGTAAAAATCATCATTTTCGTCTTTGAAGGATTCAGATCCAAGAAATTGTCTTTTGACCAACATAAAATGCGCCTCAGTTCCATGTTAAGTTGGGTTTCAAAGTACATTAAATTATCTTTAGCTGAGGCCGCCAATAATTGCATATCATCAGCGTAAGTGTAACACGTAAAATTAGAGAACTCCCGGAAAACATCGTTCACATACAACAAAAAAATCAAACGCCCAAGTATCGAGCCTCTGTATATGTTCAATGAACGCGAACATAGATCTCTCACTTGTACCAACTGTCTGCGATCAGTTAAAAATGAATAAATAAGCTTAGTGGCCATTGTGCCAAAGTTAAATTGCTCCATTAACTTACAGGCCAATAAGTCATGGTTCAAGGAATCAAATGCCTTACGAAAATCTAAAAAAATTAACACACTTATCAAACGTCTATCTATATTTGAGCGAATGTTCTCAACTATATCCAGCATCAAATTAGTGGTATTATATCCCTTTCGAAAGCATGATTGAAATGGATTGATGATATCCAATTCATTCAAATAGTCAAGCATTTGATCCCTTAAAATTATTTCAAAAATTTTCGAGCAAGATGGCAATATAGTAATCGGGCGATAGTCAGTCATTGAAGTAGGACGCTTCACTTTGGGAATAGGTACAACCCTGCCCACTTTCCAGTTTAAAGGAAATACAGATCTTGTAATACAAGAATTGATTATATAAGTCAGATGAGGTATTATCTCATCAAAAATATATTTTACAAATTTTAAAGGCACACCATCAACACCTACTGCATTCGATTTCACCCGCATCATCGCGTTAAGGACTTCCATCTCCGTCACATTTCTAAACCCAAAACCGCCATCATTTAAGTAGGCATCGAACGATATTACATTAGGAGATATTGGTGGCATTCTAGAAAACTCGTTAAACTCGTCCGGATCAATATCCGCACTATTAGCAGACTCGCCTATTACCCCTACAGATCTAAGCCTCCGCCACATCTGAGACTGTGTACAACTTGAAAAATTACTATATTTTTTTATGTATTTACATATATATTTTGTGTGCCGTTCTTTGGTTTTTTTAAGTATGTATTATCGAGAATTTTAAAAGAAAAATTTGTTATTGTTTTTTATATTGTTAATGAGGCTCTTCAGCACTTTTTCGTTTCTTTTTTTACTTTATCAGATTTTTTTTTTATTTAATTTAAAAAAAATGTTAAATTCTTTATTTTATTTAATATATTCATTGTTTAATACTTTAGCCTTTTAACATTATTTAGCTTTGTTTTTCAATATTTTATTTTATTTTATTTCAACAAATTATATCATTTTCCGTAGATAACAAACTAAAACACGTCTACTCTGCTGTCATGTCGGCTTTATTTAGCTTCTTAAACATGGAAACTATCTGTAATTTTCTTCATGTATTGCTGTTGTTGTTTCTACAATAAACTTTTGCAAGCACATACGTATTCACGCAAATTTTCGAAAGTCATCCCATCTGGGACTGCTTTAAGTACTTTTTGGTTTTATTCGTACTTAAATTTTAAAGAACGGCTCGTACTAAAGTAAGAAACAACAACTTAAGTTTAGTACAAATTTTTTCTTTCTGTATGGAGTATTTCGTCTAATGAAGCAATGCTATAAGAAAACACTATTTGGGATCACCAATAACATAATGGTGGACCAAAATAATTATCAGTGGCCTTGTAAAGTAAAGTATGGTGAAGTTCTCTGACGATCTTACGATATTGGTCCGTCTGTCCATCCATACGTCTGTAATAATGCTCGACTCGCCATAGATGACTTAAGAAAATACATTTTGCTAAAAGTAATTTTTAGACAGACAAATTCATTTAGTATTAAAATGGGACTAACTGGCCCTTTTTAATCAACTTGCCCTATACAAATGTATTCCCCCGAATGAACATTTGTTATGATAACGGTCATATGGAATATGCTAAAGTATCAGTCGCAACCAAAAATAATTATTTTATGCGAAGGATCACCAACAAAATAATTGTGGACCAAAATAATTATCAGTGACCTTACAAAGTATATAAAGTGTGGTGAAGTTATCTGACGATCTTACGATATTGGTCCGTCTGTCCGTCCATCCGTCTGTAAAAAATGCTCGACTCGCCATAGATGACTTAAGAAAATGCTAAAGTATCAGTCGCTAGCAAAAATAATTATTTTATGCGAAGATTTGGCCGTTGAAAAAATAGGTTAATTTGATCTACTATTTCATTTAAGCCCCATACAATAAACAACATTTCACGAAATGGGCTACACGCTATAAATTTAAACAATAAAATTTGTGTTTATTAACTACTGGATGTTAAAGGGAAATTGTATAAATTAAAAAGCTTAAGTAGCCTAATAAGCAGACTTATGTACATAAAATTTGACATTCTTGCGTTATTAACTTTTATGACCATTTTTTATTGGGCACCAGAAATACTCATTTATGCCTAGGATAAAATTGTTTAACCAAAACGAAATTATTATGGATTTTTCTTTATTTTATGTTTGTGGTTTAACTATTAATATTGTCCAAAGATTAATAAAAATGCTTAAAAACTTTATTTTGCTTAGCTTTCCAACTTTCGAACTAATTACACCTAATAAATTCCCAATAAGTCACGTTCAGTCATTACTCATTCCATGAATCGAACGACAAAGGAATCTAGAGTAGTTTTAATGTGCAATCTATCTATTCTGACATACCCAACGACTGTTTATCTATCTAAAAGAATTGTATACCTCCTTTCATACACCTCCAACTCCAAAAACAATTACTTTTTTCTTTGTCATTTTATGGCTCATTCAAAAAGGTATCCAAAGAAACTGTCATTCAATGACCACTTCAAATCTTTAGAGATTAATACTCAACACAAATAAAAGAAGAGGCAAGAACTTATACAAAAAATAAAAAAAATCTTTATTTTACTTTGTGAACAAACCATTATTCCATCCACACCACACCATACTCATCATCTTAGTTTCTTTGCAGCCTCGTCTAACCAAAACCCATTGAAGTAATCTTGCTAACGACTCTGCAAAACAACCATTTAAACTCTCACAGGACGTACAATAGATAAAGAAATTATAAAATAAAAAAGCGAGAATTTAAGAATAATACAAGTAAGGGAAACGATAGGAAACGAAAGAGGGCAGAGAAGACATTTAAGTACTCGTACAATGTTGTTGACGATACGTCTGTTGTCATCAATAAAAATAAAAAGTAACAAAAATGGCCATTTGACAAATTTTTTTTTTTATTGTTTTTTCCTATATTTTCTTACACGAAAAATAGGCAAAAAAAACATTTAATTCCCACCAAAGCGAAAAGGCAAAAGTATTTGAAGAGAAGTAAAAGTAAAAGTTTTGTTACTTATAAAAATTTCTGCAATTAAGCGATTTTTTTTTATGACAGTGTCCGTTTTTGTGGATATAATCGCAGAAATACAGCAAAGTTGTTTCACATCGCTTGAAAATTGAGTGTAAATGAGAAGTTAGCATCTGTTTCTTTACAGTATGAAAGTTTTTTTTAACAATAAAAGTATTGACATATTGCACTGGATCATAGAGAGGGTAATAAATCAGATTTTTATTTTTATAATTTTTGAGAAAAAACAATTCTGGAAATATTCAAATCTACCTGCTCTTAAATTGTCGTGCTATTTTGTCTAGTTTTTGGTAGTTAAAAAATTTATTTTTCTTATTAAAAAATTTGTATAAATCCTTTTAACCCTAAGATTCTCGGTAACATCTTGGTCTGGCCAGACCACAATTAGAACAGCTAAAAAACCCCAATTAAATAAAAAGTAAATAAATATATTTTTTTATTGAACATATGCTTATTATTTTAGATTATACGAATTTGTTATAGATATTATTATTTAATTATTTTATTCTACATTCAAGTCATCGTAAATGGAGTCTTCCATTTCTTTTTCGCATCTACCACAGATGAAACGAGTTTTGCGTTTGGTTTTTGCAGTTAAATTGAACTAAGCGCATAATGGGCCGTAGTTTTCTGATTTGATTCGAACTTGATTCATTCGATTCCGATTATATTCTTTATAGAATTCACGTTTCTATTTTTTTTTTTTTTTTGATATTTTGTCCTCTTTGAAAGATATTGCATGCAAAAAAATAAAAAATTTGTTCTGGCTAGGCAAGGAGGGTAATTTCATAGACTTTTACATAAAAATGGAATTTCACCCCACTAATTTATTCCAATCGAATCCAAATTAGGTACATTCGATTCAGCACATATCATTTATACAATTCACTTCCCTGTTTTTTCTTTTTTTTTTTTGATTTTTTGTTATATTCAAAAAATATTGCACGCAAAACATAAATTTGGTCTGGCCATTAATTAATTAAGCTTGAGATCTCTCTTCTTTTTTTATAAAACATATTGAATTTATTTAATTCAATATTAAAAAGATTAATACAAATTTGTAAAGGTGAAATGAAAGTCAATTTGTGTAATATCAAAATTGTTTTTCTTCTACTGAAAATTTTTAAATTTTGAATTAATTCGCAAATAATCAGAAAGATTAATTGCAATATCTTAACATTATAGGAGAAAGAAAAATAGAAAAATTTAGTTCAAATGAAAGTTACCCCGAAATAAAGTGGTTTTTAATCAAGAATTGAACTAGAATCTTAACTAGAACGCAAATTGAAACATGAAGCAAAAGTTAAATAAACTTTCCCTCAGTGTTGCTAAATTAAGCCATTTTTTTCATCTTGATATGCTATCAATTGAGTCATTAAAGTGATTTGTACACCCTCCACAACTAATAGTAAATAAGGGATTATCAGATTTGTCATTCAGTTTGAAATTGTTTTAAAGTTCATCTAAGAACCCATAGAAAATATATATTTTCGATCCCTGAGTAAGTCAATTTAGCCAAGTCCGCTGTCGGTTTCTTACAATCACGCTCACATTCGGACCACTAAAAAGAAAAGAATAGTTTCGATGTGAAATTGTTTCTAGTTATTTTAAGTAGTTTGAGATTGAAACACAATCGGCGCAGCAAGCGTAGAGATATGAACCCAAATGTGGACCAACCTCCCTTAAAATTTCTTCGATTTTTACGGTTGGAAGTTGAATTACCCAGCAGATAAAGTAACTAGTATTAAGCTAGAAAGATACTTGTGGGTTGTTACTTCAAACTACCCTAGGGGAAAGGGAACTAACACTAAACTTGTTACGTGACAAGTCACTTTAACATGGCGTTGTCCTACGAGAGGTTAATTGACACTTTGTAACAGTTCACTGAAATAACCTTCCAATTTCGATTATAATAATGCCTGTCGCAGATATTGTCACAAATGAACCATGTCAATATGATAGATCCCCTTCATATAAAGTAATAGAACTAGAGAGAATCAGCCACTACCCGCACAAAATCCAGTTACATGAATAGTTTTGTTGCAATTACCTTTCCTCTGGACCAACTACACTCTAAACACATTATCACCAGTTAAGTGATATGTCTTGTTTTCACATATCACAATTCGTTCTTTTTAATTATAAGATTTTGTTTACTGGTCACGGGATAAGTGCTTTAAGAGCAATTGACACAAATTTCCCGCAGGGTAGTTGCACTATGAAATTTTTTCATATATCAGACTATCGTATTTAAAGTTGGGTTGTCACTGGAGCCCAAATAGTTTATTTGTATTTTATAATAATTTAAAAGTAGTTGCTTTTTTACAATATAAGTACTAATAAAAAGCAAAACTTAGTTTTACAATAGCAGAGATGTCAAGCCCATACCTGAAATGGCGAAATTAATTCACACACATTCTTCACGCGCATTCTTACGCTTTTTCATTTAGTCCACAAGAGTACACAATTCAGTCGCCAACTGTAAAGTGACTTGTGCCCATGCGGCGGTTGCTAACATATTTCTTATATTTTTTATTGAGAATACTTGCCTCTCTATTCACTACTATTAATATGAAGCAATACATATACAGTTTACATTTTGTATAATTCTAAGCATTTACCCCTGGAACCAGAGAGACAGTCTGAGGGATTATTATTATTTATTTCCCTGTTAAGCCCTGTTTTACTTTTGTTGACAAAAGGAACTCTCAATTATAAGAAGCCAGAAGAATGCCCCGATATGGTTTTCGTCATCACTCTATATTGTAACTTTGATGTATTCAACTAAACATCTAAGTAACAAAGACAAAACGGTAATTTTCGTCAACTCTAAGCCCAACCAAAAATTTAAGTTTTTCTTTTTATAGTATTGTTGTTGTTTCTACAACAAACAACTAAATTGTTTTTATTTACTTTTGAAGTGTTGTTGTTCCAACAACGAACAAGAAGTAGATCGTTTTTAACAACTTTTGTTATATTGCTATTGTTTCTATAACAAACGGCGTCACGTATAAAGCTGTGCAGTGGAAATGTTACCATCTTTCAAATTTTTCGATTAAACTTGAAATTAACTCGTAAAAATCTTTACAGGGAAGTTTTAAGCGGTTCTCTTACGAAGGCAAGTTGATATTTGGATTCTTATGTAGTGTTCGGAGACATAATAGAAAGAACTGCTCATGTGCGCAATCTAACTCTTAGAATGGTCCTCATACTGGGGATTCCAGACGACCGAAGCGCATTCCAGAATAGGCGTTACAAACTAAATATATAATTGTTGTACGGCATAAGGATCATCAAACTCCTTTCGCTAACATTTGATAAACTTAAGGAGACGTTTGGTCTTGTTCTGCGATATATGTGCGCATTAAAATAAAGGGCCGATGTTGATTTTGAATAAAACACAAATTACTAAGGAAATTATTGTCATTTCTTTTTATAATGATAATATTGGTATGGTTCAATTATGTATGGAACAAAATATCGGCGGCATACCTCCATCCGATGGTCCAAATTTTCGATGACGCTGAGTCATAATTGAGGTTTTATGCAGTCAATGTGCTGAATTAACTCATCCGTTAGCTTTTGAATTGTTGCTGGCTTTTCGACGTACAGCTTTTCGTTCAAATAACCCCAAAGAAAGAAGTCCAAAGGTGTCAAATCACATGATCTGGGCGGCCAATTGACATCGGCACCACGTGAAATAACACGGCCATTGAATTTGTCGCGCAAAAGGGCCATTGTTTCTTTAGCTGTGTGACAAGTGGCACCACCCTGTTGAAACCACATATCATCCACATCCATATCTTCCAATTCGGGCCATAAAAAGTTCGTTATCATCTCACAATAGCGAACACCATTCACAGTAGCTACCTGACCGGCTTCATTTTGGAAAGAAATACGTCCCGATGATGCCGCCAGCTAATAAGCTGTACCAAGCAGTCACTCTTTGTGGGTGCATTCGTTTTTCGATAATCACTCTTGGATTATCATTCGCCCAAAAGCGGCAATTCTGCTTATTGACGAATCCACTGAAGTGAAAATGTGCCGTTTTGATTTGAACGCCCATTTTCATAATAAGCCTGAATAACTTTAACGCGTTGCTCGATTGTGAGTGAGTTAGGCTCAAATTGAGAAATTTCAAATGAAATTCAAAAAAAAACTTGACGTTTAGGTGTGGTTCACATTTAACATCGGCCCTTAAAATAGGGCGGGCCGATTTAAAAATCGCCCAAGCGGCAAGAAAAATCGTATTCTAGGAATCAAAATAAAAATCTTTGCATAAGGAACCATACCTTTAAAATTAATTCTGATGTTGCTTATGTTGACCCAAAATTAAAATCTTGGAAAATCCCACTTTGACCCATTTCAAGTATTTCAAGTGCCCCCAATCGAGTATAAATGTATGAAAAAATACACTTTTAGTAAACAACATGTTATAGCTATACGTATGTTGAATCATAGGGGTGCATTGGTGGTATTGATGATATAACCGTTGCTCCTTGCTCTTCATTTTCCATCACAAATGCATCGACTGTCAGTCTTCTCTGATTATGTTGATCGTGCATAAACTTTTTGAGGCGTGACTTTTTTCACACTAAGTCCCATTTGGTCACTAAAAGTGTCTTTTTTCATAAAAAGTGTAATTTTTTTTCACTAAAAGTGACTATTTCCTAAAAAAAAAGCAACTTTTTTCAAAAGTTCCTAAACTTTCACCACATTTTTTGAAGAAAGTTAAAGTAATTCTAAAAATAAATATTTTTTACAAACAGTAACTCTATTCTAGAACAAGCCAAGAATTTTAGAAAAAAACCTAATTTTACATGACTTTCTTTAGATAAAGCCCTACTTTTACAAAAAGTCTCATTTTTTCGCTTATTGCTTTTTCAAAAGTTTGATTTATTAGTTGTACCACATGGCGTATGCATGTTAATAAATTGGAATTCAATAATACTCATACGTAACCAAGTAACTTGACAGATGTTTTCCTTGCAGATTTTGCTTAAAAAAAAAGATAACAAATATGTACAGTGTAAATAATTTGTATTAATGTACATTGTACATTAATACATATTGTTTTATTTTTATTGCTATATTATCATTGAAAAGTTGTAGGGATTTTTGTATAGACAATTTTTTTTAACGCGTAGGGACAGATACGGATTTTTTCAGGCTGCTTTAGGATTTTCAAAAAAGTGTATAACATCACTGTGCCCAGGAAGACCACAGAAAATAAGTATGACCCTCTGAAGGAGTTGCCTCTCTCTAATTCGCCTAGATCAACATGAATATATCCTTGCGTTGAAACGATTCCATCTCCTTAAACTTGTATGAATTTTACATGCTGAAAATATATAATAATTTGTTATTCTCTTATTTGTGAAAGATCAACGAAGCGAAGAAAAATTTATAATTATTTGAACTCATTTCATGTTGTAAATTCCTTCCTTCAATAAAAATAATTTAATGAAAATTTAATTTGATCAACAAAAGACTAATTAAAATATCAAAAACTTCAATTAAAAACCAACCGTTCATTTAAAAATTACAATTCACAGAAAAAAGTGTTTTATCAATTAAAAAAAATTGTTTAAAAAGTATTTAAATTTAATAAATGTGATAATTGAATCAATTATTTTTTTTTTTTTTTGTTGAAAGAAAATTAAAAATTTAATTTTGATTTAATTAACATTTTAGTTGTTTTGAAGTAAATTTTCAATTAAAATTTTAATTAAATAACAAAAAATTTTAATTGACTTTTTTCGTTTAAAATAAAATAATTTAAACATGTAGAATTGTTGTTGGGAATTGTCAATATTTATTTAAATAAATTAACACATTGTTTGAAATGGAAAAGTTTTTTGATCCCTTTTTTATTTAAAATTTTAAATATCATTTATTGAAAATATTTTTTCAAATTTTTAAAATTTTTAGTTATCAATATAATCATTTTGGTTATAGGTGCAAAATCAACAACTTGTTTGCTTGATAATATGAATTTGGAATAAATTTGGTGATTGGAGAAATTTAATAATTTTTTCTGTGTTGTTATAAAATAGCTATGGTTCAAGCTCCTGTATGTTTACATTTGTCCTTCAAGTTGTACTTAAGTTTTAAAGACAAAGTCTTGACAAAAAGTACGAAAAAACAAGAAGAAAGGAAAAAAACATGTAAATAATGTGGTTCATATTCAACATCGGCCCTTAAAATTTAACCACCCTTTACATACATTTTATGATTAAGTAATAAACGTGGATCGATTTTTTCAAGTTGATACTTATTGAGTGTAAATCTACAGAGTTATGGACTTCTTTGGTGAAAGAACATGCGCTTACATTTTGTTAAGTTCAGATCCATCAAATTTTTTATATTAAGTTAAAAATGTATAGATCATTTTGGAGTAAGAAAGACAAAGTTGATCTTTTGCAGCTTATGAAAAGATTTATATAATACTAGCATTTAACCCGTTACTTCGATAGCACCTCCTTTTCTTTCATGGGCACATAAGGTTTTAATTTTTTCTTTGTAATAGGTACGATTTTCACCTCTTAAACGTTAGAATTTCGAAAATGTACCAAATTTTTATTTGTATTTTTAGATACGTTACGAATGTGATATTTTTTTATTTCAATGTTTATTGGTTTAAAAGATAGATGGCATAGCAAAAAAGTTTTAAAATACAGGTTTTACCCGTTTACTCCCCAAAAAGACCAAATTTCAAAAAAGTACCAGCACCTCTCCGTTTATTTTTTTTTATTGAACAACAATAAGTGCTAAATTTTTGAATAAAAAAAAAAATGTTTTGTAAAAAAGTACCAAAAATAGTTACAATTTTTACCCCTTAAATGTTCAAATTTCGAAAAAGTACCAAATTAGTATTTGGATTTTTTAGATAAGTTTCAAATGTGATATAACGCTTATTTCTATGTTTATGGGTTTAAAAGATAGATGGGGTGACAAAAAAGTACCAAAATACAGATTTTACCCGTTTACTCCCTATTTCCCCTTTTTGGTACTATTTTCTCCCCATTGCAGCATACAAAATTTTGTTATTGTAGTGGTAGTCCATAATTTAATACGTATATGTCAATAAATAAAAAAAAAATGCTATGTAAAAAAGTACCAAAAATAGTTACGGGTTTTACCCCTTAAATGTCCGAATTTCGAAAAAGTACCAAATTCGTATTTAGATTTTTTAAGATAAGTTTCAAATGTTATATAACCCTTATTTCTTTGTTTATGGGTTTAAAAGATAGATGGGTATGACAAAAAAGTACCAAAATACAGGTTTTACCCGTTTACTCCGTTAAAGGGCTGAATTTCCAAAAAGTACGAGACACCTGTAAGCTTTTTTTTCTAGAGCGCAACGATAAGTATAAAATTTTTTTTGTATCTCTTTAAGTTCTAGAGACATAAGGTTACCGAACTTAACCCACATTCGAATTTCCAAAAATCCCGTCTTAGTTGATCGATTTGGGGGAGAGACCAGGCCCTGGTCCAAATTTCAAGTTTTTACCTTCAGGCATTTTGGCTGTGCGATGATGAATCAGTCAGTGAGTGAGTAAGTCAGTAACGTTACAATTATATATATAGATGAAAAGATTTATTATGACTTAATAAATAATAATACTGGTTCCAATATCCAGGGATAACCTTCAGGTACTCCGGACAGAACAGGTAAAGCTTTAGAATTAAAATTTTGAACAATATGTACAGATATTTGCTCTTTAAACTGTACATCCATTTAGAAAGTATAGACGAGAACCTGATATTATCCAACTTAAACATAAATAAGTCATAATTTACTTTATCAAATGCTTTACTAAAATCTATTTAAATCGTATCAGCTGGGTTGCAAGAATATAATGAGGACATTGCTGTAGTTGTAAATTCCAAAAGATTTATAGAAGCCGAACGTTTTTTTCGAAGTCCATGTGGGTATGGTAAGATCAAGGAAGATACTTGATGTGATATAATTTAGTCACAACTTTTTCAAAGAGTTAAGGGACAAAACTTAATTTAGCTAGACGTATATAGAGTGAAATATTGGACCCGCAACGGGATTTAAAGAAAGTTATTAAGAAATATTTATTCTAGCAATCGGAGAAATAACCATTGAAAAGTGAAACGATATATAAATTAGTTAACAACTAGAAATTTCACTGGAAAATTTCGTAAACATTTGTCAGTTATCCACCATAGTAGGTCCCATATAAAATCCTCTCTTAAAAATCACCTTAATACTCCTAAAGCTTAAACAAATTTTATAATTTTTACTGCCTGGCTCACAATGTCGACAAGAGCATTTCTTTCGTATATTTATATGGAAAACAAAAACAAATTTTAGTTTTTTATTATTGTTTTTAATATAAATATGCCAAAGAAATGTTATTGTCATCATTGTGGGCCTTCCAGTTAATTTACTGGGTGATGGGAGGCCCACAATTTAACTTAGGGCGTTTTTAAGGCGTACTCTCGTAATTGAATTTGTCATAGATCCCACTAAAAGCCTCCTGAAGTATTCTCGATGGAGGGTATTTAAGATTCGGTATAGCTGAATATGGCATTTCTACTTGTTTTATGTTTGTTTCTCTTAGAGAATTCTGAAACGCATTTTTCATACGTTTAATAAAAACATGCCCTTAATTGCTAATTTTTTCTTGTCCAAACAAATTTTTTATGAATTTAGTTTTTTTTTTTATTTTTTCGTATAATGCGAAAAGTTTATATTGCTTTTATGGATTATATGTTTTTTTTTTTTATACTGTGATTTTTCAAAATCAAAGTAACTCCCTTGTGCTAAAATCCTCCTCATTTTGTGAAAAGTTTTGCTAAACAAATTGTTTTTGTTGGACCTAAAGCCAAGAAAAAAAATATTACCTTCTTTTTTTAATTTTACTTTGTTTGCAGACAATCGGCCATTAATGTTAAAATTGATGTTTTCTCAAACTAAATGACATTTATTAATGTTTTTAATGAATTCATAAAAGAGGCAAAAAAAAAAAATACGAAAAACTTTGTTAAATTGTAACTGAATGACAATGATGTTGATTGGAGTTGTATGACCATAAAAATTAATTTATTTTTTTTTGTCTTTTTTGTTAAGACTTTTCGTAAACGCTTTGTCAATACAATTTCGTTAAAATCAAATTAATTTAATATAGAAGTAAAACGAAATGATTGATTTGAAGGTATAAGAGGTGGTAAAATGTAGTATTCGATGTAACAGTGCTCTAATTCTAAGTCTGTTTAGGTTGGCTTCTAATTAAGGTTTTTGTTCACCAAAAAGAGAATTGCCTAAATAAATAAGTAAGAAATTAAAGCCGAACTTGCCCGAATATTTGGTACAACTATTTGAAAATTTTTCTAGAGTGTACGATACCTGGGAAAGGCTCTATGAACTTCGCGTACAAAGTACGAGGGCAGATCAATAAGTCCGTGACTTTTCAAATTTCCCTCGTAGTTATATGAAATGCAACACTGCTCCCATCAAATACCACCTGTTAATAGACCAAGTTCCGTCATTTACTTTGCGTTTAAAAGCTGTTCAATACATACAAATGGATTTTTTTATAAATGGAAAAAAGTGAATTTCGTGTGCTCATACACATTATTTTTTGCATGAAACAACCGTCAATCAAACCAAGCAAAAGCTTGATAAATACTATGGAGACTCTGCTCCATCGATTTCCATGGTAAAAAAGTGGTTAACTGACTTTGGTTGTGGTCGCACAAGTACAAATGACGCTGAACGTTCTGGGCGGCCAATTGCAGTCAATACACTCGAAAATATCGTAAAAATTCACGATATGTTGTTGGCCGATAGAAGAGTAAGAGTGCGTGAAATTGTTGATGCCATAGGCATTTCATGTGGCAGTTTGGTTTCGATTTTAAATGATCAGCTGGGTTTAAGAAAGCTGTCTGCAAGATGGGCGCCGCGTTTGCTCTCTATCGATCATCAACGTAATAGTGTGATAACTGCAAAGGATTGTTTGGAGTTGTTTAACCGCAATTCGAATGAGTTTTTGCGGCGTTTTGGAACTGTGGAAACATGGATCCATTACAACACTCCGGAGACCAAACAATGGGTTTCTCTGGGTGAACCGGCAACGAAGAAGGCCAAGGTAAGTTTGTCGGCCAATAAGGTGATGGCAACAGTTTTTTGGGATGCACGCGGGATAATCCACATCGATTACTTTCAAAAGGGAAAAACAATCGGTCCAACTTATTGGACCGATTTAACGAGGATTAAAAAGAAAACGACCCCATATGGCCAAGAAAAAAGTTCTTTTTCATCAAGATAATGCACGGGTGCACACGTCTCAATGGCAAAATTATATAAATTGGGCTACGAATTGGTACCTCATCCGCCATATTCTCCGGATTTAGCCCCCAGTGACTATTTCCTATTTCCGAACCTAAAGAAATGGCTCGATGGAAAGAGATTTAGCTCCCAAGATGAAATTGTTGGTTAAACAAATGCCTATTTTATGGACCTCGAAAAATCCTATTTTTTAGAAGGAATACACAAATTGGAGAAACGTTGGACTAAGTGTATTGAGCTAAAAGTAGATTATGTTTAAAAATTTATTTATTTTTTTTTTTTTTGTAAAAAAAACTGTGTTTCGTTCAAAAAGTCACGCAGTTATTGAACTACTTAACATTTATTACACATTTTAGTGAACATTAATAACACAGAAAGTATTTTAAGGTTTGGATGATCGCTTGCGAAATATAAGTAATATATATATATCTTTAAAATTAGAATTTTTTAGTTAAAAGAGATAGCGTCTGCATCTGCATCAGGAGCTAAAAATAGATAATACTATTTAGTTTTATTTTCTTCGACCTTTTAGTATAAGTTTGATATAGTAAATATTCAACCGCAAGGTCAATTATATAAAAAATTATTTATTTTTTATCCATTATTTCGTTATCTTAATGGATAGCTTCTTCAGGGATTCAGATATTTGCTTTTTCCCTTTTTTCAAAAAAATAAAAAAAAAGAAAAAACCAAATATCTGAATCCCTGAAGAAGCTATCCATTAAGATAGCGAAATATTGGATAAAAAATAAATAATTTTTTATATAATTGACCTAGCGCTTGAATATTTATTACATCAAAAATAAATAATACTACAGAAAATTTAAAAAAATTTCCATTTTGTTGTGCTGTGTTATCGATTATACTATTAAAACTAACAAGAAAACTTATTTTCTTACAGAACTCAAAAAAAAACCTTACTCATTCTTGTTAAAGCAAATTAAAAATTCTATTAAACCCAAACCAAATGCAAAATCGACTGAAGTGCTTAACGACCTAACGAATCCTGAAAAAAAACCTTAAATTACTCAACATTTTCTTAAGCACACAAAAAAAAAAACCATCGTCATAAATATGTAAAGAATTTCAATAAATTTCTGATGACAATTTAATGACACGTTAGCAAGTCGGTAGACCAAAAAGTTGCATTTACAACCACAAAATGTGAAGCTAGCGAAACACCTACATTTAACCTGCAACAAAGTCAGAATGTAAAACAAATAACAAAAAGGACCTTTTAGAGAAAAAACAAATGACACCGTAATCACAAACGTTACTTAAAAATCACTTTTGTCATTAATTTTTCATTTGAATGGTGGGCAGCTAAAGTTTTTAATATTGGGAATTTTTTTTTTCACTCTCCGTGTATTTTTTGTTTTATTCTCTAAGGAGGGCGTTTAACATCTACAACAGCCACAGGAATTATACCATAATAACAATAAAAAATGTGTTGCTCAAATAAGCGTAAAAAATAGTTTTTTAAAGGTAAAATTGTTGGAAATAAAAACAGAAGGCGATACAATTCTAATTTAAATGCTGCTTAACTATGAAAACCATACACTCATGGAAAAATGCGTCTTCATATTGATGATGCCCCAACATCATAATTGTGATATCAATGTTATTACAAATGGCATCATAAAGGAAAAAGGTGACATCAATCCAATGACGAATGTCATAATAAAATTTTGTCAAATGTTATGCGTCATCTATGCTATGACTACAGTGACATCAATTCGATGCCACCTATTTTGTACACTGATAGAAAAGGCGACATAACGCTGATGTATTTTATAATCAGTACAGATAAACTGTCATCAGTGCGATGACAACTGTCATCAGTGTATATATCATGATCTTCAATGCGATGACAATCTGCCATCAATGCGATAACATAATATATCATGTAATCAGTGCGATGATAAACTGTTATTAATGCCATGACAAACTGTCATCACTTCGATTACATATTATATCATGTTATCAGTGCAATGACAAACTGTCATCACTGCAATGACATAATATATCTTGTCATCAGTAAACTGTCATCAGTGCGATGACTTAATACATCTTGTCATAATATATTATTAACATCATTTGTATGTTTAAAAAGTAAAATTAGAAGTAAAAATTCCCATATTCAATATTTTTTTAAATTATTTATTTAAGCACATCATATTTTTAAAGTAGAATTATTACGAAAACCATATCGGACATGATTCTGGTGTATTATAATTGAGAGTTCTTCTGTTAGAAAGGGGCAGCATACAACAAAAGTGAAACAAACATGTGTAACAGGTAAATAAATAATGATGTTCTCTCAATTTGACCTAATGTAAATTACAATTACTCAGTTTAATGACAGTTTGTCATCGCAATGATGGCATGCTTTATAAAACCGACTCCTATTCGTCATTTTTGTGATGCCAGTGTGTTATCCCATTGATGGCATAATTAATATTTTGACCCTGATGAGAATTTGGCCTAGTGATGTTAAGGCTGATTTCACAGTGATATAAGGTGTCATGGGACCAAAACGAAGACACTTGGCATAGTGCTGATGTCAAAATACATCAGCGTTATGACGCCTTGTCTATCAGTGTAGTAAAATAGAGGCATTATTCTACATTATACATCTATACACAAAAGTCTACCAGCTAGAAATTACCCATGCACATATTTAGTGCTTTATTTAAACCTTTAACAAGATTTAAAACAGAACTTTAACACAACTTTAATGGAATTAAAAGTGAACTAGAATTGAACCAGAACTGAACAAGAACTTAAATAAATCCTTTTCTTATACACCTATTTATGAACTTATCCTGTAGCGCGCGTTCAATAAATCACTTTCAATTATTTCACACAAACTGCTTGTCAAAATTCGTTTAAATTTATAGGCGTGGCACAGGCAGCATAAAAATTTATCGTCAATTTCATTCTCCAACTCCAAATGGTTGCTTTTATCAAATTTATTTTGTAAAAATTCACAAGAAATTTTGAAAATACTATTTTTATTATATTCATCACATTTATATTTTAAGAAATATATTTTTGAAACGAAACACAAAAATTAATTTGTGATCAGCTCTGAACCAGAGTTGAAAAACCTGCAGTCTGCACCAAAAAGTGTTGAACAAAAAATGAAAATTTGTATGCAATTTCGTTATTGAGTTGGTTTGACAGTGCCTGTTTACATTTAATGAATCAGAAGTAAAAGCAACAGTTTTTTTTTTGGCCAATGACAAATGAAGAAGTGGTATAAATGGCAGTAGTTAAACTTTGACTGCAGTTTTATAAACGCTGCTCTGAACATGAAATTGCCAAATAAACGTAAAGGTCAATTTGTAAGCAATCTAGTGGTAAATTTAAAAAGTGTGAGTGTATTAAAAATATATTTCCAGGTGGCTCGATTTTCTGCGCTTGATGCAACAACTTGATGTTCCTCTTTAATACGTGTCGAAAATATTTTTAAAATGCATTTAAGACTTAATCAAATTGTAGCTTGTGGCTTTCAATTAAAAATGTAACGTCTAATTGTGTATGAGTTTTCGAGAGGGCACAAAAAGAAAATACAAATATTTTTACAGGCTAATGGCGTATAGTCTGAAATAGATATTAAACTAAGCCAGATCTGAGCTTTAGTTTCACCAGAACTTAACTAATTTACACTAAAAAAAGCACCAAGTAACCTCTGGCTAACGTGTACTAAACTACGGATTATGTCGGTAAGTAACGTTTGTAAAGGAGTTCCGTTAAAAATCTGTTAAGCCAAGTTTTTTTATTTGTTTGCATGTGTGTGACTTCCTATAAATGTAATAGAAAAACGGATATGCTAACAACACCCACAAGATTTAAACTACAACTTGTAACAACAAACACAACAACAACACTTAACTTTTGTGTAATTAACTCCAAAGTGGTAAAGGAAAAACATTGTGCAAAACTAATGAGAGGTATAAAACGAGTTTAAAAAATGTTAGCAGATTTATAAAAATCATATTTATAACAAAAACAAGTAAAAGTGCTGTATTAGGCTATGGCGAATCTTTAGCACCCTCCACCGAAGGTTATTATATATCAGGCTTTTTATGGGAACTGTGATATCGATTTACGTGAGTACCTGGTTTGAGACATAACTTCGCGGTAGATCCCAACCATTTGGTGTGTGAATATTTAGCCTGTACCAAATGCCTTTGTGTGAGTGAAAGATAATTTGCACACGCAGGTAGAAATTTGAATGTATAATTCTCCAGTCCTTAACTGATCGTCACCCTTCCCGAGACCGTGGGCTTATACCATAGCCACCACTTGCAACCCAATAGTACTTCATCGTTAAAATGGCTGCTCTTCGCTTAACCCTTTGGCGAGTTCACGTCTTGAAAAACGAACTACCGCATAGGACGGTTAACAACTGACTTAAGAACAACCTTCTATTAGAAAAGCAAGGCTTCGGCAAAGACAATCACTCTGATAGACAGGAAGCATTTCTTGCAAGAACTAACGTAGACCTTACCAATAGTCAGACCGGTGCATGCACTTACAGAGGACTAACGACTCCCGCGGCACCGTCATTGAAGTATTGAACTACAACTTCGAAGCCAATGAAGTCTATATGACCCCAAGAAGCTCTGTCTTTTCAAGTTTGGTGCACTCCAATGCATTCGTACTAGATTAATATTTAACCAAGTTATTTTTCCCCAGAGGATGTAACACCAAGATGTATGGGCTCCTCAAGGTTTCATTAACTACGCCCCTAAAAGGCGCAGTATATCTCCCGGGGTAACCATTTGGGAACTACAAATTATCGACCAATCTTAACAAAAACCGACCTCAAGTATTATAATATGTTTCGATTTGTAGACCTATGACAAATTATACTAGTAGAAATTTTGTGCTGGACTAAAATCCCATTCTATAACTAGAAAAAAATTTACATCAGAATTGTTCCTTTGTTTTGAGTCTTTCGAAAGAGATCCTAATTTCAATAGAGGACAGATAAACGAACATGATTGGAACGATTCAAAGTAACTCAATGGAGTCTTCTATGCACGTAGAGAAAAAATATGATTAGATATGGTCACCTCCAACAAAACTAATTTTAGACAAAATATTAAAGATATTATGTTTAAATTTAACCATATTATTATCACCGACAAACATATAATTGTTAAATTAGTGCTCCATCAAGAAGCCACAACCATATTATGGTTGCCTCTAAACATGTTATGGTTAAATATGACAATAATTTGTTTTTAAATTAACAATAGTATTTTCCTCTTTTCAAAGAGCAACATGCTTTGGTTGAAAATCAACCATGCTATTATAAATGTTAAACATATTTTAGTTATTACTAACCAAAAGATGTTCGGAGGCAACCATAATATGGTTGTGCCTTCTTGATGGAGGACTAATTTAGCAATAATATGTTTGTCGGTGACAATAGTATGGTTAAATTTAAACATAATATGTTTGCAATTCTCTTTAAAAATAGTTTTGTTGGAGGTGACCAAATTTAAACATATATTTTCTCTGGGTGTGGGTATTAAAAAGTTTTACAAGGATTGACAAACTTATGGTGCCTAATTGTGAACGGTACACAAATAGTACACCGAAAAAAATAAAAATTGTATCTAAGCACCAAATTCATAGCATCAAGCAAACAATTTGTTGATTTTACCAAAATGATTATATTGATTACTAAAAACAAAATGATTATATTGATTACTAAAAATTGTAAATTTTGAATATTTATTTTTCAATAAATTATATTTTTAATTTTAATTTAAAAAATGATCAAAAAACTTTGCCATTTCAAACAATGTATTAATTGATTTAATTAAATTCCCAACAACAGTTCTACAAGTTTAAAATATTTTATTTTACGCGAAAAAATCAATTCGCTGCCAGTTTTTTTCAAACTAAAATAAAAATTTTCGTTTAGAAATTTATATTGAAAACAAAAACTAATTTTATAGCCTATTTCCGATGTGCGAAAGAATTCTTTCGTTCGAATAACTACATTGAAAACAAAAACAAATTCTAAAAATTTGTTTTTGTTTTCAATGTAGTTATACGAAAGAAAGAATTCTTTCGCACATTAGAAATAGGCTATTAGTTTTTTATTGTTGTGTCAATATATTTTCCCAAGCGAAAATTTTTATTTTATTTTGAAAAACAGGCAGTAAGACTTTATGTTATTTAATTAATATTTTAATTAAAATTCTAATGCAAAACAACTACAACGTTAATTATATCAAAATTATATGTTCAATATTTTTTTTTTTTTTTTTCAACAAAAAAAATAATTGATTCAATTATAACTTTATTTTAATTTAATTAAAAAAAATTTTTTAATTGAAAAAAACTTCTTTTCAAACAATAATTTGAAATGATAAAAAAACTTAAACATCTTAATTTCTATATGAATCGTCATAATGAACAAACAAACATTTTCTTCAATAAAACAAATATTTATTAGAAAACAAAAAAATTTTATTTTAGAAACTGTTATTTTAAATATATAAAATTATTAAAAACATCTAAGAGTATGATTAATATTAAATTATTACAATAAGGGACCGCAACGACTCCGGATTGCTTTATGTAGCCCACGTCAAATTTAAAAATGTAGTCTATTTCCCGCCTCTCATTATTGTGATAAAAAAGTATCAGGTAAGAGATAAATAACTCAAACAAAATTTCATATTGTATTTTATTCGACCTTGATAATATATAAATAAAAGAACTTATTTTGAGCTCGCGACCTTTTTAAATATTTTTATTTTATAATAATTTATTTTTATTTTATAATAATTTAATTTAAATTCTGGCGATATTTCGTTTTTTCTTGAAAAACATCTTCTAGGCTGCATTGGCATATGTTTAGAACGTAAGCGCAGGAGATTCTGTTAGTACCTGGCTGCGGTACCTGAATGGCATAAGTGTTTTCTTGGTTTGTTACCTGAATTTGAGTGGGATTAGGTTTCGGTCCCACCGAACGCTTGACGATGGAGTATACTGGACATCAATTTTAGTTTCTACATTTTTTTTTACGTTGGGATCGTTTTTAGACTTGAAGAGATAATAAAGTAAAAACTAAAAAAACTTCTTATATAGAAATTAAATTTAAACAAATTTGGTAAGCTCGTTGGACCGCTATTGTAATAAAACTGATATCGATAGATCTCTGGAATTATCACTGAGATTAGGATTTATTTCGCCAAACATTAAAAACTTTTTTGTACTGCCAATATGTTACCAACACTTGGAGTAAAAAATTAGTTTTTTATATATCGTGTACTATAGAACAAACATTGAAGATTTTCTGCTGCAAATTTATGCTACAACAATAATAAATAAAATACTCATACATGTCAAATGCTACTAAAAGGAGGAAAAAGTTAAAAAATGAGAATTTTAAAATGTAAAACAATTTTTTATATGGGTGGCTCCATCGGAAATGAAATAAATTGATTTACTTTTATTAAGTTTCGAGGAAATGAGAATAACTGCTGATAAAACTGAATGTAAGTTTAAACGATACGACCCTATTGCCCAAACCGTCGCGGTAATATAATTTATAATATATGATATCAATATTGTCTCATGAACGATAGTATTTAAATTGTACCTTTCCTTATAATATCGTTTTTCCATTTAAATATCATATCGTTTTTGAAATCATATCGTTCTCTGGTTTATTGGGTATGAATTAGTCCTTGATGCAGGTTAGTAAAATTTTACACTAGAAAGCAAATTAAATTAAAGACACAATATGTTTGACAAATTCAGTTTTGTTGATAACAATGTGAAGTGTCTATTTGTAAGAAAACGTGGTAATGACTTATTTTACTCCCTATTTGTAATCGAATGTGGAAATGACTTATTTAACTCTTTTTTTGTAAGCGAATATTGTAATGGCTTATTTAACTCCCTAATTGTAAGCGAGGATGGTAAGTACTTGCCTCCAATGACATCACCGTGTTAAAATAATGAGTTAAAATGCCAATGTATAAGTAGTGACGAGTTGTTATATAAACTTTTTAGCTCATTACTTTACAATGTAAGTTTTTGCTGGGTAATTATCATTGTAAAATATTTGTGTTATTTTAATGTGTATATTTTTGTAATCTATTATTTTTTAAATTGTAAGGAATATAATTCCATAGACATATATTAAAATAAAAATTTAAAGTTTCACTTTGTCTAGTGTCGTACGGATAGATATAGTATATAGATATAAAGCTGCATTTACACATGAAAGTACTCTCATGAAATTTCTGTATACGTATTATGAATTTCACAAAAAAATAATAAAATTTCATGAAAATTTACATGAAAGTGAAATTTCATTTTAAAAATGTCGCCAAAGGGCAAACTTCATTTATTTTCTTCTTCTCTTAGGCTCTAATCATGTACAACGCAGCGCAACGCCACAGAACTAACGCAATGCCAAAGAATAACATTGAAAGCAGAAACAATGTCATAAATATTTTGTAATTTAGTTGTTGCTTTCTACAGAAATTCACATTGCGTTTTAAAATTTCAAACGCTCAATTGCTTGTGTCGTTGAAAATTTTAAAACGGTACATGAATTTCTGTTGAAAGCAACAACAAAATTACAAAATATTTATGACATTGTTTGTGCTTTCAATGTTATTGTTTGGCGCTGCGCTGCGTTGTACATGATTAGGGCCTTAGTGTTTTGCTTATTTCAAGTTTCGGGTTGCCGAAGAAATTATTCAAGCCTAACTTCAGGCATACGTTCAAAATAATATTTATTTTTATTAGTTTTCATGATATTTATAAATTTTAATCAGAATCATTGTGTTTTTAATATTTAGGTGAAAAAATATATTAAGATTCTTTATCTATACGAAAAAAAATTCAATTGGCAACACTGCTTAGTTATTGTCATTTAATTTCATGAAATCACTTTCTTGAAATTTTCATTGAAAGCAAGCTGAAAGTAGATAAATGTAAATGGATTAGTGCAAAAGTGTGAGAGTATTGCGACTTTCAAGAAACTACTTTCATCTGTAAATGCCCAGTAAGTAGGGATAAATATAAATTAATTTACTGCCAAAAAAAAAAAATTAAATTCCAAGATTTGCTTTTGTGTTAAATGTAAGATAAACGAACGAGTGCCAAACACAAGCATTTAATTTATCTAGCGCAATGATAGACGTTTACTCAATATTTTCGAGTGGTA
Organism: Pollenia amentaria; assembly: GCA_943735925.1. Taxonomy (NCBI): domain Eukaryota; kingdom Metazoa; phylum Arthropoda; class Insecta; order Diptera; family Polleniidae; genus Pollenia; species Pollenia amentaria. The sequence continues at coordinate 34,878,187 of OX031009.1, forward strand.
GCTATCGAAACAATGCGAGTAAAGACAGCACATGTACACCAGGGATGGAAAAAGGTGTTTTTGTTTTTATACCTTCTTTAAAAAGAAAATGTACTTTCAAAACGAAAAGTTGACAGCTCTTCTTTTTTTACTGCCAAGCCCCCAATGTCGACAAAAACATTTCTTTCGCATTTTTATATTGAAAACAATAATAAAAAATTTAAATTTGTTTTTGTTTTCAATATAAATATAAGAAAGAAATGTTCTTGTCGATATTGTGGGCCAGGCAGTTAATTTTTTTTTTTTAATAACATGATGCTATCAGACAGGTACAGTTGGTATCAGAGAATACCTTTGAATGAAACTAATTATAAATCATGAAAACTTTAAACATTCGTTGGAAAATATTTGACTGCATTTATGCGATAAGTTGCATCACATCTTTATTAAAGAGTTTTTGCCTTATTACTGGACACACAGAAAAAATTTATAATTTTCTCTAATCACCAAATTTATATCAAATTCATAATATCAAGCAAACAATTTGTTGGTTTTGCACCTATTACCAAAATGATTATATTGATTACTAAAAATTCTAATATTATGAATATTTTTTTTTCAATAAATTATATTTTTAATTTTAATTAAAAAAGTTATCAAAAAACTTTGCCATTTCAAACAATGTGTTAATTTATTTAATAAAATATTGACAATTCCCAACAACAATTCTACATGTTTAAATTATTTTATTTTAAACGGAAAAAAATCAATTAGGATTTTTTGTTATTTAATTAATATTTTAATAAAAAATTTATTTCAAAACAACTAAAATGTTCGTTAAATCACAATTAAATTTTTAATTTTCTTTCAATTAAAAAAGTTATTGATTCAATTATCACAGTAATTAAATTTAAATACTTTTTAAACCATTTTTTTAATTGATAAAAAACTTTTTTTCTGTGCATAATTCTTATCATAAATGTACGTACATTTTGGTTCCAGGGTTAAATTTTTGTGTTGATTTGAAAAGTTTTCAAGAGGATATATTTTTTTTTTTCTAATTGCATTTTGAAAGGATAACTTAACCCTGCCGAATCTAAGGTTTTGGTCTATACTATTTTTGTTTTAACAAAAATGCACTTTCTTGTGCTTTGTGGAATCAGTGGCAAGTTAATCTTCCAATTATTAAAACTGTGACGAAATTGCGAATATCCATGAAAAGTTGTTGCATTTTCAAGGTATTGGCTAATTGTGATTCCAAATCAGGATATGTATAAAAAATATAACTATCGAATATCAAAAATTGCCAGCCTGAAAAAACTCGGGTAAGCGGTTCGTTTTGGAAGGCTTGACAGATTTAAATGTAACTGCCTCAAGTAACTTTTTTTCATCTCTTGAGTGAACAAGTTGTTGGGGAAAAGCTGATGTGGATTGATATAGTCCCAAAAAATAATGAAATAAGAGCATCATTTTATGATTGTGCAACATCTACGAATCTGAAGCTGCAGCAAATCTAAGTGCAATAATAAGTACTTCTTATGAAGAATATGTATATGTAAATAAATTACAACGAGAAATAATTTGCCCATCCTGTACTGAGAGTTTTCGCACTGGTTCCGTAAATTTTACTCCCAAGACTTTACCTTTAAATAATGATGGATCAAAACGGTCCTAAAATAATAGCAGGGTAAAAAAAATTCAACAATCTATTAAATAAACATGTTGCTCTTTAATACCGATTGGAAATCTTAAGTTTGACCAATTAAATCGAGGTAATACTATGTACTAAGAAACTTTAAAATGTTACAAAAAAAAAATTTTATTGCATCCCTGATGCATGCAGCAAATTTCTTTCTATGCTATTATAAAGTAAAGCTGCTTATTATAAAAACAGTGGTTAAATATGTATATTGCCCACCACTAATCCTATGCAATACTTTAGTAATGAATACCAAAATATCATTTCTAAAATTTAAAATTTTTTTATTCAGTTTTCAATATGAAAAACCCTGGCTTTTTAATGGAAGCCCCCACAAATAAATTGTTTTGCTTTTCTCTAAACTAAACTCTTTTTTCCTTTTATTTTTTTCTTGCTGTTATTTTTCTGTTTTGTATTATTTGTGTGTCATTATCTGGTGCCCCTAAAGCGTTTGCATTAGTTGACATGATTTTAATGGGTGGCAATTACATGTTTTGTTTAAAAACGTTTCAACAACATGCAATACATGGCAAATTGAAAAATGTAATAAAAAACATATTATACGTATAATTTTTTAAATATATTTTTTTATATTATTTTTTCTATTATTTACTATAGCTCATTTAATTTTAATTTACTCCTTTTTTACAATTTGCCCATTTATTTCACTGTAATAAAAATCAGTTTAAATAATAGTGGTAAATTTAAAAGGACTCAAAGGATCCTTTAATGTTACAATAATAATTTGTAAAATCAGTTTTATAAAGTCAAATATTAAGTGTCATTTTAGTAATCTAAATGATATTTTTAAAATGATTTAAAAAGATTGTTGAAACTGTACGATGAGTAAAGGGGTAAAGGAAAAGGAAAGCGATTATTTTAGAGAAAAAGTAAAAGCGTCATGGTTTACAAAGTATAAAAATTATTTCATAGCTTGTTGTTTAATTGGCTGAAATTCAAAAATTTTTTGGAGAAAAGTAAGTTTTTACCTATTATATTAACAATTTATGGCGGCATTAAAAAACCCCCTCAAGAATTAACTCCCCAAAAAATAATGAAATAACCCTCCAATCAACAACGATTTTTGGGGTGGTATTTCATTTAGTTTGGGGTGTTATTTTAATTTTTTTTAATTGGGGGATTATTTCATATGAAATCGACCCCCCCCCCAAAATTAATATGAAATAAAGCCCCATCATATTTTTTGGTGGATTATTTCATTATTTAATTTATAACGAAAACGTATTTCTCTCTGGCTTCACTAACTAAAGCTTCTCTGCCTAGCCGGCGTTCGGCCGGGCGAACGGATTTTCTCCTCTATGGTATCGCGAATACCGGCTTCGCTAATTACAGTTTCTCTGCGTAACAGGCCTTCGGCCGGGTGCAAGGATTTTCTCCTCTATGACATAACAGATACCATCTTTGCTAACTAAAGTTTTTCTGCCTAGCCGGCATTCGGCCGGGCTCAAAGATTTTCTCCTCTATGGTATATTTAACATCGGCGTCGCTAATTGAAGCCCCTTAAATCGGCCTTAATATAACTTCAAATGTTGTTCAGCTAGCTAAATAGCTTATATTCTTAAAAAAAGAACTTTGAACTTAAGGTTTAATTTTAAGCCTCTAAATAGGCTGGCTGAATTTAACAAGTCCTTAGCATTTACAACTAATAAAACGTTTAACTTAGTCTTGCTAATGTGATTAGTTAGCTGAATCCATATTAAGCACATACTTCAACCCATGGTTGATTATGGATCAATCATCCTAAAATTCTGGTATTAAAAAACATAAATTAGAATACATTTTAATACAGCAGTGAAATTAGTTTTCGCGTTTACAGTGAATTTCAGTAGTCTTCTTAATATGGGATCTAATGTAAATTATGGACCGTACATCACAAAATTGCATGACATTTTGATTTCTAGTGATTTCAAGTCCTATAAAACTGTGAATTGTTAAATTTTGTGCCAATAGTATTTTTAATTACAGTTTTAGGCGTACTAAAGTGTTTTCTAGGAGCAGGGTTTATATGGGGCCCAGTGTAAATTATGGGCCGATCTTCCTGAAAATTAACACTAAAAGTTCCAGTCATATAAAATGAATGTAACACTAAATGACAAACTCAGTATACCCTCTTTCACCACTAGTGGTAATGGAAGGTATAAAAAATAATCAGGCTTAAAGAAATGTTTGACTTATTGACAAATCCGATTCGAATAACTTTTTCTTAAATAAATCCAATAATGTTTAGCCCAATAATCGGACAGCGTGTGAACAAATTCATACATACAAGAAGTTGCCGAACCCCCTAGTGCCATTTTCTAAAAAAGTTATCCTTAAATATGCAACAAATAAAAAAATCCAGTATTGTCTACTTACAATTTTTAATTCCGGCCATAATTGTGTAAAACACAACGCAACGCCAAAAATTACATTAACGGAGTTCAGAATTATGCTTGCAAAAGAGCAAATGAAAAATATCGTAGCACTTTAATGAAATCTAACGGAAACTCTATAGCACAATTCACAATATTGTGCAAATGGTTAACTGATTAATTACTACCCGATTAACTGATCGGTTAATTTAAAATTGGCTATTTTCGATTAACTATTAGACCGGTTAATTTCAGTCGATTAACCGATTAACCGATGTAACAAAATTTTTAATTTTTTGTACTATTATAACATATTTTTTGTGTTTTTAATTATTTGTTTTGTTTCATATACAAAAGGTATTTGTTTAGAAAATATTTTTTCTTACAAACAACGAAGCTATTTAGTGATCTGCATTTTAAATAAGTATTTGCTGTCAACAGCTTTTTGTTTCACGTACATTTTGTATGTAAGCGTTTAGTTATTCGCTTCTTCTCATATCTGCTCATATCAATTAACAGAGTTAACCGAAATAATTTGAAGTGTTAAAAATTTAAAAAAATTAAAACAGGACTCTAATGGCATAATAGAAGATTTTATATGTTTAAAGGAAGCCACGAAAAGGACTGAGAAATTAGATATCTGTTTTACAGGTTGCTTTGGATTTCTTCAACATCTACGATAAATGAAAGAATTTTCTCCAAGTCAAGTTTTATCAAAACCAAAGAAAAAAATCGCTTAAATACTAAACATTTAAACCAAATTATTTGTTTAAACGATTTTTTTATAAGATCACCTTAAACGATTGAAATAACTAATAATGTGATCTTACAGTTTATAATTTAGTTAATAGATAATATGTATTAATTAAAAAATATATATTACATATTCATGAATTGTTTGTTTGATCGCTTTAGTTCAATAATTGTTATGTATGTTTGTTATGTTATTGCTTATTTTTACTAATAAACTCCAAACAATAAATAATTTATGCATTTTTATTTATTGAAATTATTTAATTTAAAAAAAATTTTTTTCAATTTAACCGATTAATAACAGAATTAACCGACTATTAACCGATTAAACCAAAACCTCGGTTAATTAATCGAGCAATTAACCGATTAAAGCAAAACCTCGATTTAATGAATACCCTAGTAAATATGATACCATTTTGCAAATGCTACGATGCAAGACCATTTGCAAAAGGTTGTGAATTGGGCTTATGTATTTTGTTATTGGATTTAAGTAAAGAGCTCCGATATTTCGCATTTGCACAAGATATGCAGCGTTTTAAATTTAAAAATTCAAAATGAATTTCTGTAGAAACCAACAACAAAATTATAAAAAATGTTTTACTCTGTATTTTATTTCCTTGTAATTTTTGGCATTGCGATGCTTTTTGCACACTTAAGCCTAGTACTCTGTTCAACATTTCATGTGAAATGCTGTCAAAACTCATATGAAAAAAACTTGTGCGGAATTTCTATGAAAAAATGTTGATAGAGTTGTACTCTGTTTAATTTGTGAAAAAGTTGCGAAATGTTTCTAGCAACATTTTTTTTACAACTGCGAAATAATATAAGCTGCACTTATTTCACGTGGAATCTTAAGCAAATAAAAAAAGTTTGAACTTAATATTAAAATGAGAACTGCAAAACATAAATAACACAAACGGTAACAGGGTTTCATCAATATTTATTTTATTTTTACTTAATTTTTTATTTAAAAAATACTTTTTAGTAAAATACATGTGGGTTTTGTTTACATATGCAAAACAATGTCGCATACTTTGAAAGATTAAAAACGTCAAATTGTACAACCTCTCTCTCATGTCAAATTTTTCGCATGAAATAATAGATGTTGCTGAACATTTTTCACAAATTGGAACAGAGTACTAGGCTTTAGGGCCTAAATGTATCCACAGGCAGAGAAAAAACATGTTTAAAAATGGTCACCTCCAGCAAAACTAGAAAATTTTTAAACATATTATGTTTAATTTAACCATATTATTGTCACCGACAACCATATTATTGTTAAATTAGTCCTCCATCAATAAGCCACAACCATACTATGGTTGCCTCTAAACATGTTATGGTTAAATATGACAATAATTTGTTTTTAAATTAACAATAGCATTTTCCTCTTTTCCAAGAGCAACATGCTATGGTTGAAAACCAACCATGCTTTTATTAGTGTGAAGCATATTTTAGTTATTTTTAACCAAAACGTGTTTGGAGGTAACCATAATATGATTGTGCATTCTTGATGGAGGACTAGTTTAACCATAATATGGTTGCTGATGACAACAATATGGTTAAATTAACCATAATATGTTTACAATTTTTGTTTTAAAATAGTTTTGTTGGAGGTGACCATATAAAAACATGCTTTTTCTCTGGGTGCATAATCTACGCATAACAAGGGATAGGTATATATACAAATATAAGTTTGTAATTCCGTTTGTAATTTCTACAATTCAAGTTATATATGTATATTGTGGGTCCTTATGAGAAGCGATGTTGATTCAGCGCTGTCTGTCTGTCCATCTGACTGTATGTTGGTGTAAAATGAGGTTCCGAAGAAGCTAGATATAATATGGACTTTGTCATTCATTTATATAAGATATAGTCTGGAAGAGTTTCTATTGAAATTCAGCCAGATCGGCACTCAAATGGCTGAGATATAAGCAAAATATCACGACTGTCTCTAATTTTTACCCGTAATTTCAACAAATAGAAATCTAGCTGTGCATAGAAATCAATGGTGTAAATTTTGCCGTTTGTAAAAGGAAACTGAAAATTATAACACGTAGGCCAAATAATCGTTGAGAAAGGCAAATTTAACTGTTAGATTCGAAGACGAGACCAGATATCTTTCTGTAGATATTACGGACATAAATCAAAAACTTTTACTCATAGAAATTTACTTTTGAAAGTTCCTTTAGACAATGTAGTTTTAACTTCCACCTTAAATAAGCTAACTGGAATACTGGTAGTGGCAAATAACGAAATCAGTTTTCAAATCACCAAGTGATGGACAAGTTAATATTTTTTTCTTCTACAATCAATTGTTTTGGCACAATAGCTATAAGAGGATCAAATATGGCTTAAATAATCCTTAAATACAAAGAGTTTAAAATATTTTTTAAAGGAGCCGAATCGGTTGATTATTTCAGCTGGACCCTATAGAAGTGTCTTCCCGAATTGAGGTTTTGAGTATGGTCCAAAAATGAGCTAGGTTGATAAAATTGATTTCCATTTTCTTTATATATAAGATTTGTTTGGTTTTAGAAATCAGCGAAATCAATCTTTCATTTCACCTAACGTCCATACAAACATGCTTCTAGAAAAATGATTTTACCACGATAGCGCCCTTACCATATGAACTAGGAAGCAATTCTTAGAACTATAATGAAAGGTAGATATATAAGATTCGACACAGCCAAATAAAGCAGTTTTACTTGTTGTAAAATGTAATTTTCTTGATATCCTCTCAAAATGCATTTCATTATTTTTTTCTTCTTCTGTTTCAGTAAAACAAACTATGCTTTACTCTCATTTTCCTCTTTTCAGGAAAAAATCTGCAATAAATTCAATTTACACTTAAGTTGCAATATAAAACCTTATTCTCTAGAATGAAGCCTTTGTAAAATTTATTCGATAGTAAAGAATTACAAAAACCTTGTTAAGTTTTATAGAAAAAAGGCTAAGAAAACCAATAGACACTTAGATTTTACAAGAAAAGAACGATTTACAAAACCAAAATCCAGCTATAAAACATAATTTGATTTTATACACCAACAAAGAGATTGAACTCATAAAGCAAAATCAAATCCAGCAAAATTTATTTATTACAAAAAAATCTAAAAAAGAAACGAAAGAAAAGGAAAAAGAATTTACAAGAAATAGAAAATATTAAAAAAAACCCCTCAATAAAATCTGAAACGGTTTGTGTGAATGTGCATAAAAACGTCTTTTAAGATTTTATAAAGAAAATACAAATGAAATCGAATAAAATATATGGCGGAAGACAATAAAATACAAGACAACTTTGAAAGAAATGTAAAAGACTTTGAGCCAACAAAGCAAATAAATGTTGGAGAGCAATATTATTTGACTAAGACAGACAAAATTACAATTGTTGTTAAAAAAAGTTTGGAATTAATGTAATAAATTAGTAAAATACTAAATGTTTGTCTATAGTCACTTACCAACCCTAATATATTTAACACACATACACACACACTTCAGCATTCTTATAAAAAAATTCTAACTGTTTTTATTGCGTCTAAGAGCTTTTTATGTAGCCTTCGTTGTTAAAATCTTGTAGCATATTTATAGGCTGCTGACAGTTTTTTTTATAATGAATGGTGGCTTGTGTATTTTGGTTAGTCTCGGTTTTCACTATGAAAGTTTTCATTCAGAAAATCTGACTTTATTGCTGAAAGGGGAGAAAATAAGAGCATGTCCCTTTCCCTCTCACCAATAAAGTCAAACTTTCTAAAAAATAATACTTTATTAGTGTGAACCCAGACTTATGTGTTTCTTCTTAAATATATATACAGGGTATTTTAGGCTCGTATTTCTTTTCTTAAAGTGTTTCATATATCTTGACGAATCTTTTTATCGAATCCACAAGTAGTGAATAAAGTTTTTATCCGTGATTCCTGTTCCAGAATTTGACAGTTTTTTTTTTACTGGAACCTAAATAAAATCGAGGAATGTCTTTTTAAATTAAACCGTTGATTTTGGGATAGAAGAACAGCCTTCCAATAGGGATATTGTTTTTAAACTTTGCCAAAATACATATTTTATCACAAGCAAAAATAATTAGAGGGTGCCCAGATATGTACTCGAAGTTTAGAAATGTTTAATGGATAATATACGAAAATTTAAACTTTCTGTATTGAAAATGTTTATAGGTTGGGTATTTTTAAAAGGATAATTATATTTCAGAAATTAATTCAAATAAAACTGTTTTCAAGTATATTGGAAACGGACTAAGTAAAGTGATACTCAACCTTAGTCTCCTCAAAACTAGTGTTGGTGAAAATATGACCTTGTTGTACTAAAGTTTCGATTTGCCTGTCAGCAACGTAACATAAAAGACCCCTTTGATATAAAATTATTGTAAATTTTTTTTAGATTAACTAAAGAAGTTCGCAACGAAAAAGTAAAACTCAATTTTAAAAGATCCTGTGTATACGTTTGTATTTTTATTTTTTTTTTTTTTTACTTGTCTATTTTTGCAAAACTTTATTGGACATTTCAAAAAATTAATGGGCTCACCACGGAAATTAGACTAGAATAGAGATCGAGGAAAAAACCAAACTCAGGTCTCAAAAACCCAACTTTATAATTGTGTTTGTCTGGGTTCACAATATGAAAGTTTTCTTTCAGAAAGTCTGAGTCTATTGGTAAGAGGGGAAGAGAACAGGCTATTGCTCTCTCCCTTCTCACCCACAATCTCATACTTTCTGATATAAAACTTTCATAATGGGAACCCAGACTTAGTAAGAAATGTGTTGACTTTGCTGTTGCGTCTTCATAATACGGGTACGAAATTTTGAGCGAAATTATTTTTTTTTTTTGTTTCGAGAGAATTTCTGTTCTGGTCATTCTTCTATGGCTTATAAATGGAAATATGCTTTTTTGTTTGCTTTTTTTGGTAAATTGTAGTCATGATACTGCCCTCATGTGTTTTGGACTAAAGGAAGTTTACCATTTATTTTATATATTACTAGCTCAACCCGGTGTGCTTTGTTTTCTTTATTGCAATAAAATTATCAAAAGAAACATTTAAAGCAGATCTCCTGTATTCATAACAAAAAATTTTTTTTCTAGATATTAAGATAATTTTATTGTCCTTCTATCGAAGGCTCCACGCTTACTTTTCCAGTCAACTTTGCATTAGGAGAGATGTTTTGTACTTATATGTTTTGTACCATTTGTTTAAAATTTTTAAACTTTTACTGTAACCATTCTGTAAATAGCTGATCGTACAATGTGGTGAATTTTGTGTCTTACCTCGCTGGCATTTACATTTTTGTGTACTCCCATTTGCTAAGTCGCAATTTACACTATGGACATTTCTTGTCGGACAAACGAAGTTTGTTGGTAAGGAGTGCTTATTCTTGTCTACTCTCGCCAACAAACTTCGTCTGTCCGGCAAGAAATGTTCATAGTGTAAATTGGGACTAACGAGTAGTGAAGAGTTGTATTTTGCTGGCTGTTTTTGGTGCTGCCATCTGCTTAGGAGTAGTGGTGTCATGTATTTTTCATGTGTTGATACAATTTCATATCCTGGATTTGTATGAGAAGTTACACGCCCACCTGAAAATAGTTCCCATGTACTGTAACTTTGGTGAGAACTTCTCACATTTTGTCTGTAACTCATGTCGAAAACTATCAAAAGAAATTACGTTATTACGTTATAAATGTCGTTATATTACCCTCGCAGCCGATGTGAAATTGCATACGATGAGAATGCCAGTCACACATATCGTTGACTGCGACCAAAATTGCCTAAAATTTAAACATTTTCAACGACGACGGCGAAAAGAGAATCGTCGCTTATATCAAACAATGTAAAGAGCAACTTCAATGTTTGTTGCTTACAAAATTGCCTTGAAAAGATTCGTATATTTTTCCAAAATGTTAAAAGAAAAATAATTAAACAATGACAAAATCTGCCAAGAACAAAATACTCATCACTTCCGTGTAAATATTCATTGCATTTTGCATTTTTAATTTATTTTTTAGAGTTACAATTTTTTCTCATCCCGTTTTTTTCGTGAGATTTTGTGACAGCTCAAAGCGGAAACTTTCTTATAAAAAAGTCTTTATTATAAAAAAGTCTTAGTGTGTCACTTTTTCTGTAAATTGCCCAGAAATTCCCTTACGTGAGAGCTATTACTCGCCAAAAAAGTTACGAATGCAGTTAAGTGAGAAAAACAGTTGTTGGTTTTAATTTATGGCATTTTTTTTTTTTTTTTTTGTTTTGATTTCTCACATTTCAATCGAAAAGTTTCTAAAACAAGGGAGTTACAAAACATAGGCACAGATTAAGCGCGGGGTAATCAGGAAATTACTGTAAAAATATCAGAGAAATGGCTTCCGTTATGCAAGAGTCAATAGGAAACAAGCACTTTAATACACAAACAAACAAACGCTTTTTAATATTTATATATAAATACATTGATGAATTCTATATGGACTTAAATTTATATTAATGTCCTCTTTTAGCGTATAATTAGTTAACTGTCTGTCAAGCAACTTAGAGATTTTGAAAGACGTATTTTTTGTATCTAGCAGATATTTGCTTAACAAGGCATATTTAAACTTGACAAATGACCATGGTAATTATGATAAACTGCTTGTCTTGGGAGATAATTTCGACAAGTTTACTTTATCAAATCAATTTTTTAAAAACATTATTTAAATGGTTAATGTAATAGGATGTTTTTGAATTTTTTCCAGATTTTTATTTTAGTTGTTACTAAATTCTTTCCAAAATTTATGATTAATATTAAAAGGTATACTGGCCTAAGAAAGAAAGTCACATGTGCCAAAATTGAGATAAGGGCAGATTCGGAACCGTGTATGTGTTTCTGATTTCCGTGCTAAGCTTAAAAGCCTGAAAAACGTAAAGCAAAATGGTCACATCTTCCACCTATAGCGTGTTTCCTAGACAAAAGTCGTATCTGCCACATAACTATGATAAAAGTCACATTGACCAAAATTTTAAGCCCTTAAGACTTTTTTCCTTAGTACTCGTATCTATTTTATTTTTTAAAGGTATATGTTTTCTGCTTTGTGTGTGCAATACTACGGATATTTTTGGCTTTTCTAAATTTTTTTGGGAAAAACGTTTCCTGATGATCTGGCCTAAGCAACAAGTGAAATGCGCATAGAAACAGCTTATCCTCCAACAATCACTTTTCAGTTGTTTTATCAAGAATAAAAATAGGGAATTAAGCCCAGCAAATAATATCTTTTAATAAATAAAAATTGTCTATCATCACCAAATCTATACCAAATTCATAATAGCAGGCAAACAAGTTGTTGACTTTGCACCTATTACCAAAATGATTATATTGATTGCTAACAATTTTAATACTATGAATATGTTGTTTTTTTTTTCAATAAATGATCATTTTAATTTTAATTAAAAAAATGATCAAAAAAATTTGCAATTTCAAACAATGTGTAAATTTATTTAATTATAGCATTTTCAGCTTAAATAAAACATTTTTCAAATAAAACGAAACCTTTTTCAAATTAAACGAAACATTTTTCAGAATAAACGAAACTTTATTCAAATACAGTTATACACTTTTCAAATTAAATAAAACCATTTTTAAAATCTTGCAGGAATTTATTTTTTTTTTTTTTGCTAAAGAAGGTGAAAGAGCTCATGGTGTTTTGCCAAACGTAAAGAGAAGGAATATGACTCTTATTGCTACGACAGATAATACTGGCGTTGTTTACCATTAAGCTATTTCTGTATCCACTGTGAATTCGGCCCATTTCCAAGTATTCCTTCGGGAGCTCTTAGATAAAATTGAAAGCTACCCAATGCTACAAAACTTATTTTTAATTTTGGAGTATGCAAGAATCCATAAATCCCAAGTAATATGACATATGGTGGACAATAGTGAATGTACATTAAAATGTTACCACTTTATTCTTCTATTCTGAACCCGATAGAGAAGACATTTTCAAAGTTAAAATTTCATGCCCAATCATTATTAAGTTATTTTACCACTGATCGTAACATTGTAATCCCAAAACTAAATTCCCTACAAATTTTAAAAATGGTTTAATTTATTTTGAAAAATGTTTAACTGTATATGAATAAAGTTTCGTTTATTTTGAAAAATGTTTCGGTTATTTTGAATAGTCTCGTTTATTTTGAAAAATGTTTCTGTTATTTTGAATAAAGTCCCGTTTATTTTGAATAAAGTTTCGTTTATTTTGGAAAAGGTTTCGTTTAATTTCAAAAAGGTTTCGTTTAATTTGGAAAAGGTTTTATTTTAACTGAAAATGCTATAAATATTGACAATTCCCAACAACAATTCTGCAAGTTAAAGTTAAGCCTATAGTACACGGCATGTAAAAAGACACATGCGCATGTGGTTCTGACGTAATTTTGACGTCATCACACAACACGCAATGTTTATTGTGGCTTTGCATTGACGTCAAAATTACGTCAGAACCACATGCGCATGTGTATTTTTACATGCCGTGTACTATAGGCTTTAGTTTATTTTAAACGAAAAAATCAATTTATATTTTTTGATATTTAATTAATATTTTAATTTAAAAATTTATTTCAAAACAACTTAAATGTAAATAAAATCAGAATTATAATTTAAATTTTCTTTCAACTTATAAAAATAATTCATTCAATTATCACATTAATGTGCTGTTGTCACAACGCAAGTGAATAAACGTGTGGTAAAATTTATATGAAAAACATTCAAAAAACTGAGTGCTTTTCATATAAATTTTCCTACACGTTTAATAAATTGTGTTGTGAAAAGAGCACATAATTAAATTTAAGTACTTTTTAAACCATTTTTTTTTAAATTGACATAAAACTTTTTCTGCGTACCATCTTCTTTACCATCAGCATTTTCACTCTCTGTTACGGGGCACATAGCGGAAATTCTGTCGAACAACAGCTAAGTTACCGGTTTAACGAATAGTAGGTTTTATGTACAAATAGTTAGGATCTTTAAATAGTTACAGCCGTATTCATAACAAAAAGTTAGCCACAGTTTGTACACTACGTACAACGAGCTGCTAACTAGAATGCCGATTGCGCTTAGCAGCTTGTTAGCACAGAGTTTATTAATAACAAATTTTATCCGTCTGCTAACTTTTATTAAATCAACTCTGAATATTAATGATGCCACATTATAATACTTAAAAATGCAACACGTTTTGCATTAATCATCGCTGGATTTGTCATTTCATTTCATTTTTTTTTTCCCACTTCATATAAAAATTTGAAATGTTTTTAAATTAAAATATATTGTATTTAAAAAAGGACTCTAAACTAAAAAAACAGTGTATTAAAATAAAACAAACAAAATTATTCAACATAAAACGGCTGTTTATCACAAGTTGGCAAACGTTTGGCAGCTTGTTAACAAGAGTTTAGCAAATCGTTAGCCAGAGTTTGGTAAGAGTATTATGAATAAACTTTGTTCTAACTTCATGCCAAATTTTCGTTATGAATACGGCTGTTAGTATACTAACTATTTTAGTCACATAACAAAATCCATTCTGTTTTTCTGTCCTTATGACTTCATACACTCAAAAAGGTATGTCCTTATGAACTTGGAGTGGCCCAGTTAAACGGTCTTCTCTTAGCCAAGCTGAGAGCCTTCAGAGTGTGGAAAAAGATATATCTTCAATGTCAACACTAACTCTTCGTTCAGAAAAAATACATAAAAAGTTTTATTTCAGGATACGTTTAAGAATCACAATTTTTTATTTTATCAGAAATTGATTGGATTATACACAGATGACGTTACCATTATACCATCGATATTCGTTAGCTATGACCAAAAAAGGAGTGTTGCCAATAAGCATTTTATAGTACTTCGCGTTGCTCTATAAACCCCTTGTTGTATCCGCACTTGGCCAGTCGCGATTTTTCAGACTATATTACTACTTCAGACCGTGGGTACACATATGTGTACCTTAACTTCCCTTCGGAAAATCGGTGTCAATTGTTCCAATAGACTGGTCCGGGGACTTGTGAAAATAGAAAAAGTACAAAAAGAAAGAACTCATGACCAGTTAGAGAAGAACCAATAATTTAACTGGTATATGAAGAACCAGATGGTAGATAAATTACAGTATTCAGCGGTGGTGTGGCTCATTTTTTTGAAACTTCTAAAGTGGGGTTCTAAAGGTTAGTTCTAGGACTTGTTTTATTGAAATAATAGATAATCATTCAATTTCGATCTACCAGGGTAAAATACCATTTGGTTTAAAGATTGATGTTTGACTATTGACGTCATCCGACTTCAATAGTCGAGTGAGTAAAGACGGCAAACCCCACTGAAGAGATTGTGTGATTACAATCGAAACAAGTATGGGCAACCTGTCGGTGAAAGCCTGGGTTCAAATCTAAGCGCAGTCAAGAATAAAAAACTATCAATAAAATTTTAATTGATTTTATGTTGTAAAATTCCTGTCTTCATAAAAATAATTTAATGAAAATTAAATTCAATGAACTTAAGCCTAATTAAAAATATCTAAATTTGGATTAAAAACCATTAACAGTTCAATAAAATAACCACAATACTAATAATAAAACTCCATTGTAATAACTAACACTATACACGTTCATTGAGAACAGATGTGTGACTTGTCAAATGGTGGCTGTTAGGTGTCAATTGATCCCCTCCAATGAAAATCCCATGTTAAAGTAATAGGTCCATTTCATATAAAGTGTTCGAACTAGAACCGGTCTCTACAATCAAAAACCTATCACGGAACTACTTTGGTATCAGTTCGCTTCACTCTAGGGTTAATACAAGTTTTAAAGATTAGCGACATCGTGTGATCACTAGCAATCGTTTTTACTTGCTTTAAGATACTGGGCTTCAAAATAATATTAATAGTTGGAGGGGCTTAGAATTTTTAGCCACTATTTTTGCACTTGAATTTTACAGTTTAAAAAACCATACCGTTTGTATGTTGTGCTTCACTTAATAATCGTTAAGACCTGAAGTACACATATGTGCATCTTCGTTTTGTATCACTTTAAATAACAAAATTAAAAAAATAATAAAAATCTAAATTTAAATTACACCTCATAAAAAGAATACTCTAGCGGTTTAGTTCAGGTCTGAAGAGGGTTAGGATTGTTGTTATGGTTTATACCCAAAGTCGCGACAAGGGAGATTTTTAAAATTTTGAGAGCTGATTTTTCGCCACTTCTGCGCAAATCGGGGCTGTGGTCGGATCACGACAGATGCTGTTGCTGGTCAACAGATTCTGCTTGCTATTTCTAAAGTAGTGGAGGATAAATAGCTCCGGCCTCTTAGCAAGGGGCGAATGTATAATTCTGCAGAATTGTGCACGCAAAATTGCTACCTGTGTTGTTGGTGGCGCTTACATACAGGGCCGGTTGGCAAACGCTATGTTTTCCACCTAATGGTAAGACCACCAGCACATTAGGTCGTTAGGCTGGTGCTAATAATAATCTACTTACTTCTGTATTAAACTTATAAAAAGTTCTCGCTTAATATTTTTGACACATCCTTAATTGTAAATTTTTGTTTGCATGCACGATGTAGTGAGTACAATGATTAGAGGCAATGTCGCACGGGACATCGATATATGCGAGAATGCAAAGTAAAAGCTAACAGTTATTTGCAATTGCTTAGCTTATTTTAAATCATTTTTAGACTCTTCTTATCTTTAGAAAGGTTTACAGAGCCAGAAGATCAGTGCGTATGTCTCAAAAAACGTGTGCAATTAAAACATCCAAATGTCTTCGATAGCAAATTTTTCAGTTAAAAATCAAAAATTTCTAAGAATAAAAAATTTGAGATTTAATCCTTATATGGATATAAATTTCAGTATTTTTATCAATTATATAAATAGGTTATTAAGCCCAACAAACAAAATCTTTTTAAAAGGGATTTTTGACCTCTAAAATAAGCAATGCATTTTTGATTACTCACATTCCTACAACCTTTTGATGTTGCGATTTTAATATGTAGAATTTAACAATAATCCCAATGGGGACATTATTTAGCCCGAGTAGATATAATAGAATTCTACCTGATTTATTACATCTATCTCTATAATTTTCACTTTTTTGGCACTAAGAGCAAATATTTTTTATTACGCAAAAGATTTGTATTTTCCAGTTTTCATTGTGCATCTACTCGCGGAAGTAAGTGTGTTTGTATAAAAAGGACTCAAAGAATTAAAAAATCGTATGTTGCTAATTCTTATGTTCTTGTATTTGTGGTAATAAAATGTTTTAAAAAATATTATCCTTCGTACTGAAGTTTTTTTTTGTTTATTATAAGTATTTTATTATTTATAATCATTTCTTACTTTTTATCAAGCTGTGTGCTTTATATAGTGAAAATGTGTGTGTATATATATTTATATGATCATCCTGATTTTTATCTAAATTTATATGTCTGTATTTTCCCTACAAGGATTAAATCTTAGCTTGCTCTTGTTAAGATGTGTGCGTATGGAAAAATTAATCTACAAAATATTTGCTAATGTATGTATGAGTATGTATAAGTATTTATGTATAAATGTTTTTTATGGTTTTTATGCGTGTCTGGTGTTAAGTGTGTTTCGTTCGGGTATTTGTTCTGAGGTTTT
The DNA here is from genome assembly GCA_943735925.1 of Pollenia amentaria. Classification (NCBI taxonomy): domain Eukaryota; kingdom Metazoa; phylum Arthropoda; class Insecta; order Diptera; family Polleniidae; genus Pollenia; species Pollenia amentaria. Next base: position 34,895,608 of record OX031009.1, read on the forward strand.
TTTCTTCTTGTTTGCTTTTTTTTTTTTTGTCATTTGACTTTTATGCCATGTATTTAGACAGCTATAAATTTAAGATTGAATTTATTGCATTGGTTTTTAGGTTCTATTTCTTTCCTTTGCTGCCGTTTTTATTTCTTTTTTTTCAATTTCCTTTAATTTTTCTATTCATTTTTCAAAATTACAATCTTAAATGGCATTTTGTATTGGTAGAAAAGTGCTTAATGGTGTGTTAATAGATTAATAATAATAATAACAATTGTTTGAAATAAAACGTAATTTATGATCAAAGAAGTTGAAGCAAGAGATTAAATGGTTAAAAAAAAACGCAATATTTAATGGAAAGAAAACAATTTTTAACCCAAAAAGTTTTTTTACTAGGAATTTTGCTTTATTAATTAATTTTTTTTAAGAAAACTTAAGCAGAAATTGAGGATTAAATAGGACTATTAAAAAATTAAATTTAAATGTGAAAAACAAGGAACGTCAAGTTATGGTTGCAAATTGTTACGTTTTATAGTAAAAGTTATTTCTCGAAAAATCCCGGAAAGTTACTCAGGTGAAAAGTGGGCTAAAGGTTCTTTACCATGAAGCTCTGAGTCGGAGACCCTTTTGCACAAGCCCAATCAGGTGATAGGCGTTAACGTATGAACATCGAATCACTTTATAAGTTTATATGACAAAGGCCCTTTCAAAAGGCCTATTCCTCCGGCATCCAGCTAAGGATTGTTGTTTCTATAGATGCAAAGACATCTGCCTGAAATATTTTTGATGGCGAATCGGGTCATTTGGGTAATACTAAATATATCGATCAACAGGAGCAAATGTTTGTTATTGATTGTCGCTGTTCGTCAAATTTAAGGATTGTATTATCATTTCGGTTTCAATAATCCGTTGGTTTAAGATGAGTAGCTCTACATCCGATCCTGGAACAAGAGCTCTGCCCCAATTAAGTGAATCGGCAAAACTAGAGTTCTTATCGCAAAACGAAAAAATTAACCCTTATCCTGTACTTCAAAAGTAAACCCATTTGACATTAGTGTGTCAAATTTGCCCAATACAAAAAATTCAAATATTTATTCAGTTTTTTTTTTATTTTTTTACATTCACTACATACAATATTGGTCTCAGAACGCTTTTTGCGAATAAATTTTTGACATTCGGAACATTTATTTGCATATTTGGTGCTGTTAGAACGACTTGGACAAAAGTAACTACGTCCTCTTTTTAAATTTTTTGCTTGCGGAACTTCAGCCGAATCCTTTTGAAGGCTTTTCACAACTGCTCTAGCAGGACTACTTTGTGGCATGTTTGGCCTACGAGATTTTCTCCGCTTATAAGCTCCATACCTAAGCACTCCAAGAATATGCGTCGCTTATATTTCTTATTTTCATTTCAGTTTGGATACATTTTTAAAAAACTGCATAAGCATTATAAGCGTTATATAAGCATTATATTCAATATATCCAACATTTTAAAAAACAGTGCTCGATTAGTTCTTCTTTTACATGTGTATGTTCTTATAAGTTGATGCAATGTATCGACCCCTGATTTCGTTTCATTATAGAAGTGAATTATTTCTGGCTTTTTGGAGCTTGCTCCTATATTTTCCTCGTGATGTAATGTGTTAAGCAAAACCACTGATCGATTTTTTTTAGGTACATATCCCACTAAAGTTGTTTTGTTCTCATTGTGAAGAGGAAGTGAGCATAGCTTTCAGTTTTGTTTTTTAATTGCAAAATTTTTATTTTTTCGGAAGGTACAAACCATTGTAACACTTCGTTTTAAAAACTCAATACCCAGTTCTCGGGAAGTGAAAAAATTGTCACAAGTTGCATTATGTCCTCTCAAATCTGTAATAAGGTCCAAGACAACGCGGCGTCCTTGATCTTTATCTGGCTTACAGTTTCTGTCTTTTCCAGTATACACCTGTAATGACCATGCCTAATTGGTTTCTACATCACACAACGCCCAAATGTTTATACCTGGTTTTTATGCTATATATTGCTTGAATGGGCATCGCCCACGATACGTTACGAGCCACTGTCACACATTCGCCAGGATTAAATATTTTTCGTAAATTCGTTTCCCAACGGCTCCAAAGATCTCTTATGGGAGCAAGTTTGTCACGGACTCGTCTTGTCTGTATTATCAAATAGCTGCGCTTTTATTTTTTTATGTTTTTGTTTTGTTTATATGCAGGAAAAACTAGTTTCTGTCTGTAAGATTTTACATTCTAGCGTTTGTTGTAAATGTTGTTGCATTCGATGCCAGGACATGCCTACCTCCCATATATCCTTTTTTAAAAAAATTAAGTCTTAGCTGCATTTATGATTATAATACACTAAAACTCAATACGTGCTTCAAAAGTAATGCGTTTTAGTTGGGTTGAAAATCAGGTTTGATTCGGTGCATATATTTCTATAGAATTAAGAATAAACGATGGGGGTAGGAAAGATAAAGTCTACGTTAAATACTATTGTTTTTGTTTTTTATAGCATTTTAAGCTTTTATTCGATTTCGGTTCAATGAAGCTTAACATTGTTGTTATCAAATGGACATTAAAATTTTGTTTAAATCTTAGCTTTTATTTACTATAACGCAGGTATTTTTTATCCGATTACGCCCTATAAGCCACTGTTCTACGCTTTATTTAAAATGAGGTATAACTCATTTTGATTGAATCATTATTTAACTGTGGACGACAGCAGAAATAGAAGAACATATTAAAAAATACAAATGATATATCCCAGTAAAAAAAATTTGAGGTTTTTGAAGCACTTAAGAGAAAAAGCGCATACTCTAGCGCATCAGTAAGAAAGGTCTTATACAGCAGTAAATGATAACGAATAAAATATATTCATAAAAGCTGTTATTTTCGTGCTGACAACGAAGAAAGTTTTAAAGCGAAAAATAATATAAAAATATATTTTGGTTTACGAATATTATTCAAAAAAGGCATTTAAACAAGTCAAAGCAAAACCTTAATGAACATGTTTATATAGTAAGCCCTTAAAAAATCACTTTAGGAGTGCTTTGTTTGCATGTTTTATTATGCGCTTATTGTGAGCAAAAAATAGTCCTCCAAGCCGTGAACACCCATCAAAAATCAGGCACCCCATCAGCAGGTTTGAAGCGATTTTAGGTATGAATTCATACATAAGCCTGCTCATTTTGGAGCACATTTTTTACTGGGATATGACTTGTTATATTAAATCGAAGTTTATATTTGTAACCCAAAGACCAACTTCTACATACTTTGTATCACACACCTGTGTAATCAATCGATTTTATGAGGGAGTAAAAATTCAAAATTTCTATTTTTCGGCAGGAAATCTTGAATGAAGGTTATGTAAACTAATGCTGTACAACAAAATGAAATTTTTTCAAAAGAACAATGTTCTGCCAAGGGATTCCTGTACTGGGCTCTCAAAAAAAGATACACGATATACGGCGTTTTGAAAGTTTACATCTGAAACTAATTTTAGGGCCTATTTAAAGTTTCACCCTTGTGCAATAAAAAAATGTAGAAATACGTGCAATTTGGTATTTATATGCGGTGGCTAGATCCAGGTAAGCATGCTGACTCCACCTGCTGCGTTTGTCAAAATAGTGCCGTACTAATTAAATAGATATAAATAACTCATTTTAGGTATTTAAGTGAAATCTTCGACTTAAGTGTTTTCGGAGACCTTTAGAAGAATACATCCCGGTTTTAAAGGTGATTTATGCTTCTCTTTTTTCCAAAAAAATCGCAAAAAGATCCATTTCCAGTAGAGTTAGAATCATGGTACAACTACACAAGGTAAACTCGTTTGCCCAGATGTTTACCAGCTGTTTACCCCAGCTAAACCCCAAATGAAAAAAAATTGTTCATGTTTGCTTACATTTTTTCATATTTGTTTACATATAGTTAGTGCGCGCCATTTTTTCCTTCACGTGTTGTTTTGGTTTTTTAAATTTTTTGTTTTTATTTAATGTTGCTGAAGGCACAGTGTTGCTATTTTTTCGACGTCTCGGTAGAAAATATAAAAACAAATTGCCTGTTGTTTTTGTCTTGTTGTAGCAACGAGTTTCCCTTGTGTAGTTGTACCATGGTTAGAGGGTTTATGTATACCAACAAAATGTTACATGTAATATTCTGAATAAATCTGCTAAGAATATAACAAAAACATAAGTATCAAACGATTTTCTACGTTTTTTTACTACACAAGGGTGCAACTTTAAATAGACCGTAAAATGAAAACACGTTTATATTTTTTTAGTACAACACCCCCCAACGTTTTTTACTAAACGAGGGTGCAACTTTAAATAGGCAGTAAAAATAGTTTCAGATGTAAATTTTTAAAACGCCGATACACGTATCTTTTTTTAGACCCCCCCCCCCCCCCCCCACCCATCAAGAATCAGTTGGCAGAACATTATTATTTTATTTTTATGTTGGATAGTGTTATCAGAATTTTCATTAGGTTCGATCCATGAGAAAAATAAAACGTATACAATAAGTTTCGGTTGATTATCTCCAAAACTGCGAGCTGCACTTTGTGCACATGGTTTACATGGATGGCCATCTAGCCTGCCATTTGGATGGACGGACGGACAGATGTATATCTTTACATCGAATTAGAAAGTGATTCTGAGTCCCTCTACCTTTAAAGATATGGGTATAAAATTAACTTTGCTGCCTACAATATTTCAATCAAGGACTAAGTAGGAATAAATGACAGATGTTTAGCCTACCAAATTCAATTTAAGTTATTAACCCTAGTTAGATAACATTATTTTTTTGTACTGAAAAGATAACGTTACGCCTGAAAGACGTGTGCTAGATTATATCCTTTAAAGGGCATCACCGAAAATAATATTGATAAATTTTTTTGTTAAAATCATTTATTGTAGGTTATATTTGGTTCGGCTTGAGGTCATTTATCATAAATTAAAAAACAATTTTGAATTTAATTTTTAATATTTTTATTTTTGTACCCAATATTTCGAGGCAACTCCGTTGCTCATCTTCAGGGGATCTTATCAAAAATATATACACAAATTTATTGTTTATAAATTATTAGAAACACCAAACAATAAATAGCAAATAGCAATAAAAACATAATTATTTAAATAAAAAACAAATTAACAAATTAAAAAATTCTTGTTGTCACTGTGCGCTGTAAGCTTTGGATTGCTAGTGTTGTTTTGTGTGGCATTTATATCTATATTTGTTTATGGTGTGTTTAAAAATCTGAGCTACGTTCTCAGTGTCTCTTTTGTAGTTTAATTTTTTCTCTTCTGGTAGGTTTGTAATGTGCAGCATTTCAAGTGTATATCTTCTATTGTAATTATTCTCTTGTACCAATACTTTTTCATTCTCAAAATCTGGTTGATGTCCACTCAATGCACAGTGGGCTGCCAGTGCAGTTTTTTGTTCCAATGGCCTGCTTACCGCCTTTATGTCCGATTTGTGAGATGAAATTCTAGTTTTTAATTTGGATTTGGTTGTGCCGACATATGCCTTTTGGCATACATTAGACTTGTCACCTTTACATGTTATTTTGTAAACCAAGTTGGATTTGTCCTCTTTTGCTAATCTAGATTTAGTATTGCTAAATAATTTGTAAATTGTGTCATTTATTCTCAGAGCTAGTTCATAGTTATCTTTGTCATAAATGTCTGAATGTTTTAATCTTTCCGAAAAACCAGGGACATATGTAATGGATTTGTACATTTTTTGTGGTTTATCTTGTGGTTCTAAAATGCTTTTAGTTTTTACGTATTTGGTCAAATTCTTAATCGTTTTTCTCGGAAAGTCATTCATACCTAATATATTATCAATTTTTATAACGTTTTGTTTGTGGAAAACTTTGTCGCTGACTTCGAAAACTCTGTTAATAAAATTTATAGCTGTATTCATTATTTTTATCCGTGGGTGCTTAGAGTGAAAGTTAAGTAACCTTCCTGAGGCCATTGGCTTTTGGTACCAATCTACCTTGACGACATTTCCTATTCTATGTACCATAGTGTCTAAATATGGTAATTTATTGTCTTTTTCCATTTCAATCGTAAATTGAATTTGCCTTTGGAAATCGTTGAGGACTTTTAAAGTCCTTTTAACATCATCTTTTTTAATTATTGCAAATATGTCCACATATTTTGTTAGTATTTTCGGCTTTGTCTTTAAATGGTTAATAGTGTCGTCTAAAAGTTCCTCCATCACTATATCTGCGATTACGGGTGAAGCAGGAGATTCCATAGGCATACCTTTCGTTTGTTCAAATACCTTGTCGTCATATTTAAAGTACCTGGATTCTTTAATGCAAAACGATACAAGTTCCATAAATAAATTTTTTGGTATTTTGGTGTATTCTTTAAGTCTTTCCCATTTTTCTCCAATAATTCTCATTGCCAAATTGACGGGGACGCTTGGAAACAGTGACACAACGTCGAAAGAAATCATTACCTCATCTTGATTGATATGTGTATCGTTAATTAATTGTTTGAATTCAGTTGAATTATTAACGTTATACCTCGACTCCTTAGTAAGTTGTTTTAAAATTTCTATTAGGTATTTGCATAGGTTATAAGAAGGGGAGTTAATGGAGGAACAAATAGGTCTTAAAGGGACTCCTTTCTTATGAATCTTTGGTAGTCCGTATAACCTTGGTGCAATAGCTACTTTTGTAATTAATTTATTCCTTTCAGTTTGGTTGATAAGTTTCATATGAAAAGTTTGTCAATTAAAGTATTGTTCTTATTTTGTAAAATTGATGTAGGATCCTTTTTCATTCTTCTGTAGGTGCACATATCTCCTAATATGGTTCTCATTTTATAATCATAGTCCTTTTTCTTTACTGCAACAGTCTTGTTTCCCTTATCCGCAATCAATATTGATATATCCTTATTTCTGTCTAAATATTTTTCCGTATGTCCCACTGTGTCCAAAATAAATTTATCTCTTAAGCTTAATTTTGTCTTGCTCAAGTGGTCATCTATCAACGATACTAGCTTTGATCTTGAAATCTCTTGTTGTTCTTTATTCTCTTTTGTTCTTACAACTTCTTCCCCCTCTGCAATGCATTTGAACAATGGGAATGACTTTCCAGTATTCGGTAATGCATATTTAGGACCTAAGGAGAGTAGCCATTGTATGTTTGTAGGTATGTCTATGTCTGTATTGTTTACAAACCAGTCTTCATTATTTATTAAATTTTTTTTTAAAACAAAGTAATTTTTAAACAGAAAACAATAATAAAAATGAAATTAAAAATAAAATGCAATAAGTCTTAAAAAAATCTCACAACTTAAAGAGTTATTTATAAAGGACTTCAGTTCGGCTCTAAAAACTAAAATAAATCCTTTTGTTGTACTTTGCTTAGATCTGTACCAAAAAAAAAAAAATAATAAATTCAAATAGCATTATACACTCATAATATTATTGCAGTAACGGGCTGTAGGTTATTCAAGAAGTATTCCGTTCGGTCATTTTTAAAAAAATAAACATTTAAAGTTCCAAGTAAATGTATTTTTAACTGATTCTAATATTTTTAAAAAAAACTAAGTGCACATTAATACGGATTTTCGGTAGGATTTAATATTGTCAGTTGATTAAGTAAAAGTATTATGTATGTAAAATTAAATGAAAATGAAATTTAAAACAACTGCAAATTTAACTAAAAACCGATTTACTTATTTTGCATTTTATTTCAACGAAAAGTTAATTTAATTTTTACTGTCAAAAATTCAACCGCGAATTCCATAATAAAAACTAACCGACAAATTCAGTAAAAACAAATGAATTTTCAGTTATTTAATATAGTGTAACTATTAAAAAATAAATTTTCAGTTATCTATTTATAGATCCGTGGCAGAAAGTTAAAAGTGAAAAACGATTTGCTTGTTTTATGTAAAACATTCCCAAATTCTATTTTTTTAAATTATTTAGTTAAATACATCAAATTTTTCAAGTAGAATTATTACGAAAACCATATCGGGCATGCTGCTGGTGTTTTGTAATTGAAAGTTCTTCTGTAAACAAAGTAGGCAGTACAACAAAAGTAAAACAAACACGTATAACGGGGTAAATAAATAAAAATAAATATTCTGTCTATCTCATTTGAATAACAAGCGGAAAGCTCTCTGGTATTTTTTTTGAAATTCGAGTAAACCCTGTATTGTATAAAACTACTGAATTACATAAAATAACTGAAAACTCATTTGTTTTTACCGAATTTGTCAGTTATTTTTTGATACTTAATTTAAATAAAATAAGTGAAAATTCATTTGTTTTTACGGAATTAAATGAACTTTTCGTTAAAAAGAAATGAAAAATAAGTAGACCGGTTTTTAGCTGAATATTCATTTATTTTATATTACAATTTCAGTTAATTTTACGTACAGAATATTGTGAATGTATGCAAGACTTACAAACTAAATATTTGTGGTCGCCACACACAGGTGCATTGCATTTTAAACATACCATTTTGGACATACGTCAAATTTTTGATGGACAGAAACCACAGTATTTTCTCTTTTTGTTATTCAGGCTGTTCTCCACTGCTACTGCAATTATTGTTTACTTCATCTGGTAAATCTTTTTTAATGTTACCGTGCAAAGTTTTCGATAAAGTAGGAATTTTTAGCCTTTTGTTTGGTGCATTGAACAATTTCTGAAATTATTTTGGTAGTAACAAAAATGCCGAAGCATGAAATTGGGTCGTACAGTTATTTGCATACATTCCCAAATTAGTCCTCTTGCCGTTCGAACTATATTCATTGAAGAAATTCGGCCAGCGCTTTGACCCTTTGATGTAGATCAGCAGTGCTTACTTTTACGTCTTATAGTGGGATAATATACCGTAATAATTGGCTATCGGCAGAAATTGTAAAATTATCAGGTTCTTGAGGATTTTTCTTAGTCGGTGGTATATTCTCATAAGACAAGCTTGTCTTATACATCACTTTGAACATTATCCTCCATTTATTCATCTTCCGATTTGCTCAAATTTTCCAGTGAATCCGAGTCGTCCAACACGCTTTTCAAGAGCAGCAACTTCTGCTTCGTCCAAGTCGCGCTTACAAGACATTTTTATAGCTAATTTAAATAACAAATACCTTAAAATTCAACCAAAACAAAACGTTATTTTTGCTACAAAAGTTACACTAAAGCAGTGGTGTCAATTATGATTGTTTTGGTGCGATTACTCTTGTCTCTTACATTCCCAGCGGGAGAAATCTGCTTTTTTTTGCTATGAAGACTTTAGAGCAATTAATAATAATACAATTATCGAAAAATGTTGAGTTATGGACAGACACAATCAGTTATTATTTAAATAAATTTAATTTGGAACCTGCATTTCGCAGAAACTTTGCTTCTTTTTTGGAAAAATTGAGCACTTGACAATATATGAAGTCTTTTTACAACCTTATTCAATTCTTTCCAATATTTTTAATTTTGTGCTCAACATACCTTAGCGAATGCCAACAATAAAAATTCATTTGCACTTACTAATGCAAATAATAACCCCATTAAGTTTAAAAATATTCTATAATTATTAACCACCATTATAAAAATATACTTTTATTTGCCAATAATATCTTCTAAATTTAAATTTTAGTTTCGAAACAACAAAACATTTTTTAGGTTTGCGGACGTCAATTTATTGCGTTGTTTTGAGCAAATGTATTTCAAATCGGAAAATATTTATTCGCAGATATGTTGAGGAAAAAAGCGACAAACATTTGAAGGATTTTTTTTTAATACAGGATATAGCGCCCCGTCTAAATTTTTCCAGAACTCAATAATATTTTCCCTATCTGGAGGATTAAATTCGCTCCTAAGTATGATAAGTTCCGACTGGATGCTAAATTCATAATTCGCAACGTCGCACTTTAAAGGATTTTGGAATATGTTAAGTAGTGGTTTTATATCCTCAAAATCTTGAAAGTTGTAAAAAAGGGTTTCAAAAATTGGCAAATGCTCGGATTTTTTCAAATATTTCTCCTTGTCATAAATAAGCAAAGTTTTAGGAAAGTTGGAAAAATCTTCATTATTTATTTAATGTATTAATAAAAAAAATTTGGTTTTAAAATTAAAAATAATCACTTAATTTTTTTCCCTTTCCTTGTAGTTCCAAATTTAGTTCATTTAAAATGCTGCTTGTGTCCGCCAGAAACGCAAGGTCTAAAATGAACTCATAATCATTCAACTGTTTTAATTCACATTCGTCTCAGTTTTCAGTTTCCCAAAAATGCAACACCTCTTTTCTAAGATCGAATAACCTGTTTAGACAATTATCTAAAATCTATCTAAAAAAAACTTTTTTTTTAATCATATATTGATTTTCCCTTTCTTTGACTTCATATTGTTGAATATCATTATGGAAATGATCGAAATGCCTTTTCAAACAATTTAATCTCTTAACTTCAAATGTTTTAAAACATAAGAGACATTGAAAATCATTAAATGCATTTTTTATCATAAAATATTTTTTATATGGCATCATTTATCTTTTTTTAAATAAACTCATCCGCTTGCATGCTCGTTATCGCTGTCTACAAGACTTCTTAATAAAATTCAAATTTCAAGTTTACAGAAGCTCAATAAACACAACATCAAGGCGAATTCATCATAGTTATTCTTGATACTACAACAAGTACACCTCGTACAAAAACCACAAGCAATTTGTTTTTTTAAAATCATTGTACACAATGTTAAAAACAGAAATAAAACAAAACAGAAACAAAGATAATAAAAAATAAATAAATTATTTCTGTTTAGAGGCCTTAAAACAGGCCGTGCGATATTTCCCGCTGAATGAGAGTGTTTTGCAGTAAACAATTATATTTTACGCTCGCAAAATAAAAGTGCGTAAGCGTACATGTGAGTTTTGCTTACACAATTGCGTATGACGCTGACATTCCTGCACATAAGATAACGATACGTCTCTCAGACGTATGTTGTGTTAAATTATGCTTATTTCTCAAAGAAAACATAACTAAACGCACAAAAAAGCCACCACCAACAACGACTGAGTTAATTGAGCGCGAGAAAGCTGTATGTTAACAAATGTCACAGTAGGAGCACACAAATTTAAAAAGCGTACGTCTCGCAGACGTACCTTATCTAACTAGGGTTAAATACAGGCGGCATGAAATAACCCCCCAAAATATAACGCCCCAAAAAAAATATGAAATAACCCCCCAAAGTGTGGGGCGTTATTTCATATGCAATAAAACCCCAATTTCAAAAATGAAATAAACCCCCAATGAAATGAAATAACTCCCAAAATCAAAATGAAATAAGTCCCCAATATTTAGGGACTTATTTCATATGAAATAGTTCCCCAATTCCAGAAATGAAATAAGACCCCAATATAATACATATTGTTCAGTTTTGGTTGGGCGCAAAGACTTTTTCCTCTATGGTATAACAAACACCGGCTTCGCTAACTAAAGCTTTTCTGCATAGCCGGCCTTCGGCCGGGCGCAAGGATTTTCTCCTCTATAGTATTCCAAACACCGGCTTCGCTAACTAAAGCTTTAATGCATAGCCGGCCTTCGGCCGGGCGCAAGGATTTTCTCCCTATGCAGAAAAGCTTTAGTTAGCGAAGCCGGTGTTTGAAATACCATAGAGGATAAAATCATTGCGCCCGGCCGAAGGCCGGCTATGCAGTAAAGCTTAAATTAGCGATTCGGGATTTTCGAATTCGAAATTATAAAGTTCGGGACTTAGAGATTCCGATTTCTGAAATTCAGGACTTAAAAATAATCCCAATTTTTTTAGGATTCTGAAATTATAGTTTTTGATACTTAGTCCCTTTTTTATGTTTGGTAAACGTATGCAGTGAATATAACAAAACACAATTTGTCATCATTATGACTTTTAAAATATGTAATTTTAAAATTAAATAAGTCCCCAAAATATTTTTAGGGACTTATTTCATTTCAGATTTTTGGGGAGTTATTTCATATGAAATAATCCCCCAATTGAAAAAATGAAATAACACCCCAAAAAAAAGAAAAAACCCCCCAAAAATCGTTTTTGTTGTTCTCTGTACAAATTTTTGGGGGGTTATTTCATATTTTTTTTGGGGCGTTATATTTTGGGGGGTTATTTCATGCCGCCTTAAATACACAAAGCACGTGCAGAAGAAACGTCATCTCTGTTGTGAATCTAAAATGTCTATGAGTTGCAGTATCTGACAACAGTATGACTATTTTGTTTCTGTTGAATAGCAAGATCTTTAGACAATATTCCATTAATTTTGTTAACTTCACTTTATATAACTAATAAAATCTTTGTTTGTTTTTAGAAACTCATTTAATTTTATTAATAAATATAATATTTATAACTTAATTAAATTTGTGAATTTCATTAAAATTTGTTTAAGAAATCTCATACCAATACATGCAATTTACTATAAAATATCCTTCGAAATTAATTTATTTTAATACACATTTGATTTGCAGTTTTTTAAACAAAAAGATTTTTTTTTTCTAATAACTTAATCAAATATTAGATGTTAATATTCACTTGTTCTACAAACTGTCTTATATAAAATAATAATCTCTAGACAAACACATTTATATACTTTAGTTATGTTCTCTCATCTTACGTATGTACTATTACATTAAAATTTAGGACAATGTATTCAAATTGATACATACATATTTAAACATAGAATTAAACGCACACTTTCACATACACAGTCACAAACAGATTTCACAAGGACACATATTTTTCATGCATGTCTAACAAGTATTAAACAAAGATTTTATGGAAGCTTAATATTGTAAATCTGATAACTACCTCTCGTATAAAAATCCCGTCATACAGTTTAAATGAATATGAGAAGATGAACAGCTAAAAATATCTTAATAACTACATATAAAATGTGTATATGTACACTGAGAAAAATCGATGCTCTACATTGTAGGAAAAATGGTGCGAAACCAAGAAATTTTAAAGAATGATCTACAAAAACTTTCAAAAATTTGCATATTATACTTGAAATTTTTTTTAAGTAAGGGATGTTTTTTATGACGTGTAAAAATTAAAAATGTAATAAATAACACAAAAAATTTAAATTTTGAAATTCTAGCACAGTGATACTTTTATCGAAACTTTTATAGTAACTACGTAAACTATTTTCAGTGTATCTACGATATGTTCTGAATTTTCAGGGGGTAGGTTGCCAAGTGATTTCTTCTTTGCAGAAGTTTTCGTTAAATGATTTAAGTGAACTAGGAACGCCAGGTGGTCGAAAATTTACCACTTGATATTTACAGTTAAAATAAATCGTTTTATGCGCGTATCGAATATGAAATTTTTATTTTAAAGGTCTACCTAAATTTAAGAGAATAATAAATGTCTTTTCCTATTTCCTTTTATTTGTTATTATTAAAGGATTTAATTACTATTTTACTTTATTTAACTATTTATTTTTACAATTGGGGTATTCACAAGGTGTGCTATCATGGTTTATTGTCATAATGTTCTAACATTTTACAATGGTTTAAAAATATTGTTGTTGGTTTGTAAACAAAAAGTGTCTTAAATAAATAGAACGTTGCTTGCTATGTTTATTGTGCTGTCGTAATTAATAGCACATAAAATTATGAGGGGTTGCTCACAACAGTCGTATTTTTTCATGTTATTATTTTAAGACATATGACTTTATGACACCTTGTGAATCCCCCAAATGTGTATGTGATAAAGTTTCGAGTATAAGAGGTAAAATGAAGTTTGAATTGCATGTTTTTAAAAATAAAATAAAAAAAAAAACAATATGTATATTGAAACAACAACAAAAAATATATAAATTTCTGAACGAAAATTTTTATTTTATTTTCAAAAACAAAAAATTTTTGTATGTGTGTGTGTTTGCAAGCAAATTTAAAAAACTTTTTAAACACCTTAATCCTAAAAATTTAGAAAACAATTTTTATTGTGCATATTTATACCTTTAAAACGACATATATTTTATTAAAATCGGTGGACGATAAGATACTTGAAAAAATTGTTCCCGTATTTATATATAAGAAGATACCCACTTTTATTTTCATAAATGGCGGTTTCGCGCGACTTTATTTTTCAAAATGTCTAACGTTAACCCTGTTCTAATACGTTTATACATGTTTGTGTCACTGTTGCTACTTTTTGGGACATTACCCGAATTTGGTGCAATTTTTACACTCGTGGGTAGAGCGTGGGTAATTTCTTTGAGGTGAAGTTCTGATGTAATTTAAAATTCTCTCATTTTAAAACAAATAATATAAGGATTTGATTTGAGTGATAAAATTTATACCATTTAAGAAATTGTTGATCTAAAAAATTTACATTATATGCAACCAAAGTCACTGTTTATTTAACCTTTTGACTGTCCCCAAACAAAAAATTAGCGTACGTCCACGTACATAATCTAGTTAAAATGACATGCATCACATATGAAACACGGATCAATATTTCAACTATTTATTATTGAAGCGTTCTACGCATCGCTTACGATTCATGCCATTTTTATTCTTTACTATAAAAATTTACCTTCCTAAGTTCCTTTATAACTATATAAAGAAATTATCTTAAGTTTTATTTTTATTATTATTCTTAAAGTTCTTCAACATGAATAAAGTTTATTTTCTTTGCAAAAAAAAAAATATTTGTATTCTGCAAATTTGCCGTGTGCTCCCATACAAATATTCAGGTCTTATATGAAAAAAAAAAAACATTGTCTAAACGCCCAGAGCGTTAAATAACTTAACTTTTCATAAGTTCATACAAAACTTTGTTAAAGGAAATAAGACAAATTGTGTATCACATATGATGCGCAAGCGTATCAATCATGACACATGTGCATCATGTGTGATACATTGTACAGTCAAAGGGTTTAAACAAAGGTCTCCATAATTTATGCAGCAAAATATTGATAGTGATTGGCGCCGGATGGGCAATTGATTTCGATAAATATAAGCTTCATAGTGATTTAGAACCCGAAGTTTAGTGGAAAAAAAGGTATTTATTTTAAAAAACCCATTTAAAAAGATATGTTTCCAATATTACAACAAGTAATGAATTTTGTGTTTGCTTTAACATTTAAAATGCTTTAGTTGAGAAATATTTACCGCCCTAAGCATTTGTTAAACAGATTTTAGAAATGATTGTCATTTGAAACCTTTATAGGAATTTTATTTAATAAATAAAGTATAGAAAGAATGAAAATGTTAAGCCTTCCCTAGATATATGGAAGTAGTACTTATTATTTTAAGTTTTTATTTAATTTATTCGATATTGCTTGTTAAATTATTTTGAATTACTATACGAATCATAAAAATAGTATATCGATCGATTCCTGCTGGCTGATTGTCTATCCATGTAGGTTTTCTGCGCAAAATACATGTCGCAATTTTTAAGGTAATTCATTGAAATTTGGTTCATAAGTTTTTTGAAAATTTTGAGAATCGGTCCGATCTATAATTTCACATAAACCCAATACGATTTTTTTCCTAAGGCAGTCTTTATAAGCCATCTGATATGTTGGTATTTGGGCAAAATTAGGCCCAAATATATTTTATTGCAACTAAAATTATCTTACGAAATTTATTTTGTACGATAATACGAATACCATTTACGAAAAAATCTTGCAAGAGCATAACTGCCATATAAATATTGATAAAAAAAATAGCAAAATTTTGTGCAGGTAGGTAGGTCATATATAAACCCATTAGTGCATAAGATCCACTTTACAGCGAAACTAACAATTTAAAATTTAACTTTCATTTAGAATCTCATTCTCACAAGTATCTCTGTCATAGCAACAAGTGTAAAAAATGTATGACGGGAATAATAAAATTCGCAGTGAACGTCGAGGGTATGTAATAATGAAAACAGTTTCGCAAATTTTTGTCATATTCATATTTTTTGTGTTAATTAAAATGTGATTAAGTGATTGATCTGCTTAAGTTAAAAAATATAAGTGTGATTTAAAATATTAGTAATTGTCGTTTTTTGTTCATGTCAATTTTAAGGGACGTTATGCTCTGTGCTAATTTTTATCGTTATTATTAAACAGACTTACAGTTGCTGAAATATTGGAACAGTTGGAAGAACTAGATGACAACATTCAAAATAGCAATATATTTGCAATATCTCCTTTGGATGGAGATGATACAGATCACGATTCGGATGCGAGTGATGATGAACATGAAGGGAATCTTAATCACCTGGGTCCGAAATTGTTAAGTGCAGAGTGTGAAGTACAACGTATTGACAGTGAGGATGATTGGAGTGAAGGTGATGATGAGCCACTTGCAAAATATGTAAAGCTGCAACGTGGATCAAAATTCCATTGGAAGGAAGCAAATTCGACATATGAAATTGAAACCGAGTGCGAAATTATAGCTCCTAGCATCGAAGCAAAAGCGGCAAAAACTCCAACTGATTATTTTGAACTATTTTTTTTCTGAGGAATTATTTAATCATTGCGTTGAACAAACCAATTTATATGCCCTACAGAAAAATATATATTTAGATTTATTTATTGGAGGAAATAAAAGTTTTTATTGGCGAACTTTTGATGTCAGGATATGCAAATTATCCAAACAAACGTCTATATTGGTCTGAAAAAAGTAATACTCCAAAACTACTATCTAATAGTATGAGGCTCAACAGATTTGAAAAAATACTGAACAATTTTCATATAAATGATAACACCAAATCTCAAAATAATGACCGTCTTTTTAAGATACGTCCGTTAATTGAACATTTAAATGCAGCGTTTTTGAAACATGGCGGGATAGATGAGTTTTTTTTCTATTGATGAAAGCATGATTCCCTATTATGGCAAACATTATGCAAAACAATATATTCGTGGGAAGCCCATAAGATTTGGATTTCAAAATTGGGCATTGAACACAAGTAATTGAAACATGCTTCAATTTAATATTTATATGGGCTAAAATGAAGATGCAGTGCCCCTTGGCTTTGGTGTGGGAGGTGACAAAGTCGTGGATCTTATCACTAGAGCAAATATACCCAGCAACAAAGGTTTTAAAGTAAGATAATCATATTACTTGAATTTTTTTAAGTACTCTGATGAAAGTTTTCATTTTTGCTATATAAAGGTGTTTATTGATAATTATTTCACATCCGTGAAGCTTCTTCGTCATTTATCAGCTTCTGGAATATGTTCATCTGGTACAATCAGAGATGGTCGAACTGAAAAATGCCCACTCCGTTCCGTTTCAGAAATGAAAAAAGATCAAAGAGGATCTACGGACTATCGTTTAACTGATAATGGAAATATATTAGTTGTACGATGGAAAGACAATAACGTAGTCACTTGAGGAACTAATTTTGATAACATCGAGATGGGAACATGTAAGCGTTACGCAAGAGGACAAGGCGCTATGCAGATAGCCCAACCAAAATTATTTCAACGTTATAATCAAGGAATGGGCGGAGTTGACAAAATGGATCAGCTAATTGCTGTTTATCGATCCCGAATAAGACAACGTAAGTGGTGGTGGCCAATTTTCGAATATCTGTTAGATGCTTCGGTTGTAAATGGTTGGCTACTTATGAGAAAGCTGGATCCAAATGCTCCCGATTGTTCAAATTTGTTGCAATTCCGTCGATACATAGCTACTTACTATCTAGAAAAGTATGGAGTGCCCACTGCAAGAGGATCCAGATCATCAATTTCTAATGCTGACATACGGTATGACGGTAGAAACCACTTAATAGACTATTCCAACACAGATAAGAGATGGAATACTCTGCGGTAAGAAGTCAAATTTTATATGCAGCAAATGTAATAAAGGCCTTCATCCAACAGAATGTTTTAAAAAAAATATTTTTTCTTTAAATAAATCTTATGAAACTTATTTAAATAGTAGTTTTGATTACATATATAAAAAAAATTGTTTAAAAGTTCCTGGGGAACTTCATGCACTAATGGGTTAAATCACTTTAAGACGAAACAAATCTCAAATAGATGTAGTTACCTAGATAATATTCGACGTTAAGCATTATTATGTTATTAGCATTGAAATCGTAACACAATTTTATTTTAATATATCCATAGATGCATATGGGACCTAACAATGGAACACTCTTAAATATTTGTCTGTAAATACAGCGATGCAGGGTTTAAAATGTTCTGAATGGACGGATTCATGTACTTCCTAATTTGTTCTTTTTTGCAAAACTTTTTTTTATAATTAAACGTAAATGCGGTATCAGGTGTAATTTCATTTATATTGGGTAATTTTGCGACATCTCAAGTGTAGTTTTGAATTTTGCTGGTGGTAACACTGGTTTGCTTGCAAGTGCAAAGCGAAAACAAAAATATTTTGGAAAAAGAACATAATTGCAACCGTTGTTTATACATGTGTGTACACGTTAATCTATCTACACAAAAATACCTTTAAGATGATAAATGTTTCATTAAAATCGGTGGGCGATAAGATATTTAAAAACAAAATGTACCCGTATTTATATATTAGATTATGTGATCCATTTTAATTATATTTCACAAATGATTTGTTTGCTTCAAGATGTTTTTATAATTTTTCCTGGTTTTGGAACTCGGATGAAATTGCATTTTTACCTTAACCAATAATATTTAAGTAGCAAATTCATTACAAACCAATCTACATAAAGACATAGTTATACAGTTTCTTAACTTATTCCTGTTTAAGCGATGTAAAATACTTACAACGAAAAAAACGTAAAAGATACATTTGTAACAAGGTGAAACCCAATACCCAAAGCAAAAGGTGAATCATTTTATGACTTAAACCATCGTCATGTCAAGATGAGTAACAAATATTACGAGTTACCAGTTGGTGTTGCTATGGTGGTTAGTAAGAATATAAAAAAAAATAAGATGAGCATTAGATCACGCTACAGTAAGAAATGAAACAGAAGTCAACTGGTGCACAACAAGCAGCTGTAGCAGCAGGAATAAATACAGCCGCATCAGCCACTAGAAAATACCCACATTGTATATTTTGTAAACGGGATGTGAATCCTGAATGTATTAGCTGGTTTGTATGCATAAACAGAGTTGAAGTAAATGCTGACTTCCTGTTTATATGCTACATAATTTCATATTCTGTCTCTCCCAGGTATATGCTATACTTTTTGGCTTTTATATATATACATATATATATCCCTATATTTAACCTAAAGACCAGTTTCTACACTTAGCGATATTGCATGGTTTCGAATTTATACTTATTAGGGCATGTCTATGCAATGAGTGAAATGAGTGTGAGCATACATGCGTGTTAACGCGTGTATGCGTTTAAGCAAAATCGTGTTTTACATATAAAATTCATATTGACATGATGTCAATGGTTTGAAGAAGAAAAGAAAAATGTAAATGTACGAAAATAAAAACTAGCTGGGTGTGTATAATAAATAAACCCACATTTGCAAATTCATACACACATCCATCCATACATACGCACTTAACTATAGACATTATCATATTTACTTACTTACTTACATTACGTATGTATGTGTGTATATACATATGTATTCGCATTTACTTATAAGCTGTTTGCTAAAGGTTTTGTATATGTCTGCGTGTATTCTGTGTTTGTGTTTTTTCACGGTATCTTTACTCGTTGTAAGACATAATATCGATTAAGGATTATGATAATGATTGTGTGCTTAAATTGTAATTGCACACACATACACATACAGATAACTTAACACACATATAAATATAATTTTATCTACAAGTCCACATACAAACATCTTGCTAACATTGTTATTTTTGGAGGCACAGTGGCAGCGACGAGGGAAATTTTGGCCACGAGCAGTGTATTCCAAAAAAAAACTTACAATCCAAAATATAGACCTACTCTCAATCAAAGCATATGTTTTTTTTGCATATATTTGTAGCATTTAGAAAAACTTGCTCTATACAATAAGTACCAGGCCAGCAATGCTGGATCTTACTTCTGTTAAAATTGGACAGGTTTAATGAGATTGGTTTTTGTGGGGTTTCTTTCCATTTCTTCATCCTGATGTGCTTACATAGGGTCCCGGGTTACTTTGGCGTTTTCATATCAACATTTGATTGAAGTTAATAATCTTAATATCTAAAACATCTTGAGAACTACCAATGTCCACAAAAAAAATATTTTTGCAGCTGTATTAAGTATTTTTAATCTGTATAAAAATTGTTTGTATATTCCATTAAAGATAAGCTTATTCTTAACACCCTTAACTGCACACCAAGGTACCCAGATACCTGTACCTGTTTATATTGAAATGCAGTCATTTTAAGTTTATTTTTTTAGGTTGCTAGTAGCTCTCCTTAAGTCTAGTATATCTGTTGTAATAAAATATATCTTTTGTGTAAGTACGGTATTTCTGCTTACTTAGTTCGCCTTTGCAATATTACGCTTAATGACGAAAAATCCTCAGTAAGAACTTTAACTGACTTCTCTGAACAATTTTATACACCAAGGGGGTAAAAGGTGCAGTTTTTTTTTAAAAAATATTTGAAAACAGTTTGGAAAAAGCCGTAGTAAATAGAACGGCAACGGTGGAGACAGAAGTCCAATGCTCCTCGCTTATGGATATGAAATTGAGATTATTAAAAGACACATGTGCGATGTAACTGCTGTATTTGTCTAAGGAATCAGCTAAAATTTGTCTGGCAATGAACGAGGACGAAACAAAGATATTGATTGCAATTGCAACAAGGATTAACGCAAATAAAATATGGCGACAAACTGCAAGAAGGCATTTTGTTTTTTGAGATTTTAAAAAACACGGAGAGAAGGCATAGCGACGCACACCTGGCGACATCAACCAAATATCGAAGTTAGCCGTTGTGATAAAAGTGATGGAGAGAAGTCTAACAAATATCATTAAACCGAACCGAACGGAATCAATCCATTGCGGCCTTTTGTCCCCAATAGAAACCGCAAGACATTATATATAAAAGAATTTACCAACCTTGGATTTACTGTAAATAAGGAAAATAGCATCAGTCTTGGAATAAAACGAAGGCTAGAGCTTGCAAACGGGTGTTATTTTGGAATAACCAAGTATTTCAAAAGTATATCCATCCCGAGAAACGAAAACCACGCTCTATTACGCACTTGTGATACCCGTGCAATTAAACAGTACTGTATGAGAATTACTGCGACATTTAAAAAAGGAATGCATCAAGATGCAATGATTTCTCTGGCTGGGAACCATCAGAAGACTTAACGCGGATACATCAGAACGAAAGACATCCGAGGATCTTTATTTTTGCTAGTATTTATTTATTGAATCTTCATTTATTAAATATGAACTAACAATAATAAATCAAATCTTATCTTAATATTTGCTTTATGTCCTGCCAGTGCCCGACAAAAAAGATTTAGTCATCATGGTTTCTGTTCACATATGTAGGTGTTTATCGCTCATCTGATTGGGTGAGTGCTGCAGTGTCTCTTTTCCTTAAGCGAGTGTGGCCGCCATTATTTAAAATATTTCGAGCTAATGGATTTGTGTGCAGTTCCAGCCTTTTTAAATATTTTACTGCAAATTTCGTTATCTTAGTTTTTTCTAATGGCACATTGAGATCCTTGTGGATATTTGAGCTTTTAATATGGAGCGGCTGTGATTATTCTAAAAAGTTTATTTTTGCGCCTTCGAATTTTTTCGATATTAGAAGCCGAATTAGAGCTTTAAGATAGAGTTGTAAAGTAGAAGTTTGCAATCGAGGCTAAGAACAGAATTTCTTCCAATAATCCAATTAATTTGAATTGCTTATAGTTTCATTTGAGTTAATTTGGCTTTGACGTGCCATTTTTTTTTAAGCGGACCGAGACTGACAACAGGTTGTAGTGCCATCTGTCTAAGTGATTAAGTATCTGTTGCCAATCCAATATATATTTTGTTACATACTTGTTTGCCTTGTAACCTCCATATAGGCACAGGGTACATTGCAGCGCAATAAAAGGATTTTTTTTTGCCATGCACATGAGGGTAAACTAACTATATTCCTCATAAATTAGCCTACTAACGCCGGATGGGTAGAAACATACCAAAAAAAAGAGCAGTTATAGAAAACTTATAGTTAAAGTTTGAGAGACATATCAAAAATCTGCGTGACAGGCGCATTGACAAGCAATTGAATCATGCAAAACAATAAAATGGGATTTTTAGCATTTTATTTTGGGGGAGGGGGAGGGTGGGCGTATTAATGGATCAAAAATGAGTCAAATTTGAATGCCAAAATTTTTCAGTAGGAACGACTCTGTAAAAGTGGGGAAAGGGAAATTCCTTAAACAATATTGAACAGTGTGAACCAGCACTTAGGGTTTGCAAATAATAAGTTTCAAGTAAAAAGCACACTTTATTAAGAGATCAAATACCGCTATATTTTATACTGCTCCAAGTTTATGTTTATAATCATTGTTTAATTACTAAGATCTTCTTATATTTTTAGTATTTTTTGAAACAACGCCATGAAATTGTACAAAACAGTCCTTTGAATGTAAATTTACATAATATATCGGCGCTACTTCTTAATATATCGGAGATATTTTACTATCGATACTTTATTTATAGTTTTTTTGATCAAACAATCTAACAGCAAAAAATCAAACAGAATAATAAATTGTTTCTTTTAATTCTTAAGCTGGAGGTCATTCCACACCACGCGCTTAATGCGTATGATTCTTTTTGACCTTATTTCAAAACGCATGCTAAAGTAGATAGTAATCCTGTTTCATTATTTCGATACGTATATCCGTTTGAAGCTTTTGCTGTGTAACTTCTTAACCAATTTTACACTTCGACTTTTTGGACTGAAGCATAAACACATCGAACGCCTGGTTCGGACCTGCAGCAGAATTTTCTACTAACTTTAAATGATTTTTGTGAAAACATAAATCACTTCACTATCCATAAGCAAGGTCTGACGCTATTTCGCTAATTAACAGTCTTTGAACATTATTAGAAAATTCGATAAATGAATAAACTGAGATGCAAAATTATTTAGTGTCACAAAAATTGGCGATTTACGTGGCATAATCTCTGTATGAGTATTTAGAGAATAATGAAATCTGTTGTTTATCTACAATTCTCTACCTTCGATACAAAGCTAGAAAATTTCAATAACAATAAATCGAAAAACGTCTTATTGTAACACTCAACATGACTTTAAATTCCGATAGTGTTGAAGACATATTTTCCCAATACCTAGTTAAAATTCTAATAAGTCTAAAAGAACAGACCTTTGAAGCGATTATGCAAATCTTAAAAGAAAATTTGGAGAATAACTTTTATCCATTCTATGCTGTGTTTCAGCTATATAAGAAGTCTAGATATATCTTAGCTTTTCTAATTTTTCTTGAGACGCAGATACGCTTGTTTACTGGCGCCATTATATGCTATAGTATATATACCAGAGTTCGAAAAAAACTGTACACTTACGTACACTACTTGTCTTGCCACACAAACTCTAGATCCTATTTTAGAGTCCGTTTTAAGTGCTTTTGAGGTACTTATTATGTATTTTTTAGTGAACACGCAGTGAACTTTTAGCTAACATCATATGTGTTTTTAGTGTCTGCGTAGTTAACATTTATTGTACTTACTTTTTTTAAAGGAAATATTTAAAATAATAAATCCTCTGTATGTATGGAACAGAAAATAAGAAATTTTATTTTTAAATAGTTTGTTTGTTTATTTATTCAAAAAAAAACCCCAAAATATAATTTGAAGATGAATTTTGTAACAGGAGTGCAACAATATAAGAAACATGCAAAAGTAGACTAATGTTTTAATAAAATATAGTATTAATATCAAAAAATAAAAATAGAGTAAAAAAAAAACCAGTGCGTTCGTGTTTTGACAAAATTTATTTAAAACCATCAAAGTAAATATTATAAATATTTTTTTAAACTATAGAAACGCAAAGCACAACAACAATTTTTGACGCTTCATTCACTTACAAATGTGCACAGCCAATTATACATCACAATTATTGTGCAAAATATTGTTTTTAATTCGCGGCTTCATGATCACTGATCACTTAAAATTTACTAAAAAATTCACTTCATTAACCTCTTACAAATGTGCACAAACAATTACACATATTTACGCCTACGCACTTGACCCTTTACAACTGATCTTTACTTGTCTGTTATTTTCTCTGCTGCATATCTGCGTTGACCTGCTATTACAATATCGCAATTGGTTTTTTATTTTGGATACATCAATTCGCATCAACAATTTAATATACCAAAATTACAACAAAATACGTTATAAAACTCTGCTCAACACACCCATTCATAAAAATGTCTACCCTTATAATAAATATTATTTTTAAATAATTTTTTTTTTTTTTTTTTTTGGTTTAAAAATTAATTAATTTTACCATGAGTTTTAATTCATTTTGCTGTTTTTAAAATCTTAAATATTAATAATCTCTTTCACAGTAATTTTTTATAATCAAGAAATTACTATACTTGAGTTTTGTTAATGTTACCTTATATTTAAATATTATATTCGTATCGGTATCGGTTTTGGCGATATTTCTTCTTAAGTATCGGTATCGTATCAGCAAAAAGCGTATCGTTAAATCCCTACTTTAGTTGTATTTGTAACACTAAATAAATAAATAATTAAAATAAATGTACAACAACCCCCATTTATCTGATTTCAAATTTCAAAATATAAATTTACGAAGATCGTTTTATTATGAGTATCTAAAATTTGACAAGGCCAAATATATCCTTGAAATTTGCTTCCTCTTACACCTATTTTGTTCCACTGTCCTAGCATCATTACCGTTAATACAGCTAAGTAAACTTTATTTTTTACCCATCTTTATTTGTGCGTATTAATAATTGCGGAGCAGACAAGCAGCACCAGTGCTGCCATATATTTTTTTAAATTCCAAGGTATTAAATAAAAATTCCGAATGGCTCCCTTCATATATCCCAACAAGGTTTTAATAAAAGTTATTGTTTTTTTTTAAATTATTTTAATTGCAATCCATCAGTATGATAATAAGCAAATTAGGTGAAACATAAGAATGTCAGTTGTAGTTGTACTTTTTCAATAATAATAAAAATAGAAAACAAATTCTGTGGTTTACATAATTACAATAAACAGGCATATAGAAGTAAATATGATTAATAAATAGAAATAAATAGTTAATGGCAAGATATTTAATACATTTGTACATATAAGTGGTAAAGTAAATTAATAAAAAAAAAACAAAAGATGAAAAATAATTACAATTAAAGAAAAAAAAGTAAGATAAACTTAAAATACATATGACTAATTTCTAAATGGCAGGTCTAAGATATGATATATATTAAGTCCTTTACTATCTTCAGTATCGTCTAAAAAAGTAATAGCTAAAGGATGTACATGATAACTAAGTCATTTTAAGTATTTATCAATAAATGAATTAATAGTTTCTTTAGCGGTTTTTATTTTGAGATCATGGCGGATTGCTTCATTAGTAATATACCAAGTTGACTGAACAATAAGTCTTAGAGTTTTTGATTGGTATCTTTAAATAATTTCAAGATTTGAATGGGTTGTAGTTCCCCATAATTGAATTCCATACACAGACAAAATAAAAAAATATCTCTAATCACCAAATTTATACGAAATTCATAATATCATGCAAACAATTTTTTGAATTTGCTCCTATTAACAAAATGATTATATTGATAACTAAATGTTTTTGAATTTTTTAAATATTTTTTCAATAAATGATATTTTAAACTTTAATTAATAAAATGATCAAACAAGTTTGCCATTTCAAACATTATGTTAATTTATTTAATTATATATTGAAAATTCCCAACAACAATTCTACAAAATTAAATTAGTTTATTTTAAACGAAAAAAATCAATTAATATTTTTTGATATTTAATAAATATTTTAATTGAAAATTTATTTGAAAACAACTTAAATATTAGTTAAATCAAAATTATATTTTTAATTTTCTTTCAACTAAAAAAACAATTGATTCAATTATCACATTAATTAAATTTATATACTTTTTAAACAATTTGCTTCATTGATAAAAAACTTTTTTCTATGTACGTCCATACCGGTTTTAAAATTGCCTTAAAAAAATCCTAAATTATTTTCAATATTTATCTGAGATTTAGGAACAGTTAACCAATAAAATTTTCTGTTAATAAAATTTAAATGCTGACGCTTATTTTTTATATTTTTCGAAGTTTCCAAGTAAGTCTACGATCCAGGCTCAACCAAAGATATTTAACACAATCATTTTAAGGTATCTGAATATTATTGATAGTAAAATTGGGACAGTCGCCCTTTCTAAGTTGGAACGTTAATTGTGAAGATTTTCTGCGTTTACTCTTATTTTCAATTTCTTCAGCCACAATTCAATTACATTTAATTCACTCTGAAAATTATTAGATGAAACTGAAGGTGAATTTTCTGCTACCTAAAATGCCGTGTTATCTGCACATGTTGAAGCAGTGACATTTTCTGAAATTGGCATGTCAGCTGTGAACATATTGTATAACACCGGACTTAGTACGCTGCCTTGTGGCATTAATAACAAAAATTGTTTGATCTATTATCTTTGATTTTTTGAAAAAAATGTTCTGTTTTGTATCTAAGACTTTATAATTGCATAAAATGTAGCTGGAAGAAGATTTTTTAACTTAAATAATAGACCAATAATAGACCAGACTCTGTCAAACGCCTGCTGAATTTCCAAGATGACCCCAGAGCAATACTTCTTTTCTTTAAAAGATTTCCGATTGAAGTTAACTACACTATTACACTCTTTAAGAGTACCATGTTTTTGTCTAAATCTAAATTGATGGTTGGGAATTATATGCAGTTGTTCAGGTATTGTATCGGTTTAAGAAAATCTATTCAAACATTTTTGAAAATAGGATTAAAAAGTTAATCGGTTTACACACAAAAAATTATTAAATTTCTGCACTCACTAAATTTATTCCAAATTCATTATATCAAGCAAACAAGTTATTGATTTTGCACCTATTACCAAAATGCTTATATTGATTACTAAAAATTTTAAAATTTTGAAAAAATATTTTCAATAAATGATATTTTTAATTTTAATTATATAATTTATTTAAATAAATATTGAGAATTCCCAACAACAGTTCTACATGTTTAAATTATTTTATTTTAAACGAAAAAATTAACTAATATTTTTTGTTATTTAATTAAAATTTTAATTGAAAATTTATTTCAAAACAACTTAAATGTTAATAAAATTAATATTAAATTTTTAATTTTATTTATTTATTTTATTTTATAACATGTAATATAAAGCCTCCATGGCCAATATAAAAATATTACATACCATTAAAAAATACCTAAGATTTTAAAACTAAATAATACAAAAACAAAATTTTAAATAAATGCCAGTCCCCTAAAAATAAAAACATCCCTACCATTTTAAACATTAACTCCCCAGCCAATATACAGAATAATTAAAAATTTAATTAAAGAAAAGTAAAGTAACGGTTCAATTCAGTACAGAAAATATGACAAATCTTAGTGCATACCCACACTCGTATACATCCCTACATAAGCATAAGTACAAATATGGATGTCTATATACTAGCAAGATAGTTCCTGAATACAAAAATCATACAGTCAAAAAAAAAACGCAAGAGTTTTAACTAAAAAAAATAATTGATTCAATTATCACATTAATTAAATTTAAATACGTTTTGAACCATTTTTTTAATTGATAAAACACTTTTTTTTGTGTAAGGGATGTTATTTCATTTTCTGGTTTATTTGGCCTTTTAATAATTATAATCTCAGCACATTTCCACTTAGAAGGAAAGTGACTTGAGCGCTGAATAGAGTTAAAAATCAATATCAAATATTTACGGGCTTTTGTGAGAAAATTTCTTACCACCCTTTCATCAATATTATCATATCCACGGGACTTTTTGGATTTAGAATTTTTAGTTAGTCTTCAACCTCAGAAAGAGAAATGTATCTCATTAGGAAACACGACTGATATGGTGCATCTATGAAATTTGAGATTTCTTTATGTTCGATAGGATAACAAATTTCATGAGATTTAAAAGTATTATATAGATGTTTTGCAAGTGCCTATGCGTTTTTTTCGTCTACAACAAGATCCATTAAATTCATTGAAACGAAGATATCTTTTTGCTGGCAGCTTTATACATTTTGTATCCTTCCATTAATTATTGTTAAAATATAACTGTTTGCGTTCTCGCTCTAGATAGATTTTAACGGAGGCTGAAAGCCCATTGCCTGGGAATAATTTGGTGTATGACCTGAAATAGTGAGCTGATTCTACAATCAGGCAGAGGAAATATTTCTGGTCAGTATCAAGTGAATGAGAGTCGAAAAGTTTTCTACACTATGTGCACCTCTGTACAGAGTCCCAATGTATAGTCTGTAGTGTAGTATACACTGAAAAAATTATTAGTAGTTTTTTATTAATTAGAAAATTTTAATTCATTTCGTGTTGTAAAATTCCTTTCTTCATAAAAATAATTTAATGAAAATTTAATTCAATGAACTTAAGCCTGATTAAAATATCGAAATTTAGATTAAAAACCATTAACAGTTCAGAAAGATAACCACAATACTAATTATTTTTAACAGCTAAGGCTCAAGCAATATGTTTACATTTGTCCTTCAAGTTGTGCTGAAAAAGATCAACGAGAAAAATAAAGACAAAAACATAAAAAAAAATTTTCTTTGGATTTCAAGAATAATTCTTGACAAAAAGTACGAAAAACACAAGTAAGCAAGAACATGTAAATCAATTAAAATAGGTAATCATTCATTGAAAGCAAATTTCGATCTACCAAGGTAAAAAATCATTTGGCTTAAATATTGATTGGTTTAAAGATTAATCCGGCTTCAATGGCGGTGTGAGTAAAACGGCAAACCCCTCCGAAGAGATTGTTAGGGCAACCTGTCCGTGAAAGCCTGGGTTCAAATCTCAGCGCAGTCAAGAATGAAAAATTATCAATAAAATTTTAATTAATTTCATGTTGTAAAATTCCTGTCTTCATAAAAATAATTTAATGAAAATTAAATTCAATGAACTCAAGCCTAATTAAAAATATCTAAATTTGGATTACAAACCATTAACAGTTCAATAAAATTTTCAGAATACTAATTAAAATTTTTAATTAAAAAAGTTTTCAAAATATTATTCACCAAAATAAAAAATGCTAACTGCCGTATTTAAAAAACTATTTTTATTTTATTTTTTATTTTAATTAGGATTTGCAAAATTAATTTTCTATGAAAATTTTACTGAATAAACGTTTGTTAAATTTAATAATCGTTTATAATCACGGAGGTAAAAGTTATAATTTTTTAGAAAAAAATTTTACAAATAAAAATTTTGGCACACACATAAAGTTACGAGTTTTTGTTCTCGTCTTTTCTCGTTGTCTAGTGCGAAAATGCTAATTAAACAAAAGTACCTTAATCGTTGTGAATTTAAAAAAATCTGCACGATTGTTACTACTTACGCCACTGTTGTAGAGAAGAAAAACCCTACATATGAGACTTTTTCCCTGCTTCTGGCAATACTGAACAGCACAGCAACAAAACACAAGTACTTAGTCCGTTTGGCTGTTAAGTACTTTGGGATCGAAGCCAATGTTATCATTGTTTACATAAAAGCGAAGTTTAACTTTAACTTAAACTTGATGCAAATAAATATATTTGTTGTAAATATGTACATATATGAACAAGCAAAATATTCATTAGTATGAGTGGGGGCTTGTATGTAAGAAGCATTTACACAATGATGAACCGAGAAACAGCTTCCATAATGAATATTTTAGAATGATTTTAAGTGAAGAGCATGTTAAAATTGTAGTTGCTTTATTAATAATATTTTAGTGTTAAGATTGATTGGAAAATTTAGAAATACACATGTAAACACACACAAACGAACGCGCATATTTAATCAAGCGAACAAATGCATATTAAAATATGTATACAGTGAAATAAAACTAAGGCAAGTAAACAATTTCGATACCCTCCACAAAAAATTATATTTAATATTAGGAGAGAAGACTTTAAAAGAGATCTATAATAAATTATGAACTAATCTTTAATAAATCTATCAACACAATTTCTAGTCATTTAAAACTAAAAAGTGTGGTTTTAGGGGTATATTTTAGGAGTGGGGTTTATATGGAACTAATTTTAATATTTGGAAAATCTGGAGCATAAATTAAAACTACAGTTTGACTTGTAAAAATCGTTCAATATTGGATTTTTATTAGGTTTTCCTTGCTTGGACAAATAGGCCTTAATTAAATTATATAGTGTGATGCAATATCACCATCCATGACTTAACAAAGTGAGATAAGCAAAGTGTTTTATTAAATGCGATTTTTTAATATATTCTATTTCCACAAACTAATAAATTTGTTATAAACAAAACGTTTGTATGGGTACACGGGGGTAAAAGATGGCTGTAGATTGAATACTGGATGGTACTTACTGTGGGGGCTGGTATCTAGTTGAGTGTGGGCTGGTATCAGGTGGTTGGTAATTCCACGGCTGAGATATTAGCTGCTCGCTGGCACTATTTGGCGTATATTCCTTTGGAAGGTTGTTTTTCCGCTCGACCAATTAAGTATTTCGGCTGCTGCCTTTGTTCCTTGTAAACTCCTCACGTTTGACTTTTTCCTCCTTATTTATAAGTTTAATATAAAATCACTCACAAATCAAATTCAGTTTTATATTATTTTATTCAGTTAATGGGTTTTATTTTATAACAATAAATAAATATATTTTGTAATTTTTATTAACAAGAATCTAATTCCTTGCAACAATAACTAAGAATAACACCACCAATTCAATTCACGTTGAAAGAACTCCACTGACCGTTTTACAAATTGATCTGTTTGCTTTTACTACTTGACTGACTGTTTTACAATAAAAAAGAAGTATTCAACTGCCTGCAGATGTTAAAGGGAAAAAAACGACGAGTAAATATACTCGCTATTGCGACCCATGTAGGGTTTTCATGCCCTGCAAAATATGTAGGGTTCTCGTGCCTAAACAACGTTTTATCTTATGTGATTTTTTTAATAGATTTTTTTCTACAAATTACTAAATTTATTTGAAAAAGAACTTCAACAGGATAGATTTTAATGCCAGAAAGACCCGGTATTGCATGCTTATGCAAAAACGCACGACGGATCAAGGCGCATCTGTATATAGGGGTGGTAAAAATATTGAAGAATCAGAATCTCTTGGTGTTCTCGACATGAGACTACAATGTGATGTCCGATAAACAAAACATGTATTCAAGGTGTCGAAAGAAGCTTTCAAGTGCCTCTGCTTTTTAAAAGGGCGGAAGATAAACTTCACTCTATCTGATCTCCTTACTATTTATACCACTTTTACCTTACCGAGAATGGAATACAACCCTCATGTGTGGTCCGGCGCTTTAAAGACTACTTGGGAGCTTCTCGACTGCGTGCAGGAGAGAGTGAAGATTCTCATTGGTGACAGAAGGGTAACCAAAACTACTGACTCCCTTGAGCACCGACGCAACAGGTTATATTCACCTGGTTTATCGTTACTACAATGGAGTGTAAAAAAAAATTCAGTTTTTGTGAAAACAGACACTTCTAGTGAACAAAATGTGACTTATTGTAAAAAAAGTCACGCCTCAAAGACTTTATACAACTATCAGCATAATCAGAGAAGACTAACAGTCGATGCATTTGTAATAGAAAAGGAAGAGCAAGGAGCAACGGTTATGTCATCAATGACGACAATGCATACCGATGATACAAAATACGTACCGCCATCACATTTTGTTCACTAAATTGTCGTTTTTTCACAAAAAATTACTGTTTCCTAAAAAAAGTTACTTATTTCAAAAGTCCGTAAACTTTCACCACATTTTATCAAGAAAGTTAGAGTAATTATAAAAATCAATTTTTTTTAACAAAAAGTACTCTATCCTACAACAAGCAAAGAATTTTAGAAAAAGGCTAATTGTACATGACTTTCTTCATAAAAAGCCCTACTTTTACAAAAAGTCTTATTTTTTCGCTCATTGCTTGTTTAAAAGATTGATTTATTGCTTGTACCACATGGCGTATGCATGTTAATTAATTGCAATTAAATAATACTCATACGTAACCAAGTAACTTAACAGATGTTTTCTTTGCAGATTTTTCTTAAAAAAAAAAAAAAATAACATATACAGAGCTGCCGCTTTTAGTTATTTCTAACCAAAATTGTTAATAGTTTTTCTCAATGTGGAGATGTGAATATTTTATTCATTTTGGTTACTTTTTCTCTAAAATAATAATACGTGTAGGTATATATATGTGTTCCTTGGTACACTTGCAATTTACTTTTTTTAAACTTTTAACGTTTTTATTTACATGTGGGGTTATCGCGTATTGTATTATTCCTACACTAAGTCCCGCGAAGCTTTTCGCTTGTCTGCAGGAGACCAGAGTCTCTGGCGGGAATCGAACCCGCAACCCCGGTACTGATAGACTGGCTCACTACCAGCTAGCCTACCGGGGCGAAGGAAATTATTTATGACTTCGAATAATCTGTACTTTGCACTACGATTTTCTCATTAACTATTTGTTTAAAATGAACGGAAGTTTCTTATACTTTATCGAAAACAAAAGATTTTTGTTAAGAAAAAAATTACCAAATGTGTTTTTTATATAAGAAACGGCCATGTTCTTGAATTGATGAAATAAAGTTTTAATCGATGGAGATTTTCAATTAATTTGTTTTAAATGAGCGTAGTTTTTCCTTATTTTAATAGTAGTAAAGATAAGTGGTACTTCAAGTAGAAAATGGAAAATATCACGCGGAATCGATTTTAGAACATGACTGAAAAAGCACACAAGTCGTTTTAGTGTTTCTAAAAACTTGAATATATGTAAGTAAAATGTTTTAAATTTTTATTATGTCCAGTAGTATATTTCAATATATTGAAAAAGAAATAGGAATTTAAAAGATTTTTCAAAAATAAATTGATTTCTAATCTATAACTTTAGAATTTACTGTATGAAAATGGCGTGAATTTAAAAAATATTACATATCTATTTAATGTTTTTTTTTGGCAGTATTTTAAATTTATAAAAAAACCTTTGACACCAACCGCCAAACGTAAATTTCTATCAACAAGAGGATTAAAAAATCGCAACATTTGGCAGCCCATCAACTGACAGTTAAAAAAAGCGGAAAACAATTTAATATTTCCATATTTGATATTTATAATTGGGAAGTACAAATTTTGTTTTTTGTAAAGAATATATTCAAAAAAATTAAATTTATTAACTTTTAATAAACTGAATTTTGTATGGAAATTTGACGGGTTAAACTTTTATAAAGTAAAAAATATTTTTTATGAAAAAGGTCTCAAATAAATAAAAAAATTTAATTTAAGTTTCTCGTTATTTGTTTAATATGAACAAGAATTACATTTCTTGCTTTGTTCTCTTAATTTATAATTAATATTTTTCTATATATTTTAATGTTTTTTAAATTGACAAATGACATTACTAATTTGGTTATATTTGTTCCAAATCATTTTAAAAAATTTTGGTTGTAAAAATGTTATTAGTCGTGGCAGCACTGAACATATATGTACAATAGGGCGGGTCGATTTAAAAATCGCCCACGTGACAAGGGTGGGTCATCTCTCCAAAGTTAGCGGGGTCGGTCAAACATTTAGATTCGATTGGGTTACTTTAAATGGGTCAACGTGGGATTTTTCAAAATTTGAATATTGGGTCAAAATAATTCTTTTTGGAGGTATGATTTCTTAAGCAAAGTTTCATATTTTTATCCCTAGAAAACGAATTTCCTCGTCACTTGTGTGATTTTTTTGCGTCCCTACAAATCGACCCGCCTTAATGTACACACGTTGTCATTGCGGCCTTCTCCTCTCGCTTCTTGGGCAGGTACATAAGAATGTCAACTGAATAAAAAACATAATTCTTTTACTTTTGCCTTGTAAAAAATAATTAAATTGTTAATCCTTCTCTTCTCCCTTCTCATAGAACGGAATGTGTATTTTATCTTTTATACAAAAGAGCCGAGGCATCCTATGATGCATTCTTTATCAGTTAGATCAGGATTGTAATTGAACCAATACAAATTCTAGCAGATCGTCAATATGGACTGCAGTAAGAAGGCAGCTTTGAAAGCTAATACAATTTTTGTGTTGAGGCTTTGCAGAATTCTAACACAAGCTCTTTTGCGAAAGCTCGCGCATTGTGTATATGGCTTGGATGCATGTGTTATAAAAGAACTGAAAACTGTTATCACCGCGATCACAACCACAGTTGTAAAAAGCAGTGATTTTTAAATCACGTTTAGTAATTACGATGCTACTTAAGCATCACGGGTTCGCTCATCTTTAGTGCTAAGCACTAAATAGGATAACTGCTTGTCTGAAGAGATCAGAAAATCGTTTGAAAAAAAATATTGCTTAGCTGTATTTTTAGATGCTGCTCAGGCTTTTGGCAAGAAATGGCATAAAGTTCTTGTTTTTTAAATTCACTTT
Organism: Pollenia amentaria; assembly: GCA_943735925.1. Taxonomy (NCBI): domain Eukaryota; kingdom Metazoa; phylum Arthropoda; class Insecta; order Diptera; family Polleniidae; genus Pollenia; species Pollenia amentaria. The sequence goes on from OX031009.1 coordinate 34,930,171, forward strand.
GGAAGACCCAAAACGAAATTGGGGTACAACACAAGAAGGATGGAAGCCTTGATAACAGAATATGAGATTAAAGCTGGTGCTCTACAGGAAACTGTTCGCGGAGCTACTATCTTTTTAATATATATCTCTGATTTGCGCATATGCGACAAACTGACCATTTCCACGTTTGCAGATAATACTGCTATTCATAGTTTGCATGTGAACCCGCAAGCGGCTTCCCGTCAACTTAATTACAGTCTTAGTCAAGTGGATACTTGGTTGAAAAATTAAATGCGCTACTTCTACACTTAGGAGAGGAAATTATCCACCTGTGACACTAAATACTTACATATCCTGGTTTACATTTGGATAGAAGAATTACTTGGCATTGACAAATAGAAACCAAGAAAATTTACTTGAATTTGACAGTATCTAGACTGCACTCGCTAATCAGTGAAGAATTTAAGCCTAGCCTGGGCTGTAATATCATCCTGTATAAAGCCGTTTTGGGACAGATTCGGGCATATTGTTTTTCAATTCTGGGAAATTCCAATATCGAGCTTATACAGAGGGCACAATTGAAAATTCTTAGAATCATGACCGCAGCGCCATAGGTTCAATGAGCAGGCGACACGAGGATGGCTCAGTTCAGTCCTTATAGCGCTCCCTTTGTGATAGACCGGAGCGCCATGCTAAATAAGGAATGAGAACATTAATATGAATTTAGGTATTTCACTAGTAGACGATGAATTTCGCAAATATAATAAATGCATTATAGAATTTAAAAAATCATCTAAGGCTCCCTTCTCAATAAGAGACGTGATCAGGTCTTTGAAGAGCCATTGCTTCGCTACGATGATGGCCCTATGCCCATTAATGCTCTCTTGGAGTGGAACAGATTTTTAACCCTGAAACGTTACTTTTACATTTGTATACATTAACGTCACTCTTCGTCGAAACTACGAACTTTGTTACAATAAAATTCTAGCGTTACGATTTAAAAAAAAAAAAAACCACAAAAAGTTTTTAGTTTTTAATTAAAAAATTAAATTAAATAAAGCATAAAAAAAAAGAGTTTACTTCTCTTTCGTTCAAAATATGATACGAATTTTTACTCATTTTTATGTTTAAATTTTTTTTTATTTTTTTAATGCTTTCGTCATCAGATAAAGTTGTTGAAAACAGAAAGTAATTTGAATTCACATTAAAAAGTTATATGATAAAGTGCAAATGAGCTTTGTGATTCGACGAATAGTGACCATTCAGGGTTAATTAAAAATTTTACTTATCACTCTGATGCCTTGATAACAGTAGATTCAGTAAATTAATATTGAAGTATATAAAGAAAAACCTTAAATTTTTGTAAGCCAAAATCTGTTAAAAGGCCTTTAATTTTTCCAACAAAAAAGTCATATATTGAAACTTCTATATGTGTTGTAATTTTTTTTTTTTTTTAATTTTATATCACTTCGAAACCATTAACTAGCATGTTAGTAATGAAAATTCTGTTTAAAATGGCATTTTAACCGTTTGCGAAAATAATTTTTTTTCCTAAAACACTTTTAAAACAAACCTCGTAGTAATCAATCGTGTAAATACTGGGTGAGGCCATATGGTCTAAAAAGGAGCTACGGGTGGCCCAAAAGAAAGATATCTAAATTTTCATTATTATATCCTACACTACCAAATTTTTTAATTTCTACTTAATCTAACAACGCTTTGACCCAGTCTAGATTTTGTTCTTATGATATATTTGAATAAATAAGTGTACATAAACAAGCCGCAAAGCGAACCTCAACTGAACAGAACTATTCGAGTAAATTGTTAGCGAAAACTTCAAAAATTTTGAAAAAGCTCATGGTAATCATTAGACTTTGAGCGAAGCTAAGAATAGGCGGCACTTACTCGACGTTATTTTTGATGTCCAAACTAACTAAAGTCCCTATTTATTGCAGACAAGTGTAAAAAAGTTAATTGAATTGGCTCTTATATAAATAAATTTTAGCCTATTTCAATAACTTTGTTTCTTTTGAACCACCCTGTCTGTATAAATAAGCATATTCATGTATGTTTATGCCTTTATCATTTCAATTGTTTGCAATAAATTTTAATGGGAAATTCTAAACCGCGTTTTGCATTGAGTTTGAGTGTATATGTGGAAAATAATAAGATACGCATTAACATGAGCAACAACTATTCAGAAAAGCGGAAAATATCTCAAATTGATAAATACGCACACACACACACTTAAACTATTTTGCATACAAATACAAATAGTTACTTGTAAACAAGTCTGTCTGTTTATGCCAGTGCGTAAATAAACATTTGAATAATGCACATGATTGAAGAATGATTAAAATTTATACACACACACATTAACACATTTTTTCATGTAGATTTACAAATGCTAAAGTTTCATTATGGCATCACAGACGACTGCTGATTATCTGGGTTATGAAGGAAATTAAAATGATTTATTGCCAAAGGAATTTCGCAAAAGCAATTGAATGGAGTGTGTACTTTGTATGTGACGACTACTTGCGGGTATCTTTAATGTGTTTCTTATGTAGAAACTTTCAAAGGCTTTAAAATTGTGAAGAATTATTGCTCTACTAGCGATAACTGAAAAGGATTGTTCACTTTTGGCTTTTGTTTATATTAGTCAGTGCCTATGTGCGAATGACACGCGGGTTTGTCCGCATAAGCTTTAGACTTTACATATCCCCACAGGAAAAAGTCTAACGGTGTGATATCATACGAAATTGTTGGCTAATCGACCAGCCCAAAACGTGAAATTATGTGCTCACCGAAGTGTTCTCTCAATATATACATTGATTAATGCGATGTGTGGGAAGTGGCACCGACTTGCTGAAACCAAATATCGCCGAGATCACGAGCTTCAATTTCAGGCATCAAATAGTCGGTTATCATGGCACGATAACGGTCGCCCCCTTGGATGGACCATCTGCGACGTAGCAACGGCCAACATTTGATAGACATAATCCTCAAAAAATAAATGCCAAAGAATGTTCTTTCAAATGATAATAAACATTCCTTATTAAATTTGAATTTTCTGTGTTTTTTTTCTTTAAAAAAGTAGGGAACCTCGAAATGGATCAGGCTTTATAATATAATTGACGATAAACTTCCGCTTAAAATATATATTTTATCTACATTTGCACAACAAACAAGAACATAAAATACTCTGTATATTATATCGCGTACAGCCAATAATGGGAAAAAGTCTATGAAAAGAAAATCTCTTTGCTTTTTTATTCGCCACCATCCTTATTTCTGGAGTAGCTAATTGATTTTTAAGGACAAATTTTTTATCCTTGGAAAAAATCTTTTACATGACTTTCAGAAAAAGAATGTGCTTCCTGTTTTAATTTGAAATAACCACAAATATACTGGCATAAGTACGCATTTATAACATGCTTGAGAGAGTACAAACACTAAACAAAAAAAAAAAAAAAAAAAAAAACACTTTCCTTCACACACCCACATACACACACACTTAATCCTTTTAGCACAGCAGAAAGAAAATATATAAAAAAAAAGAAATTTTAATCCTTATACATACACATACAAACATTCAGCCATAATACAAAATGACACGCATTTAGCGACTTAATTATAATTGTATAATTAAGCCTTAAAACATGCTTATGTGTATGTATGCTTACTTATCCTTACACATACACAAAAGATAATATACATTTTTGAATGCTAGTGTATGTGTAATCTTGGGAAAAAGCGAAAAGTTAAGAGCAGCGAGTAGAAGAAAAATCGCCGTACATTTTGAAGAAAAGTAAGAAATAAAAAAATATAAAGAAAATATTGCGTGTTGTTAAAACATTTGCATAAAACTAATTATAAATTCAATTACTGTAAAAAGCTTTATAAAAAAAACTGTAGACATACAACACAAAAAGTACTTCCATACATACACACACGCATTCTTTCGTTTAAACAAACAGAAGTTTGTGTAATGTGTATTTTAATATATAAAAATAATACCTTTTAATAATATTCTTATGGAGGGTAGTCTGTAAAGGCGTTTTTTTAAGAAAATAGGAATCAAAAATGTTATGGTCGACGCTGTCTTGTCAATTAAATGGATATGATGAGTGCTTCGCAACTAGGGAGATCGATTATTCGACTTTTTTCAGTAACCGGTTTTCGAATATTACGAATAGTTGCTATTTTAAAAACCCCGGTTTTCGGTTAAGCAATTTTTAAATAACCGGTTAACGGTTTTAATTCGAATACTTAAAAACACAAAAAACAAATAAGTTTTTAAAATAAAACGTTAATTTGAATAAAAACAAAACAATTTGCAAAGGTAAGGAACCAACACAATACATAGATATGACTTAGATCAGACCTAACAAATATTTTACGATAAAATCGATGAAAAGTGGGACCAATAAATTGATCAAACTTTAGCTTAATTTTCAACAATTTTTTATTGATTTACTAAACTTTATTTGTAAGAAGATATTTGTATAATGTAATTTGTTGAAAGATATTTGATCTAGAGAAACGTTTTGCAAAAGCAAATAAATTATAGGAATTTTATAAAGTTATTATTTGAAATATTCTCTCAAATTTATTTTGAATGAGTTTTAATTCGTTGGTGGTTAAGCATGTCTATATAAATCAACCATATCTTTCAAAAGTTGCAAACAAAACCTCTTAGCCAGGATTATCTATTTTAAATTATTTTGTTTCAGCATTATATATATATTTATATATATGTATTTCTATAGAAACGAATTGTGAACTGAACATTATTTTTGTGTAAAATATTTGTCAATTCGTCGACTACAATTTAAAACATTCCATGACATTGCTTGATTTCTTCATTTCTGTTTTTTAGTTCTTGGCATTTTAATAAATAAAACTGGTAGAAATTTTTCCCTATGGTTGATTTCGCCGTAATATTGTAGTTTTCAGCATGAAGAGATGCTAGAACTACTTAAGAGTTTTTAGTGCCTTAACTGGCATTTCGTAATCGGCAACACAACGGGCTAATATTTCACCCAATGATTCATTTTTGGCAGCGTATTTTGGCAAAGTATTATTTGTCGTCTCCTTAGAACTACTTCGAGTTAAGTTTCATTTAGATCACAATAATGTCAAGCATGTATACTAATTAAAGGTGATTAATAAGTCGAGACATGGAAGAACCCTTGTAATTTATCATTTTAGGGCACTTATCATTCAAGAACCTTACTTTGTCTTTTTAATCGCGTTCGAAAAAGATCTAGAGATAACCTTTATGTAAAAATATATTTAATATTTAGAATACTCTTGCAAAAATTACTATTTACTTTTTAACTGTTTGTAGTATTTTGAATAGTTTTTGGTTTTTTTTCTACAAGAACACGCGCTTTTATAAGCGATTTGTATTAACAGTGTTCGTAATGTTTTTTGACCTTTGTTACATTTTGTTTTGACATTTTTCATAAAAAGTTCAAGTTTGGCCAATGTTCAATTAGAAAATACTTAAATTACGGGTACATCTACAACATGAGTAAGGAAAATGTATATAAATTACACATTACTCAAATAACCGGTTTATTATACCAAAAAAACCGGTTTATTCGATATTCGAAAAATGAGCATTTTAAAATAACCGACTTGGGCAACGCTTAAATAACCGGTTAAAACCGGTCGAATAATAACCGTTCGATCTCCCTATTCGCAACGTATAGGTTAAGGTAACAGCACTTACTCTACCAACCAGGGCTTAGAAAACTGCAGTCGAAACCAAAAACTATCGAACAATAAACAAAAAATTGTTGTACAACATTTCGATTTTTGAGTTGGTAAAAGCAACAGTTTTTTTTGGCCAATAGCAATGAAGAAGTGGAAGAAATGTCAGTTTCTAAGCTTTGACTGCAGTTTTTAAACGCTGCTAGCAACACACAAGCGAAAATCTGAAAAAGCCAACTTAATATTATTAGTTTAAGTGAAAACGATATATTAAAGATATTTTGTAATTTTACATTGAATATTTTTAAAGGAAAACATTTACTAAAAATTTAATAATTCATGAAATTCTATTTTACCACCAACGTCTTGAGATGCACTGATATTATACATATAGTTTGAAAATTAAATTTTTGTGGCAACATATATAAAGTGCTTATCATAACTATCATAAGTACTTACCAATAAACCAGCATTATTTTTCCCAAACTTTATTATATTGTCTTTCATATTTACATACTTTGGGGGAAGTCTTATTTGCTTGAAAATTATCTTTTAAAAAATCAAAAATTGTATCTGTTGTCAACGGTTATAGATTATTTTTTTAAGTTCTTTTTTTTGAAAACACTGTCTCACAAGAATAATAACAAATTATTTAAAAAGTACTTTTACACATTCAACAAAAAAGATTCCTTACTTAGGACTCTTAACACCGTATAAATTGTGGATAAGAGTAAGATAAGTTTTGGTACTTTTTTTTTTGATATTTTATAAAGAAAAGTAAGTGTATATAATAAAAGGAGGGAAAAAATATATTTAATTATTTGTAAAATCCCCAATCCCCAAATAGCTTTCTTTGTCCTTTTTGCTCGTATGAAATCCCCAAGTCTGGCAGCCCTGCTAGTGGGGTCGAATTCCATGATCTTGACAGTGCGTCGATCATGCCAACCATAAAATGGACGTAATTTACGAAACACATTTATCACACAGTGCGAATTTTTATCATTAAATTCAATGATTTTTTAGTCTATTCATGGTGAAATGCAAACCTAACTGAACATTTCTGGAACTGCCACACATCACGATCTTTTTTTTCAATAAAAAATCAAAATAGCAAATAAATCACCCTTTATTAAAGTTACGGCCCGTCCTGCCGTTATCTGTCACAGACTTGCCTAATTTAATCTCAAGAAAAGCTTTAGTGTACCGATATCCCACGAGAATAAAATGAGCACCCCCAACCGAGGCAGACATCTAATTGCAAAAACAGTCACGTGAATTGCAGTCATATAAATGCCGCATCTGGCTTGAATGTATCCTTTTCTGCTTAGCCGAAATGTTCACATAAACCAATGGCTAAAGACTAACTAGAGAATACACAGTTATAAGTTGCATGAGCTTTTGTATCTCATCTTATTACCAATACAAATACCCAAAGGTCTTAAAGACCAAAGGGTTCTTAGACTGAGTCATTACTTACTCCGAACTTATCTGATTGCGGTTAAGGGTATTAGGGTATACTTCAATGGAACTGATTATCAAATTAAGGATATATATCCTTATGTTACGTAACGGGGGACTCAGTCGTAACCCACTTAAGATTCTCTAAACTGAGCAAAAAAAAAACACAAATCTAAGCAGAAAAAATAAATAAACTTTTGCTAAGAAGGTGCAGGAAAGGGACGGAATATGAATTTGCAAACTTTTTGGGCCTCGAGGGTATACACCGGTGTCTCACGGGATGCACATTATTAGTAACAGTAAATGTGGTCCGAAAACGATCTATTGTTGTTGTTCGAATTAACCGCTCTGAAGAAGGATTATGTACGCCATAAAATGAAAGAAGTGCGAGATGAGTCTGACGAATAGAACAATTATTTTGATTAAAAATGTCAACAATTTGCACGCGTTGATCTGGTGAAAGTCAATTCATAATGAAATTTGAAAGCAAACTAAACAAAAAGAAACTATCAGCTGTTAAATGGGTGCTAAAAAAAAGCAGTGATGCTAATGTAAAGTTGTTACACTCTTAAAAAAACACGCTTTATAAAGTCCAATTGTGAAATATTCTTACTCTGAGTGAAGGGTATCAAAGATTCGACGAAGCCGAAAACAGCACGTCAACTTGTTTTTTTTTTGTTCTTGTTATTATTAAAAAAAAACCTTTTCGTTAGATGTTTCTTTTTTTGTATATATATGAAGAATTTTGAGATTCAAAATTTTGGCTTCAACAAAAAAAAAAAAAAAAAAAAAATTTCAAAGCACTTTTAATACTGCTCTTCTTCTACTAAATACATATGTGAGTTCTTTACATATCCACTGGTTTACATGCATACCTTCCTTACTTTATAGTTGTGAAAGAAATATAAGCTCTTTTATATAAGCAGCAAAAAAAAAAAAGGAAAATAAATGAAAAAACCGAAACAAGTTGAAAGTATTAATTAGTGCTTTTCTTCTCTCCTTTTATCCATTTTTATATAAAAATACATTATTTTCTTTACCGACTTTCTCCAAATACCTTCCAATTTCTTTTTTTTATAATTAAAAAGAGGGGGAAAAATTAAAATATAAAGTCATTGTGACAGCCTTAAGTGATTTATGATATTTAGCGCAAAATGTTACTAGCACGCCTTAAAATAGGCACCATTTTATCAATTTTATACGATTTATTTATGTGTGTACGTGAAACTGAAAACATGCAAAGGCTTTTTCTTTTTTTTATATATATAATATTTCTTTAATTCTGAAATTGTTTCTATACAAAATTCTGGTACTTGTGACAAGTTAATACAGTAAAAAAGTGAAGTTAATGATAACAACTAGAAACAACATTTCAAGATAATTAACATGTTATGAATGTTGTGGGGAAATTTGAAGCCTACATTATGAGGTTAAGTCTTTTAAAAATTGTTTTTTTTTTTTTAAGATATTTTTATTTTCTAAAGATATTTTTATCTGTAAAATTTAAGAAATTTAAAACAAATATTTATTTCCAATGAAAGGAATTGTTAAAAATAAGTCTGAACTTACTTGTTGTAGATTTAATTGGTATGCAATATAGTCCCTTTTGAACGTACCTGAAATAAGGAAATAAGATCATGTTATTTTATTTATATATCTGGCATTCGAAGTCAATAAAAAGAAAACGAAGTTTTATTTATTTGTACAATTACAGTTAAGGCAAATTTTAGTGTTATAATTGTTAATGCCAAATGTTAAAACTACAAAGCACAAGCACATCGAAAAAATGCAGATCATATAAAAGATGGTAATACGTTTTAAAATAATTATCGAAGAATTATAAAATGTATCGCACTAACCAGCGACATGGTACTACCTCGAAATTTAAAAAATCTTTAATTTTAGTTTAATATTAAAAGCATATGGAATTATTAAACCAACCGTTTCATTGCAAAAAAAAAAAAAGAAAAAATAGCTCGATTTTTTACAGCGGGTAGATTTGAATATTATGTGCAAATTTTATCCAAAAATTAAATAAACAAAAAAGTGAGTTATTACCCTCCTGCGATATGTTCTTATAGCGTGATATTCTTAGCCGATCTAACATACCCGTCTGTTCGTCTTATACATTTTTTTTAATTAAATGGTCGTAATGTTTGATCTAGAGAAATAATACTCCCAACTCGCTCTTATTATTTTACATTGCCGCTTCGTTCATAGAAAAATGCACCTTAATAATGCGTTCCATACAAAAGACCAACAGTCTCATATTGCAGGACAGAACTAAGAATTATTGTTGTAATGTTAGATCTTAAAATTTGTTACAAAAATCAAAAATTTATATATTATAAAGAAAAAAATTTTAAAAAGGATTAATAGCCAATTTACACTACAACGAAATCTATTACTTTCGAGATTTCGAGCCAAATCTAGTTGTTTTTGGCTAGATTTCCCGTACAAAACAAAATCTACTCCGTAACTAGATTTTGACGAAATCTATTCGAAATCTAGTAGTACTTATTGATGCAACTATGTTTTTCTCCATATAGCACTAAAAACTACTTCCCTGCACAAGAAAAAAATTACATTTTAACAAAAAACAAAACAAAAACAATAATAGCTGCTTGTTAAAAAAAATTAAAAATTTTGTAAAATAGTAAAAAAAATGCAAATGACAAATAATATTGATAAAAAAAAATGAAGTTGATTATAAAGAAAATGTAATGCAAATTTTTAAATGCCTATTTCTTTCAGTCGGCGATTTTTGTTGTGAAAACCAAATCTCGCTAATGTCAAACCAGCATAATGTAAACGAACTAGATTTGGAGGAAGATTTCAAACTAATGTAAACTAGATTTCGATGTAATGTAAATGCTCTATAAGATTGAAAGCATTAATCAAAAATATTAATGTTATCAAATTTAAATAATAATAATTAGTCATCAATTAAATGTGGAAAACAAGCTCATAACTGACTTTTTGAACTTTAGTGTGTTACACATAAATGTTATGAACTATATGCACGCAGAGAAAAAATATGGTTGGGCATGGTTACGACAACTACACTATGTTTATTGTAATAATATATTGTTGTCGTACACAAAATATTGTTATTTTTATTGAATATCAACTATATTAAAGCTACCGTTAACATATTAATGTTTATCGCAATTATAAATTTAAGTATGGTTCACTGAAAAATAATCATTTTTATACCAACTAAATAATGATAACCTTGAAAACATATTATATTCCTCACAATCATTTAATGACATTTAATAGCCATAACATGATAACTTTCTATACGTGTACTCATAATATGTTTAAGATTCAAACAAAATATATTTACTCCATTAATATTTTGTTATCGCCATTTGCGTCGTTTGTTTAACATGTGCCTATCGAATTATTTGTTATTCATAAAAAACCAAGTGTAAAGAAATTAAAAAATAAAGAAATTGCAGGTACATTAAAAAAAAAATTTTAAAGTGTTACAAAATTAAAAGATTTTGTTTGTTGTGCTTAATTCCCTTTTTTTTAATAAATGATAAAAAAAATACTGAAATTTATTGTTGGAGTATAAGCTGTTCATATGCGCATTTCACTGGTTGCTTGGGCCAGATCATCAGTAAACGTTCTCCTAAATAATTTTAGAAAAGCCAAAGCTATCAGCAACCAAGACTGCAGAGGGAATGAGAATTACCTACATACACTCAAAAAGTCTTATTTCCAACGATATCAAAGCTTAAACAAAATACCAACAATAAAATAGTGAGTTTATCTTTTCTTACATTCCCCACTACAATATAAAATATCAAAGCTAGAAAAATTTTAATATTGTGTCATTTTGGAGAAATAGAATGAAAATTCTATAAAATAATTCATAAATAATTGCGACCTTCGACAAAAATAGGTTAAAAATATTACGTTTAATGTTGTATCAAATTATGATGTAAAATATCTATAACAGTTTTACGTTAAGGTTGCCAGTAAGTAAATAAGCATAAATATATGGGTACTAAAAATATTTTTCGGTTTTACATTTAATCTACATTCTATTATGATTAACATGACAATAATATGATTTCTTCGTAACTTATTATGATTAACATGAGAAGAATATGATAACATTCAATTATAATATGATGTAATAAAAACAAATAAGGATTAAGGGAAAAATATAAAAATATTATGATGTAATATTACGAATATATTTGGTCACAATATGATTCAATAATAATCGTAATATGTTGACTACAATCGTGAATCTTATCAAAATATGTTGCTCTTAGAATATGTTTACCACAACCATGTTTTTTCTTTGCGTGTGGATGAAGAATTGCCACAATGATATCAGGTATTAGTCTATATGGTATTAGTCTTTTTCCTCTACTTTCATAATTCGAGAAATTGACTTTTTCATATAGATGTTCAGGCTATTTCATATAGATGATTTTGTGCAGAAAAATTAAGATACGCATATAATTTGATTACCAATATTGAAACTCGTGCTCGACGTTTTAATCCATAGACATAACGAATTATATTATAAGATGTTACGTTTAGTTTGTTTTCACTTATTGTGTCACACCTTGCAAAAAGTTCATATCCATACAATGAAATTTGTATTAGATACGTTTTAGCGAGTAGCATTCAGATTTTTATTGATGTGATATATTGAGTTCGCCAAAGTGTTCTTACCAAGGAAAACGTTCGACTACATGCATATTTTATGTGGTCAGACCATGTAAGCGTGTTATTAAAAATAATTCCAAGGTTTTTGGCTGTATTAACAATTTCTATACGTTGATTATTAATGGTAATATTAGGCATAAAGATAAATTTTGACAGACGTTTACGGATAATTATAAATTTGGATTTTTGGAAGTTGGACCGTTTGTTTTTGTCCACAAATAAATTTTATGTAGTTATTTATTCAAAGTAATGAAACACTGGTCCAGCGATGCTTCATTACAAATCATGTAGAGTTGACCGTCATTTGCATACATTCTTATCCCACAGCGCGTGAGAACATCAGGGAGATCGTTTGAGTACATTGCAAGCAAACGTGGGTCTATAATTGATCCCTGTGGAAAACCTCTTCAACAGGTAGTGATTCTGATGTCTTGGACGTGCTTTGGACATTTTTTTTCATTATTTATTTATTGAATCTTCATATATTAAATATGAACTAACAATAATTAATCAAATCTTATACTAAAACTTTATTTTTGTCCTGCCAATGCCAAACTAGAATTGTTTTCCTCACGGTTTCTGTTCACATATGTAGATGTTTCGCGGTCTTCTTATCGGATGAGTCCTGCAGTATCTGTTCTCCTTAACCTAGAGTGGCCGCTGTCATTTAATATATTTCGAGCTAGTGGACTTCGGTGCGACTCAAGCCTTTTTAAATATTTTACTGCATACTTCATAATAATAGTTTTTACTTTTGGCACATTGAGATCCTTGTGAATATTTGAGTTTTTAACATACAACGGAGCAACTGTGATTATTCGAAGAAGTTTATTTTGGTGCCTTTGAATTTTTTCGATATTTGAGGCCAAGGCAGTGCCCCATAGCTGAATACCGTAGTACCAGATTGGCTTTAATATAGAGTTGTAAAGTAGAAGTTTGCAAGCGAGGCTAATAATAGAATTTTTTCCAATAAGCCAATAAATTTGAATTGGTTTTAATTTTATTTTTATAAGTTTTGCTTCTTTATGGCATTCCCATGTTAAACGCCGATCTAGATGAATTCTGAGATATTTTACATGCGATTGTTGGGGCACTAATTGATTATTGATTTTAATACGCAAGGTGAATGTTATATGTACGCATTTTTGCTCATTGACCTTTATCCTCCATAGTTTTAACCACTTCTCCAGTTCCAATATATGATCCTGCAAGTAACGAGATGCTTCTTGACAGTTTTCGTGTACGCTTAAAAAAGTGGTTTGGACATACTGATATCTATTACTAAGATATTTTGACTAAAGGCTAATTTTGACATAAATGTTATTACAAATGGCATAAATGAGGCAGAAATTGACATCTATCCAATGCCGAACATCATCATAAAATATTGTAATTGTGTATGGCCATCTATGGTACTACTACAGTGACATCAATTCGATGCCACATTTTCTGAATGATAAACATTATTTTTATGTTTAAAAAGGAAAATGAGAAGCAAATTCCCATATTCTTTTTTTAAGATTATTTAGTTAAATACATATAATTTTAAAGGTCTAATGACTACGAAAACGATTTTGGGCATGCTGCTGTTGTCTTATAATTGAGAGTTCTTCTGCAAACAAAGGGCGGAACACAGCAAAGGTGAAACAAACATTTGTAAAGGGTAAGTAATTAATAATATTCTCTCACTTTAACTTAAGCCGTCAATCCCAATAACTCAACTTAATGGCAGTGCCAAGTGAAGTAGGCTACTGATTATATTTCTGTACCATACAAAGTAAAAGGCCTTTTCGTTGTCGTATTGATGCACATCGCTTTTGTTTTGTTTGCACTAATCTTTAATCCGCACTCAGTTGCAACATTGCACAGCTTCTCTAATTTAGGTGACATATGGGAACTCTAATGAGCGAAAAGACAAATATCGCCAGCATAATCTTACGGACGTACCTTAATAAGAGCGGTAGCTTTTACGCTGATATGCCATACCTTAACAAAAGCGTCAGCGTTGTGTCACAAGCAGTAGTGTAAACTTTCGTGCCTTCTAAAACCCTCATAAAAGAAATAATAATAAAATAGCTAATTTGCCATTATTGATTATCAAACGATAAAAACCCTGCTTATTATTAACGCGCTGTAAAAAATGGATTTTCCAATTGCAAAGCATTGACGCCGCGCTATTTAAGGATGCTTTATACAAATTGTATTTGTATTTATTAATTCGATTTTCTAATACAACAAGACACAATATCTTATAAATTACAGCATAAGAATCAGACAAGTTAAAGTATACATTGATAAAAAATATTTTTTTAAAAACTACATAGATTATATTTAAATTTAAATAGAGTAAAATAAATAAAGTAAAGGTTTATAAAAATAAAAAAGTTTACATTTAAAACAATAAAAAAATTTACGAAAAATTTACGAAAAATATTCCCTTAGTAATTTTCTAACTGCCCGTTCGCCGATATCGAACGTTAACGTTCGCTTAGAAAATTACATTTAAAACAAAAACCATTTTTGAAATTTTGTTTTTGTTTTAAATGTTATTTACTATGCGAACGTTAACGTTCGATATCGGCGAACGGGCAGTAAATCTTATAGCGTTGCTAGTGATTTGCAAATCATTTGGAAGTTGATTCCAGAGACGTATGCTTAATATAAAGTATTGGCATTCAGAAGCATGGTCACGATGACGAAATTGTATTAAATTTTCCCTCTACACGATCTAGAAAACTGCAGACGTTCATAAAGATATTTTGGCTCCTTTGTCGTTATTATTTTGTGAAGTAATATTAAGTTTTTGAATTGAAGATAGTTTGAAAATGACATATTAAATAAACGACAAGAATGCTGCGACATATGATCAAATCATTTTAAAAAGAAAATGTAACGAATGATATTGTTGTATGTTACGGTCAGCTTTCTCATATCATTTGTGTTACAACCACTAAAAATTTTAGATGAGTATAAAAGTGTCGGAAGAAGATATGTTTTTGCAAGTAATATTCTTACATGCAGAGGTGTAAAGTGCTGAGTAGCCCATAAACTTCGCAACATGCCATATACTTTACTACAAACTTGTGTAATGTGATTCGACCAGGTTAAAGTTTTGTTAAAAAGTTTCTTGCTGAATCTACAACATCGATTCTCGAATCACCAATAAATAAATTTACTTCAAAATTTATATGAGAGGCTCTTTTACATATTAATATGCATTTGGATTTATTAGGATTAAGTCGCAAACCGTTAGCCGCTGCCCACGTAAGTATTTTCTCAAGATCATGATTTAACTCCCGTATTTTCATATTAGCTGACTCTTTAGGACTACTGAGATACAGCTGAACATCATCAGCATACATTTGTACTAGAATACGATAGCTGGTTTGGGAGATCGTTCGCATATAAGGACTATAGCAGTGGTCCAAGGATGGATCCCTGCAGGACACCTCTAGTTACTTGTAAAGAACGCGATATAGTTTCGGCATTTGCAACTGATTAGCATATACTTGAGAGGTATGATGACAACAGTTTCACCGCAAACGTGGAAAATTTAAATAATTTGGACAATTTCATGCACAAGATTGAATGGTGCACTGTATCAAAAGCCTTTGAGTGGTCCAATAATACCAAAAACGTCATTTTTTTTCTCATCTAGGTTACTACGAATTTCCTCTATCACATCGGTAAGAGCTAAAGTACAGCCACGTTGAGGTCTGAATCCAGATTGACGATCGGTTAACAGGTTGTTGTTATTAACATGGTTATAAATTTGTTTATGCAACAACTTTTCAAAAACTTTGGAAAAATAGGGGAGAATCGCAATCGGACGATATTCATTTCCTGCTTTTGGTACTGGAACAATTTTAGCGTGTTTCTACTGCATTGGAAATGTACAGGTTATAATTATAGTATTAAAAATATGTGTAACATATCGAATTATCCAGGGTTAAATAATTTTAACAAATTTTGGGTTAATATTATCTAATCCAATTGAATTAGATTTCATTGCATTAGAAGCGTTAACTACATCACATGCGGCTAGGCATTGAAAATTAAATTCACTACATGAAATCAAAGGCAAACATTCCTAATAAAAACTAAACTAAACAATTGGATAATCAATTTTAGTAAAATTTTCATTAAGCAAGTTAACATCAACTTCCAATGAACGGTCAACTGAGTCATTAATGCTAATCTCTCGTATATATTTCCATTTACTTCTACAATCAACAGCTGTGTTAAATTTGTTGTAATAATACAAAGATTTATCATGTCTTATCCTCGAAACAACCCTTTTCCTCGCCAAACGATACTCAGTTTGTAGATCAGGTGTCTTGTACCTTCTCCACATGTGGTATAGACTTTCACGTTGTTCTATTAACAATTTAGTTTCATTTCCAAATCATGGCCTAATTCTATTTTTTATTATCTTATTTTTTATTGGCACGTGATTGTTATAAATTTGCAGTATTGAGTTATTAAGAAAAGCAAGGTTCTCATCCACTGATGGCAAATAAAAAATTTGTTCCCAATGAGCATGAAGATTTTTGACAGCTAGAAAACGCGTTCCGCTCTTGTTTAGGTATGACTGTAAGTCATCTAATTTTCCATGTTATGTCAGTGTTATTTCGAGTCGCGATGCTTAATATAATGTCTAATATGATGTTGAATAGCAGGGGTGATAGTACACATCCTTGTCTAACACCAGTCATTACCGAAATCTTATCACTTAAGTTTTGATTGTATTTGATGCGGCAACTTCCACCACTATACATCGCCTAGTTTTTGATTTTAGACGGCACTCACTTACAATCCAACGCATTCCATATAGCCTGTTGTTATAATTTATCAAAGGCTTTTTCAAAGTAAATAAAGGTGATACAGAGAGGTAAACGCCATTCCACAGATTCTTCAACTATTACGCGAACTGTATTTAAGTGGTCTCTACAAGACCGTCTTGTTCTCTTCTTAAATGCTGGTCAAGAGCATTCACTAGTCTTTTACTTATTATATGGGCACAGTTTTATTAATTATGCAGAGTAATGCTAAACCCCGGCAATTGTTACAATTGGACAAATCCCTTTTTTTTATCAATAGCTCTCATACAACTTTTACGATAGCAATAACATGAAAGCTACTCGAATGAAAATAGTCCAGGTGGGTCCAAAATTAGCCATATAAACTCCCATCCTTAAATCTCATGTAGATGAAAATATCTAAATAAAATTCGGCACAAAGAATTAAAAAAGAAACAAACTGTTTAAATATTTTACCTAACCTCTTTATAAAATTGCCTTTAGAATAAGTGAACTGCCGCTGCAAGATGATATTGAGAATTTGGACATTTCTATGAGAATGTTTACTACGATTCCAAAAGTAAAAACCCTTAAAAAAATTTTTAAAAATATGCAAGAAAGGAAAAACTCTCGAACTTTAATATGCCGAGGTACTTATAGCTTATTAAAATTTTTATTGAGCAAATAATAAAAGTTTAAACTGACTATCTTTTTCATTAATTTTAAGAAATTGCAATCAACAATTATTTCTTTTCTGTTGATAAAATTCAGATATTGGTAACATTGCGATTAGGCTTGTGTCCGTCTTGAATGAATAATTTGAACTGAATGATTCACATAAATGAAAGAATAAAATGTTTCGGTATTTTCTTACCATTTATTTCTGTTTAGGTTTCATCTTTTTTCTTTCATATTTCTGTTTGCTTTTTTTTTTTTTGTTTTATGTCTAACTTGTTTATTATGCTTTTTCTTTTATAGAAATTAAGTTTTTTATTTACTTTTTGAACAAATGACATTTTCCAAAACCAATTTCAATTTTTACATATTTACATAAACCCTAGAGGGAAGTGAACTGACACCAAAGTAGTCCCGTGGTTGGTCTTTGGTGGTAGAGACCGGTTCACTTTATATGAATCTGGCCTATCACTTTTACATGCGGTTGTCATTGGAGGGGGTCAATTTACTCGTAACAGCCACCATTTGACCAGTCACACCTCTGTTCTCAATAAACGTCTTAAGTGTTAGTTACTACAAAGCAAGTTCTAAGTACTTTTCTAATAAAAAAGTCCTAGAATTAATTTTGAGAACAAATTTTTAAATAGTCCCAAAGAGATGTATTACATCTCCGATAAATAATGAAGCTGATACACAAACGGTCCTAATAAGTAAATATCATTCGGCCATGTTCTGGAAATCGAAATCACGTGAAATTGAAATCGAACAAAATTTGCAATTTATTCTGTGTTTAAAGTTTATATATATATATATTGCCTTTTATCTGCCTCATAATTTGAGGTCCAATAACCTTTACCACAACCTATTTTAAAATCAGGAAAAGATGCGTTCAATTTAAAAATAAATTAATTGAAAATATCCAATGACTTCAATTTCACTAGATTTGGTTTTCTAGAACATGGCCGATTTATTTAAGAAAATTCTTAAAACAAAATTAATACAAAATTAAAAAATATGCCTTGTTATTCCTTATTGTACCAGTAAAGTGATTAGTTCTCCTTTCACATGTTATTAGTTATTTTTATTTGTTCTTATTCTACTTTCACAAATCCCAGGACCAGTTCTGTTGGAATAATTGACACAAATTTCCCGTAGGGAAGTCCCATATAGATGTTCTTTCAAAAATTACTTTACCGCGAACAAATCTTGTTGGTATTTAGATTCATATTAGAAAGAACTTGTACTTGAACCTTTAATTAATATTTTTTGTTTGGTGATAGTTGCAAGGCAATATCATGCGTTAATAATCCGGCTGACCTATATTTTCCTAATTTTTTATACATATCATGATATTTATATGAACTCAAATGGCAAAAATATAAAATACAAAACTTATTACATTCTTCTATTATAACATTTCATTTTCAAACAAGTATTTTTTCTTAGCCAATTTTCGTTAAATTTTGAAGGTATTATTTTAAAATTTTTTTTTTAACCGGATATTTAACCTTATTGCACCCGCACTGCCATAATACTCATATTACTCGAGCACCAAAAATGCAAATTTGTATATATGTGTTACCTTGTGTGTGTGCGTGCATGTGTGTGAGATTGCGTGTATGTGTTTGTTTAAGTATTTAATGTGCATTTGCCAACGGAAGTTATTTCAGACATTTTTATTCACTTGGTTTAATCTGGTCAGCCAACACAAGAATTTTTTTTTAAACTTTTAATATTTGTAGTTGTTGCTATTATTGTTGTAATTTTCGTTTGCATTATTGTTATTGTTGTTTGGGTGCCCTTTTGTAACATCGTTGTTTGTTTACCTTTTCGGTTATAAATGCCTACAAACTTTTGCTAGGCAAAACAGAAGCACACACACAACTCTTTATGCACAAACGAATGGATGTATAAGTTTTAGTACAACATCAAGGTGTTTTTGTATAACATTAATGTATGTGTAAATGTTATGTGTATGTGGGTAAAGGAGATCGTGAGTTTGTGTAAAAGTGTTTATGTGTGTATAAATTTATAATCATGATAACGTTTCTGCTGTTAAGCTTTACATGTGAGTTGTGTTTATTCGTTTGTTATACTTGGTGTTGTTGTCGTACAGTTCAAGTTGCTGTTGCTGTTTTTATTGTTTTTCTTAAAATCTACTGTTGTGAAAATAATACCTTTTCGTTGCACTGTAGGAAAAAACACAGAAAAGAGAGTGTTAAAAAATGCATTTATTTCATGCTCGGAAAAAACACAGAAAAGAGAGTGTTAAAAAATGCATTTAACTCATGCTCGTACCTTGTTGAAATTGTTGGACAAAGGTTAGGATCCATTGCCAGCCGTAATTCAGCTCATGTGGGTTCAGTTATAAGTTCCTACTGTATTATCTAACATGTGTCACTATCCCATATGTCTTGGCCGCCAAAATTACTCCTTAGACAAATAGTTGACTCAATTTAGGAGTACATTCTAATTAATTCTGTATCAGAATGACTGGTTTTGTCTCTGAAGGTTCTTTGGCCAAGGAATCTGAGCATTAAGTCCTCAAATGCAGGATATTTACATAGAACCTCTATAAAGATTATTGTACGGTATCCCAAGCCAATGGGCATGTTTCCCAATAGTCAAGTGGCCTTTAAGGATTAAATAGCTTTATATATTAATTACATGAATCCCATCTTGCTGATATACATTCTATAATATTTCATAATAAAACAACAGTAATGACCCTAAAGGGAAGCGAACTGACTCCAAAGTAATCCCGTGATAGTTCTAACTAACAATTTATATGAATTGGAAATATCACTTTACATGGGGTTGTCATTGGAGGGGGTCAATTGGCAAGAGCCAATTACAGCCACCATTTGATAAGTCACATATCTATTCTCAATGAACGTGTTTAGCGCTAGAACAAAATTTACCATCGGTGAATACTTTACTGTAATTCATTACTTTTTCTACCTTTTGGTTCTTCATATACCAGTTAACCTTCATAAGGTCTTCGGGTCAAAATTGACCCCTTTTTGGAATAACAATTTAGATTTTCCCAAAAGTGAGTATTTGATATTTTTGATATTTTAGGACTTTTATTTTATTTAAAATGTAAACAACTAAGTTAGGGTTTTAGAATAAAATACTGCCAGGAAAATAATTTATAAAGTTTTTTGCTCTTAAGGTTTTTGGGTCATATTTGACCTGGTGCAAAAATCTTGAGTTTTTGTTAAGCACAATTGTTTTAAAATGTTTTTATGTGAGGAAGAATATCAAATGATATTAAATTTTTACGTTTGTTCAGAAATTGAAAATGATCTGGAATATGTTGAGCCATCTGACAATTCTTGTGGGGATGAAATTTATGTAGCGCCTAATCCAGCAATTGCATCAAAAAGTGGTGCAATAAGATATTTCAAGAAACATCTTGCCAATATGCATTAAAGAGTCCGAACGCAAAACATTCTTACTGTGACGGCAGGCTTGACAAGCCGTTCTTTTAAAAGAATTACTAAGACAGAGATTTCCAGTGCTCAATAATTTTTTCCACCTCCTGTGTTGAACACTATTTTGAAATATAGGGAAGGTAAACGTGGATTTGGTATTGATTTGATTGAAGTTGACAACACCCAAATGTTCGCATTTATTGGTTTACGTCTGTTAGATGGAGTGTATAGATCAAGTAATAAAAGAACTGAAAGTGGTGGTATTCAGAGAAAGCAAGACATATTTTTAGAGCAATCCTGCCGTGGAAAAAATTAAAAAATCTTCCGAGCGTAATAAATTTTGACAAGAAGGTTACTCGCAGTGAACGCCGAGTTTTTGACAAGTTTGCGCTGATACACTAGCTTTGGAATTTGTGGGTTGAAATATTGTCCAAACTTTAAAATTTTTCTCAAGACTTTACAATTTATGCAGCTAGTGGCATTCAGAGAAAGATGGAAATTTTGGCAGTATAAACCACCAAAACCAGCGATTTGACCACTAGCTATGCCAGGAATAAACAACCGTATACAGGCAAAGAAATAGGAGCTATGCGTAAAAGAAACCGACTATGAATGGTCACAATGTAACTGCGGCTTTTTTTTTGCATCCTACCAATTGGGATAATAACTGCTAGAGAATTACTGTAGTAGGAATTGCCACTTAGGATACTACCCTTTTTTCATATGTATATTCCCAAAACGAATAAGTCCGTAAATCTTCCCAGCAATTTGCTTCAGCTCAGAAATTAGTAATCGTGAGGACAAAAAACGCAAATAATATTAGCCTAAAACATTTTAAAGGAGGAAGCAATGTTGTATCGTGTTATTCGTGCAAAGAAAGACTAATCAATAGCCTCAAGCTGTATTTAACTGCCATAGCTTTTATATTATTTAGATCAGTTAACCATGCCTGGAACAATTACTGTTTTGCAAACGTTGGCAATTTTTAGGAAATTTAGGTTTGCGACTTTTCACGTCCAATATAAAAAAGCGAAAAACATTATCCAGAGCCTAATTTACGCGGAAATTAGCTGCGCGTAGTAGCTGATAAGAAACAATAACCAACAAAAAAATATGTGAACCAATAAAAAAGAAAAGTTTTTACATTTTCTTCTTGGGTCAAATTTGACCCGAATATCGTTAACGTCAGTAAGTTTGAAGAACTTATGAAGGTTAAATGATTGGTTCTTCTTTCACTCGTCATGAGCTCTTTCTTTTTGTACTTTCACAATTCTCAGGACAAGTCTAGTCCGTTGGAACAATTGACACAAATTTCCCGCAGGGGAAAGTCAGGTTGAAATTGAAACCACAACTTGAACATTCATCCATTTATTCATTTTGTCTTATAATCTAGTATGCTGAAAGCCCTATTAATATGATCTATTAATCTCAGAGAGCAAAGATTGAAATTTTAGAAAATTAAAACCGAAATTGATAGGAAATACTGGTAAATTCAAGTCACTAGTTCTTTAAAGGCATATACCTCTAACCAATAAACCTGTATATTGGCTCTTTTGTAGCTCTAAGATAGACTAACTATGAAATCGAAATATAGGCTGAAAAAAAAAATCATATGGTTTGTCAAACCCAAATTATTTGCCAAATAGATCTCTTGGAATCCCATGAACAAGACTTTCAAAAGCGTTGCACGGGAGGCTTCCATAATCTTTAACCATGATGAGCCATCATCTATCGAAAATATGCCTTTAAGGTGGATTTATGAGCACAGCATGGTTGCAAGTCAAAAATTAAATGCCTCACATAAATGTAATAAAACCTTAAATATTTGAATGAATATTTTGTATTGCTGGATCAAAATATTTCATCATATAAAATTTTTTCTTTATAAGTTTCACTGTATGTTTTGCCAATAATATAATTTGCATTTTACCAGTTCTCCTATAAATGAGAAAAAAATATGTTGGTGTGTTTTTTTCAAGCGCTAAAGTATGGGGTCATATGCGTGTTTAAGTGAGTGTGGCTTTGATAATCGCTTTGATTTTGTATGTGCAGGCATTTAAACTTCGCCATAGGAAGCGGAAGTGCACGAGAAAAACATTTTTTTTTATTATTCTCTACGTAATTTTTATTTGTGGCTAAGTCGTTTTAGGTATTTAAGGAATTTGCCTGCATTAATATTAATTCAAATGAAATTCTAATTGCTAATAACGAAATTTGCTCTTACCGCTACAGGAAGAAACATTTTGACAAGGGCATAAAAACAAAATTTAGTTGCACACAATAGCCAGACTCTCAATTATGCAAAAACTGGAAACATATGAGTAAAGTGCCCACTTGGATTTTTAATTTTAATATGCTATTTTTCATTTTATTCTATTAGCTCTCATAAATTATGAACATTTGTTTTTAAAACAATTTTTCACTTCAATTCAATTTTATTGTGCGCTGCTTAAATAAATTTGTGGCAATATCCGAGACTTTGTAGATCAGTGGTTCCCTATGAGAGTTTCAGGATCTCTGACAGTTCGTAAAAATATTAATAAATATCCTTAATTAAGCATATTTTGGAAGCTAAACTTTTGTTCACTTCTACAAACATTTACGGCAGTATCAAAGCAATAGTAATGTATTTTCTTTAAAGTCCTTAAAAACTCATAAACAATTTCAATTAAATTCAATTTAATTGTGTGTATCTTAAATAAGTTTATTTCAATAGCCGAGGCTTTGTAGTTCATTGGTTCCCTGTGGGAGTCAAACAATCCATGATAGTTCGTAAAAACATTTAAAGAGCGTCGTTAACTTTAATGTGGCACATTTTAAAAGTCTAATATATAATCTAATATATAGCACAACGTCAGTATTTCAGCAGTAGTTCGATGCTCTCTAAGGTCCTAAAAAATACACAAATATTTTCCAAATTAGATCTCATAACCCTAGAAAGCAGCTCTTTGTTTAATAAGCAAAATACTATCGGCTGATGCCATCCAACAAAAATAAAAAAAAAAAAAAAAAGGCATATCGCCGCTTCGCTGAGTGGCGCGTCATCCAAACTGTCCACTGTTCTACGGCTCTTGCGCATAAATCGGGCTGAATTTAATCGATTGCATTGCTTATGTCGGCTTTGAGAGCCTCTGTGGCGTGCGACTTACATTGTAGCGCGTCTTTGTGTGCGAACCATGCTGACACGCATGATTTCAGTAACACTACATACAATGAACGAGGCGTATGATTTAATATTTTATGGATAAAGCAATTGAGTGTTGTGTGTATATCAACACAATACAATATTATTGCAAACGGTACGAACAAGATACTTTCGTTCAATAACAATATTATCAACGCTCTTTCTATTGGACAATTGGCTATGATATTGTATGCACTTAAAAAAAAATTAGAGACAACCAAGTAAATATTCTTTTATTTACAATATCTGCGACTAACGAAAATCCCACACGAAAAAGTGTGGGGTCAAATCACACTGCATAAATGGCATCCAATTCTCACAGATGTATCTTCATTAGTATGGCTGCACTTAATTTAATTAATGCTATCAACTGTCAAGGCTAGGAAGTCCCCTTTGAAAGAGCCTTCATAAATCTGATGATATATTATGGTTTGGTTATCACGGAACTTGGTATTAAATTGTCTAGTCATATTAAACTAAGTTGGACCAATTTTCATTGTTTTTTTCAGGAGTTGGTATAGATCATAGTTGGGGGTAGTGCACTAAATATTGATTTAAATCTGCATTGCACTATCACTAAATAAAACTGCCAAAAATTAGTTTGCAGTATTTTTTACCAGCTTAAGTAACGATTTGTATTTTTTTTGGCGACATGAAATAACCCCCCACGAAATAAGTCCCCGAAACGGAAATGAAATAACTCCCCAAAAAAATATATGAGAGGCAACAACAATATTTTTTTGGGAATTTATTTCATTTTTTTGGGGACTTATTTTATTTTTATATTGGGGAGTTATTTCATATGAAATAATTCCCCAAAAATCTGAAATGAAATAATTCCCTAAAAATATTTTGGGGACTTATTTAATTTTTAAATGACATATTTTTTAAAAGTCATAATGATGGCAAATTGTGTTTTGTTATATTCACTGCATTTTTTTACCATTCATAAAAAGGGACTAAGTATCAAAAACTCTAATTCCAGAATCCTTAAAAAATTGGGTTTATTTTTAAATCCCGAATTTCAGTAATCGGAATCTCTTAGTCCAGAACTTTATAATTTCAAATTCGAAAATCCCGAATGTAAGAATCGCGAATCGCTAATTAAAGCTTTTCTGCATAGCCGGCCTTCGGCCGGGCGCAAGAATTTTCTCCTCTATTCCAAACATCGGCTTCGCTAACTAAAGTTTGCCTGTTTAGCCGGCCTTTGGCCGGGCGCAAGAATTTTTTGATCTTAAGTATAACAAAAACCGGCTTCGCTTACTAATGCTCCTCAATTTGGCCTTGTGCCCGACCGAAGACCGGCTATGCAGAAAAGCTTTAGTTAGCGAAATCGGTGTTTGTTATACTATAGAGGAACAAATCCTTGCGCCCGGCCGAAAGCAGGCTAAACAGAGAACTTTAGTTAGGGAAGCAGGTATTTGTTATACCATAGAGGAAAAAATCTTTGAGCCCGGCCGAAATCTTAACCATGCTATCTATCGCGCAAATTTTAAAACCAAAACTTAACAATATTTCCTTTTTAAAATTGGGGTTTTATTTCATATGAAATTAGTCCCTACAAATTGAGATATAATTTCATTTTGATTTTGGGAGTTATTTCGTTTCGTTGGGATTTTATTTCATTTTAAAATTGGGGGCTTATTTCATATGAAACTAGCGGGCCCGTTGCCTGCTTCGCACGGCAAAACAAAATAAGAAAAGAAACACACTTGTTTTTAATAAAAAATGCCTGCGGCAAAAACACACTCACTTCACATACGCACCGCACACACATGCGTTATCGGATTTCAACCAAACTTCATATAAACCATATATGGGCCACTGCCTACGTAGTGTATAAGTTTGGTTGAAATCGCAAGACGCGTTTATGATTAGTTCGGCGACGTACATATACGGACTTATTTTAATATATATAGATAAGACCCCAAAAATTGGGGAATTATTTCATAATTTTTTTGGGGACTTATTTCGTTGGGAGTTATTTCATGCCGCCATTTTTTTCATTACCACTAAAAAATTTAGTGGTAGATATTGCAAATTTTTTCACTATCACTAACGGTGATTGAATGCATAAAATCTGCACTCAATTCAATTAGTGCAAAATTTGTACGTGCAATCAAAATTTGCATATAAATAGATTCTCAAAACAAAGATGTTGCAATAAACTGATGATTGCTTTTTCTTAAATTAAACAATTTTATTATTTTTTTTGAGTGCAAAATTTGTTAACATCACTATCACTCATATTTACTGAGGCTGCTAACTTTCAATTCATCCCCCAGCATCAACAACAAAAATCACTAACTGTGATTTGGAACAGCAAAACTAATCCACTAGCCCCATCTATCATATATATTACATACTTATATGCGTGATCCCCTTCGAGTTTCCCTACTTTTTTAGAGAAAAAACACAGAAAACTCAAATTTAATGGGGAATGTTTATTATCATTTGAAAGAACATTCTTTGGCATTTATTTTTTAAGGTTATGTCTATCAAATGTTGGCCGTTGCTACGTCGCAGATGGTCCCTTCGTTGAGTCCAATTTTCGATGACTCGTTCGAGCATTTCGACTGGTAACTGGCGAATGACACGCGTGATGGTTTCCTCCAAGGCCTTAATCGAATCGGGTTTGTCCGCATACACTTTAGACTTTACATATCCCCACAGGAAAAAGTCTAACGGTGCGATATCACACTTTCTTGGTGGCCAATAGGCCGGCCCAAAACGTGAAATTATGTGCTCACCGAAGTGTTCTCTCAATAAATCCATTGATTGATGCGATGTGTGGGAAGTGGCGCCGTCTTGCTGAAACCAAATGTCGCCGAGATCACGAGCTTCAATTTCAGGCATCAAATAGTCGGTTATCATGGCACGATAACGGTCGCCATTGACGGTTACGTTCGCACCGGCATCATTTTTAAAGAAATATGGACCGATGATTCCACCGGCCCACAAACCACAAAAAACCGTTGATTTTTCTGGATGAAGTGGCAGTTCTTGAATCTCTTCAGGTTGCTCTTCATCAAAAATGCGGCAATTTTGTTTATTTACATACCCATTGAGGCAGAAATGGACCTAATCGCTGAACAAAATTTGCCTGGAAAACGTCGGATCTTCTTGGAACTTTTCAAGAGCCCATAGAGCGATATCGCTTGGGAAAGTCAAGCGGCTTCAGTTGTTGCACAAGCTAAATTTTGTACGTTTTCAATTTAAGATCACGACGTAAAATGCGCCAAGTCGTTCCATACGTCAGTCCGAGTTGCTGCGAACGGCGCCGGATTGACTCTTCACGGTCTTCGTGTACATTCTCAGCTACGGCCGCTATATTTTCTTCACAGCGTGCTGGACGTGGTCTATTTGGTCGAATATTATCCAATAATGAATGCTGGGTCTCAAAATGGGTGATGGTGTTGCAAATAGTACGCTCAGTAGGCCGATTATGTTGACCATAAGTTGAGCGAAGTGCACGAAACACATTCCTCACAGAACGTGAATTTTCGTAATAAAGTTGAACGATTTGTTAACGTTGTTCAGGCGTAACAATACTAAACAAAAGTAGCATGACAGCATAACACGACTCACACGCGATCTGTCAAAAAAGGCGATTGAAAAAAGTATCTCTACTTGAATCGCCCATCTGTGTCAATAAGGAAAAAGTGCTTAAATCTATTTTTAGTTTTGTAAGAAGGCCATTTTAAGCTTCGAAGGTTATGTTTCAAATTATATTTTTATTATACTTATATCATCACATTCACTTCGATTAGTTCTCTTAAATTTTTATTTCTAAATGGTCCCAACGTGTTCATCGGAGGTAAACTATTCCAAATTTTATTGCATATTGAACAAAAATAAGCAAAAAGTAATTTCGTAAAAAATCGTACAAGCTGATTGAAACTTTGGTCTTGGATACTTTTAGCTATCGAGATAACAAAGCTGCCATTTACTTAAATTTAACTTAAGTTGGCTTAAGAACTTTTTTCTGCCAAATATTTAACATCATGATTTCTAGTCTTAGTGTTCAAACAGAACTTCGTCTACACCACATTTCCCATATAATTTGAAATCAAAATTTACCATAGAAAGCCGTCACGAAAAATTATTTATTTTATTTTCAGAGCTTTTTTTTTTTGCCCTCACATATAGACCATTAATTCTCTCAACAATGCTACCATACTTTCATTAAATGTCAAAACTTTTTAATAAAATAAAAACAATAAAATGAGAGGGTTTTTAAAATAACTGCCGAAGATTTTTTTATTAGTTCTGTTTGAACATATTTCCATACTATACAAATATTTAACGAGCAATCCGAAAGAAATGTGGCCACTTTAAACCATAAACTTTATAAAAATTTTATTTATTTGTTGCACTTCAAAAAAACTATAATATAAATTAGTGCAAAATTTTAAGTAGTGGGTGCCGAGTATAGAGTACTTGCATTTGTTTTTTGAGTACTCAATGATCAGAAGTAATAACTCATTAATTTCAGAGCAGAATAAAGTACCCAAGTGAAATGTATTTAGTATTATTGACCAATGAAAAGTAATAGAATAGGCCAGCACTTTTATAATGTTAATCATAAACTGTTATCTCTAGATCAAACAGAAGTAAACATTTTGGAAAATTTAAAACTCTTTTATAAAATAGAATCTGTGAGTTAGTTCTTTTTCAAAAGTTACTTTATTATATTCAACATTTTTTATTTTTCGAAATTATTCTATGGTAGTGTATAAAGTCATTCCTAAAAATTTAAGGAATAGAACTATTACAAAAAGCTTTATAAAATACATAACTAAAATTTAGCTCAAAGAATAAATTCGAAAAATAAAAATTGTTGAATCTTTTATAAAATATAAATAAAGATCAGGGAACAAGAAAATGTAGACATTTTATAAAACCCCATTCACTATTCGTGGTGGTGGAGGATGCACAAAGTACCCTTTAAAATTAATATCTAGTGTTTGTTAAAGTTTCTCTACATTGCCGCATTCTTAAAAGGGATCCGATGTAAAAACCATTAGGAATCTCTGATCTATTTAAATTAATAAATAGTGAAAAAAGTATTTCAATAAAAATAAAAAATAAAACAAAAATAACAATTTATTAAAAAATTAAAATATCCACTTAAGTATTATTTATGGCGCGACAACAATTTTTTTTTTTTTGCAGCTACAACAAAAATTTCTCCCACATATGTATCTATGTATGTGTTGAACTCATTCACATACTGTCGTACATTAATATATAAATGAACAGGGTGGGGCATAAGTCACATTTAATGATTAAGTGCCTGGTCCGCAATGTGGAAGAGACAATTTCTTTCGTGTATTTATATTAATAAAAAAAATTATCTTTCGTGTATTTTTATTGGGAACAACAATTAAAACTAAAATTGGTTTTTGCTTACAAGATTAATCTACGAAAGGAATTTTCTTTTCGATATTGTGGGCCAGTCAGTTTATATATGTATTGTTTACTAATTGTTTCGTATTATTCTCGGCATTACCGTAGAACGACTTAGTAAATTTATGAGGGAGGGACTCAGCACAGAAATGAAAACGATTTTTACTATATACAGGACATTATAATGCAATATTTGTATATAGAAACATGTTTGTGAACTGTTTTCTATAAGGGAATCACATCTATTGCAATGTTTTCTTTAAACAAAACATACATATACTGTGGTTTTATATATAAATTAATAATATTCTTAGTTCTCTGTATAGACAACATTTATGTGCAATGATTTCTATAAAAACAACTTCAAAACGAGATGTTTTCTATATAGAAAACATGATTACTCAAAAAACAAAATATTATAAAAAAAAAACATTTATCTGCGATGTTTTTGATATTGCTAAAATGTATGCTCGATGTCTTCTATATAGTATCATTTATACGCAATTATTTCTATATTGAAAATAATTTTTAAGCACAGTCTTCCAATCCAAAACTATTCATGTGCCATGCTTTCTATATAAACAAGTTCCTTCCGCGAAGTATTTTTATATGAACACAATTTTGCGAAATTTTTTCTATACGGAATACTTATATTTTTCTAGTTTTCTATTTACTGAACATTTCTAGGCGATATTTATTATTATGTTAAAAATATGTTTACGCAATGTTTTCTATAAAAAAATTCTTACACAGGTTTTCTATATAGAAAAAAATTTTACGCAATGTTCTAAATCATTTACGTGATATATATTTTGTTAATGAATCATTTCCATTGTATTGTTTTCTATATAGAAAAGCTTTGTATGCAATATTTTCTTTATAGAAAACTTTTGTGTGCAATATTTTCTATATAGAAAATATTTGTATCCAATGTTTTTTATACAGAAAACCTTTGTGTGCAATCTTTTCTATGTAGAAACTTTTTGTATGCAATCTTTACTATATAGAAAATATTTATATTCCAATGCGATGTTTTCTTTGAAAATCATTTAAATTTGTATCGGTTTCAATGGAAAATATTTCAATTTGAAATATATTTTTTTTTTTTTGGTTTGAACAAGTTTAGCTTGCACCTATTTAATTTGGTATGTTTTTATTAGAAAACTTTGTTACATTTTTCTGTATAAAAAATTTATATTTTCAATGTTTAATTAAGTCAGCGTTCGATAACACAAGAGAATAAGGTTTTTGTTGATTTAGGACTCTGAATCCAAATCTGCACTTAGTTTTTTTCTATCAGCTCGACTTTCACTTCCGCTGCATATATTGGAGTACCTTGAAAACGGTTTATTCAGTTTAAAACTATTCCAAATTCGTCTAGGATATTATCTTTAAGCCGTGTTAACACTGGTGTTAAATTTGCCCAGTACTTTCTGAGATATCGTAGAAGTTTAGAAAACAAGTACAATTTTAAAAAAAAAAATCTTTGTTCTTTAAGAAATCCTTAAAACAAAATTGCGACAAAAATTAAAAATCTAAGAACATTTAGTTAAATATAATTCGAATAAAATGAGCCTTATTTTATTGCAATTGGTGCAGAACTTTTGATTTTATTTACAATTTAGTGAAAAATCTGAATCGATAAAAATTGCGATTTCCATACAAAAATAAAATGTTTTATTGTGTTTGCTGCTAATTTCATGCTGTCTTTATTAAAAATAATTTAATGAAAATTAAATTTGATGAACTTAAGCCTAATTAAAATATCAAAAACTTTAATTAAAAACCAATAGTACAATCAAAAATCACAATTCCTAAGAAGTAATAATCTGGGGAGTTCTGGAAATCGAAAATGCAAAACGCAAGAATTTAAACGTCGTTTTTTAATAAGATTTTTGTAGTAAAAGAAATACAAATAGAGTACAATACAAGTATTTCTCTATTAAACAGAATTCTATAAGAAAATTATAAAAAATTGGATTAATAGTGTATTTAAAAGAACTTCAAAATTCTTGCGTTTTGCGTTTTCGATTTCCAAAACACCCCTGAATATAAAAAGCTATTTTCACTTGTGTTATTATTGTGAACGCTGTGGTAAAATATGGAACGATTCCAATCATATTTGGAGAAATAGTTTAGATTTTTATCCGATATGTTTGGACTACATATAATTTCAATACCAGCACAATAAGATGGTTTATGGGCACAAAGACTCTATTCCGTAAAGAACTTTGTATGAGGGATATGTGCAATAATATACCGATTCTCACCATAAAAATAAAACCCATATACCAAATATCATTAACTTAACTCGAAAACTGCAACTTGTACTTTGCGCACAAGGTTTACATGGACAGCTAGCCAGCCGGACGGATGGACGGACGCAAATCATTAGATCGATACAAATAGTAATTCTTAGTCGATCGCTATAGTAAAAGATTAGTCTAGGACCAATATTTTTTAGAGTTACCCACATTAACGCAAACGCATAAGACCCACTCTTCTATGGTTGTGAGGGTATGACAAAGTTATTCATTCAATAAATCATAATGCTACTTATGTACCACCCTTTATATAACGATGTATCAGTTTTATGGTAGCACTCTCAAAATCTTTTACAGCTCGTTTTGTATCATCAGTAACAACGACAACAACAACGTCTTTTCAATACAGCAACTATTTCAATGCAAATATTTATATTGGCAAATGAAATCGATGGAAATTGATTGCATTAAATTGTTTGAACATAAGGGGACATACGGAAAAGTAAAAGGACAGTATACAAACGTCCGTCCGCACCACAGTAAAAACAAACAAATACAAATTAAATGAAATTGCCATTTAAGAGTTATTTTGTGTTAATAAATTTATACAGCAAATAAATGAATAAATAAAAAGTTTATTTTCAATTTCGGGTAATTTTTTTTTCTGGTGAAAAGAATTTATTACTTTTTATTTGATAAAGTGCAGTAAGTTGGTTAGCGAGAAAATTTTAAATAATTTGGTTATAATATAAAGTTTTTTAATTAAAAAATCTGGTGGCTGGAATACGAAGAAAATTATCTATTAAAAAATCATATAAATATAGTGGCTTCAACTTTTTTAAATGGATTTTCCAATGACTGGAAATTGTTAAATCTGGCAATCATATACATCAATATAAATAATCTTTTAAAATATGGAAAAATATTTTAAAAAGTTTTAGAGCGTATCCTAAAAACAGTCCGTCGATTATAACAAGCAAAATGTAGTTTGTGAGGTTTACAAAGGAGGAATTTGATACAGAAGATAATTTGTAAAAAAAAAGTTTCGTATTTTCGTTTGGCGCCTATTCCAAGAATCGTATACGTTCAGACGTTACGTTTTTTATTGCAAGCCACAAGCTACAATTTGACGTTAATGTCGTAAATTCAAATGCAACTACACTGATAGAAAAACCAAAATAACGCTGATGTAATTTGACATCAGTACCATGACAAGTGTCTTCGTTTTTTGACCTCATGACTCTTAAAATTTTTTTTTTTTTTTCTTCCTATACTAATCCAGCGAAGCTCTACGCTTGTCTGCATTAAAGAAACCAGTTTCTCTGGCGGGAATCAAACTACCAACTAGCCTACCAAGGCACCGTTATGATGTCAGCCTTAACATCACTTGCCCTAATTGTCATCAGGGTCAGAAATTTAAAAAACTTCGATAAGCTGACATATGGGCATCATAAAAAGGACGAATCGGAGTCAGTTTAATAAAACATAACATCGAAGAAATGACTCATTAGGCTCAATTTAATGACAGTTTGTCATTGCGATTGACTTAAGTTATTGTTATTAACTTAACCGTTACAAATGTTTGTTTTACTTTTGTTGTTTTCTGCCCTTTGTTTACAGAAGAACTCTTAATTAAAAGACACCAGCAGCATCCCGATATGGTTTTCGTAATCATCCTAAGCCTAATTAAAATTTCAAAATCTTCAATTAAAATGCTACAGTTCAATAACAAATCACAATTGTAATTTTTAATTTTGTTAAAAAAATTCTCAAAACACTTTGCCGTTTCAAACAATGTGTTAATTGATTTAGGGGCTTATTTTATAAATCCCTTCACCTTACGTTGAAAATTTTTTCATATAAAATTTTTTGAATTCTTAAAAATTTGTATGAAAATAATTTTCAAGTGAGGTGAAGTGTTTTGCAAAATAAGCCCCTTAATTAAATATAGCTCAGGTTTTGATAATTCCCAACAACAATTCTACAAGTTTAAATTATTTCATTTTAAACGAAAATAAATCAATTAAGATTTTTGTTATTAAATTTTTATTTTAATGCAAAATTTATTATTTATTATTACAAACGCCAACAAATTTTTAACTCATAGGCCAGGGTATTCTGAGGGTTTTAGAAAAAAATTATGGAAAGAAAAATATTTATAAAGTTTTTTGCACTTAAGGTCTTTGGGTCATATTTGACATAGAGCAAAAATCTTGAATTTTTGTTAAGCACAATTCTTTTAAAATGATTTTATGTGAAGAAGAATACCAATTGATATTAAATTTAAACGTTTCTTCAGAAATTGAAAATGATCTGGAATATGTTAAGCCATCTAACAGTTCTTGTGGTGATGAAATTAATGTAGCGCCTACTCCAGCAATTGCATCAAAAAGTGGTGAAATAAAATATTCCGACCACAGATCATTATTACAGTGACGGCAGACTTGACACGCAATTCTTATATAAGAGTTTCAAAGGCAGAGATTTCCAGCGCTCAATTATTTTTTCCACCTCCTGCTTTGAACATTATTTTTAAATATAGGGAAGGTAAACATGGATTTGGTATTGATTTGATTGAAGTTGACGATACCGAAATCTTCGCATTTATTGTTTTACGTTTGTTAGATGAAGTGTATAGATCAAATAATAAAAGTACTGAAAGTGTGTGGGATTCAGAGAAAGAAAGACATATTTTTAGAGCAACCCTGCCGTGGAAAAAATTTAAAAATCTTCCGAATTTTTTACAAGTTTGCGCTGATACACAAGCTTTGGAATTTGTGGGTTGAAATATTGTCCAAGCTTTAAATTTTTCTCAAGACGTTCTGCTAGAAGGCAGAACGATTATTTAACTTTTTTCAATAACCGGTATACAACGACTAGTTGCTATTTTAAAAAAACCCGGTTTTCGGTTAAGCAATTTTTAAATATCCGGTTAACCGGTTTTAATTCGAATACTTCAAAACACAAAAATCAAATAAGTTTTTAAATAAAACGTTAATTTGAATAAAAACAAAACAATTTGCAAAGGTAAGGAACCAACAAAGTACATAGATATGACTTAGATCAGACCTAACAAATATTTAACGATAAAATCGAAGAAAAGTGGGACCCGTTAATTGATCAAACTTTAGCTAAATTTTCAACAATTTTTTATTGATTTACTTAACTTTATTTGTAAGAAGATATTTGTATAATGTAATTTAGAAACTTTTGAATGATATTTTATCTAGAGAAACGTTTTGCAAAAGCAATTAAATTATAGGAATTTTATAAAGTTATTATTTGAAATATTCTTATATCCTTCGTGCAGTACCTGTAACGCGGCAAACTTCAAAATTGACCCCGCGACTAATAAGAGATCATTTATGGTCTTACGGATAACAATTCGGGTCCAGCCCGATTGTTTGCGAGGCCCCCTCGAGGATACCGTGGTGGTTGTACTTTAAAACTACAGCTGCGAGCAGCGACATCTCAAAAAACTCGGCTCTAATCCCGGCTTTCCACCTGGAGGGTAATTTCGGCTGCTGGCGGATCTCCATGAGTGCTGTTGGTATTAAAACAAAAGCTACTGAATTTCACAGCGGAGGTTTTATATCTCCAACTCAAAAAAAAAGACATATTACTACCCGAGTGCTTGCTGGCTAGTTTCACACATGGGGTGGCGGTAGACTCACTACTCTCACCTAGTCCGACTGGCACCGTGGACTTAGACCATCATGGAAGGTACTCACGCTGATACCATATGAGTTATATCCCCCATGTTTTTGGTGCCAATGGATATTTCAATAAGACAACAAGCAGATTATTCGCTTTTACATCACAATTATGATCCATTAGTTCAAATAACTGGTGAATTTAAAACCCTAAATACGGGTTTTTAATACTTTCTGACACATAATAAATTAAGAGTCATCTTTTGGAAAATATATTTAAAAATTTTAAATGAAATTGCCTTTCAAAAGTTAAATTCTGTCTCCATCAGTTTTTTTATATTAAGTTAAACAGTTTTTAACCCTTAAACGGTCTCCGGGTGATATTTCACCCATTTTATGTTTCAAAATTCAGTATCTCTTTAATGTTTTGCTGGATATACATGAAACTTTTTTCTAATTTTTTAAATTGAATTTTTGCATTAATAACAGTAAGTTTTCTTTTTATATATGGATGTGTCAGAGGCTAAAAAGCCTAAATCCAAAAAATATAAAGTAGGGTAAATTAGTGATGCTTGAAAAATTGATTTCCAAAATTTAAGATGCTACTAAAAGGCAGTTAACGATTACGCGAACCGTAGTAATTCATATTACAGGAATATATATGGACTAATTTTGTTAATTATATTAATTATACAAAAAAATCAATTAAAATGTAAACCCTATACCGGGTTTTCGTATTTTTGAACGAAACCTATTTCAATAAAAGAAGAACAAAATAATTTTCAAAGAGTTCACAACTTATTAGATAGTAATAATTTATAACAAAATTGAGAAATTTTCGAAAAGTGGAGTTAGGCCGTTGAGCTACTGACTCATCCATATATTATGGTTACAAAATTATTTAAAAAACTACGATAAAGTCCAGGGGGGGGGGGAATTTCACCCATTTATGCCCGTAATTTCTACAAACAGAAATCTAGCTGTATATAGAAATCTTTGGTGTAAATGCGGCCAATTTTAAAAGAAAACTTAAGGTAAAAACACGTACGCCAAATAAACGTTGAACTAGGTAAAGATAACTGTTAGGTACAAAGACGAGACCAGATATCTCTTTGTAAAAATTACGGGCATTAGAAAATCATGTAGTATTGCCTTCATCTAATTTTATAGATGATTTAACTTTAGTGTTTTCTTATTAAATATTATTTAGTTCTAAAAAAATTAAATAAAAACACATTCAATAAAGGAAGAAACCCCTGTCTATTTTCATTATATAGTCAGTATAGGGTGACTTTTCACCCGAAGAACAAGTTATTTTTATGAACGTATGAGGGTTAAATAAATAAATTACTCTAGCCTCCTCTGAAAAAAATTTAATGATTTGTTTTTCTTTCAGTTACTTTAACTAAATTTATTTTCATAGCCCGCCTAACATCAACCCATCTTTGCCTTTAATCATATTTGCAATGCAACCTACCTGCTATTATTTTTCTAACTTTGTTAGCGTAATATAATAAAATAGAATTTTTTTAATATTTTTCCCCCCATTTTTGTTTTCACTATTTTCAGCTGTCACATATATTAAGTTACTTATAGACTGCATTTCTATGGCAAAACGCTATTTACCGCAAAGTTTTTTAATTATTTTCAGTGCAATTTTTTATATCATAGAAAAATCCTATAAAAGAAATAAACAAATTCTGAGGCTGCTCATATGTGACTGTGGTTGAAACAAAAAAAGCAAGAAAAAGCATTTCTACAGGCATAAAAAGCTTTAAACTGGCATAAAAACAGACAGACTGGTAAGGCAGATTCAACACTGTTGCTGGTAGTATGCATGAGTAGTAAAAAACAAATATAAAAAGTGAAAAAATTTAAATTAAGGAAAGAAACTAACACTAGTAAATGACATTACTTTAGGCACTATGGGTATATGGATTAGAAAATATGAGGGATAAACAATAAAAAGGAATGAAATAATATTATTTTTTGTTTTATTTTAAAGAAGAGTGTCTAAAGGGTTATCCAACCAAAACGCACGATGTTTATTGTTAATAAAACAAAAACTTTTCAGAGAATTATCTCAATAGTTGTTATTATGCTAGAAGATCCATTTACCTTTAACTATAATCTAAGGATCTACCAATTATGAGTGAAACAAAATATTAGCCAAATGCTCGCCACGGCTTCGGTGGCGTACCTCTATCCGATGGTCCATATTTTCAAAGACTCTGAGACATAATTGAGGTTCAATGTCGTTAATGTGCCGAATTATCTCAACCTTTAGCTCTTGAATTGTTTTTGGATTATTGACGTCCCCTTTTTCTTTTAAATATCCCCACAGAAGAAGCCATGCGGTGTCAAATCACAAAATCGTGGCGGTCATTTAACATCGCTACCACGTGAGATAATACATCCATTGAAATGCTCGCGCAAAAGACCCATTGTTTCCTTGGCTGTGGGGAAAGTGGCAACACCCTGGTGGAACCACATATCGTCCGGGTTCATATCCTGAAATTCTGGCCACAAGAAGTCCGGTATCATCTCGCGTTAGCGAATACCGTTAAGGGTTACTTCTTTGCCATAAACCGCCCCCAAACAGTCCCTTTTTGAGGATGCATCGAATTATTAGCAATCACTCGTGGATTCTCATTTACCCAAATGTGGCAATTTTGCTTGTTAACGAATCCACTAAGGTCGATTATGCTGACCAAAAAAATCACGAAGTGCACGAAATGTGTTCTGATTTGAACGCCTATTTTCATAAAAGGATTCATCAAGCTCTTGAATTGCTCTTGGGTTTTTGATAATTTTAGACTGTTGGGTATTACAATATCCATTTTCATTATACAGCGTGTGTCGGCCATATGTATCAACTAATCGCTTTTAATTTTTTTTACACTGCTAAGAGAGTGCCCAAAACTATTTAGAACGAGGGGGGTTTTTTTTTGTTTTTCGCTTTATTTTGGAACACATTTTTGAAGCATTTTCCGACACAGGAAAAACTTTCATTGTGGAAACTAAATGCAAAAACCAAAAAATTTTACTGTTTCAATTGTTCTCGGGTTAATCAATATCTACTTTTAAATTAAAATGTACACCCAGAGAAAAAAACATGTTTAAATATGGTCACCTCCAACAAAACTTTTTTTAAAGCAAATTTTAAACATATTATGTTTAATTTAACCATAATATTGTCACCCACAACAATATTATGGTTCCATTATACCTCCATCAAGAAGCTACAAACATATTATGGTTGCCTCTGAACTCGTTATGGTTAATAATAACTCAAATTCGGTTAACATTTATAATAGCATGGTTGGGTTTCAGTCATAGCATTTTGATCTTGGAAAAGAGGAAAATACTATTGTTAATTTAAAACCAATTATTGTCATATTAAGCCATAAAATGTTGAGAGGAAACCATAATATGATTGTGGCTTCTTGATGGAAGACTAATTTAACCATAATATAGATGTCGGTGACAATAATATGGTTAAATTAAACATAATAAAATACTATTGTTAATTTAAAACCAATTATTGTCATATTAAGCCATAAAATGTTGAGAGGAAACCATAATATGATTGTGGCTTCTTGATGGAAGACTAATTTAACCATAATATAGATGTCGGTGACAATAATATGGTTAAATTAAACATAATATGTAAAAAAAATTTTTTTAATAGTTTTGTTTGAGGTGACCATATTAAAACACGTTTTTTCTCTGTGTGTTTAATATCTTAATATTTTTTCTACCAATTTTAAGTTATATTTGGTTTTAAAAGAAATCTTTACTTGTCAGTTACCATTTGGTAGTTCGAAAAGTCACGGACTTATTGATCCGCCCTTGTATCTTAATATTTTTGGGTGATTAAATACGTATTAGGCAGGCATGGGTTTATAAAAGTGCACTCGCTGCCATTATTTATCGAAAGCGACCTTGAATAAATTTTTCATGTCTCAAGTAAACAAATCGACTAAAACATTAGAAATTTTGCGTTTAGTATTGGATAACAGTTCTTTTAATGTATTTCCAAGGAAAAACATCTAAAAAATTCAAAAAATCATACATTACAGCTCCGTACCGATTCAGTGCCGATAGGTGTTAATACTTCTATGAATGACATAGAGAAGGACGAGATGTGTTTTTAACAGAATGGCGCTACTTGACTTATTGAAGTTCAAATTTGGCTATAGGTGGCAATTTTTTTCTCTTACAATTCTAAGTTCTATTTGGCTTAAAAAGAACTCTTTAATTGTCGGCTGCCATTTGGTCCAATTATCGAATCCATGATTTGCCAAACTCAAGGAAAGCTGAAATGTTAAGCAATAAAAGACAACCATCGAATATAATATTGGACTACATTTATTTAAGGATGAAATCGGTATTGTTCAAGAGTGAATTGAATGGTATTTCTATGTCCATCCTTGGTTTTGTTTAATAAAGACGGTATTACCACGGGCTTAGAGCAAATGGCATCTGAAGGCGCCATAGGCCACACATATTTGCTATAAGCTAGCTTGAGCACTTAATCGTTAGATTAAGCTTGAGCCCAATCGTTGCTTGACCTTTGTACTTAACACAACTACTTTTTTTAATTTTAATTTCTCACGCCATTAAATTAAATGTACAATTTTGAATTTGTTACAAAAAGAAGGAAATAGAATTATATTTTAGTTAAATTTTGGATTGTTGAAACCCACCAAAATGAAGCTCTTTATCATTTTCTTTTTCTAATCGGGCACTGTAAGTGGCGACATCCAATTGAACTGGACGGGATCCATCGAAACCAGCGCCAAGTCGTACAGGTATTAGAATTAACATCGGAGTTGCTCAATACCATAATATGTTGGAAAATTTCAAAAGGCCATTGTCATACGACAATATTTTCATGTCTTAATTGACTGAATTTCCTATTAGAATTTTTTTTATATTAATTTTTAAATAAGGCGGTCTGGATTGCTTAAAGACAATTTATGTTGCAATAATATATTTTTGTGCAAAATTTAAGATAAATACCAATATAATGAGGTATTTCGTAAAAAAGTTTTTATGGGGGCCATGTGAAATCATGGACCGATTCTCATCATTTTCATCGACCTTACGATAGTTAAGGCGTATGTACCAAATGTAATTAAAATTTTCTACCTGTACTTTACGCACAAGGTTACATAGACATACAATCAGCCAGA
Organism: Pollenia amentaria; assembly: GCA_943735925.1. Lineage (NCBI taxonomy): Eukaryota > Metazoa > Arthropoda > Insecta > Diptera > Polleniidae > Pollenia > Pollenia amentaria. The sequence goes on from OX031009.1 coordinate 34,970,643, forward strand.
CAGCCAGCCGGTTGGACGCATATCGTAAGATCGAGTAGAGGTTGGTCTAGGAGTTATATTTTTTAGAGTAACACTCACCAGGACAAACGCATTATACCCTCTCCACTACGGTTGTAAAGACAGGTTTTTGGTTAAAAATTTAAAAATATATTTATAATAAGTTATCTAGTATAAAAAATATGGATGTACGATCGATAAACATTTGAGCTGTTTTCACAACACAAGTAATTACACGTGTCGTAAAATTTATATGAAATACAAGCAGTTTTTTTTTTTGTTTTTTTCATATAAATTTTACTACATGTTTAATCATTCAGCACAATCATATATAAAATATTGAGTTCAATTTCTTCGACCTTTCTAATATTAAATCCTCTTAATAGATTCTCAAAGCTCCAGGTCAATTTTATAAAAAATATTTATAAGTTACCCAATATCTCAATGGACCACTTCTTCAGGTATTTTTTTGTTTGATTTTTTGCCAATTTTTTGAAACAAAATATCAATAAAATAACAAAATTGTCAATTAAGAGAAAATAATAAAAATTATACACAGAAAACAAAAATTATTCTATGACAAGTTTATAAACTAATTTAATTTCCAATATTATTCTTATAAAATAAATGCCTGTAATTTCGTCTGTGTCTGTTTCAGAATTAATTCTTTGTTCTCTAACTATGTTGATAATTAGTAATATTTCTAACATGAAGCTCCGTTCGTGGCACGTTTCTGTATTTAAAACTGTTATATTTTAAAAATCGGTTGAAGAAGCTATCCATTGAGATATATTGGATATATAATAAATATGTTTTATTAAATTGACCTCAAGCTTCCGGCATTCATTAAGAGGAATTAAATCGTATATAATGTTTAACTGAAATTTGTACTGAAGATATATTTCAAATTTGGCTGCTATTTTTTAAGCACCCTGCAACAAATGTGATACACGGTTTCAAAAACAAAAATGTCTTCTATCAACTTCTTTTAAAATTTTTAAAATATCTTCATAACATTAAAAGTTATTATTTTTGCAAAGGAAAAGGTCAAAACGCACAGTGGCGCCCGTAGAGCAAACGAGGTTGCAAAAATCAAAATTTTCATGAGCGCCGACGAAGTTTTGAATAAACCCATATTATAGGAAACTTTTCAACGATTTCAAATATGCTACTCTTAATAATATCACATTTTTAGTTTAGAAGATATAACCGTTCAAAGTTGACCGACTTTCGGTTTTCAAAAAAACACACAATTTTTAGTCAATTTGTTGCGATTTCAGGTGTAATATTACGAAAAATAGGTAACGAATCTCCTTATTTTTTGTTTGTATTGATTGATGTATTAATTAAATGTATAATGATAAAAAAAAAATTAACTCTTTGCTTTGTGTTTCTCCTGGTAAATCACTATTTAAAAACTATCCGTTTTTTCACTATTTTTCAACTTTGACGGAAAATAAAAAAAATCTATATATTTCTATATTTGCCATATTTGCAAAACCTGTTCTTTGATTATTTTTTTTCATAATTCAAAAGGTTTTATATGCCCGTAAGTGCCCGTTTGGCTTTTAGAGGTAAAAAAGGTTAAAAAGACATGGTTGCAGAAATTGTATGGCGTCCATCCCTTATATGTTTTGACTGACAGTAGTTTGATCTAATAGTTTGAAAAAAAAAAACTAGCAGGTACGTACCTCACTTAAACAATACTTTGGCGTACAAATGGTCAAGAACAATATTGACTTATGGTCCCTACAGGTAGGCACAAATCTTATTTGGACACGTTCATAATATCAAAATTGCATTATTCAGCCTAAATCCATATGTATGCAGGGAACAGGTAAATTTTTAGGCATGGTAGCATAAGCCTATATATTGCAAAATAAGCATAATGCCTGGATTAGTCTACGCCTGAAAGTTGGCGCAACAATTACTGAAACCATTAAACAATTTAAGTACTGAAAACATGGCGTTGAACAATTTAAAATTATTTGAACTGTTTAGAAAGTCAACCACACCAAAGTTTTTCACGGAAGCTGCTTTAGAAGAACTTGATAGCTTATACGGAAATATTGAGAGAAGCGAAATTATAAAAAATAATTTGTATCTGATATATGCAAATATTAAGGCAAAATTGGTGAAATCTAATCGAACCATTCATAACTTCAACTCCAAATACGAGGACTGGCTTAATGAAGACACCATCCTGGATATATTGGCAGTAGATAAACCCACCACATCAACCAGAGGAGCAAAAGGAAGGCCAAAAAAAAGTATTGAGGAGTGTTCAATTTTCACAAGAAAGAGGAAACTTGCCGATGCCACCAATGACTTGACCACGAAGCATTTATCGAACGCGCTGTCTATTAAATATACAAAGGATAGTGAAAGAGTTAGGTCGCAGAAAACCAAATCTGTTGCTGATGCAAGCCCACTGCGACTAAAAAGGATTAAGGAAAGCATACCCACGCCCACAAACGCACACATTAAAAAGTATGGTTCCGAAGAAGCCTTGGCCTTGTTTATGGACTTAGAACTTTCCAAAGAGAAATATGAGAAACTGCGGGCATCTTTAACGCGACACGGCGCTGACGTGTTACCCGGATACAAGCATATTACGCAAGACAAAATAAATTCACGACCACTGCATACGGAGTTTACGGAAGTCTCTGCGAAATCCAATCTGCAGGATCCCATGGGCCTTACAGCAACACGGTTGTTGGAGAGTCTTCCTGAAAATGAGGTGAAAGTTCTTCCTGAGAAGTTGACATTGATCAGCAAATGGGGCTGCGATGGACCATCCGGACAAAGCGTTTATAAGCAAAGGATATCTTCCGATGACGCTACAATATCGGACAGAAATATGTTTATGGCATTTGTTGTTCCTTTGCGGCTAAAATCTGATGTTTCCCTACACTGGAAAAATCCACGTCCGTCATCAGTGCATTATTGCCGACCAATAATGTTTCAGTTTGCAAGGGAATCGGCAGAACTCATAAGGACCACGGTGAAGGACATTGAAGAACAAATAAGCAAGATTAAGCCTACAAAGCTGCAAATTGGAGAAGGAAAATATATTGAATGCAATTACGAGTTCCCCCTGACCATGGTTGACGGAAAAGTCGTAAGCGAACTGACAGGCACAACCTCAACAATGTCATGCCCGATTTGCAAAAAGAGTCAGAAGAACTTTGGTAATTTAAACGATTCTACAAATGAAGAGAATTACGAATATGGAATGTCACCATTGCACGCAAGGATAAGGTGTAGATGGTAAGTCTTTTAGATATACCTTCTGTTACGAATTGTGATGAATATTTTACAGAAAATTGAAAAAAAAAATTTTGAAAAAAAATTTTTTTTTAATTTGTTGGGTAATAATTTAAAACATAAAGAGAAAAAATAAAAACAATCTAAAAATAATTTTTTTTAGTTACCATAAAATTGATTTTTCTACTAATTTTTACTTCGATAACCTATAAGTCCGTACAAAGCGTAGCACCCTTTCCAAACGCTCATTTCATAGGCTGAACAGTTATCTATCATATGCTGTTTAAACTGTTCAATTATCTTATTCGGTTCAAAAGATATGATTTTTGCAACGAAAAAACTCAAATGGCGCCACTGTGCGCCGGCTTAAATAACATTCTAAGTTTTGCCCGGCTTAATTACGTATACTTAATAATTAATTATTAAATATTACTCATACGCAGTTGCGATCCCTAAAAGTGTACTTTGATTTTTGATGTTTATTTGTAAATGGACGACAGAGCGTATGAGTGATTGAAAATTAAATATCCAACATACGCTTGAAATTGTGTTACAAATGCAAGGACCGGATACGACCGAAAAATACAAAATTAAATATTTTTTTTTTTGAAATTAAAAATTTTTGTGTGTGAAAAAACAAATATTTTTCTCTGTTTTTAAATAAAAGTTAAAAAAGAAAGAAAAAAAATTTCTTTGAACACAAAATTTAAAGTTTCAAAAAAAAAACTTTAAAAAAAAAATATTATAAAAAACTGTTTTTGTTGAGAAATATTTCTAAAAATGTTTTTATTTTAATTTTGTTGTAGTTATTCTTTGAGTATTTTACAAAATTTAAGTTATAAAGAAAAACCAATGATGGCGGTCCTGATATAAATGGATGGTCGTAACACGATATCTAATATAATAATATTGTTTATAATAACGAAGGAAACAAAAATAGCAATAAGTACAACAAAAGCAATGACAATAATAATACGAGGTAAATACAAAATCAACTAGATAGTGATTTTATCAATTAATGAAGTGTTAAATTTAAGCAACAAAATATTTTCCAAATGTCCTGCGCATAAATTTCTACGGGTTTTTCATAACCACAGGCAAGGCGCTGATTGATCTTTCCACAGATACCAGTGTTACGGGAACTGCTAACGCTACTTGTGCAATTTTCGAAATTATTGCAGCTTTTAGTTTTTCTAAAATATTTGTTCCAAATGGTAGTTTAGAATCATATTTAAGTTTTTCTAATGACTCCTGAGCTGAAAAAGTAAGTTGAAGCAAAACCTTGACTCCATATATAGAGCAGCTAAAAAGGCTTTATTTTGAACTAATATTTATTCGATCAACGACGCTGCGATTAAGTTAGTGTTTGAAATTTCCTTAAGCGCTATTTCACGCAAGAGCCAGTCACGATAAAAATGATAAGTTACTTGTACTGTAACATTTTAGAAGCTTTAACAATTAGCTTAAAACTGTTTATAAATTGTTTTACAAATTCCCAGTCAACTTCAATGGTAAATATATTATTTAAATCTACGCAAGCTTTTGCTTCTAGCAAAGAGTTGACCATTTCAAATGTATAGCACCACCTAGTACAGTTAGCTTAAACAGCCAAAGGACTGATATATCCAAATATTAAGGCAAAATGGGTGAAATCTAATCGAACCATTCATAACTTCAACTCCAAATACGAGGACTGGCTTAATGAAGACACCATCCTGGATATATTGGCAGTAGATAAACCCACCACATCAACCAGAGGAGCAAAAGGAAGGCCAAAAAAAAGTATTGAGGAGTGTTCAATTTTCACAAGAAAGAGGAAACTTGCCGATGCCACCAATGACTTGACCACGAAGCATTTATCGAACGCGCTGTCTATTAAATATACAAAGGATAGTGAAAGAGTTAGGTCGCAGAAAACCAAATCTGTTGCTGATGCAAGCCCACTGCGACTAAAAAGGATTAAGGAAAGCATACCCACGCCCACAAACGCACACATTAAAAAGTATGGTTCCGAAGAAGCCTTGGCCTTGTTTATGGACTTAGAACTTTCCAAAGAGAAATATGAGAAACTGCGGGCATCTTTAACGCGACACGGCGCTGACGTGTTACCCGGATACAAGCATATTACGCAAGACAAAATAAATTCACGACCACTGCATACGGAGTTTACGGAAGTCTCTGCGAAATCCAATCTGCTGGATCTCATGGGCCTTACAGCAACACGGTTGTTGGAGAGTCTTCCTGAAAATGAGGTGAAAGTTCTTCCTGAGAAGTTGACATTGATCAGCAAATGGGGCTGCGATGGACCATCCGGACAAAGCGTTTATAAGCAAAGGATATCTTCCGATGACGCTACAATATCGGACAGAAATATGTTTATGGCATTTGTTGTTCCTTTGCGGCTAAAATCTGATGTTTCCCTACACTGGAAAAATCCACGTCCGTCATCAGTGCATTATTGCCGACCAATAATGTTTCAGTTTGCAAGGGAATCGGCAGAACTCATAAGGACCACGGTGAAGGACATTGAAGAACAAATAAGCAAGATTAAGCCTACAAAGCTGCAAATTGGAGAAGGAAAATATATTGAATGCAATTACGAGTTCCCCCTGACCATGGTTGACGGAAAAGTCGTAAGCGAACTGACAGGCACAACCTCAACAATGTCATGCCCGATTTGCAAAAAGAGTCAGAAGAACTTTGGTAATTTAAACGATTCTACAAATGAAGAGAATTACGAATATGGAATGTCACCATTGCACGCAAGGATAAGGTGTAGATGGTAAGTCTTTTAGATATACCTTCTGTTATGAATTGTGATTTTGAAAAAAATTTTTTTTTAATTTGTTGGGTAATAATTTAAAACATAAAGAGAAAAAAATAAAAACAATCTAAAAATAATTTTTTTTAGTTACCATAAAATTGATTTTTCTACTAATTTTTACTTCGATAACCCATAAGTCCGTACAAAGCGTAGCACCCTTTCCAAACGCTCATTTCATAGGCTGAACAGTTATCTATCATATGCTGTTTAAACTGTTCAATTATCTTATTCGGTTCAAAAGATATGATTTTTGCAACGAAAAAACTCAAATGGCGCCACTGTGCGCCGGCTTAAATAACATTCTAAGTTTTGCCCGGCTTAATTACGTATACTTAATAATTAATTATTAAATATTACTCATACGCAGTTGCGATCCCTAAAAGTGTACTTTGATTTTTGATGTTTATTTGTAAATGGACGACAGAGCGTATGAGTGATTGAAAATTAAATATCCAACATACGCTTGAAATTGTGTTACAAATGCAAGGACCGGATACGACCGAAAAATACAAAATTAAATATTTTTTTTTTTGAAATTAAAAATTTTTGTGTGTGAAAAAACAAATATTTTTCTCTGTTTTTAAATAAAAGTTAAAAAAGAAAGAAAAAAAATTTCTTTGAACACAAAATTTAAAGTTTCAAAAAAAAAAACTTTAAAAAAAAAATATTATAAAAAACTGTTTTTGTTGAGAAATATTTCTAAAAATGTTTTTATTTTAATTTTGTTGTAGTTATTCTTTGAGTATTTTACAAAATTTAAGTTATAAAGAAAAACCAATGATGGCGGTCCTGATATAAATGGATGGTCGTAACACGATATCTAATATAATAATATTGTTTATAATAACGAAGGAAACAAAAATAGCAATAAGTACAACAAAAGCAATGACAATAATAATACGAGGTAAATACAAAATCAACTAGATAGTGATTTTATCAATTAATGAAGTGTTAAATTTAAGCAACAAAATATTTTCCAAATGTCCTGCGCATAAATTTCTACGGGTTTTTCATAACCACAGGCAAGGCGCTGATTGATCTTTCCACAGATACCAGTGTTACGGGAACTGCTAACGCTACTTGTGCAATTTTCGAAATTATTGCAGCTTTTAGTTTTTCTAAAATATTTGTTCCAAATGGTAGTTTAGAATCATATTTAAGTTTTTCTAATGACTCCTGAGCTGAAAAAGTAAGTTGAAGCAAAACCTTGACTCCATATATAGAGCAGCTAAAAAGGCTTTATTTTGAACTAATATTTATTCGATCAACGACGCTGCGATTAAGTTAGTGTTTGAAATTTCCTTAAGCGCTATTTCACGCAAGAGCCAGTCACGATAAAAATGATAAGTTACTTGTACTGTAACATTTTAGAAGCTTTAACAATTAGCTTAAAACTGTTTATAAATTGTTTTACAAATTCCCAGTCAACTTCAATGGTAAATATATTATTTAAATCCACGCAATCTTTTGCTTCTATCAAAGAGTTGACCATTTCAAATGTATAGCTCCCCCTAGTACAGTTAGCTTAAACAGCCAAAGGACCACCTTTCAGTTCACGCATTTTCTTTCGAATAAACTATGCATTTTCTCTGCAAATACTTATTTTTTCCACTACAAGTTTTATAACATCCCATGCTGCGAATTGCAAAGTATGTGCACCACAATGAATGACAGATAAAAAGAACTCTGAAATAACTCTAGAGACTTAATCAAACATATCCTCATTAAAGTTTTCTTAATGCTCAGTATAATTTTCATTCAATTCCTGTAAGGGCTTTGATGCTTTAATAATGGTTGCTCCGTTGTCTGTCGTTACTGAATAAATCTGGCTTAAATTTATGCCAAATTTATCCCAAGAAGGCCCAAGCATGGACCACAACGTACTGCAAGATCGGCTGAAAACATTACTGCTGCTCAAGAAAGTGTTCAAAAGAATCCATCAACCAAAATTCGATGCCGTTCTCAGGATCTTTGTCTTCAAAGAACAAGTTTGGCCACAATTTTGACATAAGAGATACTCCCACAAGACCATTTACGCCGCCGTAGTATACCTTCCCGGTGGACTAGGGATGGGCAAATAGAAAAAAAATATATCGATATAAATCGTATCGACATTTTTTAAGAATATCGATATTTATTCATTAAAAATATCGATATTTATTAATTAAAAATATCGATATATCGATGTATCGAACGTATTTAGCTGAAATTATTACCAAACTTAAAAACTTAATATACCTATGTCAATACATATTAACATATGTACAAACATATTACATGTAATTCCATTCTAACTTTTTATTGTTCCTTTTAATTTTAAATTTACTGCCTGTCCCTCGATTTCGAACGAATCTTTCTTTCGCTTAACTTTTATTTAAAACAAAAACCAATTTCAAAATTTAGTTTTTAAGATAAGTTATTCGAACGAAGTTTTCGTTTGAAATCGAGGGACCGGCAGTTAATTCTACAATAAAAAAAATTTAAAAAAAGGTAAAGAATACAAATAATTTTTATTTACTCGCCATATGAAATCTAAAAAAAAAAATTATTGGGATTATATAATGCTGGACTATATACTGCCGGTAAACGAAACTTGTGGCACATACTGTACAAGTAAACTGTGCAATATTTTATTTTTAATATATAAGAACATGCTTAAATAAAAAAAAAACGAAATACATATTTTTTTATTACCATTCCCACTTTCATGAGTCTATTGTTGCTAATTCGTCATAATTACGGCGATTCTTTGCATAATTCTAGGAACCCTTTCCAGAATACTTTTTCCGTGCTTATTTTTTTGTTGTCATCTCTTTTAAAACTGAGACAAAACTGAACTGTGTAATCTATGAAAATGTACAATGGAAAAGCGCCGTTATTTTCATAATATTAGCTAGAAAACATTTGATGCAATTCTTAACAAACAGCAGTATTGTAAGCAGTTGAGCAACGGTTAAATTGTTGAATTTGATTATAAAGAGATCTTAAAAATATCGAATTCGATAGTCGTAGATAAATATCGATGTAAAGGTATTTTTAATATCGACGGTATATATCGATTATAATTTGTTTAAATATCGATATTTTGATATATCGATATTTATTGCCCATCCCTTCGGTGGACACCCTGTATTTTTTAATGCTTTAGGTCACTTTTTTATCTCGATTTCCATTGGAAATCTTCTTCAGGAAATTAAAATATTGATAAATAAACAATATTTTAATTAATTTATTAAAAAAAGCGACCTTAAGCTTAAAAAATACATAAAAATATAATATTGAAACGAAACTATTTAACTTAAATTCAATAAAAGAGACCTTGAAAATCCGATTTCGTAAATCGCTAAGTTAATTTATTTTTTTGATTATTTTTTTTTTTTTTTCAAAATATTTTTGCTACTGAATTTTTTATATGAAAATAACGCTTGCTGCTCTTGTTGAAATTAGCCCATTCGCATACATGCTTGACAATCTTATGAAAATAGTTATTTGCTTTAACTATATTCAGAAACTTTAGTGTGCTTAAACTCAGATTTTTATAATTTTGTTTTAGGTTTTTTTTATTTTTTCGAGCCATAGTGCTATGACAGCTTTTAGAATGCATGATATGACATGCACGGTAACAACCAAAAACAGCTATGAACAAAAATAAAAATGTTGATGCTTTTTTATTTGTTGCAACAAAAAAAAAAAAAAAAAAAAGACCAGGCCTGTTACAATGAATGACAATAAGTAGTTGAGGCATTACATTTTTATAGAGTAAAAATTCCAACACGAAAGACAGAAAAAGAAAGAAGAGTACTTGGGGAATAGATAGTGAATTGTATGAACAAAATTACTCACTTTGACAATGAGTGACAGCTTCTTTTGTCACTTTTTTTTTATTTGCAAGTTGCAAAATGCATGAATTCTGTACAAAAGCGGGTAAGTGAATGAGGGATGATGGTGCTAGCAGAAGGGGGTAAATGGGAAAACAAATGAAGAGAGTGACTGTATGAGTGTTAGTTCGTATAGAATTATGTACATGTAAATGTTGAGTTTGTATTAAAGTTTGCAATTTCCTTAGAAAAAAAATGCCTTAAATTAAAAGCTTTTTTTTTTAGTAAAATGGCTTATAGAATTTTCCTTTCACTAAAAGGATTGAAAGGTTCGTTAGCAGGAAAATCATCAAGTTTAGATTTTTTTTTTTTGCCTTTTTATGGTGTTTAACAAAAAAGTATTTAATTTGCTTTTTTTGTATTTTGCTCTCTTTTTGGTAATTTAATGAATGACAAAGACTACTACTGATGACTTGTTGACTTCAAACAAAGTGACACATGGGTTGACAGCAAAGCCGTAATTTTTTTAAAGTTTTTTTTTTTGGTAGCAAAATGTTTTTAGAAATAAATTTTAATTAAAGGATTTTTAAATTAATGTTAACGTTGATGAGTTTGTCTCTAATCTTTATTAAAAGGTTTTAAATAAATGACTGTTAACCAACTAGAGGCTAACTAGAAAATAAAAAAAAATTAAGATAAAAAATTCAATTGAAGTTAAAATATTATTTCTATTAAAAAAAATATTCGTTGTATTAAAATCTGTAAGGCTTTTCTTTATTTGATTAAAACAAGTTTTTTCATTAATTAAGTTTAAACCACCCTTTAATCAAATGCTCATAATTTTGGAAAAGCCATTTCATTGAAACTATTCTTTTTTTATAGTCTAGTCCAACCATTCAATGACCGAATTCATTTTATTGCCTAGGAAAAATTGTTAAAAAAAAACATTAAAACAATAAAACCACTAGACAGACGACTGGCTGACTATACAAATTTGTTAACTTACACACATACACACCCACATTTATATCCACAATCAGAAATATTTTCATATTAATTTCACCCACACACACATAAAAAAACCAACTAAAACTACATTCATTTGGCAAGTAAAATCATGAATTTAGTCAAATGAATTTTGTCTGTAAAAAGTTTAAACATAAAAAGAATGAATATTTTTCACGAATTTAGTTTTAAATTTGAAAATTACATATATCTTAAAAAGTGGAATAAGTTTAATATATAATTCAAATACAAACTAATCCTAGAGAGCTTAAAGAAAAAATTTCAACTCTTATTTTTAAAAAGCAAAAGTTAGGTAGACCTTCAGCCCGTTATAATAAAATAGACCAAAATCTCTGGCAGGGATCGCATCTCAAACCCTCACACTGATGCAGAAACTAACTACCAATTATCCTACCCAAGCATCAATTTTTTACACTTATTATGCAGGGCTGTGGAGTCAGAGTTAAAGTTGAAGAGTCGGAGTTGAGGTTTTTGTACCGGAGTCGGACTCGGAGTTCTAGTACCCACAAATAGTCGCGATTCCGACTCCAAAATCTTTCGGCATAAAAAATAAAAAAAAAAATTTTTCAATATTTTCCAAACCAAAAATTTTTCGAAACTGGCGATGCAATATTTTAAACATCGATTTAAAATTTTTACAGAATAATTTTCTTGCTATATTAAACCATTTAAAAGGTACTGCACTAAAAACAAGTTAGAGTGCTATATTCGGCTGTTCCAAATCTTTGATACCCTCTACCGACAATTTGAATATACGAGAGCTATAAATTATTAATTGATCTTTATAAAAACGGACATCAGTTAAAAAATTTGTTCCGGCTTAAACCAATTGGACGACAATCAGACACTGTTATGCTTTAATTTCTATCAATTTGGACTAACTTGAATAAAGTATCATGATTCGTAACAGTTTATGCCGAACCGAAATAATTTTCAGGATGATTAGGGACAACTCATCACGAAACCCTGCAGACTGATTTCTGTTATTAAAAATCTAAGTAGAACATATTTCCACACAGTAATGACATTTGTTTTAACGTTTAAAGTGCTTTTCGGAAGGCTAATAAATATGGCATCTAAGGTAAACAAGGACCCATAATCAGAAAATTGCATGATATTATTTCTAGACATATGAAAAAAAAATTGACCACATTTTACCACATTATCTATATCAGCTACAGTTTTAGGCGTATTTATATAATTTCCCAGAGTGAGCATAATATTCGACATTATATGGTAAATTATGGACTGAGCTTCAGGAAATTTTATAAAACTTATAAAACTGTGACGTACCAAATTTTATTATGATAGCATTATTTGTTACGGTTTTAGACGTACTGAACTGTTTTCTGAGTGTAGGGTAGAGTAAATTATGGATCGATTTATACCAAATTTTACACTTTGATTTCTAGTCCCATAAAACTATGACGTAGCACATTTTTAATATGATAGCAATATTTATTACGATTTTAGACGTACAGTATGATTTCTAGTCATATAGAACGAGTTTGTGCCAAATCGTATATCATACCGTGCATTATGCCACCTTTTATGTTGGTTTTTCTAACAAAATTTTCAATTTTTTAGGGTGGTGATTCTACATTTCAATCCCCAACTGCTTAGGATACCTAGAAGCATTTTGACACCAACATTGTTCTTATTTTTTGAGTTTTTCGAAAGTGAGTGTGTTTCCATCTGACGGACAGACAGACGGACATGGCGAAATCGACTTAGAACTACTCAAGAAACCCGAATATGTATACTTTATGGTGTCTTAGATGCATAATAAAAAAGTTTCACATAGAATGGCAAACTTAGTATACCCTACTAAGTCATTAATAAATTAATTAATTAATAATACATTTTGTTTTCCCGAAAATAACTTTTGATAATAAATTTGCATGTGACCGGCAAATAAAAAACTGAAATGGCAAGTTTATTTATTAAGCAGTTAATTTTTTTTTTCTTTTTATCCCCTTACAACTACAATTCGTGTTGGGAAAAACCAGTCAATTGTAGGGGAATGTAGGAAAGATAAATTCAATATTTATTGTTGTGGCTTTGTTGAAGCTTTGATATTGTTACAAGTAATATCTGAGTGTTTAAAATTCTTATTCACTTTATGAGCTTATTTGTATAATATATTTAGCTTTTCTAAAGTCTTTGGAAAAAGTTTCCTGACGAGCTCGCCTAAGCAATCAGCGAAATGCGCATAGAAACTAGCTTTCCCACAATAATGAATTTCAGTGTTTTTGTCATAAATAAAAATTGGGAGTTTAGCACGTCATTAATAAATGAATTAATTAATAATAAATTTTGTATTCCCGAAAACAACTTTTGGTATACCCTAATTCCCCACTAGTGGTGGAGGGTATAAAAACAGTTTAAACTCAAATAAGGACAAGTCTCATATACATATAATCAAGGTTAGAGCAGGAGATGGAGTCGGAGTCGTGAGTCGGAGTCGCGATTAAAAAAATTTCAGTGTTTGGAGTCGGAGTAAGTATTTATTTCTGACGACTCCATAGCCTTGTTTTTATGTATGTTAATCATTCTGAATCCCCAAGACAATTTTAAGCCTTTGTTACATAAACTTTTTCTATTTTCTAAGAATATGGCGTCGATGTGGACTAGGTCTTGAAAAACAGGTAAATTTTAGGTCTCATCTAGCTTGGTATTTTCCAAGAATACGGTGTTGATGTGGTCTTGTTATAAAAAAGCAGACAGGAAGTATCATAGCAATTGCTTTTAATTTTTAAGCATACGAGTACTAAATGGAGGTAGGTCAAAATTTCCATTTTAATGTGTTTCAGCAAGAAACTTTATTATAAGACCCCTTAAAGTATCTAAAGTAATTTTAACAGAATCTTTGTTTTTTAATACAAAATAAAGCTTGGAACTGGGATGAAAATCATTAATATTCTTATTCTATTAGAGAATTTAGGGTTAAGCAAATTATCGCACAAGTGTCAACCACGCTAGTACCTTCCGTGTTGGCCTAACTCTACGGTTTTCTCAACACTTCATTAAAAATAATCCTTTTACCAATGCCTCTTAATTTCGTGGTTACCCACACGACACATAGATGGCAATTTTGAGTGTATGATCTGGCAAAACCATATAATCGTCGCTTGCTTAGGCGATGGTTCCACTGCTAAAGGGCGCGTAGTATGTGGCTAAGGAGATCATCCAGCATGCCGAACTTAAACACAAGTGGTAGAAAATTAACCCCTAAAGCAAACTTTTTAAGATCGCCCTGCCTGTGGATTTTAGTATAAACAACAGCCACCATATGATTACCCAAGATTCCACCCCAATAATCAGTCCAGCACCCAAGTCCCACAGGCTATTCGCTCCCGTCGTGCCAGACAAGGAGATCCAGTCTGCCGTGATCTTCCTCCACTTAGGCAGATAGGTCTGCCAATTTTGCTTCTCCTAATACTGCCTATATCCCCTGAGGTTGTAACATCGAAAGTTGAGATGAACATACCACCAACTAGTCACAACAGGCGCTTAGAATTCAAGGACGCCGAAAGGATTTTAATGCTGATAATAAAATTGCCTTTTATTAAAATCTTTAATAAAAATTACTTTTATCTCACTTTCGTATATATTGGGTGATTCATCTTGAGGTTTGATAATGTAAAATAAAACACATAAATTTGAATGTGAACTTAAAATTTTGACCATCGATTAAAAGAACAATTTATGGCATTAACTGTTTGAATATCCTATCATGTAAATGTTGGCCATGACTACTTCTGAGGTGGTCTAGTTTTGGCGACTCGTTCGAATATAGCGACTAGTATCTCACGAATAACACGAGTAATGTTGGCTTCCAAAGCAACAATCGTACCTGGCTTATTTCTGAAGACCTCAGACTTTACATATCCCCAAAGAAAATAGTCCAAAGGTGTGATAACGCATGATCTAAGTTGCCAATTTACCGTAGCAAAACATAAAATTAAGTGCTTACCAAAATGATTTCTCAAAATAAGACGTAAATTTAAGTCACATTTCCCCCCCTTTACTAATCCCGCGATGCTATACGCTTGTCTGCATGAAAGAAACCGGAGTATCTGGCGGAAATCGAACCAACAACCCCGGCGTGGATAGACTAGCTCACTACCAACTCGGATACCGGGGCACCCATGGCTTCAAAGCTTGCACAAGTTGAGGCCGAGATCTTTACGTAAAATACGCCAAGTTTGTCGAATACGACCAGCCAAGCTGCTGAGAACGACGACGAATCGATTCGTCATGGTCTTCGTTATCTAACCGGTCGAGTATCATCTACTAATGTAAACTGGGACTCAAATTTGCGAATGGTATTGGTTTCAGTAGGTTGATAATGCGTCCATGATGACTTGCCAAACGATACTTAACAAAAATTACAAAGCTGTTTGAGATCAGTCATGCGTGAGCTGTAAAAAAAGCTGATTGAAAGTCAGGCCTCACGATGAATTACCCTTTATTAAAATATTTAATAGAAAATTATTTTTATCTCACTATTATATTTATATTCAACTAAAAAAATTCGGAAAACGAATAAAACAATTTAAATTAACGAATGTCAACGTATTCTGCTGTTTTCTGTTTGTTTAGGTTTCGAGGACAGACAGAAATCCAGCTGATTTTCAATAGTTTTAAAGAAAGTCCAGCCAGGTTGTCTTAAATCGATCGACAGGTTATTTGTTGTTTTCCTATTCAAAAAATAAATCTATAAACTTTTCAAATATCTTTTCAGGTAAAAATAATGAACATTTTTCTTTGAATTAGCGACAAAAAAAAAAAAAAGAAAAAAAATATTGAATTAATTAAGCCTACCAATAATTTCCCCAAGAGTTTCAAATAACATCACAGAGCATCAAAAATATTAATGCAACCAATGGTACACCACAAGCATGGATTCAAGGAGGATCACTGCTATTCAAAAATCATAATTAAAATTTTATGGCTGTCTTGACTGAATTTTCAATACGTGACAGCCCCCTTACCAAAAGGCTGAATCCGCCTTTAATCATTGTATAGTATATAAACGTACTGTTCGAGCTTAGTGGAGTAGTCTGAACCTTTTCCCTTGATATATTCTTTAAAAGGAATCAATTGGCGTTTGCAAAATTCTCATGTGATACTTTGAATATGTTTTAGGAGTTTACAAAAACCATTCTAATCTTTCCAAATACAGTTTCAATTTCCTGTCTTCTTTCTCTGTCGGTGCTGTCGTGGGGATTCATTATTCTGCTCTAGTTGCAAACTTAAGCTAAAAAACCAACTTTTGAAAAATTCCCATTTTAAAGTCTTGTATTGTATGCGATGTCTTATATTTGCTTTTCAATGAATTCTATTTTACTTTTAATGAAAAGAAAAAACCAGTTTTCTTAGCCCACTGTAAGATCTTCTTGTGTTTAAAACGAATTTTTATTACACCAACCACATTTGATGTATCTGAACTAGGGAGATCGGACGGTTATTATTCGAATGGTTTTAACCGGTTAAAACCGACTATTAAAAAATTGCAATTTTTCGAACATCGAATAAACCGGTTATTTTGGTATAAAAGCCGGTTATTTTAATAATGTGTAATTTGTATACGTTTTCCTTACTCTTGTTGTAAATGGACCGGTAATTGAAGTATTTTTCTGATTCAATATTGGGCAAACTTAAACTTCTTATGAAGAATATCAAAACAAAATGTAGCAGAAGTCAAAAAACATTATGAACAATGTAAATACTAATCGCTTATAAAAGCGTGTGTTCTTGTAAAAACCAAAAATAGTTCAAAATACTACAAAAAGTGTTCAGTTAAAAAGTAAATAGTTATTTACTCGAGAGCATCCTAAATATTAAATATATATTTATATAGATGCTATCGCTGGAGATAATTCTCACGAGATTAAAAAGGCAAGGTTCGGTTCCTGAAGTGCCCTTAAATGATAAGCTGCAAAGGTTCTGCCACATCACAACTTATTGTGGACCTTCAATTAGTCCACATGTCATGGAAGGTTTTAAATTGTGGTTTACGAATTGACAAATATTTCATACTAAAAGCATGTTCATATAACTATTCGTTTCTGTAATGCTGAAAAATAAAAATTTGAAATATATAATCCTCGCTAAGAGGTTTTGCTTGCAACTTTTTAAAAATATGGTTGAAGTCTACTCATTCATATAGACATGCTTAACGAACAACAAATTAAAACTCATTTAAAATAAATTTGGGAAAATATCGCAAATAATAAATTTATTAAATTCCTATAATGTTTTATTTGTTTTGCAAAACGTTTGTCTAGATCAAACATCATTTAATAGTTTCTAAATAACAATTTACGATTATCTGCTTACAAATAAAGTTTATTAAATAAATAGAAATTATAAAAATAAAGCTAAAGTTTGATCAATTTACCGATCACATTTTTCTTACAAAAAATTTTTTGATTTTTGTGTTCTTATGTATTCGAATTAAGACCGGTTAAAAATGCTTAACCGAAAACCGATTTTTTTTAAAATAGCAACTATTGGGAATATTCAAAAACCGGTTTTTTGAAAAAAGTCGAATAATCGATCTCCCTAATCTGAACCAATAACAACTTTTTTACTGCAAGAGTTGGTTAAATTTAAAATAAATAAAAAAAAACCAATGTTTCCATTGTTTATTATGGGATCACTATAAATAAATTTCACAATAAAATATTTTGTAAAAAATTATTTTTTTAATAAAACTTTTTCTGACGCGGGGGAGCAAAACAAAAATTTGCCCAAGGGCGTTAAATGGACTAAACCAGGTCTTGCTTAGGGAATATCAAAGATTCAGCATCGCCGCATATTTAATTTTTACTTGTTTTATTAACAGTAATTCTGAAAAAAAAAAAATAAATCTTTAACCTTTTCAAATATTCGTTTAGGCATAATAATTTAATTTTTTCTTTTTATTATTCGAAAATATATAGGAGTACATTAACTTTTTTTTACCAATTTTTTTAAGAGTTTTAAATAAAATCATTAACCATTGAAAACGACTAGAGTAGACAGAGAGCGAAAAAAGGAAAAGTTCAATAGGCTAAAACCCTAACTCTATGAGTGTGTTGGTCAGAAATTGTCCTGCTACGTTGTTGCATATTCAGACGTCCGGAATTTTAAAAGCTATTTTTTTTTTGAGAGTTTCATTTCCAGTCAATATTCTGTCTCACAAACCATCTAAAATATTATTGCACTAAAAATAAAAATATTGTTGATTCAACAAATCTGTGGGTGTATGGAAAATAAAAAATAAAGAAAGTTATTTAGAAGAAAAAACATAAAACATTTTTTTAAAAGACTGGCTAAATATAAAACACTGGATTTTCCCTGTTATTTTTATTTCAGCCAGACGATGGAATTTTTTGATGTTTGTCTTTATTTCTGCAAACAAAAAATTTAACTTTTTAATCGTCGGTTGTATTTTGTTTTTTTCCAGAAATTCTGCTTTAAAAAATGTAATAAAAAAATGCTGTGTTGAATTTTATTTAAAGTACCTGGAGTAAGATGTTTTGTTTTACCTAAATAAAAGTACAAGTAAAGAAAAAAAATATAGTAAAGCAAGCCAGAACATTTTATACCCTACACTTGGACGAATTTTTCTGTGAATGCATGAGAGGCCATATTTGGCTGTTCTAAAAATTGCGTGATTTTACGAGTTCTACATGCACCATTAAAAAATATTCACATAAACATTATTGACAAAGCTATATATTCTACAAAAAAAATTAGATAAGCATACCAACTTACTTGTAATTTAAAAAATATATGTTTTATTTTATATATTTTCACTATACGAAGTGACCACGCGTACTTATAAACAAGACTGAGGTTTTCTATGCACCTAAGTAAAGAACAGAGAAAACAACATTCGTCTCATAATCACAAAGGCCTACTTATGTTTTTCAAAAACTTTTATTTTTCGTAACTGTTAATTTTTGTTGATAATGTGCATTTGAAATTGAAAAACCATATATGGCTGCATATGCAGTAGAGGGTTAAAACGAAAAATAAACAAATAGTAATTATAAATTATTATTATACATAGTCCCGTAATCGGGCTCTCAAGTATACTACTTATACAAGACACTTTTAATATTTTTTAGAAATACATATTAATAATATTTATTTTATATACATAATTAATATTATTACATTGTACCCAAAAAATTTCAAAAAACCGTTACTTTATTTATATAATAAAACGAGGTGTACTTGTGTTATATTTAAGTTGCCGTTAGGGCCTCAGCAACAGATCTTCGTTGTGATTTATCTGATGCCTTATTCTTAATTTCATGTATGTGCAGGGCGTCCTTTTCTACGGCTTCCTTGAGGGTTCCATTCAATAACGTTTCGGCCAATGTCATCATGGGTTTTTCGAAGGGTGCGCTTAATCCAATTCCATTTTCGCTAATGTAATTCAATATCGATTGGGGTTTGCGAGGAGATTGCCAAAAGTCTGGAGTTGGGGATGGTATTCGGCCAGATAATTTGTAGGATTCTTCGCAAACATTTATTTACGAAGACTTGCATTGAGCCAATGTCTCGAGGGGCCGTATTCCAGCTTTTACATTCATACAGCATAACTGACTTTACGTTTGAATTAAATATTTCGTCCCCTTAATAAAATAATAGTGTATAATTTTTTTGCCATTTCGAGATAATGGAGTTTAAAATTTTTGACTTATTAGACATATGGGAAAACACTAATATCTCAGAAAATAATCGATGTTTTTGAGTTGTGGTCATTTAAATATGTGATGGAATAATCAGGCTACTAGTAGATGATATTTCATTAATTTACAAGTGCTTTAATTGCAAATAAATGGGATTCAAAGTACCATGATGTCACTTAAGCTATTTTATTTGTTTTATAATATGTATGAAAATCATAATACACTATTTTATTTTGTATGGTATACACTATTTTATTTGAATATTTTACACCAAATATATTATTAAAAAATTGTGTATATCAATTTACGTCATTTTTCGATTTTATTTTGTTATGAAATAATAAATATAGTGAATAATAAAAATAGTGTATGCTTTTTATACCCTACTTTTCTTTGAAATGATATTCAGAGTAACAACTAATTAAAAAACCATACCTGCACTTACACACACGCAGAGAAAAAACATGATTAATGAATGGTCACTGCGACCATTTTTATTCATATTTGCCTAATATGTTTTCCGTAATAAACTTATTGTAATCGTTATTTAACTTGAAAAAATATTTTTTCCCCTTAACATTTTTTAATTCACTATAAAAATATTATATGGTGTTTTACACCAAAAAAGTCACCATGATCTAGCTAAACATATTAAATTAGGTGAAATATTTGCTACTATAATGTATATATTTTCAACTATAGAATTAAAATCATAATATTAGCTGTACACAAATGATATGTTTGATACCATCATTTTTGTTCGCTTTAAAACACATTCTCTAAATGAGCAAACATTTATTGTCAAAACAGTTTGTGTTTATAAAGCAAATAAAATCTTCTTCCACATAATTTTCAGTCTGCGAGAGTCAGTTAATTGGGAAACATGAATGACTACAAAATAATTAAAAGTTTTTCGGGAGAAAAAGGGGTTGCATGATTGCAAAATTAATTATCATACGTTTATTTAAACAGGTAAAGCTATTAGTATATATACATATATATATAAATGTATGTATTGAATTTTATTTATTATTATATGCTTAGCTGTATGTATGTATATGTATGTTGTAATTTTATTATTGATTTTTTTTTATTGGTTTTATTGTTCAAGTAGACATTTTGCATGGTAATGGGAAAAATAAATACATGGTTAGGAAGATCATTTGTGTTTTTCTTCTAAACATTATAATATTTTTGAGACAATAATAAGCGATAAACATGTCTGAACATATATTGTTACTGAAGACGTGTTTGACACAATCATAGCCACAAACATTAATGATAGTTTGCGATTGTGATTGTATCAACCATGTTTTTTCTTTGCGTGCAATTATTAATGAACAATTTCAAACACGCAATTATACAATAATATTTCAATTAATCTTTTGACCCACTTTGTGGAAGTAGAATTTCACCAAATTTTGACCACATTTAGAATCAGTTATGTAGATTCTTATTATGCAATAAAAAAATAATGGTGTACAAGCGTATACACTATTGTTTTATTAAGGGGACGATTTACTTCTGTTAAATCACTTAAAGCCTCAATTTGAAAAAAAAAAAATTATGGTTGGCCTTTCTACATGAACCAACGATATGAAATGTATTTATTTCCAGACGGAATTAAATGTCAATTTTGAACCAGGCGCCACATACTTGGTCAATTTTATCAAAAAGTAACATTAACAAGTTAGAATGTATAGTCGGTCAAACCCCACAATATGGTACCCTACATCACGGTTTTTACAAACAAGTTTTCTAGAGTGTTTCCGTTTTTGCACCCATTGGCAATCAAGTGAAGATTAATGTAACAGGTGTTTCTGCTGTTTATTATCTAGATAATTTTTTTGGTGTTTTGTATGGACGGAGCTTTTTTATGGTCTTAACGGTTAGATTTGGACCCGCCATCACACATTTTTGCCTTAATTTGCTAGCTATTAGAAAAGTTTTTGTCGCCAAATTGTTCAACAATACATAACAACATTTGCCAAAAATGTATGGCATAAAAACTTATTTTTCACAGTGGGATTTGTATAAGAGTTATGGTCAAATATGGAGCGAGTCCAATTAAATTTGGCCTTCAATAATTTCGTTTTTTTTTTTGCCGACCTTAACCATAGAAAACTAAACCCTGCCTGTGCGGCGCAACGAACAAATACCGGCTTCACTAACTAAAGCTTCTCTGCATAGCCGGTCTTCGGCCAGGCGCAAGTGTGTTCTCCTCTATAATATATCAAACATCGGTGTCGCTAATTGAAGCTCCTAAAATAAGCCTTATCCCCGACCGATGGCCGGCTACGCAGAGAAGCTTTAATTAGCGAAGCCGGTATTTGTTATACCATAGAGGAGAAATATCTTGCGCCATGCCGAAGGCAGATTACGCAGAGAAGCTTTTTTTTGAGAATTAATTCATGGGGGGTTATTTCATGCCGCCTCAGAATTCTTTGCAGTTTTACCCTTTCCGCCAATGCGACGGCTGGCAGTCTATATCAAAACATCAGACTTTTAGCCAATGGTATTTGTGGATCGAAATTTGCTGTAATTGATTATATTTTTTAACTTATTTACATGTTTATTCCTCACTTCTGCTTTTTCGTACGTTTTTTTTAGGAATTCTACTTGTATAAAGGGCTCTGGAGACTTTCAAATAAACCCGTCAATCAGTGCATATGGGTTAGTGTCGTTTATTTGAGGCTTTTTCGGAGACGTACAAATAAACACGGCAATCAACAATTGTATTTTGTAAAAAACCAAAATATTTATATTTTTCATGACAACAAACACAAAGAAAATAATTTTTTTTTGTCAATCACAACAGGAGACTATCAAATAATCAGCCATCAAATAAAAATATCAAAACTTTTTGATTTTCATCAAGCATTGCCGACAACGCGTATGTGTACCCGAAAAAGAACGACTGCACGCACACAACTATGTGATTGATGTATTTATTTGATAGTCTCCCGGGCGTTTAAGAAAGTACATTTCTGTTTTAATATTTTCTTCTTTGTCTTTCTTTGCTAAACCGCTATTTTCGTTTACAAAATTTTAATATTTATGATTATTAAAAAAAAAAAAATATTAATTAACTTAAAATTTAATTTACAAATTCATTAATATTTAAATTACCCATCAACCTAGAATGAGTTGACTTGTTTGTTTCTTCAAACAAATTTCTGTTTTTTTTTCCAAAAAAAATTTTCTACTTGTCTGAGTGGGAAGCATTTAAAAACTAAAATGGGGAAAAATAATAAAACAGCAGAAGTTGCAATGAAAACATCAGCAGTTACAACTTTATACATACAAAACTCATTGAATACCACTCCACTTCTACCACGCCACACCCCCTGAAGACCACCTTTAAAATGGCATCAGCCATATTTAGCCACAATCTGCCAACCGTCTGTTGATTCACAAACGTCAGACGTCTTGACTGCGGTTTTTGATGGCTTTATATTCTGCTCTTCTCTTTATTTTCATTTTTTACTCACTTCACTTGTCTTTTTTTTTTTTTTTTTGTTTTTGTGCAATTTTCTGAGCAATAAAGTCAAAAATATTAAAAAAAAAAAAAACAAAAACACGTCAAGAAGTTGAATTTTAAAAATGTTGTTTTTTCTATTTTTCTCCCGCAAAATATGTAAAAAGAAATTTGTAAAGGGATTTATAAGGAAAAACTAGCAACAACATTATTCAAGTCATGGTAGATTTTTTTTGCTTTTATTAAAAAAAAAAGATGAGTTAAAATGCCTGCATTTTTAAGTGCGGCAAAGCAGAGCGACAAAAAAATAAAAATCAGCTAAAACCACAACTTGACTTGAACATTTTTGCTGCTTCTGGTTGTTGGTTAATTTAAAAAAAAAAACTTTCATCTTTGCGAGTACTTTTGAAAACTAAATATGCAGAAAATGAAATACATGTCGAAAAATTAAACAAAGCTGGAACATTAAAATAAAAAAAAAATATTCTAAAAAGAAATAAGCACAAATAGACAGAATTATACCACCAACATTAGATCTGTACTTGTTTTTAGTTCTTAATTATTTAAAAGGAAAAGGAAACTAATAAAAAAGGAATTAGAAAAAAGTTTACAGTTTTGGTTAACCATGTTTAATGCTTCTATTTGCTGTACTAAATCAGTTTTTAGTTAAATTCTGTTAAATTTAAAAGAAAAAATCAAATATTTGATTTTAACAATATAAGAAACTCCCAGATATTTAAAATAAGAATTTTATTTGTGATTTAATTTGATTTAAAAGCAACCTATTGCAAGTTTTTCAAGTTGTGCTGAAACAGGTCATCGATGAAAAGAAATACAAATAAGAAAAAACAGAAAAATATACTTTGGACTTTTGAATTCTTGACAAAAAGTATGGATAACAGAAGTAAAGGAAAAACATGTAAATCAATTGAAAATAGATAATCAATCACAACAACAAATTTCGATCCACCAAGAAAAATACGGTTTAACTATATATGGTTTGACTATTGACTGCCAGCCATCGCACAGTGGCGCTATTTGACTGAGGCTGGTTACCGTTTGTTATACCAGCCAACACCAACAACGAGCTTTAGAGCTAACTTAATTAAGAAACCTTGCCATATCAAACAGCAATTTGTAGTCTTATAATTATACTATATAATTGTTGAATAAGTAAAGTTAAATGAATAAAAATTATTTAAAGGAATGTCAATGTTTGACAAATTAAGTACTCATGCTCTTTTCGATATTTTTATTTAATATTTGTTGAGCATGAAAGTACCGCCGGTGTAAAAGTTTTGGACATCGTAATTTTTACAAGCACAAAGTCCAAATCAAAATCTAACAACAAAGATCATAACTTTGAATCAAAATTGTAAGCATAAGTTCAGACCTTAACATTTAATTATACACTTTTTTTTTCATTGAAAATATTTAATAAAATGTTTTTCTAGAATGAACTCTACAATTGTAAAGTATTTTTCTACTTCAGTCATAAAATTTTAAACAGATAAAAGGTGTGTTCATTTTCTTTAGAGTGGTTATTGGATAAGCAGTGGACGCTTATAAGGTACACTACACTAACATCACCACGTCGTGAGGTAACACGGCCATTATATTTCTCGGGCAAAAGAGCCGTTGTTTCGTTGGCTGGTTTAATCGAAGTTTGTTGTGAACAAAAAATAATATGTAAAAAAAAATATGGAGTAATGATGAGGGGAACACAGTTAAAATTCAAATTCAAGTATTCTGAAAGAAGAAGCAAATCATCTTTTAAAATTATTGTTCCAGAAGAAAATTTTAATACCATTGTCAATGCAAATTTTTGGCCTCCTAACGCTATTATACACGAATATGAATATAGAAATGCTTTTCGTTCTGATATTGCTTACTTACCTTCTTATGATAATATTCCAAAAAACTAAATAATTTGCAGACTGAAAACTTAATAAGTGTTGGGTACCAAAATGTACGTGGCCTTAACACGAAATTATCCACCCTTTATGCCAATATCTTTGGGTATCCCTTTTATATAATTGTTTTTACGGAAACCTGGTTATATATATACAATTATGAAATTTTATGCCCGAGATACCAGATTTTTAGATTTGATAGGATACATAAATCTGGTGGCGGTGTTCTTATCGCAGTGCTTGATTATTTTCCTTGTGAATATATAAACCTTACATCTAGTGATGATACTGAATTTGTTGCCGTTAAAATTAAGCTGTATTCGACTTATCTTTACATTTCCTGTTCCTATATACCTCCAAACTCGCCAGCTGAAATTTACAATAACCACATTTCTGCAATTAAACTTGTTCTTGGTCAGTCTAAACCTTCTGACTTGTTTATTGCCCTTGGTGACTTCAACCTTCCAAACATAGTATGGAGTAATCCTGTAGAAATAAACTATTTAATTTCATTACAATTAAATGAATTTATTCAGTCACTGCTGTCATGTGGACTTTCTCAGATAAACTACGTCTCCAACGCATTTGGGAAACTTCTTGATCTTGCTTTTGTTAACCAGCCATCAGACATACATGTGAGGAACACGCTACCTATTTCTCAACCTGAAGATTGTTACCATCCTACAATACAGCTAGATATTTGCCTTTCTACAAAAATCTTTCCCCAGGAATTAAGAGAAAATTTAAATAATTTAGTATTCTGTTTCTCCCGTACGGACTACACAAAATGTAATAGTTTATTATCGAAAGTCGATTGGGATACTCATATTTCAGGAGATAGTCTGGATAACGTCGTATCAAATTTGTATGCTGTATTGCATCACTGCATGTTGGAAGCTGTTCCCAAACAAATTATTCGCAGTAATAAAGGCCCTCCCTGGAATAATCGTTATTTATCTAAATTGAAAAATAGAAAAACCAAACTTTTTAAAAAATATAGGCTATCCGGCTCATCTGTTGATTTCACGAATTATTGCATTATACGATCTAATTACAACACGGCTAGCCAACTAGCGTATAAAAGCTATTTAAATCGAATGAAAATTAAAATAAAACCAACCCCAGATCGTTCTACAATTTTATCAACAGTAAGCGTCGTGCAAGTGCGTATCCTAATTATTTGAAATTTGGATCTCGGAGTGCTGAAGATGATGTTTCTATTAGCAACTTATTTGCTGATTTTTTTGCAACCACGTATTCAAAAAGTCATTTGATAGTCAAACTTCTTATCCCTATAGCATACCTCATTCTACAGGTATCAACTTTTCATTTATTGACACTGAAACAGTACTATTAAATTTAAAGTCTCTGCGGTGCTCTCTTAATCCTGGCCCGGATGGTGTACCTAATTGTATTTTAAAAAATTGTACAGAATACTTATATGTTCCTCTTACAATTATCTTCAATAAATCTATTGAACTTGGTTACTTACCACCTGAATGGAAAAAATCTTATATTACTCCGTTGTTTAAAAGTGGAAGTAAACTGGAAATATCGAATTATAGAGGAATTGCAAAGCTGAATGTGATTCCCAAACTTTTAGAAAAAATATTAACTGATAGTTTATATCATCAAATCTCTTCCCTTTTATCACCTTGTCAACATGGTTTCAGGAAATCACGTTCCACTGCTACTAACATTTTACAATTAACAACTATTGTAAATGAAGGTTTTGTTAATAATAAACAAACAGACGTTATTTACACGGATTTTAGCAAAGCATTTGATAAAGTTAACCACGATATTTTACTTTACAAGTTATCACGTATGGGATTTAGCAACAACGCAATACAATGGCTTAAATCATATCTTTTAGATAGAACCCAACAAGTAAAATTTAAGAATGCTACATCAAAATTCATCGATGTTCTCTCGGGTGTGCCTCAAGGAAGTCATCTTGGTCCTGTTTTATTAACATTATTCATTAACGATCTGCCATCGGTTGTTCAGCACTCTAACATACTCATGTATGCTGATGATGTCAAAATTTTTAATTCTTTTAACGATATTATTGATCAATCTATTTTGCGGTCTGACATTGAACTTTTCTCTCAATGGTGCAATTACAACTTATTGGATTTAAATATAAAAAAATGTAAACACATGTCATTTTTCCGCTCATTTAAACTTGACACTAGCTATTTTCTAAATGGAACATTACTGGATAAAGTTCACACTATTGGTGATCTCGGTATTTTATTGGTTCACAAACTAAAATACTGTGATCACATTTCATTAATGGTCAATAAAGCTAATGGAGTTCTTGGTTTTTTGAAACGTTGGTCAAAAGAATTTTCTGATCCATATGTCACTAAACACTTATATACGTCTCTGTCCTTATATATCCTATCCTGGAATATGGATCAATTGTGTGGTATCCATACTTTAATATATATATATATCAACAGCATTGAATCTGTACAGAAACAGTTCCTTTTATTTTGTTTAAGAGGTCTTGGATGGAATTCGCTTGCACTACCTTCATATGAAAGCAGACTTGGTCTTATTAAGTTACCGACGTTAAAAAGCCGAAGAACAATGCTAAGTATTTCGTTTTTAATGGGTCTAATACGCGGTGATGTCGATTCCGGTTACTTGTTAAGCAAAATTAACTTTAATGTTCCAGTGAGACCTACACGAAATTTTCAGCCGTTAAATTTAACGTATTACCGTTCTGTGTACGCTAACAACGACTCCTTTCGTCAAATTTGCTTGAAATTTAATAATCTATATAATCTAATTGACTTTTCTGATAGTAATGATGCCTTAAAAAGAAAAATTATTGTTTATTTAAATTCAAACTAGTTAATATCATTATTCTATATATATTATATGTACTATAATTTAAGCACTTATGTCTGTAAGGATGTTTAATCTATAGACTGGAAAATTAAATAAATAAATAAACAGTTATATAACGAACGAAGAACTCAAAAATACTCACAATGATTAACTAAAAATGCAACAAGATTTTTTGTTTTTATTTTGATTTCTTGCGAAAACAATAAAAGCAATTTGTTTTTGTTTTTAATTTGTTTTTTCTAAACCCACTTACAACTACAATTAATGTTTGGAGAATTCCAACTAGTTGTAGTGGGGAATGTGGAAAAAGATAAACACAATGTTTTATTGTTAGAATTTTGTTTGAGCTTTGATATCGTTGCAAATAAGACTTTTTGAGTGTTTGTAATTCTCATTCCCTCTGTTGTCTAATTTGCTGATTGTTTTGGCTTTTCTAAAAAATTTTTTGGGAAAAACGTTTCCTGATGATCTGGCCTAAGCAACAAGTGAAATGCGCATAGAAACAGCTTATCCTCCAACAATAAATTTTCAGTTGTTTATTCAAGAATAAAATTAAGGAATTAAGCACAACAAATAAAATCTTTCAATACATAATTTTATTTCCAAAAACAAATTTGATAACAAGATTTTTTTTTATAAATACGATTTTATAATTTCTTTTTTATTTATTTTTATTATTTCCGTCTTTTTTTCTAAAATCTCCCACTGCACGTTACAATTTTTTTGAAAAGAATTTTCTCAAAAGCCATAAGTTAAAATTAGTGAAATTTTTGCAGAAACCCTTTTGTCTTGGCCTTTACCCCACGTAAATTTTTTTTTAGCGGCGCATAGATCGATATAA
The DNA here is from genome assembly GCA_943735925.1 of Pollenia amentaria. Classification (NCBI taxonomy): domain Eukaryota; kingdom Metazoa; phylum Arthropoda; class Insecta; order Diptera; family Polleniidae; genus Pollenia; species Pollenia amentaria. Next base: position 34,999,362 of record OX031009.1, read on the forward strand.
ATTGTTGGGATGTTGTTAAGAAACAACGAAAGAAGCAAATTTCGTGCAAACATCAGATTTCTTTAAATTATTCCGAAATTTGTAATATTGTTTCTCTTATTTCCCCGTACTATTTTAAATGCCAACTTTTCTTTATTTTTTATGAAAAACTTTTATTTTTTAAACTCTCCACAAAAAAAAAATCCAACAAACGCCAACTTTCCAATCCATTTGTTTCGAAAACTTTATCAAACAAAAATATCTGTATTTATGTGCGTCTGTGTGCTTTTGTCATTAAAAACAAAATTATTTACAAAATGCACGAAAACTTTAATGAAAATGTCATAAAATCAACAACAACAAAAAAAACAGTTTGTATTTGCAACAAATTACTTGTTTTTCAATTGAAAATGTCAAGATCACGAAAACAAACGTAAAAAACGAAACTTTAATGAAACGAAATTAAAAATATTCATACACACACACATATGCACACACAGCTATAAACATTGAAATTAATGACTGCAAACGAGTGTGTGGGACTAATATAAAAAAAACAGCTTAAATGCACAAACTCTGGATTACAGAAATTCACAAATAGAGAAAATTTTAATGGAAAGAGAAAAAGATGGAGTGAATGTAAGAAACATGTTTAACGGAAACTGGGGTTAACATTTTGTATAAACATTTTAATTTATAAAGTGTAACAATTATTTAAACGACATTTGTATGCGACACATTGAAAACAAAATGCAAAGAACGCATAAAAACTATTCAAAATATATTGCGTTAAGAGAAATAAAGAAGGCAAAGACTTTTTATTACATGGTACCAGTGTTACCAGACTCTTCTTTTAGCAATTCCAACGCAGCTCAATATAAAATACGACTTTGGCCCGCACTTTAAGAAGTATATTCGGACATAAATTCCTTTCAATATTTTGCCAAAAAGTAAATGATTTTTAGCCGATAAAATTGATCATTTTTATAAAAATTTTGTATTTTTCCCCCTGCTGATGATACACATTGCTGTGTCGAATTATTGGAATAATCACCCATATCATTGTTGGCGTAATTGTAGCGAAAGTTAGGTGTTTTTAATAAATGGTATTGTGGTTAGCCAAAACGATAACAAATATGACACTGTTTACAAATCTATTACAAAACGGGTTATCGTGGTTGGCGTATTTGTTGCCAAACCCGACGTTAAGTTTTTTAATCACGACGGAGTATACGTACAAATTTTCGTTTAAATACGCCTACGCCAACCACGATAAGGGTGAATAAAACAAATGTTAAAAAAAATGTATATAAAAAAAAGGCCTCAAGCTCAATACACAGAAGAAATTAAAAATTGTCTCTAATCATCAAATGTATACCAAATTCATAATATCAAGCAAACAAGTTGCTGATTTTGCATTTATTACCAAAATGATTATATTGATTACTAAAAATTGTAAAATTGTGAATATTTTTTTTCACTAAATGATACTTTTAATTTTGGTTAAAAAAATTATCAAAAAACTTTGCCATTTCAAACAATGTGTTAATTTATTTTATTAAATATTGACAGTTCCCAACAACAATTCTACCAGCTCAAATTATTTTATTTTAAACGTAAAAAATCAATTAATATTTTTTGATATTAAATTAATATTTTAATTAAAAATGTATTTCAAAACAACTAAAATGTTAATTAATTCAAAATTATATTTTAATTTTCTTTCAATTAAAAAAAGTAAATGATTCAATTATCACATTAATTAAATTTAAATACTTTTTAAACCATTTTCTTAATTTATAAAAAAAAACTTTTTCCTGTGTGTTCTATTGTACCCAAAATTAAATTAAAGAGTATGGGAAAGACTATTATTGAAAACATCGAGCAGATCTCAAAAAAATAGTAAAATGTTAATACAGCGGCCTTCAGGTACTTCACCTTAGTACTAAGTATTATTGCTTTACAAAAAGAAATAACAAAGTTATACGCTTTTTGACGAAATTTCCCACTATGCATAGCCACGAAATGTTCTCTCATTGCTAAATCATGTAGGTATTTACACGTTTTCTGGGTTTTCCAATTATTTTCACTTAGGAAGAATTGATAGATACCTTAGATATTGTACTATTTCTAGAGTCACAGATCCGCTTGCTTACGGGCGCAATGGCACGTTATACTCCAACTTGAAGAAAATTACCCCGAAATATTTCAGTTGTCAACTAGATCTTTCGCATCTGAGAGACTATTTTCCACAGCAGATCTGTTTCAAACGGATTTGTGAAATCTACTATTTCTGCAAAAGCTTTTATATTTGTCATTGTACTTTTCAATCAATAGTATATATATATATTGGCTCCTTATGAGAAGCGGAGTTAATTCAACGATGTCCGCTTATTCTTACTTCAGTTTGTCTGCCGAAATGGGGTTTCCCAGACTTCAGATATTATTATCACATATAGTTAGGAATAGTTTGCCAGATCGGTCCACAAATGCGAGATATATACAAAAAACAACGACCATAACCATAAAATTGATCTTGTTCAAGTCTATAAAAAATGAAATTTCCCGTTATAATGGCTTTGGCACATTAGCGGCCATACCATTTATATAAACTAAGAGAATCAAATTTGTCCCAGATATTTCTTAAATATATATAAGTATCATTAAATATTTAAAATGGGCCAAATCGAACCATTATATCATCTGGCCACACTAGACTGAGGCTGCAGTATATAAGATGATTCGGCACAGTCGAATATAGCACGTTTACTTGTTTTTCAGCTTAGGTTATGTTAGTTTCCATGGGCAGCCATCGAGAGACAGCTCACTTGGGTCCTTCAGCGGTCCCTTTGTGATACCCAGTGCCTATCCCACAGAGCAGTTACTCAGATGGCGTCACTGCAGAGTTGAGCCAATTCATCTTCCTAATGAAGAGAAGGAGCAATCTAAGTTCTATTGTAGATAGATCCTCCAAGCAGGAAATCACCGACTCTCCCAGGTATTTTTCCCTAATGCCCCGTAACCCAGGGCATTGACAGAGAAAGTGAAGTACAGTATCCTCTTCCTCCCTCATCATAACAACTTCTGCAGTTGTCATTGAATTCCAGACCCATTATCGTAGCATGAGTCCAAACAGGCCAGTGTCCAGTCACAACCGACACCACAGTCCTGATTTCAACCTAAGTAGAGATTTAGTTCTCCGTTCATCATAACCAGGCCAGAGTGGATATGGAGCAGGTGGACTCACAGGTCCATCCCTCTTGCGCAATCCTATAATACTCGCGCCGAATGAGTGACTTACAGTGAGCCATTAGAAGGCCAATACATTGATCGATGAATGTGTCATCCATGTGACCACATTCCTTGGTCAGCTCATCTGCTATCTGGTTTCCCGGGAAGTCTGAGTGCCCTGGTATCCATATAATCGTTACCCTTGAATGCTCAGCAATCTCATTCAAAGACATCCGGCATTCCACAGTTAACTAGATGTCGTGTAGACATCCGCAAGAGAAGCAATAGCAGCCTGGCTATCAGTAAATATACGGTATATCTTCCTATACGCGATAATACTTTAGGCAGTTGGCTGCCCGCCTTATAGCGCAGCTTTTCAGCTTATTAATAACAATTTTTAATAGTTATATCTTACACAGTTATTTTGAATTGTAAAAAAAAATACTCAACCTGAGTTTTGTTAATTTTAACTTGAATTCATATTCAATATTCTTATCGGTACCGATATCATCGATATTTCCTTTTGAATATCGTATCGGCAAAAAGGCATATCGTTACATCCCTAGTTATAAATTTATGTACATTCGCACATATCATACAAATCGATCGATGCAGTTAACGAAGCTGTAAATTATCCAACAGAGTTTTTAAACTCACTGGATCTGCCAGACATGCCTCCACACCTTCTCCGTCTAAAAGCTAGATCTCCGGCTATTCTTCCTCGGAATTTGAACCCACCGCGGTTGTGCAATGGTACACGATTGGTCATTAAAGAAATTAATAATAAGTGTTATTGAAGCCACCATTCTGAGGCGAAAATGTTTCGCTGTGTCGAACTGCAAAGATTCCCACAGACGTGCCAATTAAATTCAAACTCGTTCAATTTCCTATAAGATTGGCATTTGCAATGACAATCAATAAATCGCAGAGCCAAGCGATGTCTGTTTGCGGCTAAGATTTGGACAAACGATGTTTTTCACACGGATAATTATACGCGGCATGTTCTCGCGTCGGCAAGCTATCGAGCTTATTTGGTTGGCTACAGACGGACTGACAAAAACTATCGTACACGCAATTGCTCTTCGTAATGAATATTGATTTTTTTTTTTGTTTGATTTTCATACTTCAGGATAAGTATATTTTTTACTTTTGAATATGTAACGAACAGAAATAAAAGGCTATTAATTTCATTCATCACCGATCATGGTATATAGCGCTTCATTCCAATTTCTGATATAGATCCCATTCCCACATTTATTGGATTTCTATTAAAAACCAAAATATTCACTAGAAATAAGTTATATGGCAAAACAACGTTTGCCGGGTCGGCTAGTATTTATATAAAAAAAAATCAGTTGTATATCTATAATTTTTATCGCCATCATAATTAAAGTACTCCGTTTTTAGTTTACAAAATTCGTATAACACATTTGATTTGTGTGCATTTGTGTTCATATGAACGTTTGTATTTATCTATTTCAATAGTTTTCATTTAAGAATTGTATATGTATGTATGTGCATAAATATAAATTTTAACAACAGAACTCAGTGCACTTCAAAACTAGTGACAGCTAAGAATATTTGCATATGATATTAATGCAAGTAGGTCAAGTTAAAAAGGAATTTTAAAAAAGCTGAATTTTTAGTTTGGAATTTTTTTTTTTTTAGAAAGTATGAATAAATTAATACCAAAATAAAAAAGAAAAGTAAAAAAATTAAAAGAGCTACCAAAATAAAGATACTGAAAATATTTAACTATTTAAGAAATTAAAAAATTCCTTTGCATGTGATTGCAACTAAAACTAATTAATTTTTTTTTATTTATTGTTCAAAAGCTTGCAAGAAATTTCCTTTTTTTATTTATTAATCATAATTTTGATTTTCTGTTGGTAAAAAGAAAACCTTTTTTATTTATGCAACATGCCTACAACAATTATTCATTTATCTAGGCAAATCACTGTTTCAATTGCAACAAAAAGAACAATATTTTATTTGGTTTTACCCCTACAAAAAAAAAAAAACGCAAACTTCTCCACCACAAAATTGCATTTGAAATAAACTCAAAAATGTGGCTGACCCAAATCCGTAAACCCACTTAAATGCTCAATTTCTAACAGAGAAATACAGACCCAAACCTCCACACAGCACAATTGTTGGTTCCATTCAACCAGCGAAAAAAAGATACACTTCTGTTCGGAGATTTAAATCTACAACAATAACACTCTAATGCCACTGGCATCACAACCACAAGATACATTTGTACAAAAAGAATATGAATCGTTCACTCTAATGCCACAAATTCATATTCATTTTTAAAGGATGTTGTATCGCATCAAAAAAAATTAAAAAAAAAAAAAATTGTTTTCTAAATAGAAATAAAAATCTGTTGAATTTTATTTGAATAACGAATATTTTTACATTTGATAAATTTTGTAACTGATGTTACACTTTACATTTCTTGTTTTTTTTTCTTCTTTCATTGTAGTGTTTCGTCAAAAAGCGCCATGAATTTATAAAATGGAAAAGTACTTTAGAATAATTAAAAAAAAAAAAATTTTAAAAATTTGTCCATAGTTTATTTCCGTAATATTTCTTATATGTATTTTCATACAAATAAAATCTTATATTAATTTTCTTATGAGAATATCAAACAGAAACTTTCGAGAAAAGATCTCATACAGAATTTGTTCAAGTTTTTGAAAAGAGAATCTATTGAAAAATATCTATGTTTTTCTCTAAACAGAATTTCATACAAAATCTGTATGCTTTTCTACAAAGAAATTAAGAGCTTTTCTTTACATTTTTCTCTAATTACTTTTTTCTAACAAGAATCATATAAAAAATCTGCAACCTATTCTCTAAACAAGAAAGCTCGCAGTATTTGTATAAACTTCTCCAAAAATCTTACGAAAAATCTGAGTGTTTTTCTTAAATAAAAATCTCAAAAATAATCTGTGTATTTACCTTTAAAGAAAATCTAGCAAAAAATCTGTGTAGTTTTCTCTATAGGGAATCTCTTACAGAATCTGTTCCCTTTTTTTAATAAGAATCTTGAAAAATATTTAAAAATTTCCCAGTGGAAAGTACTTATGAACTTTTTGATATTAAGTACCTGTTGGATTTTCTCAATGGAAATATTTTGCAGAATTCGCGAGTGTCTCTTTATAGAAAATCACTGTGACAAATTGTCTAAGAAAATCTCTAAGAAATTTCCTCTCACTGAATTCGCTCCATTTTCTTCATAGAAAATAGCCTGAAGCAATCACCTGCCTTGCTACGGGTGATAGATTTGTAACTATTAGACGTTTTCAACCCAGAAGAAGACCTCTCAGTGTGAACGATTTCATCTTCGGACCATCGGTCATCTTAATGTGACCTATAGGGACGCCGAAAAAAGGCTCAGAGCCTATAAATGGATGACCTTCCGTTGCTTAATCATTGTTTTCCAAGAATTGTTCACAGATGTAAAACAGTCCATGACTAACCTCGACTTCACCATTAAAAAAAATAGTGTAGAGCGGTCTGGCTATCCGACATTACGCGCATATGAGAATAGCGTAGTGTTCCGCATAAGAGATCGTATGCTGTTCGTTCGTAGGTGAGCCGCTTAGGAAATTCGAACCCAAAATGGCCGTCAATGTATCGCCATTGCCGCCAGGATTGGTCCACCTATTGGTCCGTATAAGGTAAATGAACATTAAAATGCCTATCCAATGCAAGACTAGGTAGTATATGATCTTCAACCATGAATAGAAGGATCCCAAGGTTTTCAAGGATCTGTATGTGAACTACAAAGTCACATTCAGCAATTTGCGCCATCCAGCGGAGAAAAATGGAGGATATGCCATTAAGCCTGAGTGTAAAAGATATTCTAAGGCGCCCGTGATCGATACGCAGACCGATAAATCTTATCAAGTATTACTCCAGCTTTGATGCTTGACAAACCTTTTTTAAACAAAAAATATTTTAATTCAATTTAATTTCCTGAAGATGCTAACCAAAGGTTAGCGAAATATTGAAAATAAATAAATAAATATTAAAAAGACCTAGAGCTTAAATACAAATAAACATTTATTAAATTAAATAAGGTCAAATGAAGACTAAATATATCGTACAGTAATCTTCACCAATTCTATATAAATATTCTTTCAATAGACTTGCTCTATTGATATCCTTAAACTTTTCTATGTAAAAATCTCTGTAATTTGTGCTCTATAAAAAATTTTTTGCCAAATCACTGAAATTTTTTTTATAGAAAATCTATCGTCTTTATAAAGAAAATGTTCCTTAAACCTTCATGGATTATATCAGAATTTTGATATATACAAAAACTCTCAGCTATAGATATATCTCTTATGAATTCTGATTTATATTCGAGAGAAAATTTCTAGCCAAATTTATTATATTTTATGTAAACATTATCGTCCACAGAAATCCCTCATAATATTTTTGAGATTTAAAAAATAAGAACCCGCGCTTAATTTCGGAGATTTTATGTAACATGAATTCTGTTGTTGTCTCTTTGATTCTGCAAGATTTTTGTGAGATTTTCTTAATAAACGTTTTCTCAGTATCTATGTAATTTTTCCTGTCTGAAATAAGGAAATAAAATAGTATTCATTTCCTACTATAGAAAATATGTTTTCTAAAATATTTAGAATGTTTTGTTTAATATTAAAAGTAAAAATAAATTCAAATAAAACAATATTTTCACTATTTATAAATTTTTAACAACATTTTTGTATATTGTTTTATTGTATTTGTGTAATCTTTTACAACAATATTCACACATTATTTACCTACAAGCTTTAAAAATAAAAATTATTTTTATATATGTATGGATGTATATGTATGTGTTTTCATATGCAACACTTTTGTCCATATATATAAAGGCCCACATCTGTTTCTCTTGTTAAATCTATATTTACCAAATACCATCATAAAAAATTTTCCAAAAACAAAATTCTCAAATGTACACCAAAAAAAAAACGTATGTAGAACTTGTAGTTTAGTTTAAATCATATTTGAACTAAAAGCAAATAAATTTTTTTTTTATTAGAAATAGAATTTTATTTTTCTAACATGTGGCCTTTACAAACACCTATTTACAAATACCAACAAATATGTTTGTATGTGTTTAAGTGCTTAGAAATTTTCAACTTTCTACACCTACTTTGTATTTGATTTCTTTCTCACAAAGTTTTCAATTCAAAAGTTTTTCTAAAATACAAAAAAAATTATTTAAAAAAAAGTTCGATTTGTAAAAGATTTGTTTGTTTCACACCCAAAAAGTATGCAACACATATGCAGCCAGAAATCTACAAATACATGAAAACATGCTTACACTCTCAAATTGTTCTCATCATCACCGTCATCAGCACTCTTTTTGACAAGTGCAAAACTTTTTCTTTTCCCCATTTTAAGTCTTGTTTTTCGTTATTGCAAAAAAAAAAAACAAACACAACTGCAACAGCTGAAACTGACATTTGCAAAACATACATATCCAGCGGGAAAACTCAGAAAACCTTCAAACTTCAGGCCTTATTAAAAGACTGCTCAAATTTTTTTTGATTCCATGATAAGAATGGTTATCTAACTGCTAAAGATGCCTCATAGAAGGCCTCGGCTCTTTCGTGCAAATGATAATATACACATTCCTATTCCCTTCTATGAGAAGGGAGAAGAGAAGGAGTAACATTTTCTATTTTTTAAATAGAAAAAAGTAAAACTTGTCATCACCAAATTTATACCATATTCATAATATCAAGCAAACAATTTGTTGATTTTGCATCTATTAACAAAATGATTATATAAATTACTAAATATTGTAAAATTTTGAATATTTTTTTTTCAATAATTGATATTTTTAATTAAAAAAATGATCAAAAAACTTTGCCATTTTAAACAATGTGTTAATTTATTTATTTAAATATTGAAAATTCCCAACAACAATTCCACAAGTTTAGATTATTTGATTTTAAACGAAAAAATCAATTCATATTTTTTGATATTTAATTACGAGTAATATTTTAATTGGAGGATCTATCTAAAATATAACTAAGATTGATTCTTCTCTTCATTAGGAAGAAGAATTGGCTCAATTCTGCAGTGACGCCATCTAAGTAACTGCTCTTTGGGATGGGCATTGGCGCTGGGTATCACAAAGGGACCGCTGAAGGACCCAAGTGAATTGTCTCTCGATGTCTGCCCATGGAACCTAACCAAACCTATTATTTTAATTAAAAATTTATTTTAAAAGAACATAAATATTAATTAAATCAAAATTATATTTTTAATTTTCTTTCAATTGTAGCAATAATTGATTCAATTATCACAGTAATTAAATTTAAATACTTTTTAAACAATTTTTTTTAACTGATAAACAACTTTTTTCTGTGTATCCTGTTAACGTTCTTATGTAACTGCGAAAGAATCGAGAGCGGAAAGCCTTCCCCGCAATGATAACGTGTGCAAGAATATATGAGTATGGAATGGCCTTCTACAAGGCATCCGTACTCATTTTCCCTTGCTGGGTACATTCATGTATGTAAGTGTATGTCTCACTCTCTTCTAGTCTTTATGTATTTTTCTATTTGTGATTTTTTCAATTTTTTTTTTTATTATTTGGCAATATGGCAATAAAAGTTTTAGTTTGTGTCGTTGTTTTAGTTGCTGGAAATATGAAAAGTTTTTAAAAAAATATGTTCAAATTATCACGTTTTGCATTGGGGAACAAAAATAAAAGTAAAATTGTATGATTTTGAAATGTTTGTGAAATGTTCAGGTGCTTTTCGTTTTAAGCTTTTTATGCGTTAAGGGCTTGGCCTAGTGCCTTTTTATGGTGAGGGGTCGGGGTATAAAGAAATTAAGCTATTTTAAAATTTTAGGCTATTTCAATACTAATAAGCTAGATTTCGATATTATTATACTATATAAACGAGTAATTTATTGTTCAAGAAAGCAAAACCCTCACATAATAAAGTAATTTTAGGAAAGATTTTACAGAGCTATTCATAACTATTATGCATTAATTTGACTTAATTTCATGGATGTAACGTTAAGTATCAATATGGGCTTATTGGCATAACTCTTTGACTTTCGACAAATCACGTAAACGGGAAAGTGATCGTCCAGAAAACTCGTACTTTTATTAATGTCGCAATGAATTTCCTTTGTAACAAGTAATCAAATTATTTTTCCGAGAAAATAAATTTTATTGGAAGGCTTCTACAAAATGGAATTAAATTTATTTGTGTTCCTACCGAGACAGAGCAGCATGTGGGGTTTCCTCGCGTCATAGCCAGGGAATATAGCCCTGGCCATCAAGCAGGTGTTTTCCCTCTATATGACTCACGATCAATGAGAGTCTTACAGCGAGCCATTGAAATGCCGATCAGGCTAGCGACGAACATGTCGTCCAAGAGCCAGCCCTATTTGGCCAGGCCATCTGCAATTTGATACCTCAGACACCCACAGGCAATATCATTCAAATACATCCGCCATTCCACAGTCAACCGTGATATCGTGAACACAACACACAGAACTTCGATGGCAGCCGTTAATATAAATAAAACAAGGAACGTAAATAACAGTTATCCGGAAAACTTAATCTCAAAAACTCTTCATATTAGAGTCAACGGAGACCTATACACCGATCGATTTGTAGTGAAGAGCTCTTTCAGAATCTATGGTGATCTTAAAAAACGATCTTAACTCTAACGTTGAGTTATTTTTTAACGTAAAAATAAAAGGTCGAATTTTTTTTTTTTTTTTCTTCAAATTCTTTATTTGCAATCTATTCTAGAACATTAAGCAAATGAGATAATTATTTAAAAATTCACATAAGTTATTGGATTCCAGTGAAAACAATAACATTATCTATACTTGTGTATGCATGGTTACTTATATATATTTATACTTAAATATATTTATATATATATATATATATATATTTATAAGCCATATATAGATAAATAAATAATAATAAATACATTATATGTGTATGTGTAATATTAAATTGGATATATTTTATCTAAATGGGAGATCTAGTACGTGAACTCTTTTTAATCGTCTGATTGCCAAACTGTCATCTAATAAAGAGATGGCCAACGGATTAATGTGGTCGCTTAATCTTTGAAGATATCTGCTGCTGAAGTCATTTATTTCTTCTCTAATAAAAGGAACACCCAAATCTCTATGTATTGCTTTGTTTGTAATATACCATGGTGCATTCACAATCATTCTCAACGTTTTTGATTGAAATCTCTGTAAAATTTCAATATTGGAGTTACTTGCAGTCCCCCAAAGTTGAACACCATAAGTCCATATGGGTTTTAAGATAGATTTATAGAGAAGTAACTTATTCTCTAAACTTAGTTCAGATTTTGAGCCCAGCAACCAAAACATTTTCTTTACTTTTATGTCCAAATAAGATCTTTTAGATTTGATGTGAGTATTCCACGTAAGTCGACTGTCCAAATGCATGCCTAAGTATTTAACGTGATTGCTTTTCGGAATTTGTGAACCATTCATGACTATTGCTGGGCAATCATCACGTCTTAGGCTGAAAGTAACATGGGTAGACTTTTGTTCATTTACTTTTATATTCCAATAATTTAACCAGGTTTGCAATGTGTTAATCTGATCCTGAATTAGACTTGATGCTTCTATTGTCGTCGAACTTGTTGCCAAGAATGCAGTGTCGTCAGCATAAGTGGCCACGGTAACATTATCCATACAAGGCATATCTGAAGTATAAATGGTATACAACATAGGTCCTAGTACACTTCCTTGTGGTATTCCGGCTTCAATTTTGCAATAAGTTGAAATTTCGTTGTTGACTTTTACATAAAAGTGACGTTCGCTTAAAAAAGATTTCAAAATTAAATAGTACGGTGCGGGTAAGAGTCTTTTAATTTTATAAAGTAGTCCACAATGCCAAACTCTGTCAAATGCTTGCTGTATATCCAAAAACACAGCAGAACAATACTTTTTCCCTTCCAGCGCTCCTGAAATTTCATTTACTAACCTATGACACTGTTCTGGTGTACCGTGTTTATGGCGAAAACCAAACTGGTGGTCAGGAATAATAGAGTTTTCTTCTAAAATAGGCAAAAGTCTTTTGAGGAAAAATCTTTCAAATAATTTCGAAAACGTTGATAGAAGACTTATTGGTCTATACGACGTAACACAATTCTCAGGCTTATTTGCTTTATGGATCATAATAATTTCGGCACATTTCCATTGAATAGGGAAATGTTGTAGCCTTAGAATAGAGTTGAATAATAATGCCAAAAACACAATTCCTTTTTTTGGCAAATTTTTTAATATAAAAGAATCAATTTTGTCATACCCTGGTGATTTTTTATTATTTAGTTTTGCAACTTCCTGGCGTATTTCCCTCGGAGAGAAGTGTTTTATTGGCAACTCCATTTGACATGCAACATCTAAAAACGACATAATTTCCGTATCATTGTGATTAAACTGAAAGGGTTTAAATGTATCTTCCAAATGCTTTGAAAAAGCTGTAGCCTTATCTTTATCTGTTCTTTTCCAAAGCCCGTTGACATCTTTAATTGGAATATTTCTGCTGGCTGGACGTTTTAAGTACCTTGTTGCCATCCAAAGATTATGTTCACTTTTAGATGTATTTACTTGCAGTTTTTTTAGAAAGTTTTCAATCTCTTTGTTTTTGTACTCAGATAGTCGTTCCTTTACAAGTTTGGTTGCTAAGTTGAGATTTGCTTTGTCCCTCGGATTGCGAGAATGTTGCCATATTCGTCGAAGTCTTCTTTTATTTCTTATTAGATCTCTTATCTCCTGGGAAACATTTACACCGGATCCGTTGGATACATTTGGTGTCGCAGACGGCTTGATAGATAGGCGGATTCGTGGACTAGATTAGTAAAGTTTTCGACTGAATCCTCTAGTTCTTCGGAAGTTTTTATCGATATATTTAAACTCAGATTTTCCTCAAGCCAGTAGCTAAAATATTTCAAATCTGATTTAAGCGAAAGTAATTTAATATTTTCATCAACAAGTTTAACAACGGCATTAAGTGCACAGAATACGTCTATCCACTTGTGTTGATCAATCGCGACTTGAAAGGTCGAATAAAACTCTCAAAAAGAGAGTATTATTTTTTCCCTCTAAAATAAAACTCATTTGAGGAGTTTCATAATTTGATTGCTGGATCTACGAGAACACAGAAGACATATGAAAAAGCAGAAGTCAAGGCCATGATTTACTAAGAACTAAAATCCGCATAAGCGGATGACTGGATGCCTGGACACATTGTCCCAATGCATGGAAGCTGCATTGCAGATTCCCTTCAACCGACGAAGGTATTGTTAACTACGTGAACTGGCTTCCAGTTGTGACCTCATGGCTGACCAGCTGGCTCTGAACTCCGCGACTAGGCTGGGGGCGGTGGGCCTTTGGTCTTCTTGGTCCCTGAAATATACGTGATCCTGAAGTGACCATGGTCCCGCTACACGCACCATGTGACCTGGTTACATGGGACCATTGCACTCTGAAAACTCTGCCATAAGGCAGGCGGCGAACTGGCTGAGGTATTATCGTATATCAAGGGGTATATTTCAGGGACCATAACAGTTATAAGTGATATCAAAAAAGTTATTTTATAACAGTTATTTTGTGAATTAAAAAACAAAATTCAATCTTAAACAGTTATTTTTCAACGTAAAAATAAAAATAAAAGGTCGAAACAAACTCTTAAAAAAGGAGTCTTATTTCACCATCATAAAATAAAACTCCTCAAATGAGCACTTAAACCCCTTGTGCCTTAAGCCCCTCAATTGATATCGACAAAAATTTCAACGACTTCGACCACGACGACTCTCGCAATAAGGCCGATTAAATCAACGGCAAGGAATTATAATCACGTAATGCAACTTCAGATAAAATAAAAATTTGGAAATTTGTTGAGTTATATTTTTATCCGTGATAATAATGTGGTTGATGTAACCAAAATATTTTTAAAAATTGCTGTTAAAACAAGTTTTGAAAATATGTTGCTATTAGTCCAACGTTTGGCCATATGGTGTCGTTCTTTTAAAACCTCGTTAAATCGATCCAATAAGTTGGCATAATATTCGCCGTTTATTGTTTTTCCCTGTTGAAGGTAATCGATGTGGAAAAACTGTTGTCATCACCTTATTGGCCGACAAACTTACCTTGGCCTTCTTCGGAGTCGGTTCACCCGGAGAAACCCATTGTTTAGACTGCTGCTTGGTCTCTGGAGTGTTGTAATGGATCCATGTTTCATCCACAGTTACAAAACGCCGCAAAAACTCATTCGAATTGCGGTTAATAAACTCCAAACAATTCTTTGAAGTTGTCACACGATTACGTTTATGGTCAATTGAGAGCAAACGTGGCACCCATCTTGCAGACAGCTTTCTTTAATCCAGCTGGCCATTTAAAATCAAACCACACTGCCGTATGAAATGCCTATGGCATCCACAATCTCACGCACATTTACTCTTCGATCGGCCAACACAATATCGTGAATTTTTTTGGACATTTTCGGGTGTATTGTCTTCAATTGGCCACCCAGAACGTTAAGCGTCATTTGTACTTGTGCGACCACAACGAAAGTCAGTAAACCACTTTTTTACCATTGAAATCGATGGTGCATAAACCCCATAGTATTTATCAAGCTTTTCCTTAATTTGATTGACGGGTTTTTTCGCAAAAAATAATGTTTAATGAGCACTCGAAATTCACTTTTCTCCATTTTTTAAAAAATCCACGAGGTTGTATGTTTTGAGAAGCTGTTAAACGCAAAGTAAATCACGGATCTTGCTCAATACTGTACTGTAGTCTATTTACAGGTGGTACTTGATGGGAGCAATGTTGCATTTCATATAACTACGAGGAAGTTCGAAAAGTCACGACTTATTGCTCCGCCCTCGTGTCCTTAATGATGTTGGTTTTCTGAAAGACTAAAGTTGTTTGAGAAGTTCAGCGAACATTTTTTACAAAAAATTCTACAGAAAAGTATGGTTTTTTAGTATCTGCAAAAGAACCATGTGGCTGAGTTTTAAAACGTTAGTTGCAAAGCAACTCGCTTTTTTAAACGCATTCTACAATAAAACCGTGTCGAATATTTCAATGTCATATATCTCAATATGCACCAAAAAAGTTTTCCCTGCGTACACAATAATTCAATTCTGCATCTCAAGATCTAATGATACATTATTGACGTAGACTGCAAAGTGTTATGACGTTTTGTAACTCAGCCTGTATGTAAACTTCAATATTTTATTGGCTGTGCTTTTACCTTAACTTTAAAGGTAAACTTATTTTGGAATACGTTAAAGATAATCATTCGATATCATGAGTAATTTTGACTTACAGACTCGTTATATTTTGAAATTGATAATATCTACTGCAGCGACTTGAACCTAACCTAACCTTATCACAAAAGGACCGCTATAAGGACCCAAGCGAGTCGACCTCGAGTCGGCTGCTTATTGAACCTACAGCAGCGACGTGAGTACCGCACAAACAATCTACGCAATGACTGAGATGTATGTAGCACTCCGGGTCAGATTCGTGCTGCCTAGAAAGAAGTAGCAATATTTCTAAAGGCTACGCGTAAATTTTACGCAGATTATCTTTCAATAGCTAAAGAAATGTGGTCATTCATAACTTCAGGCTCATTTAATATAAATTGCAATAAAAGTAAATGATATCTCTACTCTCGTCCCTCTCTCCTCATCGCAACATCCTCAAGCAAAAGCATTTTTAAATGCTAGAAAAAAAATACCAACAAAATTATGACCATAAAAAACATTTTTTTAAATTGAAATGTAATCTTGGCAAAGAAGTGGCTGCCAAACTGTAATAAAATGTCTTTAAAATGACTGGCATAAGAAATAAGCGCGTAAAAACATAAAATATGTGAAGCAGCAAATAAAAACTGAACTGAACTGAAAAAAAAAGAAAAACATCTACAATTCAAAATTCATAGCTATTTTTTTTTTGCAGTTTTTCGCTACTTAGCAATTCAAACTAGAAATGCATATAAGTATGTGAAATTTTTTGTTCCAAAAGAATTGTTGGATTCTAATGTATTTCTATTAAGAATGAGGGTTAGAAAAAAATATGTTTCTGTCTCAAAAAACAAAACAAAAAAACTGCTTGGCTGGCTGACTGCCGGCTGCCTGTTGTAACTAAATTCCCAGCAATGTTTGTTTATATTAACATTTTACTTACAAACTTTTAGGACAAACATTAGGAAAACAACAAACAGTACACAACAATTTTGCCAAAAGACAATGTTAAAGAGAGAACAGATTAAATTCCTCCTGCAAATGCGTGTGTAATACTTTGTTTAAGTTAGTGTATTGGTAATTGTCTGTCTGCCTGTGTGTGTGTGTATGTGTGTTTGTTTGTTTGTGTTTTTAAAGTATATTATAAACAACATGTTAAGCAGACAATCGCTTTTTTCCACTATTCTCTTAAACATTTTGGTATGTCTGTCTGTTGCTGTGTTTGTGTTTGATAGTGTGTAAAACCTTCACTTCCGTTTTGTAACGGAAGTTGGCTGGCATTTCAATGACGATGACTGCTTGCTGCCGCTGTTTGCCTGCATTTCAATTTAGTTGGAGTGCAAAAAAAAGAATGGTTAAAAAAACATATGCTAGAATATCAATTTCTGTTTAAGGTACTATGGGTTAAATTTAAAAAGAAAAGTTGATTAGCTTCAAAAGTTTCCAAAGCATAAAGTTAATCAAAGATATTTTTAGGAGTATATAATTTTTCATTAATAAGATTTTGTTTGCTGTGCTTAATTCCCAGTTTTTATTCTTGCTAAATACACTGAAAGTTATTGTTGGAGGACAACCCATACAAGTGTATTTATCAAGGATACAAATTGGGAATTCAGCTCAACAAATAAAAGACTTATTTCGCGAAAATGTTTGTATATGCAATAACAGGCCAATTTAGTTCATATTCTTTGCAAAATAGCTCGAGAATCTTAACGCTACGCGAAAGAGTAAAATAACTTAGATATTCCACTAGTCCTAAGAGATATTTCTGTATTGTTGTGAGAGCAGTATTGCCATAAGGTGAAAGAGTAAAAGTGCTACATCGCCGAAAAAAAAGTGCTGAAATATTCTACACCTGAAAAAGAAAGGGCTTGTCTTATTTTTTAATGATTTTTTTTTATTAAAAACAAAACTAAAGTGCTTTTATTGTTTTCGCAAGAAATCAAAATAAAAACAATTTGCCAGTTCAGTTTTTTTGCACGTGCGCGTGCAAACAATAAAATCACTTTGTTTTTGTTTTTAATATGTTTTTTCTTTACCCACTTACAGCTACAATTATTGTTGGGAGAATTCTAACTAATTGTAGTGGGAAATGTAAGAAAAGATAAAAAATCATCACTGATTTATTGTTTGGTATTTTGTTTAAGCTTTGATATCGTTGCAAATAAAACTTTTTGAGGGTATTGTAGGTAATTCTCATTCCTTCTGTAGTTTTGTTTGCTGATAGCTTTGGCTTTTCTAAAATTATTTAGGAGAACGTTTCCTGACGATCTGGCCTAAGCAACCAGTGAAATGCGTATAGGAACAGCTTATCCTCCAACAATAAATTTCAGTATTTTTATCAATTATTAAAAAAGGGAATTAAGCACAACAAACAAAATCTTTTAATAAATATTTGTATTCCCAAAAACAACTTTGATAATAAGAAATTTTTGCAAGTGCACGTGCATAAAAAAAAAAAAAAAAAAAAAAAAAAAAAAAAACTGAACGGACAAATTGTTTTTATTTTGTTTTCTTACGAAAACAATAAAAGTACTTTGTTTTTGTTTTTAATATGTTTTTTCTTTACCCACTTACAACTACAATTAATGTTGGGAGAATTCCAAATAACTGTAGCGGGAAATGTAAGAAAAGATAAAAGCTCATCACTGATTTATTGTTTGGTATTTTGTTTAAGCTTTGATATCGTTGCAAAGAAGACTTTTTGAGTGTTTGTAGGTATTCTCATTCCCTCTGTAGTTTTGCTTGCTGATAGCTTTGGCTTTTCTAAAATTATTTAGGAGAAAGTTTCCTGATGATCTGGCCTAAGCAACCAGTGAAATGCGCATAGGAACAGCTTATCCTCCAACAATAAATTTCAGTATTTTTATCAATTATTAAAAAAGGGAATTAAGCACAACAAACAAAATCTTTTAATAAATAATAGTATTCCCAAAAACAACTTTGATAATAAATGTCATAAATATTTTGTAATTTTGTTGTTGCTTTCTACAGAAATTCATGTACCGTTTTAAAATTCTCAACGCCACAATCTATGCAGCGTTTGAAATCTTAAAACGCAATGTGAATTTCTGTACGAAGCACCAACAAAATAACAAAATATTTATGATATTTTTTGTGTTTTCAATGTTATATTTTGGCGTTGCACTGCGTTTTACATGATTAATACGTAAATACCTAAAATACCTAAGTATTAAAATTTAATAAAAATTGCTTCCTTATCAAAACAAGAGATCTGATTTAAATAAATTTTGCTTATTTAATTTTAATGGGGCTAAGTTGAAGTTTTGAGAAAAACGCATTTCAAGTTTTAAATTTCAAAATGTTTTTCTCATTTTTATCGATTTTCCCAAGTTTGTTTTGTATGTTTTTGTCGGGTAAATAAATTTTTATCAGAAATCTAACTCATTTCATCTTATTCTACACCCTTTTAGGTACCAGAATTCACTCCTAAGTCCAAACCCGTTTTTTGACACACTAGGTCCCGTTTCTCGGAGAAGGTCACATACATCGCACTTGCTTAACAATAGTGTAATAACTCGACACGTAATATTAAAATCTAACTGCTAAAAAATATCGTTTTTTTTTTTTGTAAAATTTTTGGAAATAAAATTTTGCATATGCCCTTAATGTAAAATTAAAAATTGCTTTACTTCTACTGAAAATTTTTTATATTTGGGGTTGATACAGTACTATAGGACAAATGCGCTATGTTGGAACAGTAGATTTTCAAAAAAGAAATCAACAGAACCGCAATATAATTAATTCTGTAATAATAATTTTAAGTTGTGCTTTACTGTTTTTTGTTAAATGTTTTTGTGCAATTGAATTTTATTAAAAATCTAATGTTTTTAATGTAAAATAATATATAAATTTTACGACCCTTAAAAAGTCACCAAAAAAGTGACGAAACGTCGGGTGAAATGTAATAAATTTGTTTTATTTGCATCAATATCATTAGGTCTTATTAGCTTAAAAAGAAAAATAAACTGAAAATAAATAATTAATTGGCCAAAGAAATATATACGAATAAATCAATGACAAATTCGCTACTGTCCCATAGTGCCATGACGTTTGTATTAATTTTTCCCTACACATGCATGTCTGTCTATTGGGATAGTTAGTGTTTGTGTGTACATTAGTTGATTCTGTTTATCTGAACTGTTAATGGTGGCATCATGTCTATTTCTATTGCCACTAGATTTGTGCTTACTTTACTTTTTTTTTTTGTTATTTTCTCATCCTTTTTTGTTTCAATCTCAACTCTCAACCAACTCATGTCTTAATGCTTCAATTCAATTTAATTTCTATTTCTATATTTTCGCTGCCAGTGTCAGGGTAAAACTACAATCAACATGCGAAGACAGCAAAAATTAAAAAAAAAAAAAAAAAAATACAGGAGACATGACAAATAAGCAAACACATACAGGGAAAACGATGATGATGATGATGAGACAACGTGATACTTAAAAGATATTATTATGTACGATTTCCACTTGAACTTTTACAACTTCCCTGTGGCTACAACGCATAAACACTAATATACAAACACATATATTTCTTTCAAACATATACTCACACAAATAGTATACTCATACATGTCCATAAGATGTCTAAAACATTCATAAGGAACAAATAGTGAATAAAAGGATATGTAAACATGTGCAACGACATAAGCAGGACCAAAAAAAAACTACAAACGAAAAACAAACAAATGTATAAATGTTGAATGTCTTAATTTTGCCAGAATTGTTCAATGTTGTTTATTTTTTAGTTTTTAATGTTGCCAGTGCTACTTGAAAATTGTGTCGTTTGCTGCTTTTATTGTTACAGTTGATGTTGCAGTTCTGTTGCCTCATCGTATCAAAGGCACGTCTTAAGTTTTAATCGTTTTCTTATTGTGGCATTTCTTTTCTAATATAACTTATTTTTGTTCTGTGCTCTCACTGGTTGGTGCTTTTTTACAATTATACGAAGGTGGTTTGACAAGTCTCTTCCAAAACCTATAAGCGTAAATGCGAAAGTGACTGGTAGGATAGTCGGTAGTGAGCTAGTCTAAGAGCGCCGGGATTGCGGATTCGCTTCCGCAAGAGGCTCTGGTCTTCTGCAAACAAGTGTAGAGCTTTAGGGGATTAGCATTGGAAAATATTTTGTTAAAAAATATAGGGTGATTCAAGTAGATATACTTTTTTCAATAGCCTTTTTTGACAGGTCACGTGTGAGTCGTGTCATGCTGTCATGTTATTTTTGTTCAGTATTGTTTGGCATTTCATAATGAAAAGACTTACGCCTGAACAACGTTTAAAAATCGTTCAACTTTATTACGAAAATTCACGTTCTGTGAGGAATGTGTATCGTGCACTTCGCTCAACTTATGGTCAACATAATCGGCCTACTGAGCGTACTAATCGCAACACCATCACCCGTTTTGAGACCTAGCATTCATTATTGGATAATATTCGACCGAATAGACCACGTCCAGCACGCTGTGAAGAAAATATAGCGGCCGTAGCTGAGAGTGTACACGAAGACCATGGAGAATCAATTCGGTGCCGTTCGCAGTAACTGACGTATGGAACGACTTGGCGCATTTTACGTCGAGATCTTAAATTGAAAGCGTACAAAATATATTTTGTGCAATAACTGAAGTCGCTCGACCTTCCCAATCGATCAATCAATGGATTTATTGAGAGAACACTTCGGTGAGCATATAATTTCACGTTTTGGGCCGGTCGATTATCCACCAAGATCGTGTGATATCACACCGTTAGACTTTTTCCATATATAAAGTCTAAAATTTATGCGGACAAACCTGCTTCGATTCAGGCCTTGGAGGAAAACATCACGCTTGTCATTCGCCAGTTACAAGTCCAAATGCTCGAACGAGTCATCGAAAATTTGACCCAACATTTGATAATCTTCAAAAAATAAATGCCAAAGAATGTTCTTTCAAATGATAATAAACGTTCCCCATTAAATTTGAATTTTCTGTGTATTTTTTCTTTAAAAAAGTAGGGAACCTCGAAATGGATCACGCTTTATAAAATAAATTAGCTTAAAAAAAGAATTGCTACTAGAAGGCCTGTGCTTAATGACAAAGTTCGATTATATCTGACATTAAAATTTCTTATGTAGGCCGAGTTCGAAAACTTAATTATACTTTTCAGAGAAAGTCAAAAATGCATTAGAGAGTTTAACGATGCACATTTTTCTTTATGTGTAAGCAGCGATAACTTTTTTTGTGCACTTTGGAACAGAAAACAATGAAAACTTCCACACGGTTGCTTTGTAAAAAAGCGAGTTTTTTTTAAAACTGACGTTTTGGAACTCGCCCATATATAAAACTTATTGTGCCATATTCAGGTTTCTATTCAAAGCTTGAGCCTTCTAATGAAGAGACAGTTATACCTGTTTCAGACTGTTCGATATAACGCTGCAATAGTATTCGCATTTTTCTTTTGGTACCCCTTTGAAAATCCGTCAGTCGTTACATATTTTGTTTTAAGCCGCAAGCTACAAAATATGGTTCAACTATTAAATTTGAAATATTTATACGAAACATAAGAAATTTTAAAAATTTATACGAAACATAAGAAGGGGAGCATCGAATTGTTGCTTGTCTTTACACTTCGTGCTACAGTATTTACAGCGCAAGCGTTTCTACACCCTTCGTATTTCTTGGTCAATCCTTTGTTTTTATAAAATATTTCTGTGTAGCATGTCGCATAGTGTAAAGCAGGTATAATTTCCTATCGAAACTTTTAATTTTTTTTTTAAGTATTCTCTATGATAAGCAGTGCACTTTTGCATGCTTTGGAACCAATTTTTATCATACCTTTTCCACTCTCTTTAAAATGACATTTAAGATAATGTACAGTCCAACCGCCATAATTCGTACTCCATTAATTTAGAAACCTCAACAATTATAAATAAAAGGCCGGTCCCTTAAGAATATTTACTTATTTCACAAAAATCCCATACATGTTGGTTTGATTAAAACATTTTGTCTAATTTAAATTTCTTTATTTCGAAAACTTCTCTAATTCATAAACATTCGACTACGAACTATCGGGACTCTACTGTATTTGAATGCATTATTGGCTTTTTTAGGGGCAAAACAACGTTGCCACCGAAATTTATTCCTGATTTGCAAAAACAAAATTAAGTCATTTGGTAACAAATCAGGTCTGGAGGACGACCAATAAATTCGACATTTTGACTAGTCAAATAGGCGGTTGTTTCAGCCGTTGGGTAAGAACCCGCATTGTCTTAAGCCTCGTGGCTTGTTTTATTTTTCGAATTTCACCATAAATTTTCGGCAAACAAATGGTTTCTCTAACGGCACGGTTGCCACATGTCCCGTCATTCCAAAGAATCATTCGGTCATTTGCCTCGCTCTCGAATCACTTTTGTCGGCTATTTTGTGTCGGGCTCATGTGTATAGATCCAAGATTCGTCAACCGTGTAGATGTCACAAACAGCTTTCGATGCATCGCGTTTTTATATCTTGAACACTCTTGAGCACCAAGCTAATAAAAAAATGTCTTATTTTGCCAAGCACTTATGATACATTTTAAAATGTAAGCACACATTTCTCCGCTACGCAATAAGACCTACACAGATGCAGTAAGGTAAGCGAACAAATTCTTAATAAATTAAGAAAATATATATAAAATTTGAAGAGCCACGACATTCCCTTACATCGAAGCAGGTTTGTAAGGGAGCATATAAAAGAATAACGGTAACAAAAAATTCAGTGTGCAAAACTGATCGTTAAATTCGCCAATTTTTATATGCGCTGAATAAAGTGCTTTCTGTGTCAAAAATGTATTGCTTCAAAGTGGGAACTCGCCATATAAAATTCATGTCTTCCGTAAGCGATATGGTAAGCGAAACTTTTACGTTTCTCCCTTAAAAACCTGCTTCGTTGGAAGCTCAATTTTTTATTGGAAAGTTACACGAGCATCATTTTGAGGGCTTGTCAAATAATACGGTATCCAACGCAAACAAATCTTTATAAATCTGGACATTTACACAAGGTAGACTCA
This sequence comes from Pollenia amentaria, assembly GCA_943735925.1. Taxonomy (NCBI): domain Eukaryota; kingdom Metazoa; phylum Arthropoda; class Insecta; order Diptera; family Polleniidae; genus Pollenia; species Pollenia amentaria. The sequence continues at coordinate 35,022,919 of OX031009.1, forward strand.
TTTGGGACAGCATTACAAAAATACCCGACTGGTCAAAATTGTCTCCATATAAAATAAAATCAATTTAACGCAGGCATGCACATTTTTTGGCTAAAACATACGAAATTCTTCGTTGTGCCTGTAGGACGTATAAGAGCGACGCTCAAAAAATGGTCCAACGTCAATTCATTCACACATAGACGTCCACTGTGGATTAAGACAGTCCAGGAGGTTAGTGACACTGTCCCGTAGCAGGGAAGGTAAGCTACTTCTGCTTGAGAAGGCGGAACTTAGACTTCTTGTTGAACAATTTATCGAGCACTTTGGCTTTAGATTTGGCGCCCTATGCTCCAGTGGGAGTTAAAAGAACATATATATATATATATTTGGCTTTAGATACCACCAGCTTAGAAAGGGCAATGCATTTACCAAGATATGCAGATTTTGTGAGGTGGATGTTGAAACGTCAGAACATCTGCTCTGCTACTAGTCAACAAGGCGGGACCTTGGGGACTTCCACGCAAAAATTTTTCTGGGGGCAAATTATGAGCCCAACTTATGTTCATAATCTTCCACCAGGCAGGGTAATGGGCTTTTTACGTACACTGAACCTGACATGGTGGGATGTATGGGCTGCACAAAATATCCTCTGGCCTATTTTCATACAGACAATACATATGCAATTTGAAAATTGGGGCTTATGTCTGTCCGCTAATGAGTCTACCTTGTTCATTGTGCTATATCTTACTAATTATTGTCATACTTGTGATTAGGAGTGACTCAATTTAGCGATATATTACATTCCGATCTTGTTTCGTTAGCTTGCGCAAAGTATCAAGTTTTTTGGGACATCAACTAATTCTGAACGACCTTTATAAATTTCGTCCTTCAGCGAAATATTCTAACGTAATACCAGCATTTTTACAGTGGATTTTTGTGCTTGATTTCCAACCCAAATTGCTTAGGAGAACTTTAGATAAATTTCAAAATCATTTTTTTTTTTTAACCTTAAACAACTTTTCTTTCAAACTTTCTTCGTATAACTTTAAATAATTCTTAAGCGAATATAATTTTATTTAAAGATTGTGGTTGTGGTCAAATGTGTGTTCAAATGTATATGTATATGTTTATGCTGCAGTTGTTTCAAATTTATACTGGTAATTGTTTATTTCAGTGTCTTTATCTAAGTGTATATGAGACTGTGTGTGTTTTTTTCGCCGCAAGATGTACTATTTGGTGTCCTTTACCACATTTATTTGTGTCGTTGGCATCTGCTTATTTACACTGTTCGTCATTTTTTGTGTCTTCTGGCATATTTTTCATACAAAAGAAGTTTAAAAAAAGATGTGAGGAAATCTGAAATTTCATGCACATATTTGGTATTTTGAAATAGATCCGTCAGACGTTAGTTTTGATTAAAGGAAACCTTTATAAAAGTTTCTTAAAATTTTCAATAAAACTTTTAAATGTTAAAACATTTTCTATAAAATTAAATATTTTCATCAAAATTATTTGAAATAGAAAATATTCTTGAAAATAACATCACTCTTAAACACCACCTTTGCCTTATATATAATTATTGTGTGTATTGTAATGTTTAAAAATGTATCTGTTTGTATATGTACACATCTGTATCTGCTTCTTTGTCTGTGTGTGTCTTTCTTTATAAATTTTCATTTCATTTGTGGTCTTTGTGGTCTTATATAAATTCCATTTGCTTTATTTCAGTCTTTTTTTACAAACAATAGATCTCAATTTGCAATAATATAAATTTATCCAGTTCATACGAAAAGTTCTGTAATTGGATTGGTTACAATCAATCATTACAAAAAAGGTGGTAATCAATATAAAATTTGAATTAAAGATCCTTATTAAATAAATGTTTTATAAGAATTTAAAAGGGAGTTTTCTTCAAACATCGAAAAATTATTTTTAAAAAGGAAAGTAAATTTCATTTACTTTATTTCAGTCTTTTTTTTACAAAGAATAGATCTCAATTTGCAATAATTTAAATTTATCCAGTTCATACGAAAATTTCCGTAATTGCATTGGTTACAATCAATCATTACAAAAAAAGGTGGAAATCAATATTAAATTTTAATAAAAGAGCCTTATTAAATTAATGTATTTTATAAGAATTTAAAAAGGAGTTTTCTTCAAACATCGAAAAATTAATTTTAAAAAGGAAAGTAAATTTCATTTACTTTATTTCAGTCTGTTTTTTTACAAAGAAAAGATCTCAATTTGCAATAATTTAAATTTATCCAGTTCATACGAAAATTTCCGTAATTGCATTGGTTACAATCAATCATTCCAAAAAAGGGTGGAAATCAATATTAAATTATAATTAAAGATCCTTATTAAATTAATATATTTTATAAGAATTTGAAAAGGAGTTTTCTTCAAACATCGAAAAATTATTTTTAAAAAGGAAAGTAAATTTCATTTACTTTATTTCAGTCTTTTTTTTACAAAGAATAGATCTCAATTTGCAATAATTTAAATTTATCCAGTTCATACGAAAATTTCCGTAATTGCATTGGTTACAATCAATCATTACAAAAAAAGGTGGAAATCAATATTAAATTTTAATAAAAGAGCCTTATTAAATTAATGTATTTTATAAGAATTTAAAAAGGAGTTTTCTTCAAACATCGAAAAATTAATTTTAAAAAGGAAAGTAAATTTCATTTACTTTATTTCAGTCTGTTTTTACAAAGAATAGATCTCAATTTGCAATAATATAAATTTATCCAGTTCATACGAAAATTTCCGTTATTGCATTGGTTACAATCAATCATTACAAAAAAATTAATATATTTTATAAGAATTTAAAAAGGAGTTTTGTTCAAACATCGAAAAATTTATTTTAAAAAGGAAAACATTTCTATAAAATTTTCGGAGACTTTTAAAGTCATAGATTTTTCTTGCATTCAAACCCACACAAGCTGAAACTGCAAAGTGCTTGCAAGCATCGAGACTCGTCCTTAAGCAGAACATACAGCATGCCCACAAAATCAAGTATTGTGCCAGCCGATTGACCGTGTATGAGCTTTTTGTGTGATTGTACGTTTTGCTGAAGCTTGCCCTCTGTAGGATAGTTGGTAGTGAGCTAGTCTATCAGTGCCGGGGTTGCGGGTTCGATTCCCTCCAGAGAGTTTGGCTTATTTCCTGCAGAAAAGCGTATAGCTTCGCGGAATCAGCATAGGAAGAAAAAAACAGAGTTTGATATTTTGCTAAGGGTACCAGTTTGTGGTATAAATAGCTTAATTGAAAGAAGTTGTCAAAGAGTTACCATCAGGTTACAATGCATTAATTAAAAAATTATTTGATTAAAGACAATCTGTTTGAATACCTAATTATTAAAACATTATACTTAACACGTTTAATAACAAACTGTGTCATTGTAAAGTGTAAAGAGTACGGAATTTACTCCAAACAGCAACAAAGCAAAACAAATCACACTAACTAAACCAAATCACACGAATCACACGAAAGAACTGTAGCAAAATAGGCGATAAGTATGAATTATCTTGTTTTTTTTTCAATTATTAGGTAGTCGTACTAGATTTGTATGATGCAAAAAATAATTAAAATCTGAGAAACAATCGGCAATAAACATCAAGATCACACACTGTGAATTGAAAAGTTTACCGTACATAGCTGTGTTATAGACACACAATTGTTGTGTGTTGTTTTTTCGTTCACATCAAATTATGGATTGAGTTGGTTTATTTAAATCCAACTACTGCTTTACACCGATTTGTTTGAAACGAACTACTGTTTGAACATTGATTTGGTTTTTCATAATGGATCATTCGAGCTGATTTAAAAAAAAAAACTACAGTAGTTGACACAACAATAATTTGGTGTGGACAACTTTGCACAAGAAACAAATGCATTCGTGCAGGGGTTTAGTGCGCACTAGTGGCAATTAGTCATCCGTACGAAACTTTTAAAGAAATTAATAAACAACTACGGAAGGTTTTTAGAAGCAAATATTGGCGAAAAAAATTTTTATGCACTTTAGGGGTTTGCGTCATATTCGACCTGGAGCAAAATTCTTGAATATTTCTAAGAGATTTCCAGTTGTCAATTATTTTTTCCACCTTCTGTGATATGCAATATTTTGAAGTGTACTAATAATGCAGGTAAACATGTATTTGGTATTGATTGGCGACACCGAAATGTTCGCATGTATTAGTTCACTTGTTAGCTGAAGTGAGTAGATAAAATAATGAAAGTATGGAAAGTTTGTTGGACCGTTAAAAAGATTCAAAAGCCTTTCAAGAGCAACAAGATTTGTAAACAAGAATACTGGCAGTGCACGCCTAAACTAAGAGAAGTTTGCGCCGATACTTGAGCTATGGAATCTGTGGCCGAGCTCATAATTATTTTGTTTCAATAAGGCTACCCTCCTTTCATATATTCCCAAAAAACCGAAAAAAAAGCAAGACTGTGAATCTTCTTATTAGAGATGAGCGATATTTCTGTACCTGTGATTTAATCAATGTTACTGAAAAATCACGAATCACAGTTCTGACCAAATTTGTCAAGTAACAAGTACTTGCTAAAGCCTATAGTACACGGCATGTAAAAAGACACATGCGCATGTGGTTCTGACGTAATTTTGACGTCAATGTAAAGCCACAATAAACATTGCGTGTTGTGTGATGACGTCAAAATTACGTCAGAACCACATGCGCATGTGTATTTTTACATGCCGTGTACTATAGGCTTAAGTCGTTTTTTTGTTTTTTTTTTTTTGTTTTTGTTTTTGTTACATACAATAATTTATGATATTTCACTGTTTGTGTGGCTTATAGCGTTTTCTGAATGCAATGGCGAATAATATTGCTGTTCCTTTCATTCTCTCTTCTATCTTATTAGTATTTTCTCTTCAAGCCAATGTTTATTTGTTAAAGTATGTATGTTTATGCCAATAAACAGCTTTAAAAGCTCTATTTGTTGTTGTTTCTTTGCAAAGTACATACAAAAGCTCTTGCGAAACCTCGCGCATTGTACATATAGGTTGGACGCACTTGCTATAAAAGAACTAAAAACTGACAAACCGTGATCACCATCACAGTTTTAAGGAGCAGCGATTTTTAAATCACGTTCACTAATCACGATGTTCTTTAAATATCACAGGATCGCTCATTTCTACTTTACATCATAGCTGACAAGTTAGTAATCGCGGAGACAAAAAACACCAAATAAAATATTATACTAGCTTTATCTCAACATCAAATTTTAGCGTATGTTTCGAAAGTAAAGATTGGGATATTAGAACGTCATAGAGAAATCTTATTAAAAATAAAATTTTCTATTTGAGCAAAACTTGAGCTGAAGATCGTTAACTTCAGTAGATGTTTAGACCTTATGAAGGTTTTAAAGCTGCGCTTAAATCAAATCAGGCAATCACAGGTGATTGATATTAATTTTAATGATTTTCGTCCGTGTCGACTTAATGGTCCGTTCTTCTCGATCAATCGTTTTCAACTGTCTTCTTATTTCACGATAAATCCCTGATATGCCTTTACTTGTCTCACTCCATTTCCCCATTTCTCCTGTTTCTCGTTGACCTGCGAAGACTAACGGCTGGCCCTCCTGACGCTGCATTCGTCACGAATGTAGTAGTCCACGGCTGCATATATTCAATAACAGTTGTGCATCTCCTGGATCCTTCACACTCACAAATTTTTTCGACCTCATACCGCCCATGATTCTGCTTCTTAATTTCTTTGTAGGGCCCTAAAAACTTAGGCTTTAGCTTTAGACCGGAACCAAATTGGGTTCGTTTATTAGCAACCAAACCGTTGACGGCATAATTACTTCCAGGATTACGATTCTTATCAAAAGTTTGCTTATTTTCTTATTGGATTTTCAGGATATGTTGCCAGCAATATCGGAAAAGCACATATCTAACATGGCCCTCACGCATGCAAGTGCAAGTTCGAAAATCGCAAGGCGCTCAAAAATTTTTACTTACACCATTAATTAGAAGAGGTTTTAGCAAACAGTGATTTTTTGACACTTAATGGCAAGAAAAAAAACAGTGTTTCCAACTATAGTTAATAGTAGAAACAATATAATGCCACTAACTTATTTTACGTAAAAATATTTCAACAATTTTTGGACATAAAACAAAACATAATACATAAAACAGATAAGAGATTTTATTTTAAAACATTAATGTCATAATGTTTTATGGGTACAAAGAATCTATCCCTTCTAGACCTGCCGCAGAACTGTGTTTTTGTTTTAATTTTTGGAATATATTGTCTCTATTTATTTAATTTTCATACGAGAAACTATATATAATCAATGTTAAGATTTTACTATTTTTTATATCCTTCAAGGATTTTCAATGTGCATGCCCTTAAAATTTTAAAATTTTTTAGCTTAATGCAATTTAATCTGATGCATTTCTTTTAAAATGTTTAGCTTAACGCATTTCTATTGCATTAAATGAATCCAATTGCATCAAATGGCTTTCATTTAATGTACCTTTTTTTTAGTTAATATGTACCCACTTCAATATTTGTTAAAGATTATTACTTTTTTTTTAATTGAAAACAAATGTAACAATATGAGAAACAAACATACAGAACAATTAAACCAATCAATGAACGCCGGTATATTCTAAATTGGTCAAATAGAAGCGAAACTATTGAGACCAAAGACCACCCGCACAATCGATGCATCACAGTCTGAAAGGGCTATACTGGACTAAAAGCTATAGAAACTATGGCCCCATTCTCACAATTCCGAATAGGCTTTGTCCTTGTAAATGTGATATGTACCAAATTTCAGCAAATTATCACCAAAACTCCGACCCGTAGTTTGATCACATTGACAAACCCCTCACAGAACAGACCCTCAGCCAGACGGATGGACATCATAAGATCGATTCAGAAAGTTATTCCGAGTCAACCGATATGCTAAAATAAGAGTCTTGAACCAATTTTTTTATGTGTTAGACGGATCAGCACAAACGCATTTTATCCACTCCAGCGTTAATGATGTCGGTGTAATTCCCAGTAAAAACTTCGATTACTTTATTAAAATGAATAACTTCTTTCCCTAATTACTTATTAGCTTTCTTCTATAACTGCAGCCTTTAACTACTTCTTTAACTACATATTTTCCAGATGTGTGTAGGTAAAATATAATGACTAACTTTAGAATGCGTTAATTTTGGGCCATCCCTTGTAAAATTCATTAGTTCTTTCAGTAGAATTGTAAGTAGTCTTTTTACTTATTCCTGATTACTCAACACATTATTTTGTAGGCGGCATTTTTACTGGCTCAGTCCCTCCTTTAACTTGCAGAATAACAGTAGAAATTAACTGAAATTACTATAATTAAAGCTATAATTAAATAATTTTTAAATAAAATATCTCTATAATATATACTTAACCCTCTTTTCATTTATTGTTCTAAAAATTCTGTCTAGTAATAATTCGGCACAATAAGACAGCATGATAAGCAAAAAAAAAATTATTTTAAAAAATACATTATTTGATTTAAAATTTCCATTAAGTGATAACAAGACATTTAAGTAAAATATAGAGAAAAGAAATTCATGTAATAAATAAAAACTTGAACGACTAAAACTACAAAGAGTAGCAGCATTAAACTAAAAAAAGGAAGAAATATACAAAAAAGAAAGCAATATATCTTAAATAGCACTCGACAATCTTGTTGTTTCATTTCCTATTGTCTGACAAAAAATATAGCAAAAAAAAAGTAAAATAAAATAAAATAAAAAGCCTGGCCAAAAAAATATTTTCATAGATAATGAACATAAACAAAAGCATACAACATCATTATCGTCTTAATATTTGATGTAAATATTGCTGCAACTTTTGTTGTTGTATGGACGAAGTAGTGTTTTGTACACAGTAAAAAATTATATATATTAAATATTTTCTTTTGTTCATTCAAAAGTTCAATCAAGCATTTTTTTTAATGCTAATTCCGCTAAGATCTACGCTTGTCTTCAGGAAACCAGAGTCGCTGGCGGGAATCGAACCTGCAGCCGCCGCACTGCTAGACTAGTTCACTACCATCTAGCCTACCGGGGCACCCATTGGGGACTTAATTGAACGTTATTGTGAAATAAACGAAAAATTCTTAACATTTGGGAAAAGTTAGACCCTATATCACTTGTTTTGACGAATTTCAAAAGGCGAAATTTTTGCACGAGATATTATGAATGCAACAGGTATAACATTTTACGAAACCATAAGCAAATTTTTTAGATTCTTTAAACTACAGAAGAGCCAGAGTATTAATTTTTTTTATAATGCACGAAATTTGATTAATTTTAACGAAAAGTTGATATCATATTTTGTTTTTATAAAAAACTAGCGGGCCCGTTGCCTGCTTCGCACGGCAAAACAAAAAAACGTTCGAGATCGTCTGCACTCGAAAAGCACCAAAAAGTGACGAAAAGACACGAAAATCTGCTGAAAATGTGAGAAAATTCAATTAAAAATTGGCCAAAAAATCCAAGTAATTTTTAGCTCACTGATCGGACATTAAACAAAAAAAATTCACTCAATTTTTTAATTTTTTTCACGAAATATCAAATTTGAGATTATAATACAAAATCATATGATGCACTTGTAACAATCAGAACACTTGTTTAGCAAAACAATCGATTTTTATCTTATTAATCATTGTTTTTTTTAATTTTTTTTAACAAAATATTCAAATTAAAACGATGATTAGAACGAAAATTAATTTATTTTTATCAAAATACTTACCACAAAATGCGAAGAAATTAATATTTTCAAAAATCGATTATGATAAGATCAATCACCAATGACGTCCAAAGAGAAAAGAGAAATGATAACAAATTGCTATTTGCATCACTCCGTGCAATGCTCTCCAATACACAAACGACCAAAATGTATTCAATACTAATGAATGCTGTATGCGGTACAAAAAATGCCTGCGGCAAAAACACATTCACTTCACATACGCACCGCACACACATGCGTTATCGGATTTCAACCAAACTTCATATAAACCATATATGGGCCACTGCCTACGAAGTGTATAAGTTTGGTTGAAATCGCACTACGCGTTTATGATTAGTTCGGCGACGTACATATACGGACTTATTTTTATATATATAGATATAAAAATAATGCCCCTATTACGGTATACAACTCAATTAAAACAACTGCTAGCGATTAGTTGTAATTTTTGATATTTTTGTTAACCGGAATGTAGCAGAGTTGTAAACAATAATACAAAACCTGCAACATTTCAACTAAATTGGAGTTGAATTGTAAACCGTAATAGGGGCATTAAGCATATTAATTTTTTATTTTGTTCAGCCGTAGATTTTTTTAAATTGAAAAGTCAAAACCAACTTTCGGCAAATGCCACTGTGTTGACAAAGATTTCAATATTTTCGGCACTCGTTACACTGTTCTGGGCGAGGAAGCAACTCGTGCGTCTTTGTCATTATCTTTTAAAAACAGACAGGCCGTGTTTGTTTGTTTGCTTTGCGTGCGTTTTATGTTTCACCTCGCTTTGGCTAATGGTATGGCGTCTCATATCAGTACCGAGTTACAGTTGTTGAGAGTTCAGTATTACCCATATGCACTCGTTTATAATAAAGAAATTTTAACATTTTTTATCTGGTGGATGGCCAAGGAAAAAACTCAAGGGTGGCTGGTGGAGTAACATAAAAATATCTCACAACGTTTAACTGGTGGAGAGCAATATAACCTGGAGCGGATTCTGAAAGCTGTTCACCTTCCTATACGCAGTCCAGGCCGACCTAGGACTTGTGGATGAAACTCCAAAAAATCGTGTGATACCCTGACAATATAACTAAAAAATATTTTTTTTTTTATATTTTTTTTTTTTTTTTTTTTGAGAGAGCGAGGAGATTCCTCTGAACGGAGTCGGTACCGAGACCAAGCCAGGTCTATTGTACCCACCCCCCTTTATTTAGCCTAAAGACCCTCAGCTTCCCAGACGAACCTAAGTTGGCATTTTGCAAGTGTTTCACCGACTCTGGACGAACCTATCGCGCCGTGGCCCTAGTGTCTACCTCTGGCCCATGCCAGCGCCGAGTAGTCACACAGTAAATGCCCTGTGGTCTCGTCCGCCTCACGACACAGTCTGCATTCCTGGTCTTCTGCCAGGCCCATCCGAAACAGGTGGTACTTGACCGTGTGATCACCTGTCAGTAAAGCCGCCAATAGTCGTAGTTTCCGTCTATTGCGACCCCTCGTATCTATTGTACTCCCGAGAAGTGTAATTTACTTTGCCTAACGCATACCCGTGAGCGATATCCAGTATCCACTGTGATCCCAGATAGCCCAGTCCACTAGAAGGTACTGGGCGGAGGCCCAACTTATCCCACGAAATGGCTCGGGCCCACTATTTGGGCGTTTGCGCCAGCCCTAGCCAGCTCATCAGCCCTATCGTTTCCCGGGACCACTAAATGCCGCGGCACCCAACAAAGTGTCACACTGTTCCTTGCGCCCAGCTCATGTTGCCTTCCTCAGCATTCCACCTTCAACTTTAAGGACAATTTCCACGAAGAGAGTGCTTTAATGGCCGCTTGGCTATCAGTGAATATAACCCCATGCTGCGGTTTGGATCCATCAGTAAACCACTGTAGTCCCTGGTTTCCATCACAGGGATTTCCACTGTCCCAGGCTTCCACGTCAGGGAGGATCGTGCTAAACCTTCCATTAAAGCACAGCTCTGTGGTCTTAATGGTCGCCCTCGTACAGACCGATAGAGCAGGAACTAGTTTTATCAAACCTGCGTGTCCGTAGACACCATCTGTCAGTCCAGATGTTAGCTGGATCCTATGGATCCTGAAATTTATTTTTGGTGTGAGTAGCTGTTTCTATACGTATTTCACTGGTTGCTTACGCCAGATCATCAAAAACCCTTTTTTCGAAGATTTTAGAAAATATAAAGATATAATACAAATAGATCTATAAAGCGAATAAGAAAAAAATATCACAGCTTAAACAAAACAACAACAATAAATAAAGAGTTTATCTTTTTTTACATTTGTTTGTTGATTTTACCATATTTTGCATTTATCAATAAAGTTGGAATCATCATCATATTTTGCTGGTACAACCCAGTGTGGAACTTAACCTCGTACACTGTTTTCTTCTATTCGGATCTGTCTTAAGCTTCCTGTTTCCAACAATTAGTTTTGTTTAGCTCAGTTGTGGGTTTAGCTCTGCGTCTAATGTTGTATGGGGCTGCGCTTAAAATTTTTTTTTTCTTTCTTTGCTGTGTGCTCTTCTTTCTTGCTACATAAGAATCCCAGCTAAGTCTTTATCTCTTGATAAAGGAGGCTACATATTTAGCGTCAAGTTTTAATTTCTAGGTAACTTCTTTTCCTTCTTAAAGCACCCTCATCATCCCTCATCTTTGGGCCGTTTATTTTTCGAATTATTTTTCTTTAAAAAACCCGCAGCTTAATTTGATCCTCCATCGTTAAGGCCCATGTTTCGGAGCTGTATGAAAGTACGGGTTGAACAACTGCCTCTTTTTAACTGCCCGGGCAACTGTCGCGATTAAGAGTTTAGGTTGTGTATGAAAACCTCTTTGGGATGCTTGCAGTCGCTCGTTTATTGCTATATGCAAGACGTTTTCGCTGTTTATTACTGCACCGAGATACTTAAAAGTATCAACCTTTTTAAGTTAAGGATCGATACTGAAGGCTGTTTCGAAGCTGCATTTGGATTTCTGGATATTTTACCCTCTCCTTAATTTTTTTTAAATACTCTCTTTCTTGGCGCTCTATCAATTTAATTCTCTTAATATCTTCTCATATCGTGATCGTTGTTATTTACCAGTGTTTTGGCTGAGCTCGACTTAGCTTGAGCGGAGCTATGGACATGCTGCTGTAAAAATTACCACTCGTCAATATTTACGTAATTTTTTCTTCGAAAATATTACACCACCACGTAAGTGTTAACGTAAGTATTTAGTAGAAAAAAATTTACCCCACATCAAAATAAACGTAATATTTTCATGCAAATGTTTTTACCACTAGTCCGTTTTCTTGTTTTTAAGAACTATTTAATATGATACAAGCTAACTAAGTACGCTTTGCTACCCTCATTAAAATAAAATAAGTATGTTTTTTAAATCAGGAATCGTGCATTGTTTAGGAAGCTGTTTGTACAAAGTTTGAATACCTTTACTGTTACCATTCTCCAGTTATACTGAAATCTATAATCTCTTTGTATAGTAGGTGCCACACCCACTTCTCCGGCCCAGGTTTTATCAGATGTAAAGCATTGATAACCAATATATTTCGACCAAAGTTGGAATTTTGAGCTCTTGCGAATTTATCTCCAATGTAGTAAACCAATGTGAATGGGTGCAGATTTAGATGAGTAAAAAGCCTCCAAAAGGTTGATCTGTACTTTCTACACCTAAATATTTTTTTCAAGGTCTCTTTTATATCTTTAGTTGTATACGCTGTTAAAAAATGGCTTTTAACTTTTTGATTTTTTTTTTTAATTCATAATTTTCTGATAAGTTTTTGATATATCGTTTTTTTATATTTAAAAAAAAAATGTTTGTGGATTAAAGTAATTGTTTTGTTTAAAAAAATAAAAATAATTTTTGGTTTCTTTATTTTTTGTGATTACTGACCTTATTTTTCAAAAACAAATAATTATAAAAAAATATTTTTTACTAAATTTTTGTTAGTAAAATTTAGAATTGTAAAGTGTACCACCAGGTCATTAAGTATGTCCCAAAATGTCACCTCCACAGTTAAAGGATAAATATATTTCGATTTGTCCTTGTTAGTTTGTAATCCTAGCTCTTTAATATTATAAAGTTTTCTTCTAGCTCTCGATGCACAGAAAGAAATACACTCGGGATAAATTAGCCTTTTTATACATACTTTAAGTACGAGTAGTACTCAAAAATTCAAGTACGAATAACATTGAAACGTATTCAAAACAATCCTAAATAGGATAACTTTCGATAATCAATCCAGGAATTTCTTAAAATAAGTGTAAATTTGTAAAACCAAATATAATAAATATTGAACTTTTCGATTGTAGTGCCACTCTGAGAGAAAAATTTCACAGTAAGCGTTTTAATCTCATATAAATTATCAAAATTTATTGTAGCAACTACAACAACACATAAGTAGTTAAAAAACGATTTGCTCGTTGTGTATAGAAACAACAAAAACAACAAAACAAGAAGAAAAGCAAGATTTCTTATTTAGTTTAGATTTTTAGTTAAATATGTACATTTCAAAGTAGAAAACATATCGGGCATGATGCTGGTATTTTATTATTGGAACTCTGTAAGCTGTGAAAATCATAATAATATTCTCCTTCTAATTTCACTTTTGGTTTTTTCCAAGTACGAATTCGGGATTAAATCAACTATAAAAGCGGATTTTGAGATTGATTCAATCTCAGTTTTACTTAAATCTATTTAATTTTCGGATTATTTTAAGTACGATATCGGGATTTAATCAACTTTATAATTTTTTAATCAAGCGCATTTTGAGTTTGATTCAATCTCAATTTTACTTAAATCAGTCTCATTTTCGGATTATTTTAAGTACGTATTCGGGATTGAATATGGATAAGTTAAGTATTTCGCTATTGAATAATCCGCACTTGGATCAATCTTTCTGTACCTGATTCAAAAAAATCCGTACTCACCATACCATTGATACCGGTTCGGATTGATTTGAGTGCGGATGGATCTATTTTTCTTTCGAGTGTGAGAATGGTCCTCCTAATGCTTCATATTTTATTAAAAACACAGCTCTAAAGAATTCCGAATTTTGACTAAATCTTCCTAATTTTATACGAAACTATTAACGAAATTCATTTATCTATTTATTAATTCTATAAAATACAGTAAATGACACTATATATTAAAGGTGAGGAGTGCCAGCAACTATGGCCTTCGACTAAAATGGTTATTGTCTTTATATATTCAAGATACTTATTTCCATTAGATAGTAACGAAATAGTAAGGAAAATTAAAAACCATAATAAAAAAAGCGAAACAATTTAAAAATGCGCAAAAGTTTTCGAATACATATGAAAAAAAAGACTGACAACGATTTCGTTTCTTGCAGTTAAAGAAAGTTTTTTTCGTGTTATATACGAAAATTTTGTAAATTATACGAAAATAGATATTTTCAATGTACTCTTTTATCTTTCAGCTGCATCATGTTTGTGGCAATTATAAATGTCGGGTTAACCATGTGCAGACATAAATAATCTTACAACTACTACTGCTGCTCCTGATGATGTTGGCTCTACCACCACCACCACTAGTGTTGCAAGTAGCAGCTAGTAGTGGTAAGAAAATATGTTCCATGAACTCACAAAAGGTGTTAAGAACACCAACTTGAGAGTTTTATAGCAACAGGAAAAAAAACGAGAAAGAAAAAACAAACCCCCAACCTACAAATACTTAAACGAAAACGTAGAAAATCCATCAAAAGTGTCTGTCTCAAAGAAGGTGGTATAAAATATCTCTTAACACTAGTTTTTTTTATATTTCTCAAGTTTTTTTTTTTATTATTTTTTTGTTCAAGATTTAAACGTGTTGGATGACAGATAATTTTATATGAAATGAAACGAAATGATGCAGTGGTTCAGGTGAAGGTGTCGGGGATGTTGGTTATGTTTTTATAGTTTTATTAAAGAAACTTATTGTTGGTTGGGGAATGGAAGCTGAATTCTTTGAAGAAAGGATTTTAAATGGAATTTTTTTTTTTCGCAAAAAAAAAATTATTATATAGAAAATTAGATTGTGAATATAAGAAAATTAGTTTTATAAATAAAGCAATTTGTCGCTAGTAAAATAGAAAAGAAATATTTATTAAAAATTTAAAAGGAATTTAAGTGGAAAATTTAATAAAAGTTCGAAATTTGTTTTTCAAAATTAAATTATTTCTATGAATTAATATTTTAAAACTCAATAAATTATTTCTGTTGGTAGAAAATATTATTTATATCATTTGGAGAGGAAATGAGATGAATTTCACTAAAAAAAACTATTTATAAAGAACTTAAAACTTCTGCAAAAGCGGAGGGTGTTAGAAAACCAAATTTCAAAAAATAAAGATGTTTTTGGTTGTTCAATAGTGTGAAATGTTAATCGAATTGTGAAATGTTAATCAAAATGGAGTACATTGCACAGTAGAACTTGCTCAGCAGAAGACCAGGGCATATTTTTTCCGGCCGTTTCACTGCTAAACAAAGTTGCGGCGTTAACAACAATTGTCTCTCTAGTCTTACAAGATATAAATGGTGCAAGAACTAAAACCCAATGATTCTCAGCAACGTTTAAAGTTCATTAATTTTGATCAGAAAAAACACGATGCTTTTGTTGCAAAGCCTCGTACGTAACAGGCAGCAACATTTTCAATGGTGTTCATAATAGAGCAACAATTTTTTTCACAAGCACACACATTTTCCATTAAGAAACCGATTGCAAATTTTGTCCACAAAAATATAACGTTTTATTATTATTTTTTAAAACATTTTGCTGAAATTTTCATTCAAAACTAAATAATATTATTATAAACGTCATATACATATTCATACAAATTGTTTCTGAATTAGGAGTAGACTCAACTTTTTGAAAAAAAATTTACTTACGTTTTTGTTCGCAAAATGAAAGGAAAATATATGAAATATTTTGGAAAGAAAGAAGATAGAAGAAAAAACATAATTATTGCTAGCATTGTGTACAAGGCTTAAGTGTTAAAACAGAATTGAGTCTTCAACTTCAGGCAAAAATCGTAAAGCCCATAATTAAAACGTCGGCAGTAACTTTAAATTCTCTCTCATTTTATTGTTTGAATATTTTATTTTCTTTGGTTTTTCACTTTTTTGTTTACAAAATGTATGAATTATAATGAAAATATGTCAGCATTGTTGGGAGTATTAGTGTCTATATGTGAGAGCATTAAAAAAAAAACGTTCTCAAAATAAAATAGATTTTATTTCACGACGGCTTTCTTCGACAAATTTGTATGTCAAATTGTATTTTAAAATGTGGCCTCGACGCTGTTCTGTTAAAACACTAAATACAATTTTCTGAGAAGGAACTAATTATTCACTTTAATGGGTATAAAATCTATTATTAGAAAAACTTCTATGCTCTTTTTCATTATAATTCATCGGGCACATTTTCTTCTAGCTAATGTCCTTAACATTTATGTCATCAGCAACATACCCGGGTATGTTTGGCAATTTAAAACTGCTATATCTGAAAAAGTAATAATAATCGGACCGATTTGAAATTTTATGATATTCTTAAGATAAGTGTTATACACGACTTTTGGATGGATGCGTTGAATTGGACACCTAAGGTGAGAGATATGGTAACATTTTTCCATTTTTTCACTCTTACCGTATCATTTTTTAGATTATTGTCTATTGATAAGTTGCTAAGAATAACAAAAACAATGACAAATCTTTTAAGAGACTTGAATACAAGTCCAACTTGCTTTTGCTAAGAACTCCTTTTATAGAAATATTCATACACACAGAATCACTAATATAAAACAAACTTTAAACACAACAACAACAATCATAATGACAAAACAGTCCTTATAGAAAATATATGACCATAGACAGATATATTGCTGTTGTCGTACCTATAATTTTTATGCTGTTGTCATAATGGTTAGAAAAACCACGGCTTGTTGTTGACCATTGAATACTGATATTCAATGGATTCAACAGAGTTCAGTTTCGTGTTATGACAATAAAACAATTTGAGAAAAATAAAATTTTTAGATATTTTACACATACCCAAGCTCTTCGTGCCGAATACTCCAACAATGTGTTCTTTCCCTTATGTATGAAAAATAATCAAAATCGGAAAAAAGAAAACCATCTCATACGTTATTCGGCAAAAGCAAACTGTGTTTTATTATTAATATTCATGAATGAAAATAGCCAGCGAAATTTTAAAACGTTCAGATTCACTTATGAACGCACGATAAGCGAACGTTTCCATACTATGCTTTACACATAGTAAACGAATGATATTCTCGTATTATAAAGCATTTTTTTTTATTTTATTTTATTTATTTATTTACTTTATTTGGAACTTCTACAACAAAGCATAGGTTTTAGTGAGTAGAAATCTAATGACGTTATAATCAAAAATATTTATCAATAACATAAAAATATAATAATAGCATACAAATAACATAAAAAGGTGAATTATTATAACAATTAATGTGGTATAATAAAATATAACAAAAGTGAAAAAAAGACATACATATTTAAATTAAAAAAGTTAGCTATTTATGAATTAAATCTAAAAAGCTGTTGTTTGAAATATAGGGCGCTGCTGGTTTCTTTTATCGTTGGGGGAAGATTGTTCCATAGACGTATTGCAGTTATAAAAAATTGCCATTCCGAAACCAAAGTGTGGTTCCTAAATTGAATTATATTCTTGTTCCTTCCAAGGCAA
Organism: Pollenia amentaria; assembly: GCA_943735925.1. NCBI lineage: Eukaryota > Metazoa > Arthropoda > Insecta > Diptera > Polleniidae > Pollenia > Pollenia amentaria. The sequence continues at coordinate 35,040,391 of OX031009.1, forward strand.
CTAAAGTTTAAACGATTGTAGAGATAGTTTGGTTAACTAGTGGTTATAATTTTATGCAAATAAACAAGAGTTCGTATATTTTTTTCGAAAACGGAGTTATATTGATAACGGGTCCGCCATCTAACGTTTTTTTTCAACTAGTGCTTATTTCGTGAATGGTAACACTTAGCTCATGTCTGATTTGACTGATAATTAGTTTTATCCTTCCGCTGAACGAATATGGTTGTCTATACGCTTGAACAACGCTGGGAAATATTGCGACATTACTTTGAAAATCATGGTAATGTTGCAGAATTTGTGCGAAAATTGCGTACGGATTTTGGAAGAAGAGAAGCACCGTCAGCTCCGTATGTTCGTTATCTTGTGAAAAAAGTGAAAGAAACTGGCATCCTTATCGATAAACCAAAGCGCGAAAAGCCAAAAACAGTGCGTACACCCGAGAATATTGCTGCTGTGTGCGTGAAGCGCCATCAACATCAATTCACCGTCGTTCTCAACAATTGAAAATTTCGGAGACATCATTGAGACGAATTTTGTATAAAGACCTTGGTATGATGCCATACAAAGTCCAATTGGTTCTGGAGTTGAAGTCAACTGACCATCCAATGCGTTTTCGCTTCGCTAAGTGGGCCTGCGATCGACTTATAGAAGATACCGATTTTGCCAAAAAAAAATCATCTTTTCAGATGAAGCTCATTTTAATCTTGGCGGGTATGTAAACAAGCAAAATTGTCGCATTTGGGGCACAGAAAACCCGAACGCATACAATGAAAAGCCGATACACCCAAAACGAGTCACTGTTTGGTGCGGATTTCGGTCTAGAGGCATAATTGGGCCATTTTTCTTCGAAAATGAGCAAGGAGTGACCGTAACAGTCATTGGCGATCATTATCGGGCCATGTTGAACGAATTTTTGTTCACAAAAATTGAAGAGGAGGATATTGGCAACATTTGGTTTCAACAGGACGACACTACGTGCCACACAGCCGAAACTACACTCGATGTTTTGCGCCCTGTTTTTGAAGATCGCATTATCAGCCGCAGAGCTGATGTCGTTTGGCCACTTCTGAGCTGCGATTTGACACCGTTGGACTATTATTTGTGAGGTGCCGTTAAAGATAAGTGTTACGCCGGCCAGCCAGAGACAATTGACGCTTTAAAGGACAATATTCGTGAAGCCATTGGTGAAATACAGCTGCACACAATCGATAATGTGCTTAAAAATTAACCGATCGTGTAGGCTACTGCATTGCCAGCCGAGGCAGCCATTTGAATGAAAATATTTTCTATTATTAACCGGAAGGCTTGTACTTTCAAATAAAAAAAGAAATTTGAGAAAATATTCAGTAGTTTTTTTTATAGCATTTTCAAAAAAAAAAAAGTTATTTGGCGGACCCTTTATAAGTATAATTGCCATTACTAGCATAATTTTTTACGCTATAAACATATCTCGTGATATTTTTAAAAGCTACCTTCAACTTATGTTTGCTGTTTGAATCACAACTTGCAAAGATCTCACAGCCGTAGGTTAGAACTGGTATCAAATATGTTTTCGCAAGAAGTACTCTAATCTTCATTGGTGTAAAACATTGGGGTTGCCATAGTGTTCTTAGCATTGAGTAAGTTCTACCACAAGCAACTGTTACATGATCTGACCAAGTGAGTGTGTTGTTAAAAATAAGAACAAGATTTTTTGCCTTATCAACTATTTCAATTTGTCGGTCGTTGATACAGACTTTAGGAAGCTGTTGTATTTTCTGTGTTCGCCAACGTATTATAATACATTTCGATTTTGAAGGAGTTATACTTAAACCGTCATTGTAGAGCATTTTAATTGTTAAGCATATAAGCCACAAAAAACGCCAGGCTTGAAATTTTTGGACAGCGTTTTTTTTATAATTAAAAAAAAAAAAAATATTAAAAAAAAGAGTTAAAAGCTTCAAAGGCAACATTTTATGAAAAATGCAGAGATGGAACTGCAATTATGCTTAATTGTCATTAAAAATTTCACGAAAAGAAACTTCATTTATAACATGCGGGCTTCATGTGAATTGAAAAATATTTAACTGGAACTGTGGCTTGTACCTAGTGCCTTCTAAAAACAGGAGTTAAGCTCCCCAATTATGAATAAAAATTCCCGGGAGTTTTTTCCCCCTAATCCAATTTTTACAATTGAATTTACATAGGAAAAATGGGAGAAAAGTCACGGGGAATTAATATTCGAAATTGGATGGAAGATCAAATGAACTCCACAACACGTTCATGAGTTCACATAATTTAAGATTCATAAAATAGAACTGTATCGAAAAAGTTTGTATAAATATCAATGGCTGTATAAGAATTAGGGTATTCATTCGGTTAACCGTTAACCGATTAACTACTACCCGATTAACAGATCGGTTAATATAAAAGTGGCTTTTTTCGATTCACGATTAAACTGGTTAATTTCAGTCGATTAACCGATTAACCGATGTAACATATTTTTAATTGTTTGTAGTATGTCTTATGACATATTTTTGTCTTTTTAATTATTTGTTTCGTCTTATATACAAAATTGGTAGCCGTTTAAAATAAGAACATTATGGTAAATTTTTATCTGTTTATTAGGACAAATTGGAAAACACATACATTCATAAAATATCAAAAACGAAAACATTTCATCAAGATAAACATATGAATTAGAAATCTTCTACATCTGCCTGCGAAAACATGTCGGTTGGCCATTGTAGAATGTGTTCATAAAAATTTTGGAACTCTGAAATCTAGAAGTCTTTACCTTCCGAGCAGCTGGATTCACTCATTATCAAATTGAAGTAAAAAATGTGTATTAATTTACATTTTTCTCATCAAACGGTGTTCACTATTCATATCTTTTACAATGGCAAAATCAAAAATAATTTTTCATAACAAATCAACCACATATTCCAAACTTATGTATATACCTCTCACTATAAAAATGTTGAGTGCAAGGTGTTTTTCAATTGCTTAAAACACACCAAAAATTTTTACCTGAGCCCTTTTGAAATAAATGATTCAAATATATGTATGTGTTTAGTCATTTTATTCTTTTCATATCAATCTTATAACAGAACTAACCGAAAAATTTAGAAGTGTTAAAAATTAAAACAGGACTCTAATGTCATAATGGAAGAGTTTATATGTTAAGAGAAATCCAGGAAAAGGACTAAGAAATTAGATATTCTGTATTATGGGCGATTTCTCCAACATATACGATAAGTGAAAGAATTTTCTCCTCATCAAGTTTTATCAAAACTAAAGAAAAGAATCGCTTAAGTCCTAAGCATTTAAACCAAATTATTTTTCTTAAAGAATATTTAATAAGATCTCCTTAAACTATTGAAATATCTAACAAAATGATCTAACAGTTTATTTTATATTAATACATAATATGTGTATTATACATTTATTAATTATTTTTTTGTTTGCGCTTATTATTACTAAAAAAAAACTCCAAATAATAAATAAGTTTGCATATTAATTTATTGATATTACTTAATTTAAAAGCAAAAACTTTATTAATCGGTTAACCGATCAATAACAAAATTAACCGATTATTGACCGATTAAACCAAATCCTCGGTTAATTAATCGAGCGATTAAACGATTAAAGCAAAAGCCCGATTAAATGAATACCATAATAAGGAGGCATTGGGAACTAATATGGAAGTACTGATCAGAAATTTTTGTAGTTAGTGTTAAAATGGATTCATGCACAGTGTTTAAAAAACTAGAGAAAAGCACAAAATACTATAGCTAAAAAATGTTAAAAACTTGTAGATTATCATTTACCATAACTACCGCTACCGTCACATTTTGGTAGCGGCAATTGTATAGGGTGGCGCAGAATGAGCTATGTGTTTTGAATTCTTTATAACTTTTTTAGTTATTATTCGTTCTTTGTTTTTTTCAGCATTTTGTAAAGAAGACTTGGGGAATTAATTATGAATAATTACACGATCGAACAACGTACAAAAACAATTGAATTTTATTTTTCAAACCAACAGTTGACACAGCGTGCATATCATCACAATTTGGTAATGTTCATGGGAATAAAAAAAATTATTCCCTAAAATTTATTACCTTAAGATTCGCGATAATTGTGATAATTATTTGCTTACCACTTCACACATGTTTGTTCTACTTTTTTTTTTTTTTTTTGTACTGACCATTTTGTTAAAAAAAGAAATCTCAAACTTTAAAAATTTGATGTCTAAAATGTAATAAAAAGAAGTGGAAAGTTTAACTTTTTAAACATGAAAATAGTGTATGTTTTTAGTCCTGTAGTGTTGTTGTTATTTATATACAAAGCAAGCAAATCGCTTTTAAAGAAGACTATAATCTCTGCAATATAGTGCAGTACCCAACTGCTTATGAGATGCAGCAATATATAATTATTTAAGCATTCGACAGTCTTAAACATTAAGCAATCAAGCAACAAGAGAGTTTGGTTAACGGCAATTTTCAGTAGAAGAGAAGAGAGAAATCCTCTCTGTGATGAGTACCTGTAATTTAACATATATCAAGGGAAATATTTTTCCCTTCTACAAAAATCGTTATCGATTGTTCAATTTTTATTGAATCGATATTTTCTTAACTGAATGTCAAAATAAAACTTATGTCCATGGCAGCAAATGTGTTTCTGAACGAATAATAAAAAAAAGATCTGTCAAACTTTATTGCGCCAAAACCAACACATTCGCGGGCTGAATTAATAATATCTTGAAAGTGTTTTGGACTTGAGAAAATAAAATAACTGTATTTTGGCACGTGTTTTATATTATTTGGTAAGTATAATTTTTTATAAAAATACAGTAAACTACAGAATATAAGCACAAGTACCTAAAAATTGCAAATCATCTAAAGGGAAATATTTGTCCCTCTGGTCCATATCTGGTGTATTCGTTGTAGTATTATTATATGTAGTGCTTTATGATAATGTATGATTTTCTTGTATTTTTATATAATTTACCTTCATGTTTTTTACAGAATTGACTAAGAGATTGTGCAGAGCATTTCATATCCAAGATGAAGAAAGTTTGCAGTTACTTATGGCGGATAATAGTGACGCAGAAGATGACTTACAGTTAGACGAAGAAGACCAGCAGTTCATAGCCCAAGATATAAAAAATAGAACCGATATTGTTGAAATTTAAGATTCTTTTCAAGAACCGACAAATCAACCCACATTAACCACCCGTTCAGGTACTTCAGAGACTATTCCTATTTTCAGTATCGAGTAGAAGGTCCACTTTTGAGCAGCCTCGAGTATCGCCAACATGTAGCACGAGGCTTAATAAATAATTTTACAAGTAGACAGCGGTCAAGGCTCACTTTAGTCTCCTCTGAAAAGCTTCGCATTGGAAATAAACGCAATTTGCCAGCATACAACATGGAAAAGGCGATAAAACTGAAGCGATGCGTAAATTGTGCAAAACGACGTATAAAAAATAGGACACATAATAAATGTGTTATGTGCAATGTCCACTTGTGCTTCACAAGTAATCGAAATTGTTTCGTAGAATACCATAACTAACTATTTATTATACTTTTCTGATAATTTTTATTATGTTTTTTCTATTACACAGCAATAAATAAAATACCGATATAATAAACCTAACACTTCGTTTATTTACTTTTATAATCCATAGGGAAAAATATTTCCCATGAAATTATAGGAAACCTATACACCCCGCTATATTTTGCTGGTGATAATCTCTTACTTTACACCCACAATAATAAAATATTGTGTTGTATTGGCATTTTTAGCCTTGGATATCTTAAATTTAGCTTCTTAATAGTTTTTAAAATGACGTTTCTGTTTTTACTAAATCTCAGTTGCCATTTTACTTTTACTGTTTTTTTATTGGTAAAAATTTTTTCAATTGCAAATATTGTAATCGTTTTCTTGAGTAAAAGCTTTGTGTGTTTTTCCAACCGTTTTTTTTTTTCAATATGTTCTTAAAGCAAAATACCTGGTTTACAATTTTCAATTTCTTGTTTCAATATGCATGAATTATATACATTCTACTTAAAAAAAAATATGTCTGATGTCTGACGGAATGTGTTTGAAATTGGAAAAAGCGTACAACTTAAGAAAATAAAATATTGTATTGAATTGCATACGAATCGTTGTATATATTTTTTATCTGTATTTTATATATTGTGTTACAATTTGTTTAAAAGAAGTATTTTGTTTATTTATCGTTTCTTTATACAGAAAAAATCTTAAGAACAATTGAAATGCGAGGGTGGATTATGGAAGTTGGATTTGAATTTGAAGAACTTTTAAACAGATATAGAATAAAATTAGTTTAAACAATCTAATTAAGCCTAGAAACTTAAACTAGGCAAGTACCAGGCTTCCTCTTAGGGATTGTTTGTATACGACGGGAGTTAATAGCCCAAAAATATTAAAAATTGTCTTTCGATTTTATAAATACTCCCTGGAGACTGGTTTTATGCATTTGGAGGAGTGCCTACCCTTTGCTGTTGCATCCTCGTTGAATATAAAAAACGCAGCCAAAATCTTAATTTTGTTAGAATTGCCAGGCTACTGGAAGCAATTAATATCTCTTTAATAAATCCCGGAAAGGCAGTGCCTAAAACGGTACCTCGAGCACCTTTGATCTCAGAAACTAAAAATTAGATCATTAATTACCAACCCTACACCTTCTGCATTATTTGTTTGTATCTAGAAGAGCATGCTCTTTTTGTAAATACACCGTCTAATAGTACGACTGCAATCAGTCCCCTACAAAATTCATATTCGCTCCGATCTTCTCTTAGAAATTGCATGAATATAAAGGAACACCTACCACTTGAGGTTGCACGTTGGTACACAGAAAAAATTAAAAATTGTCTCTAGTTACCAAATTCATAGAATCAAGCAAACAGTTTGTTTATTTTGCAACTATTACCAAAATGATTATATTTGGATTGTTCATGGAAAGCTGGTTATCAGGTTAAATGGTTATTAAGTTATATTCACAATAACAAAATACATTTATTAAATTTTTTTTTAGATAGATTTTGTTGCTGTTAATATAACCACATAACCATATAACCTGATAATCAACCTTACGTGAACAAACCAATTGCTTACAAAAAATTGTAAAAATTTAAAATTGTGAATATTTTTTATTTCAATAAATGATATTTTAAATTTTAATTAAAAAAATGGTCAAAAAACTTTGCTGTTTCAAATACTGTGTTAATTGATTTAATTAAATATAGCTCAGGATTTGACAATTCCCCACAACAATTCTACAAATTGAAATTCTCTGCGGGAAATTTGTATCAATTGGTCCAAAAGCACATTTCCCGTGACCAGTGTACACAATATTATCATAAAAAGGAACGAATCGTGATATGTGAAAACCAGACATATCACTTAACTGGTGATAACGTGCTTAAAGTGTAGAAGGTCCACACTATTCACAAAACTAGATTTTGTTCGGGTAGTGGCTGATTTTTTCTGGTTCTATTACTTTATATGAAGGGGATTATCATGGTGTTGGCCCAGGATGTGGTAAATGATATATATTTGGCTCTTTATGATGCGTCACATAGTGAAAGCAACCGAACTTGTCCTGTCTTGGATAAGAAAGAAATTGTTGTCATATTTTTTGCGACAGGTATAAGTATATTAAACGAAATTTAATGTGTCGATTTAGGTTATTTCTGTGACCTGTTACAAAGTATCGAAAATGTGCTAATTAACCCCCTGCTAGGACATCGCCAAGGCTAAAGTGACAAGTCCTCTTCATATAAAGTGTTTGAACTAGAATCCATCCCTTCCCCTTTAAAACTATCACGTGTCAAGTTTGGTGTTAGTTCCCTTTCCCATAGGGTTATTTTATTTTAAGCGAAAAAACTAATTAAGATTTTTTGGTATTTAATTAATATTTTAATTAAAAATTTATTACAAAACAACTAAAATGTTAGTTAAATCAAAATCATATTTTTAATTTTCATTCAACTAAAAAATTATTAATACAAGTATCACATTAATTAAATTGATAAACTTTTTAAACAATTTTTTTAATTGATAAAGAACCACAGATAATTTTTTCTGTATGGGATAGACATAGATGTAGCCAAAACCTTAAGCTTACTTAGGCTGAATTTTTGAGATCGCAGTTAAACTAGGTTTAGTTTATCTGAAAATAGATTTGTGCCGCCATTACTAAGTTTGCATTCAATATTTTGATGGAACAGCTAGGATTTGCATAAAATGTTGGTCTTTAATGAAATTATATAAAAAAAATCACATTTGGCCGGAAAAATCCGAGTCTCAGAGTACGTAAAACTAAGTTCAATCTTAATCCACATCTTAAAAACCCGTCCTTAGTGTTTAAATTCGCAAACCTTCATAAGATTTCAGCTAATTAAAGTAATATGGAAACTTGTATCCATCAAAGCTAAAAATAAGCTTTCCAATTACCCAACTTCTTTCTGGCTGATTCATCTGGAGAAACACCTACCTCTTGGATATTTTTCCACCAGACCACGTCCGACTACGGGTATCCTTTTGAAGCTGCTTTAACAATGAATATTAGCTATAACTTATATATGTATGTACAATAACTTATATAGATTTTTCAGCGCTATTTTAAGAGCACCGTAGAGAAAGGCAATAATAAGGGTAAGTACCATCTGACTAATAGACCCTATAGCTACTTGATAATGGTCCTTCACAGAATATGTGATACACTGATAGAAAAGGTGTCACAACCCTGATGTATTTTGACATCAGCACTATGACAAGTGTCTTCCTTTTTGACCCTATGACACTGTGATGTCAGCCTTTATATCACTTGGCCAAATTGTCATCAGGGTCAAAAATGTAAATTATTTCATCGATGGGATAACACACTGGCATAATAAAAATTATGATTTGGAATCGGTTTTATAAGGCATGTCATCAGTGTGATGACAAACTGTCATCAAATTGAATCGTTGTAATTGACCTTAAGTCAAATTGAGAGAATATCATTATTTATTAACCCGTTACGCATGTTGGTTTCTCTTTTGTTGTATTCTGCCCTTTGTTAAAATTATAACTCTAAATTATAAGACACCAGCAGCATACCCCATATGGTTTTCGTAATAGATCTACTTAAAAAATTTTATATATTTAAATAATTAAAAAAAAAATAGAATATGGGAATTTTTGCTTCTAATTTTACAATTTATGCATGAAAATAATGTTAATAATATATTAGGACATGATTTTTTATATCTTCGCACTGATGACAGTTTGTCGTTGCACTGATGACAGTTTGTCATTGCACTGATGACAGTTTATCAAAGCACTGATGACATGATATATTATGCCATGGCACTGATGACAGTTTGTCATTGCACTGATGACAGTTTGTCATTGCACTGATGACAGCTTGTCATCACACTGATGACATAGTGTATTATGTCATCGCACTGGGGACAGTTTGTAATCGCACTGATGCCAGTTTGTCTGTACTGCTGCCAAAATACATCAGCGATATATGCCATTTCTATCAGTGTACACAAATTGTGGCGTCGAATTGATGTCACTTGAGCCATAGCATAGATCACGCATAAAATATGTCAAAATGTTAGGATGACGTTCGTCATTAGATTGATGTCATTGTTTGCCCCATTAATGCCATTTGTAATAACATTGATGTCACAATTCTAATGTTGGAGCATCTTCAATATGAAGACGCATTTTTCTATGAGTGTAGCTATTGCTTATACCAAAATCGGAAAAAGTATATCTTAAAGATGTCGGTTTAGGGACTAATGTTTGCCCACATTCTAGGACGAAGCTTGTAACGGCTTTTTCTGTAGGATGCTGCTACTCAGGGCAGGTTAAAGATTTACCACTCTTTATATACCAGTATTACCTCGATTCTAAGACTACGAGCTTTCAAGATGTTCGAATTGTATTTAGTATGATTTACACGTACCGTAACGAAGACCAAAACGATTGTTAAGCATATATTTGTCAATTTTCCACCCCTCGTATGTACATTTTTATTCACACATACACATATAAATATCAAATTAGTAACTTTTTTACTTGAACGCCTTTTCTTAAGTTTCTTATTCCGATATTTGAATACAAAACTCTTCTTCTTTTGCTGCAACAATTTCTTTTGCTTTTTTATATTGTTCAATAAATTGTATTATATTTCCAACTCCCGGTATATAAAAGTTTTAATAAAATAAAACGAAGAGAAACTATTGTAAAGTGCAGGAAAATTGGTATATATTGATAAGCAAAATAAAATGATTGGAAATATAGTTTAGAGGCGTATTAGAGAACTATTCAAATGTTTTTCTTCTTTATATTTGTTCAAAATTGTTCGCATCATTTTATTGCAAAAAGAAAGTTCTAGCAAAAAGATGCCAATTTATTTAAACTAATTTTGTTACGTATTTAAATAATGCCAAATAGTTTTTCATAGAAAGCAAATTTAATATTCTTGTTCAAAAGAAAGGGAAGACTAAAGTTTAACTTACCTTCTCTTTTTTCTTGAAAGTAGATTCAAGTCACAGGAGACAAATTGTTATAAATCCACAAATATTGAAGGGAAAATTTCTGAAAAAGAACACAAAATTTTTTATACTTGTAGCAAATTTTAAAGAATTATAAATTGAAGTTTTTGATATTTTTATTAGGCTTAAGTTCATTAAATTAAATTTTCATTAAATTATTTTTATTGAAGGAAGGAACTTACAACATAAAATGATTTAAAAAGAATGATAAATTTATTTTCGTTTCGTTGATCTTTTACAATTGAGGGAAAAACAAATTTTTATATATTTTTGGCATGTAAGTTTAAGGAGATGGAATCGTTTAAACTCAAGGCTCTATTCATGTTGATCTAAGCGAATTAGAGAGAGGCAACTCCTTCATATCGGCTGTCAACGGCTTTTTGTTAACCAATGGAAAAGCTACATTTATCCCTGTCTAATTTTTTCTAAGGAATCATTGTAAAATAAAAACAAAATATTAATCATACGTATTTCGTATGGTTTTTCTACTCACAGTGATGTTATACACTTTTTTGAAAAGTCCTAAAGCAGCCTGAAAAAGTTCCTATTTCTCCCTACGCGTTAAAAAAATTGTCTCTACAAAAATCCCTACAACTTTTCTGATGATAATATAGCAATAAAATTAAAACAATTAGTATTAATGTACAATGTACATTAATACAAATTTTTTACACTGTACATATTTGTTATCTATTTTTTTTTTTTTTTTTTTTTTAAGAAAAATCTGCAAGGAGAACATCTGTCAAATTACTTGGTTACGTATGAGTATTATTTAATTCCAATTTATTAACATGCATACGCCCTGTGGTACAACTATTAAATCAAACTTTTAAAAAAGCAATAAGCGAAAATATTAGACTTTTTGTAAGAGTAGGGCTTTTTCTAAAGAAAGTCATGTAAACTAGGCTTTTTTCTAAAATTCTTGGCTGGTTGTAGAATTCAATCACTGTTTGTAAACAAAAAATTATATATATTACTCTAAATTTCTTGAAAAATATGGGAAAGTTTACGGACTTTTGAAAAAGTTACTTTTCTTAGGAAATAGTCACTTTTAGTGAAAAAAATTCACTTTTTGTGAAAAAACAGACACTTTTAGTAAACAAAATATGACTTATTGTGAAAAAAGTCACGCCTCAAAGAGTTTATGCACGATCAACATAATCAGAGAAGACTAACAGTCGATGCATTTGTAATGGAAAATGAAGACAAAAGAGCAACGGTTATATCATAAATGCCAACAATACACCCCGATCATTCAATATACGAACAGGCAACACATTTTGTTCACTAAAAGCGTATTTCTCATACACTTAGACTCGATTGGGGCACTTTAAATGGCTCAAAATGGGATTTTTCAAAATTTGAACTTTGGGTCAAAATAAGGCACATCAGAATTCATTTTAGATTTTGATCGCTAAAATACAATTTTTCTTGTCGTTGGGCGATTATATCGTCCCGCCCTAATTTATTAATTTTAATGGCTGTTTTTTTCAGGGCTGATGTTGAATGTGAACTTCAAGTTTTTTTCTGCATTTCATTTGAAATTTCTGAACTTCAGACTAACTCAATTTGAGCCATGGAAAGATACATAATCGAGCAACGCGTTAAAGTTATTTAGGCTTATTATGATAATGGTCGTTCAAATTAAAATGCATGTCGTCAATTTTCGAAGAAACTCATCTTCAGTGATCAGGCGCATTTTCACCTCAGTTGATTCCTCAATAAGCACAATTGCCGCTTTTGGTCGGTCCGGCAGCTACTGTGAATGGTGTTCGCTATCGTGAGATGATAACGAACTTTTTATGGCCCGAATTGGAAGATATGGATGTGGACGATATGTGGTTTCAACAGGACGGTGCCACTTGCCACACAGCTAACGAAACAATGGCTCTTTTGCGCGACAAATTCAATGGCCGTATTATCTAACGTGGTGGCGATGTCAACTGGCCGCTAAGATCATGTGATTTGAGTTATTTGGAGTTATTTGAAAGAAAAGGTGTACATCGATAAGCCAGCAACAATTCAAAAGCTAAAGGATGAGAAAATTCGTCACATTAACGGCATTGAACCTCAATTATTGCTCAGCGTCATCGAAAAATTGGAACATCGGATGGAGGTGTGCCGCCGAGGTCGCGGCGGCCATTTGGCCCATATTTTGTTCCATACATAATTGAACCATACCAATATTATCATAACACAGTACAACACATGATTTCGGAACTCAATTCTAATAATTGTTTATGAAAGAAGACCCAAAAAGAAGAACTTCTGCATCATTAGTTTGGTCAAGGTACATCAAATAATAATTTAAAAATTAATTTGAAGTTAGTCAGTATCGTATATGGAATTTAATGGACAACAACTTGCTGTATAATTTTGAAAAAATCAATATATCCATGACGTTAAAATTACATTTCTTGCATTTCCACCTTGAAACCTTTTTGGCACAATTACCTCAGGAATCGAACGAACAAGGAGAGAGGTTCCACCAGGTGACCATGCCAATGGAAAAGCAATTCAAAGGCAAAAAATTGGTTGCATTGCTTGCGGAGGTTTGTTGGTGGAGTTCTAAAATTATGCAGTTTGAAATTTGTGGACACACTGAACAAAACATGCCCTTGAATATTACGTCTATCTCGGATGATGATGCAAACTCAGAACATGAATATGAACAACCTACGAAGAAAATAAGGTCATCAGAACCACAAGCGTCAACTTCAACGAGGATGGATAGTGACAATAATTGTAAATGTTCTAAATTTTTTTTCCATGCATAGATAACATATAAAAATCGTATATTTTCTGTGTAAGAATATCTGTAATATTCATCGGAATGTTTATTTTCATGCAAAATAAAGAATCAATAAAAAAGTAATCAATGTTTTTTCCAAAGGATTTTTTATGAATTAAAAATCAAAAATTTCAATTTTTTGGGCAAAAAATATTATTTTTTTCTCCACACATTTATTTACAACTGCGAAACTATTGCTTATGTAGCGAAACGTTGTTTGAAAAGATTGAAGGCATTGTAATTCTTAATTTTCTTAAAGTTGTTTCAGCTTATTCGGACTAGTGGACTCGAGTTATATATATATATATATTGATTCCTATGGTTCCAAGTTGGAACAAAGGGCCGAGTTATGACTCGAGTTATGACAAAGAAAAAAGCCTAAAACGTGACAAATTCACGTATACGATAGTTAGTAAGTTTTTTTAAATGATTATTTAATTAATTTTAATTTTTAAATTATTTTTTGATGTTCGTTGACCAAACTAATGATGCAGAAGTTCTTCGGGTCTAATTTCCTTTGGGTCTTATTTCCTAAACAATTATCAGAATTGAGTCCCGAATCAATCACCTGAAAAATGTTGTACTGAGTAATAAAAAGAAATGGCAATGATTTCCTAAATAATTTGTGTTTTATGCAAAATCAATATCGGCCCTTTATTTAAATATATTCCCAGCTAGGATTTGGGTAATAAGTTTTTATAATAATAAAGATCGCTGTTGATGATTAAAACTGATTTATTGCTTGAGCGATTGAAAATAGAATCGCATTTAAAAAAAATATTTAAGCTAAAAAATAATAATTATTTCAAATTTATTAATAGTTAGGAGTTCTCAAGAAGTCTTAAATATGTGGACCATCCGTTTATTTAAATAAAAATTAAGTTGGAAATGCCAACTGTACCCGGGTACCTACCCATTCACATAAGGGTTAAAATTTGCAAGAAAGCAAAGAAACTTAAAGACACTTAACTTTTACTGTTTACAGCTAAATACAATTTTTTTTAAGAGAAAAAATAAAAGTTAAGCTGACTATCACTTCCATTCTTGTCAAGAAATTGCAATAAACAATTTTTACAGATTTTTGCAGTTTCCTAGACTCAGTCGAAAATTTGTTCAAGTTTTTTTTTATATTCACCTTCACGTGTTAGTTTCTTTAGTTAGTTCTTAAATTAATTTTCACTTAAAGGGCGTGGAAATGTCGCTTTTTTCACCCTCCAAACACTCGAATTCAACGCACTACGAGTACTTAACCTTTTTCTTATTTATTTTTATCCTGCTCCTTTACAATTGTCTTTTATTTCATAAAAAAAAAAAAAAACTTTTTTTGTATTATTTCTTTTCAGTTTTTCAATTTTGTAATACAAACAATCACTTTACCACCTTTTAACTCACGTTTTTAATTTTTTTTTTAATCGTGCCAGAAAAAATATAGCAATACATTGAAATGTGGACTTTTATTATACCCTCAAGTCTAAAGTCTAGATAAGATTACATGAAAAAAATTCGAAAAAATGAAACAAATATAACAAGACAATATCAATTTACACCATGAGTAGTATACAATATACTTAAAAAAAAATAGAAAAAAAGAAATATATAGTGAGATCCACAAAACAGAATAAAAAAAAAAATCCAACAATATGCGTGTCTGAACAACACACTTAAATACAAAATCTTTAAACACACACACACACAGACAAAAAAACAAGAGTCACTGCACTAAATTGCAACTTTGTAAATATAAATAGAAATAAGAGTATGTCTGTTGTTGTGACGTTATTGTTGTTGCTACTATTGTTGTTAGATGACGCCAAGATATGACAACAAACAACACAATGACAATATCAGCAATTCTTAGTTCTAACAACAGCAACAACGAACTCTTATAAAAATACGTGTGCTTGTATGACACAACATTTAAGAGATTTTGTACAAAGGAAATAAGATTTTCGAGCAAAAAAAAAGGAAACATGTGTGTAGTTGATAATAAAAACTACTTTACATGTGTGTTTGTGTGCAGTAAGTTATAATTGTATTGCTGTTTGTGTAGAGTGTTGTTACCAACACAACCGTCTTAACTAACGATTTCAAAAAGGGAGTCCGTTACAAAATATGAATCAGAAATTTGATGGTTCAATTTATTGCAACCAAACTTTAGCCTGTATCAAGGGTAAAACTGAACCCATGATCCGACATCATTAACCCATCCATCGCCTCACTGGTCTCACTAATAATCAATGAAAAAACGCAGAAGTTGCCATTGATTGTTTTCTAAATATGAATGAATGTATCCTGAAAATAATACAACTAGTCGATACACGCATGTAAAATATAGCCCATAAGGGACTAGGACTAGTTCAAAGGCAACCCAAATGTATCTAAAAAAAATGGTCTCCGTAAGATTAAGATGGACCATATAACCCAGCTCTGCATTACTATCTAACCCAGCTCTGCGGAGTAGTCTTAAAACTACTCCATGTTCATACATACTCCCAGTGGATAAGTTTTGAAACTACTCCATGGTATACTCCACAGGATTCGTTTTGAAATCGTTTAAAAACAAAAACGTATGGTTTCAAAACGAAAAAAATATCGTTTTGCTTAAAATTATATTTTAACAATGACATGATCTATGATTGCATTAAATTGGACCATGTTGTAAGTAGTCCATTTTATCTAAAATGGATCAAGTGAACTAGACCATCAGAGAATATGACAATTCGTCTGTTTGCACGTTTTCGATAAGAAAGCGATTCCTTTGACTCTTCTCGAACTGTGATATCGATTTACATGAGCACCTGCACAATAGTCTTATCTTATGCTAAATCTCAACCACATGGTGAGTAAATATTAAGCACATACAAGATGCCCCTGTGTGTCCTAGGCTAACACACACACACACACACACCGGTCTTAGTTAAGTGTATAATCCGGTAGAACTATACACTTAACCCCTTGTTTAGGAGCTGGAACTATCTAGCCTCCGCTGCTTAACGAAAAGCCAGCAGCTTCTGATGAATAGCAACATGCAGATGAACCATCCTCACAAATCAAACCACTCTACTGATTCTTATTGCAATTAAGGAACATAATACCCGCGTATCTTTGGGTCTTAACCACAGCCATCACGTGTTCTCCATCTGCTAAATTCTTTTGGGAAAACACTCTTTGTCAAAAAGCATTATTCTGCTCAGAAAATACTCTATGTAAGAAGTCAATGCTCTACACCACTTCACACACCAAGGAACGAAAACATAGACTCTACTCTATACTAAAAAGACTACAAATTCCTCAAAACAACACCAACGCACAGCACTCTCACTTTACAAATAATGTATTTATTACAGATCTTATCCTAAAGTTGCTATCGGAAAATTCAGGGCACCACGTGTTCTGTTTTCTCTTTTATTGCGTACATGTGCACACACATTGTAGAGAATTAAACAAAATTAACAACAATATTTGTAGAATGCATACAGCGCATACAGTCGCAACATTTAATAGTATAGATTGTCTATCGCAGTCTTAAAGCCAACGACACCTTAAATCAAGAAAAATACTCACTCCATAAAAAGCCATATATTTCGGCAAAAAGCATTCTCTTTACAAAAGGGTGTATGCAAAAGGATAACTAAACTAATAGTCTGAGCAGTGATGTGTCCCCACGAGCTACTGACTCCCTTGGTACCAGATAACCACAAATATTCTGGTGAATACCCCAGACTTATGGAATCGGAAAACTTCAAAAGCCCTTGATTGTTCGATTGTTTAGCACAATCTTGGCATGCATCACCAATTTTACCCAGTGGATCTTACACTAAAGCATATAAATAGACTCTTTCATGAGCTTTTACAACACCCCTTAAGAGGCACAGCACATCCCCCGGGAGGACCCTTCGCAAAATAAAATGAAGAAACTGATCAACGCATGGAAGAAAGTGTACAGTGTTTGAGGTCTTGCTATTTTTATGGCAATACTGTGTAAATAAATTTATACTTTGGGTTAACAAAAATTGAATTGAATTTCAGAAGAAAAAATATTTTAAACTGAAGTCAGAAAGAAAATTTTTATTTTAGAGAGAAAAAAGGAAAAAAAAGTTGATTGAAGAGAACAGTCGTTTGGTTTTAAGATCAAAACGGAATACATATTTTCCTGTTTGGGAAGTTAATCCTTATGCAAGTTATTTTCAGTAAATGATATTTTCAATTTTAACTAAAAAAAATATCAAAAAACTTTGCCATTTCAAACAATGTGTTAAATTATTTAACTAAAATATTGACAATTCCCAACAACAATTCTACATGTTTAAAATATTTTATTTTAAATGAAAAAATCAATTAATATTTTTTTGATATATAAATAATATTTTAATTGAAAATTTATTTCAAAACGTATAGATATTAATTAAATCAAAATTATATTTTTAATGTTCTTTCAACTAAAAAAATTATTGATTCAATTAACACATTAATTAAATTTAAATACTTTTTAAACCTTTTTTTTAATTAATAAAAAACTTTTTCTGTGTACATTTTTGATCGAAAAAACGAAAGGAAAGTATGTGGAATACTTTAAAAAGAAATGAGATAGAAGAAGAAACAAAATTGCTGCTGCCATTGTGAACGAAGCTTTAAACTTTAAAGCGAACTTTTCGCACAACTTTATTCTGATTCTCAAAAACAGTTTTTATATCGGTTAATTGTAAATTAATTCTATCAAATTTATCATATTTGAACTGCAGTTAATGAACAATATTATTCAAAATTCAGCAAAATTAGAATCTCATTCTGGAGAATCATTTTGAGTCAATAGGCTCAAGCTAAACTGATTTCGGAAGAAGGCTTTACATATTTTTAAAATAAATCTATTTTTTTTAACCGATTTTAAGATACGTGCCATATATGGTCTAAACAAAATTTAAGTTTTAAATTGATTTTAAGTCGCTCAGCGCTCAAAAAATTATTTTACCAAAGCCCAAAGAAAATTAAAAACATTTACTTAATGTTCTTAAAAATGAGAGCAACTTTTTTTCATAAAAATTTAGTGGTTTCACAAAACTGCTAGAACAAATAAATTTTCCCTTTTCAATGCAGAGTCGCAAATTAACATACACTCTCCCACCATTGCGGAAGCGGAAGTTAAAGCTTAAATAATACACAACACATATTTGTATTTGCTGCAGACTAAGATCTGTGTAAATGTGTTAGTGTATTTGTGTTTTAAAGACACAATACAAATAATGTCTCTGAGTGGAGTTTTTAGTCTAAATAAAATGCTTTATCTTTTATTCGTATTTATGCTATAAAGCAATAATGTGGAGGTATGTGTGTGTATGCGTATAATTGTCTGCATGTGTAAGTGTTTATTTTCACAATGCTTTTGTTTTTGGAATTTTTATAATTTTGCGAATAATTTTTTAGTGAAATTTTTTCTTTTTTTTTTGTATTTATGTGTGTGGTATTTGTAATGTAGCAAAAAATGTCTCTATTTCCGCAGTATTATGCAGAAAATGTGAACGTTGG
Organism: Pollenia amentaria; assembly: GCA_943735925.1. Lineage (NCBI taxonomy): Eukaryota > Metazoa > Arthropoda > Insecta > Diptera > Polleniidae > Pollenia > Pollenia amentaria. Next base: position 35,059,267 of record OX031009.1, read on the forward strand.
TTGCTTTAAGCACACAAAATATTTCAATTATTTTCTTGGTTGGCTTCTATGCTAAAACAAAGCATATTTTTAGGCGACATTTATAAATACAAAATAAAGCATAGTTTAAATTAAAGTGAAATTAAAAAAGGAAGAAATTATTAAATTTGTAAATTATTTATTTTTAAATCTTTAAACTTTTGCCATTAAATTTCCATTTATAAATTAACAGTTGTTATCTAAACATTTCCTTTACGTATATAAATTTTTGCTTTTCATATATTTTCATCTCTATTTTTTTATTTTTTTTTCAACAGACAGTAAAACACGCCCTTAGGGTTGTTCCTTCAACTTGTTGTATTGTTGTTGAAATTTCTATCATTTCATGTTTTCTGCGATTCCATTTTGTTGAAAGAATGAAATAAAATACTAGAATTGCGTTTTTTTCATAACAATTTAAGCACGCGTGCCAAGAATTAGTAACCACAAAGTCACATTTTAAGACTTCCGTTATTTAAGTGTTCAACTTAATGTGAATGAAAGGAAAGGTCAAATAGTTTCCAGAAAATAAATTTAAAGATGGATTTAAAAAAGGTTTGAATACAACTTTGTAGCCTTAATGGGCAATGTATATGTCATGAGATTTATAGCCAAAAAATCGTAGCAATAAAAAAAATTAATAGAATTATTGAATGTTATTAGTAAAATTGCATATAGAACTTCCCCAATACATTAAGCGAAAAAAACAAGAAGAAGAACTTTTCTTGCAAAACAGTTTTCTGCATAATTTCGGCCCAAAATTCTAAAATCTTACATATTTTTTTAAGAATATTTCGCCTATTAATTTTAAGTCAACACCCTGTTTTATAGCAGTCAGATCCAGAGAGGAAGCATTCAGAAATTGGCGTGTCAATAAAACCGCTGACACTGAATTGCTACGCAAAATGGCAAGGTCGTCGTGTGCCAAAGTGCTAAGACGGGAAAAAACTCTTCAAGAGCAACGTCTTCGTGCTGAAGTTCTTACTGCTTCCCGGGGCAGTAAAAGCTTCTGGTCATTCGTTAAAAGAGTAAGGGTTAATGCTAGTTCTTCAATACCAACTCTTTTAAAGGATGGCCAAACATTCACGAACCTGGTTGATAAGGCTAATTGTTTTGCCGAATTATTCGCAAATAATTCTAACTTACCAGATAGCAATCAACCACTACCCGAACTCGAAAAAGTATCCGTTACTATGCCTAAAATATTTTTTCGGGCTCGAGCTGTTAAAAAGGTTCTTGCGGATCTCGACATAAACAAGTCTCCTGGCCCGGATGGTATACATGCACTGGTCTTGAAGCAGTGCTCTTCGACGCTAGCTCGTCCCTTAGCAAATCTTTTCAGCACTCTATACCATGCTGGTGAATTTCCCGTCTGCTGGAAAGTTGCTAATGTAACGCCAATTCCTAAAAAAGGAGTGGCTAATAACCCTGAAAATTACCGCCCAATTGCAATTTGTTCGGCACTTTCCAAAGTTATGGAGAGTATGGTAAATCACCATCTTGTAAAATTTTTAGAGTCTAATTACCTACTAAGCGACCGCCAGTATGGCTTTCGTAGAGGTCGTTCTACTGGAGACCTACTGGCCCTGTTATCAGAAAAATTGTGTCGTTCCATTCACCATTTTGGCGAAAGTAAGGTAATTGCTTTAGATATTTCCAAGGCGTTTGACAGAGTCTGGCATGGTGCACTCTTGTCTAAACTTGCTGCATTTGGTGTCGGTGATAATTTCTCTCGATTTATATCGAGCTTTCTCAGAGATCGCACTATACGGGTTGTTATAGATGGGGTTTCATCAAACGAGTTCAAGATTCATTCGGGGGTACCGCAAGGCTCCGTTCTTTCTCCTACTCTATTTCTTATTTTTCTAAATGACCTCTTATGTCAAACTTCCAACCCTATCTATTCTTTTGCAGATGACAGAAACCTTTGCCATTCGTATTCATTCGGTTACAGACCAGGCGTGTCCGATGTTTGTGCTATGAGACAGAACATGAATGATACGCTTGGCCGTGACCTAGACATAATCTCAGAATGGGGTCGTGCGAATAGGGTCGAATTTAATGCCCGAAAGACCCAGTGTTGCGTACTAACGCATAAACGCGCGACGGATCAAGGTGCCTCATCTGTATGTATGGGTGGTATAAATATTGAGGAAACAGAATCTCTTGATGTTCTGGGCATGAGGATACAATGTGATGTCCGATGGACAGAACATATATTCAAGGTGTCGAAAGAAGCATTCAAGTGCCTCGGTTTTTTGAAACGGTGTAAGATATACTTCACTCCATCTGATCTCCTTACTATTTATACCACCTATATCCGACCGCGAATGGAATACAACTCTCATGTGTGGGCCGGTGCTTCAAAGTCTATTTTGGAGCTTCTCGACCGCGTGCAGGAGAGGGCGAAGGTTCTCATTGGCGACAGTAGGGTATCCAATTCTATTGACTCCCTTGAGCACCGTCGCAATGTGGGTTGTACTTGCCTATTTTATCGTTACTACAACGGGATGTGTTCTGATGAAATTAGGGATTTGGTTCCCGAAACCCATAGCTTTCTTCGTAATACACGTTTTTCCTCAAGAGCACATCCTTTTGTGGTCGATTGGCCGGTGAATCGTACAACGCATTACAGGGAAAATTCGTTTTTTGGCCGGACTGTTCGTATGTGGAATAACCTCACTTACAACATGAAAAAGTTCAAGTCGAATGTTCACAAACACTACTCCCTCTTTCCTTCTTCCCATAACCTATTTTCCTAGTTCCAACACAATGCATTGCATTAGTAGGGGTCATCCCCTGAGTGCTGGTCCCAACAAAAAAAAAAAAAAAAAAAAAATAAGTTTGGTATGAAATACTTAAAGATTAGTTTCAAAAATAGTTCCTAGTAGGTGTTTGGTATGAATTACTTAAAGATTAGTACAAAAAATAAATCCATTTTAGTCCATTAATTTTACATTTTACAAAAATCGTCATTGTAAAAAACACTAAGTTTTTTTTTAGTTTTTTGGTTTATTTGGTTTTTGTTTCTAAATAAATTATATAAAGATTTTATTTGGAATTTATTCACTGAAAAATTAAATTAAGCTTAATGATTTTTTTTTATTCATTCTTTTCAACCATTCATCTCCAAAAATGTTCTAGGCGTTACTCTTTCAGCTTAATATTTCGTTTAATTAAGTCCCAGGTGAATTCATTGGTTTAAAATTTAAAATTCCTTTAAATGATTTATATTTTGTAAAATTAATTTCTCTAAAATTTTTAACCCCGTATTCATAAACGATTGTTAAATTTAATAAACGTTTAGTAAGCAATATTTTTGTATAAAATTTGTTTTTTAAGTTTTATATATTTTTATGAATACGGGCATTAATGTTTTATTTTTCTCATAAAAAATTATTCCCTGAATTTATTTTTATACAAAACTTTAATTACGGTCATTATTTAAATTAAATTTTCTTAAGGGATAAATGATGTTATTTTGTAACTCACTTGACTGTTCGTTTAGAAATTGTTCATATACAATTTTTGGAAGTTTTTTACATCTCTATGGAAATTTTTCGTAAGTCAGGTGAAGTATTATACAAAATTTTAGTGTATATTTAAAATATCTTAAATTGCGTAAAGACATTTCTCATTCCATAGAAATAAATCCATCTGGGAATTCATTGTTTGGAAAGTAAAGCTAAAGAAATAAGAAAATACTGTATTCTATAGGAATTGAATTGCGGGATTAATTCTTATATATTAAATTATTAATATAATTCCGTAATGAGAATAAAGGAAATTATTCCTTAGAAAAAATGTAAAATTCAAAATCTATACATATTAGGGCGGGTCGATTTTTTTTTTAAAAATCGTATAGCAAAAACGTAAACTACATCAAATTCTAAGAAAATTCTCAGAAGAAACCATGTATCTAAAATTAAATCCTAATCCGCGAATCTCGACTTGAAAATATTCACCCAAGGAAAAAATTTTGTTTATAATTTTATATTTAATATTTTTATAAGGAACATAGATAAAAAGCAATTTCTTTCATAATTTAATGAAAAAGATTGGAAATAAACAAAAAAAAAATTACGCTCAAAAAATTGTTTTCAGTATTTATAAAATAACCTTTTTTTGTTTCGATAAACAATAATATAATATACATAATATATTAAAAAAAAAAAAATTATTTTAGCGAAAGAAGAGGAAATTTTCAAGTCGAGAGGCGCGGATTAGGATTTGATTTTAGATACATGGTTTCTTCGGAGAATTTTCTTAGAATTTTATGTAGATTACGTTTTCGCTATACGATTTTTCCTTTTTTTTCTTTTCATCCATACAAATCAACCCGCCCTAATACATATATATAACAACGAATGTACGTATGTATGTATGTTTGTTTGTTTGTACCTTATAGCCGCCTAAACCGCTAAACCAATTTTTATGAAATATTTACAATATATTGTTGATGGTCTGGAAGGATCTGAAAGCTATATATATGTTGTCTTTCTTTAATCTATAAAGCGGGCAGTCAACTAGCTAAAGTTTTATCGCGTATCGGGAGAAATACGTATATTTACTGATAGCAAGGCTGCCATTGCTTCTCTTGTGGGTGTCTACACGACATCTAGTTAACTGTGGAATGCCGGATGTCTTTGAATGAGATTTCTGAGCATTCAGCGTTAACGCTTATATGGATACCAGGGCACTCAGACTGCGCGGTAAACCAGGTAGCAGATGAGCTGGCCAAGGAAGGTAGTCGCATGGATGACACATTCATTGATCAATTAATTGGCCTTCCAATGGATCACTATTAGTCACTCATTCGGCGCGAGTATTATAGAATTGCGCAAGAGGGATGGACCTGTGAGTCCACCTGCTCCATATCCAGGGCACTTTGGCCTGGCTTTGATGAACGGATAACCAAATCTCTACTTTGGTTCAATAGGGACCAAATCAGGACTGTGGTGTCGGTGATGACTAGACACTTGCCTGTTGGGACTCATGCTAGAAGAATAGGTCTGGAATTCAATGACTACTGCAGAAGTTGTCATGATGTGGAGGAAGAGGAGACTGTGCTTCCCTTTCTCTGTCAATGCTATGGACTACGGGGCATCAGGAAAAAATACCTCGGAGAGCCGGTGATTTTCTGCTTGGAGGATCTATCTAAAATAGAACTAAGATGGCTTCTTCTCTTCATTAGAAAGACGAATTGGCTCAACTCAGCAGTGACGCCATCTGAGTAACTGCTTTTTGGGATGGGCATTAGCGCTAGGTATCACAAAGGGCCCGCTGAAGGACCCAAGTGAGCTGTCTCCCGATGGCTGCCCATGGAACCTAACCTAACCTATATATTTGTTTGGAAATTTCAAGTGGGCGTAGCACCTTCCATACAAGGACAATATACATTTCTGTATATTTGGAGAACGGAAAGAAAAATATTATCTTTCATAAAAAATATTGAACATGTTCTTCTCAATGCGAAAATTCTGTTCTAGCTCTTCAACACTTTTGGTTGAAAAATTAATATTTTATTAGAAATCTAAGCGTTAATTAACTTGCCCTAAACTGGAGTGACAATGTAAATTACAGCCAAAATAAAATTTTCATTGCGCTAAAATACTGCATATTGTGAACTGCTAAAACATAAAAATTATTATCAACCAATGAAAGTATTCATTTAGCTAATAACAGATGTGTTATTAGAGGCCGTAGCGGTTATATGTTTTATATTTAAAAAATAATCCTGAGTTTTATTTGTTCTTCAGAAATAAAAGTTATTGCTTGAATTTTGGCATTAGTTGCTTAAAACGCAATACCAAAAATTTCACTGAAAGCAAAAACAAAGTCAAAAATATAATATAATTTAGTTGATTTTTTCGTTTCAAGTTAAATAATTTAAATTGCAGAATGGTTGTTGTAAATTATCAAAACCTGAGCTATATTTTATTTTAGCAATTAACATATTGTTTGAAACAGCAAAGTTTGGGAATTATTTCTTTTTCAAGTTACTTTATTATATTCTACATTTTTTTTTATTTTTTCGAATTTATTCTATGAGTTAAATTTCAGTTATGTATTTTATAAAGCTTTTTGAATTAGTTCTATTCCTTAAATTTTTTTAAATTACTTTATACACTACCAGACTATTATATTGTATCTTCTTGTTAAATTTTACCTAAGCTATCCTTTGGATAGCAACGAAGTATATTATATGTACAGAAAAATTTACAATTTTTAGACACTAGCAGAATGTAATGCATTTTCTGGGCCGCTACGGCCCTCGTCAGCATTCTTTGTGTCACACTGGATAGTGATACTTTAACTATTCAACTATTTTAACAATTAGAGTCTGGGAACTATTTTTTTTTTTCAAGTTACTTTATTATATTCTACATTTTTTTTTTATAAAATACATAACTGAAATTTAACTCATAGAATAAATTCGAAAAAATAAAAAAAATGTAAAAAAAAAAATATATACAATTCTCAATTTTTACAATTTTTAGTTATCAATATCGAGCCAAAACCGCAAAAAAAGCTTAAGCGACAACATTTTCAATAATCGTTTTTTAATAAATGAATTTACTGGCAACACTTGCATCATCTTCTAAAATCTCATGGTCACAGAAGGTACCGTAACGATTTTATAGCAAAAACAATTTTAGTTTAAGTCCCAATTTTCATACTGCACTGAAAACTTCTAAATTTCGAAATGTTTCAGACAGAAATGCTGTATAGAATACAAAAGCATAAAAGCGGTCAAAAAACTTTAAAAGAAAAACGATTTTTGTCAAATTCATGAAGACGAGACCAGACGTATGTTGTAACCGATTTCTCATACACAGAAAAAATTATTAAATTTCTCCAATCACCAAATTTATTCCAAATTCATAATATGAAGCAAACAAGTTGTTGATTTTGTCAAAATGATTATATTGATTACAAAAAATTTTGAAAAAATATTTTCAATAAATGATATTTTTAATTTTAATTAAAAAAGTGATCAAAAAACTTTGCCATTTCAAACAATGTGTTAATTAATTTAAATAAATATTGGCAATTCCCATCAACAATTCCATATGTTTCAATTATTTTATATTAAACGAAAAAAGCCAATTAAGATTTTTTGTTATTTAATTAAAATTTTAATTGAAAATTTATTTCAAAACAACTAAAATGTTAATTAAATCAAAATTGAATTTTTAATTTTCTTTCAACTGAAAAAATAATTGATTCAATTATCACATTAATTAATTTTAAATACTTTTTAAACCATTTTTTTAATTGATAAAACACTTTTTTTCTGTGTAGCTTGCGGGACAGGAATTTTACATTGCAGTTACACGGGGCAATTTAAACGACAAATTTAGGACAAAAATTCAATCGAAATTTCATCGAAATGTTTGGTTTTTCGTGGCTACAGGTACAATAAAGTCAGAAATAAATATCAAAGCGTACTTGGACTTCAGCCTTTTTTCAAAAGCATCAAGTGTCTTCTTTCTTTTGACCCGACCAAGTCTCCTACTCTTACAGCAAAACGGCTTTAGAGTGGAACTTAAACAACAATAAGCATTTGGTGCCTCGAGAAACAGAAAGATACGGAAAGATACTGGGCTCTTGTCAAAAAAGAAATTAACTTCTAACTTTTAAAATTGAATATGTGATGGACAGTTTTTCAAATGTGATTCTTAATTTCAATAAAGTATCAGGGGGTCCAACACTGGAACTTTTTATATTACCATAATAATGACGAAATTTGGTGGAACGATTTTTAGTCATTCAAATCGAATTTACGTCAAATTAAATTTTATTTGATGCCACTCACTAATTAACGTTAGTTTTTCTAAAAGAAATATAATTATTTTATGGAAGTTGTTACAAATATGGTTTCATTATTATATATATTCACATTTTTAATCGAATGACCTAATCACAATGCAAAAGTCTAATTATACAGACACATATCAAACATCTTTAACAAACTTTATTTTCTTATTTTAATTTAAAACACTATTTCAATTTGCTTTTGTGTTCATTTTAAGTCTATTGTCCCAAAATCCCTGTACATTTTGCACTTATAATTTCCAGCTACCGGAGACATTTTTGTAATAAATTTTCATTAAAATCGCAGACTTACAAAAAAAAAAAAAAAAAAAACAAATTTCTTTTTTATTCTTAATATTGTACAATTTTGTACTTTCTCCTTATTGTTTTGTTTCAGCAGACAATAGAAAGACTGCAAATGAGTCCAAAGTAATAAAATGACTTGTATGACTTGCTTTAATTATTATGGTCACGTTTATGTTTCAGCTGTTGGTAATTTCCTTTCTTTATTTTTGGAAACTGTCCACGCCAACTAAATTTTGCGGTTGACCATGATGACATAATAATGTCGTCTAGCTAAGAAAATTCATAGAAAATATTTTTTATGATAAAAGTACTTAATTTATTTCACGTTTTGTTATGATTTTAAATTTTTTCACTCCACTATTACAATTGCTAAATGGGGGAATATAAGGATTGTTATTATGTATGTTACATTAAGCAAAGGCAGAGGCAGCTAGCATTCTAGGGGGTGGGGGTTTACAAAGTGGAAAATCAGTCGGGACAGCTTCTAAACATCATTTATGACTTAAGAATACCAGTGCTCGAAAAGCCCAGTGGCTCGTGACTTCTCTCTTTTTCCTCCGCGCTTACCCTGAAGTAATTCTAATTAAATTTTGAAACCTACGCATATTTAGACACATCATCCCAAAATGCTTCATTTCATAATCTACGCGAAAAATTATCTACCAAAAAAATATCGGAATATCGGGTTTTTTATGAATCTTAACTTAAATGATTAGATATTACACGAACTAAATTTTTCTAGTTTTCCAATATTTTCAGGAAATGGACTTATGTAAGAACAATTGCTTATTGTTGGCAAAGCAGCGAATAACGTTGTAAAAGCCACATTTTGTAACATCGGTTTTTTTGCAGACTACCGTTAACATTACTCTCAAGGTCCAACCATAATATGCATAAGTTAGCTTCAGGTACTGTCAAAAATTAACGAAAAGTCTGTTAAATGCATAAACAAATGAAAGAAGACTTTTAGGTGGCCATAATGTACTTACTTAAGCTCAAGATTCATGTTGCCTATTTGTGCAATTAAAGCACTGTATTTGCTTATTTTATGTTTATTTAATATGCAAGCAACGCACATTGGGTTTAAATGGTATCAAAGTGGCGATTAATTGAAATCTAAGAATAAAGTTTTTATTATAAATTTTGGTATAGGGTAAAAGTAGATAAAATTCTGTATGAGTAGCTGCAAAAATCAATCAACTAAATTGTTTACTTTCTTTTCAGTGAGCGGTCAAAGTTAGCAAGTTATTGCTGTTTTTAAAAAAAGTGAACAAATTTAAAATTTTTACAATTCTAGAAGTAATTATTAGCATTAAATCTATTAAAAGTAAATCTTTTATAATGGAACCTTCAAGATCAGTTATTAAAAATATATAGTAAAATTTTTTTTTTTTTTTTTTTTGTTTAAATTATGTGTAAATATTTTTAATAGTTTTTTTAAAAAATTTTCAAAATTGAGATAATTTCCTCATATAATAGGCCACAAGTATTAATTAAATAACTGCCAGTTCATCGATTTCGAACGTTAACGTTCGCATAGAAAATTACCCGTAAAACAGCAATAAAATTGTAAAATTTGTTATTGTTTTAAATGTTATTTTCTTTGCGAACGTTAACGTTCGAAATCGTTGAACAGGCAGTAAGAGTTAGAATTAGTTTTATGGATTTTAGAGAAGTATAGGATATCAGCTTATATTTAAAAAAAATTCAGACAATGCGCGGTCCTTTTTTATTTTCATTTTTGTTTAAAAACTCTCGAAAACAAAGATTTCCCAAAAAGTTTTATAGTTTTTATTTTTTCAGATTAATTTTTACATTTACTGAATTTAGTGAAAGCAAAAGCTGGATAGAAATATATAGTAATAGGAAAACATATTAATTGACTTATTTTTTAAATTTATTTTGATTTCAAAGTTACAGCGAAAATTGTGGAGCATGTTTTTGCCGAAAAACAAAAAACGGCTAACAAAAAATTTTTATTTCCATTTTTTTAAAGTTGTGTTTTAATGTATTTATGATTATTCATTACTAAAAAATAATAATATTCTCTTTTGTGACTTTTTTGAAAAAATTGCACATTTATAAAATTTTATGAAAAAAAAATGTATACTAATATAAATACATATAATAATATTATTATTTAAATCCTACGTTTGCCAAGCGTTTTGTCTCCAAAACCGTGGCCAAACCAAAAGCAAGACTGAGCGTATGAACCATTTTGTTTGTAATTTCGAATAAAACTGCAAACATATACATAAGCGATTTTGAGCTGTTTGTGTTCGACGTAGCCGCTTCTATGAAGTCATAGCCAGAGTTGTGTCATGCATACTATCAATTATACACACCTTTATATGCAAAAAGTCTGTACAGACCTAGATGAACCTCGGGTTAAACAAAAAATTGGTTTGTTACACTATATTTTCAAACTGTTAACATTACATTTATTTTCGTTGGTATTTAACAAGAGTTTTCTTGTGTCGTTTTCTACCGATTTTCATACCACAACAGAATAGTTCTTAACTACAATTGTAGCACAACCGCGAATAACGTTGTAGATTACAAAATAGATATTTTTCAGGAGAGCAAAAAAACGTTTTTAGAAGGCAGGATTATTAATTTTTTTTTTAGATTATCAAAAATAATGACAATAAAAACTTTTATGCAAAATATCAAGTAAATCGAATTTTAAATAACATGCTTAATTACAGTTTAAATTTTTTTTTAGTAGAAAAACGTTTCTTATCCACAATCGCGATGTCATTTAAAACGTTTTTCCACTACGCAAGCGGCTTTTAGAACGTTATTCCACCTTGAAAAACCAGTTCGTTTGTATCATTTTGTTAGTAACTTACAACGTTCTTCCACTGGCTGACTCTTTGTATCGAATTTTGATGGCGTTAAGGTGCATAATTTTGGGTGAATTGACGTTTAAATAGTGTAAGAGAGTAATGTTAACGCTAATCTGCAAAAAAACTGTTTATGCAAAAAGTGGCTTTTACAACGTTATTCGCGGCTTTGCTTCAATTATCGACAACTAACAAATTTTGACTACTTAACGATAATTTTTTGTCGTTAAAAAGTAACAGAATTTAAGGAATGAGCTCCACAAAAATCGGTAAGTCTTATAAGAACTTCTGAAAGTCGATTTATTACAAATAAAAACGGGAAAAATTGAAGGAGAATATTTTATAGGATCTACGTTAACAAATCGATCAATTGGATTTATTGTGTTCAATTAATCGGCTTTTTTTTTTTGTTCGATTAAACGATTAATCGATATTTGGCATTTTTGACTTATTCGATTAAACGAAAAATATTTTAAAATTAATCAAATAATTCAAAATCCAGAAATTTTATAAATTAAGAGATTTTTTTCGATAACTTTAGAAAAAATTGGTACTTAAGTAAATAAACATTTTTAATAATAAGTTTTTTTATATTTTAGTAACAAAAAAAAACAACCAAACGTAGCAATTCATAATAATTGTTAAACCCTTTACAACGATAAAAATAAATAAAACATGTATTGAGATCATATAATTTTTTAATAAGTACAAACAATAAAACAGATATTTTAAAAATAAAATGTTCACCCCCATCGTGAATAATTTTTCCCTCGTAATTTTTTCCTTTTTCACGTATTTCAAGAGAAGATTTGTAAAATTTTGGCTAATTTCCAGTGTCTTAAATAAGTAATGGACAAGATATAACTAGACCAAATATTATTCTCCTTACGTGGCTGGAGGCCATTGCGAAAATGGTAGTTATTTGTTTTAAAATTAATTGAAAGAAAATCAAAAATTTAATTTTGATTCAATTAACATTTTAGTTGTTTTGAAATAAATTTTTAACTAAATAATTAATCATATAATAAAAAATCTTAATAGATTTTTTCGTTTAAAACAAAAGAACTTAAACTTGTAGAGTTGTTGCTGGGAATTGTCAACACCTGAGCTAAACTTATATATATAATTAAATCGATTACTACATTGTTTGAACCGGCAAAGTTTTTTTTATCATATTTTAAAAAAAAAAATGAAAAATATCATTTATTGAAAAAAAATATTCACAATTTTAAATTTGTAAAGTTTCTAGTAATCAAAATAATCATTTTGGTAATAGGTGCAAGATCAACAAATTGTTTGCTTGATTCATGAATTTGGTGATAAGAGAAAATTTTTCATTTTTTCTGTGTAGGGACTTCGAGAATGGAAGTTTTGTTTGTAAAAATTTAAGGAAATCTTTTTTTTGAATCATATTTCGGTCATTTATTATCAAAGCTGTTTTTGGGAATACTATTATTTATTACAAGATTTTATTTGTTGTGCTTAATTCCCTATTTTTATTCTTGACTATCTTAACCCGGTGTGCTTCGCTATCCCAATCGTTATAAAATGAAACAAAAAGTATTTATATATAAACAAAATTTTTTTTATAAAATTATTAATTAATTAATGTTTTTAGTTTTTCCATCTGGAGCATTAACATATAAGTCAGTTGGTTTTCCAACACGCGAGTATGCAACATAAAGCTGTCCATGCGAGAAACATGGATTTGCTAAATTTAAGCCACAAACTTGTAGAGATTGCCCTTGGGCTTTGTTTATAGTCATCGCAAACACTAATAGAACAGGAAACTGTAATCGATTTAAATCGAAGGGTAAATCAGTTGGTATCATCGGAATGCGTGGCAACAGTAAATCTGTTCTTTTATACTTTCCTGTTAAATTAGTAGCTTCAATTAAATTATTCCGCATTTCTTTTACTGCAAGTCGAGTTCTTTTATTGCAAGGCCGTGGTGGATCGATATTGCGCAACAAAATAATGGGCACTCCAATTTTAAGTTGAAGTATATGTGGTGGGCGTGACACCGCCCCTTTGTCCAACCACAACTTTTCATAGCCTAGGGCTCATTAATTCATAACAACAGTCTACTGTGAGAATATGATGACGATCGGTTCAATAGTTATTTAGATATAATCGACATAAAGGGGCGTGGCCCCTCCCACTTTTTTCATGCAACGTTTTTATATTTATAACAATACCATATATACCAAACATCAACATCCTACGCCAAATAGTGGCTAAGATATGAGGATTTTATGTTTTGGGTTGTGTGGGCGTGGCATTGCCCCTTTTTCCAACCACATCTTTATATAGCTTAAAGGTCAATAACTCAAGGCAGTCGCCTACTGTGGATTTGATGACGATCGGTTCAGTAGTTTATTAGATATGGTGGTTTTTACTTTTTCTATAAAGGGGCGTGGCTAAGCTATCTTTTTTCATGGAGCTTATTTGTATTCATACTAACACCATATGTACTAAATATCATCATCCTATGCCAAAAAAATGCCTAAGATATAACGATTTTAAATTTGGGGTTGTATGGGCGTGGCATCGCTCCTTTGTCCAATCTCAACTTTATATAGCCTAATGTCTCTTCCAGGGTCACAGTTATATTCTGTGAAAATTTCAAGATGATCGGTCAAGTGGTTTGGCCTCCTATAAGCACAAATATATATATATATATACAAACATACATTCACTTTTATATATATACATAGATTAAACAGCTGAAAATTTATTGTTGGAGGTTAAGCTGTTTCTCTGCGCATTTCACTGGTTGCTTAGCCCAGATCATTAGGAAACGTTTTTGGTGAATGTAAGAAAAGATAAACACACTGTTTTATTGTTAGAATTATGTTTACGCTTTAGCGTTGCAAATAACACTTTTAGAGTGTTTATAATTCTTATTCCGTCTGTAGTCTTATTTCATAATATTTTTGGCTTTTCTAAATTTTTTTGTTAAAAACGTTTCCTGATTACCTTGCCTAAGCAACAAGTGAAATGCGCATAGAAACAGCTTATCCTCCAACAATAAATTTTCAGCTGTTTTATCAAGAATAAAAATAGGGAATTAAGCACAAGAAATAAAATCTTTTAATTTCGGTAATTTATAAATAGATCGTGCTGAATTTCAACATCACCATTCTGGTAACTATTTGTAATAGAAATATGTCCCTGGCTTATTTGCAGGAATCTGAATTCCCATTTCAACACTATTGACAAATAAGCATTGTTTAATCATCTCATTTTAACATTAGATTCAAAAGAAATAACAAACGGAGAGACAAAGTTACAATACCCTTTTCTTCTGTTCTCAAGGGTTTCACCCTAGAAAGATAATCAAATCAAGACATACTGTAGTGAAAATACCAAATTAATGACTTATAATAATAATATTTTAAACTAAAACATTTAAGGTCAATGACTGACCTACTTTTGATTCCAATACTTAATGCCAACGAACGATACATTTTAGGTATGTACATTTATTTAATACCGTCGTTGGATCGCATTACATTATTAGCGACTAGTCATTATCTATTTCCACTTACCCTCAAATTTGTTTAGTTTTAAGTATCACCATAATTATAAGTATATATGACAAATTAATATAATTTTTAAGCAGTAACACAAAAACCATGAGAGATAATCATACGTAAAACGGACGCATTAGTTAAACCTGGTATATCGTTGTATTTTTTGATTAATTAAGAACAAACTAATTCAAAAGAAATAGCAGTATTGAATAAACAAAATTTCAAACCAATTACTAAAATCATAATGAAATAAAAGGTTTTAAGTATTAAAATGCATAAAGGTCAAGTTAAATGGGGAATAAGGTTTAAATACAAACAATATAAAGGACAAATTACTCAAAATGTCTATGAATATAAAGAGCCTGTCACAAAGTTCTTGTCAATTTGCCTGATATTCTATACTTTTCTATAGTAGCTTTTGTTTGAAAATGAGGTCTTAACATTTTCTTTTTTGAGTTCTATAAAAAAAAAAGAGAAAAATCCTTTAATACTCATTTTGTTGTAACATTAACCTTGACTACTAAAGCTTTAAGTGTCGTCCTGCTATAATATTCTATTTGTGTACGAGATCCAAAAGAATATCTTTCAATTATATTCTGGCATTATTATCTTGCTTTAATAATGTCCTGTCTTTTATAAAAAAAAGCAAAAAAAAAAAAAAATCTTGTCTATTGTTATTTCCGTTTATAAATATTACACTGAGCTAAGGAAAATTACAAAATTCAAGTGTAAAGTGATACCACTTTACGGCAACGACAAAGATAGCGAATGGGAAAGATAAAAAAAGAGGGAGGTAGAGGGATAGACAACGTCTAAACTTTTTAAAGCTTGTACTAAAGAAATGTTCATCGTTTATTTTAAGTGCACTTCAAATGCAACCCCGTTAATAATCTTCATTATCTAATACGATGATGGCATTTGTCAATGGAATCTGTCTTCTGAAACTGAAAGACAGACACTTAGTCTAGTTATAAGGGGAAGTAACCTTAGATTTATTTTCTCCTTACTCCAAAAAAATGGATGAAGATATGAAAATAAAGAGCAACGAAGTTTTCCAGCTTAAGCCAGCCCAATTTTGTACCCAGCCGTCATACAAATGTTCCGCTCCTTCCGAGCACGTGTCTAAGCTCGACTACGGCGAATGATTAGCAAGGCGATATTGTTATTATTGAAAAGAAAAGCTCCATTTGTCCACTATTTGACATTGGCCCTGTTAATTCCAGAGATAATAAATTACTCCAGAGAAAATAAATCAATCCGATCCTTAAAAAATGTTCACCTCCAGGTTTTCATTCATCCCCCTAAGCAGAGACATTACATTTACATTTCCTTTAATTTTAGAAATATCTAAAAATGCTTTTATAATAGAAAACCCACCTTCCATTCCCATGTGCCTCCACCAAGTACAAGGGTTCATAAGGGCATATAAAGTTTTTCATTCCATACGTTACACCAAAGAAGACCTATACACTATACACAGTCTTGACCCCCGAACATTTTTAATATAATTGAGCCATGTCCGTCAGGCCGTATGTCTAACTAACTGTTAAACACGCTCACTTTCCAACAACGAACAACAGAAAATGACGATTTTTAAATTATCAAATTTTTTATAATTCTCCTAGAAAGCTTGTCTGTCTTATGGATCCCAAGTGAATCTAAACTTTACCGCAGAAAAATTGTAATAATTGGTGGGGTGCATCAAATGTTCGGCACAGCCTAATATCATTTTTACTTGATTTTTCTTTCGCGAGAGGTTGGTAGTTCAAGATTTTTCCTCTGTTTCCATTTCTTTAGAGTATTTTGTAATTTACATTTAATTAGGGATTTTGCTTTAGTTTAATAGAAACAAAAAAATAGAATTACATGCTAAATGTAAAAGCATTATATCCTTTTTCTGCAAAAGTTTTTGTTTTTTGTCAACCCAACTGTCTTGTTCACCAAATACCGGGATAACACAAATAATTTGCGCAAAAAGAAAATATACTTACAAACGTTTTACACTCAGCTAAAGGAATAAAATTCTTAAAAAGAAAAAAAAAATACAAAGATTTTCTTTCTAAATTTTCAACATTCATTTTTAAGGGCAATCACCAGACTATAAAAGAAATGAGTCACAGTGGGTAAGAATTAAAAATTGGTACAAAGAAAAAAATAAATTTCAGATTCAGCAGAGGAATTTGGTAAATCAAACACATATTTATAACAAGAATTGTAAATTGAAAGACAAACATTTCGAGCCTTTGCTGCAATAAAGTCATAACTCAAAAACCCGGATTTCTGAGCTAATGTATTTAATTCCCAGTGATACATAAGGCAGCCTACTAGCTAATCGCCATATCGTTTTTTCATATTATGTTATAATTTCATATAACTATCTTACTCTAGAGAAAAGAATTAAATTTTAAGGTGCTAGAAAATTCAAATTGGAGCTCTCTATTGCAGCAAAGGCTCGATTTGTAAAATTTTTTTGAAAAAAAAAAATGATTTTTATACCCTCCACCACTAGTGCTGAATGAGGGTATACTCAGTTTGTCATTCCGTGTGAAACTTTTTTGTTATACATCTAAGAACCCATAAAGTATATATATATTCAGGCTCCTTGGGTAATTCTAAGGCGATTAAGTCATGTCCATCTGTCTGTCCGTCTGTTGAAAACACGCTTACTTTCGAAAAACGCAAAAGAAAAGAACAAAAAAGAACTAGATCTCAAATTGCTTGTAGTTATCCTAAGCAGTTTGGGTTTGAAATCCAGCAATATCGCTTCAGTAGGATCAGAACTATGAACCAAAATGTGAAACAACCACACTAAAAAAATTGATAATTTTGATACAAAAACTAACATAAATGGTGGAATAATGCACGGAAGGAAAAAAAATTGGCGCGAATTTGGTTTATACAACTGCAAATCATACTGCTAAATTTCGTGAAGATCGGTCCACGAAACCCTACTCGGGGAAAACAGTTTAGTACGCCTAAAACCGTAATAAATTTTTTTTTCTCTCAGTATTTATTTATTGAATCTTCATATATTAAATATGAACTAACAATAATTAATTAAATCTTATCCTAATATTTGCTTTATGTCCTGCCAGTGCCAGACAAAAAAGATTTCGTCATCACGGTTTCTGTTCACATATGAAGGTGTTTATCGCTCATCTGATTGGGTGAGTGCTGCAGTGTCTCTTCTTCTTAGGCGAGTGTGGCCGCCATAATTTAAAATATTTCGAGCTAATGGATTTGGGTACAGTTCTAGCCTTTTTAAATATTTTACGGCATATTTCGTTATCATAGTTTTTACCAATGGCACATTGAGATCCTTGTGGATATTTGAGTTTTTGACGTACCAGGGAGCGCATGTAATTATTCGAAGAAGTTCATTTTGGCGCCTTTGAATTTTTTTGATGTTAGAAGCAGAAGCAGTGCCCCATAACTGAATACCGTAGCACCAAATTGGCTTTAAGATAGAGCTGCAAAGTAGAACTTTTCAATCGAAACTAAGAACAGAATTTCTTCGTAATAAATAACGCTATCATAATAAAATTTAGTACGTCACAGTTTTATATGACCAGAAGTCACTCTGTAAAATTTGTTGAAGATCGCTCCATAATTAGCCCTAAACCCCATATAAAATGTAATAAATAATGCTATCAAATTGACGTCACAATTTTATAGGATGAGAAATCACACTGCCAAATTTCGTGTAGATTAATCCATAATTTACCCTAGGCCCAATATAAACCCTACTTTCGGAAAACAGTTTATTGCGCCTAAAACCAAATAAAGCCCACTTTGGGAAAATAACTAAATTCGCCTAAAACCATCACAGATATAGATATTGCGGTAAAATTTCTTACTTAAATTCATATGGCCAGAAAAAATATCATGCAATTTTGTGAATTTCACTGTTAACGCTAAAACTAATTACACTGCTGTATTGAAATTTGTTCTAATTTATTTTTCGTAATACCAGAAAATAGTCTTCAGAATTTTGGGCTGATTGGTCCATAATTTACCATAGGTCCAATACAAATTACGCTCCTAAAAATTATTTTAGTTCGGCTAAAAATGTTACGAATCATGATATTTTACTCAA
The DNA here is from genome assembly GCA_943735925.1 of Pollenia amentaria. Classification (NCBI taxonomy): domain Eukaryota; kingdom Metazoa; phylum Arthropoda; class Insecta; order Diptera; family Polleniidae; genus Pollenia; species Pollenia amentaria. The sequence continues at coordinate 35,077,887 of OX031009.1, forward strand.
GCCAGTTCAAAGTTCTAACAAGCAACACATAAAATGTTCTTATTGTCGGTCAATAATTTAAAAGAGGTCTAAGCCGCAATTATTGTGTACCAAAACTGATGACGGTATCATTATTTTTCGTTTTAGTTTTAGCCATATTCAATTGTATTCGAAGAGCTGTCTGTATATGGGATATATGGTAAATTATGCACTGATCATCACAAAATTTGGTAGTATAGTTTTATAAATCTAAATTGAACCGAATTTCTTAAGAATATTCAGAGAAAGAAGGTTTTTATCAATTAAAAGAAATGGTTGAAAAAGTATTTAAATTAAATTAATGTGATAATTGAATAAAAATTTTTTTTTTAGCTAAAAGAAAATTAAAAATATAATATTGGTTGAATTAATAAATTATTTAGCTTTATTTTCTTCGACCTTTTAATATAAGTTTGATGTAATAAATATTCAAGCGCAAAGTCAATTATATAAAAAAATGATTTCTTTTTTACCCAATAATTCGCTATCTTTTATGAAATTCTAAACAAATTCTTAAAACAAAATTTCCATAAAACAACAAAATTGTTAACTATGAAAAATAATAAAAATTATACACAGGAAACAAAAATTATTCTATTACATTTTATAAACTTACTTAATTTCGTATCTTATTCTTATAAATTAAATGTCTATAATTTTGAGCTACACTGTCTGTATCTGATTTAAAATTGATTCTTTGTTCTATTGGTGTATTGATAATTTGTAACATTTCTAACATAAAGCATCGTTTGGAGTTTGTTTCTGTATTAAAAACTGTTGTATTTTCAAAATCTGGTGCATGATTGAAATTGGCACAATGTGATGACAATGCAGTTTTTATAGAAGACGTATTTTTGTATTTTTGATCAGACCTATGTCCTGCTAATATAGTTTTTAATTTGTTTTTCGTGGTACTTTGCTACATATTTCATTATCCTTACCCTTGCAAGGTATCTTGTAAATAATATTAGATCTATCTAATTTATCCTTCCTATCTTTCATTTTACTAAATTATCTATATAATGTACTATATGTTTTATGAGCTTTCCTATAATTATTATTATCATAAATATTAGAATTTTCCAATCTTTCAGAAACCATTGGTACATAAGTTAAAGACTTGTTAATCTTAGGCTCAGTAACCATATTCACATTACCTTCTCTATGTCCTTTGTACTGTCCAATCAATTTACAAATCAATTCTCTTGGGAAACTAGTATTCTCCAAAATATTTTGGATTTTTATTTTATTAAATCTATGAAAAACTATATCACTAATATTTAAAACTTTATCTATAAGATTTTTGGCTGTATTTATAATAACTCTTCTCGGATGTTTTGAATAATAATTAATTATTCTCCCGGACGAAATTTAATTTTGTTACCAATCTACTAATAAATTAGTCTCTTTTCTTATTATTAATGTGTCTAAATATGGAAGTTTATGATTACATTCCGTTTCAATTGTAAATCTAATATCCGGGTGGAAGGAGTTTAAAATGTTCAACATATTATCTATTTCACATTCTGAAATAATACAAAATAAATCATCTACATATTTTGTTATAATTTTTGGTTAAATTGATAATCTTTCAATACATGTATCTTGTAGCTCCTCCATAACTATATCTGCTACAACTGGAGAAGCTGGAGAACCCACAGGCAATCCTTTTCGCTGAGAATATATTCTACTACCATATTGAAAATATCTACTATCGTCTATACAAAATTTTAGAGTTCTTAAAAATAATTTTTTTCCAATAGTCGTATGCTCTCTAATTATATCCCATTTTCCTTCTATAATATTTAAGACTACATCTATAGGTAGACTAGGAAATAAGAATACTACATCTAACGAAATTATCCTATACTCATTTTGTATCCTTATATTTTTAATCCTATCTAGAAATATTGGATAAAAAAAAAATCAGTTTTTTTTTATATAATTGACCTTGCGCTTGAATATTTATTACATCAGATTTAATTAATATTTAAGTTGTTTTAAAATACATTTTTAATTAAAATATTAATTAAATATCAAAAACTACTAATTTACTTTTTCATTTTAAATAAAATAATTTAATCTTGTATAATTGTTGTTGGGAATTGTTAATATTAAATTAATACATTGTTTGAAAGGGCAAAGTTTTTTTTGATAATTTTTTTAAATAAAATTAAAAATATCATTTGTTGAAAAAAAATATTCATAAGCTTGCAATTTTTTGTAATCAATATAATCATTTTGGTAATAGGTGCAAAATCGACAACTTGTTTACTTGACATTATGAATTTGGTATAAATTTGGTGATTACAGAAAATTTTTAATTTTTTCTGTGTAATTATTTATTAAAATCAAGGCCGAATTTTTATGCAGTTAAAATCGCGTTTTATGCACATAAAATGTGCACAACAAAATGGAAAAATATGCGCTAAAAATTGGAAAAAAATGCACTTAAATTTTTTTTGAACAAAACATAAGTATATAAAAAGAAGAAAACAAAAATAACATAAAAACATAAAAATTCAGTATCATAAACGAAAACAAAGGACAATAAACCCAAAAGTAGAAGAAATAAAAAATGAATTAAAACAAATAAGAAAAAATTTTGTTTATACATATATATACATAATTTTTTTTTAATATTTTCAAATGTAAAGTTATGACAGCTTCTTCTCAAAAACTTTTTAACATGGAAAAGGAACGTCTAACGCGACGGAAGTGATCGGTATATGATTAAAATGCTGATAGTTTATTTGTAGTATATTAATTTTTCACTACACTGTTTTCGTAAGAATTTAAATTAAATATACCAGCAGTTTGTCTTATTGTCTTGAATCCTTAATTTTTCGGAAAACTTTATCAAGGTTGATCCTTCACTGCATACGTTTTATTTATGGCATTATCAATTAATTAAATTTGCTTTCTCAATGGATAAGATTTCCCTAATTTCACAATAGTCTCAGAGACAAGTCTATAATTCAAAGACACAAACATTATTTGAGCTTTTATATTTGATAAATTTGCTTTTTTTAATGAAACTGCATGACCATCGTTGAATCCTCCCACCACATCCTTGAATTGGTCAAAATTTTCAGCAAAATACGTAAATTCTTTCCACCACGTTCTCCACCTGGTTGTTATAGGCTGTGGCGGAAGAAATAAATGGTGATACTTTCATAATACCTGGCAAGTCGCGAGGTGCTTTGCCAAATATGTTTTGCCATAAGAAATCAATATCATCGCAGTTGCCCCTTATCGCTTCTGCAACGCGGTGCATCGCAAAATAAAACATATCAGACAAGTTGTGTTTTTCAAAATAGGCAACAAAAATATGAAATGTCACCAATATATGCAAAAATATGCATTTTAAGGAAAACAGTGCAAATATATGCACTAACAAATCGATGACAATTTAATTCAAATTTCTTGATTCGCAAAGATATTTAGTGTTTATATTGATCTCAGAATGACGACAACAAATATGCATTTGCATATAAATCCAGGCCTTGGTTATAATTATTAAATTGTTTTCTGAGAGATGGCATTTCAGTATTAAATTGTTTTCTGAGCGATGGCATTTCATGGACTTAACCCTAATCTAGTCAATATGTGCCTTTCAGACACATTTTTAATTTTAAAATGTTGTAACTTTCTTAAATATATGTTATACTTTTGGCTGCTCTTTGAATTCCTACTTTAATGTATTGTGTTTAAGATTTTCAAATTTTTAGTTGAAACTGTATTTTTTTTTTTTACTAATCTCTTATAAATCTGAAATGCGCTTTAATATATCACAATGTGCCTATCAGGCACAGTAGCGAACATTTCTGCACCATTAATACCATTTTGCGATAATACCTTTTTGCCAAACGTTTTTTTTTTTTTTTTTTTTTTTTTTTTTTTTTTTTTTATTAAGTTTAGCATTAAGTCCAATATTTAAATTTTTCTTATCCACTGTAAATTACCCACAGTAGCAGAGAATTGAAAAAAACAACAAAGTAGCTTAAAATTTGTGCCAGACATGTGCGTATTTCGCTGTAAACCAACAATATTGCAAACATATAGACAAAATCCTTTGCCTTAAATAGAATCCTTGCATATACAATTGTTTTAAGTCTTTTAAACGTGAGTGTGTCACTTTGTTTTGTGGTATGTATGCCACTGCTTGTCGTCAATTTCGTTATAAATATAAAAATTATTTAAAAGAATCCTTATTTTATATACATATACTATTATGTATGTGTGTATGTTTATATGAAAATTTTTCTTGTTTTGCAAAGGAGTTCTTCAAGACAAGACTACATCCAAAAAATAAAACAGAAAATCCCTATAAATAATTCTCTATACACAAAAATGCCAAATAGAATTTAAGGAATTTACTTCATTTTTATTCTCTGGTTACAAATAAACGTTTGAAAGTTTTTACGTGGTTGAGGAAGAAAATTGCAAAATGAAATGTCACTTGTCTGTTGGAAAAATGATGAGTATATTTTTAGAAGCATTCGCCTTTTCCTAAGAAAGGCATAAATTAAATACTTAAAGATGACGGTTTTGGTATAGAAAAAACAAATGAATAATAATGGAATTTTTTTCATGAACAAACTCCATTGGGTTGTTGAAAAAGATTTTCAAAGTGGGACTTATGCGGAAGTTATGGTCTGAGTACAAACGCTCTTGGGAATAAAACTGATATAACCACTATAATTCGCTTAAAGCTTCGAATTTGTTTCATCGATTTTAACGTTCAAAAGATGGCTTGTGCTATTAAAAGGTAGTGATTTTGCCACTACAGGCAAACGTTAGCCAAAAAAGTTCAACGAAGCGGGCTTAAAGGCATTTATACAGGGTAGCGTAGAATGAGCTATATGGTTTTAATAATGAATTATTTTTTAATTATTATTTTTTTCTTGGTTTTCTTCAGCATTTTGTAATAAAAATAATAAAACCCGAAATTTAGTGAAAAGTTATGGCAAATATGTTAAAAAAGTGCACGTATGTCCGAAACCGAAAAGGTACATCACTTACAGGATATAATTTTTCAAAGCTAATGGAAAAAAATTTCCCAATTATTAGCGCATAAATAAAAAAGTTTTAAGGCACTTAAACCATAAAGCTCATTCTGCGCCACCCTGTGTATGAAGACTTTTGTTAAACTTAATATCATCTCTAAAATCAATGGTAGCCACTCAAGAAGCGAAGTTCATCCAAAGACATGTGAAGTGGTTACTACGGGACTTCAAGCAGATGAGGAAAAGATTTACATGAGCACCTACCATTAACAATTAGGTGACACACAATGCGTTTGCCAACCGCGCCTGTATTCGAGAACAACCAACACACACAGGTAGCAAATTGAATCTATGATCCGGCAATATTAAACAAATTGGTTTTGATTAACATGAGCACCGACACTATGGCCTAATCTCATGGATCTCAGCCACTTGGTGATTTATGCATTTATCAAGGGCCCATGTGAGCTAAAATAATTTTTCTCACGCAGATTACAATTTGAGTATATAATCCTACCAAGATTTTATACTTGCAGCTGGAGTAACATATCTAACCTCCACTGCTATATCGATTCAAAGCAGCTTATGTTAAATAGCAACAGAGCCGGGGAATGATTTAAATACATCAGCAGTTGCCCAAACCACATGAGCTTCTCTACGAATAACGGCACTTCTTTTAACCACAGCCACCACTTGCTTCCGAAAAGTATTTCTTTAAAGAAGAAGCATTTCTTGGACCTCTCCAATAGTCAGACCAGTGTGCTGCTCACCGGTGGCTACTGACTTCCGTGGCATCAGATGACAATAAGGTGCTGTGGTCAGCATCACACATTCAAGAAATCTCAAAACTTCAGGAGCTCTGTCATTTCGGCTGTTTGCTGCATCCTAAGGATGCATACATCTGAATGTCCCAGCATAAATTTTTAATGTCCGAGGAAATGATATCGAGACAATAGTAAGCTGTCATTACCATATCTCTGTTCCGAAGAGCTCCATTGAAGTACGAATATAAAACTGAATAAATCTTCCGATACCTCTCGACGGCTTCTCTATGTGCGGGTCACTCAGTTTGCCATGTGGTTTAATTAAATCCTTGTTGATCCCAGGAATGTCCTAGCCCAGGTTTGCCCCGGCGGATGTAAAACCAAACGAAGTAATATCATTAAGATGATCCCTACAACCGCCAAGAGACGTGATAGATACTACATTATAACATTAAAACATCATTACTGAAATGCTACTGGAACGCCACAAAAACAAAAGACATTTTTGCAACTTTTCTGCCGATAAAAAATGGATCCACTATAACAACCTGATATTAAATAAATTTTCACACATATAAGGACTACCTTTGATTGAAAATATAAAGCGCCGTGGCCACATATTAAATTGCTTCATCAAATTAACTTACTTCTACTTTACAACTCTATCTTAAAGCCAATTTGGTGCTACGGTATTCAGTTATGGGGCACTAATATGGACTCTAATATCGAAAAAATTCAAAGGCGCCAAAATAAACATCTTCGAATAATAACAGCCGCTCCCTGGTATGTCAAAAACTCAAATATCCACAAGGATCTCAATGTGCCATTGGTAAACACTATGATAACGAAATATGCAGTAAAATATTTAAAAAGGCTTGAACTGCATCCAAATCCCTTAGCTCGAAATATTTTAAATTATAGCGGCCACACTCGCTAAAGGAGAAGAGACACTGCAGCACTCACCCAATCAGATGAGCGATAAACACCTACATATGTGAACAGATACCGTGATGACGAAATCTTTTTAGTCTGGCACTGGCAGGACATAAAGCAAATATTAGGATAAGATTCGATTAATTATTGTTAGTTCATATTTAATATATGAAGATGCAAAAAATAAATACTGAAAAAAAAGAAAAAATTAACGTACATTAGAGCGACTAAAAAAAAGTGATTTTGTTACCCCTCTGAAAATAAAGCTTGATATGTTTTATGATGATTCCCAAAATATTTTGGTTCTAGCGTTGACCATCCGTGAGCTGGGACATTTTTAAAAAAGGTCTTTTTTCAAGACGACATAAATAAAATTTGGCATCACCGAAAATCGCGATATATTTTATCTTTTTTCATATATAGGCAATATTGGTATCAAATTTTTTCATTTTTCAATTCATCAAAATGTGAAAAATACAATTACAATAAAAATATAATATTTATAAAAAATCTTTTAGCAATTCTATCTCTGTATAAAGTTTGCACAATTCCATTTTGTTTGCAATATGACCTGGTCGATTACTTTCGATAACAGAAAGACATGATTGGCTTACTAGCTTAGCAAATCGTTCCGTGTTTTGCGAATGGCATAGGAATTCTAAATTGATTTTGGTAAAAGAAGCAGTTAATTTTACATCTATAAACAGTTTTTAAATTGTGACTTTACCTGGTATTTTAATAAATTCTTCAGAATCACAAAGATCTTTTACACACAAGAAAAAATCAAACACAAGGTTGATTAAATATTTTTCGCTAGTGATTTTATTTCATTGTTACTTCATGATAATTTTACATGATTTTTCAATTACATGCGAGTAGCATTGGTTGTTTTTTTTTTTAATAACCATAATTCAAGCTAAATTAACATTCCAGTTAAGTAAGATCAAAATGGCATTGATATTGAAATATTAGCTTCGAATAACGTTGAATGAAAGTTATTTAAAAAAGAAACAACGTGAATTTCATGTATATTTAATTTGATTTTGGTGTAAAATAATAGTGAAAAGAAGTTTCTTATGTACTTATTTTAGAATAATTGTAAACACTTGCCCCCTCGAGAGAGAGCAAGGGAGAGAATATTATTATTTATTTTGCCCTTACACAGGTTACACATGTTTCACTTTTGTTTTTATTTCCCCTTGTTTACATAAGCACCCACAATTAAAAAGATACAAGCAGAATGGCTCGACATGGTTTTCGCCATCATTCTATTCGGATAATTGGATGTATTTAACTAAGTTATTTTAACAAAAGGAATACGGGAATTTTTCATCTGTTTATAAATTAAGGTAAATATAAAAGAAATTAGAAAAAAATTGTGTTTTTCTACTTGTAGGGCTATTGTTGTTTCTACACAAAACAAGTAAAACAGAATTTTATGGATTCAATATTGAATAATGTTATTTTAAAAATTTTCATTTAATCCTTATACGGTCTTTAGGTGAGATTTCTCCATCTTATTTTTCAAAATGTAATATCTCTTAAACACTTTACTGGATCTAAATGAAACTTTTTCTAATTTTTTAAATTGATATTTTGCATTAATAACAGTAAGATTTTTTTATGTCTAAAGGTTAAAAAATTATTTGAAGAATAACGAAAAAGTCCCTCGGGGACAAAACATGGTTGTGGTTAAAATATTCTAAGAGCAACATATTATGAAAAGATTTATGATTGTAGGCGAAACAGATTATGATTATTATTAGAACCATAAAATATATTATGACCCAATATATTCGTACTATTACATCATTATACTTTTCCCTTAATCATAATTTGTTTTTATTACATCATATTATAATTAATATTATTATATTATACTCTTATCATTTTAATCGTAATAGGATTAGAAGTTATCATATTATGATACAAAGTGGTTGTGTTATGTTTAAAAGTAATCATATAAACAAATCATCAGGGAACCTTTTCCAAAGAATTTTGAAAAGCTAAAAATATTATGCAAATAAATCTGGAAAGCGAATGAGAATTACAACCACTCAAGTCTTTCTTGCCGTGAATCTGAAAGAATCATTTTATGATTCAAAATATTATTACAGTAATCATAATATAATCATTTGTTATCATGATTTGGTGAAATGGTTATTAGATATCATTAAATAGTTGTTACTAATAAAATATGTTTTCAAAGTTATCAATGTTAAGTTGTTAGTAAAATAATTATTTTCCAGTGAACCATACTTTAATTTATATAATTGCGATAATCATTGAAATGTTTACAGTAACTAAAATATTGCTGATATTCAACAAAAATAACAATTATTTGTTTACGCCAACAATACATTGTTACAATAAACATAGTATAGTTATTGCAACCATGCCGAGCCATATTTTTTCTCTGCGTGCATTTATAAATCCGATTGAATTTTCTGCATGATTTTAGGTTATTGTTTTCTTATTTAATATTATTTTGTTGAATGCTGTTTAACATATCTCTAAAAAAATAAATAAAAACACTTTCAATAAAGAAAAAAAAAACCCTGTATATTTTCATTAAGTAATCAGTATGGGTGAGTTTTTACCCGAAGTATTTTTTGCAAGTTATTTTGAGGAACGTCCTTTTGCAGAACTGTACCGTGATTTTAAATGCAGAAACAACTTAACTCCCTAACGGAATATTTAAGGCGCCAAGATTGTATTCTGTATTTGGTGGAACTAACAGCTTCCTATCTTTTATAAGATACTGATACCATTCACATATGCGACCAGACATAGAACCGTTAGATTCTGAACAAGTTAAATTCTGTTAAGAAACAAGAGTCTTTTAGGCCTAGCCCCGTCTAACTACTATTTATTTAGACCATTTTAGAAGTCCCTAACTGAAAAGCGGGCCCCTATGTTTCATTACATCCTCTCGAAATCACTGAATGGTCCGGCATTTGCGAGTAACCGTTAAAATACCATACATTTTCAAGCCTTTTTGAACCGATATAATGGAAAGGAATTATAGAATTATTATTGATACATCGATAGATATAGGAGGATATAAGCACCACGATTCACTGAACCTTTTTTCAGCCACTATATATATATCATGCAGAAGTGTAAATGAATCATCCTTTTTTGATTTTAATTCGTTACGAATTGGATAAATTTTGAATTAATTCTTTCCACAACAAAAAAGAATTGAATGCAACTTGAATCAATTCAAACGAATTGGGCAGAAATAATTTCAATTCGTTTCCAATTCAAATGAATTTGTAAAATGAGTTGCAATTCGTTTTTAATTCAAATGAATTTGTTTAAGTTGAATTAAATTAAAACCAATTCAATTCAAACGAATTGGAAATAAAATGCAATTCACTTTGACAAATTCAAATGAATTTTCAGAATGTATTGTAATTCACTTTGCCAAATTCATTTGAATTGGAATCGAATTGCAATTCATTTGACAAATTAATTTGAATTGGAAATTAATTGCAATTCATTTTTACCATATTCATTTGAGTTGACTCAAATTTCATTCAATTAATTTTTTTGTGTGAAAAGAATTAATTCAAGATTTGCTAATTCAGTGCATGAACGATTCGCGAATTAATTCAATTAATACCATGACAGATTCAAGCTACGCAAGAAACTAATTATCCTGCCAGATGAGAATGATTTGGATCCATGATGGGTTCTCCGAGAAATGTATTTCTATGAGTACCCAAGGTACGGTTAAGAGCAGATATTCTGATGCCACAACATCCATTACACAAAGTCAAAACTGCCTGGTGATAGCATTACCTTTTATAAACTGATGCTTTCTTATATAATACAACCCAGTGAATAGGTAAGCACAAATGGCATTTAATGAAGCCTAAATAAATTTAAAAATTAACTGCCTGTTTTTGAAATATAAAGAAAAATTTTCGTTTAGAAATTTATACTGAAAACAAAAACATATTTGAGTTTTTGTATTGTTGTTTTAATGTTAATCCCGAAAGGAAATTTTTTTAATATGAAAAAGGCAGTAAAACAATATTTTGGATTTTAGCTGGGGAGCGGGGGACTCTTTCCCTTCTCAAAACCTTGTAATAATCAGGATGTGAATTAAAATATAAAATTTTTAAATTTTTTTTTGCATTTCATCCAAACACAATCGTGGCAAATTATCAGAACAAATTCGGCCACCTATTTAAACAATTTTTTTATCAACACCATTTTCTCTCACGTCATTTATTTTTACCTCAATGATTACAAAATCCCCTTTAAAACTGCTTTTATTTTTTATCTTTTAAAGTATAGATACATTTATTTATTAACAAAAAAAATGAACATTTATACTATTTATATGAATCCATATGAATAAATTTCTGAAAAATTGCACTGTGTTAATTGTGCAAGCACATTTGTATGATTACGATACGTAAAACTCTCGTGTACAGCACACACACACACACCAATTGCAGTCACACAAAATTCAGTGAAATGAAAAAAAGTCTAGTGTATGCAAATTTATTGCATACTTTTTGGAAACAATGGCTTTTTGTGTTATCACAAAGCATCATAAGTAGGTCAGTGGATTAAATGGAAATCACTTAATATACTTGTACACATACCCGTAAAAATACAAACGTTTCAGAAATGTTTTAATGTTTTTTTCTATTATATTTTTTTCATTATTTTTTTTTTTAGTTTTTCTACATAAAAATATAAAATAAAAGATTTTTGCTTAATTCGAAAAAAAAGAAAATATGTAAAATGAAGAATTTTTGTATAACAAATGGAAGCCTATGAATATGCAGTTTGTTTGCTAACATTGACAAAAATATATTGTATGTATTTACGGGATATATTATAAAATGTATGTATGTATGAGTATAAAAGAAATAATTTTTGCAAACAGGAAGCTTATTTTTGATTTCCAAACAAAAAACAAAAAAATTATTGTGAAATTGAAAAATTTTCATATAAAAGATTTTTTATTGTAAAATTTTCATATGAAAGATTTTTAATTAAAAGAAAAATTATTTATAACGAATATTTAAGAAAATGTTCAATTTATAGTTCAAATATTTAAAAAAATAAATAAATAAGTCATACGTGAAATAGGGAGATATTGTTTTCCAATATTTAAAGATTTAAATTGAATTTATCTTTAACAAGGGGTTTATAAAAAGTTTAACGGCCTAAGTTATAAAAAATAAAACGGGTTAATAAAGGGTTTATGAAATGGATTTTGTATGAAAATCTTATAAAAAGTTTAACGGCCTAAGTTATAAAAAATAAAACGGGTTAATAAAGGGTTTATGAAATGGATTTTGTATGAAAATCTGTTTCATAAACCCTTTATTAACCTGTTTTATTTTTTATAACTTAGGCGTTAAAAACCTAATCCAAATTTCGATATTTTAATCAGGCTTAAGTTCATTGAATTTAATTTTCATTAAATTATTTTTATAAAGAAAGGAATTTTAAAACATGAAATGAATTAAAATTTATTGATAATTTTCATTCTTGACTGAGCTGGGAATTGAACCCAGGTTTTCACGGACAGGTTGCCCTGACTAGTTTCGATTGTAACCACACAATCTATTCAGAGCGGTTCACCGCCATTGACGAAGGATGACGTCATTAGTCAAACATCAATCTTTCAACCAAAAAATTAACTTTGGATTTCAAGAAGAACTCTTCACAAAAAGTGCGAAAAACAGAACTAAGGAAGAACATGTAAATCAATTAAAATAGGTAATCATTCATTCAAAGCAAATTTCGATCTACCAAGGTAAAATACCATTTGGTTTAAAGATTGATTTTTGACTAATGACGTCATCCGTCGTCAATGGCAGTGAGTGCTAAACTGCAAACCCTTCTGAAGAGATTGTGTGGTCGTAACTAGTCAGAGCAACCTGTCCGTGAAAACCTGGGTTCAATTCCCAGCTCAGTCAAGAAAGAAAAATTATCAATAAATTTTAATTCATTTCATGTTGTAAAAATCCTTTCTTCATAAAAATTATTTAATGAAAATTAAATTCAATGAACTTAAGCCTAATGAAAATATCGAAACTTGGATTAAAAACCATTAACAGTTCAATAAAATAATCATAATACTAATTAAAGTTAAAATATTTTAAGAATATAATTACTTAAAATGTAAATTTTAAATTCTCCAATAAATTCGAATGTGTATTCTAAGTCAGCTTTCATACTTTAATAATCTTATTCCTTAAATATTTTCCAGGAATAGTTTCTATGCACTATCAGAATTGTTTGCTGACGAAGGCCGTAGCGTGGCAGAAAATACATTACATTCTGCTGGTATCTTATAGTTGTATAAATTTTCTTTACAATTTACTTCATTGCTCGCCAAAGATAAGCTATCCTTTAAGCCTCGTAATAGAAATATACAAGCAAACAAAATTGTGATGGTGCATAGAAAATATTCCTGGTAAATATTGAAGGAATAAGACTATTAAAGTATAGAAGCTTTTTAAATTGTATTTGATTTAGAATACACACTAATTAATATGAGAATTTATAATAAATATTACTCACCATGAGACCTGAATTCCCAGAGAGAGTTCACAAAAATAGTCTAGGTTAAGTTATAGTAATAGGTAAAGTGAGCCAGCATTTTGTTTTTAAAATTGGTTTTATCGTATTTTGCAAAATTTAAATAAATGCTTAATTTGCATATTTTGCAATCATTTTCTTAACAAAACCATGATTTTTGGCAATAATGACTTTTCAAGGATCGCAGAAGTAATTTCTGATACAACAAATACTAATACCAAAATCATTTGAATAGGGCTAACTAATAGACCGGTAGATGCCATTTTGTGTAACCATCACAGAAAAAAATAAAAGTTGTCTCTAATCACTAGGGTATTAATTTGATCGGGCTTCTCCTTTAATCGGTTAGTCGCTCGATTAATTAACCGAGGTTTTGATTTAACCGGGTAATAATCGGTTAATTTTGTAATTGATCGGTTAACCGATTAATAAAGTTTTTTTTTTATAAATTAAGTAATTTCAATAAAAAAATGCATAAATTATTTATTATTTCGGGTTTTTTAGTAAAGAAAAACTATAACATAACCAACATAACAATTCTTGAACTAAAACGAGCATACAAAAAAACAATTCATAAATATGTAATACATATTTTTTTAATTTATACATAAATATTATGTAGAAGTTAAAAAAATAAACATATAGATAATTTTATTAGTTATTTCAATAGTTTATGGCGACCTTAAAAATAATTTTTTAGAAAAAATAATTTGGTCTTTAGTTTTGATAAAAACTCGACTTGGAAAAAATTATTTTACTTATCGTTGCATTTGGAGCAAACGAAAGAAACCCATAATACAGAAAATCTAATTTCTCAGTCCATTTCCTGGATTTCAATACACGTATAAAATCTTCCATTATGCCATTAGAGTCCTGCTTTAATTTTTTTTTTTTTTTTTTAATTTTTAACTCTTCTAATTGTTTCGGTAAATTCTGTTAAAAGATTGATATGAGAAATTATGAGAAGAAACAAATAACTAAGCACATACATATAAAAAGTACGTGAAACAAAAAGCTGTTGACAGCAAACACTTATTTATAATGAAGATCACTAAACACTTTCGTTGTTTGTATGAAAAAATATTTTCTAAACACACACCTTTTGTATATGAGACGAAAAAAATAATGAAAAACTCAAAAAAAATATATTATAAATGATGAAACAGAATTGAGTCTTCAACTTCAGGCAAAAATTTTTAAGCTCATAATTAAAACGTCGACCGTAACTGCAATTTTCTCTCATTTCTTTCGTTTTCTTTTGTTATTTTTTTTCTTTGTTTGCAAAATGTATGAAGTTGAACGAAAGTATGGTAGCATTGTTGGGAGAATAATTGTCTCTATGTGAGAGCATGAGAAAAAACGTCTTCAAAATAAAATTGATTTTATTTCTCCACCGCATTCTCTGGCATAATTTTATGTCAAACTGTATGGAAAACAACGTTCAGCCCCAGTTCTGTTTCATCATTAACACTACAAAAAATTAAAAATATTGTTACGTCGGTTAAGCGGTTAATTGACTGAAATTAACCGGTATAATCGTTAATCGAAAATAGCCAATTTTAAATAAACCGATCAGTTAATCGGGTAGTAATTAACCGAATGCATGCCCCACTTATCACCAATTTCATACGAAATTCATAGAATCAAGCAAACAATTTTGTTTATTTGGCACCTATTACCAAAATGATTATATTGGTTACTTAAAATTATGAAGATTTTAAATTGTGAATAAACATATATTCTTTTTCCAATAAATCATATTTTGATTATTAAAAAAATTATCAAAAAACTTTGCCGTTTCAAACAATGTGTTAACTGATTTAATCAAAATTAGCTCAGGCTTTGACAATTCCCAACAACAATTCTACAAGATTAAATTATTTAATTTTAAACGGAAGAAAACTAATTAAGATTTTTTTTTTATTTAATTAATAATTTAGTTGATAGGTTTTGTTGTTATTGTTTTAATAATTCGACGATTTCTGTCGCCATTTGACACGTAAAGTCATTCTGTTAAAACCACATTTTGCTTTTTGAGCTTAAAATCATTGATTTGGTGCGCTAACGATATCCATTGGCCATAGTGCGAGCACCGGCTAAATTTTAGAAGAAATAATATCCAATGATAAAACGCACCAATTGGTAAAGTTCTCGGGATGTAATGGAGTCTGTACGGTCTGTTGTGGACTGGCATCGGTCCATATACGGCAATTTTGTTTATAAACAAATCCGCTAAGCCAAAAACAAGTAAGAAAGTTAAGACGGTCAAGCACGGCAATATAAAAATCTACATCGCAATATTTAAAAACAAATTTTCAAGAATGTGCCCTATTTGGGATCCATAAGCAATCACGGACCCGCCAGAACAAAATTATGTTCTGAAGTTTCGATTTATATTAGAAAATTGTACAAATTTGGTATACATAAATTACATAACCTCTGTATAAAAATGGGTGGAAATGGAGAAGTGGGTGCGGCATCTTCCGTAGAAAAATACAAATTACATTTATTTTAATATATTTATAGAACGATATTTATATAACTTCTGTTCATATCGCATAAAGGTGAAGGGTATATAAGAATTGGCATAACCGAATATAACTCTCTTACTTCTTTTCCTATACCCTCCACCACTAGTGGCGAATGAGGGTATACTAAGTCTATTAGTCCATGCGAAACTTTATTAATATACTTGCTAAACCCTATAAAGTATATATATTCTGGATCCTTGAGTAATTCTAAGTCGATTTAGCCATTTCCATCTGTCTGTCCGACTGCTGAAATCACGCTTACTTCCGAACGATTCAACCAAAAAAAAAATATTGGTAACAAATATTTTCCAGTTCTCATAAGTAGCTTGGGATTAAGATCCAGCACAACCGGCTCATTACGAAAAAAAATTATGCATCCAAATGTGGATTAGTCATTTTTGTTACAAAAACTTACATAAACTGGTGGCAGAATACACTGATTGATAATAAATTTTGCACAAAATCGTTTTATATAACTAGAGATCACACTCATATATTTCCTTAAAATCACATATAGATTGCCCCCGGAAAACACTTACGTATACATTAATCCGTAACCAAAAATGTTATCAAAGTAAAAATTGGCCTGTCATTGTTTTAAAGGATTAGAGATCACACTGCTAAATTTCTTGAAGATCAGTCCATTTTTTGCAAATGGGCCAAAATTAAGCCCTCCCACGGAAAAAGCTTTAGTCTGCAGTGACTAATAAAGCAATTGTAGTAAAATAAGGCCTGTCACATTTTTAAAAGGCAGAAAATCAAACTTCTGAATTTTGTGAAGGTCGGCCCATAACTCATATAAGCCCATAACTTGCAATTTTTGTTACTGCAATTTTTAAAAATTCTGCGTTAAAACTGTATTAGTGTACAGATTATGAAATTATAGTTTTGCAATTTTGTGTATTTTTATTTTGTCTTTCCTCTTCTCCTTCAAGTTTAAAACTGTAAGAATAACGAAACAGAATTGCAGAGCACATAAAACTGAATACCCCTCCTCAATCTTTTCAGTCCTCCCACCAATAAACTCAAGAACTGATGCAACAAAAATTGCAAGTCTAGACGACGACTAATTTACCATAGGCCCCATATATAGCGTACTTTTGCATTAGACTTAAGTACATCTCAAACCGCAGCGAATTATGATACTGTAAGTTCAGTTTAGACAACTATTGGTTCACAATTTTTAGATCCCATCGAAAGATTTATTTTAAAATATTCCCAATCTCAGTGGAGTGTATCAAAGATTCAACACAGCCGAATAAAGCATTTTCATTTGTTAAATCAAAAAATCCTTTTAATCTATTGTTTTCAATTAAACTCATAAATTTAATTTGTTTGCTTGTTATTTATTAAAACATTACTTCATTATATATGCACCCTCAAAAATATTGCGTGGTATGCTTCAAAACTTTTTTAATTTACTGCTTTCAAACTGTTCTCTTTTTATTAGCCATACTGTAGCCGTCCATTTGCATATTTTTTTATTGGATTTTTTGCTCTCCTTAAAAATTCAATTCAAAACAGTTTTATTTTTCTCTTTAATCTCAGAAATTTGAATTAATTTTTTTATGGATTTTTGTTCAGTCTGTTTTATTTCTCCTAAAAATATGCTAATTTCTACTTTATAGTTTTAGTGTCTAACTTCTATTAATTCATTGTTAGAATCTGTTTTATTTTCCTAAGTAAGATTTGCACAAATTAAAAAGTT
The DNA here is from genome assembly GCA_943735925.1 of Pollenia amentaria. Lineage (NCBI taxonomy): Eukaryota > Metazoa > Arthropoda > Insecta > Diptera > Polleniidae > Pollenia > Pollenia amentaria. The sequence goes on from OX031009.1 coordinate 35,095,426, forward strand.
TTTGTGTGTGATTTCCTTTTTTTGTTGTTTAATTAAAAAAAAAAAAAAGGTATATAAGCATTTGAAAACGATTTGTTTGTTCTAATAGATTTTTGGTTAGAAGTTTTAATTATGGTCTATGATTTGTTATAACGAGTAGAATTGGAAACGAAATTAATCATTCATATTTGTGGTGTAGAAGGAGAGTCAAGTGAGAAGGCATAAGTTTTGATTACAAATCTTTTGTCATATTAGAATATAAATAGAAATGGCCAAACGCAACTAGGGTTAAAACATAATACAACCATAAGGCAATGAGCTATGGAAACGAAATATTTGTAGCTTAACTATTTTCTAGATTCAAAGCATATAAAGTACGGAATAAAGTTTTAAGCGGCTTCAAAATTTTACCCAAGCAATGGTTTTCCTGGAGTTGGAGTAGGAGTTTTGGCTAGAAAAAGGCCAAACTTAAGCAAATATAATTTCTTATATTTTTAAATTGCTATATATATCATTTTGCATCGGCTAAAAGTCTACAACTTTTGAACCGAAAGAAATAATTGTGCAGTTCTGTTTTTGTTTTTGCTGGAGAGAAAAATTATTGATTTTAAATTTAAATTTTACTACAATCGGCTTAGCAGTTGTTAAGAAATTTGAGGTCAAAATTGAACCTTTAAGGTTTTTGGTATGAAAATTCTTTTTATTGAGATTGAGAATTATTGTATTTTTTTATTCAAATTTTTAATCTACATAACAGCCAATTTTCATTATGATCTCTTTTCAGATTTATAAAATTTCAAACCTTAAAATTACTATTTTGAATTATATTGAAAGCCCTTTTTCCCATTATTTCCATTCTTAATTAAGAAATAACCCAAATTCCCAATCTCGAAAAACCGATTTCAAAAAATTATTTTTTAAAAAAAAATGGCAGTACTGTCACTATTTAGCACTCGATATTGATCAGAATTTTTTAAAAAATTATGAACACGTTAGAAAACATTACTGTTCTAATATTAAATATATCGGTGTGTTGAATTATTAGACATTTTTACTTAATTTTTTTTTTTTTTTTTTTTTTTTGATACGGCATGTGGGAGAAACAAATATCAATCTGACTCAAAATTGCTTTTACAAGCCTACTCCATATAAAAAATGTTTAGCCCACTATTGATAACAGTTTGATATTAAACATAATCCACCCGATTAAAAACCTCGAAAAATCACTAAAAAATCAAGCGAAAAAGTCCGTTTTATCCGAATAGCTCTAAAGGCACAGGAGATACCCTACACATTTAGACATTTTTTTTTAAGGTCAGCTTAAGTCTAATTTTTTTGGAAGCCATAAGTACATACATATATTTTTCGCCAATTTTGAAAAGTTTGAATACTCTAAGTTACCAGTCTTAGAGGTCCACAAGTCACTCTTCCGACCCTCTATGGACCCGTTTTCTTTCAACTCAACTCAAAAGCTGCCCTGCTAAGACACTTTCAAGAATTGGATCAGTTGCAGAATTATTTTTCAAAACAAAACGTTCGTAAAGCATTGTGCTATATTTCGATAAAATAAAAAGAGCAAATAAATGTTGCGAGTAATTTCATTAAAATCCAAAAAAAATGTTCAACAAACAGTTCCGAACAGTGGCATATATACTCTATATGGGGTTAAAGAGGACAGGACAGGAGCAGCTTTTCGGATGGTACTAAAATCTCTCGTCTGAATTTCGGATTTAACTAAAATATAGAACCTGGGAAAACATTTAATAACAAATCAGGTATAAATGGCACAGAGATGTAACGAACCATTTCTTAACCCTTATGTGAATGGCAAGGTACCCGGGTACCTTTGACGTTTTCAGCTTAATTTTCTGAATTTTTTTTATAAAAGCATATAATTCACATAGCTGAAACTTCCTGAGAACTCCTAACTATTAATAAATTTAAAATTATCGTTATATTTTAGCTTAAAAATAGTTTCGAAAGGTCGTGGTGGACCAATATTCATTGTACACCCTTAACGGTATGGCAAGGTACCCGGGTACCATCGTATATTAAGTATCAAAAAACGATTATTGCAAGTATATTTTTAGTAAAATGTTACTAAAATGAAATTTCAGACGGCCGTTATGAATATTCTAGATCAAAACTATTATTTGGTGAAAGAAAAAAAAATATATATATACATCCTTTTTCATATATAGGATATATAAACAAAAGAAAAACAACCAAAAATTAACATCAAGCGGCAAATAGTTTTTCATTTCTAGCTTCGCGAACAATTTGTGTACTTTGGATAACTCCCTACCACGGGAGTACGGCCGCTTTTGCTATTTTCTTGCCATCAGGAAATGTTTAATTTCAAAATCACACACTCTGTATTGCAGATTTGACTTATGATTGGGAGATACGGATAAAAAGTGTCAGTAGTTCCATTTCTTCCTGAGTTTTGTATGAAAACCCCAAATCCAAAAGCGTCCTTTTGTCTATATTTGTTTGACGCTCGCCTTCCGATGGTGTACCAGTGTACAACTTCTCATGTAGAGTTTAATGCATCACAAGCCAAATAGGTATATAACTCTCATTCACCATGTCCAAATACCTTGAAAAGCAGCAGCTTTACCAGCTTCTGTTCGTAATATGCGGGTTTCATCATTATCAAAACGTAATTTCTGTATCCTTGCAAAAAGGCAAATCATCAGAATAATATCTACAAGTTGTTTGTATTACATTTACTAACTTTGATATGCATAGAAAAATATTAATGTTAAATTTCCAATTTGCATATCTTAGCAATAATACGTTGCATAAGCCAGGGTATATACAAAATCTTGTAATGTTACTGAAAATAAACATCTGTTGTAAGTCTCAGAGTTATTCTCCTCGATTATGCACATATTTTCGAAAATATATTTTACTTTTCAATACTATTTCACTAGATGTGCCCGTGTACCTTGCCATGCTGTTAAAAGTGTTTTATTTGTCATTCACATAAGGGTTAAACACTGCTATCCCACTTATATGACAGACAAAATTTCGACCCATTATTGGTAACAGTTTGCGAGAAATCATAATTTATTTCTGATCAAATTTTTGTAAAAATTAACTTTTTCTAAAACAACATAAAATATTTGTTTCCAGCAGCATGCCACTGCCACAATTACCAAAATTTTAATCTTGTTTTTTGGATACATTAGATCTAATATGTTTGCTATGGAATAGCATTAAAATTTTTGAAATCGGCGATGACAAAAAATTGGACTTTTGGCTGATGAAATTCAATTTTCAGCCACAGTGCGCCGCCGTCTTAATGGAACCAAATGTCGTTAAAGTTTAGCTGATTAATTTTTAGAAACCAAAATTGGGTCAGCATGGCTTGAGAGTGCTCGCCATTTACCGTAACGCCAGCTCTTTGCTCATTTCGAAAGACCGTGTAAGCCACACCCAGCAGTCAGTTTACATATATGAATTGCTATAAATAGGACAAATTTGCTTATTGACGTGGCCATTTAACCAGTAATTTGCTTCATTAAATGGACGAAATGCTTTATGAACTTGGCGAACCGATTTTATTTTTTAAGTAAATTTCCAGAATTTGGAAGCGTTATTCTAGAGTTCAGCGATTCATGGTGACTTGCCAGGCCTTACTGAACCGAAGTGTCAACACAGTTTGACATTCTCAGCTGTCAAGCCATAGTTATCAATATCCAGAGTGCACATGCAGTAAAAAAACCTATAGTTCTATTGTATTTCATATTGGATGACTCCTCCAAAGTCATCGGTCGACTAAAGTCTTTGGAAAGGAAACCAAAAACTTCCTGAATCCACACCTGAGTATTATGATACCAAGAAATAATCAATCTGAGTTTTCAATGGTACTCCGCCAGTAATTCGTCTGACATAAAAATGGTACTCCAGCAAGTCAAATCCGAGTTTTATTTGTCGTTCAAACCAAAAAGAAATGAAGGGTTAAAGCCGACAGGAAAATGAAAAACTGCACCTGGGTTATACGACGCCCAACCACACTCGCCAATATCAAACGCAAAATGCATAAAAGGCAGATAAACAGGGATGACCTGGTCTAATTGCCCTTGAAAACAAAGGAAATGACGTATAAGCTGCTTCCCTGATCAGGTCCATTATTTTATCCAGTTTTAACACAAATATGGGACCTCCAAAAAGCGGTTGTAAGCTATTTTTTATGTTTATCAGGCCTGTTCAGAAAATCACTTTAACTCAAATCACGTGATTTCAAATCACTTGTACCTTCTAAAATCATACGTGCGATATTTTGGTGTTCCGTTTTTGTGTGTTTCGGTGTAATTTTCAATTGACGAAAGCACACCGATAAACACAAAAACAATGACTTTCAGAACACCAAAAAATCACGTGATTTTCAGAACAGACCCGTATATAGACATTTATACAGCATTTGTTTCTCTTTTTTAATATGTTAAAGCCCATAATTTTCCATAATTTTTTTTCGTAAAACATAAGAAAATATCCTTATTTCTACATGGATATATTGTATTATAAACGAAAATTACGTTAAAAACACAAAAATCGCTCATAAAGCTCTGGCTAAAATTTTAAACGTATTATTTTTACTCTAGAGATCGTATAGTATAAAAGCGGACAACAAAAATTTAAGCAAAATCTCTATCATTTTTACCACAACATAACATTTTTTCAAAATTCTTTAAATTATATTTAAAAAAATAACAAAGCTTAACTCTTTACCTTAGCACCATAATCACTCATTATTCAAATATGTTATACCCTAAAGGCAATTTTGCAACATTATTCCTTTTACATTTGCGAACATGGTATTACTTATGCAATTATATAACTTTCACATAAATATGTCCTCTGCATAAAGGACACTTTAATTCTTCATTTTTTTTTTTTTTTTTTTGTTTTTTTTATTGGGAGCAACCACAATGACAGATGTTTAAGACCCTTAATCGCACTTTATGCCGAATAACAAAGTTTTCCGAAAAATTAAAAAAAAGATTGTAATAAATTGGAAAAAAAAGAAAACAAAAAACTCTACAAAGAAAATTTCTAACATTTGATGATGGTTTTTGAATGTGTTCCTATGTTTGTAAGTTATAAGCAATAATGTATTTTCTAAACAATTAAATACATAGAGTTTTATATAAGAATGTTTGAGCGTGTGTATAAGTGTAAAGTAGTACACTGAAAAAAAAAGATAAGTCTTTTTCGCCCTATTTATTAAAGGCCTGCATGACTGTATATTAAAATCAAAAACCAAATAAAAATCAAATGTGTGTACAAAACGTTTGTGTACAACCACAATGACAAATGCTGTGCCGTTCGGTTCGTTGCACAATTTAAAATGTGTTGTAAGAGTACTAGAATTCAAAAGGAAAACACTCCATACAGAACGCGTTTCTATCAAAACCTTTTCATACAGTAAACAAATTTTGCTTCTACTTCTAGTATTTGAAAATTAGCACGTGCAGTCCGCGAGAGCTTGTGATAATTACGTGTCTATCGTATGTAGCGGACAATTACAAAGAAATTTTGTTGACATTTTTTCAAAGGTATTGACAAACAAAATATTTCGTAGACACAAACTCCAAGCTAACATTCAAAAAATCAGGAGTGTGTGTATTTTTTGCTTCCACTCTCATTTCTGCGTGTATTTTTCATTCCTTTGTTAATCTTTGAGAGTATTCTTTACACCCGCACTTCCACTATAGTGTTTCGTCCTTAATAGCTTATAAAATTTCCTTTTGAAAGGCTTTCAAGGTCATTAATTTAATTTAGTCAAAACTTAACAACATCGAAGTCGAAGCAGCAATTCGTGGTCTCAGAATTAATATAACAAAAACAAAAGCCATGAGAATCAATACAACAAATACGCGACAGTTTACACTACAACAACAACAGGTCGAAGATGTTCAATCCTTATGCTACCTGGGTAGCATAATACCAACAAGTGGTGGCTCGAGAGAGGACGTTGGGAACCGTACAAACAAGGCCAAGCAAGCTTATGGCCAACCTCACCATGTGGAAGTCTCCCATATCTCCAAGCGCACCAAAATCAACATCTTTAACAGCTGCGTGAAATCAGTTGCGCTCTACGGCTGTGAATCCTGGTACTCTAATCAATGCGATATTAATGCCATACAAGTATTCATCAACCATTGCCTCCGTCGCACACTAAAAATTTTCTGGCCAAACACCATCACAAAGGTCGAGTGCAAACAAACACCGGTTGAGCATAAGATCAGCAACCGGAAATGGTGGTGGATTGGGCATGCCCTGCGAAGACCTCCAAACGACATAACCAGAAGCGCAGTAGCCTGGAAACCCTAAGATAGTAGCAGGAAAGCTCGAAGCACAAAAAGTCATCAAAACGTGGAACGAGCTGAAGATCGTAGCAGCAGATAAACAACAAGGGAATAAAATCATTGAGGCCCATGTCCTTATAGAAACAACAGGAATTTATATATGTATATATAATTTAATGTAAACAAATGGTTATTAATTTCTTTCGCAATAAAATCTGACATTTCCTTGGTTGGGCAACATTGCCAGATTATAACAAAAACTCAATCCCTGAAGAAGATGCAAAGAATAACATCGAAAAGTCGAGTTTAATTTAGAATGATGTAAATAATCTTTTATTTACATAATAATCTTATTTTTTTTTTTTTAAGTGTATAGTAGTTTGTTTAGGAAGCTCATTCCTTGGGTAGCCCCTTGTAGCTTCTGGTGCTGCTGATCCTGTATGTAAAACATCTCTTTGTTGTTTGTCATCATGTGATGCTTTATTGTAACTAAATGGAATTAAAAAATATTTTCCTATTGCTATAAAAATTGTTGTATGGAATAACCTGGTGAACAATTTTAAATAAGTTTCCCAAAAAAATATAGTGTTTGAAAATCGTTAGTGTATTAAAATGCTTAAAAAATTATTAATGGCCTGTTCAACGATCTCGATAGCAAATTGAAGCGATCGCCATCTATTCGCTCGATTTCGAATCAAATTGGGTTCAACCATTTCGACAGCTTTCGATCGCTGGGTCTTACCAGAGTCAATATTTGTTACTTACGTATTAAAAAATATAGTATTGCCATAAAAGATATTCTCTAATATTTTTTGCGTTTTTGTTCAAAAGTATCAAAAGTAATACTAATGGCTTGATAACAAAAACAACTGCGTTTGAAATTTTATCAGCTGTATAGAAATGTCAAAAAATAAATAAACATTTTTTATTGATACCAAAACTTAAAAAAAGTGTATGCAAAGGATAAATTTAATTAAGAACAAAATATATAAACAAAAAAATAAATAAACCAATTAAACAATTACAAAAGTAGCGTCCGATTAATTTTCTGTACTAGAAAAGTTAAATAGTTTCGTTTGTAAATACCGCGACCAGATTTTTGCAAGCTTTTGTTGTTTTCCGCAATTTTTGCTTTTGTCCTACATTTTAAATCTGCCAAAATCAATTCAAGCCTATGGTTTTTTGTCTACCTTAAAATGCAATGTGGCCTTACCATCTTCTACTCTACTCTACTCTGCAATAGAACGCGTTTCTACTTTTCTATTGCTCGTCTATCGAAAATTTATTTGCTCCAAGCACTGGTGCAACACTCACCAACTTAAGAATTTCGTCCATGTATTCGACTAATGTCAGCAGTTGCTGCATTGTCGACTTTTTATACCCACACCACAATAGTGGAGAGGGTATTATGCATTTGTGCTAAAGTGTGTAACATCCTAAAATATGGGTCCTAGACCCACCATTAAGTATACCGATCGACTCAGAATCACTTTCTGAGTCGCTCTAACGATGTCCGTCCATCTGGCTGGATGGATGGCTGCCCATTTTATCTTTGGCGCAAAGTACAGGTCGCAATTTTGGAGATAATGTGATGAAATTTGGCACATAATTGGCACAAGGACCGAAATTATTGGAAATGGGCCGAATCCGTCCATAATTTTACTTAGCCTCCATACCAGACTATTTCCGGATAGGGTTTTTGTTCCGATAAATGATTAAGATTAAATTTTATCCAAACTAATTTATTGCAATCAAAATCATTTAACCAAATTTTATTGGAATCGGTCTTTATTTGACCATAGCTGCCATACAAATAATACTTCCGAAAATAGTTCTTGATGCCATAACTCCCTTACTAATGTTAGTATTCACATACAAATTGGCGACAATGAGTTTTACGATAGCTTATATGTCATAACAAAATGTTGTTCAGGTAAGTCCGAAATAAACCATTGGTCCCATATAAGCCCCCATTCTTAAATCTCATATATTTAGATGAACACATCTAAATAATATTCGGTACAATGAACTTTTTAATGAATCTTAACCTTTTTTTTTTTTTTTTTTTTTTGTTAAGAATTGTCCATGATTGCCCATGCGACCCAAATAGGGTACACTCTCAAAAATGGTCAGGCTTCTCCGACTGTACTTTCTGACTTGTTTATAATATAATTTTACGTTTAAACAATCAATAACATATTTTTAGATTACATATGTCCTTATCATTTGTTCTCCATTTTTATTTATTTAAATTACTCTTAAATATTTCTTGTTTTTTTTCAAATTCAACGATTCGACAACAAAACAACAAGTGAGTGGTTTTGATATTTGTGTTCGTAATCTTGACGATATCTTCCCTATTGATAAACCACTTTTTGTATGAAAGTACTTACGTTTTCTTTCGAGTTGTCGTTCAAATCAGTTTTCGATCGCTTAGAATGCGATCGAAGTCGTTCTTTCGAAATCCTTGAACAGGCCATAAGTAATTTTACCAAATGATGAACATATTTTTAGATTATTTATAACAATGTTTACTGGGTTTAACACATAGTGATGCCTGAGATGTAAGTGTATATAGAACATTATTTTATAATTCAGGCAAACAACTGAAACTAACGTAAGTTTTAGAGTTCCTTTACATGGCAAAGAAATTGTTATAGATCGAGGCAAGTCAATGGATGGATGTATGTACGAAAATTTTCCAAAAATTTCCAGTTAAAACACATTTGGCTTTACACACATACATAAAACCAAAAGTTCATGTTTTTGGCTTGCAACGAAGGAAAAGGGGCTAAAAAAAACATTACAGGCTTTTTTTGATGGTTCTGACAAAGATGTAGTAGTTTCTGGCTGTTTTTTTTTTATCCAGTCTCTACTAAGACGGATGTGGTGGCATCATTTTAGTTTTTTTTTTCTTTTTTTTTTTCTCTGCTCCGCAACTACATCATCTTGCCACTATTAAAACATCCTTTTTAGTTATTTTTAGGTTTTTATATCCTTTTCCTCACATGTTTACAGTTGCCAAAAAAAAAGAAAACACTCATACCCACTGACTCACTACTCTAAAGATAAAACTACAAACTATAGTCTTCTTCTAGAGACATGCATTATTTTAATAAAGGATTTGTTATATTTCATGATGCCTTTAATATGTTTAATATGTAGATTTATTATATCTTATGTTGCCACAAGTGCATATGTAAATATTTTCATAAGTATTAATTAAGTAATGAAATTATTTATATCTGTTAGTCAACAAACTAACAATTACACACACATAGACCAACATACATCGATAGCATTAGAAGAAAGAAAGAAGTAGAGCCTAGAGATGTTACCATAATTGCAGGAATATTGTTAATTTTATCTAACAGATTTAAAGGCTTCTAAAGGGGGTTATTTCAAAGAAAGAAAAAAACAATGTGGCAAGGTTTTGAGGTTTAAGAAAAATATTCAGTTTAAAATAGATAAATTTTTCTTATTTGCACTCAAGTGCGGTATTTAACAGAGACCCTGTCGGATTTTTGTTAGCTTGATCATTATATAGTGGACTTTTTGCTAACTAATTTACAACTGACTTATAAACTAAATCCAAGATTGTACAGATGTAAGCACTCTAAACTATCTATGAGCACTCTAAACTTCTTGGCCATCTATACGTCTATCCGTCAATACATAACTGTGTTGAAGGAGGTTTTATAAAGGCCCCCGAATCTTTGACGACTTTGTTAATATGTATTAAAATCACATATATTCCGGAATACATTGCTATTAAAATTAAGACAAATCGGTGCACAAGTACCGATTGCTTTTTACTTTTACCCAAAAATCTCTAATTGTTCACCAAAATTCAGAGTTTATTAAAAAGCCTCCTGAAAATCTATTAACTTTTTTATTGAAATTTTTTTTCGATTTTTGGCGAATTTAATATGAGTTTATAAAATAAAAAATCATATTAACAACACTGACAGCGGGATTAGTTTTAAAAAAGTAAAAACAATAATAAGATATTTCATCACTCTTACCAAACACAAAAACTAATTTTTTTCGATTGGAGAGTTGATAAGAAAAAGTAAACGATTAATTTCTTGATTCTTTGATATGGTTTGTAACTTCGAAAGCAAACAAAAAACATAGGCTTATGTGACTAAAACGTTAATAATTTGCTTTACTTTTGCCTTTTCTAGCCGCTGATAGATGTGCTTATATCGCTAAATGGACTATAACGTAAATACTTTCTATTAATCTTCTGTATAGCGGCAAAACTAAAGATTAAATGGACTATATCGCTAATGTGACTAACAATGGAAATGACTTTAAACGAAAAGTTCTGTATAAAATAATGAACAAATTAGGAAAATACAATTTTTTTGCAGGTGGCTCTATGCATTTTATTTTATATTTTTGTTTTGAATTCACAAAATATTTTAAACGTTTTTATTTGACTTTTTCAATTTGCTGATTGTCCGAAATTTTGTTGGTTGTTTCAAAAATTCTACTAGCCCCCAGGGCAATTGAAATTTTATTAATTTCAGAAGTGTCAGCATTTTACTTACATTCGCACTTTTCCATCGCCTCACACACGCCCTACGAAAACACAAATGTTATACCCTTCACCGAAGGTAAAAGGGTATATATAACTTTGTCATTCCGTTTGTAATTTCTACAATATTGATCTAAGACCATATTAAGTATATATATTCTGGCTTCTTATGAGAAGGGAAGTTCAAATCCGGTTGTACGTCTGTCCGTCCGTTGAAATGGGTTTTCCGAAGACCCCAGATATGATGAAGGCTAGGTTGTTATACATTTATGTCACATATAGTCCGGAATTGTTTGCTATTAAAATTCAGGAAGATCGGCCAATAAATGGTTGAGATATGAGCAAAAAACCACGACTACCTCTAATTTTTTCCATAAATCCCATGTTGTTGTTGTTTTTTAAATTCTTTTTTTTTTTGCTTTTTACTTTTACCCAAAAATCTCTAATTGTTCACCAAAATTCACAGCTTATTTAAAAGCCTCCTGAAAATCTATTAACTTTATTTTCTAACTCTCGTCTTAAGTAAACTTAGCAGAATATTGGTAGTGCAATCAAACTTAGGCCCTAATTGTGTAAAACACAACGCAACGCATAAAATTTAATTGAAAGCAAAAACAATGTCAAAAATATTATAATTTTGTTAAGTAACAAGTATTAAAAATAAGCCAAATCAGTTCCTTATTAACCCTAGTACCTATATAAGTTTTCCGGATTTTATAACGATAGGAACCATACAAAACAAGAAAGGTTTATACAATTAAGCTCAAATGTACTCTATGTAGGAGGACATTTGTTTGACTCCAAAAGTCAGGCAAATCAACCTATTACATCACCAAGCCCCATACAAATAAGGACTTTAAAAGGATAGCACTCAAACCATATGACAAAGGGCACAATTAGCTTTTCAATCCTATGGTAAATTGTATATACGATTTGTCATAGCAATTTTACTTGATTTTTTCTTATTTATATTTTCAACAACTATTTATTGCTTTAAGCAATTTGAATAAATTAAGCAAAAGAAATTTATGCCTACACTATTTGTTTTCCATTAAAATTCTTTTAACTTTAATACTAAATTAACCCATTAGTGGACGAAGTTCCCTGGCCTCTTTCCCTCAATAATTTTCACCAATTTTTAATAAAAAAGATCTGATAAATACGGTTCAAAAACATTTTATTCAAAAATAATTATAGTTTTGGAGTTATGGACCGTCCCTTATAAGGGACACTGCGCAGTAGGAACACTTGGCGTATGATAAATTTTAAAGCATGCTTTGGGGTGAATCCCTTTTTCACATTTGTTGCAAATGAAGTTTGTTTTTCTTCCGCAATGTCCACATCGTTTATCAGTTTTAGAATATTCAATAAGGTGGTTTCTGCCATCATATCGTGTATCTGCCGTCACTTTGTTAGGGCGCGAACCTCTTATAGATGGGTACCATACGTTTCAAGGTAGGATGTAGCAAGATTTCGGCGAAAAATAAGAAGAGACGCACATGTCGGATCATTGGGATGTAACTTCTTCATCAGCAGCCATGCATTAACGACTGAGACATCAAGGAGATATGCAAATATTGGGCACCACCATTTCTTTTGTCTGATCCGCGAGCGGTAGACTGCAACTAATTGATCCATCTTATCAACACCTCCCATGCCCATATTATATCGATGAAACACTTTTGGTTGGGAAATACTTACAGCACCCCTTCCTTTAACGAATCGCTGGCATGATCCCATTTCATTGACATCAAAATTAGTTGCAATTGTGACAACGTTGTTATCCTTCCATCGTGTGAGCAATATATTTCCATTATTTGTAAATCTATGATCTACAGATCCCCTTTCATCTTTTTTCATTACCGGGATTGAGCGAAGAGGACATTTTTCTGTTCGCCCTTCTCGTATTGTTCCTGAAGTACATATTCCGATAGATGATAAGTGTCGCAGTAATTTAACGGTGGTAAAATAATTGTCTATGAATACCTGAAATATATACAATTAGTTTTGTTTTTTTAATGGGAATACTATGTGAATATTTCTGGCTTCTTGGGTGGCCTAAATATTAAAGTGGTTAAAGATTTCCTCTTTTTCTTATAGGGGAAGAAATTCAGAAATCTTTAACCATGATAAGTATAATCACTCAACGGAGGGTTATAAGTATCAGGTGGGAAGAGATGAAAGACATTAAGTGGGGGTTAATGTTCTTTTTTTAATATTTGAAAGGCAATTGTTGCTTACCGGGATTTTGCGTTGCTCCAAACCAAGAAAAAAGATGGTGGGGTTTCTTAAAATTCACTTCGGCGGCTGCCTTGATTTTATTGTTGTAGGGTTTTTTTTTGTTGCTTAAGAGCGGGTTACAATTCAACCTTTTCTCATTAAATTCTTAGCGCATAATAACTTTCTGATTTTGCTGCCAAACTTATTCAACCTCTCTTGATTATCCACTCGAAGGTTGGATAAGTTTGACAGCTTAACTCTAGCGAGTACTAAAGTACACCGTAAGAAATTAAAATTAAGAAATCAAATATTAATAATTCAGTGCGGTTGATACTGATAATAATTCAATGATACAAATTCATTTTTTAATTGTTAATTGATAAAAGTAACAAAAAATATAAAAATTTATGCTTATAATAGATAATTGCAATTGTAAGAAATTGTTTTATAATAATAAATAATGCATGTGTGTCCAATGTAAATTGGACACTATGGTTACATTGCCTTGAATCCTTTTTGAGATTGAACATTAGCTTTTGAGAGGAGGTCAAGCACTTTATCATCACCTACACCAAATCTTTTGGGAATAGACTCTGCAGATTTACCCATATATATATCAAATTGGATCATGAAACCGTTAGCTGAATTTAACGCCCAGTTTTTAAAACCAAATCGGATTGGTTTCCCGCGAATGTATTGCTTGGCATAATGCTCATCATCGCTTTCATCGGTATCTTGATCCGTATCGGATCCATCTAATGGTGTAATTGCGTATATGTCAACGTCATTGAAATTATTGTCGTCAAGGGAATCGAGTTCATCCAATATTTCAGAAACTGTAAGCCTACATATGAAAAAATATTTACTCAATCATCGTATCACAATTGCACTTACGGACGCAGTGTCCCTTTAAGGGGACGTTGCACTCAAAGTCACTATATGCACGGGGCATAACATTTTGTCATAATTTTTTTATATCAATTGAATCATTACGATTGTTTACAAATAACAACACACAGAAAATAACAAATATTCATATAATATTTAATATATTCCAATTTTTCTTACCCGGCTCGAGATTTTTGTTTTTTTATAAATTGGTTTTCCATATTTTGCATAAAACAGCAACAAATCACAAAAGTTGAAACAAATGAAATAAAACATGCTTTGGTGGAATGTCAGTAACGGCATTGCCTACTTGTTATTTAAAAATTTAAATTTTTGGAAGTGGTACAGTAGAAAATTCTAGCGTCCCTTATAAGGGACTCTACGCACTAATGAGTTAATTACAAAATCAATATTTACACACACACACAATTATCTTCGTGCAAGTGTGTGTATGTGTGTGTCCGTGCTTGTGGAAAGGAGTACACACAACTAAATAGAATTCCTTTCGAAATTAACAATACAAAACAACACAAATAACACATTAAAAATCAATAACGAAGAAATGTTAAACAATATTCATACATTTTTTTTCTATTGTTTATCAATGAACAAAATACCAGAATATAAAAGAAATTTTTAGATAATATCAAACAATTATTTACACTAAATGAAGCCAATCGAAGAAAAAGTTTTTTGGAAAAAACGAGAAAAAAAACTACAGAAATTTACTGAAAACTTTTGCGTTGAATTTATTTTGTTAAAATAAAAGTTAAAAGAGATGAACACGAGAAGAAGGAACAAAAATACCAGGCAGATGCACAACAACAAGACAACAAACAATTGGGGTAAAAATTATAGTTGAATATCCAACATGCCAAGTGCTTAAAAAGGCTATTAAAAATATATTCTGTAAAAGCCAAGACTTTTTAAAATCTGGGATTAAGAAAGGTCCAAATTATCATGCCAAGATTAATAAAAATGTCCAACAATGAAATTTGCTTAAGTTGACAAAATCCTGGTTAAGCTAACCAGGCACTTTTGCTTAAAACTGAGGAATATAAGAAAAAACTTTGCTATAAAGCTACAATTATGTAATTCAAAAATTCTCGCCTACTCAAAAAGAGATGAGCTTGCCGAAAACGTCAACAACAATTGAAGAAAGTGCCGAAGCAGTTAATCAAGTATGGATTCCAAAGCTGCTTGGTCAGATGGTATTCCATCAGAAATTTTAAAAATTGATGTTTCCCTAACGACAGGATCAATTTATAACATTTGCAGAAACGAATGCCCCCAAAAAACTTTAAAAGATGGAATGGTAATAGAGTTCCCCAAAAAAGGCCATCACCAGGAATGCAGCAATTGGAGGGCTATGGCGCTGCTAAATATTATCAATAAAATTATAGCCATATATTGCAAATTGGAATATCTGTAACGTTGTTGGATGTTAGATTCAGACGAACAGGTAATGTGTGGATCAAAAAACAACAGAAGCAACATTGGGTTTTTTGCATTGTGTTGTTAGTAGGGTATTCATTCGGTTAACCTTTAATCGGTTAACCGATAAAGTACTACCCGATTAACTGATCGGTTAATTTAAAATTGGCTTTTTTCGATTAACGATTAAACCGGATAATTCAGTCGAATAACAGATTAACCGATGTAACATAATTTTGAATTATTGGTAGTATTATAACATTTTTGCATTCTTAATTATGTATTGCGAGGAAACACTCACATACAAAAAGTATGGCTGACTTCTTAAACGCAGAACTGCAATGCAAAACTAAAAGCAATTGCATAAAGTGCAATAGTTCTGGTCGCTTTTTGGGCCGCGAGTGGGTTATGTATAAAAAAAATTATTTGTAAGTCAAGACGTCATATGCTAAAAAATTTAAAAATCCTCGTCTTGACTTACAAATTATTTTTTTTATACATAACCAAATCGCGGCCCAAAAAGCGACCAGAACTACCTTAAAGAAAAAGACTTAAGCTTTCTTTTGAGCAAAAAAAAAAAAAAAAATACCCACATCAAAAAAAAATACAAAAATAGTTTTAAATTTAAAAAAAAAAAAAAATTTTAAAAAATTTATTAAAGGACTTATGTGATTAAGATTAAATTATTTCGATTATTTATCTTTTTGTTTTTATTATTATTATTTTATATTAATTAAATTTTTATTACAAATAAATAAAATAAAAAAATTTTATTTGTCAACATCTCTATAGAAAAAGTGATTTTATTCCTGTGATTAACGTATTGTGGGTATTACAGTATCGAGGGAATGAAATGCTAGTATGTTATATACCGTCGGAAAGGTTAATTTGTCTAGTTTCTCAGCATAAGTTTTATTATAGAAACACTTACACCTAAATAGGAAAAAATTCAAAATAGAGCATATGCTAAAAATTTAAAAATCCTCGTCTTGACTTAGAAATTATTTTTTTTTTATACATAACCCACGCGCGGCCCAAATACCGACCAGAACAAACTTAAAGGAAAAGACCTAAGCTTTCTTTTGAGCAAAAAAAAAAAATAATACCCGCTTCAAAAAAAAATAAAATATAAGTTTTAAATTTAAGAAAAACAAAATATTTAGAAAAAAAACAAAAATTTTTTTTCAAAAGCTTGAATAAATAGCTATCTAATTTGATTGGGATAAATTTTGCTAACACCAATAGATAATAAGTTACATGGATGAGAAAGAACACCAGTTTGGCCTAAATGTCAAATTTTGACCCCCTCTAACTCAGACACTTGTTGACCGATCTTGTTAAAAGTGTCTAAACTACTAATCAATAGGACTAACCTTGGTGCAAATTTCATCCAAATCGGAAGACATCGATTTCAAAAGTTGGGTCACTTGTCACGAAATCCCCCATATATATGAATTATTTTTTTGTGGCTCGTTTTAGTTCAAGAATTGTTGTTCTTCTTTTTTTCTTACTAATAAACTCCAAATAATAAATAATTTATGCATTTTTTATCTATTGAAATCATCTAACTTATAAAAAAAAAACTTTATTAATAGGTTAACCGATCAATACCAAAATTAACCGATTATTAACCGATTAAACCAAAACCTCGGATAACTAATAGAGCGATTAGCCGATTATAGCAAAAGCCCGATTAAATGAATACCCTAGTTGGTAGTGTTTGCGGTTCAAAGTGTCAACCATTACTTACAAAACTCTAACACAGTGATCTTAACCGTACGGTAATTAACCTTTTTACGGTAATTTTGAGCCCCAAATGGTAGCAAGCAGTGTGGCCAGGTCTAAAAAAATTTTACAGCTAAATTTGGCATTAGCCAAAGCCAAAAACTGCTAAAAATGATTTTAAGATATGCTAAAAATAATGCATATAAGTCACTTATTTTAAATCGAAATTTAAATAAAGGACTATATCTAAGCAAATGGTTAGGTTTTGGTAAAGCATGTAATAGATAGAAAAATGTAGCACATGTAGTTAAGATTAAATGTTAAATTTAGGGGGGCTCCAAACCTCTTATATATGCACAATTTAAACGATTAATTTCTTTATTTAAGTTTAAGAAACGTTGAAGCTTTAAGATAATTGTTTTTTTTTTTGCAGCTTAGAGCACAATGTAACAATGTTAAACTTGCATAGATAATTTCATTTGAATATGTCATATAGGGGTTTATTGAATTATTCTTCTTTGTTAATCAAAATTTGGATATTATGTGGACTTTATGATCTACGACTGCGCTCACATAGACTATACATTTGATGATATTAAGAAGCAAAATTTATTCAGCTTCACCACAAACAAAAGCCGCTATAATAAGCCAATAGGAAAATAATTGCGAATTTGTAAAATGTAGTTTTTAGTTTCATCTCCTCAGAATCTGATATCCGGAGATAAGTAGAGATACCTTACTGTTGAATTAATATCAACTGCGAACAACAAAAAATATTGTTTTTAATATAATTCACAAATAATAATTAATATAAATATCCCTTACCATTAAACTCAATAAAAATAGACCAACTATGCACAAAACAAAATCACCAAATTAAAAGTATATACAAATTAAGCTTCTGAACCAATTGAAAAATTTTCAATAATAAAATTTTTTTTTAAATTTCTAAATAAAATTTTCTAAACAAAATTTATTAAAATAAATTATATATTAAAGTGAAAACATTCAAATTTGTCACACACAAGCGTGTGATAAATTAATTTAATAAATGTGATAAATACGTTTAAAATTAAAAATTTTTTGAATACGCGAGTTAATTTCTTCTTAAAAACAGTAACTTTTCGAGGGCATCACTGCACTTACAAATAAAAATAATTGATTCGAACTGTCAAAATCAGATAGCATTTCGACACCCTCTTCTTAAAGATGTTGTTGTGTGTTACTCCGTGAATGGACATCGTGGAATAACGTTGGGTTTCTGGGGAAATCTGGACGACCGAGATCATGCAGATGACATTCGTCTTTTGTTACATCGATATTCCGAGATAGTGTCAAAAATCTAGGGTATTGCCTTGTGAGCGGAGAGATCTGGACTGGGATTAACGCCATCGTGATATGCGCTGGAGAGTGTATGAGGAGCAGCGCAAAGGGCTTGAGATTATTTATAATGTCGGATAGCCAAACCGCTCTTCGAGCACTATATACTTTGTAGGTGAAGTTCAGGTTAGTCATGGACTATTATACGTCTCTGAACGGGTTAGGGAAACAAAATGACTTGAATTGCCATGAGGGCCATTCGGGCAACGAAAGGGCTGAATGCTTGGCAACTATGGGTGCGTGTTGCCCATTCATAGGCCCTGAGCCTTTCTTCGGCGTCCCTGTCGGTCCCATTAAGGGGACGATACAAACATGTCCGAACGTGAATTTAATTCTGGGCTAAGATAGTCAAAGGAGATTTGTGACCCTATCCCGTGGCAAGGCAGGTGGCTACTTCTGCTTGAAAAAGAGGAACTTTGGCTACTTGGTCGTTCATAAAGACACCGCATAAGCCGTGTTGGTCCCTAGAAGTACCACGATGTATGGCAACCCTTTGTTAAAAAGGTTAGTTCGATGAGATGATACCGGAGTACTCCCTCTTGGCGAATGCTAGGAGTCTCAATAGTCAAATTCCAGAGATATCCCCTAGTTCTTTAAAGTAATGATCTCCCGGATAGTTCGCTCCGGGAAGTATGAGTGCCAAACAGTAGCAGAGTATGTGCCCCACCGTCTCTTTTGCCCCTGATACCCCACCGGATCTACAATTGTCACTAGTCAGTAACCCTGCCCTTTTGGATTATACTGCCGTCCAAGAGTGACCCGTTATAAAACCAGAACCCTACAGTCTCTCCTAAGTAGCGACAGAAGAAATTAAGTCGATTTTGGATCATAGCTCTGGATAACTTGCTATGCAGAGAAGCTTTAGTTAGCTTTCCAGAAAAACTTTGGTTGGCGAGTCCGGGCATATAGCCCCAACCCAAATATGTTTGAATGATTCCAGTGTTAAGAATTATTAAGTTGTAAGAATTTTAAAATAAAAATATTAGCACATCATTAATAAATGAACTAATTAATAATTAAGTTTTTGAAATTTTAATTAGGCTTAAATTCGGGTCTATGAAATAACTCCCACGAAATAAGTCTCACTTTTAAAAACAAAATAAGTCCCACAAAAAATTGCTGTTTTGAAAGTGGGAGTTATTTAATTTTTAAAAGTGGGACTTATTTCGTCAATTGATGGGACTTATTTCGTTACGCGTTTTTATTTTAAGTGGGACTTATTTCGTTTTGAGTGGGAATAAATTCGTTTTGTAAAGTGGGAGTTATTTCATACGCCTCCATGAAATATAAGGCCATTATGGCTTTATTTCTCATTTTTTTTCTTATGCAAAAAGTTATATATTGGACATTTCGTAAAAGGGACAACTATAATTTTTTGTCCTTATCTCTCATGGCTCTCCTTTTTTTGTTATTAATTACTTTATACTTACTATAATAAAAAAACTTTAAAGAAATGTGTACAAATAGGTACCGAACTTAACTACTGGAAAAACAATATTAAAAAAAATTGTTGACGTAATTACGTATGTATGTGTTTTATTATATTTTTAGTAGGAAATTGGAATTCGTGTTCCATGTTTTCTAATATCACCATTACAAAATACAACTAATCCCAATGTCACGTTAAAACTATAATACCGTCTACCATGCACTGGATCTTCAAGCCATTTATAAAGGTCGATCATTTTAATCTGATGGTCCTTCCGAAACGGTTTCCATCTTAATAATAAGAACAATTGATCTGTACTTAATCCATTTACGAATCCAAGCGTTGTTACTAGTAGGCGTTCTCTATACGTTCCTTGACCGAAAAAAGAATTAATAATAAATTCTGGAACTCTATCAAAATTCGTAATATCCATTCCATTAAGAAGCCTTCTGCAAGCTTGCATACGATTTTTCTTTATTATTCCTCTGCTTTGATTATTCATATTATTCGACGTGTTTTTTTCGAAGAGCCAAATACTTCTTATTTGAAATCGCATTAAACAGTGAAAAAGTGGGACTTATTTCGTTTATGAAAGTGGGACTTAATTCATTTAAGAAATATATTATTCAAGGGAGAGTTTTTTCATTGTGAGTGGGAGTTTTTTCATTTCAAGTAAATTTTTAAATCATTTTATTTTGGTGGGACTTATTTCGCTTTCAAAAGTGGGACTTATTTCGTGGGAGTTATTTCATTTTTTTAAGCAATTTTTGGTAGGACTTATTTCGTTTTTAAAAGTGGGACTTATTTCGTGGGAGTTATTTCATAGACCCTTAAATTCATCCAATTAAATTGTTATTAAATTATTTTTCGAGCAGGAAGGAACTTGCAAGATGAAACGATTTAAAATTTTTTAATAATTTGAACTCGGGTCGAAATTACATGTTTCGAGAATCACCACATTCCCATCATCAGAATTCTTTGCATTATACTGTTTGCACCACTGCGGCGCCTGCCAGTCTAAAGGCAAACATCAATATTGAATCAATGGCATCGGTGGAGCGAAATTTGCTTAAATTGGTTATCCATTTTTAATTTTATTTACATGTTTCTTCCTTACTTCTGTTTTTTTTCTACTTTTTTCAAGACATATTAAATAAGAATATTAAAATAAAAACTGGGTGATTTTACATTATTTTGTAGGCCTTTTCTTGCCATTTTGGATATAATTTCCATAAGAATTTTTTGGCCCATTTTTCGTTAACGTTGGGCCATTTTTCGTTAGATCGATTTTTCACATATTGCCTTGGGCGATTTTGCTTTGAGTGATTTTTTGCTGGCAGCCGTTTTTATAAGTCTAAAGTAAAGGCATTACACAGGTACGTTGGAATTCGCAAAAACTTCTGGCTGACTCTTCAAAGCCAAAACTTACTGAAGTTTATTTCAAAAATTCTAGGGACTCTAGTAATTTTCAGGTGTGCATTATAAAACTTGTTACTGAATTTTCCCCCCAAACTTTATAACCGCAGCAATACTAAAAATTTCAACACTTTTAAAAACAATTTCTTTACTTTTATCTCTAAAAAAATATGAGAACAAAACATAAATAAATTGCTTATAAAAAAGTAACGCAGATAAGGGAGCATAAAGATAAATACAGCAAAGAAAAAGAAATATTCTATTAAAAAAGTAGAATACAAGAAGAACAACTACAATATAATTGTAATAAAAAAAAACAACTAAACGGAAGTGTTACCCATACAAATAACAAACAATCCATATAAAAAAATACGAAAACTTTTGTTAATAATTTGGAAAAAGAAAAACAGAAAATAACTTTTAGCCGTGAAATAAAAAAAGGAAAAGGATCGCTACAAATAACCAGAAACAAAGAAAAAACTTTCAATACGCATTTCGAATTGCAATATATTTACAGCATTTTATTGTTATTGAATGCCAAATGAAACAACGAAACAACAGCCAAAGTACAACCAACCAAAGTACAACCAATACAAATGGTGAAGAAGAAAAAAAAATAACTCTGACAACGACTTAAAGTCAACCAAAATGTTGTAGAGTCAACAAACCGGAAACCGCAGCCATATTACATTGATTACAACTGGCATAAATGCGAAATGGAGACAAACTACAACAACGGCAGCAACAACATTAACAACAACAATAACAACAAAAAATGTACATTAGTGTAAGCTATATGTTACAATGAGTGAACGGCGATGCTTGCAACAATGTGGCACGACAGTAGTTATTTTCCCTTTTTTTAAGTTGGCCTTTGTAGCTGCAGTCGTTTGTAGTAGTTTTGTTTACTCTTCAGCCTTTTTACTAAAACAACAATGGCGGCTGCTGCAATAACAAACACTTTTACAACAATAGAAAAATTAAAATCATTACATTAGTGCCAACAATATCAGAATGCTGGTAGCGGCATTAGACAGAGATTCAAAGTTGTTTTCAATAAACCAAAACAAAAGTTTTCGCAAGTAAAACTATAAAACAATGACTAAAACAATTTTTGCCAAAGTTCGTAGTAAAAAAAGTACTATTTGTTTTATTTTCTGATCATTGTTAGTATATGACCTTAAGAATTCGATAATGGTAAGCAGTATATAATTTAAGTTCATGGAAGCATTTGTTACAGTTTTCAGTGAAAATGTTTTCTTAACCTGAACAAAAGAGCGATTGGTAAAAAAGAAACACTTGCAACATTAATGAATATAGTAGTCCAACCATAATGCACGGTATTAATTATGAGTTACACCTTAACGTCAAGTTATTTTCCCGACTTAATTTGACATTTGTCCAATATTGTTGTGTTTGACAAATTCAACCAAAGAGATTTACACAATTGAGCAGCGCGTTAAGATTGTTGAAGCCTTTACGAAAATGGACGTTTAAATCAAAATGTATTTCGTGCACTACGTGATTTTTTTGGTCAGACCCTCAGTGGATTTGTTAACAAGCAGAAATACTGCATTTGGGCAAAGGAGCCCGTGTTACTACCAGCATAATTCAAAACTACACTTTAGATGACGAAAAATTACCCAATTTAAATAAAATTACGCCTGATTTCAAAACTTTTACAAAAAAGAACAAATTAGAGAGTATAGACGGTAAATTCCGAACATTTAATATTTACAGACAAATTTGCCATTATGCATAAATGCAATTATGGATCTATTAAAACAAAATTATGCTAAAAATGCCCACCTGTACTTTGCGCAGAAGGTCTACATGGATGGTCAACCGGCCAGCAGGACGTACTGATTCTGTGCTACAACAAATATTGTACTAGTGTGATACAACAAATATTTGTATGTGTGTTGCACATCAGCACAAACTCGTAATATCCTATTCACTTAAATAAGATCAATATTAGTCATACTATCAAGATTCATATAGTAATTCAAAATAATTTAACAAAAATAACAATAAAAACATCAAATAAATAAGTTTAACTTCCATATATCTAGAGAAGGTTTAAAATGTTCATTGCCGTTCCTTGGCTTCAAACGACAGTCTGTTTCTCAAATCAGCTAAACGAATGTTAAGAGCACGCCTAAAGCATTTTAAATGTTAAATCAACCATAAGATTCATACTTTTTGTAATAATGGAAACATATCTTTCTCAAGTGAAGCTCATATTTACTGGTATCTTATTGGCCATCTGGCGCCAATTACTATCAATATTTTGCTTGGTAAACTATGAATATCTTTTTATATAAAAAGTGACTTTGGTTGAATATACGGTAATACGGTAAAATATTTTCAATGGTATAAAATTTATCACTAAAATCCGATCCTTATTTTATTTGTTTTAAAATGAAAGAACTTCAAATTACACCTGATCTACGCCATAAATAAATTACCCACTCTCTACCCACGAGAGTAAAAATTACATCAAATTCGGGTAATTACCCACAAAGTGGCAACACTGAAAGGAGCATACAAGAGTGATTGTTAAAAAGCCAATACATCAACAAAGAGCGACTATTTGGTGCGTTTAATGGGCTGGCGGCATCTTCGAGCTGTACTTCTTCGAAATTGAGGTCGGCCAAGCAGTTACCGTGAATGATGTTCACTATCGCGAGATGATAACGGGCTTCTTACGGCCAGAAATGGAGAATATGGACCTGGAAGATATGTGGATCCAACAGCATCATGCCACTTGCCACACAGTCAACGAAACGGTGGCTCTTTTACGCGAGAAATTCAATGGCCGTGTTATCTCACGTCGTGGCGATGTTAATTGGCCGCCACGATCATGTTATTTGACACCGTTGAACTTCTTTCTTTGGGCATATTTGAAAGAAAAAGTGTACGCCAGTAAGCCAAGAACAATTCCAGAGCTAAATGATGAGATAAATCGGCTTATTAATGACATTAAGCCTCAATTATGGCGCAGAGTCATTGAAAATGCGAACCATCGGATAGAGGAATGCCACTAAAGCCGTAGCGAGCACTTGGCCGATATTTTGTTTCACACATACTTGTCATATACAAGTATCCTTCTATCATTATAAGAAATATTAAGATAATTCTCTGAAAACTTTTTGTCTTATTTACTATTATCATCGTGCGTTTAGGTTGGACGTTCAGCGATGATACAAATATGTCTTTGAAAATGTCTGCAAAAGCATCGTTAACTGTAGCACTTCTATTATAGGGCAAGTTTTAATAAGCCCAACACTTAAAAAAAAACTTAAGCAAGCCGAATAACCAATGAATATGCTCAAAACTATTTAAAAAAATGCTGAATATATAGGTGGCACGAGGATGGCTCACTTGGATCCTACAGCGGTTCCTTTGTGTTACCCTGAGCCAGTAACCAGTGTATGAGCTAGATTACTCAACATTTTTGACTCCCTTTTGAACAGAAAAATTAACCTAAGCAATTCCTCAGAGAGTACACCAAAGCAGGATAATTCTAGTCTCTCCAAATGGGTTACTCCAATATCTCTCACATTATAGACAAAGAAAGCTGAATGTCATCCATTGCTCCTTTTTAGTCTGACAGCTTCTACAGAAACCATCATATAAGCCCCGGTGGACCAGTTATTTGCTTCCCGCCGGAGACTCTGGTCTCCTGCAGACAAGCGTAAAGCTTCGCGGGACTAGCATATTGAAATTTTTAATTAAAAAAAAAATATTTTAAAATAATCAAATCATGTAGAGACTTGGCTTTTTTTCTAAAGAAGGAGAAATACGAGTGCTCATATTGTGTTGCCAACCGTTAGGGGCGGGCAGGAACATGAATAATTGCATCGACAATTAATACTGGCGTTGTTTACCATAAAGTTAATTCTCTTTCCACTGTGAATTCTGCCCGTTTCAAAGTATTTCGTCGGGAGCTCTAAGATTTACGAGTATATGAGATAGAGAACCTCTCTGTCTTAGCAAAACTGCAAACAAATGGAAATAAAAGTAAACAATTGGGATTGTGAGGTTGGTTCCATTTTGTTCAAGAAAAGAGTTTCCGTGTTATTTTAACATACTTTTAACTGTATGGCTGTAGTATAATTGGTGGTTTAAGTTTTATTTGTGAAATAGCATAAAAATATAAATGAATGGTTTGTGTTTTTACAATAAGGGAATTGCATTTTTAATAAACAAAAAAAAAAAAAATCGAAATACTAAACTTCAAAGTGATTTGGGGGGGAACTTTTTTAACGCCCGCGAAAAAGTGACCCCAGTTTTCATCATAGATTTTCATGGTCTATATGGCATGGATAGGTATTTTTTGATAATTTAAAAAATTGTTCAAAAGTTATACCCCTAATGTCCATATTAATGTATGATTGTAAATTTATTTAGGATGAGCGTCCTGTTAACAGTTTGTGCATACTGTTTGAGTTATAGAGCAATTGCTTAAAGTTTTGCGTGTTTTCCTTTGCTTCAGACAAAGTTTCGAACAGATTTTGCAACTTCCTGCTACTGCGATAAGGCCACTTTTATCTCTTTGCTCATTTGAGGTATATGGATGTTCAGAAGTATCAAAATCTTTTTCAAGTATAATATCTATTCCTGTTCGTGTATGTGATTTTGCCATCACCTTAGGATTTTCGGTCTTAGCAGTCAAAGTGCTTTCCACTGACGGGGTAAAATGCATGGTTGATAACATTATTACAGCTTTCCTTTTTTTTTTTTGTTTTGGCACGTAAAAGCACAACGACGCCTCTTTGCGAAATACAAAATTTGTAGAAAATAATTGTCTAAACTATAATTATGAACGTGAATAAGTTCTATCAAGTAAGTTCTATCTTTATGTGCCTGCATATTAGCTGCTATGCAACGTTTATTTTTTCTCACTGTTACAACGAGTGTGAGATTCCACGAACTTAATGCTTTTGCCAGTTCAAGAGATGTTAACAAATTATCGGTCGTGACATTCCTCCCTGAGTTCTTATATGGACTAACAAGATCTAAGACAGTCCCCTCCCCCACATTTATCTGGTGCTCACTTTCTGTTTACCAGTATACAATTGGCCATGTAAGGGGAAGGAGTTCGAAGCATCACGAGCCCAAAATATTTTTACCCATACTTTTCAGGCTTTGCCGGCATATATTGTGTAAAACGAGTACGTCCACGATATCCGTATAACTGCTCATCTACAGCTATACACTCACCGGGCTTATAACTTTGGCGTAAATTAGCATTTAGCATGATCCAAAATTGCAAAATGGCTTATTTTTCATAAGATTTGTATAAAGGTACTTGGGTACCTTGTCGTACAAAAGAAGTAGTTTTTTTGTCAATAACATAAGGGTTAATAACTGTGGAAATAATACCAGTTTTATTGGTTGTATTTTTAAAGATACACTGCACATTTAAGGGTTAATCCATTTTCTCTAATATATTTCTATTTGAGAGGATATTCGGCTAGAATATTTTCAAGATCTATCGAAATGATCTGTGATCGCCTGTATATCGTTGGTTGAGGTCTTCTTCGTTTCGCATCCATAAAATAAAAGAGAACGAACTTTTAAAGAACAGAGGGCATAGTTTTGTCTTAACAAGTATTTGGGAACTTCACCAAATTTAGTGTAGAGCTCTGGATGTGTGTATTATTGACAACAGCTGAATTTACATTCTTGAGTATTCTTATTGCTTTAATAGTTGTTATATCGGCGAGAGTAGATATACTTATATCCTCACGTAGAAAATGAGTTTGCCATTGACAACTGAATGAAGTAGTTGATAAAAGCATTGACAGTAAATTGGCGTTGTAATCAGTCCGTATTGCCAATTCCCTATTAGTAAATGCGATAACTGCACCTAGTGGGTCCTTAGCTATTCCATACAAATCTCTGATCCTTTGGTCGCTTTTTACACCGCCCATGCTCGTTTGCCATGTCAAGCATTCCTTTTTTTCATTCGATCTTTTTTTCGTATATTGACATTGTAGCCGTGATTTCGATGCTTTTGTTCTGGCATTATTTATAGTATCTTTAAATACCTTCCTTTGCGCCCTGTTAATAGGAGAAATTTCCGCCTGCAGGACGCTGCTTAAGGATTGTTTTATACCCAGTTCTGGAATGAATACTCCACCACATGTCTTACTGTCTATCCTAGACCCATATGTATAGATACACAGCGTAAATTACAAAGTATGCGTTTTGTAAAACAATTCATCTTCCAACTCAAAATGAGTTGTAAATAATCCAAAGTTGTATAGTCCTTCAAGATCTCTCGGAATGAATATTACATAAATATTATACTGTATAAAGAGAAAAAAAAAATATTATGTGGCACCAAAGATAATAATAAAAAGTTTGAAATAAGTGATGTCCGCTTGTGAGCTAAAACCTTTTTAAAATATGTCCTTTTCATGTGTTTTTAATTTTGCAACATTATCTTATATAATTGCACATTCCTAAAAGTGTCAAGTTTCTCTGTAAAATCGCATAATTTCTAAGCTTTGAAAAAACATTATTCCAACATAAAAGATTCATTCAAAAAGTGTCCTATTTATAGTTAAGTTCATCACATAAAAGTCGCCTTCAACCAACCAAAATGTCCTTGTATTTTATTCTCATTTACTTAAGGACAACTTTCGAAATTGAGTCTAATATGCTTTTTAAAATACCTCACTTGTTTCTTCTCCCCTCTTACCTTTCACAAGTGCAAAAAATAGAGTGTAATGAATTTCTCAGGTTGTAAACATTTGAAAATGCTTTATTGTTTACCTTTGTATGCGTGTTCTACTTACTTTGGTCTTCAAAAAGTTAGCATATCTTAAGGGGTTTTTTTTTTGCTCTACGTAACTTTGTCTTTTGTATTTGTTTAAGGTTTTTCTGTATTCTTTGTCGTTGTAATTTCCAGATACTTTTTGTTGTCTGCGTGTTCGAGTATGTCGCTGACAATTGAAATACAAAAGAAAATGTAAAGAAAATCATTTGTAAACTTTATCTGTTAAATGTTTAAAAAACTTTTGTTCAAGTTTTGTTTTTTAGCGAAACCTATTTTTGGGGAAAATTTAATTTTAAATGAAGCAAAACTCTTAAACACTTATGACATCCTGTAGTAACAGGAAAATTGCAAATTGCGTGTGTATTAAAGGAAAGTATTTAAATATTCATTAAGTTTTTATTGGTATCATTTGTTACTGAGAGAATTTTAATCTCATTAAAGTCTATAAGTTTTTTAATGACTTGTTTCAATTATT
Source organism: Pollenia amentaria (assembly GCA_943735925.1). Taxonomy (NCBI): domain Eukaryota; kingdom Metazoa; phylum Arthropoda; class Insecta; order Diptera; family Polleniidae; genus Pollenia; species Pollenia amentaria. The sequence continues at coordinate 35,124,022 of OX031009.1, forward strand.
AACTAATAATTTATGGATTATAATTTTAACTTACTTTTAAAAGCTGCGACAATATCGAGGGTAAACGAGAGCACTGTTAACAAGAACTTACCTAAGATAAGAGAAAGACATCAATTGTTAATAAGACTAAAATATATTTTGTTTAATTAACTAAAGTCTAATTTTAGGCCCGTAGTGCGATTCACCTCCCAGTAAAAACTTCGCTTATTTTTCCAAAATGAATAGCTTATTTCAATCATTATTTAGTAGCTTTTTTCTATAACTACTTCCATCTACTACTTTTTTTTAAGACGTTTGTAGGTAAAAAATAATGACTTACGTTTAAATGCGTTTATTTTGGGGCATCCCATGTTAAATTCATTGGTTCTAACAATTGGTATTGTGGTTATTTTAATGAACTGTTTATGGTTTTTAATCCAAATTTTAATATTTTATTCAGGCTAAAGTTCATTAAATTAAATTTCCATTAAATAATTTTTATGAAAAAAAGGAATTTTACAACATGAAATTAATTAAAATGTATTGATTTTTTTTAACCTTGATTGAGCTGGGAATTGAACCCAGGATTTCACGGAAAGGTTGCCCTGACATGTTTCGATTGTAACCACAGAATCTCCTCAGAGGGGTTTGCCGTTTAACACTGACCGCCATCGAAGGCTGGTTCTTTCAGTAGAAATGTAAGTTGAATTATTACTGTTTTCTGATTTCTGAACACAATATTTTGTAAGCGAAGTTTTTACTGGGCTGCTTTTAAAGAAACGATAATCGGTTTATTTATTGAAAAATATATATTCGCTTGGAGTAACGATATTGTGATTCTGTTATTTCTGTTTAACGATAGTATACAACTGTATCTTTTGTATTCATTAAATTTTATATCAGGTTGCATTTCTGTCTACAAAATGTCAAAATACTTAAATGTGAAACACTCAAAAGCCATTTTAAGCACAAAATGCACTTTATCGATTTAATAAACATCACATAAATTATTGTCGCTTAATGACGAAAAAAATACTGCTTAAAGAAAGAGCTGACTTTACCCAACAGCGAATACCGTTAAAAATGTTACGGAATTCGACAAATTTTCATTTTATTTATTTTCACGATCGATTATCGTAAATAAAGCACTACTGAGATATTAAATTTAAAAGATGTATAAAAAAATACAAATAAGATTGGTTTATTCGCCTATAACGACGCTTCGATACAAAATCCCTACAAAGTCCCTACAAAATAAAAATGTTTTCGAGGTTGGACTTTATAAAGAATTTGAACTAGACAATAAACCTGCGATATGTGAATTTAGGGCACCGCGTTGTCTCTTTTTCCTTTTATTCTCTTTTATTACGTACGTGTGCACACACATTGTAGAGAATTCAATAATCACCACTATTATGCAAGTCGTTGTCGACGTCGACATTAATTTTTATTTGTTATCACATTAAGTCGATAATTACACCACTTTGACGTTAATTTGGTAATTTATAAGAAAGTTGTGTCGACGTCGACTAGTTATCGAAAATCTGACAAAAAAAAATCCCATCTCCAATTATTATTCTATTATTTTTGTTCTTAATCATTAAAGCAAATTGTTTTAGCGCTATTTATGGCATTTTCCTTATTTTTTTTATACCGATTTAGTTATTTCAAATTAATTTTAGAGTTTGTTTCTTATTTTGAGTTTTGCGCGAACTTTTGCCATGTTCGCGATAAGAGCTATTTTTTGCTGTAGACTTTCTTGGTCTTTATACCCATCAAAAACTTTACTTACAATCCTAATTTTAATGACTTCCTGAATTCATTACTTTGTAGCTTTATTCGCCACTTTTTATTATTAGCATTATTAGTTATAAATTAAATAATAACTCTATTATTATATCTAAATAAGTCATAATTCTGGGGTTTTCATGGGCATATGTCCATTTTTTTCGATTTTGAGATGTTGATGTCATATTGGTTAAGTTTAAACGCTCTTTACATGGTTCTTTAAATTTCTGAAAAAATATGCACCAATTCCGATTTTTCTACGTAATGACCAATTTCAAAAAGTTCAATACCTCGCCCATAGTTCTATCTAGAATATTTTTTCCGGTCTCCTGAAAAACTTGAACTTAAGACATACGCGGTTACCCATGAAAGCCACAGAATTGAGCATTACAAAGAAAAATTTTAATATAATGATTTAAATAAGTTTTTGTAATATATTCCAATAGTATTTCTTAGATATCCGGCAATAATATAAAATTTTAAGAATAATTTCGATGTGAAATCCATGAAAAATACAAAAAATAATAAAATGTCTGTAAATATATACCTAAATATGTTCCAAAATTACCCCCACGATATATGTTTTTGTTATTAGAAACCTAGTAGTGATATCGATCATCGATCATCGTTTACACTAGATGTTGTTGAACAACATAATATTTACATTAATTTTTACACACATTTGTGCTATCAAGTCATATCGTCATAATGTCCTAAATAGTATTTTACAATTGTTAAAAAAATTGTTATTATAGTGTAAGAGCTATAAATGATTTTGTCCAGCCAAAACACTATTTATTAAATGTTTTTTACATATCGAAAAATCTATTATTGTGTACATTTTTTCAACAAAAATTCCAAAGGATTTAAAATGCATATAAGAGCAATTTTTTTGAAAGTTAATTTGTAACTACTTATTTTTGTCTCTTTTTTGTAACTACACAGATCTTTAGTCAATTAAAAAAAAATTTTAAAAATTATATCAATTTAATTTATGCGATAATTGAATGAATTATTTTTTTAGTTGAAAGAAAATTAAAAATGTAATTTTGATTTAATTAACATTTTAGTTGCCTTGCAATAAATGTTTAATTAAAATATTAATTAAATAACAAAAATTCTTAATTGATTTTTTCGTTTAAAATGAAATAATTTAAACTTATAGAATTGTTTTTGGGAATGGTCAAAACATGTGATATATTTAATTAAATCAATTAACATATTGTTTAACACCCCAAAGTTTTTTGATAATTTTTTTAATTAAAATTGAAAATATCATTTATTGGAAAACATATTCAGAATTTTAAATATTTACAATTTTTAGTAATCAATATAATCATTTTGGTAATAGAAGCAAAATCTACAACTTGTTTGCTTGATTCTATGAATTTGGTGATTAAAGACAATTTTTATAAAACTTTTAAGTATAAAAGAAATACATTATTTTTCAGCTTGTAATTGGCCAAATTATAAAGGATTACTTTTGGGACAACGCGAATAATAATAAGTACTTTTTCTCGTAGAAAAATAAGTAGTCTTTGCGTCAAGTTATTATTATTTTTCTGCTCATTTTTTAATCAAACTTTTTGCTGGGTAGTTTTAACGATTATTAATAAGAAAAAAAAGGTACTGCCGCTGTTCACAAATTTTTTGAACTCCCGCTAATTGTGCAATTTTTACCACATTTTTGCCATTCCTTACAGGTTTAGGGACTTTGAATTGATTTTATGGCTGGTTTGAAATATTAAAGATTGTTTTGTTTTTCTTTGAGTTAATTGTCTTAAATTAAATATTTTCGCAAATTTTCGCTATTTTAGCAAACTGTTCCGAATATCCGCGTTTAATTTAATAATAATAAAATTTGTGCCCATAACTTCTTTTAAATTTTATTTTATTTTTTTTATGTATTTAATAAATATGTTTACATTCTACTTAAAATTTCTTGAACTTTCATTTGAGTCGCCGCAAAATTCCATGTCGACTAAAACAGAGATAATTCTACCCTACGCACAGTGGCGCCCGTAGAGCAAGCGAGGTTGCAAAAATCAAAATTTTCATTAGTGCCGACGAAGTTTTGAATAAACCCATGTTATAGGAAACTTTTCAACGATTTCAAATATGCCACTCTTAATAATATCACATTTTTAGTTTAGAAGATATAACCGTTCAAAGTTGACCGACTTTCGGTTTTCAAAAAAACACACAATTTTTAGTCAATTTGTTGCGATTTCAGGTGTAATATCACGAAAAATAGGTAACGCATCGCCTTATTTTTTGTTTGTATTGATTGATGTATTTATTAAATGTATAATGATAAAAAAAAAATTAACTGTTTGCTTTGTGTTTCTCCTGGTAAATCACTATTTAAAAACTATCCGTTTTTTCACTATTTTTCAACTTTGACGGAAAATAAAAAAAAAACTATATTTTTCTATATTTGCCATATTTGCAAAACCTGTTCTTTGATTATTTCTTTACATAATTCAAAAGGTTTTATCTGCCCGTACGTGCCCGTTTGGCTTCTAGAGGTAAAAAATGTTAAAAAGACATGGTTGCAGAAATTGTATGGCGTCCATCCCTTATATGTTTTGACTGACAGTAGTTTGATCTAATAGTTTGAAAAAAACTACTCATTGAAATTAGCAGGTACGTACCTCACATAAACAATACTTTGGCGTACAAATGGTCAGGAACAATATTGACTTATGGTCCCTACAGGTAGGCACAAATCTTATTTGGACACGTGCATAATATCAAAATTGCATTATTCAGCCTAAATCCATATGTATGCAGGGAACAGGTAAATTTTTAGGCATTGTAGCATAAGCCTATATATTGCAAAATAAGCATAATGCCTGGATTAGTCTACGCCTGAAAGTTGGCGCAACAATTACTGAAACCTTTTTCATGTTTGAATTGCATCAAGTCAGCTAATTAAACAATTTAAGTACTGAAAACATGGCGTTGAATAATTTAAAATTATTTGAACTGTTTAGAAAGTCCACCACACCAAAGTTTTTCACGGAAGTGAAAATTCTTCCTGAGAAGTTGACATTGATCAGCAAATGGGGCTGCGATGGATCATCCGGACAAAGCGTTTATAAGCAAAGGATATCTTCCGATGACGCTACAATATCGGACGGAAATATGTTTATGGCATCTGTTGTTCCTTTGCGGCTAAAATCGGATGATTCCCTACACAGGAAAAATCCACGTCCGTCATCAGTGCATTATTGCCGAACAATAATGTTTCAGTTTGCAAGAGAATCGGCAGAACTCATAAGGACTACGGTGAAGGACAAATAAGCAAGATTAAGCCTACAAAGCTGCAAATTGGAGAAGGAAAATATTGAATGCAAGTCGTAAACGAACTGACAGGAACAACCTCAACAATGTCATGCCCGATTTGCAAAAAGAGTCAGAAGAACTTTTTTCAATTCAATTCAATTTATTTCATATATAATATGTTACATCTCAATTTTATATAATTAGTTGTAAAGAGTTTAAGATTAGTATCTTTTTCTGCTTAATTATAACATATTTCAATTAGTTATCATATACATATATATAGACAGAATTATATTGGAGGTAAAAATTTAGCAAAAACCTATTTAAGCCCCTTTTTTCGTTTTATTTTTATATTTTTTTTATCGATTTTATATTATTATTTGTCAGAAGAACTTTGGTAATTTAAACGATTCTACAAATGAGGAGAATTACGAATATGGAATGTCACCATTGCACGCAAGGATAAGGTGTATGGAATTCTTGCTAAAACTGGCATATACCCTACCACAAGAGGAGGAAAACTTCGATGAAAATACATCATTAAAGGATAAGGAAAATATCAGAAAGAAGCAAGTACACGATGCTTTTTTTAAACAAGTTGGACTAAAAGTAGACTGTCCCAAGCACGGATACGGTAACTCAAACGATGGAAACACTTCTAGGAGATTTTTTGAAAATGATGAGGCAGTAACTAGAATCATTGGAATTGACAATCAAATCGTGAAAAGATTGGGAACGATCTTGGATGTTTTAAACTGCAAAGAAAATGTCAATTCTACAAAATATGGAGAATATGCGTCGAAAACTGCATCTCTTTTAGCAGAACTGTATCCACAGAAGAAGTTGACCCCGACAGTCCATAAAATATTGGCGCATGGCAAAGATATAATTGAGTACCAGTCTTTGCCAATTGGAGAGCTTTCTGAAGAAGCACAGGAGTCTCTTAACAAATTTTATAAAAAATATAGATTGCAGAACACATTCAAAGCATCAAGGGTAAGGCAAAATAAGGACCTCTTCAACATGTTGGCAGCATCTTCCGATCCACTTATTTCTTCCCTGCGGCATGTAAAGTCACGAATAGAATTACAAAATAATTATAGTTTAGAAATGGTTAGTCTTTTAGATATACCTTCTCTTACGAATTGTGATGAATATTTTACAGAAAATTGAAAAAATAAATTTAAAAAAAAAAATTATTTTTTTTTAATTTGTTGGGTAATAATTTAAAACATAAAACCCTAAAGAAAAAAAATAAAAACAATCTAAAAATGTAAAAATAATTTTTTTTAGTTACCATAAAATTGATTTTTCTACTAATTTTAATTTTGATAACCCATAAGTAGGCCCCTACAAAGCGTATCACCCTTTCCAAACGCTCATTTCATAGGCTGAACAGTTATCTATCATATGCTGTTTAAACTGTTCAATTATCTTATTCGGTTCAAAAGATATGATTTTTGCAACGAAAAAACTCAAATGGCGCCACTGTGCTACGTCGACTTAAAAGCGCCTTAGAAAATATCAAGTGACTGACAATAGTAATCGATTATTGTCAATAACGACGCAGAAAATACAATTAATGTTCCGGCGCCGTCGACTTATGTCGACGTCGGCTTTCATAATAGGGGTGAATATTAACAACAATATATCGTAGCATAAAATACAAAAGGGCGTAACAACAAAAAAATCGAAAAAATGTTTTTGATCGATTTTTGTTCGTTTTATTAAACTACGTGTTCACAAAAAATGTTAGATTCCAGCGATCATAAATGGAGACTTTATTAAAGAAATGCACGCCAAGTACACCTTGTTGTTATTGATTTTGTAAAGTTTTTTGCTTCTCCTGTAAAAAAATAATAAGTACTGTTACGTCCTTTTGCATTGTGGTGTATACAGAGTATACAATTGAAAAATGTAATAGTCCAGGTTGCCTATCGCTGCTATAAGCGCATCTTCAAATCTTGCATTAGAATTTTATGTCAAATCAAATTAAAGTGTGGAAAATTTAATTAAAGTTTTTTTATTTTTTACGATTTTTGGAATTATGATTTATTTTAGGCTGATTATTACAAAATTTGCCAACATGATTTCTGGTCATATTAAACTAAATTTGTTATCAGCAGAAAATTCACTGCAATGTCATTATTTGTTTTTATGGGTTAATGAACAAAATTCGGTAGTTTAATTTCAAGTCTTAAGAAAATTAAATTGGACCAAGTTTCATAGCAATATCATGATGGTTTGCGGCTGATTAAAAAGATTTTTGGGGATGGAGTTTTATATGGGACACATGGTAAATTATAAACCCATCAACATGAAAGTAATTTTTGGAATATAAATCTAATTTCATGCAATGTATATCTAATATCATGCTTATATCCACATTTCCCCGCACACACACACATTTCGCTGGCGCAAGACCGAATTTTGAAGCTTTAGTTAGCGATGCCGGTGTTTGTTATACCATAGACGAGCAGTCATTTTGATATAAATTCTTAAAAAAAAATAGAAGAAGATAATTGAAACTTTTTCCACGTGTACTTCTGAACGCGAATACCTCGAAGGTGATATTTACTAAAATGTTGCAAAAGTTAACTTAAGCTCTTCTTAATTTTTGCCACAGTTTTATATTATTCCTACTTTTTTTCAATTTTATCCTACTGTTCAATATTAATCATATTGTCATATAACAACTTAGCTTTGTCCCACTGTCCAAAAATTTACTACATAAATATGAATACTTACATTTTTATTTATAAACTTTTAATTGAATTTTAAAGCGTAATCAAAAAATCATAGTATACATTTAGGAGCAGGGGACGTTATTTATTTCACTATAAATCATTCAAGCATGTGTTATACAAGTTAATAAATCAAATTAACTTGAACATGAAACTAAAATTTAAATTGGTTTCCTCTCTTTGTTTTTTAAAAGAAACTAAAAAAATTTATGCAAAACTTTATGCCAAAACAAAATAAAAAAAAGGAAAAATAACTATAAAATAATATTGAGAAATATATAAATAAAAACTTTTAAAACCAGTAGAAAAACCCTCATAAAATTTATTAATTCTTTTTTTTCTATTTTCTTTCATTGTTTTATAATTTAAGGAAATTTTCCAAAAAAAAAAAAAAACTTGAATTGCATGAGTTTCAAAATTAAGAAAGAAAAAAAGGGAAACAAAAATACATAAACATGTTTCCACCACAAACTGACAGCCATCAATCAATCTTATTTACTGGAAGTAGATGAATTTGAAAATGAGTAGTTAGTTTTCTAAAAGGGAGGTTTTTCTGCAAAACTGTAAAATACAACAAGTTTAAAAAATACAAAACACCAACAACAACACCAATGAATAAACTTAACCAGGCCTTAAATAAGTTTTCATATATTTTCTAGCCGTTCAACAGGGTGAGGAACAATAAAAGATACGGAGATTTCAAAATGGAAAAATTTTCAAAGAGCTGCCATGTGGTAGAGAAAGTTTTTAGAAAGAATCCCTTTAGATAACCCATCAAACATATGGGCAATGAGTTTGTTATTTCTTTGACTAAGAATTCTTAAAGTATATTTATTCTTTGTTCTAGAGCAAGAGCGGACCCAGCCTACTGTGTAGAGGGTGAAGGGCGTTAATAGTGAAAATTAAGTTGTAAATCCCAATTTATAATTTTAAAATATCAGAGCTCGAATATCCCAGTGGGCTTCCTGATACTCACGATTCTAAACGCTGGACCACTTGTCGGGCTGCTAAATGCACCAGCTTATGAATTCTTTAGTCGAAAACGATAATATTGGAGTCAACTCTTCAAAGCTCGTAGACAAATCGGTATAATAAAAAAAAAATGACACAGTATCTATTACCTATTTTTTCCGGTTGGAGAGCTATTTGATTGATCAAAAATTTAACATGAAAGCTGGACGTTTTTTAAGTTGTTATCAACCGATTAATGCTTGAGTTCTATAGGGAATCAAGCTAGCACCTCTATTGTATCTGGTATATACTTCCGACCTACCAATCAATAACAACACACAATCACAAATCTTTGCTAATGATACAGCTTTACTAAGCGTCCACGGAAACCCCTAACCCTTTCGCGAATACTAACGTATATAGGCGTAAAAACAAAGTTTTCTCGCAGGGCATTACGTCCACAAAATGTTTAGCCAATAGAAGCTTTATGAGTCTTTACATTTGAAGCACAGCAGCGAATAACGTTGTAAGTTACAAAATACATTTTTTCAGGAGAACAAAACTACTTTTTCAACAGGCAGTCTTACAATTTTTTAATTTTTCTGTTTAGATTACCAAAAATAATGACCATAAAAACTTTTATGCAAAATATCAAGAAAATCGAATTTAAATTACATGCTTAATTACAAAATCGTTTCGTTTGTATCATTTTGTTAGTAAGTTACAACGTTCTTCCGCCGGCTGACTCTTTGTACCGTATTTTGAAGGCGTTAAAGTGCATAATTTTGGGAGATTTGAAGTTCAAACAGTGTAAAAGAGTAATGTTAACGGTAATCTGCAAAATAAACAATTTTTGAAAATTGGGCTTTTACAACGTCTATGCTTTATTGATTAGAACCTTTTTTATATCATGTGTTAATCTATTGAACATACTATCAAGTATGTGTAAACATTGTCTTGGACGAAATACACTACTTGAAGGTATAAAAGTCGTTAATAGTCGACTTCGTGGCTTGCCATAAACACCTGACGTGTATAGCCGTCATACTTATATGAGAATTCTTTCAAACGGTAAAAGTGTGTGTCTCTGGGAAGTCGCATAACATTTAAGAAGTTTGCATACCCTGGTAGTCACATTAGCGTTACTTTTAAATGCTTCGCAATCTGATTTATAGGCATCCGAAATTCTGCATTTTACCTAGACCTCCTTTAGGGATGCAATGGCAGCCTTGCTATCACAAAATATACATTCATACGTCGATATGCGATAATACCTATACCAGCTAGCCACCCGACTTACAGCAGATATTTCTGCCTGCAGGCCAAGTAATCCAAAGTAATCCGAGAGACGAAAGGGAACCTTTATATCCAGTTTCACTAAGAAGAAACTCCCGCAAACTGTACTACCTTTCCTCGAACCGTTAGTTTAGACCTTTAGGTTCAGTTCACGGATGACATGTCCATAGACAGCCTAATCGCGTATGATGTATGTGCGATGTGCAAAGGTTCTGGTGTGCAGTAGTCTACGTCGCTAGGGACAATCGAGTGATTGTAGCCATAGCCAAGAGCCTATTTTTACTCAAATATGGTTTTTTATTTTCTAAGAACTAAAAGTTTTCTATGAGGGTATCAACGTCCGGTGCTGTTTTATATCACATCTAAGATATAAGCTTACACATGATGTTTATAGCCGTCAAACACAAAAACCTTATATTTTTCGTTATGTATTTAATTTTTTTAAATTTCTAGCATTTTGATGTTTTCAGAATTTTTCTATCTTGCCTAATAATGGAGATGTCCCATGCAAACCTCTTCTCCAAAAATGGTTTCCGCAAAAGCGCTATGAAGCATAATGAAACCTACAGGGCCATATATTTCAATTAATAATATGGTTATAAAATAGAACATAAAGCTCAACGAACAAAAATGTACACTAATAACACTTACTTTGCGTAGAGGATCATGCCCTCCAATTGGAATCAGCAATCAGATCATACCTCAACATTCATATATAAAATAGTGAAGTAATAGAAAAAGGAAACCAAATAAAATATTTAGGTTTTGTTATTGATAAAGACTTACGGCCTAAGTTATAAAAAATAAAGCATGTCAATAAAGGGTTTATGAAACGGATTTTCATACAAAATCCGTTTCATAAACCGTTTATTGACATGCTTTATTTTTTATAACTTAGGCTGGATTTACACTATTGAAATTTTCTTCAAAATTGCTCTTCAAAATGCTTCAAGCTCGTGTAAAGAGCCAAATTTATTTCAATAATATTCATGAAGAAATTTTGCTGTTTACACGAGTTTGAAGCATTTTGAAGAGCAATTTTGAAGAAAATTTCAATCGTGTAAATCTAGCTTAAGGCCGTTAAAATTTAAACAACATATTGAGAATATTTGTAAAAAAATCGGTAAAAAAAATTAGTTTTTTCAAACGAATTTGAAAACAAATTTCAATTATAACAGCAATCAACATATATAATACTATACACAGAAAAAATTATTAAATTTCTCCAATCACCAAATTTATTCCAAATTCGTAATATCAAGCAAACAAGTTGTTGATGTTGCACCTATTACCAAAATGATTATATTGATTACTAAAAATTTTAAAATTTTGAAAAATATTTTCAATAAATGATATTTTTAATTTTAATTAAAAAAGTGATTAAAAAACTTTGCCATTTCAAACAATGTGTTAATTTATTTAAATAAATATTGACAATTCCCAACAACAATTTTACATGTTTATTTTAAACGAAAAAATCAATTAAGATTTTTTGTTATTTAATTAACACTTTAATTGAAAATTTATTTCAAAACAACTAAAATGTTAATTAAATCAAAATTAAATTTTTAATTTTCTTTCAACAAAAAAATAATTGATTCAATTATCACATAAATTAAATTTAAATACTTTTTAAGCCATTTTTTTTTTTTTTTTTTTTTTTTTTTTTTTATTTGAAAATTTTATAATAATAAAAGCCTTCATGGCCAAAAACAATATTACAATAGACATTTTTAAAGTTTGTATGGTAACTCTATATTAATAATTTAAAACTATAATACTAATTAATATAATATGGCATCAACCTACAATTTTTAATACAAATGTAATCAATAAATATAACGTCAAATTAGATCACTTTGTTAACGATTCTGCTTAAATTGTATTGAAATATTCAATTAATGCTTTATGATAAGTATAAGGAGATAAACGATAATTCCTAAGTCTAGGAGGCAAATGATTCCACACTCTAGCAACCCTTACAAGGACCGACCTTTCAAAAAACGAATTGTAAATTCTGGGTATAAAAATTTGTACATTTCTTGCAGAATGCATAAATTCAAAGCGTCGAACTAAAAACAAAGGTGTTGAATTCTTAATAAGTTTGTAAAAACTCATAAGAATTTTAATATTTAGAAAATTAGAAAAATTGCAACCCAAGAATCGAATTACATGACCTGCAATATGATCTCTCACTCGTAAACCAAATACAAATCGAATGACTTTGTTTATTAAAAGTTCAACTTTGCGAATATTGCCGTAAGAGGTACAAGAATAAATTTCTAAACAATAAGATATCTGCGACATTAGAAGTGCATGGGCTACTTTACACCTTATCTGAAATGGTAAATATACATTAAGTGAGTATACACGACGAAGAGTAAAATTAACACTTGAAATAATTTTGTTAATGTGAAAGGTGTATGAAAGCTTATCGTCAAGTAACACTCCTAAAACTCGCATTTTCTCAACCCAGTTTATGCATTGGCCACCAATTTTAACCCAAAAAGGCGAAGAAACTAACCCCCCAAAGCCCATAACACTTGTCTTAGTTAAATTTATCAGTAGGCAATTTGATTGCATCCACTCCTCCACCAAACTCAAAGTATTGTTTACCACATACTGAAGATCTGCAGAGGATTGTGAATCAAAAAATAAAAGCTGAATATCATCAGCATATGTATAAGCTTCGCATGTTCTCGAATCTAGAATGGAAAATAAGTCGTTAATATACATAGAAAACAATAATGGTCCCAATACTGAACGCTGAGCAACACCTGAATAAATCGAACGTAAATGTGATTTATTTTTATTGATTTCAACAAATTGCTTACGTCCCACTAGGATAACATAAGATTACACGATGTGCGATTAAACCTAAATATTGAATTTAACTTTCTCACCAATATTGCATAATCTATACGATCAAATACTTTAGATAAATCAAGAGAGACTAGTACACAAGGCAGATTTAAATTCATCTTCTCTCTTATCATCTCAGTTAATTGATAAAACACTTTTTTCTGTGTCATCAAACCTGATTTCGAATTCGGGTCAACCATATTATACACATGTTGCACAGCGAACCAGATTGAACGACTACAGAAATTACAATACTGAAATGCAACAGATACACACATATTAATTTCATGCTAAAAACACTAAAATGGCTCAACATAGAACAAAGGCTCAAAATGAACACACTATGCTTTATTCAAAAAATAAAAATCAGTAAAGCCCCAGAAGACTTAACGGAACAAATAACATATGTGAGAGACGCTCAACCGAACCAGTTAAGAAACGTGGATCATTTTAGAATTGAAAGAATATCAACAACTGCAATGCAACAGTCGCTTTTTTATAAAGGCTTACAACTGTACAACTCCCTGCCCAATAATGTAAAATTGGAACATAATATACAGTTATTCCAAAAACATATTGTCTACTATGTAAAACATAATATGTAATTCTGAAAAAATTAATAGACAAACTGTAATGTAATAGATTTTAAAAGCATTTTTTATACTAATAAAGAGATTATAATAATAATAAAAATATCTCGGTAAACATCTTGAGCGATGTCTTAAGCCTAGTACTCTGTTCTAATTTGTGAAAAATGTTCAGCAACATCTATTATTTCACACGAAAAATTTGACATGAATCAATGTTACCTATCTCGATAGTTTGCACGTTTTTAATCTTTTAATGTATGTGACATTGTTTTGCGTATGTAAACAAAACCCACATGTATTTTACTAAAAAGAATTTTTTTTAAATAAAAATGAAAGTAAATATGGATAAAAAAAAATAATACTCATTTAATATTTAGATTAAATTTTTTTCACTTATTTAAAATTCCACGTGAAATAAGTGCAGCTTATATTATTTCGCAGTTGTAAAAAAATGTTGCCAGAAACATTTCGTAGCTTTTTCACAAATTAAACAGAGTACAACTCTATCAACATAATTTAATAGATATTCCGCACAGTTTTTTTTTTCATATGAGTTTTGACAGCATTTCACGTGAAATGTTGAACAGAGTACCAGGATTTACATGGAAATGTCATATAGAGGCCAAACGAACCCAAATGAAATTTTAAATAATTTAAGTAAATTGGCTCATTAGAAGAAATTCTGCCCTTAGTCTGGATTATAAATGTTTACTTCACAAATCTTTCTTAAAACCAATCTGGTACTACTGTACTCAGTTATAGGCCACTGCCTCGGCTTCGAAAAATTTTTGTCTGGCACTGGCAGGACTTAGAATAAGATTTGATTAATTACACATTGATTTTGTTTAAATTTAGAGTGCTGATAACGATGGTATCATTGGTGGGATTTAATATCTGCATAATTTACACCATTTTTTGTTTCATTCACTTACTTTTTCACGAACGACCCTACAAACCTTAAAATTATTCTGTATTATTAATCTACACAATATTCTCTTTCATCTGAGTAAAGTCACATTGGTAAATATATCAGGAAATCTATTGTGTGTTGCAAGGATACTAAAAACTATAATTTTAAAGTTAGTCCGTAAAACTCTAAGTACTTCATTGTATGCACAAACTGAACAATCCAACGAACTTTTTTTAGTAGATTAATTTGAAGTCCAGTAAAACCCAAATTATTTCCACATGTTTTAAATAGTACCTCACATAACAATCGTTATGATAATTACGGGGCTCTCGTCAGATCATTTGAGGCACAGATTTAGAAAAAGCTCTTCCCACTTAACGATAAATTTGACATAGAAACCACATTATTCTGAATGCGAGTTAGAAAAGTTAAATTTTAAGTATTTTTTTTTTTTAAATTAATGCACAGTATCTTTAAAACAAGAGGTGGATGCAAAAAAAACGAATGTTATATTCGTTATCAGCGGACAAAAATAAATAACTATCAGTTATTTTAATTTCAGCAAATGTGCACAAAAAAAGTTTTAAGGTTTAAATCAAAAACGCAAGAATTTTGACATCCTTGGAAAAACACTAAAATATCCTTGATATATCGAAAAATGTAACCCTCCTCAGCTGAAAACGATTTTTTCTTTTGTAGATTAAAAATACAGAAAGTATTTTAAGGTTCGAAGGACCGTTTGCAAAATACTGATCGAATAATACAGAAAATGGTGTAAATTATGCAATTAATAAATGGCACTATATCTAAAAAACTAGAGCCGCTAGGAAAAAACTAATGACATCATCGTCATCAGCAATTGAAAATACATAAGAATAAGCAATTTGTATTAAAGCCAACTTTTAAAAAGCTCCAAAAGCTTTTTGTTCTGAACTATTATTAATTCATATTTTAATACATAGAGAATCAATAAATAAAATATGAAAAAGAGGAAAACTATACACCGAACAGAATAAAAATTGATTTCAGTTAAAAAATTTGCGATATTAATCAAAAAATTCATTATTCAATTTGCACCTGTAAAAAAATTAATTGTATCAATTATATATCTTTTGATTTTTACAATATTTTCTGCAGTAAAATGTTGTTGATAGAAGTAACCGTTTAATTCACTAGGTCAAATTCAAACTGGTTGCTTTATTTAGAAATTCGTTTTTTAATTTAGTTTTTTCTTTTTACCAATTCGAGTTGGAAAAAACAGCCTCACTGTTTATTGTTGTTGCTTTGTTGAAGCCTTGAAATTGTTACAAGTAAAACCTGAGTTATTAAAATTCTTATTCACTATATAGTCTTATTTGTATAATATTTTTAGTTTTTCTAAAGTCTTTGGAAAAAGTTTCGTGACGTTCTGGTCTCAGCAACTAGCGAAATGCGCATAGAAAATAGATTACCCTCAACAATAAATTTTAGTGTTTGTATCAAATATAAAAATTGGGAACTTAGCACGTCATAGAGAAATCTTATTAAT
Organism: Pollenia amentaria; assembly: GCA_943735925.1. Classification (NCBI taxonomy): domain Eukaryota; kingdom Metazoa; phylum Arthropoda; class Insecta; order Diptera; family Polleniidae; genus Pollenia; species Pollenia amentaria. The sequence goes on from OX031009.1 coordinate 35,139,958, forward strand.
AAAACTGATTTAATTTTTGATTAATGGCTTAATTGGAAAAAAATTGGCGAGAATTTATTCTGCGTACGATATTGTTAACCATAAACACTGACTAAAGATTTTGCTCAGAGATTCATGCTGAAAAAATCTTCATACTATATGTTCCAAATATCGATGTCACCCTGTTTTATTGAGCAAAAGGGCATTTTTTTAAACAAAAAAGAAAAAAAACTAAAAAAATTTAAGCATATGATATCAATCGATTTTCTCTATTATTTTTTACATTATTCGTTTTGTGTTAAATCATGCTTGGCTGTCCTTAACTGGTGTTATTTGTTATACTCTTTACTCCCCATCACTGACACATTTCTCGGCTTTAGATTTGCAGCCTTTGGCTAAAAGTAAAACAAAACCAAAATTTCTTTTAAAGGATTTTACATTCTCTCTTCCCTCCCTTCCCTTTGAGCACTCTGTCAAAGTTTCGTCAGCTTTAGTATCTCTCTTGCTTTGGACACTTGAGACTTTAAACATTGTGTTTGTGTAGGAATTTCGTTTTGCTCAAGTGTTTGTACAAGACGAATATTTTATCCTAATTTTTTTTTTAATATTTGGAATGGAGCAAAAAACAATGAAGGCAAATGTATCCTTAACATGCGTATGATCTTAAGGTTTGCCTGTAGTTGTCCTTTTTTACCGAAAAAAAAAATTTGTATACCATTAAAGTTTTCTGTGGAAGAGAGTGCGGGTTTATGTCCTTCTTGCTGGTGCTTGTTAAGTGTATTTCAATATTTGCTTGCTTAGATTTTATTTGCTTGACTTCATTTAGCCCAGTGTAGATGTTTCCTCAGTTAAATGCCTTCCTTAGCTGTTGTAAATGTTTGGCTTGACTTCTCTGTCTTGGCTACACAACTCGAGCACGTTTGGCCAGATTTGTCAGAGCTAAAATGAACGAGCAAAAAATACAACATATTTTCAGGCGACAAATTGCTGTGATTTTTATTGTCCTCCTCGTGCCCCTAAATTTTGTTGGTGTGTTAAATTGGTTTTTTGAAGTGGAAGTTTTCATTTTTTTTTTTGTCAAGATTGTTGGATTTGCTTAAAATTAAATTGATTGATTTATTTTTATTTATTTTATTTTCTTGTTACTTTCACAAATGCAAACAGCACCAGAAATAGGAAAAGAATACATAATATTGTATTAAAAAAGGGAAAATGTGGTTATATACTTGTTCATATATATTAAATAAATTTAATTTGATTGTTACTTAAAGAGTTTTTTAATATATATTGAAATTATAGCCTTAAGGTAGACCATAGACATTTTGTGTATGCTTAGATAAATGCATGACACGGGTGCCTTAATATAGGCCATAGGTTTTATTTAATTTCCAAAAAAAAACTACTTATTGATATGACAGCTTGTAGATAAAATTAAATAATCATTTATTTATTCGGTTAAATACTTTAAAAGAGGGTGTGTTCGTTGATTAGGGAAACTTAATTTAAACATCAATGTCATTTCGAACACTAAATATCTAAAGAATAAAAAAAAATAGTTTAAAATAAAATAAGGGATTGCTAAAGATAAAGTGTGAAGGCTATAATCGAACCTGGAAAATATTTAAAGCTAATGGACAAATTTTATCTCCTAGCGGTGATTTTGTGAGACCTGAGGCTAATGCAGACAAAAATCGTATCGCCACAATTGTGCTAAACCTTTTGTTTCAGATAGATATCTGAATGGAAGCAGGGGAATATAGTGGTCCAGTTTGGTTTATTAGTTACACGCATAAAACTTCCCAGCAAAAACTTGAGTTTAAAAAGTAATGATTTTAAAAGGTAATAAAACTACTCTTCACTACTTATACATTGGCATTTTAACTCATTATTTTAACACGGTGGTGTCATTGGAGGCAAGTACTTACCACCCTCACTTACAAGCAGGGAGTGAAATAAGTCATTACCAGATTCGCTTACAAATAGGGAGTTAAATAACTCATTACCACATTCGCTTACAAATAGGGAGTTAAATAACTCATTACGACATTCGCTTACAAATAGGTAGTTCACCGTGGTATTAACAACACTGAATTTCTCAAGCAAATTGTTTTTAATTTACCCTGCCTTTACACATATAAGTAATTGCTAGCAATTAGTGTATATGTATTATCAACGAAAATGTCGAAGAAATAGCCGAAAGTCTTGCAAGTACCTAGAGAGTGTTTACACAGTCAGTTGTAAGTTTATTTTTCAAATGTTCTCGAAACGAAAACATCTTATGAAAATAGCTTTATTTTTGGGTTAAAAAAAACATTATCATGTTAATGTTATCACGAAATTTATTTAATAATATTAAATATAAATAATTTTATTATCTTATTTTTGGTCCATCTTGATGAAAAAATTATGTTTATTTTTAAAAAATGTGAATCCAGTATTGCCGTAATTACCGATATCATAAAATTTCTGAGAAAATATTTTGATTAAAAAATTTTTTTTAAATCCTTGCAATTTATGTTTTAAAAAAAAATGAAGATGTGTTGCTTTGTAGTAGTGTTTTTTTTTTTATTTTTTATTCTTAAAAACACCCAGAAAATCAACAATAAACATAATTTTTATATTACTAAGTACTAGTAAATTGATACCAAAGCCATCCACGGTAACACTGTTTCTTTATTTGTCAATTTACTTGCTGCAAGTGTCAAAAATTTATTAATTTACTTTCTAATGCAAAATTTTACTACCGTGCATTAAGGACATATTCATATCCAGCAAACCAGAGAATGATATGATTGCACAAACGATACGATATTATTATGAAAAACCCATATTATAAGGAAAGGTACAATTTAAATACTATCGTTTATGATACAAGATCGATATCATATATTATAATTTATATCACCTAGACGATATCGTTATAATATCGTTTGGTTAATTGGGTAGTGTACATTTTTTGTTAATTTTTAATTTTAAGATACATATTAAAATCAATTAAGTATTTAAAATTTTCCTGTTCAACTCTATTACAAATTGTTCTTCATTTGTAGCAAATAAAAAAAAAAAACAAATTGCAAGAACAAATATGTATTTAACCCTTATGTGCGCAGCAAGGTACCCGGGTATCTTTGGCGTTTTCAACACAAATTTTCTCATTGAAATTGTTAATCTGCATGTCTGCAACTTCTTGAGAACTAATAACTTTAAAAAAGTTTTGTATTTTTGCAGCCGTCTAGCTAAATTTATTTTTGTAATATGCGTGAGAGACCAATTTACTCTTAACTGCGCAGCAAGGTACCCGGGTGCCAATACGTGTTTTATATGGGAATGCGGTCATTGTAGGTAAATTGTTTGAATTTGGTAGAAACTCTGCATAAACTTATGATGGTCTGCCCATAAAAAATATAAACGTAAAGAATTTATTTTATAAAATAGAGAAAAGAAAACCAAAACTCAATAAATAATAAGAACAAAAGCCATTCAATTATAGTGCAGACCTTTCGAGCAGTTTGTACACATTGGACGATAAATAGAATGCTTAATAATTGTCTGATGGGGGTATTTCTGTAAAATTAGTGCGACATTGGCAGAAGTAAGAATTAAAACTGTCATCTCCGAAACATTTACTACAACAAGAAGCCTCACTCAGACAATGCATTTGTTTAAAATTTTAGTAAAAAAAAAAATTTGGAATAAAAGGGAAATGCTGTAGACAAAAGTCATATGCTCGTCGCTTATCAAGATGATATTGTTATCATTGAAAGACACATTCGAGATGTAACTGTTTTATATGAGAAAATTAACGACATTGCATTGTACTCTCTTTCTACGCACTTTAACTGTATAAAAAATGTACAGTTAATTATATTTTTTTGTTTTATCTGAAAGAGGGACACTTTTGATATTTTAAATTGTTATTATAGTAGACATTGACTTTCTTTTCTTATTATTGAGTGAATTGTCGTACCCAAGTCAGGAAATTTGTAAAAAGGTTAGATTTAGGAAAAAAAAAATAATAATTTCGGGGATCAGGCGATATTAAAAAAAAAATTAAGTATTGATACATGCGTAAATAAGTATATTCTTGAAAAAAAAAAATTGCAAAAATAAATTATAGGTTCTTTTGTGGACCTTTAAATGTCAGTTTTGAATATATTCGGCATTCCCCAAAAACCAGGGGAGCTGCATGAGGCGAAAACTATTATTTTTCCTGGCTGCAGCGACATCACATTACCTTAAATACAAACTTTAAGATTTTTATCTTGCCATAAATTATTTTTGACCCTGAAAGGGTTAAGAAAGATCCGGCTAAAAGGCGTTTTGGTATAAACGAGGATAGAAGAAAGATATTAATTGCAACTGCTGAAAAAACAACGTAAATTAAATATGGCGACGGATTTCAAGCAGCCAGATATAATTTAGAGATTGTAGAAGAATTAATCTATCAAGATCCACTGTACATAGAGCAAATAACATCATCCTTGAAATAAAGCGAAGGATAGTGCTTGCAAATAGATTTTATTATGGACTAAGTAAACATTTCAAAAGCACATCTATTTCCGCGAAAACGAAAACCACTTGTGATAACCGTTCCGAAACATGGACACTTGCAAAAACCGATAAATATATGCGGCGCAGTTTTGAGAGAAAAATAACTCGTAAAACATACGAACCCATATGCGGTGACAAAGAGTGTAGACTACGAATGAGTCATTAGCTGTATGAGATTTACACCACTCTGAACATAGTAAGACGTATAAATATATAACGTTTGCGCTGGCTGAGACACATCGGAATGCTGAACGCAGAATGAGAGACATTCAAAAATTAATATCAATGAAAGCGTTAACGGGGAAAGCCTAAACATCACTTGTGAATTTAACTGGAGACAAGGTACAAATGATTGAAGCGCATGGAGAACATTTTTAGCAGGCCGAGGCCAATAGCATATTGCAGTGCAATCTCAGGAAATAAATAAGTATATATCAGGCCTGTTCTGAAAATCACGTGATTTCAAATCACATGGACTTTTAAAATCACACGTGTGATTTTGTGGTGTTCTGTAAATCACACCGTTTTTGTGTTTTTCGGTGTGATTTTCAATTCGTCGGCTGATAATTTAATTGTCGTATGTGGATTCCATTTAATTTGAAAATTGCTTCAGCAAATACCACAAACGACAAACTCAATACTCCATATCTCGAAAACCGTATGAGGAATCGAAAAACTGATTACGTCAAATAAAAGATCAGGTCGGAAAACCTAAGGAATCGATCTTAACTCAAAACCGCAAAAAATCCACATACGACATTTAAATAATCAACCGAGGAATTGTCGAAAGCGCAAGCAAATACAAGTTTTTAACACCTGCTAGTTCTACAAAGGCGAAGCTCATTTTTGAACGCATTTTATGTTATTTTCCGATAATTTGTTTTTTTTAACCGATTTGGCGATCTCTAGTTGGCTTTGGGGCTTGTTTCAAATTTTGCAATTTTTCGCGAATTTTAGCCATGTTCGCGATAGAAGCGATTTGTTCCTATAAGTTTTCTGATTCTTTACAGCTTAAAAGATTTATAATAAACAGAAGACTGTGCTATCTTGCCGCCGTTAGCAAATTTTTGCGAATTGCCACTAATTTAGCAATTTTTACCGAATTTTTGCCGTTCCTTATAGTTTAAGGGACTTTCATTCAATTCATGGCTTGTTTGTAATATTAAAAATTTTCGCGACTGTTGGCTATTTTTGCAAAAAAAAATTTTATTTTTCTGATATTTTGCTTTTTTTTTAGCCTATTTAGCCATTTCAATTAAGTTTAAGGGTTTATTTACAAGTTTGCAATTTTTCGTGAATTCTAGCCATATTCGCGTATAGACGCGATTTTTTCATGTGATTCTTCACAGCTTTTACAATTTTTGATAAAAATTAGACTTTGCTGTCATGCCGCTGTTAGCAAATTAGCGATCTTTGATTCAACTAAAAAACAAGCCTGAAATTCAACCGTCGAATTTTCTTAATTTCAAATGATTTGTTGTAAATAAAACAACTTGTTGCATAAAAAATTAATAAATAACACATTGAATATTTTATTAAGTAATTTATTATGACGGTCATCTTACAAAAGTCGCAAAAATAACAAAGTGAATTTAAAAAGTTGTTTACGTAGCTAAACGTTTTGAAATCACAAAATAATTTGCCCAGAACACATTTCTTGTGGTTTCAAATCACTTTGATAAAACCTTTAACTAGGTATTTTGGTTAAAAACGCTTGTTTTATACGTATTTTTCATATAGGTACCTAGGTAACTTGCCGCGCAATGTAAGGTGTTTTCTTTGCCGCGCACATAAGGGTTAAAATCAATTTGTATTAGATTTAAGTAAATAAAACCTTAAATGCATTTTTTATGAATTAATTATTCGTTAATCAACTCATAAACAAGTGCTTATGTATCAGAGCATATGTCAATATACTAAAATGTCATATACTAAACTGCATCTATGTAATGCAGAAGTCATTGAAAGTAGTCATTGAAGTAGTCATTGAAAAGTTAGTTGTTCAGTAATTGCAAGTCATTACCAAATTTTTGCTGGATTGTACATAAAAGGTATTAAGGTAAAATTTCTTTGCCCAGACCATGTTCATCGCATTACAACAGCAACAGAATCTGCCTTCGAGAGTTTGTAGGATTACACTTTACCTTCAGGTGCTGCACCATCCGAGGAAATCAGGTGCAGCAAGTACCTGGGACTCGGCAAAAAATCTAAAACTTATAGATCTGAAGAAGTCTACGGTTTTTTTTTTGCGATTTCACCACACCAAAGATCCTATCTGATACCACGGTTGTTAGAAGCCGGTGAGTTGGCTCCGGTTAAGGTCTCTGAAAGTATTGTCCTTTCCCGGAGTTTTAATTTTCCGTAAAAAAAATTTCGGGGATCACGTGGTGACTGTGATTTACTACCCAAAAGTCGCGGAAAAGGAGATTCTTCAAACCCACTCAAGGGTTTATTTTCCACCATTTGTGGGAAAACTAGGCTTGAGAGATCATTCCTAAGTTCTGTTTTTACTCCACAGTTGCTGCTAGCATATTTCCAAAAGTAGCCGTGGGGATATCACCTAATGATATCTCTTACCTCTTGGTATTGAAACTAGATCCATTCAATACCTGCAACTCAGCCAGATCTCTTAAGATCGAGGCTTTCCAGAAATCCTATCTAGTACCATGACAGTCCCTGGACCTTTGGTCTAAGCCTGGCTGTTGCTGTGGAACCTTTTGGGTGAAAATGGGGTTGTTGAACTTCTAAAAAGTCGGCTTAAAAAGGGGAGTCTTCACCCTCGACTGCTGTCGGATCTTCTTGGGCGCTGCTGCTATTCAAAAGATTCTGCTTGCTTTACAGCAGCTAATGTTAAAAAGCTCCAGCTCTTCCACAAGGGGCAAGTTTATGTGCCAGCAAAAATGTCCAACTTTATGTATTGGTTGCGCTCACACATGGGGGCCGGTTGGTGAACGCATTATTTTTCTTCCAGAGGAAATACCACCATGAGCTTAGGGGGTACGGCAGGTGCTTTTGTAAATCTTTCCCACATCTACAATTAAACCTCTATACCGATTATACATGGTGGACCATAAGTAACTTTATGATTTAGTAAAAAAAAAAAATTCTGTTTATTAGTTTTTGCGGTTTTTTTCAGAATTACCTTCAACAAATACACCACAAATTAATTAAAAATCTAATTCAATTTAATTAAAAACTTAATCAATTGAACTAAACGTTTAATCAAGTGAATTAAACGTTCAATTAATACTATTACACAGAAAAAAAAGTTTTATCAATTAAAAAAATGGTTTAAAAAGTATTTAAATTTAATTAATGTGATAATTGAATCAATTATTTCTTTAGTTGAAAGAAAATTAAAAACTTAATTTGGATTTATTTAACATTTTAGTTGTTTTGAAATAAATTTTCAATTAAAAGTTTAATTAAATAACAAAAAATCTTTTCGTTCAAAATAAAATTATTTAAACATGTAGAATTGTTGTTGGGAATTGTCAATATTTAATTAAATAAATTAACACATTGTTTGAAATGGCAAAGTTTTTTTTTATCATTTTTTTAATTAAATTTAAAAATATCATTTCTTGAAAAAAAAATATTCACAATTTTACAATTTTTAGTAATCATTTTGGTAATAGGTGCAAAATCAACAACTTGTTTACTTGATATTATGAATTTGGAATAAATTTGGTGATTGGAGAAATTAAAGAATTTTTTCTGTGCATTGTGGGCCATAAGTGTCTTTATGATTTAGTTAAAAAAATTAACCCTAGGATTCTCATTAACGTCTTACCACTAAGTTCTCCTCTTGGTCTAGCCAGACCACAATTTGTACAGCTAAAAACCCCAATTAAATAAAAAGTAAATAAATATATTTTTATTGAACGTTTGCTAATTACTTTAGATTATACAAATTTATTATATAATTTTATTATTTCATTATTTTATTCCATATGCAAGTCATCGAAAATGTAGTCTTTAATTTCGCACATTGCTATTTCGCATCTACCACAGCTGAAACGAGTTTTGCGTTAGGTTTTTGTAGTTAGATTGAACTAAACGCATAATGGGCCGTTGTTTTCTGATTTGATTCGAACTTGATTCGTTCGATTTAGAACATATCATTTCTAGAATTCACGTATCTGTTTTTTTAATATTTTGTCTCATTTGCAATATCTTTCGAGAAAAAAAAAATTTTGGTCTGGCTAGACCAATTTATTCCCACTGTTTTGCTCCAATCGAATCCAAATAAGTTTCATTCGATTAAGAACATATCATTTATAAAATTCACGTCCCTGTTTCTTTTGATTTTTTTGTTATATGCGAAAAATATTACAAGCAAAACACAAATTTGGTCTGGCCAGACCAAGACGGTAATCCTGGGGTTAACAATAAAACGATTAGTGGCGTCTCCGCATGCTGAAAAGCCTCGTGCAGTTTGATGTCTTCTGAACATTGGCTGAAAGCAATTATTAAATAAAAAATAAATCATAACTCGGATTATGCTCCAATTTGGGTCACTTTCAATTACGTTTATCTCTCTTATTTGCTATTGTTAAACATTTCTGGATTCCAAAAAAAAAAAGCGGATGGGCATCTTAATTTTGACCGCTTTTAATAGCAAAAAAAAGTTTATCTAAAACTAATTAAATTTTTCTCAATTCACTATAGCAAAAACTTGCAGGCTATCACAAGAAGTCTTTCTTTAAATCATTGAAACTTCTTCTTAAAAACAACTTGGCATTTCTTAAAACATCTTGACTTTTGACCTCTTTTAAAAAATATATTTTAACTCTTGCTCTTACTGTAGCTGAATGTCTTAATTAAAATGTCCAAAAAAAAAAAAATCGCATTTCTTTGTCTGTCCGTTTGTCTGTCTACCCATCAACATTTATGTCTTGTTGTCTGTCCATGTGGTGCCTGTCAAACATCAATTTGTTTTGTGGTTACACACACTCCTGTAACTGAGTTAAACACTCATTTTTGTACTAAAACAACTTATTATCGGAAAATAGTGATAATTATACAATATGTTGGTTTTAACATTTCTACTACAAATTTTCTGAATGTTTAACATTTCTGAGTATGAGTAGTTGTAATATCTTGAAGACAAGTGAATACGGTTACACACTAAAACATGTAGTTGTCGTAGAACTTGGTATGTACAGTGAACAAAATGTATGAAAAATATAAATTAAATATGACGATTTCAAAAAACTTCTTATAAATCGCCAATTTAAGCACAATTTCGTGTGATATCGTAAGTTTTATAATGAAAAGTTTTTGCAAAGTTTCGTGTCTTGTAAAATAAAAGAGCTTTCCCAAAATTTCCTAAAAAGTAGAACATTTTCGCAAAATTGTCTATTATAAGGGTTTTCCAACCAGAACTTTGTTTTTTAATTGCGGCAACACCAACGACATGATAGTTTTGGCATTTAATTTTTTGACGTATTCGTAGTAGATGCATTGGCAATTGTTACAGTAAATTCAATTTCGCTCTAATATCGCATTAAAATAATTAAAATCCACTATGAAAATTGTGGGTGGCTCTGTTAAAGTTGCATTTCGTAAAATTCGTGATATTTTCGGACAACATAATCGTCCGTTTGAGACCGCTATTAAGACTTTGATCGTTAAATTTGATGCGACGCGCTCGATACAAAATGTGCCAACACCAATGAGTGTTCGACCGGGTCGTTCAACTGAAAACATCGCAGCCGTGAGCCACAGTGTTGAAGCAGATTCAAATTTGTCAATTCCTCCACGCTCTCAACAACTGGGGTTATCCAAAACCACATGGCGAATTTTGCGTAAGTATTTGGCTTTGAACGTTCATTAGATTATTTTTTGTGGGGCTTTGTTAAGGACAGAGTCAATGCGGAGCCAATCGAATCGATTTTGCCAGAGTGATTAAAAACTTTGATGAAAGAATCGACATCTGTCAGCGTGCTAGTTGTGGACATTTGCCAGATATCATTTTTCATTCATAATTGCCGAGCTTTTCTCTTCGTTATACAATAAAAAAAATGTTAATCATCTTCCTCTAAATTTTTTGTTTTAGAAAACAAAGTTCTTGTTGAAAAACCCGACATAATTCATATCCTCTTTATGCAAAAAAAAAAAAAAAGTTAAAGTTCAAAGTAGTTAACAGAGAGAGTTTCACTTGCTCTGATTTATTAGCGCTTAAGCTCATACATTTTTTTTATTCGAATCCATGTGGTTTGTGTCTTTAACCCTGAAAGGTTACTCTTCATTTTAGTACATTAATAACTCTTCGTTCGTAAAAAAAATTTTTGGGGAACGATTTTTTAAGTACAAAATCAACAGAATTTTTTTTAGTTAAGCATTTTATTATACAATAATTTATAAAAAAAAATAATTAAATTAAATAAAGCATAAAAAAGTTGTTCTTATAAGAATTTTAACTAATGTTTGTGTTTTAAAATTTATTATTTTTTTAAAGCTTTCGTCATTAGCTAACGTTGTTAAAAAAATTAAGTAATTTGCATACACATAAATAAGTTATAAAATAAAGTGTAAATAAGCTTCGTAGATTCGGCGAACAGTAACCATCCAGGGTTAATATAAAGTAACAAAACCAGATATAATCAGCCACTACCCGCACAAAATCACGTCACATGAATCGTTTTGTTGCAATTACGTTTCCTCTTGACTTACTACACTCTTAGCACATTATCACCTATCACAATTTGTTCCTTTCTATTATAATTGTGGTACCCACAAGGCGTGCTAGCAAATCATATCGTCATAATGTCCCAAGTAATATTTTACAATTGTTTAAAAAAATATTGTTGTGTTTCAAACAACATAAAAATTGTAGTGCTGCGTTCACAGGTTCGTCATAACTTTACAGTATAAATCTAAATTATAAGCGGTTGCCCACAACATTCATAATTGTGAACACTGGTCACGGGATATGTGCTTTAAGGCCAATTGACACGAATTTCCCGCAGGGCATTAACAGAACAGTTACAGGAAAAGTTTCTTAATTTGGAACAAATCGTTTGATCATCAATACTAAACACCTGTCAAAAGGTGAGCTGAGCTGGAAAAATGAGCATGGAACCTCTTATAAAAGGACAATTGTCTAAATATCTGTGATGGTTTATAATAGAAGTTCGAAATTTGGTACAATTTGCTTGTTTTTAAAAAAGTTATTATAATTTTAGTTTAATGGTGATAGCGAAGCGCACCGGGTTAAGCTAGTTTTCCATAAAACAAAGCATTTTGGTTAAAACTTCATTGGTTTCAAGAAATTTTAAAAGACAAATGTTCAAAATGGTTTTGTTTTGTTATACGAAAAAAAAAAATTTTTTTTTTGCATTAATTATTTAAAAATTATTTTCAGTGTAAAACCAGATAAATTTTACGTGTATACACTTGTACTTCACAATAAGTACACCCAAAGATTTTGACAATCTTATGACACTTGGTGGTGATTTTAAAGCTAATTAAATTAGTTTCTTACGCAAGCCATCCATTTACCTATTTGCGTGTATATGTGTGCGGTATCTTAATATTTCCTTAATTGTATTGCGTGCGTCCTTGTGTTTGTTTGATTCTTTGAATGTATTTGTTTGTTCAAGTGTGTTTTGTAAATTAACTGACCACTTAATGTGTAATTGGAGTGCAATTTGTGTCTAAGTCATGAAGAAATCTCCTGTAGACTCTCATTATCAGAACGTAAAATATTAAGTTGAAAGTGTAGACAAACCGCAAAGTAAGTACGCAGGTGATAATTGTTTAAAACATGAGGCCGAAGTAAAATCAAAATCAAATGAGTGGAATTAATGATAATTAAGATTAATTAGCGTTATTTGATACTTTTTAAAATGTTGAAATTTTGGGAAAAATTTTAAGAAAATTTAAGAAATTTTAAAAGACATAAAATTTTGATTTTGGAATCTGTAAAGTTAAATTCTAATCAATTTACTCAAATCGACGCCGCGGAACTAAGCCAACACTGCGTTTCCGCCGATACAGATATAACTGGACACTGGCCGGTAGGGACTTATTCAAATATAATGGGTCCGGAATTAAATGACAAATGCAGAAGTTGTCATGACGAGGAGGAAGAGGGTACTGTATTTAATTTTCGGTGTAAATATCCTGAAGTTCTGCATACACAGTAAAAATTAAAAATTGTCTTTAATTACCAAATTCATAGAATCAAGCAAACGATTTGTTGCCTGTGCATATACACGGTAGCCCAAATAAGACCAGCTGATGTGAAACACAAATAACTTTTTTATTTTTTAACATAATTTATTTTTTCTTTTTGCAGATTACAACTGAACTCTTGGAAATTTAAAATGAATACGTACAGTCAACAACAACAAATACGCTATTCGCTTTACACAATTAGCCACACAAAATGATTTTTTAAAAAATCTTTTGATGACGGATGAAGCGCATTTCCATTTAAGTGGTTATGTGAATAAGCAAAACTGTACGTTGTGGGGCACCGAAAATCCAAGGGCAATACATCAGCATCAGTCACACCCAATCAGATGCACTGTTTGGTGCGGTGTTATGGCCACAAAAATTATCGGCCCATATTTCTTTGAAAATAAGGATAAAACGCCAGAAACGATCTCCGGGGCTTCTTACAGAACAATGATCGACAACTTTTTGCGGCCAATAGTGGAGCAACATCCTAATACTGCTCGGCAAACTATGGACATACTGCGTGAAATGATTATACATACCGAAATGATTACATTGATTACTTAAAAGTGTACAAATTTAAGATTGTGAATATATTTTTTTTTTTTTTTTTTTTTAATAAATGATATTTTTGATTTTGCCGTTTCAAACAATGTGTTAACTGATTTGATTACATATAGCTCAGGCTTTGACAATTCCCAACAACAATTCTACAGGTTTAAATTACGAAACGAAAAAATTAATTAAGATCTTTTGTTATTTAATTAATTAATATTTTGATTAAAAATTTATTTCAAAACAACTAAAATGTTACTCGTAATTAAATTAAAATTATATTTTTAATTTTCTTTCAACTAAAAAAAAAATAATTGGTTCAATTATGACATTAATTAATATTAAAACTTTTTAAATAATTTTTTTAATTGATAAAAAAAACTACAGAAAATTTTTTCTGTATATTAGCGAAAGATACCTGGGGAAATCATTGTTTGTCTATTTTTTGTCTATTTTTACCATAGAACTAAGATTGCGTCTTCTTGTCATTAATAAAATGAATTGGTTGAAGTCAGTAGTGTCACTTATTGAGTAACTGCTGCACGGGATGGGCATTGGCGCTAAGTATCACACTGGAACCACTGAAGGACCAGAGTGGGCTGTCTTCTAGGCTTCTGGCTGTCCAACAAACCTAACCCAGCGATATGCAGTTGGAAACGTTTTAAAATAAACAAATAATTTAGTATTATTTTTTTAATATTAAATTATATATGTATTCAGGAATATATCTTTGTAATTTATGTTAATTGGCCTTGGAGGCTTTTATATATTACTGTGAATGAAATAAATAAAATAAACTAATGGACTGATCTGAACTGTTAAAGAAAGGTCTATAAACATTATGTACTGCACCGATAAAAATTCCCTGGGGTATTGTGCGTAAGCATCTTAAGAATCTCTTGGTATTGTGCTTTCGGCTTTCAGACGAAATTGAAAATAATCTTTGAAATCCGAATATTTGCTTAAGATCGCCCATCGCCAGAGTTATAGCTAGCAGAACGGGAACCTGCAGCCATCAGAGATAAAGACTAGCCCCGGACTGGTTATAACGGACCCCACAATGACAATGCGCGTTTTAATGCCTTTACAGTAACCCTCTAAGGCCAAGTTAAGGATTAAATGGGAATATATTATGAAAATAATTTTGTAGGGTATTTTTGGGCATTCAAAAAAAAAAACATATTTAAGCCTGTACAATGAATGAGTCGGTTACGTTCCAGGTTACAGGAAAACATCAAGGAGTTATCAATAAAAACTAGTAAAACAAATGTAAAATATTTAGTTTTGTTTATGATAATAAAAAAAAAACAATTTTTATTATTTGAGCAGCATAAATGAAGTTTGCATTACGAACAAGAGCATTGTGTTCAAGACTGTTTACAATGCTATTAAAGCTTTCGAAGCTTCTATAAATATTTTTCTAGATCTTTAAGAAATTGTAAAAAAGGGCTTTTTCTTAAATTTTGTTTTTTTCTTTCTCTTCTCTTACAACTACAATTCGTGTTGGAAAAAAACCAACCAATTGTAGGGGAATGTAAAGAAGAAAAATTTACGGTTTATTGTTGTGTCTTTGTTGAAGCTTTGATATTGTTACATGTAAGACATAAGTGCTTAAAATTCTTATTCACTTTATAGTCTTACTTGAATAATATTTTTAGCTTTTCTAAAGTATTTGGAAAAAGTTTCCTGACGAGCTGGCCTAAGCAACCAGCGAAATGCGCATAGAAACTAGCTTTCCCACAACAATAAATTTCAGTGTTTTCATTCAAAAATTGGGATTATTAGCACATCATTAAAAAATTAATTAATTAATAATAAATATTTCATTCCCGAAAATAAATTTTGATAAGGAAATTAATATAAATTAATTATGTATTGGACATCAATACAAATTTTGTAAACCATGCCTTGAGGCTCTCTTAGGCATTAGAGGGTTAAGTTGGTTTAAGTTTCCCGGACTACCAGTTTTATCTTTTCTGCTTAGTTTAGATGGTTCCAGTCCCTAAGCAGAAAAACGGTGAATTATCGTGTGTAGGTTTCCACACACAAAGGCTCAAAGTTAAGGGAAACGTGAGGTCGACCTGAAAGGCTTTTAACCACGTTTTTCTAGAAAATTTTTGTTTGAACCATTTGAATCAAATATTTATATAAGAGTCCAAAGATATAATGGTGTAATTTAGTCCCTTTGAAAGAAAAGGCTAAGACTTCTCAGGCCAGCCAAACATTTTCGAAGATGATGATTTAAACGCATTATTTTAAGAAGATGATTGTCAGATGTTAGAAAAACTTCTTAAAAATGTTCCCAAACAGCAGAATTCATCCAACAGCATGACATTTGGGTACCACATAAAGCCGAAGGATGTTGGAACAAGATTTTGAGTATCCGAAATTCTAATTGAAACTCCTTAAAAAAGAAGTCATTAATGTATCGCCACTCAATAATCAATCCATTATTATAACCCATTGTGCAAGAAATTTAATGTATGGCCCAGACAAGAATCAAAATCGACGCCAGACGAATTTTTATGGCGCTATGGTTATGCTCCGTTGTTGGTAAGATCAGAAGGGTCCCGTTTATTATTAGCCGAACCTTTACCGAACACAATTAACTTACTAAAAGCAAGCCCTGGCTAAAAAGGCGCCCGGAATATGTGATCATACATCCCATAAAGCCTTCTTTTAGGGATAATAATATTTTCCTTTTTTAAAAGTACAAACTATCAGGGTTCCCGTTTACCCGACTAAAGTCGCAATTTGACCCTTTTTAGCAGTCTGCGACTTTTTGTGACACTTTTTTTATCACTGACTTTTGCGACTTTTTTTTTATTTTGTAGCGACTTTTAACCCTTTTTTGTAAAGTTTCACACTAGAAACATTTAATTTGCAGTAAACTATACATTTTCTTATTTTTTTATCAAAGGAAAATCAACAAAATAACGTCGTCAAAATGTAAAAGCAATGCACAGATTATTGTTCATTTAGCAACTCTTTTATCACTTTTTTGCAGCCTTGTCATGTATAAAAAGTATTTAAGAAATGTTTCGAAAATTTTTAGTAAATATGCTACAAAGAATAGTTTTAGTAAAAAGCTGTTTAAAATAAAAAATTGTCGTTTTAGCAGTGCTTATTTTACAAAATTATTTTTAGCCGCCGAGTCAATGACAGAAGTTGTCGTAAAACATGGACAGGTATGAGCCAACATGTGAATATTTGGCTTTAACTTAAAAAATGAAATGTATTTTATTCTTTGAAATCAGATTTCTTGTTACAACGAAAAGAAAATCGGAGAACAAAAAAGTAAATGAAGCTTGAAATACGTGTTCAGAGGCAGAGGAAACCACGGAGTCTGAAACGGATAATATTCGAGAGACTGGGAACTGAAGAATAAGTGGTTTAAGCAAGACATCGAGTCAAAGTGGCCGTTTGCAGTGCTTGTAAACAGCATTTAGTGAGCCAAAGCAATCGTATTCAGCGCCATGGAAAAATAAAAAAAAAACACAATAATAATACAAAACAGGCTTCTGAAAATGAAAAAATGCAACTGACTGTTTTGTTTTAATTGCTATGTTATTCTTTTTATTAATAAGAAACTTTAAAAAATATGTCCGACGTCTATTTTCTCAAACGACTATTTTGTGCGACTTTATTTTTATAAAACGACCGTTTGTGCGAATTTTTAAAACTTCCTAGCAGTAACCCTGCAAACTCTCTTTGCAATCCAAAAAAAGAAAAAAGTACCAATTGAAAATAACAGAAAGAAAAATTTCTCTTACGAGTTTATTGCTTTTAATAATATTTTTCAAATTAATGTAACAAATCTGTTATTAAAACCATTATGCAATTTAATTAGTTTCATAAATCTCAAACAAACAAAAAAAAAAAATGAAAGAAAAACTGAAAATTAATTTTCAATTGTGGAAATACTTCAAGAGCAAACTAAAACCAAATAGAAGAACAACAAGTTAAAACCCCAGCACTTCAACCAGTTCATTCCACTTCATCAGAGCCAAAGAAATGATGAAAAGAAGTGTAACAGAAAACTATAAAGTACTTTTTTTTCTACATTTTTGCACCAACATAACCCCAAGCTTTTAAAAAATTGAAAGTTGCAACTCATAAATCAATATTTGCAACAAGCAGTTGAAGAAAAATGTAAAAAGGGGAAATATGAAGAAAAAGTTCTTAGAAAATATTTCATATTTTATAAAATGTGCACTTTAAGTGTATTTGAACAAGTCATGGATAAAAGCAGGAGGACCAGCTTTAATGCTCAAACTATTTTGGTTACAAGCGAAAGGAGAGAAATGAAAAGGAAGTTGTTTTCTTTACAGAAAAAAAACACAAAAAAAGAAACAATATTTTAAAAAAGAATGTAATGAATAGTGAAAAGTTGAAAGAAAGGAAAATATAAAAATATGAAAACCTGAATATTTATAAAATTTTACGCGTTTTTCTTTCATTCGTAGTTTGAATAGTTTCAATGAACCATTTTTTTTAAAGAACAGGTACCCTACTTCTTAAAAACGTAGAAAAATTGGAAGCGTTGAGAAATAGTTTTCAAAATTTGATAAAAGAAAATTGGTATAACATTCATATAAAATAACATATAAAAAATCGCCAATTTATAAAACCAACAAAAATCGTTAAGATAAAATTCTAACTGCCTACAAATACATTAATAACAAAAACCAGGTTTTTAGAATTTGTTTTTGTTTTAAATGCAGTTGTCCGAAAGAAAGAATTCTTTCGCTCATCGGAAATAGGCTGTAAATATCTATTTCGACAAAACAAAAAAACTTAAAACCGGAAGAATCTTAATACCAAATTCCAATTGTTTTTTTTTTTATATAAAAAAAATCGTTGATTTTCAAAATCAACAAAAATCGTTGAAACGAAAAAAATTTAAAAAAGTCACTAGAAATATCACAAAAAAATTAAAATGATCCAAAAATCTGAATACCAAAATTCGATTTTTTTTTGTTGTTTTATATGAAAAAAAAATTGCACATTTTTTAAAATCAACAAAAATTGTTAAGACGAAAAACTTTTCAAAATTCACAAGACATTTATTTATCATAATTGTTTTTGGGAATACAAATAATTGTATTCACAAGAAATATTACCAAAGAATTAAAATGATCCAAAAATCACAAAGATCTAAGGAAAAATATTCATACATTTTTATTTTAAAAAATCGCTTATTAAAAAAAAAAATTTACCAAACTCGTCAAGACGCACAAAAGTGTAAAAACGGCAAAAACCCCCCAAAAAAAATTAAAACAAATTTTAAAAACCTTAAAGAAAAACTTTGAAAAAATGTTTGTTTGTATTAAGAAAAACCATTAAAATCGTTAAGACGAAAAAAATCTTAAAAAAAACGAAAAATTCACGAAATAAATAAAACTCATCAAAAAATCTCAAGAATCTTAATTCAAAAATTATTCATATTTGAATTTTTATAAAAGAGAAATCGCTAGTTTAGAAAATCAATTCAAGCCATTAAAATGGAAAAGGTTCCAAAATCATTTGCAAAAACTCTCTTTAATCTGAATAGATTTTTGTTTATGTTTAAAATCGCTTGTATGAAACTAATCAACAAAAATCGCATAGACGAAAACTATTACGCCGAGTCTGCAAAATTTAGCAACAACCACACTAACAAAGAAAATCTCATGAATCTGCATTAAGGGCACAATTTATATTGACCGCGATCCTGTGTCGTGACATTTATGGAATCCATTAAAATGAAACGCGATCCAAATATCACAATATATATTGAACGTGTAGCAGTGGCCCAAGAATTGTGAATACATTATTTTTTACGAAAAAATCACTTAATTTGAAATTGTAAATAAAAAAAAACATCAAGGCAAAAAAATATTTCAAGACTCCCCAAAAATAAATCAAAAAAAAAAAAAATTTTAAGAATACATTTTTGTTTCCATTAAAAATCGCTTATTTACAATATCAGCTAAAAATCGGTCAGACGGAAAAATCTTAAAAACCCGAAAAATTCCCCAAATAATTAATAATAATCAAAAAAATCATAAGAATATAAATTTAAAAAATTTGCGTATCTTAATTTTTATTATAAAATAATCGCTGATTTTGAAACTCAACACAACACCGTTAAGACGAAAAATTTTCCAAGACTCTTAGCAAAAAATCTCTATATTATCTGAATACCTTTTGTTAATGTAAAAATCGCTAATTTAAGAAAATCAATTAAATCGCTAAGAAAAAAAATAATTGGCATTTAGCAGAAACGATATATTTACAAACCAAAAACTAATTTAGAATTGTGAAGACATTTTGGTTTATGTCAATATCGTTAATTTTGAAAATCATTTCCAAAATCACAAAAATAAATCAAATAAGCAAAGATTTTGACAATCTGAACAAAAAATTTAAGTGCATTTCGAAAAATTTCCCAAATAATTAATAATAATCAAAAAAATCTTAAGAATATAAATTTAAAAAATTTGCGTATCTTAATTTTTATTATAAATTAATCGCTGATTTTTAAACTCAACCGTTAAGACGAAAAATTTTCCAAGACTCTTAGCAAAAAATCTCTCTATTATCTGAATACCTTTTGTTTATTTAAAAATCGCTAATTTAAGAAAATCAATTAAATCGCTAAGAAAAAAAATTATTGGCATTTAGCAGAAACGATATATTTACAAACGAAAAACTCATTTAGAATTGTGAAGACATTTTGGTTTATGTCAATATCGTTAAATTTGAAAATCATTTCCAAAACCTCAAAAATAAATCAACAAAGCAAAGATTTTGACAATCTGAACAAAAAATTTAAGTGCATTTCTGTTGGCATAAAAAGTCGCTAATTTACAAAATCAATAAAAATTTATTTGGCGAAAAAATTTAAAAAAGAGAAAATCGAAAAAGTACTCACCAAAAAATCTCAAGACTAAAAATAAAAAAACAATTGGATTATATATTTTAATTTTGTATACAAAATTAAATTTGTTTATATATAAACAAAAAATCGCTAATTTAGAAACCCAAAAAAAAAAACCAATAAGCAAAACAAAATTTATCAAATCTGAATAATTCAGCAAATAAATCAAATTACCGAACAAAAATCTAATTAATCTGCATAAAGAATTCTAAATACATTATTCATTAAATAAAAATCGCTTAATTCTAAACTTAACAAAAATCATCAACGCATATAAAACACTTTCCAAATTTCGCAAAATTACCCAAATAAATTAAATTCGCAATAAACAATCCCACGAATCTGCATTTAAAATTTTGAATAGATAATTTTTTCATGCAAAAATAGCTTAGTTCTAAAATCAGCAAAAATCGTCAAGGCGGTAAAAAAGATCTTAGTCCGCAAAATTACCCAAAAATAAGCAAATAAGCAAAAGTCCCACGAACTTGCATTAAGAATTTTTGAATACATAATTTTTTTATGTAAAAATCGCTTAATTTTATACTCAACAAAAATCGTCACAGCAGAAAAAAGGTTACTTAATATGCAAAATAACCCAAATAACAGAACCTTTAAGAATGCAAAATTTTGAATACATTTTTGTTTGAATAAAAATCACAAATTTATTTAATACAAAAAAAAAAAACGACAAGAAAAAAATAATTTTACAAACTCTGCTAGAACTCCCAAAGAAATAAAATTAACGTTTAAATTCTCAATTTGTAAACTCTCAAGAATATGCATGAAAAACCTTCAATACATTTTCATATAAAAAATCGCTTATGTAAAAAACCAACAATAAGCGCTAAGACAAAAAAAAGGACTAGAAAATTTATCAAATAAATAAAGTTTAACAACAAAAAACTCAAGAACCGGGGTGAACATTTTTAATACAACGTTTGTTTAAGTAAAAAAAGCTAGTTTTGCAAATCAAAAAAAAAACGTCAGGAAGAAAACATTTTTACAAAATCTGCTAACTTTAGCAAAAAAAAAAAAAAATCAAAAAGGGTACCAAATCACAAAGAAACGGCATGAAAACTCCTGCATACATTTTTTTTATATAAAAAAATCGCTAAATTTAAATAACAGCAGCAATTGCTTAAACGAGACAAATTTCAAAAATTGCAAAATTTATAAAATGAATTACATAAACCAACAAAAATCTAAAGAATCTACAGGAATTCCTTTGCATACAACTTTTGTTTATGTAAAAATTCACAGGTTCCAAAAATAAATAATAAAAAAAAAAAAAAAAAAAGTCATTAAGATGAAAAGATTTTTTCAAAATCTGTTAGATTTACCAAAGAAATCAAACCAGATAACGTAATCCTCAAGAACAGGCATGATTTGTTTATTTAATAAATCGCTTAATTCATAAACCGCCAAGAGGAAAATAACATAAAGAACTGCAAAGTTTATCATATATTACAAATTAACAAAAAAAAAATTCCAAGATTTTTTATGAAAACCTTTAAAAAAATCGCTAGTTTTTAAATTTTTAACAAAATCGTCTAGACGAAAACAGTTTAACAAAATCTGATTGATTGAATGAAAATATTAAAAAATAACTAACAAAATTGACAAGAATCATCATGAAAACACTTAAATACATTTTTGTTTACCAAAAAAATCACTTATTTCAAATATCAACAACAATCGCTAAGACGAAAAAAAATTAACTCCAAAAACTGCAAAAATCTCCCCATCTAAATAAAAACTTTGAATACAACTTTTGTTTAAGACAAAAATCACAAATTTGTATAGCGAATAAAAATCGTCAAGACGAAAAAATTTTTATAAATCAAACAAAAAAAAAATTAAAAACATTGAATGCATCTTTGGTTGAGTCTTTATTGAGAGCTATGGCAATTTATCTTAAAGACATTATTATATAAATATTGCATCTATACTAACATATTTCGTAAGTGTGGGGTTAAAACGATTTCCCGAATTTGGTCTTATTCAAAAGCGATAAGCAGTTGTATACCTATCGAAGAAAATTAAAGCAAAGTGTCTTATGCGATATATAGTAGTCGAAGCCTACGTCGGCATAATCATGAACAAATTTTCACTAATTTCAATTTGAACAGTTTTCGCTCGAAAAACGCTTTTGATCAAGTTATCTTTTAAAATGCAAACGTATGCGAGTAGAGCGAAATTTTTGCTTAACATCGGATAATGCTGGTTAAACTCAAAAAAAAAACGCCATTTTATAGCACCGTTTATCAACAACCTTGCCGACCCTAACCTTTTTCCGCCTTTTTCTTTTTTACTAGATGTTTATTCAAGTAAGTGGTTTTATGGATTGATGCCACATCAGCTGTGGTGCCCAGAAGTATGCAACAGAAAACGAAAAATGAAAAAATTTATAAAAAAAATTTTCTCCCTGTTAAATAAAATGCACTTCCGGTACATCGCCTTTAAAATGCAACCAGCCACATGATTCTCTTCTCATTTGGACACACAACATAAAACGTATTGTCTACTAAAATCCCAACTGTACTCCCCAGCTGCCTTCCCTGGCCATCCCAAGTTTACATTATACAGATTTCGCTTGTTTTTTTTATATAATTATGCCGGCTGGTGAAGTATTGTTTCATGCTCATTCAGTCTCTTATTCTCTTCGCATTAATATTATGATTTTATGGATTCTTTATTATTTTTCTTTTTTCTTTTTTTTTTTTCTTTCAACATTTTCTATTTTAATGGAATATTTCCTGTTGCTGTTGCTTTTTGGCCAGCGCCAGGCAACGAGCCAAGTAGCCAAAGAGTGTTGCGTTGGCTGCTAGACAATTGTCTAGAGTATATAATCATCGACCCCTCAGACTTAAGCAATTATTGGTTTAATATGCTTTTTATAATGTTGAGTAAATACGTACAATATGAAAAAAAAGATTAAATTATATGATGGGCAAGTTTAAGTTAAAATATGGAGGCGAAAGTACAAAGAAAAAAAATAATATTTATATTAAAAAAGCAATTAAAAGATAGGCAACACTTGAAGTATTTATCTTTCAGCGATTTTTTTTTTGTTTCTTCAATTTTTTATTTTTTTGCTCTCTTGCCTAAAAGTAGTCTATGAAAAATGTTCAATTTCAATGCAATCAAAACTAGGCAAAACATTTTCGTTAAGTACACACTTGTTTTAAAGAGAAATAAGAGGAAATATTATTGCTGAAATCTTAAATGTTATTGTTGTTGCTGTTGTTGTTAGTAGGTTAGTTGTTTTCGGTTATAGTTTTAAGTACTACTTAAGTAAGGCTATAACTTTAGTTAAAAACAAATTAAACTTAAAGTAGGCCATGTGGGTAATAAACATTAAATGGAACTTAGAAAAGCAGGTTAAGTAAAAAAAGCCTTTTTTTAATCCATAACAAGTGCAAGTATTTTACGAAAAGCTGATATTTCAAAAACTACAATGAATTTAAAAGTAAGACTGGACAAGATGAAAATCAACATAATTTAATTATTTAAACTTAGAACAGATTTTTTAAAATTATACCAGACGCTTTGTAAATCGAAATCATTATTATTTCGGTGTTTAAACTGTAATTTTTGAACAGATTGGCCGATTGACACAAACCTTAACAACTTTCCTGTCCAAAGAGTTATGTTTGACACAAGAGCATATTAATATAAGTCCATGGGACGCATGTGACTAATTTAACATTTAAAGTAGATTTTTGTTATACAGGGTGTCTGGTAGCAGATTTATATTTTCAAACTTAAATAAAAAACGTCATAATTGATACAAAGTTTTATTAAGAGCATTGAACGATCGAATCGAAATGCGGATTGATTTTTTTAAAGAGTATGCCATCCAGATGTATTCCTTCGAGTTGAACACAGTGTTCAAAACGGAGCATTGTGTTCTGCGCCACACGCTGAACAACCAGAAAAAAATTTTTTTTTCAATATGATCACCTCAAACAAAACTATGATTAACGACAATTTTTAAACATATTATGGTTAATTTAACCATATTACTGTAACTGGTAACCATATTATGGTTAAATTAGTCCTCCAACACTAAGCCAGAACCATATTATGGTTGTCTCCAAATATGTTCCGTAATCATGCGTCGATAATTTTCACCTTTGATTTGTCACCTGGCCTCGGGAATTTTCGAAAAAAATGGTTCAATTATCTCATGCGTGGAGAAGGCACACCAACCAGTTACCCTGGGGCAATGCATTGGTTTTTGATGTTTCAATCGAGGGTTGCGGGTTCAAAATGTGCCTCGTCGCTCCAAAAAGTAGGATTTACATTGCGAAAACGCTACAACATCGTTTCACAAAATTTTTTGCGTAAATCAAAGTCACTTTCTTTCAGTTCTTGAAGGATTTGAATTTTAAAAGAATGGAACTTCAGATGCTTTTTTAAAATTTCATGAATAATCGCTCTTGGGAGTCCCAGTGAGGCTGCTCCTTTCCGTATTGAAAGTTACGGATTTTCACGTAATCTGCTTTCAACCAGTTCAATGTATTCGGGTGTCCTTGAAGATCGAGTGGGCCATGGCTGTGGGACATTCATAGTCCAAGCAGTTGCGCGGAATCTCTGCACCCACGCATGAATTAAAGTTACACTCGGTCCACCACGTATTCGCCCAATACCGAACTTTGAACGCAATTGTCGACGAGCAATTACATAAGAATAATTATTTTTAAAAAATGTCTCCATACCGAACGCGCGATACTCACTCGAACACTTCAACATCGTGACTGACAAATCCGCTCAAACAGTAATTCCAACAGCGCCACCCTCCCTCTGAACCGTTTATTACTTTTGTGATGCCCCTGTAAGCTAGCTGGTAGTGAGCTAGTCTATCAGTGCCAGGTTCGATTCCCGCCAGAGACTCTAGTCTCCTGCAGACAAGCGTAGAGCTTCGCGGGATTAGCATAGGGAATAAAAAAAATAATCGCATTTAAAAATATAAATTTGCCACCAGACACCATGTACATCAGACCATCTAAAGTTTTCTTCGATTTTAGATTTTCTTAATCTACTCTAAAAACCAAGAATTTTGGTGTATTACACTTAAACACTGATGAAGTGGAAGAAGTCGCTCAAATCGTTTTTTCGTTTTAGTCAAAATGGCTTTTTTCAAGAAAATTAAAAATCTGGCTTTAGAAATTTGCCTCTAACTCAAGCAGTTCTTTACGGACTTGAACCTTATTACATGCACTAAAAGCTTAATTTCCTAAATATTTTTTAAAGCAACATAATCATTTTGTTCGATGGTTTTTTATTCATATCATTACAAATTCAGATTTTCAAATACGAACTTATAATTGATTTTTTAATTTTTGCTAACCTTTTCTTATATAAAAATTGAACGAGGCAAAATTTTTATATTCTATAAATGCAGTATGATAGAAAATTTTTCTGCTGTAAATAACAGCAGTATTCTGAAAAGAAAAACTGCAGTTTTAGTTAAATGATTAATAGTAATTAATGACAAAAAGGAATTATTTTGCGGTCTACATTTACTTGTTAAATATGTCTGCTCTTCATCAAAATAAGATTGTGTAAAATGTGGGAGCCATAATAAAAATGTGTCAAACTAGCCTAAGTAGGAAAATTAGTGGCAGCTAACTTCACTGCACAGAAAAATATTTGCGAATTATCAGAAAAAGCTTTCAACGGTTTTTTTTAATTTTTATTATAAATTGCATTTTGATTTAAAAGATGCCTGCAAATAAAAACAATAAATTGCAGCCTTGGATAGTGGATTTGTACTTTCAAGTCAATGTGGTGAGTTACTTTATTCCGGGAAAATTTTTTCTTAGTTCCAAACAGTTTTTTGTCAAGACGTAAAATTCCCGCAGGAAGGGATGCGCCTGCTAGGCTGCTTTATTTGATAGCAAAAGACAAGACATTTAAGAGTGATATGTTTCTCACTGTTGCGGGTGAACTTCTTGACATCTGGAGAAGTATTCGTAAAGATTCAAATTTGCAAAATACAAATTATGTTTCAAGAAAGCTAAAAACATTGCATACAGCTTACACAAAAGTAAAAGCCAACATAAATCGGAACAATTATAAGGAGCCTAAACGCAAACTGGATTTAAAAAAGCGGTTAGATTCTAATTTTGTCGTATGCAAGACCAAAAGCGTGTTACCAGCTGATGGAACTGTTAATAAAAAACCAGCTAAAAAGCAGCCATTGGCTATTTTCTGTTTATTCATTCAGCGAAGAAGATTTGGACTATAAACTTCCAAGGCCTCAGCGAAAGTCGAAACGCAAAATATGTATGTATATTGTACATTCATACTTATTGCACCTGGTACTCATTGTACAGCACTAAGAACAGAAGATACCACTAGCATGTTTGCTATGTTGGCCTCCAAGGCGTCAACTGTGGCTGCTTTATCAGCATAAAGCAGTAACCTGACGTAATCCCTCAGAAAATAATTGAAAGCTGTCACATGGCATGACTTTGGAGCCCAGTTAAAAGCTTAATTTCTCGAAATGAACTTATCGCCAAATTATGATTTTAATTGATCGATAATTGCGGTCGCCGTATGACATGTACCGCTATTCTGTTGAAACCACATTACGCCCGGATCAATATCATCCATATTTTTAAGCAAAAAATCATTGATCGTAGTGCGGTAACGATCTCATTTGATCGTAAACGACCATCGCACACTGGGTTATTGGGTATCAAAACTGTGGATTTATTAAAAAATTAATTTTGAAATAACACTCGAATCTGTAATAACCATAGAAACTAGACATAATTCTGCGTCACTAATCGAAAAAATAACGGCTCTAAGTTGTATAGTGCAGCTGCATTGTGTTTTCAAATTTACACTTTCATTCTTTGTTCGCTTGCGCTCGCTGTAAAATTGATATTTCAAGTTTATCAAAGTGTTTTTTCGATAAAAAAAAAACTTCAAGTGAAATTTAAATATGAGTATGGAGCCTTCAACTTCAGGTATTGAACTATTTTTCAGATATAAGTATTACAGCAAAAAAGTGATTTAATATTTTAAATTATTTTTTTTGTTCAAAGTCCCCAAAATGTGCATATTTGGAGTATATAATTGTACATATAGTTAATTATCGGACTAGATCGGGCTCTGATTTTTTTTTCTTTTTAATTTTGCGGATTGTAGACGATGTTTCTGAAAAAAATTGAGCTGCGCTTTTGTGGCATTTTTGATTAATTCTACTTTTTGTTCATAATGTCAGTGGTCAAAAATGATAAATTTCCACGCATGTTTTGTGTTGCTGGCGTTTTGTGTATCTGTTTTGTTTTGTTATTGATATTTATTATTTGTTTTGTGTTGTTGTTGTATTACTGATTTGTGGTGCTGTTGTGATGGCTTATTATTTGTTTGGTGTTGTTGTTTCCAAGTGTTTGCCTTCCAGTTTTGTAGTATTACTCTATTTTTTTTTTTGATAGAAAATGTTAGTATTTTCCCAGTGAATGTCAATTCAATTGTGAAAAGCTAAATGGAAAGGTGTTTGAGGTATTCTAAACCAAAATTATCAGTTTGAGAGGCCTCGGAACTAATCCACAGTTTTGGTACAAAATACCCCAGTGTGCATCGGCTTAATTTTAAATAAATAAAGCGTGTTGATGCTGCCAGCATGTAAACCGCACCAAATCGGGCATTTTTCTGAATACAATGGAGTCTGCAGGCTCTCTTATGGACAAGTCTCAATACATATGCGTCAGTTTTGTTATATCCCTGCGGGAAATTTGTGTCAATTGTTCCAAGAGACTGGTTCTTTGGATATGTGAAAATAGAACAAGTACAAAGTGGAAGAACTGATGATCAGTGGGAGGAAAACCAATTATTTAACTGGTATATGAAGAACCAAAAGGTTGAAAAAGTAATGAATTACAGTACAGTATTCACCGGTGGTGTGACACATTTTTTTGCAACTTTCTAAAATTTGGTTCTTAAATTTAGTTCTAGGATTTGTTTTATTGAAATAATACTACATTTTATTGAAATAATACTCTATTGTTGTTACTACCCAGTAAAAAAATTTGTTTCTTTTGAAGCACTTAAGAGAAAAAGCGCATAATCGAGCGCTTCAAAAAGAGAGCTCTTATACAGCAGTAAATGATAACGAATTAAATATACAAAAAGCTGCTATTTAAGTGCTGACAACAAAAACGGTTTTAAAGCGATATTATTGTTTACGAAAATGATTATAAAAAAGGCAAACAAGTAATAGCAAAACATTTATGAATATGTTAATATAACTAGCCCTTACAAAACACTTTAGGAGTGCTTTATTTGCATGTTTTATTAGGTTAAAAGTAGCGCTTATTGGCAGCAGAAAATAGTCCTCCAAACCTGGAACACCCCATACAAAAATCAGGCATCCCATCAGCAGGTTTGAAGTGATTTGAGGTATGAATTTATAAATAAAACCAGCTCCTTTTGGAGCACATTTTTTACTTGGTAGCACTAAACACGTTCATTGAGAATAGATGCCTGACTTGTCTAGTGCTAGCTGTTAGGTGTCAATTGGCCCCCTCCAACAACAACCCCATGTAAAATTGTCCCATTCATATAAAGTGTTAGAACTTGAACCGGTCTCTACCATCAAAGACCTATAACGGGACTTCTTTGGTGTCAGTTCGCTTCCCCCTATGGATATAATAAACCTGTCCATCAAAAAATGAGCCGTGACCACAAAAATGACAAAGTCATCTATATATTGGAAGAACCGATAATTGACTTTAAAAGTAAATTTAGACAAATTAGAAGCGTTCAAGCGTGAATCTATTTAAGATGATTTGCCATAACAAACTGATCATATATATCCAAAGACGAGCGCAGTATAACAGTTCGTTTGACATCTAACACTTTTGTAAGTTTAATTGAGCTTAGAAAAACACCCTTTACAAGTACCTTATATACATGTTTTGCCAACCTTGGACAAAACGTGGACTTTTTTTATTCAAAATGTTGTGTAATCTTATTTCTTTACCTAATTAATAATCCCATAAAATTTTGTCGCCTTTTCCCCCCCATCCCAGTATTTTTGAGCACACCTCTTAAGTTCTGGTTAATCATTTATCTTTTTCCCTCTATCTCTCATTCACTCGACTAAAATCCAATCAACGTTTTTTGTTTGTACTTTCTCCTTTTTTTTATTTAGTATGATTACTAAATCATATCCTTTTTTACAAGTATTTTCTATTCTCTACTTTAGAGAAAAAAAATTAGTTTAAAGTTTTTCTATTAAACTTTTAATGCATATAATAAAAGAAAAAAAAAAAAGAAAAACTTTTTATACATATTTTCCACTTTTTTATCACTTCAAATGAAGGTGTGGGTGTTTTAAGAGCTTTAGATAATCAATTATTTTACACTCATTTTATGGGAAATTGTTAGCAAAGAGAGTGTGAAGGTTAGTGTGTGTCTGCCTTTGTGTGTGTGTGTGTGTCTGATTTACTTTCATTTATGTGCGTTTAAGGATCTTCTATAAAACAGTCCTAAACTCAAATTATAAACTAAGCACTTAAATAAACTAACCTTTTTTACCCTTCCCCTACCACACCAATTCTTTTACCACCTTTTATAGCCAATTTTATTAGTTTCTTCCCCTTTCCTACCTTAGCTTCCCTTTAAACAAATCAACTTTTTATAAACCGATTAAATGGTGATTTGTACTTTTTGTGTTGGGTTTTTATATGAAAAAAGAAAAAAAAGCTTAACCGAAAAAATCCCATATGGAGGTGCAGAAAAGCTAAAAACTTTTATAATTTAAAATTATAACACCAGCCATAAGGAAAACAGTTATTTCTTTTACTTTTTATTGGGTAAATGGCAACAAGAAAGAATTAATAAACTTTAAAAATATTTATTAAAGAAGAACAAAAAAGTTTAGAAAAAAAAAATCCTTAAAGGAAAACTTAAACACTTTATTAAAGTTTAGTTATAAGTAGAGAATAACAGGAAGAAAATGTTAAAATAAATAGCGCTATAAAACTAATTGGTCTTTAGGGAAAAATTTATTATTAAATGTTAACACTTCGAAGCAGATGTCTGGTCAATTGATGAGGAAAATGGTGGGCTAAATATCTTGGAAAAAAAAAGTTAAATGTCTGCCCTTTTTCTAAGAATTAAAAAGGTTAATAAGATTTATTGCTTTAACAAGCAATTTATTAATGCTTTTTTACAAATCTTTTGGGAATCAATTGCGATGAAAGAAGTTCTAAATAGAAAATAGTGCTTGGAAAATCTCTTCCGCTCGGCTTATAGTCCAGAACTTGTCCCTTCCGACAATATTTTGTACGCAACATCACAGATGGAATGAGCTTAAGGCAAATGCGATTAACGTGAATGCCTGCCTCTTCAAACTGGGTAATAATTATGCCCTCACCAGTGCCCTAATGTGGAGAATAGCCAACACATGTGGAGAACAGCCATTACAGGTAGGAATTTTAGTATGTAATTTGGCAAAAAAAAAAAACCTGCAGTAACTTTTCTTGCCAGACTTTTTACAACCTTAACTACACTTGTTATAAGTTTATAAAAGTGTATCAATGCCTTTGCACTTTCCAAAATATAGACCGTATAAAATAAACATTGGCCGGTGTGCACTATTGAGAGAGAGATGGTCGAGCGATGGATCATTTAATGGTTACAAAACAGGCAAAAACACCCAGGAAAAATGCAAACACTATATGCAAGCCAGTAAAGGTGCAGGTACACGACATGTTTTTACATCTGACTTGTTAACTTTTTAAGTCACATTTAATTATGCATGTCTGTCAAAACTGCTGTTTTACATAAGGTTTATAATATTTTGTCACACACGTACATGTAATTTGCTTCTTAGATTGTCTCTGCTTTTCTCGCATAGTTATTGCAGAAACAAAAGTAGTTTTCAGTTTCAAAATTTCGTGGCCACAAAAATTTTTATTTGCGCCGTAAAAGAGTTCAGCCATCTTAACATTTTTTTTTTTCAAATTCAATTAAGGATATTATAATAAAACGTTTTTTTATATATACATATTAACATAATTTTTATTCAATGGTGAAATTATCATACATACATCAGTACTGTAAAATATTAACTCCAGCCGGCTTATGATTCTGTCAATAGTGCACCGCCGCTGCCGGGTTTTTCTCGGCATAGATTTCTGAAACAGCTGATGTCAAAGGTTTGTCAGAAGGAAATAGAGCACGCTCTAATTGAAATATTGTCAGATGACTTTGCGTCTAACTTTTACAGATGCAATGTTTTGAAGGTAACACACGATATGTATGTATTTTACAGTGGGAAATTTGACTAGTCAGATGTAAAAAAACATGTACGGGCACCTTAAGTGAGTAGACACTAGAGTACTGCAAGATTGTATGAACGAAAAAAAATTTTAAGGCATAGGCCGTCTCGCCCCAATTCTAGAATTGTCCTATATATTTCAGATAAACGTTGTGTAAAATATTAGGATAATAGGAGAACGTTAACGGGCGTCGAAACGACGCTGGTGGAAATAAATTCTTTTAAATTTTTGTTAAACTGTTGCCATTAAATAATTACTTTCGCAATAAAATCATCGTTAATATTAGGCATCAACATTTTCACTGGTGTTTATAATAAAGCAATAATTTTTTTTGTAACCACACACATTTTCATTTAAGAAACTGTTTGCAAATCTTTCCCAGAACAAAATTACGTATTTACTATTATTTTTTAAAACATTTTGTTAAAATTTTCATTCAAAGCTAAATAAAATTTTTATAAACGTTACCAACAATTTCATACAAATTGTTGCTGAAGTAGACTCAACTTTAAAAAAAAACTTTAGATAAATTTTTGTTCGAAAAATGAAAGGAACAAATGGCAAGAAATAAAATAGAAGAAAAAACGACATTGTTGCTAGCATTGTGTACGAGGCTTAAGTGTAAATCGAAATGTGAATGTTCTTATCGTTCTTATGAGATATAAAAAACAAAATTTAGTAAAAAAAAATTTTAGTTATTAAAATGCCCACAGGCCATTTACGCGTCTCAGGCCACTTGAACTAGAAATGTCTGAACAAAAATTAACATATTTTAAGAAATATTTGAATAAGAGCTAATTTTTACTTAAAATATATCCGTATTGACCTGTATATTAGTTTTTGTTTTCCTACGATATAGTCAACCTATTCGCAGGTATGACACAAAAAAAAAAGTACTTAAACGTCAATTTCAAAACTTTATTTCCAAATTTTTAAAAATTTTGTTAAACAAAGTTAGGAATTTTTTTGATCATCACACTGGGATTTATTGAGGATAGATTATAAAAATAAAAATATGAGAAACTTTGTCCATACCACCCAAAGTTTTCCCGTAGATTAGGTTAGGTTAGGTTAAGAAGTTATGCGCCCAAGGGCGCAAATCCACTTGGAAACCAATGAGGTCCATTGTGAATCCCTTCAGCATAGGAGAAAAGAGGAAAACGAGAAGTAAAGAATAAAAGTAGAAAATAGGCCTAAGGTTTGGTACAGATAAGTAAATACCACGTAGGAAAAATCCCCCTATGGTCCCCCCAATAGAAACAGCCATCCTATTTCGCTGACAAACCCCAGTAGATCGGTTGGATTACATCCAGCGATACATCCCAGTTCGTCGTGAAAGCTGGTCTCTAGCCATTTCTGCCTGGGACTCTGCATCATAGAACAGTGGCACAGTACATGATCAACCGTCTCTAGCTCCTCGGCATCCCCGCACAGCCTGTAGAAGTCCGGTATCGCGATGTCCCATTTACCCATAAAAGCCCTAACAGAACAATGCCCCGTCAGGAACCCTATAAGAGTCCTAAGACCGGGCCCTGGGTGCAATTAGGCCCTTGACATCCTGCAATCCATTGTATTTATCCAGGACCGGTAAACGCCATCACGGAATCTCTCCCGTATCACCCTATAGTAGTGACATAAGGAGGGTTTAACCCCTCTGTCCCTTACTACTAAGTCTAGAATTTAACCCCCTCTCGCGAGTTCGCCACCTCGTTGCCATCCACCTTGCAGTGTCCTGGTACCCAACACAGCATTATTGTGAATGCCAACATGAGCTCTCTCAGACAATGCTCAAGTTTTTCCGTACCTTCGATTTAAAATTTGTGATTTTTTTCCTTCTTTGTTTTCAAATTTTTAAAAATTTTGTTAAGCAAATTTAAGAATTTGTAAAAATAGGAAAAATTTATGTCAATACCTTCCAAAGTCATTCTGTACCTACGGTTTAAATTTTGCGATTTTCGGAAAAAATAAATTTGTTGGCCATATTTTTGGGAATGAGACCAATTTCTTTAGTGTAATGAACTTTAGTAAAGCCCCTACAGAATATTATTGTCCAGATAATTTTAAATATACACTTAATGTTTTACTTAAATCGAAATACCTTAACCGTAATATCGTGAAGGTCAAAGTCAAATTTTGGCATAAATATTTTGAATTTCAAAAGGAATTATAGCGAAATATTACCATATCTTGTGCCGAAACTGGAGAAAAATATAGTCTAGAGTCATACGCAGACAAAACAGTGCAAAAATGGAGATTAACCCTTAAATGCACTTGGGGTCTAAATGACCCAAAACTTTTTTTACAATTAAAGTTCTGCAAAGAGCATAAAATTTAGATTGTGGAAATGTAGAAACGGTTAATTTTACCGAATTTGAATTTGATTAAACTAAAATGAACTGTTCAGTCAGATAGAAAAGAATACCACTTGCACTGTCATAACGAAACTTTAAAAAAGCACCAAGTAAAAGAAACGATTAAACATGGAAGTTGAAGCTTAAAGTGGGGAACAGAATAGTCGCTGTTATAGGGCCCATACACAACACCATCATGATTGTGCAATCAAGTGATTGTGCAATTAAGCATGAAGCACACAATACAACAGCATGCTGGTACAATTCTTAATTTTTGGCATGCCATTTGTAGCATATTATCTTCCGCTGTTGCTTTTCATTTTTAGCATGGTGGTTCCTTTATTGTTTCATCGCCAGACTCGATTTTTTTTTTATAAAATACCATTTTATTGTAGCATTGCTTTTTTATTTACGATTGCAGTATTCCCTACTTTTAACTTTCCAGAGGCAATGCATTGTTTTATAAAGTTCGAGAAATTCTCCCCAAAATATTTTTTCTTTAGCATTCATATTTAAAATACTTTGTTAAAAAAGTTCTATTTTTTATGTTTATGCCTTGACGATTTACCTTTGCAATTTAAAATTTTTCTATTTTTTTGATGTTTATGCACTGCCGATTTAACTTTTATGAGCTAAATTTACAACACATGACTCAATCATGCTGGTACAATCATAAAAATATCAAACTATTTTTGATTTAGCACAAGCAGCTGGTACAATCACACCACAAGTTCATACACGGTCAATCAGCTGGCACAATCACTTGATTGCACATGTAGTCGTGTATGGGGCCTATTACGAATAGCGCTGCAAGCTGTGAAAAGTTAAAAACGGCAGCTTGAGAGAAGTTTCAACAGAATACGTAGTTGTAGTAGTCGTTGCAGTTGAAGTTGAAGCGCAAAGTTCGAAATTTTGAACTTTGTTGCGCTACGGAGCATTTGTCAGCTTCAGCTACTACTACAACTACTGTATTCTCTTCCAGGCCTAATGGTTTGGGCCTGATCAATTTGGTGGTCACTCAGCCTGTTAGTAAAAATCGATGATGTTACGAAAAAAGCGATCCTAGAAGAGATTTACCCGATTTTATGACCAGAAGTGTCAGAGAAAGAAGTTTTTTCAACAGAATGGGAATCCAAACCATACGGCCAAGATCGTTAAGGATTGGCTATCAAAGCAAAAATTTCAAACAATCAAATGGCCAGCGCAAAGCCCGGATCGCCTAAATGACCAAAAACAAAAATGCACTCCTTCAAATTAGGGAATTAGGTATTTTTGAATTACAACCCCAAATTTTAAAAAGAAAAAATATTTAATAACCCGCAAAACAAAAATCAACTAAAGCCCCATAAATGGAAACGTTTTTCACAATGTTATAGGTCTCCAATACAGATATTAAGACCCGTATATTGAAGCCTTAGTTACCGAAGCCGTTGATTGTTACACCACAGAAGAGAAAATCCTTGCGCTCGGTCAAAAAACGGCTATGCACTATAACATAGACGAGAAAATCGTTGCGCCTGGCCGAAGGCCAACTATTCCGAGAAGCTCTAGTTCCCGATTCGGGATTTTGAGTTCGGTATTTTAAGTTTCGGACGTATGTCGCCAAACCTTAAAAAATTATATAAATCAATTTTTGAAATGTTGAATGCAATTTTATATATGCAACCAGTATCTAAAAATATCAATTGGTAGACTTTTTGCTTGAAATTCGTATATTCGAGAATCCCTGAAAAAAAAAGTTTATGTTTTCAAATTCGAAATTTTATGTTAATCAACATTTCTTCTGTGTTCTATTAAAAATAAATCTTAAAATTTAAAACATTTGCCAATTATTAAATTTCTACTTGCACTGCAATTAAACTGCGTCATTATAAAATTCCCTCAACAATTGTTTGGCATGGCTCTCTCAACAAGACTTATAAATAAATTCCTCTGTTGATTGTTCGTTCATTCATTCCGTTTAATTTCTTTAAACGTCTAAAACAAGTTCTAAACTGTTTTTGAAATACACTCAAAAGTGATGTTCTAAATAAACAACTGCACAACTACATTCACAACTACAGGCACTCAAACAAATATTAACAAAATATAACCGTTCTTGTATGTGTGTAAGAAAAAAGATGTAGTTGTATGTGTATAGCACTTGACATATTTTTTACCATTCTCTAGTTTATTTATATTTCTTTTCAATTTTCGCACATTTTCATTGATTAAGTGTAAATACTTGAAATAGAAAAAAAAAATGTAAAAGAAAAAGAATTTAAAAAAAAATAATAATAATAAAACACAAATAAAACAAAAAAAAAAATTAAAATAAAACGAAGCAGCAAAAATGATGGTAAAACCAATTGAACAAATTTTGTGTTGTCTTGGAAAGTGAAAAAAAAAATTAGAGGAAAGTAAAAATTCGAAAATGCTGGGAAAAGAAAAATAGAATTTAAGACCACAATTCCAAATTATTGGCATTGCTAGTGATATATCAAGGACCCCAAGGCTTTAAATATGAAATAAGAAAAATTACCACTTACACACACGCGAACACTGTAAGACTTTCTTAACACACTGGGACAGCAAACGAAATAGCAATTTTCAAACACCACTAACAAACATCGATGGCAAGAAAACAATAAGTTAAGTATTGTATTGAGTGTATACTTTCAGGCGCTAAAAGAAACACAGTGGGAGAAAGAATGTAAATTTTCTTAAAATATAAATTGGCTCTTATTCGACCTTTAAAATTTTTTAATTAATACTTTTTTTTAAGCTTGAGGCCTTTTTCTTTTTTTATAAAAAATATTAAATTTTATTGAATCCAATATTTCAGAACTCCGTTGTGTGCCTTCTTCAGGGATTTTTTCTTGAATATTTGACAAAAATTAAAAATTTTTTATAAATTTAACATATTTAACAAATCAAACAAATTTAACAAAATGTCATATTTTCAATTAAATACAAAACGGTTTTCCAATTTTAACCTAATCTATTACAGTTTAAAAAAAACTTAAGATTAAAAAAACTGTAATAGATTAGGTTAAAATTGGAAAACCTTTTTGTATTTAATTGAAAATATGACATTTTGTTAAATTTGTTTAATTTGTTAAATTTGTTAAATTTATTAAAAATTGTTAATTTTTGTCAAATATTCAAGAAAAAAATCCCTGAAGAAGGCACACAACGGAGTGCTGAAATATTGGAAAATTTTTCTATAGTACAGTGAAATGTTTCAGGAGCGAACACCGCAGTGATCATTAAAATGTGTCCGTATAAGGGGAATATCATCTCAAAACAAGTCAATGCTTTCATTACGATCGCTGCCGTGGCCAGGAAACAGAGTTCTTCAAAAGCAGGTGTATATATAAGGAAGGTGTCCATTAGGAAAGATTGCACTGCATATTCAATGCTCTCAAAATTCCTATGACATGGCAAATTTTTACAAAATTTAAAAAAAAAATTACAAAATTATCATAAATTTTTCATCAAAATTTATGCAAAAATTCTTTTAAATTTTTAGCAATACTAATACCAATTTTTTTTAAAATAGCAAAATTTTCTCGAAATAATATAACAACTTTTTCGTAAAATTAAATAAAATTAAATGAATGATACGCTTGGTCGCGACCTAGACATAATCTCAGAATGAGGTCGTGCGAATAGGGTCAATTTTAATGCCCGAAAAACCCAATGTTGCGGGCTGACGTATAAACGCGCGACGGATCAAGGTGCCTCATCTATATATATGGGTGGTATAATTATTGAGGAAACAGAATCTCTTGATGTTCTGGGCATGAGGATACAATGTGTTGTCCGATGGGCAGAACATATATTTAAGGTGTCGAAAGAAGCATTCAAGTGCTATAACTCTGGAGTTATAGCGTTTTTGCTAAAAACTTAACGCGAAAATCACCTACTACTTGATTCTGTTCTCCGGTTACCTCAAAATCATTTTAGTGAAATTACCAAAGTAATTTGAGTTAAATTTAAAAACGCTTTGAGATTAACGCTTGAAAATTTTATGCTGAGCAGAAAAAAGCGTGTAAGAGGTAGGGTAAAAAAAGGTAAAAACGCTTACTAATAAGCCATGGTTTTTCAAGCGTTTTTTAGATAAAAAGCTTAACAACATACGGTGAGCGAGGACTTTGGACAAAAATTTATAGGCTGAAAAAAAGCCCGCTTCAAAATCTACACGATTTAGCTCAGCCGATTTTAAACGCTTAAGTAACTCTGGAGTTATAGCGTTCTTGCTAAAAACTTAACGCGAAATTCACCTACTACTGGATTCTGTTCTCCGGTTACCTCAAAATCATTTTAGTGAAAATGACGAAAGTAATTTGAGTTAAATTTAAAAACGCTTTAAGATTAACGCTTGAAAATTTTATGCTGTGGAGAAGAAAGCGTGTAGGAGGTAGCGGGTAAAAAAATGTAAAACGCTTACTAATAAGCCATGGTTTTTCAAGCGTTTTTTAGATAAAAAGCTTAGCAACATACGGTGAGCGAGGACTTTGGACAAAAATTTATAGGCTGAAAAAAAGACCGCTTCAAAATCTACACGATTAAGCTCAGCCGATTTCAAACGCTTAAGTTATTCTGGAGTTATAACATTTTTGCTAAAAACTTAACGCGAAATTCACCTACTACTTGATTCTGTTATCCGGTTACCTCAAAGTCATTTTAGTGAAAATGACGAAAGTAATTTGAGTTAAATTTAAAAACGCTTTAAGATTAACGCTTGAAAATTTTATGCTGATAAAAAGCTTAACAACATACGGTGAGCGAGGACTTTGGACAAAAATTTATAGGCTGAAAAAAAGCCCGCTTCAAAATCTACACGATTAAGCTCAGCCGATTTCAAACGCTTAAGTAATTCTGGAGTTATAGCGTTTTTGCTAAAAACTTAACGCGAAATTCCCCTACATCAGGGGATGACCGCTACTAAAAAAAATAGTAGGCATAAAAAATAAATAGCAAAATTTCCAAAAAAAATTTTAAGAAACACTTAAAAAGCCCTTTAAATTTTTTTTTATTTTCTTAAAAAATTTTTTTTTTAATCATATTTTTTAAAAATTGTTAAAATATAATCAAATGTGTTCTATGAAAAAGCAAATTGAACAAAAAAATTTGAACAGCTTTTACCCAAAACTATGGATCGATTTATGACCAAATTTACTATCTTGGATATTTATCCAAATCGAGCACGTACCGTGCATACAGAGGAGAAAGAGGAATGGAATCTATCGATCCGTCCACTACTTAGAAAATATTGAGGAAAGATCTTGGCCTTCATCCATAAAAATCCAACTGGTACAAGAAATACAGCCAGGCACCATCAATTGCGTCTTGTGCTCGCTAAATGAGTTGAGA
This sequence comes from Pollenia amentaria, assembly GCA_943735925.1. Lineage (NCBI taxonomy): Eukaryota > Metazoa > Arthropoda > Insecta > Diptera > Polleniidae > Pollenia > Pollenia amentaria. The sequence continues at coordinate 35,179,164 of OX031009.1, forward strand.
ATCAACTACGAGTTGAGCCAGATTTGTATCGTGAAATCATTTTTGGCGATTGTGCTCATTCCTGGCTTAACGGGTATGTATGTTGTAATATTTGGAGAGTGCACAATCCTTTTGAGACTCTGAGACTCAATAACATCCATTAAAAATCAATATTTAGTGTGGTTTACATGCCGCAGGCGTCATCGGCCCATTTGTCTTTAAATCTGAAAAAGATGTCAACATTACCATCAATGGCAAACGCTACAGGAAAATTATTCGCGATTTTTTTCCTCGTGTCACTGCAAATCATTTGGCGGAGAAATAGTTTCAACAAGACGGCGCAAAATGCCAAACAGATCGTGAAACCATCACTTTGTTAAGCAAAACATTTGGTGTCCGTATTTGGAAACATTTGAAAACCTGACCTATGGATTGGCCACCTCGTTTGCCTGATTTGACACCTTTGGACTACTTTTTGGGGGGGTATGTCAATTCTTTGGTCTATGCTGATAGACCATTAACGATTAAACATTTAGAAGCCAATATTCGCCGCACTATTGATGATCTAAGACCGGATATGGTCGAAAAAGTGGTACAGAATTGTACTGACAGGATGTGGTTCAAAAGGTGCAGTTGCGAGGGCTATATGCTAGAAATTATTTTATAATATATGAAAAATCATGAAATTTGTGAGCTTATTATGCCAAAACTTTGGTCATTTTATTGATTTTTCTTATTTATAAGGAAAGATTTATATGTTTTTAAAAAAACACGCCTTAGAATAGTATTGCAAAATAAAGCAATTTCTTATAAAATAATAACTTTTTAGAAAGTTTGCTTATATTAAAATAAATCTTCAAATACGTTGTAAGTGCACAGAAAAATTCATAGAATCAAGCAAACAATTTGTTGATTTTGCTCCTATTACCAAAATGATAATATTGATTACTAAAAATTGTAAAAATTGAAAAATTGAGAATTTTTTTTTTTTCCAATAAAAATTATTATTAATTTTAATAAAAAAAAAAAAAAATCCAAAAACTTCGCCATTTCAAACAATGTGATAATTGATTTAATTAAATATAGCTCAGGTTTGGCCAATTCCCAACAATAAATTTAAATTATTTTATTTTAGTCGAAAGTCAATTAAAAGTTTTTGTTTTTAATTGAAATTTTAATTAAAAATTTATTTCAAAGCAACTAAAATGGTAATTAAATTCAAAATTAATTGCTTTAATTTTTTTTCAACTAAAAATGCAATACTTTTTAAACGATTTTTTTAATTGATAAAAAACTAGAGAAAATTTTTTCTGTATACAAAGTTTTCCTTAGAACGGAAAATTTTTCTTAAAACGATTTTACAATTGCCAATATTTTTATCAAAAAATTCCTGAAAAATAGGAAAAAACTTGTAACTCTTCCTGTAATTTTTTAAAGCGAATTCCAGTGAACTTTTGTAGCTGAAACCACTGTTCTAAATAAAAGAAACCAAAAATATCAATAAATTTCGAAAGTATTTTTTTTACTCCTTCTGCTGTTCTAATTTCGACCAAAAATAACGCAATTCCAACAAAATATAGCAATACAAAAACAAAAAATAAAAAAAAAAACTACAGTTACAACACTTTCAATTAAAAAAACGCGCTAGTAATCGTACAACAATGCCTCTTAACATTTGACAATGACACGCACTTGCCACAAACATCTCCAGAACCTCAAACCCGCACAAACGTTCTAATATTGACAGAAATACGCAAGAGAAAACAATTGAAATTTCTATGAAAAAACGTAAAAATATCGAACACATATTGTTTGCAAAAAGAAAACTTTTTTGCGGCAGAATAAAAAACGAACAAAAAAAGATCTTGTTTTTTTTTTTTGTTCTTCTTTAAAAACAGTGTTAAATATACAAACACCCATCATTTTAAGGCAAACAAAAACATGTGAGAAGAGGAAAAAATGTTGCTGTTATAAGTTGCCTTGAGTTTCTGTCAATTACATTACCAAAAACAAAATACGAAAGTATGAATGCCGCAAAAGTAACAAACAAAAACAGCCAAGAATATTAAAAATTAAAAAAAAGAAGTGAGGAAAAAATTTCTTAAAACACGAGCTTATAAGGACTAAGACTAGACATATTTGATATGCCACATTAAAAAACCATCAGGTGTGTGCTGGAAACTTAAAACGTAAATCGCAAGAATTTGAGAGTAATTTTTAATACAACTTTAATCTATTTTTCGTTATGAAATTCTGTTTAATAGAGAAATAGTTGTATAATATTTGTCATAAAATTCTTTTATTACAGAAATCTTATTAAAAACTAACTTGAAAATTCTTGTATTTAAAGTTTTTGATTTTCAGCAAACCCCTGAATATATAGAATCGGGGTAGTCTAATATTAAAATTTATATGAAATCTAAGTTTTTTTCGGTCTTTGAAAACTGAAATTTTTTACGTCAACCACATTATTTTTGACAATTTTTATTGCATCGCTTAGATTTCTGAAAAATAAAATTTTTTAAAAAAATATAACAATATAAAGTAAAAAGTTTGGCATGCTGCCGATTTTGTTTAGAAGTTTTTAGATGTAGAAGCGCTTTAACACAGAGTGGTATAAAGGCGCACAAGTAAGTACGATGAGTTTCATAACCAAGTTAGGTCATGTTTATTATATATCAATAGGGATGAGATTTTCATGCACTAAACAGTTGACATGTCGACTGGATTAATCACTTTGCAACTGATTTTTGCCAGTTGACCGAAACAAATGAAGAGCTCATTCAATGCGTCTTTCCGACCATTGAACAACTCTATAAAAATCAAAATTGGCTGAGCGCACGAGCCATATTGGCGGCTTAAAACAAAGATGTCAATGATCTCAACACAACAATTCAAAGTTTTATTCCGGGACAATTGTTCGCATTCAAATCGCTTGACACAATTACCAACCCAGATAAAGCAGTCAACTATCCCATAGAATTCTTGAGTTTATTGGAATTGCCTGGATTACCACCTCACAATTTGCAACTGAAAGTCGGCTCTGTCATCATCATGTTGCGTAACATCAACCAACCTCGACTTTATAATGGAACGAGGCTGGCTGTAAAAAATCTCATGAGCAACGTCATCGAAGCGACGATTATTACGGGAAAATATAATGGAGAGGATGTTTTGATTCCGTGCATCCCGTTGTATCCAAATGATTTGCCATTTGAGTTTCAACGGCTGCAATTCCTTTTGCTTTTGGCCTTCGCAATGACCATAAACAAATCACAAGGCCAGTCCCTAGAAGTTTGTGGTATTAACTTAGACTTTCCGTGTTGTCGCACGGACAACTGTATGTTGCGTGTTCGCGTGTCGGTACGTTTACACAACAAAACGAAAAACATAGTTTACCAAAAAACTTTGTATTGAATGTTTATTTAATCTTAATCCATTCATATAAATAAAGATACATTTATTTAAATCAAACAAGAAACGACTTTTATTTATTAACCAAAAAAGACTCCAACGCTCAAAGTGCGGCCAATATTGCATATTTCAATGATATTGAGTTGTAGGGATGATTGGAATTCATAACAGCTTATGAAGAAATATATAAAAATCAATGTTAGGTGGAACGAAGTTCACCGGGTACAGCTAGTTGATTACTGAAAATTGTAAAATTGTGAAAATTTTATTATCAAAGTTGTTTTTGGGAATACTATTATTTATTAAAAGATTTTGTTTGTTGTGCTTAATTCCCTTTTTAAATAATTGATAAAAAATACTGAAATTTATTGTTGGAGGATAAGTTGTTCCTATGCGCATTTCACTGGTTGCTAAGGCCAGATCATCAGGAAACGTTCTCCTAAATAATTTTAGAAAATCGAAAGCTATCAGAAAACAAGAGTACAGAGGGAATGAGAATTTTCTACAAACACTCAAAAAGTCTTTTTTGCAACGATATCAAAGCTTAAACAAAATTCCAAACAATAAATCAGTGATGAGTTTTTATCTTTTCTTACATTTCCTTATCCTCCAAGAATAAATTTCAGCATTTTTTATCAATTATTTAAAAAGGAAATTAAGCACAACAAACAAAATCTATAAAATGTGAAAATTTTCAAAAAAACTTTGCCATTTCAAACAATGTGTTAACTTATTTAATTAAATATTGACAATTCCCAACAACAACAATTCTGCATGTTTAAATTATTTTATTTAAAACGAAAAAAGTCAATTAATATTTTTTGTTATTTAATTAAAATTTTAATTGAAAATTTATTTCAAAACAACAAAAATGTTAATTAAATCAAAATTAAATTTTTAATTTTCTTTCAGCTAAAAAAAAAAAATTTGATTCAATTATCATATTAATTAAATTTAAATATTTTTTAAATCATTTTTTTAATTGATGAAACACTTTTTTCTGTGTAATTGAATACAAAAAAAAATATTTTTCAATACAAACTTAGTACATTACAATATAAATAAATATATAACTTCCGTTTCTATTTTTATAAATTAAATGTCTATAATTTTGTGATAAATTTTCAGTGTCTGACCTAAATTAATTCTCGACATTGTTGGTACTTTTATAATTTGTAACATTTCTAACATAAATCTACGTTTATAATTATTTTCTGTGTTTAATACTAATGTATTCTCAAAATCTGGATAATGGTTTAGATTAGCACAATAAGTTGATAAAAGACCTTAAGCTCGATATAATTGAATTATACTATAAATAATAAAAAGGTCGAATAAAATATAAATAATTTCTTTATTAAGTTTGAATGAACTGAGGAAATTGAATAAAATATAGATTTTATGTTAACAATAATAAGTATTGTGTATTATATTATTGAACTGTTAAAGGTTTTTAATCCAAATTTTCATATTTTTAATCCGGCTTGAGTTCATTGGATTTAATTTTCATTAAATTATTTTTATGAAGGTAGGAATTTTACAACATGAAATTAAAATAAATTAATTTATGTTAGTAATTTTTTAACTGAATAAATGTACACATTGCTGAAAATCGCACGTTATTTTTTTTATAATATTTTTAATAAAATTAATAATTTATTAAGAAAAAATCGCGATTTTCAATTTTTAAAAATTTTAGTAATCAATGTAATCACTTTGTAATATTAAATGAATAATAAATCTTTTAAAGACGTTTTTTTAATTAATATCTATAAAAGCAATTATCTTTTAACTTTCAAAAACCCTGAATCCCGAAAAATTCCGGGACCCCGGGACTTGATTTTTTTAAATCCCGAATTCCGCGATTTGCTAAAACTAGTTCCTATTGGCATCCCTAGTCGTATGTGTAGATAATAAAGGGCTGCATGAATAACTTCATTCATGAACATACTGAAATGTTTATTAAATGAAGTTCGTATGCAAATAAATTTCAGACCACTGAACAAACTGTTGTTTTATTAATGCTACTGGCAAACACATTTCGTTTCATATGGCAAACACAAAGACTTTGTTCAATAGCAATGTTGCTACTTAGTAAATGTATGTAATTTTTTCTTTTTTGTTACCTTTACAATAATAAGCATTTTTTGTAAAGCATTTTTTAAATTAAATTTAATTTTTTTTCCTAACCACTTTTTTATGTACTTCCAAGCTAAACACATTGCTGAAAAATGTTTTTGAAAATAAAATAAAATTTTTTTGAAGGTTAAAAATTTACATTAAAAATAATTAATTTACATTGAAAACAAAGTCAAATTTTTATTATGTTTATTATTTTAATATTAATGTATTTCCTTATCTTGTTGCTTTTACTCTTCATGGTTATAGTTGTTTTTTTATCTTTCCTAATGTTTTTCATTTCTTTCAACAGGCAATACTGACTTTAAAATAAATGTGTTTTTCCATGAACTTCGACATTTATTCAGTGGTTGCTTTGTTTCAGAGTTGTTAGTATTCATATTCAGGGGTGTTCTGGAAATCGAAAACGCAAAACGCATGAATTTTGAAGTTCTTTTTAATACACCCATCATCTAATTTTTTAACATTTTCTTATAGAATTCTGTTTAATGGAGAAATATTTGTATTGCATGGTATTTGTATTTCTTTTAGTACAAAAATCTTATTAAAAAAACGACTTTTAAATTCTTGCGTTTTGCGTTTTCGATTTCCAGAACACCCATGATTCTTTTGTTTAAGCAAACAAAAAAACTACATTTTATTCGTCTCTTAAGTTTCGTGTGTTTATTGCTTTCATTTCGTAGTTATTCATTTTATTGAATACAAACGAAACAAATACAAAATTATAATGAAAGTATTATTAAGTTTCATGCAGATGTTTGGTGCATAGGCTGACTTCCAAAACGTCAATTGCTTTGTATTAGAACAGAGCATAATGTTTCATAATGTACAAAATATATACAATGCAAACCCTTCCAAAACATCACTGTTAAGTATTAGTAACGCAGAAAAACAGCAATCAGGGCATCGGTTTTAAAATTGATGCTTTGTGACATTTAACATTTCATTTGCAAACACTACATGTTTATTTTTAATATTATTCATTGCATCACTTACATTTCAAAACGCTTAAATAAACAAAGCACATAGTTGCATTGTTTCGGCACTTTGTAGATGTACATGGTTAAAATACAGTAGTAAAACTGTATACAAACTTTTTATTGGTACGTTTTGGAAGTCAGCCATAATGTTGCGTGGATGGTTGCGTATGAGTAATAAATAACTTTATATGGATTATACATTTCACATACCTAATTAAGGCCGTTATACACTAACACCTATATTCATAAAAAATATTTTTGATTAATAAAAGGTTTATTAAACAAATTTTCATAGAAAATTCGTTTCATAAGCCTGCTATAAACCAAAATATTTTTTATGAATATGGGGGTAATTCCTAAGTATTTTTCGAAAATGCTTTCCTGATCTAATTATTGTTTAAACATTTCCAAAAAACAATAACAACTTATCATGACTGGCTTGTATTTTTTTCAAAATATGCAAAAAAAATTTTTAAAAATGGGTTGACATGGGTTGACTACACAACAACCTTCGACCCTCTTTTATCGTAACAGTCAAAATATTTTCACATGAAAAAAATAAATTACAAATAAAATATTTAAAGTAGATCCTTTTCGGTAACCTTAAGCGCAAGAAATCATATGTTAGGCCTGACTAGTCAGATAAAATAACACGAAAACTAAATTTCCATGGCGCCAAAGTAAAGCTCTTAACGTCGTGGGACCAAAGGGGTCATTAATATTAAGAGCTGCTAAAATCCGGATAGACAAATACAGGGGAACTCTAAGCTTATACAATTGCTTCATTTGAAGCGGGAATAACTCAAAAAGTTCCAGAATATGTGACCAGACAAAAAGCAATAGTATTCCATTACAAGGGCGGTCGGCCACAAGTGGCCAGACATGTTAAAAACCATTAAAAAAAATACCACTTAAAAAATTTAGGCCCTAATCATGCAAAACGCAACGCAATGCCAAAGAATTACATTGAAAGCACAAACAATGTCATAAATATTTCGTAATTTTGTTGTTGCTTTCTACAGAAATTCATGTACCGTTTTAAAAATTTCAACGCCTCAAGGTATGCAGCGTTTGAAATTTTAAAACGTGTACAATTTTCATCTGTGTACAATTGGAAATATGATTAAATCTTCTCTTTTGTATTATCTCGCTGTACCATTATAAAAATATGTAAAACTTTCAGCTTTTACAAAATCTTGTAGCGTTCCCATATAAACTTATATGCATGCCTATTATGGGCCTATTATGAAAAACAACCAAAGTTTAGTGGTTTTAAATCAGGCCACGCCACTGATGTTAAACTATAAAAGAATTTTTTACATTTCAAAATCAGCGGCCATGCCTGATTTCAAGCAACTGAAGTTGTGTTGCCAGCAGTTGTAATCGACCCATTAGATTGTAAGAAGACATGTGGCGTATGAGCAATATATTATTATTGTCATTAAAATAGCTTATATGTTTAAACGAAATCAAAACTTATTTTAATTTTTATTTAAGCTTTTTTAATTCTTCAGCTTAAATTATTCGAAATAGCCGTAAGGTTTTGAATAATTTCTTAAAACAGTTATATGAGGGGTACAGAACCAAAGGTGGCCATCTCTATTTTTTTTTTTTTTTGATAAACTAACATAATAATTTCAACTACTCCGAATATGTTTTGAATTATTTATAACTTTTTTAATTTTTATTCTTTCTTTGTTTTTCTTAGGATTTTGTAAAAAAGATTTGTGGAATTAATTAGCAATAACTTTAAAATCGATCACAAATAATTAGAACCGATATTTTGCGAAAAGTTATGTAAAATATGTAAAAAAAAGAGCACGTACGTGCGAAGCAGAAAATGGACATCACTTATAGGATATCATTTTTCAAAGCTAATACAAAAAAATTATAATTCCTTCTTTTTTCAATTCGCATAAATAAACTTATAAATTGGAGAAAGCTATCTTTATTTATATACCCCTGAAATAATATTCATCCAGTCTTACCTTCATTACTTGGCTATTAGTGTAAAAAATTAAAGAGTATACAACAATCCAAAATTAAGCTTTAACTTACCTAGAAAGAAAAATTAAAAGAAACGGAAATTAGTATTAAGACAGATTTATAATGATAGCAACATTTTTACTGGGTGTTTATAATGAAAGCAACAATATTTTTTTACAAGTACACACATCTTCTGTCAAAAAACATTTGCCAACTCTGCCCGTCCAATGTAGTGGAACTATAAATTATAATTTTTAAAATGCAAACTGTTGCTAGATAAAGACTAACCCCCTTGTTTTGTAAAACACTTTACCTCAATTAAAAAATATTTTCATACAAATTTTTTAAAATTCCAAAAATTTTATACGAAAAATTTCTCAACGTAAAAAGAAGGGATTTACAAAACTTCCCCTCAAATTTTTTCAAAATCACCTTGATTTATAGATTATACTGGATCTTGAAAGTTTAAGTTTTGTTATTTTTTACAGAATTAAAAATATCTTAAAAAATTGTATTAAAATCCTCCTGTTTGATTGAGCCGAATACAGTATTAAAATATTTTGTTTCTTTCTGTTCCCATCGCACCATGGCAAAGGGTATACAAGATTCGGCATAGCCGAATGTAGCACTCTATTAAGTGGTAAATATATATTTTTGCATAAGTAAGATTCTAAGATATTAGCAAACAAAATGTGATACGAACGCACCGAAAAATGGAACTGATTTTGACTCTGATCTATGGAAATGACAAAGTCTGCGAAATTGATCAGACTCTTTCAAAGAGACAAATTTTAAAAAGATCTGCATTAATTTCGCTCCGGGTTTCGTTAATTTCGCTTCGCGTTTCGACAATGTGCCTCAACAAGCCTTGAAGACTAAATAAAAAATATTTTTAAATATTATTTTTCGGATAAAAATTTTACTAACGATCAGGGCTGTGGAGCCGGAGTCGGAGTTGGAGGGTAGGAGTTGAAGAGTTGGAGTTGTGATTTTTGTACCGGAGTTGGAGTCGTAGTACCTACAAAAACCCGTGACTCCGGCTCCAACAATTTTCGGCAATTCTAATATATTATTGTAAATTATTCGACCATCCATAATATTATTTTTATTTTTATTTACAAGAACTAAGGATAACATACAAAAGTTAGATAGGTCATATGTAGCTTATAGAATACCTTGTAGGGGAAATAATAATGGACAATGGGAAAAGTTATATGTGGGAACAACAAAAAATAAACTAAGAACGAGAATTGCTGGACATAAATCAGATCAGAAATATAAACACAATATTACATTACAAAAAACAGCATTAGCACCCCACTGTGCTAGTTTAAATCAATATCCAGATTTTGAAAATTTAACAATTTTAAACAGAGAGAGTAATTAGAAGAGACGTTATATGTTAGAAATGCTTCAAATAATAAAGGTTTCAAATTTATTAAGAACAAATTATAAGACAGATACAGATAGTGTAGCCCGTAGTTATAGACATTTAGTTAATAAAATTAGAAACGGAAACTGAATAAATTTTTTACACTGTAATATATTATGTTTAAATATTTTGTTAGCATAAATTTTTTTTCAAATGTTGTCAATTTTTTATTTTAAGAAATTTTGTTAATTTGTTTTTTATGTAATTGTTTTTAAAAAATTGTTCAATCCTTAAGACGTAACACAACGGAGTTACGAAAATTCGAAAGAAAAAAAGATTAACTTTTTTATAAAATAAAATCTAGCCCATAAGCTTAAATAAATAGAAATTAAAAAAAGATTTTCTAATATTTTCCAAAATAAAAATTCATCGAAATTGGTGATGCAATATTTCAAATATCGATTTGAAATTTTTACAGAATCTTTTTCTTGCTGTAATTCTTGGGTGATTCAAGTAGAGATAGATTTTTCAATAGCCTTTTTTGACAGATTACGTGTGAGTCGTGTCATGTTATTTTTGTTTAGTATTGTTTGGCATTTCATAATGGAAAGACTTACGCCTGAACAGCGTTTACAAATCGTTCAACTTTATTACGAAAATTCACGTTCTGTGAGGAATGTGTTTCGCGCACTTCGCTCAACTTATGGTCAACATAATCGGCCTACCGAGCGTACTATTTGCAACACCATCACCCATTCTGAGACCCAGCATTCATTATTGGATAAAATTCGACCGAATAGACCACGTCCAGCACGCTGTGAAGAAAATATACCGGCCGTAGCTGAGAGTGTACACGCAGACCGTGGAGAGTCGATTCGGCGCTGTTCGCAGCAACTCAGACTGACGTATGGAACGACTTGGTGCATTTTACGTCGAGATCCTAAATTGAAAGCGTACAAAATACAGCTTGTGCAACAACTGAAGCCGCTCGACCTTCCCAAGCGACATCGCTTCGCTCTATGGGCTCTTGAAAATTTCCAAGCAGATCCGACGTTTTCGAGGCAAATTTTGTTCAGCGGTGAGGACCATTTCTGGCTCAATGGGTACGTAAACAACCAAAATTGCCACATTTCGGATGAAGAGCAACCTGAACAGATTCAAGAAGTGCCACTTAATCCAGAAAAAACAACGGTTTGGGGTGGTTTGTGGGCCTGTTGAATCATCGGTCCAACAGCAGTAAGTGTGTGAGGATATCCACAGGATATTGTATGGCCTCATCAGTAAGTACTACAGTATCTACAGATTTGTATACGCATTCCGCTCCTAGTCGTTTTAAGGTGTGAGAATTCTACTTTTTCTGTGTATGTCGTGAGTCGGTGTCGGAGTCGCACTTAAAAAATGTCAGCGTTTGGAGTCGGAGTCGGAGTTAGTACTTTTTTCTGACGACTCCACACCCCTTCTTACGATAATGAATGCTACAAGCTTTGCCTACTTCAAAATACTTTCAAAACCCTGGACACTCTTTTTAAGCATTGTTGGGCATTTGTCATGGGTAACACGAACAATATTGGCCGAACGACCAATTGTGTTTTTGACGCTTAAGCTTTTTTGTGGTTAGGGCTCGATATGTGACACTAATTTTACTAAAAACTTAAGTCACTTATAATAGACTTTTACATAAATATGACACACAGTTTCTATTAGATAGTTCTTTTGCAAAACTTTTTTTTTATTGCTGAGTTTTTATAAAAAAATGCAAAAACTTGTTGAGTCATGATCGTGTTAATTTAAAAATATTCAATAAACAAATAAGTAATGCAAAAAAAAACATTTTCGATAATACGAAAAACATGCCCCATAAAAAACTTTATTTATCATTTTACAAAAATCTTATCCCACCTTAACTGATAACTGTCCTTGTCAGAGTATTTATTTGTTTCACACTTTTCTATTGAGTTCGCCTAAAAGTATGCCAAAATAGAAAAATGAAATAAAAACAACACAAAGAGCAGCGTAAGTGTTTAGTTTATAAAAAAGAATAACAAAAAAACACACACACATATAAACTCATTCATGCACATGTACAAACAGTTTGTCGTCCGTTATTTAAGTAACATGAAATAACGGGTTTTTATAGCACTCATATATATGAGCCTATGTACATGGGTGTGTTAGTGTGTTAGAAAAAGTGTTTTGTAACATTCAATATAACACTTTGTTGACGTTTATTTTCTTGTACTTTTTTTTGCTTTTTTTAAGAAAAAATAACAACAAACGTTTTGTGTTTTGTTTGAGGTTGTTATGCTTTGATGTATTTTGTTGTTGTTTTACAACCATTATAAAATTGTTGTTATTATTATTTGTGTTATGTTATTCTTTTTTTTTTTTTTTTTTTTTTTTTTTTTGTTTTTACAAAAGAGTAGGACCTGGAAAACCTAACAATGAAAGTAAAATATAAACGTTTTTAACAATAAAATAGATGTTTTTTAGCTTAAATTACATTATCTTTTATAAATGTAAAGTGTTTCGAAAATTGCTATGAAGAAATTAATTTTTTACAAATTGATACAAAAGTTTTATTTTGTCAGCAATTTTAGATTTGCGAAATAATCGACTGACATAGACCCTGTCAATAAGCGAAATATTTGCGGAAAAATATAAGTTAAAACAAGTTAAAGTGACAATTAGTATTGTGATTATTAATATTTTATTCCGCCTTAAGTTCATTAAATTATTTTTATGAAGAAAGGAATTTAGCAACATGAAATGAATTAAAATTTACTGATAATTTTCAATTATTGAGTAAGGGGAATTGAAGCCAGGTTTTCACGGACAAGTTGCCCTGACATGTTTCAATTGAGGGGCTTGCCGTTTAACACTCGCGGCCATCGAAGGCAGCTGGCAGTCAATATTCAAACATTAATCATTAAACCAAATTTGTAGATCGAAATTAGTTTTTTTAATAATTCACCCCTATTATGTAAGTCGTTGTCAACGTCGACATTGATTTTTATTTGTTGTCAATTCAAATCGACGACTACATCACTTCGACGTTAATTTCGTATATCATAAGAAAGTTGTGTCGACGTCGACAAGTTATCGAAAATCTGACCAAAAAAAATCCCATTTCCAATTTTTTCTATTATTTATGTTCTTCATCATTAAAGTTAATTTTTTAAAGCTATTTATGCTACGAGGGCGGATCAATAAGTCCGTGACTTTTTGAATGAATCACAGTTTTTTCTTACAAAAAAAAAATTTATTTTTCAACATAATCTCCTTTTAGCTCAAATCACTTAGTGCAACGTTTCACGCACTTATTGATCAGCCCTCGTATTTTCCGAATTTTCGCCAAGATCATGATATTTTTACTGTAAGTTTTCTGATTGTTTATACCTTTAACGATTATTAATAAATATAAGAATTTGCTATCATGCCGCTGTTAGCAAATTTTTGCGAATTTCCGCTAATTTTGCAATTTTTACCGAATTTTTGACATTCCTTATAGTTTTAGGGACTTTTAATCAATTTTATGGCTTGTTTGAAATATTAAAAATTTTCGCGAATTTTCGCTATTTTTGCAAATTTTTCCAAATTTTTGCGATTTTGCGTAGTTTTGTTGCTCTTTGAGGCAATCGTCTTAAGTTAAAAATTTTCGCGAATTTTCGCTATTTTAGCAAACTTTTCCGAATTTTCGCGTTTAATTTACTATTAAAATTTGTGCCCATAACTTCTTTAAAATTTGCATTTTTTTATTTTAACAGACTTAATAAATATGTTTACATTCTTCTTCAAATTTCTTTAACTTTAATTTGAGTCGTTGCAAAATTTCCTGTCGACGAAAACAAAGACAATTTTACTCGACGTCGACTTAAAAGCGCCCTAGAAAATATCAAGAGACTGTCAATAGTAATCGATTATTGTCAATAACACCTCAGAAAATTTAATTACTGTTCCGATGCCGTCGACTCATGCCGACGTCGACTTTCATAATAGAGGTGATTATCTATTTTAATTGATTTACATGTTGGCCCCTTACTTGCGTTTTTCAAACTTTTTGTCAAGAATTCTTCTTGATGTCAAAAGTAAATTTTTCTGTTTTTTTATGTTTCTTGTCTTTATTTTTTTTTTCTAGTTGGCCTTTTTATCAGCACAAATTGAAGGACAAATGTAAAAATAGAGCTTGTGCCTTAGTTAAAGTTAAAGTTAAACTACTTTATTTGGCTGGGCCGAATCTTATAGAACCGAATGCAATAATTAAGCTCAATTTTATCCACCTAGATTGTTTTATATGGACCTTATTTTTTATTTGTATTGATTTTTTTAACGGCGATTAAGGCAAAATCAGAATAGGGCTTAGATGGTTTCGAAAAGTAACTTAAGTTGACTTGAAGAGTAGCATTTTCTTGTAAATAGGCTGAGTCATGTGATATTGCATTTCTTTTGTGTGATAGTGTGGCATTGACAGCAGATTTTCAGAAGATTTTTTTTATGTCGAAAAGAATTCTGTTAAATTTTCGTGTAAATAAATCCTACGATTGAACTATTGTCTGGCAGACCACGTTTCTTGGGCAAAATTTCAATTTGGTGACGTTCTGTTTATGGTTTTATGTTTTTATATTCCGATAGTTAGCACTTCAAAGCAACAAATTTTGTTTTTGTAAATAATAATTTGCCGTTATACAACACGCTCTCAAAGTTAATGATTTTGCGTAAAGTTGTAACAATTATGGCTAATAAATCAGTGAGTGTTTAAACGCTGGTTTAGTTGAACTAAGCTTAAATTTATATGTAGATTAAACTCAACAGCTGTAAATCAGTGTCCCATGTATTATGGCCCTAATCATGTACAACGCAGCGCAACGCCACAGAACTAACGCAACGCCAAAGAATAACATTGAAAGCACAAACAATGTCATAAATATTTTGTAATTTTGTTGTTGCTTTCTACAGAAATTCACATTGCGTCTTAAAATTTCAAACGCTCCATTGCTTGTGTCGTTGAAAATTTTAAAACGGTACATGAATTTCTGTTGAAAGCAACAACAAAATTACAAAATATTTATGGCATTGTTTGTGCTTTCAATGTTATTGTTTGGCGTTGCGCTGCGTTGTACATGATTAGGGCCTATATGTAGTGTAAAACGTAACATGTGGCAGCACTACGATAAATGTTGACAAATTCATATGGTTTGTATTGGTAGTTTAAACGCCCAATTTTATGCGTTTAAATATGGCTTATATGTTTTCTGATTTATAGATTTGTTGGCTTAAACACATTTTAAACCAAAAATAGAGTTTAACTTGCTCTGATTTATTAGCCCTTAGTACAAACTTAGTTTTTTTCAACTTTTTTTTAGTTATTTTTCTTAAATACAAACAAAGAGTTATGAAATAAGTTGAATATGGAGAATGACACTGACGGTAAGTACTTTAATTATTTAATAATAAACTTAAAAAAAAAGAACTGGTGGTTTAAAAAAATGAGCTGTTTCATGCAGCCTGGTTTTTTTTGTGTTTTCAAAAATTTGGAAGTTTATGTAAATTTGCAAAATGTTAGTATGATTTGGCAAGCATAAAACTAATAAATCTTAAAAGATGGGAATGTGGACCATTCTTTTCAGTATATTTCGTTTTGCACTTTTTTGCATATTTTTAGATAATTGTTTTTTTCCAAGCCACAATTACTTTAAAAATACAAAAGAAAAAAAGCAATAACAAGTTTTTAACTATATGAGAAAAAGAATTAATATTGTGGTTATTTTATTGAACTGTTAATGGTCTTTAATCCAAATTTAGATATTTTTAATTAGGCTTAAGTTCACTGAATTTAATTTTCATAAAAAAAATACAAAATGTTCAAATCTTCGATGAATATATATTAAAAAAAATTCGTAGTTTTTGCAAAAATTTACATACTAATTGGGAAAAGTGCCATAGAAGGCTAAATTACTTTCGAAAAAATGACACCGACAGTCCACAAAGTGATTGTTCATTTTAAAGAATTCATGCAAAATACAGCACTTCCGGTAGGTTGTTTTGCAGAGGATGCAGCAGAATCGAGATTATAGATTATATCATGCCCGAAAAACTAGCCGTGTTGATAATCTATCAGACGTTTTTAATAGATCAAGATCCACTTATATCATCTTTGCGTATAAATACACGCATTCATCAAAGGAAGCGATTAACACTTCCAACGGAAGTAATCGAATTATTGATCTGCGAAAATCCCACAAAAACCACTTGCCCTCAAGACAATATCGACCGAAATAATGACGACGATGATGAATATGGAGAAGAATTAGAAGATGAATTTAGAAAATACAATATGATAGTCTGGTAGTGTATAAGGTCATTCCTTAAAAAATTTAAGGATTAGAGCTATTACAAAAAGCTTTATAAAATACATAACTGAAATTTAACTCATAGAATAAATTCGAAAAATAAAAAATGTTGAATATAATTAAGTTGCTAATAAAAAAAAAAAGAAATAATTCCCAATATCTATTTGCTAAAATATTTCAGTTAAATACATTCAATTTATAACGTATCACTATCCAGTGTGACACAAAGAATGCTGACGAAGGCCGTAGCGGGCCATTCTACTGGTGTCTAATAATTGTAAATTTTTCTGTAAATAAATATACGTCATTGCTATCCAACGGAAAGCTTAGGTAAAATGTAACAAGAAAATACAATATAATAGTCTGGTAGTGTATAAAGTCATTCCTAAAAATTCCCAATATCTATTTGTTAAAAATATATAAGGTAAAAAAATTAATTAATTAAAAAGATGTGCATTTAAGGGTTAATGCTTTCATCCAAAAGTTGTAAAATATACTTAAATTTAAATAAAAAAAATAGATTGACAACCCAAGAATTATTTTTTTTTTAATTTTGGCCAAGAAAAGTGGGCTGGGAGACCACAGTGGATTGTAGAGAATAGTGAATTTCGGCCTCTTAGGTAGATGTACATAGCATGCGCTAGTGCGCTGTAGAAAAAGTTAAACTAGTGTTTTTTTTTTCAAAGAAAAAGGTACATAAAAACATTTAAATACGTTCGCGGTAGGTAGTAGGTCAACTAAAAAGTTTTTAACGCGTTGCGCATTTTATGTCATGCAGGAAATACATATTGAAGAGTTTTAAAAAAAACATAGAGTAGTAAGCCATATAAAACACACCAGGGGGCCAATTCTCTTTTTTTTGCAGCTGTGAAATGAAAAGATGTTTCAAATTTTCATAGTACTTTTGATTCCTGTTTAGTTAAAAAAATTAAAATAATTTAAAAATGTTTTCACATGAAAAAAATGGAACGAAAAAAAATTTTCACAGTTACAGAACTGAACGGAATACTTCTTGAAGTCCGTTACTGTAATAATATTGTGAGTGAATATATTAACAACTTTAAGTGTGTTTTTCTCGTGTTTTCAAAAACTGGAGCTACCGGATATAAAATTTTTTATTAAAAAATATGGTGTCATCCAGTATTATCAACTATGGCAGGTCATTGCAATATTTCAGTAATTACAACAGGCTAGATTTGTTCCAATTGCGAAAATCGAACTCGCACTGTAATACGATTTCCTTTCTTTACACATATAAAATATTTTTCATTTTTAAAAACAAAAAGAGTACATTTCTTTGATTTGATCTAAATGCTTGACCTCTTCTATGCTCTCCTATATTTCTATTTAAAATCTATAATATTCATTTTGTTTATTTTTCCATTTTTTTTTTTCAATATACAAATAATAGAATGCATAAATTATTTTTATTCAATAATTTTTCTGCCTTCCTTCATAATATCAAAACTAATTGAAGCTTACTTTTAGGTTTGCCCTTTATGTTTATCCATTTCTTTACTAATGAATATTTATGCAAGTTTTTTTCTCTCTTTCTGTCTATTCATAAAAATCTCTTTCTCTTAATATCAATCTAGCAAAAAAAAAAAATAGAAGGAAAAACTATGAAAATTTATGTATTTTTCAATCAAGTTGAAAATTGTCAATAAATGTTTCAATGAAATAATATTCGTTTCCTCGCATCTTCCATCCCTTTTCTATGATATTAGTCTAAGCAAAATATTTTTTATAAGAGAGCCAAGAATAAATTTATAATTTGTCTTTAAAAATTCATAAATATTGTTTAAGGAATATTAAGCAAAAAAATTTGTTTGCAAATAATGTTTATTTTATAAACAATATGAAATGAATTGAAATGTTAAGGAAAAATAAACTTAACTTAACATTTATGTTTATTCAAATTTTAGTCAATTGTATATTAATCCCAGCAAACATTTAGAAAGTATCTCCAATAATAATATATAAATATTCCAAATTTATCTTCTAGAAGAATATAATGAGAGTTGTGTTTTTCATACTTCGGTTTTTATCATATAACGAGAATATTTTAATCCGTTAGAATTTTAGCTGTTAAAAGTGTCTTTGGAAGTGTATTTTAAAATAAATTTTTGGTAAATTGTTGACCGATTTTTATAAAATTTGGCTCTAAAAAATTCAATTGCAAAATGAAGTCAAGCAATGAGTACTATGTTTATGTACCTTCTAATTAAATTTTATGTATTGAGCCAGTTTCGAATCCAGTTCACAAGATTGCTTAGCCATCCCCATATCGAATTTAGTTATTGCTTTCATTGTGTTAGTAACCAAATGCAATATAATGATAATATATAACCGGATAATAGGTCATTGTTTCCCCGCCTTGAAGTCCATAAAGTTCAGTAATATCCCTGCGGGAAATTTGTGTCAATTGTTCCAACAGACAGGTCCCAGGATTTATGAAAATAGAACAAGTACAAAAAGAAAGATCTCATGACCAGTGAAAGAAGAACCAATCTTTTAACTGGTATATGAAGAAACAAAAGGAAGTAAAAGTAATACATTACAGTACAGTGGTATGATGAGGTTTTTTTTTGGGACTTTCTGAAATGTGGTTCTTAAATTTAGTTCTAGGACTTGTTTTGTTGAAATAATACTCCATTGTAAGAACAAACACTAAACACGTTTATTGAGATTAGATGTGTGACTTGTCCAATGGTGGCTGTTAGGTGTCAATTGACACCCTTAAATTACAACCCCATGTAAAAGTGATAGGTCCCATTCATATAGTGTTAAAACTAGCACCGGTCTCTACCACCAAAGACCTATCACGGGACTTTTTGGTGTCAGTTCGCTTCAGTCTAGGAATTATTATGGTATTATGTTTGGTTGCAAATTACGGGCGTTTTTTGGCCAATGGTCGCCTAAAGCGAACCAATTGTGTATGGCAGGGTGAGCGTGACTCCTTGATGGCCAATACTCTATGTTCTGGCTACGACGCGGCGAACGCTACTTGGTTTCGAAATGGACCAGATTAGGACATTGATTTCGGCCATGGCGTGTCACAGAGTGATTGGAACTCATGCTGGGAGATTGGGTCTGGATAGTAATATTTACTGTAGATGTTCTCATGATAAGGAGGAGGAGGAAAGGGTATTTCACTTTCTAAGCCAATGGCCCGGTCTCTGGACTATTACGTTTGGACGATATGTCTAGTGGGGAACTATAATCGATCTGTTTTGTAGGGCATCGGGGTGATTCGAGGCTGAAGTGATGAATGGGGAAAAATCAGGTTGATAGTGGCTGACTCTTGTCACTGGCTAAGCGCATCACAAAGGGACCGCTATAAGAACCCAAATGAGCCATCCTCGTATCGGCAGCCTATTGAACCTAACCTAACCTTATTTAAGTAGTTCTATCACAGATATTGCATTATTTTGGCGCCATGGATGTTCCGCTTTGGAGCTGATTCAGCTGGTTGACGCGCCAAACGCTTTTGGATGTCGCAATCGATCCACTTTTTATCACTTGTTAAATTCCGATGCAAAATTTATTTTTTTTCATGACCTTTCAGCATTATTTAGGTTATGCACTATTGCCTTTTAACGCTTCTCAGCTTCAACTCGTGTGATATAAAATTTTCTCGCTTTTAGATAAATTCTGCTACCTCAAAATATTTTGAAATTGCAGCTTGAGTGGCTAGAAATGATTTTGCTGGTTATGCTTAAGATAAATGAATAACCATCCTAATGGAGTATTGCCATCACTTTTTAATCGGTGAAATTTTTCGGTTGTCCCCTTCAGTTTATCTCCCGTGTCAAAATCACCAGTTCCGAACAACAAAATCACCTTCCACACGTTAAAATCAATTAAACTTATTTGGTATAAACTTCACAATGCCTTATCTACCTATTTTTTAAAGGATTAAAGCAAACTTTATGAGGTCCAAGACAGGTTGCCTGTTTAACAATTGCAAAGAATAACATTCGCATAAAATATTTTAATGAAAAGCACTTGTCTTTTAAAATATATTTCATATGAAATTCTATGCAAATGTTAACGTTCGAAATTGGTAAACAGGGGCCGCTACCGCTTATTTCGATTTGTTTATTATTTCTTTCGAATCGTAGTCCACGGTAGCCACCAGGCTGCTATTATTACTTATGAACATTGGGTTACTCCAGGATCAAGCATACATTTACTTTGCGGGCCCTGGATTTATATCTATTGGTGTTTTATACAGAATAACAAACTTAATATACCTCCCATTACCACTAGTGGTAGTGTAGGGTATAATACAAATAATTAGTTTTGTTTTAAAAAAGAAAATTGCCAGGTTTTAGGTTTTAACTTTGGAAGAGAGCGAGATATATCAATATCTTCCTCAATACGAATACGTTTATTTCGGTGTATTTCAAACAAACTTCATATGAATTTGTTTACTGGGATTTTATTTCAATTTGTTTTTTTTAGAACATAATGAAAAAGCAATTTAGTTATAGACAAAAACAGAGCATAAATGAATATGAATTTGAATAAAATGGAAAATAATATTTGATATTGGCACGGGGGGTCATAATTGAAATGAAATGTTGTCTATAGAAAATATCAAAATATTTTATTTAAAATAAATGAAGATAAGTCAAATGATATCAAGTTTGAAAAATGGAAATATTTTCAATTACACATAAAAATACATACATTTTTGAAATATGTATTTGTTAAGAGAAGTAAAATTGTTTTATATGTAATATTCCAACAAAAGTCAATTGCATATTATCTTCTGTTTTTATTGAACTTTTTTATACCCTTCATTACAAGTGGAAGTGGACAGCTATAATTAAAGGTAGAAAGCTCTTGAATTGCTACTCACTTGAAAGTGGCCAGAAATGATTCCTTTCTGATGCAGCTCATTATCTTCGGCTTCGGTCAGGTATTCCCCGGGCAATGGTTTTTGGATAACCGTTCAGAGCTAGCTAGAGTGAGTAGGCCGCTATGTAACCCAAATGGTCAACCATTATGCTGAAGTCTTATGTAAGTACTAGAAATCTCTGAAACAAAGCACATAGCGGATAATCCAGAATGGCTTAATTGGCATCTTAGGAAGTAGGAGGATGAAATAAAATCGTTCCCTTTAAAAAAAACTCCACCCATAGCCTGCCTGGGTTCAGCTGGCACCCCAGCTCCAGGATCGGATGCGAAAGCCTTATCCGCTACCTCATCTTAAAATAAAACGATTATAGAAGCCGAAACAAATATTCAGCATATAGAAAAACGATCTGATCCAATGACAACGACACTTAGCATGAAATCCCGGACCAGATTTGGATCATGGAACGTAAAAACACTATTGGAACCATCGCGCCTGTCTCAGCTGTGTAAGGAGTATATGAGCTACAATTTACAATTTTTGGAGCCAAGAGAACAAGAAAACGGTGGCCAGGTTCGGGTGAGCAGACGACGACGGATGGACTACATATACTTTACTGTAAAAAACTTGAAAACCTGCCAACGAAAATAGAGCATCTGGTGTGAGATTCCTGCTATCAAAAGAAGCACGAAAAGATCTTATATGCTGGTGGACCTACTCCGGCAGGATTATAACTGCAAGATTCCGCATACGTACTCGAAATCTACATGCAGCCCCTCTTAAGTCTCAGATTGTGCAGAGAAAAAATAATTCTACATCCTTCTTGACCGCGCAACTACATCCTCCAACCGTGGTGATGTTGTCGTTGTAATGGAGCATTTTATCATACAAAGGGGTTCTAATTACGCTGACTTGGAAAACATAATGGATAACCACGGACTAGGCCGAAGAAATGAAAACGGAGAGCTATTCGTAAATATGTGTGCATCTTACAACTTAGTGGCACACTTTTTCCATATAAACAGGCAGAGAAAGTAACGTAGGTATAGACGGATCAAATAACGGAGAACCAAATCGATCACATCACCATCTGTAGAATATGCGCGGCTTATTGCTAGACGTAAGAAACAAAAGAGGCGGACGAAGTAGCTAGTGATCACCATCTTCTTATTACGAGTATGGGTATAAAGATAGCGGCAACTTAACAACAACATTTATCTGTAGCAAGGAAATTCGATGTTCCCCTCGGTTGCATCGAAGTACGAGTATATTCAAGCGCTGAACTCATCAGTGACTATTCAACGCACAGACTGGAAGAATGTTACATATGTTTATAATCAAGGATGCTGCATTGAAACATATTGGTCTTGCGGAACAGAAACGCAAGTGATACATCTCGGAGAATACATGGGAAGCTATTAAGAAAATGAAGAAATTCAAAGCTGAACTCAACAGTACAACAACCCGCACCGCTAAAGCAAACCTACAAACGGAGCATACTGCTTTAGATTGTGAAGAAGATCTCAGTAAACGCGCTTGGGCAAATAATATTGCCGATGAAGCTCAAGCTGTCGCTGAAAGCAACAGTAACAGTGATTTATACAGACTGGCACAGAAGCTAACGCACATCTCCACTTCAGCTTCCTGCAAGTATATAAGAAACTACCATTATTAATTCTAAGGACGAAGAGCTTGAACTCTGGGCTAAGCATTATTCAAGTATGCTCTCATCAAGATTACAAGATAATTGATCTAAATGAATTTGCCTAGCACATAACACGCAACTGAATATCAGTACCACTGCTCCCATAATTTCAGAACACGTAGACCCTATCAAATCGCATAAAGCAACAAAAGCCCTGGAAGTAACAACAAGGCAAATCCCCAAAGCAGTACTGAACTTATTTCGACAATTCTTAAAGAAATTTGGGAATCAAAAATAATTCCAAAAGAGCTCAAGGCAGGGATTACAATAAAAATACCAAAAAAAAAAGTTGATTTAGCGAATCGTAACAGTTGGCTAGGAATCACCTTCCTCAGTATGGTCAATATAGTATTAGCGCATATTTTCACTAAGGGAACATAAGACAATCTAATGGCAACATTAAGAAAATAACAGGTTGGATTTCGTCCTAATATCGCGGGTGAAACTCGGCAATTTGGTGAAATATCACAACATAATGGACTGACTTTAGCCACCTCAGTACTGCCCTGGGTCACGCTTGATTCGGGGTTTCTATTCTTGACGAGTTGTGTGGTTTCAAAACGGAGTCACTGTTAACTCTACTTGCAGCACGTCCTCATATGACATGCATTGACCACATTAATGCGCTAAGGATAATCGTAGAACAATCGGTCGAGTACAGGTACCCTCTACCTTATATTTATCGACTTTGAGAAGGAGTTCGACAATCCTGCCCATAATGTTACCTCGGTAACTTATAAAATTAATAAGAAATCTATATAAAGGGGTAATCTGCCGCATTCAGTACGATTTCTCGCGTTCCCAAAAATTGAGAACAACGCCAAGGGTGTGTAATGTCACCACTGCTATTCAATACCATGCAAGATATTGCTTTAAGCCATGCAATAGTGTAAAAAATGAGGACTTCTATGGGTTTTCACGAAAGATTGTAGGATCTCGAGTATGCAGATGATATATGCCTTCTTACCCAAAATAACTGCGACATGTCCACTAAGCTACAAAAGCTATCACAAATATCAGCAAAAGCCAGACTAAAACAAAGGTTAAGCGAATTCGTTCTTAAAACACAAGTCCCTTTCTAATAAATAATGACACCCTGGAGCAGGTTGACTCATTGTTATATTGGCTTCTTTATAACTTAAACTGGTGGCTCCAGTGCAGGCATCGCTAGCCGAATAAAAAACGCCTCATAAACCTTTGCAAAGCTTAGTACAGTTTGGAAATCATCAACAATTTCCCGCAGTGTTAAGATAAACATATTTAATTTCAACGTGAAATCAACACTGCTGTACGGCTGCGAGTAATAGAATGCAAGTCTAAGGGACATCCAAGCACTTCAAGTGTTCGTGAATATTAAAGGTGTTTTGGCCAGAAATTATTTCAAATAAGAGCCTGTGGAGGGAAACATGCCAAACACCAATTTCCACAGAAATTTAAAATCGTAAGGGAATTTAAATTGGGAACACCATCCGTAAAGAATCATCAAATATTGCTAGAAATGCTATCGAATGGAATCCTTAAGGAAGTCGCAGACAAGGCCGAAAAGCTCACACTTGACGAAGGCAAATCAAAGCCGAAAGCAGGATTTTTTAAATTTCCTTTTTTGTAACATGCCCACGTAGTTAAAGGTATTCGTAGGAATTTTCGTATTTTGGATGAAGTGTAACATCAAAAAGTCGGTTCTAATATTGCTCTTTTTTGACCATTTTCTACCTTCCTGGTCCAAAATTGCGGCAAAAATTTCACCTAAAGCAATTTCGCAAAAATATTCTATCTTAGTACCAAATATCATCAAAATCAGTTTAGGCGTTTGGGCAGGATTGCAGAACAATCCTCATTTTGAATATGTATATATCGGGCCAGTTTTGAACCTAGTGAATTACAAATTTATAGTGGCTTGTAAAAATAAAATTTATTTATCATTATCTACCCATTCTGCCTTTCTATTGCCTTCGCCTTCTAAAATTGAAAATCATGCCTGTCAAATTCATACCTAATCTGAGCTTCAAATTTATCTTTTTTTCATGAAAAACGGCTACGAAGTTTTATAGTTCCATAATAATTAGCACTTTTTTAATATTTTACGCCACTGTGCAAGTTTTAACAAATAGTTTTTACTTTTTCTACTCAACATTAACATTTAATTTCTCTGTAAACTACAACATCTCTTACAACCATTTAACATCACATTGTGGTGACTTTCACTGCATCAACTTATTACCATTGATTCTATTCCATTTCTAAGTGCAACCAAATGTAATCATTCTTTTAAATCACCTCCCCCTCAATCCCCTTTTCCATCCATTTGACAGTTACAAACATCAATGGCAGTTGCCTTAAATTGTTTGCATTTTCTTCATTTTGTTTTGTCTGTTTGGGAGCAGCATCTTGATAAATGTATTTTTAAAGAGACCTAAAAGATTATTCTAGTGCCCTGCTGCAGTCAATTTCTCCTGCTTTGGCGAACACTTTTTCTTTTAACTCTTGTCTACAGAAAACTCTCTGGAATTTTATAATAAATTTTCTGCCAGACATTTTCGAAATATTTAGGTGTGCTTAAATTTATCTCTATTCCCACACATTCATTCAGTTTTTGGGGTGTTAAGTTGCTGTACTTAATTTTTCTTTTTTCACCTTAAACATTTTCCCAAAAGACATAAATTGAAAATGAAAATGAATTTTAGATGTATAATGACTACTTGGCTTATTTCATTTAGCTGGGGCTTTTGTGTGAGGCTTGCTGGACGGTTTGCAGGTTAAACTGCAGTGTCAATATTGCAAAACACCTTGACTTTTCGTAAGAAAAGAATTAATGCTTGAGCGAGTAAAATATTTAAGTTGATCATTTTTGTTTGCTTCTTGCTTAAAAAAAACATTTTGAATTAAAAAAGAATTTTTTATTAAAGAGAAGACTTTTTTCAGAGATTTACAGGATGTTTTTGTAAAACACCAGTTTTCTCACTTGAAGTCGTATAACAGGATGTTTTTGTAAAACACCAGTGTTCTCACTTGAAGTTTTCGTATTTAAACGAAAAAGTTTAAAATTTGGTTTTTAAAAAACATTTAAAATTTTGGGTCTATTCGTGTTTGACATAAATAGGGCTTTTTCCTATCGTTAAATAACATTGTTGCCAACGCGTTTGTTTTCGTACATTTTCATGCGTTTTTCATACAAAGATTTTGTGATCAAGGTTAACACTGGCTTTTGTTTGCAAAAATAAATTATAAATTAAAAAAACAAAAACTACTATAAAAATTATTAGTAAATTGGTAAAAAAAAAAAGGTTGAATTAAAATGTTTAAAAAAATTGCAATATATAAAAGAAATATATGGAGAAGATCTTTTGCTGCACATCAACATATAGAAATCTTGAAGGTATTTGCGTGGTAGCACTAATCTTTTTAAACATACGGAAGAAAATACATACATACATACATACTTATGATGTATGTGGAGATTATATAAGATTTTCCGACAGGATGGTGTTGATTTGGCGACCTTAAGGTTTGTTTCATATAAAATGTATGAAAATAAGCAGTTCTGATATGAAAAAGACGCTTGATGGTCTCATATATGTAGCTCAGTTATAAGGCTGAGCATTTCACGAGTTGTAAAATAATCCCTACGTGAGTCTCATATGACACTTGGCATGCTTTTTGAAAGATTCGTTAGATAATCTCTACATATATACATCATAAACGATTCCCTTTAGGATTAATATAAGAGTCTTTTGCTGTGTTATGGAAGAATCTCTTATATGAATCAGCACGTGTAACAGTTTCTCCCGTGCGAGGAATCGTCTACAATTAAAAAATTAGCTCGTCGACAATCAAAAACACTATTCCTTTGGTTCCCAGTAGACTTCTATGCTAGATGGGTTGTGTCTAGAATCTTTTGAACTTGTAAATTCATATTTATGTAACTACAGTCGAACTTCTCTATAGTGAACTTCTATACAATGAAGTTCTACCTTTTATGAATTGATTTTCGCAACACAGCTTTTTCATTTAAATTTTAGTGTAATTTGATCCCTTTATAATGAATTTCCATACAGTAAATTTTTCTTTACAATGAAAAAATTTTGCAAATATAAATTTTGCTACTTTGTAAGCAGGTCCTTTTCTTTCATGAACACATTTTTATGCTAAAGGTTATGGTTTTACGTCTAACATTTTTTTCTCTTATGATAATCACTCAGAATCGTGCAGCTTAATTTTGTGTCCCTAACTTCAATATTATAACAAATTCAAAAAGTACCATACGTAGAACACAAAAGTAAAAGAAAGAAATTTAATTTTCCGTATTTATTTTTTTTGATACTTTTTTTTCTCTCCATTAAAGTAGAAAACAATTTCAATATTTTAGTGGGAGCCCATAACGTAGGCCTTTTATGTCAATGAATGTAGAAAAATGTTTTTTAAAAAAAGTAATTACTTACAAGTAGTGTATACATATTGCCAATGGAAATCAGGAGAAATGTCAAAAAAAACACAAAATTTTTTTGAGTGGCTACACAACGCAGTGCAAGTTTATTTTTCAAATGTCGTCATCAACTAAACTTCTAACAAAACTTCTAACAAAACTTCAATTTCTCAATTGTTAAGGAAGTGTTGCCAAGTAGTCAATATTTAACGTTACCTGTAGACACATTATTTGGTAATATATTCTTTTTTTAACAGGTGATATTAATGTTGAAACTTCCCTTCAAAATTATTCTCTTTGCTATTTCTAAATATACATATTCATATACATGTTTTTTATATTTTATAAAAACACAGAAAATCAGCTTGTCTAAACTCCGGTTTAGACAACATTACATATTATATTTGAATTATATTTGAAGTAGAAATGAATTTATTATTGTATAAACTCTAATTATTATATTAGAATTCTCATTATATTAAGGTAACTGATTTGAATTAGATCTTTCTGGAATTGCTAACTAATTAACTAATTTTCATGTAATAATATTGAGGTGAGGAGTTGGTCGCTAATTTACAAATAATAAAAATTCTTTTGCAAGTTGAGCTGCAAGTACTAAAAATATGAAGGTGTAAGTAAAAAATTGTGAGTGTATTTAGTTTTTTTCACTTGCACTTGCATGTGTAAACGGGGGGGTGAAAGATAGATGGGGTGACAAAAAAGTATCTAAATACACGTTTGACCTGTTAACTCCCTGAAAGGGGCGAATTTCAAAAAAGTAGCAGACACCTGACCACTTATTTTTTTAAAGAACAACGATAAGTATTACATTTATTTTGTATCTCTTTAAGTTTTGGAGATATAAGGTAACGGCCCTTTTTACCCCCTAAACATTCGAATTTCCAAAAATCCCATCTTGGTGGATCGATTTGGGGAGAGTACAACCTTAGGTTCAAATTTCAAGTTTAGCTTCATGCGTTTAGGCTGTGCGATGATGAATCAGTCAGTCAGTAACATTACACTTTTATGTATGTATATAGATAGACACATGAATCTTTTATATTGTTATTTATTAAGGCTTCTTTCAGTAAAATCTCCTTTTTATTTTCCATTTTTTATTTATTTTTTAAACGTAGGCCTTTTACTTATCGTCTTCTTTTGGCATTTATTTTCATTTATTACGAAGATGTTCATTTTATATAAACCAAAAATATGTAGAAAAAATTAAGAGGGTTATTATGTAAATCACTTCATCCTGCGTTGAGAATTTTTTCATATAAATACAATTATTGTAATTTTGAAAAATATATATGAAAATATTTTTTAAGTGAGGTGAAGTGCTTTACAGAATTAGGGGGTAAAGTTTTTTGTGCCACTCACCGAAAATGTGATTTAATTTTATTAAAACCCAAACCAGTTTTCCTTCGTTTTTCTTACGAACGAAAAATATTTTAGTTTTATAAAAACAGGCTGTTTAAGGCACATTTGTTTTTAAGGTGTCTTTAAAGCTGTGTACAGTGTGGTAAAATAAACAATTTTAGAACAAAAGTCTGCCATATGTCGAAACAGGTCTTTTAAAAAATTTTACTCGAATTTTATTCCATAGTCATTCCCTATAGGTCACATCATGAGTAAATACTGGACATATTGGATGATTATGAACAAATCTGTCAAAAACATTTTTTAGTTTTGTTATTGCTTTCTACAGAAATTCATATTGTGTTTTCAAATTTGCAACGCCACTATATATGCAGCGTCTGAAATTTAAAAATGCAATATGAATATCTGTAGAAAGCAACAAAAAAATTAGTTACATCGACTGGTCACATTGATGATCGCAG
The DNA here is from genome assembly GCA_943735925.1 of Pollenia amentaria. Classification (NCBI taxonomy): domain Eukaryota; kingdom Metazoa; phylum Arthropoda; class Insecta; order Diptera; family Polleniidae; genus Pollenia; species Pollenia amentaria. Next base: position 35,208,214 of record OX031009.1, read on the forward strand.
GATAAATGTGTTCCACTCACACTAGGGCGCTGTTTACACTGTTAAACTGGCTCCCGGTGGAAATCACGGCCAGATAGATGGCTCTATGCCCGGCGACATGGCTGAGCGCAGCACACGGCTGGTTGACCCGTGATTATGGCCACTCCAGGATAATTGGATGCTCGATTGTTCCTGAGGGAGTAGACTACTGTACCCCGGATCCTTTCTTTGGTGCGAGGTATGCGACACATATGGCGCACTTCAATGCGCTGTCGGTCATGAGCACGTGCCATGAACCGGCTCAAGGGTGCCATGAACTGATGGTTCGAGGAAGGGGAAGAGTTGGCGGAGGTTTCTGCATAGAGGAACTGGGCATAGCATAGTGTCCTGCAGGCGGAAATCTCGGCTATAAGGCGGGCGGCTAACTGGCTAAAGTATTATCGCATATCGGGACATATACGTATATTTACTGATAGCAAGGCTTCCATTGTCTCTCTAGCGGGTGTCTGAGCATTCAAGGGTAACGCTTATATGGATACCAGGGCACTTAGACTTCCAGGGAGACCAGATAGCAGATGAGCTGGCCAAGTGAGGTGGTCGCATGGATGACACATTCATTGATCAATTCATTGGCCTTCCAACGGCTCACTGTAAGTCACTCATCAGGCGCGAGTATTACAGGACTACGCAAGAGGGATGGACCTGTGAGTCCACTTGCTCCATATTCAGGGCAATTTGGCCTGGTTATGATGAACGGAGAACTTAATGTCTACTTAGGCTCAATAGGGACCAAATCTGGACTGTGGTGTCGGTTGTAACTGGACAATGGCCTGTTGGGACTCATGCTAGGAGAATAGGCCTGGAATTCAATGACTACTGCAGAAGTTGTCCCGATGAGGAGGAAGAGGAGACTGTGATTCACTTTCTCTCTCAATGCCCTGGGTTATGGGGCATTAGGGAAAAATACCTGGGAAAGACGGTGGTTTCCTGCTTAGAGGATATATCTACAATAGGACCTAGATTGGTTCTTCTCTTCATTAGGAAGACGAATTGGCTTAACTCTGCAGTGACGCCATGTTAGTAACTGTTCTATAGGATGGGCATTGGCGCTGGGTATCACAAAGGGACCGATGGCTGCTCATGGAACCTAACCTAACCTGAGAACAAAATTATAATATATTTTTGACTTTGTTTTTGCTTCTAGTGTAATTTGCGAATTGTGATGAAATTTCCTCGAAATTCGTACTCCAGGGCCAATTAAAATTTAAAATAAAATGAATTATTATCTAGGAAGTTTTCTCGACTGATTCAAAAATCATCCAATGCACATAAAGGTGCTAGCCTACCAACCAATGATTGATTTACGCAAAATCGTGCAAATAATTAAGAAGTTTAATATATATATAACCGCATTCGTAGTTTGACTACACGTTGCATAAGTTCCTGAAAGTATGCTTCACCTTTTTATTAAATAAAAATTTATTAAAATATCTGATATATTCGGGATTACCTTTTTAAAACTTTATGCAATTAACTGCTACTGTAACTTAAATTTCATATGAAATGTTCTTCCATCAAGTGGATCGTCATTTAAGTAAACAAAACTTTTATGTGTTTATATAATTTGCAGCCACAAAAAATAAGAGCAAAAAAAAATAATAATAATAATGATAAAAATAAAAATAAAGTTGAGGAAGGATGAATAAAAATTGTTCTTTTATTATTATGAGTAATTGCCCTCATGTTTAACAAACATTTGTCTTTAATTCTCAATCGTTTTAATGTCTGTGTGCGGGGTGGTAAGTGTGAATGCATTCGTGAGCTTGTCTGTGTTAAAGATTAAATGTGTTTGTGTATGTCTAAAAGATCATGGCATCATGAATTTTTATTTTATGCTTTTATTATTGTTGTTGTCATTATTATAATATTATTTTTTGGTATAATTTACCAACACATCCAGCATCACCATTAACCAGCAACTATACTCCTAAAAGTATGCTACATATACATATACCTTAAAAGTTGGTTGTTGTTATAATTACTTCAGAGGTTCCCAATGTTGTTTAGGTCCCCAAGATACACCCTTTAAAAGGTTTTTTTAGCCCAATCCAATGTTATTCTTTGAGATGAACTTTATTTTAAAAGTTCAATTCAAACTTAATTTAATTGTCCTTGAATATCTGCTAAGACTACTATCGGGAAAGGACTGGTATTCCATGTATAAAGGCTAAGGGTGAAATAATATATTTATTTGACCCATTTTCAATATTAAATAAGATACTGTTCATGGAAGGTACTACTTTGCTAGTTATGCAGGCAAATAACTGAAATGATTTGATATATATTAATACGATACTATCTAGAAGAATATCTAGACAAAATTTTATACCATAATTTTGTTCAGTGAAAATACTTATATAAAAAACAACATCGTCTGGAACACTCATAAACTTCTACTCCAAACATCCTAGGCGAATAATTATAAACACCGCAACAAACTTTGTAAGACGAGTTTAAGAGATAAGTGATGACTCTTTTCATAAAAATTATTTTAAAAGAATAACAGACACGCTAAGGAAAAATGAACTTCCCACAAAAACTATCAAATGTTTAATTAGACACGCAAAATCAAAAAAACTTGGTAGCAGAGAAGAAGAAATATCAGAAAAAAAAATTCGTAACGTACGTTTCCGGATTCTCCAAAAGACTTAAGAATTCTAATATATACGACAAAGGAAAATGCGAAATAGCACTTAAGACCAACAACTCAGTGTACCAATTATTCAGCAAACCAAAGACCAATCTTGAAAAGGATTAAAATAAAACTTAATCTACAAAATCAGCTGTGACATGGACGTAGACTTGGCAGAAAATTAATGTCGTGAACTATTACTTGGTAAGAAAAATAAAGGGTACCTTAGATTAATAAAGAAGTATTTTGACATATTGGACCAAGAAAATCTAGAAATTATATACAGTATTCAGAAAGAAGTGGACATGTCTTTTCATTTCAATAAAGAGCTTGGTATTATAGTAGTACTAAATCCAATTAAAAAACCTCTTGAAATGTTTCACAACTTTTGCTGAAACTGGATAGCGGGTTTTAAGCCGTCAGAATTATTTTGAATTCATTAATGGTATGGCCGGATCCTGTGGCAATATCAGGCTTAAATAACAGCCGAAGAATGGAAAAGACGATGAGGAATGTTCCTTAAGTATTAAAAACCTGTACTCAGTAGTAGTGGCCTGACAGCAGTAGAAGATCGCCCATTTTACTTTAATTCCTAAATGATTTAGCAGAATGCAGTGGCAATGACTGGCTCAAATAAAAGCTGAACAGTAGAGAAGTTGATGTGAACTTCTACTTTGGATTCTTAAGGCTTAAGGCTGCATGCCATGTAAAAGAAAGTTACGAATCTATAATTTATTAAGGGTGAAATCTGCTCTGCGAGCACAGACTAATGGCCAATTTCACCAATTCGTACTAAAAAAGTTTTTCATATAACTCCACTTTTATTTGACATAAAAAACGAGTTTTTGACGTAAATTTACATAGAAATATATTGGTGAAATTGGCCAAAGGTGCTTTGAGAGAACTTTTAAGCCAAAAACTATGTACATATATATAAAATCCAAACCAAACAAATTCTTAACTCCTTCGAACAAAACAATACTAAAAACAAGTACCTGTTAGCGAAAGTTTAATTATCACCAATCCAGCTCCCTGAGAAGACCCTTTAAGTTTGTGGTAAAGTAAGTAGTCATGCTCTACTAAGAAACCTTACAAGAGTGTAGTTACTAAAAGAACAGGTTTAAGAGAGACCTTTAAGTAGCTGTTGCTAATTGCATGGATTCTAAAGAATCATGAAAATAAAGAATCTTATTAATGATAGTCGTTTTTGTTAGCAAATCAAAACTTAAAAAACCTTGATGCCACGATTTTGATTTAAGCTACGATCTGTACATGATTTTCATTTAAACTACGATCTGTACATAAAGTGCAAAGCTAATGTGTTCAAGACTTAACGGAACGGAATACATTCACAAGGAGAAAATCGAGCAACAATGTAGCAATTTATTGGCTGAACAAGCTGAGATAAGAAGACAAAAGTTGCGTTAATTACGAAAGCAACTTGAAGAGTATATTGCCTACAATATATTCTTGATGTTCTTCAAAGTTGTTACCCTTCTGATTTCAAAAAAGATAAACTTTAAAGACAATCTGTAAAAAAAATGAATAAAGTCGAGCTGGATCGCTTAAGAGGCCTCGCATTTTCAAAATTTTAAAGATTTGCATGGCTAGATAGATTTTAAAGCAGCTGTCATATATCACAGACTGTAGGATATTTACTTAAATATGACAGAATTATTGCCATATTTTTAACTCAGATGATGTATCGTTGCGGGTATCATGACGCCTACAGATGCATTTAATTTACCCACAGCTGGAAATTCTAAAAGGCTGCGTTTTTTAAATGCATTCGTACAATGGAACCGTGTAGAATTTTACAATGTTTTCTGTCTCAAAAAGCACTCCCTGTGGGTTTGTAGGAATCTTCTTAAGGATATTTTAGCTTCTGGAGACTAATTCTGGCAGTCGTAATCGAATACTTTTTCGATCCGAAAGCAATCTTATTTCTAATTTTTTTAGACGATACTGAGAGAATCGTAATTATTTTTTCAATGTTGTGAAAATTCAAATAAATCCTTTACAACATTAAAAGAAAAATATCTCGGTTCGTTTAGTATCTACTGGAAAAATTATGAATAAAATTGTTTTTAAATCGAAAGAGTATTCGGTCACGACTGCCAGAATTAGGGCCCTGGTGTTACATCCTCTGGGGAAATCAGATGCGGTCAATACCTAGAATTCGGCATAAATCAAAAATCAACAGATTTCAAGAGATCTTAACGATCTCTAGCGATCATGTCTGGTAGCACGGAAGACAGTAGACCATAGTGATTGGCACTGGACTTACTATTGGTTGGGGCCTTCCGGAGTATGCTTCTTATGGAATATGCTTTCTGCCCTTCAGGAAGATTGTCTTCGCTGGGATTTGGCTTTTCCAGGGAAACGATACTTCCGGGTAGCACGTGGTGATTATGGTTTACTTCCTTAATTCGCGGAGAGGGAGATCTCGAAAATCCCACTCATGGCCTGATTTTTCAACACCTGTGGGAGAGTTCGGCCTGATGGTGGATCATCCCTAGGTGATGTTGGTACTCAGCAGATACTGCTAGGCGAGTGTATGATCCTTCCGGACTGCAAATTGCTGATAACACTCAAACTCAGGGGTGCTTGGTTAACGCATTGTTTGGCACCCGGTGGCTTATATTCACCATGAGATAAGGCCGTATGGCATGTGCTCATGTTAATCACTTCCACATCTGGCCCAAGGTGCACCAAGATTTGATTCGACTCAGCGACGATTGACACCTCAACTAATGTTCTAGGTTAAGGCATTGGGAAGCTATGAAACTCCAAGAACGTATACAGGTGTACTTGGTGTAATTTTAATTCTAATTTATAAATTGACTGCATAATCAAAGAATGTTTTTGTGTTGGAAATGATAATTAAGGTTTTATTTTTTATATTATAATAATAATAATATTAATGTTATAAAAATTATTTATTGTAACTTAAATTGTTTAAATTGTGTTCTTATTGCAAACTTCGCACACAAACAAATTCCTTTAATCCTGCAAACGTATTTGCCGTTTTTAAAATGTTGAGAAAATAGGATGTTGATGTTATCCTGATCACATTGTATTCTTATGACCAATTCAATATGTTCGTAAATATATTCAGCTACAAAATCGCATTAAAAAAAAACATTTTCTTCGAAAATATAAAGATAAACGAAACAATAGTAAAAGTTGGGTATTAGGACCAGGGTTAATTACTACACTTAAATAGACTTTTCATCATACCGAGCCGAATTAGATCGGCCCTAACCAAGAATCTAGGCTATCTGGATACAACGTGATCATCGTAGCAGCCTTACCAATCTCAATACCAGATCCTATAGTATTGCAATATTCATATCATCAGATTCTAACAAAGCCGATCTTCCAGCTTTGCTACTTCCTTAAGATGCATGCTCACCGTAAGAAGATCACAAATGTAAAAAACGTATATCCAGAAAAACTAGTTTGGACCACAAAGGATCCCTCAAATCGCAATTTGGGAACCATTTGCCTTATTTTATAATCTTAATGAGTTGTTGAGTTAAAGACCCAATGACGAAAGATGCTTCTGTCTCTATTTGTCTATATATTGGCATAGGTCCTGGTATATTAACAGCCAGGATATTCCATTGAGATGTGCGTTTGTTGGTTAGTTACTGGTTATCTTTTTACGAGAGCGTGTATATTAGCGTCTGTATATGTGTCTATGTTTATAAATGAAATTAGTGTGTTTGTGTGATTTTTATTGTATGAGCATAAAAAAAAATATTTAATGTTTCATCATTATTATAAGGTTTTTTATGACCAGTTTTTTTTTTCTTTCCTCTTTCTACTATTTGTGGTTGTTAGCGCTCATCATGAGTCTGTTTTAATGGACAACAAAGCGAAAAGCAGGAAAAAGAATAAAATTCAGAATTAAATAAACAAATTGCCAATGCGTGACTTGAGAAAGATAATTTGTGGAAAATTAAAGTACTTTTTTAAATTTAGAAAATAAAAAGTTAAAAAAAACATATTTAAATAAGTTTCATTTCTTGTTTTCTTTATATGGCTTTTTCTATAATTGTTTCCAAAAAATTGTGGCCATCAACCTCAGACCGCATGTAACAACTGTGTAAAGCAAAGACAATGTTTCAATAGAATGTAAATGACAAAATCTTGTGTTAAACTAAGAAAAGAAAGCAAACAAAAATTCTTACATTCTCAAAATATTTAAAGCACAACATACTTTTAGGAGTCATTGTCTTTTTGTTTTAGTCCTAGACAAACCTTAATGAAATGTAGGTCATTTGCAAGGCTTTCTTAAAAGCAAACTACAAAAACTTTATCACAAGATTTGAAAAGTTTAAATGCTTTTTCGCCAAATGTTTTTTTTCTAATATCTAAGATAACTGTAATTTATTTAAAAGAATTCCTAAATAAATCTTTGTATTTAATACCAGAAAAATCTTTATTTAATTTTGTTTCTTTTTTGTTTTATTTAATTTTTAAATTCAAAAAAGCTTGTTAGGTTTTCCCATTTTTCTTATTTGATGTTCATAAGAATCTAAATAGAAACTATGCAGTTATAAGCCCTAAAAGAAAAATCTCATTTTAAAATTTGGTTTAAGTATTAGAGTAAACACAGACAAGAAAATACACAACAGAAAAATAAAAATAAAATACACATTCTTATATAAATCTAGGGAAAACTAATAGTACACTGGGATAATTTTGAAAAAGGCAAGTTTAAAAAAAGAAACTTTAAAAGAAAATGAAACTTCTCTCAAAAAGTTGACAATCAAAAAAAAAAAAATATTGTTTCAAAATTATCAACAAATTAAAAGTTTAAACGTTTTAAACTTTTTGTTAATTTTTCTCAAATGTGTTAAATAAAAAAAAAACTGAGTTTGCCTAGCAGAAAATTTTAAGCCCCAAATATAAAAAAGATCTCAATAGATCTCTTAAATGTCATAATCACAAATTAACACCCAGGCCCTTGATTTCCAACAGCTGATTTGCGGCTCGCTAACATTCCTAAACTAGATTCAGATCATGATTTAAAAATCATATCTTATTTTTAATCCTTTTAAAATTCAATCCAGGATTTTTTCCCCCATGATTTTAGGGTTGATTTTTTCCCATTATCGTTAATTCTTCTTTACGTGCTTATTTGTAAAAACAAAAAATTTAAATGCGATCCATGTTTTGTATTGTAAAGAGATGTTGGCGCATTGAAATAAAAAATAATATGAAGCAACATAACAAAAATGAGAATGTATGCAAAGTAAAATATAAAAAAGACACAGAAAATAGAAAACTTGATTTTTTTCTCAACCCCGCTTCTCTACACCGTTCGCCTACACAGTGGTGCCAGAAAATTTTGATAAAAAATCGGCATATTTTCAAAAAAAAAATCGGCATTATGGGCACTTCAATTAAAGAAAATCGGTCTAAAAATTCTTTCCACATTTGCGGAAGAATGTTAAAGAACCATTATTTGTTGTACAAACTTTGACGGCACTGGAAATGCATCCGTAGAATACCCACGTTTTTTAGTCTGAAATTTTTTGCCAAAAAGTTTACAAATTTACTTCAATTCCTTCTAAATATTCTTAAAAGTTTAAAAATTTTAGGGTCTAAAATAAATTTTTCTTTTTCAGAAATAAAGCTGGGGAACTTTTTCAGAATTTCCATTAAAGAAATATTTTCTTTTTCATAATTTTTTTAGGTTTAATCATATATACAAATTTATAAGGTTTTTGTTCAAAATCCATACGTTTTAATATTTAATTTAAAAATTCTATATAAAAATTAATACAGATATTTACAATTTTGTTAATTTCGCTTTTGTTGAGTTTTGATTTTGATAGTGACTCATTAGACAATAAGCCCAAATGCTCCTCATCAAAGTTCAAAAAATTCTTTGTGTTGATAAATTAAATTAAATTTTTTAAATGTTTTTTATAAAATAATCTAATACAGTTTTAAAAACACTTTCAATTTCGTTGTATAGGTAATGACAAATGGTCTAAAGTTACCCAAAATTAATAAATTACACGTAAACAAGCAAAGTTACCGTGGTTAAGGTGTTTATCAAAAAATCGGCATTTTTGGAGCAAATATCGGCAAAATTTTAAGACAAAAAATCGGCAAAATGCCGATAAATCGGCAAATATGGAAGGCCTGCGCCTACACTCATAAGAAAAATCAATATATCCATATTCAAATCAATCCGATGCGGTATCAATAGTACGGTGAGTAAGGATTTTCTTGAATCAAGTACAGAAAGATTGATTCAAGTACGGATTATTCAATCGCGAAATACTCAACTTATCCATATTCAATCCCGAATTCTTACTTGAAAAAACCGAAAATGAGATTGATTAAAGTAAAACTCAATATGGGCTTGATTCAAGTATTAAAAAGTTGATTTAATCCCAAATTCGTACTTGAAATAAACCAAAAGTGAAATTGAGAAAGAGTATATGGTTATGATTGATTTACTCAATAATAACAATATCCTCTAACAGAATTTCAATAATAAAACACCCAGCATCAATGCCAATATGGGCTTTTCTTTAAAAACTTAATGTACATGTTTAACTAACAATATGAACTAAATGAGAACTCTTGCTTTTAATTTGATTTTTTAAACATAAAAATAAGGTGTTTTCTTCTTGTTCTGTAGTTTTTATTGTTTATACACCAGTGATGGAAAATTCAGTACTTTGGTACTATTTTCAGTACTTTTCTTTTCATAAATACCACAGTACCCCCACGTAAGTTTTGGTAGCCTTTTCTTGTTATGCTTCTTTGTTGTTATGTTTTTTGTTGCAAAAATATTGATTTTCTTCAAGCATCAATGTTATTTTAAATGCGTTTTAACATGGTTTCGATGACGGTATAACATACTAGTATGAATTTCCTATTTTTCCTCACCAATAATTAACAAACATATTTTGAACACCACTAGAAAATATGTAATAACATTTTTGTTTGGGAGTTAATAATGAATTGATTTTTAGATTGTTTAGCAAAATTTTATAATTTTAATATTAATATTAATTATAATTAGAATTAATATTCAACTCTTTTATATATATGTTTTTTTATATTTAAAAAAAAAAAATAAATAAATAGGTTATATAAAAAGTACCAAAATGGTTAATAAAGTACTCTTTTGCTTAGTGGTCAGTACCATCTCAAATTTTCAATTTTCCATCACTGTTCTACACACATCAAGCAAATCGTTTTTTAACTAATTGTGGATTGTTGTTGTAGTGTCTACAACAATTTTTGATAAATTATATGAGATTAAAACGCTCACTTTGTAATTTTACTCTCAGAGTAGCACTACCAACGAAAAGTTTTTATACTTCGCTTAAGAATTTTATACTTATTTTAAGAAATTCCGGGATTGATTTTCGAAAGTTTTGGATTGTTTTGAGAACGGTTTAGTATTTATTTAATTTATCCAGATTGTTTTTCTTTCTCTGTACAAACACCAAAAATCATGTCTTAAAAAACATGTAAAAAATCACCGTCTGACAAATGCATAATACCCTCTCCCTCCATTATTGTGGTTTGGGTATACAAATTTATGTATTATAATGTTTTATTATTGTTTGCGTATTAACAAGTCTTTTCTTCTTAATTTTGTTTAAACAATTTAAGCTGCATTTTTACCATATTACTTGCTATCAATTATGATTTATAATTATTTTACATTCATTATTCTTTTCATTAAGCCCAATTACTGTCAGACAGTTTAAGCCTTAAAAAAAAGAGACCATCATGTTTTTTTATAAAGGCATTATTGTACTTCACACAAAAATGAATGATGTGAAAAAACTTGTAAGCATATACAAATGTCAAAAGAGATCCTGTGGGCAAGTGACCTAAGTCTGCCTAGGGCAATTTCGTTTTTTTTTTTTTTTTGAGATTTCTGCTTGAAAAATAAGTTTTGGCATATTTAAGAAGATTTTTTTAAAAATAACTTTATAACGACCGGACACCGAAGGGACTATTATAAGGTATTCGTACAAGAGAGATATTCTCTTAAAAGGGGCCAGGAAACAGTGTCCGTCAAAAGGATGTCTTCACTTAGGAAAGTTATCCTTTAAGGCAGATTACACTGTAATGGCATATTTTGCAATTATTCTATGAATTCTCTTTACAAAATATGCTTCTTCACTATTAAGGGAGCTTTTAGGAGGAATCTACAATACAGTAGCTCGTTTCTGTATTTCTCGCACCGTAAAATTTCTCAAATGAAGTGTGAAACAACAAATTCCATCGTTTCCCGATTTGTGAGAAAAAAAGTGTTTCTGTATTTGAATGCGAGAACAGTCAACACAGATTCTGTTTTAACTGGAAGAATTCCAGTAACTAAGGGTCAAATGCAAGAGAAATGTCAACGAAAGAAATATAATAGGGCTGCCAGATTTGAAGATTTATCATCATTTTGACGATTTTTTGTTCCGAAATTTGCAGTGCCGATTTGCTAATTTTTTCTAGTGCCGATATTATTCAATCTTCGAAATAAAACAATCTTAAATATTTTTTTATGTTTGTGTATTAGGCACCACAGAAAAAAGAAAGCTTAAGAAACAAGGCAGCTTAAATTTTTATATTTATCCCTATTTTAAATCCAAATTTTGGTATTTTAATCAGGCTTAAGTTCATTGAGTTTGATTTTCATTAAATTCTTTTTATGAAGAAAGAAATTTTACAACATGAAATTAATTAAAATTTATTGATAATTTTTCATTCTTGATTGGGAATTGAACCCAGGCTTTCACGGACAGGTTGCCCAGACTAGTTTCGATTGTAACCACACAATATCTTCAGTGGGGTTTACCGTTTAGCTCTCACCGCCATTGACGAAGGATGAGGTCATTAGTCAAACATCAATTTTTAAACCAAATGGTATTTTTCCTCGGTTGATCGAAATTTGCTTTGAATGAATGATTACCTATTTTAAATGATCTACATGTTCTCCCTATTGTGAAAATTATTCTCGAAATTGTTTGTCTAAACATGTATCGGCAAAAGCAAAATTTCTAGGAAAAACTGTTTAATTTTAATTTTTAAGCTATTACCCCATTTTTCAGTCAAAGTGTTATTTTAAGTTCAATATGATATTTTGTCACGCCTTTGTGTGACTTCTTCAGAGAAGAATACCAATCCGAAATTTTAAATTGTTCTCGGATTAAAGAAAAAATTCAATAAATTATTTCATAAAAATAGACATAAAGCTTAAGCGTATGTATAAAATATCGATGAACTTTATCTATGTTTTGTTTTTTTTTTTTTTTTTTTTTTGTGATTATATAAAAATAAAAATCGAACAATATTTGTCAAAATTAATTTTAAATTGTCCGATTTTTTAAAACAAAAGAGACGATTTTTTATGTTTTCTTAGGAAATTAACGGTTTTTTCACATATTTATCTGGCAGCCCTGCGTAAAACTTAAGCAATGAAAGGCTAAAAAAATTAAAATAACAAAACATAACAATTGTGTTTAAATTAAAAAAAAATAATACACATTCTTGTACACATACTAGGGTTTTCATTTAATCGGGCGTTTGCTTTAATGGGTTAATCGCTCGATTAATTAACCGAGAATTTGGTTTAATCGGTTAATACTCGGTTAATTTTGTTATTGATCGATTAACCGATTAATAAAGTTTTTTTTTTTAAATTAAGTAATTTAAATAAAACTAAATGCTTAAATTATTTTTTATTTGGAGTTTTATTTATTACTAGTGCTTGCCCACTGGTCGAAATTCTACCATAATTATTTATGCGAATATGAAGAAATTATACAGATAAATAAAAATGAATTTACATATTTCGAGCATTTGTTTTTTATTCATCTTATTTTTCTAAAGCACAACGATAAGTATTACAGCCTGTTCCTCGATTTCGAACGTTAACGTTCGCCAGGAAAATTACATATAAAATAAAAACAAATTTTAAAATGTTGTTTTTGTTTTAAATATAATTTTCTATGCGAACGTTGATGTTCGAAATCGTTAAACCGGCCGTTAAAATTTTTTTGATCACTTATTTTTACCCTTTTTACCCAGCAGATTTTAATGAGATATATATTGTGAACTACTGTAAGTAAATACCTCTCATATGGTGTACTTTTCGTTCAAATCGGTTGGCAAACAGAGTGCCAATGTGTTCTTAACTGTTTTGCCTTTGCCGATTTATATATAGATTACAATTTTTAGTGATCAATATAAACGTTTTGGTAAAAGGTGCAAAATCAGCAAATTGTTTGCTTGATTTTATGAATTTGGTGATTAGAGACAGTTTTTAATTGTTTCTGTGAGTGTGTCCTCTTATACAATGGTTACAAATATAGTTTAGTTCCCATTGCTCATTCAACAAAATTAAAAGAAGGATTTCAAAATATTTCACTTGTGCTACTCAAAATCAAATATAACATACATAGAGTATTTCTGAAAATTTTAAAATAGCTTACTTCTTATTGTGGATACGCATAAAGCCCATTTGTTTGGTTTTTGTCTGTGGGAAAGCCATGTCAAGCTTCAACACTGGAAAAAAAACTGGGGCGCTCGTGAGACGATGGAGCTAGGAAGCAGAATTTATTAATCAATGGTTTCGAGAGATATAATTATATTATATCTCTAATTATAATTAATTATATCCCCCCTAACACATAAAGCTAGGTCTTTTAAAACAATTTATTAAGGCGCTAAAAATGGGCAACCAGGAAAATTTTCTGGTGTGAGCATAGAAAAGATAAAAGCGGGAATTTTCGATTAATGAAAAATTTAATCAAGTGAATAAAACATTTTTACTAAAATCAAGTGAACAAAATTTTAAATTAAAGCAGATTTTATTTTTGATTAATGCTTTAATTGATGAAACATTTTCTTCTTCACCGAAAAAATTCTCCAAAATGTTTCACCAATTAAAGCATTAATCAAAAATAAAATCTGTTTTAATTAAAAATTAAGTCAAGTGAATTAAACGTTTAATTGATACTATTAATTTGTTTACTAGAGAAAATTTAATTAATTTTTTAGCCAATATCAGATCAGAACATAATCTTCTACTAGGAGAAAGCAAAAAAAAGTTTTTTGTTCATAATTATGTAAAATAGTGAACAATAATTAATCCTTTTTTTTTAAATTTTGCTTTTAATTTAATAAGTTAAGGGTGTCATTAAAAATTTAAATTTTAAATTTAGTGTAACTTTTTCTGCAACTGGCAACTCTGAAATTTGTTAGCTGCCACATTTGTTTATTCCGATTATTAGAAATGGAGCGCTGTACGCTGTACGTTTTAATTAAAAATTTAATCAAGTTAATTAAACGTTTAATTGAAACTATTAATTTGTTTACTGGTGCAAATTTAATTAATTTTTTAATCAATATCACAAATTTTTTAATTAAAATAAATATCAATTTTATTTCTGTATGTGTGTAAACGACATAATAAAACACTTTAAAAACTTAGGATGTAATATGTTCAGCAAAGTGCACTACCTCCACTGTCAGCTTGACCAATTCAGAGAATTTTGGATCTTACAGCGAAGAACCAGGCGAGCGGTTTACCCACGCCCAGTAAACTAAAAACTAAGGCCGATGGGATCAGAACATAATGCCTAACTTCTACTAGGAGAAATCAAAAAAAATTTGTTTTTTACATAATTATGTAAAATAATCAACTATTAAACATCCTGTTTTTATTGTAAATTTTGCTATTATTTTTAATAAGTTAAGGGTGTTTCAGTAAAAATGTAAATTTTAAATTTAGTGTAAGTTTTTGTGCAACTGGCAACTCTGAAATTTGTTGGCTTTCACTTTCGTTTATTTCGATTATTAGAAATGGAGCGCTGTAAAAAAAATACTAGTTTTTATTTTAAAATGAAAAAGTTCATTCTATGTGGGGCACCCTTTATAAGGCCCTAAGTTAAAAAAAATACAGGTTCTTGGCACCAAAACCAGTATTGGGATTAAACTAAGATACTAATTTGCTTTTTTGCATGTTTTTTTCCTGATTGTTATACTGTTTTTACCTTGTTGTATGCTTAAAGTAAATAATTACTAAATTTAATAATTAAAAATACTACTTTTTGTACTTTAAATAAACGAATCAAAATTGTGTTGAAATACAGACTGAAAATTAACCCATTAGGACCAAGGCTTATTGCAGAAATAGAGATTTTGAAAATACATGTTCGTTCGTTGTTTCGTTGCCGTCAAATATTAAATTGTTGACGTCCTACGCACGTAACCACACATAAAAATTATGTTTGCCAATTAAAGCATTAATCAAAACTAAAATCAGTTTTAATTCATAATTAATCAAACGTTCAATGAAGTGAATTGAATGTTTTTAATTTTAAAATAAAATTGATACTAATAGTAATAGTAATTAAACGTCTAATTCACTTGATTAACCCTGAATTTACTGGATTAACCGTTTAATTCACTTGATTACATTTTTAATTTAAACTGATTTTATTTTTGATGTATGCCTTAATTGGTCTGCACTATTTTAATTAAAAAATTATTTGCTTTTGCAAATCGTTTGGCTAGATCAAACATCATTTAAAATTTTCTTGATTAAAATAAACAATTATCTTCTTACAAATAGAGTATACAAAGAAAAAATCATTTGTAGTTCTTTATCAATTAAAAAACTTTTTTTTAAAAGTATTTCAATTTAACTAATGTGATAATTGAATCGATTATTTTTTGAGTTGAAAGAAAATTAAAAATATAATTTGGATTTAAATAACATTTTAGTTGTTTTGAAATAATTTTTTAATTAAAATATTAATTAAATTTAAAAAATTCTTAATTGAAATAATTTAAAGTTGTAGAATTATTGGTGGGAATTGTAAAAAGGTGAGCTATATTTAATTAAATCAATTACCACATTGTTTGAAACGGTAAATAACACTTAAAATATAATTTTGATTTAATTAATGCTTAAGTTGTTTTGAAATAAACTTGTAATTAAAATATTAGTTAAATATCAAAAAAATATTAATTGACTTTTTCGTTTAAAAGAAAATAGTTTAAACTTGTAGAATTGTTGTCGGGAATTGTAAATATTTAATTAAATAAATAAATTAAATAAATTAATTTTGATCATTTTTTTTAATTAAAATTAAAAATAAGATTTATTGAAAAAAACTATTCACAATTTTACAATTTTTAGTAATCAATATAATCATTTTGATAATAGGCGTAAAGTCAACAAATTATTTGCTTGATTCTATGAATTCGGTATGAATTTGGTGATTAGAGCCAATTTTTAATTTTTTCTTTGTATTAATTGCTAAAAAAATAAAGTTAAAGTTTGATAAATTTACTGGTCACGCTTTTTTTTTGTTTTTTTTTTTTTGAATGATTCGTCGAATATTGGTAAGGTCTTAACATACCTTAAGTTTTTACGCGTAAAAACTCATATGTCCTTAAATTTTTTACCTTGTTAACTATGGAATGAAATGAGGCGATAGCCCGTACTTTGCGTAATATTAGCGCGAAGCTTTTTAAAAATTTTATTTCATAGATACAATCAGATCGGGGAAATCAAAATGTTTTCGCTAATATTAAACTAATATCTTTCAAAAAAAAATCTGTTATTATTATTTCTTTTTTTTTTTTGCTTTTAATTTTCGCCCTAATATATGCTTTATATATTAATTGGAGTGACATTTTTGATCCCTTATAAAATTTATTACACAATGGTTTAATATTTCAATAATTGCATTAAACATAATTTACTTATACATGCAAATTCAAATAATAAAAATATGAATACAATTAAGTAGTTAGAGAAGAAAAAAAGGAATTAAAAAATGTATGTTAAATATAAATTAAATTGAAATTTCAACAAACCACAAAAAATATATAACGCTTGATCTGCTCCATAACTATGTACAGCATTGCAAGCAACAAAAAGGTAAAAGGCCTGAAAGAGAAGGCCTTTTTGCAAAAAATGAAAGTCTATACTATGGAAATATCTAGTCATCTAAAACTCATGTGTGCCAAATTAATTAACGGTATTTAAATTCGTTACTTGCTGTATTTCAAAAATCTTCGGTAGGGGTCTTTACATGGGATTTCTGGTAAATTATTTAAGGGTCGTTATCAATATTTCACTTTACCCGAAACAGCTTAGGAAAACGGGAAACAATTTGACTTTGATTTCAAAGTATGTTGAATAGAAAGATAGACAGGCAGACTACTGGCATAGCTATTTCTACTAAGCATTACTTTAAAGGCTTTAAAAAGGCCCTTTGAAAATGATTTTACCGAAACCATTATATGCCTTAAGGGAATAATTCCAGAACTTTTGATTATTTCATAAATAATTAATTAATAGTAAAAATTAAGTATTTATTTTATTAAAATAAATAAAAACCTGTTATAAGTGAAAAAAATGCTTAATAGTAAAAATAACTCAATTAATGAAATATTAATAAAATTAAATTTTTGTAAAAACTATAAATATATTACTCATTCACGAAAACAAGGGATACTACATAAGTATCGTACCATTTCCTATAGTATTTAAAATTTAAAGGGTGGTCCAACCATAATGCACGATGTTTACTGTGAGTCACATTTTAACATCAAGTTTTTTGCCCAACTTAATTCGACATTTCTTTGTTTCAGTGTTTGACAAATTCAACCATGGAGAGCTATACAATTGAGCTGAGCTTTAAGAAGCCCTTTACCAAAATGGGCATTCAAATCAAAATGTATTTTGTGCACTTCGTGATTTTTTTTTTTTGGACAGCATAATCCAGTTCATTAGATTCGTTAACAAGCACAATTGAAGCATTTGGGCAAGAGAAACCACGAGTGATTGCTAAAAAGTCGATGCATCCATAAAGAGTAAGTGTTTGGTGCGGTTTATGAGCTGGGTGGGTCATCGGGCCGTTCTTCTTCGAAAATAAGGTCGGCCAAGCTGTTACCGTGAATGATGTTCGCTATCGCGAGATGATAACGGACTTCTTGTGGCCAGAATTTGAGGATATGACCCTGGACGATATGTGGTTCTACCAGTATGGTGCCACTTTCCACACAGCCAACTAAACAATGACTTTTGCGCGAGAACTTCAATAGATGTGTTATCTCACGTCGTATGACGATGTTAAAGTTCTTTCTTTGGGGATATTTAAAAAACAAGGTGTATGATAAAAATCCAAGAGCAACTCATGAGCTAAATGATGACATAATTAACGATGTTGAACCTCAATTATGTCTCAGATTCATTGAAAAAATGGACAATCGAGCCATTGCGATAATTTGGCCGATATTTTGTTTTAGACATGATTGTCATAGATCCTTTTATAATGATAAAAAAAATAGTAACATAATTCTCTGAAAACTTTTTGTTTTGTTTACACTTATAAAATTATTACAGTAACTGATTGTAGGTTACTAAATTCGTGTTCCGTAATGTGAAAATTTAATGAAAATATAGTTTTTTTACGAATCAATTTATTGTTTAACATTTATGTTTCTTATTCAAAAAACAAACTACGAAAAATAATGTGTTTCCGTACAAATATTGTTTTGTAGCTTGATTTTTTGTCATTTATATTATATATTTTTAAAACAAAAAACTGTACAATTTTACGGAATCTACTGTTAAATAAAAAAATTTTTAATATTTATGTACAATTCATTTATTTAAAATGAAATGTAAATGATCCGTTTTTTAAATAAATTTGTAGTTGTTTAAATGAATTTTCTGTGGAATTTACCTAAATAATATTTTGAGTGTACAATAAACATCATGTGTTTTTGATGGACCACCCCTTAAAATATTGTCTGAAAATGTTGTATAAATTGAGAAATTTTTCCTATAATCGGGCCTCTTCTGAAAATCACGTGATTTCAAATCACGTGCTTTTTAAAATCATACGTGTGATTTTGTGGTGTTCTGAAAATCATTTCGTTTTTGTTTCTCGGTGTGCCTTCGTCAATTAAAAATCCCACCGAAACACAAGAAACACGGAACACAAAAATATCACATGTTTGATTTTTAAAGGCACTTGTGATTTGAAATCACGTGATTTGAATAAAATTCATTTTCCGAACAGGCCTGAATATAACAAATTTTCAACAGAAATATATTTCTATAAAAATGTTTCCATAAAGAAATTTGTTTTAAAATATCTTTGCTAATGTATCATCTGTAAAACTACAATAATAGTACTCTTACGTTGCTTTCACATTACACTTAATTGCAAAAATATTATTTGCCAACACTGTTTTATCAATGGCATATTCTATCCAGAAAACACACATATTTTTCGCATACAATAGTTATTGTAATACAAATATTAACATCTGTAATAACTTTAGTGTACACCGCCTTTCAGAACACTTCCCCTGTTTTAATTCACAGACCCCTTAAAAACGTTTTAAACATAGATAAATGTAACTGTAGGACTGTAGCAGATTTTTCCATGGTAGTCCTTACAAAGACTGTCAATTTAAGTATCATCAAATATTCATTGAATATTTAAACATTTGTAAAAGTATTAAATGGTAATAAAAAGAATATTAAAAAACAAACATACCAACTTCTGTTCCATATATTTATGCCACATAAAATATTCGTTTGACTTGGAAAAAAACTAGATGTGTTTTAAATTTTTATGGAAAAAAAAATATATTTTGACATGGTCACATTTGTAGAAATTAATTGCAGTAGTTCAGTGCAATTTTGATAAAATGGTAAAAAATATTTAGAATATGTATGTCTAAGGGTTTTTATACGTACTAGGATTTTATATTGCAGTCGCTTTAAAACATCATAAATAACTAATTTTATAACTTTTAATTAAAATAAAATGTACGCAAGTAAAGCGATACGAAAAAAAAACAGCACACATGGAGAAAAAGCTCATACTAAATTAAGACTTTTCCACTTACATTAACCCTTAACTGGACTAACTTCTCTGGCCATTTTCCTTAAATAGTTTTTCCCAATTTTTAATAAAAATGATCTGATTAATTCAGTTCAAAAACATTTTATTAAAATAAACTTAAAGTTTTGGAGTTATCGACCGTCGCTTAAAGGGACACTGTATTATAGGTACACTTGGCGTATGATGAATTTTAAAGCATTCTTTTGGGTGAAGCCCTTTTTCACATTTGTTGCAAATAAAGTTTGTTTTGTCCGCTATGTCCACATCGTTTATCAGCTTTTGAATAACCAATAAGGTCGTTACTGCGATCATATCGTTAATCTGTCGTTACTTTATTAGTGCGCGAACCTCTTATAAATGGGGTACCATACGTTTCAAGGAAGGATGTAGCAAGAATTCGGTGAAAGATAAGAAGAAACGGACATGTCGGATCATTGGTATTGTAACTTTATCAGCAGACATGCATTAACGACTGAAGCATCAAGAAGGTATGCAAAGATTGGCCGCCCGCATTTCTTTTGTCTGATTCGCGAGCTGTAGACTGCAACTAATTGATCCATCTTATCAACACCTCCCATGCCCACATTATATCGGTGAAACACTTTTGGTTGGGAAATACTTACAGCACCCCTTCCTTTAACAAATCGTTGGCACAATCTCATTTCACTGACATCAAAACTTATTGCAATTCTCATCTCGTCCAATGTAACTTTAACATTTATATTCTTTTGGAGTCTATGCAAGTTTGTTTGCTCCTCAAAATGTCTTAAAATATTCTCGGAGAAAAAAAGTTAAAAAAATTCTGTCAGTGTTTTGCATAACTGAGACTCAACACTTGGTGGGCTCATTGTTCATCCCGTGTTTATTTTTGTTTGTTTGATCCGCAGGAGATAAGCATTAATTTCCCTGGAGTTCATCATCACTGCCATGCCATTCACTATCTTCCTGCACTACTGTAGATAATAATTATGGACCGAGATGTTTAACATTTGCCTTATGCTCATCATCGGTTTCATCGGTATCTTGATCAGTATCTGCTCCATCTAATGGTGAAGTCGCGTTAACGTCAACGTCAACGTCATTGAAATTTTGTCATCAAGGGCATCCACTTCATCCCATGTTTGAGAAGCTGCAAGTCTACATACGAAAAAATATTTACTCAATCATCGTACCACAATTGTACTACGAACGCAGTATCCATTCTTTAAAGGGACCTTGCACTCAAAGTCACTATCTTCACAGTGCTTAACATTTTTTCATAATTTTTTTTTATATCTATTGAATCATTACACTAATTTACAAGTACCAACAAACAATTATCCACATAATATTTAATATGTCACAATTTTCCTTACCCGGCTCGAGATTTGTGTTTTTTCACAAATTGATTTACCATATTTTGCATAAAACACAACACATAAATCACAATAATTGAAACAAATGAAATTGAACGTGCTTTGTTGGGTTGGCAGTGACGGTTTTGCCAACTTTTTATTAAAAAATTAACATTTTTAAAAGCTCTACAGTAGAAAAGCTCTGATTGTAATAGAGAGATTCTAAAGAAAGAGTGCAAACATAACAATTTTTTTGCATGTAAAATATAAAAATGTCTTGAGAAGTAGCTTAACAAGCAAAATATAAAATTTTAAAGTTTCCACCCCAATTTCCTCAATTAAAACAGTTGAGATAGTATAGCATATCATATATACCATTATATTATACAAACATAGACTTTTTAATAATTATAAACAATATAACATGACGATTATCAACATTTTATTTTTCCATTCTGGTTGGCTATTCGGAGGAAATGCCCATATTTGAAGTTCTGTAAGTGTGATAGTCACCTGAACTCAGAAAAGAGCAAGCTGGCTTCAGACCGAATTATTCATGTGTGGACCATGTAAACACCCTCAGGATCATTATTGAACAATCAATAGAGATGAGAACGCCGTTATATCTCACATTTATAGACTTTCAAAAGGCCTTCGACACTCTCTCTCACCACGCAATATGTAAAGCACTACAATGTAAAGGTGTACCTACAAAAATTAGTAATCTAATTCAAGCCATGTACGACGATTCTTACTGTCGCATCTTACACGATGGTCTGACCAGCCAGAAAATTAAAATTCATACGGGGGTAAGACAAGGGTGTGTCTTGTCACCTCTTCTTTTCAATATTGTATTGGACACAATTATGATAGCTGCGACTCAGGAAGCTAACGGTATTACTTGGGGCTTCAACAGCCGGCTAGAGGATCTTGACTACGCTGATGACATATGTCTTTTAACGCATCAGCAGTCCAGCATGCAGCAAAAACTGAACCAAGTGCAAGAGTACGCGAAAAGAGCCGGTCTTGTAATCAATAACTCTAAAACCAAATCCTTGCGCATCAACGCTGGAAATACAACACCACTAATTTTAGACAATACACCACTGGAAGAAGTAGGGTTATTTAATTATCTTGGTAGCATATTAACATCCACAGGAGGCTCCGAAATGGACATAAATAATCGTATGAAAAAAGCAAGACAAGCATTTGGAGCCTTGAATTATGTCTGGAAATCATCACAGATTAAACGTAGCACCAAAATACGTATATTCAACTCCAATGTAAAATCTCTATTGCTCTATGGGTGCGAAACATGGAATACATCTGCAAGAGTAATTAGCAGAATCCAGGCATTCGTAAACGGATGTCTTAGGAGAATCCTGCGAATCAATTGGCCAAACATAATATCGAACCAACATCTATACGAAAGGTGCAATCAAAAGCCAATGTATAACGAAATTAAAAGCAGAAAGTGGCGTTGGATAGGTCACACATTGAGGAAGCCTGAAGGAAATATTGCCAAAGAAGCCCTTCAATGGAACCCTCAGGGAAGCCGACGCAGAGGCAGGCCCACTCAAACATGGAGACGACAAGTTCAAGATGAACTTAGGAAGGCGCATATAACGTGGAGTGAAATAAAATTGTTATCATTAAGAAGAAATGATTGGAAAAATTTTGTTGTGGCCCTATGTTCCACCTAGGAACTTGGATGAAATAATAAAAAAAGTGTGATAGTATTAAAATCTTGTACAAATAGTTTAGATAATTATTTACAACACCTTTCAAAAGGTAGGTTCAATGGGAAAAGTAGCCATGGTACCTCCCATACAAAGACATTTGCAATTACTGAATATCTGCAGAACAGTTATTGTAAAAGCATTTAAATTAAGAAAAAGATGCTTTGTTATCAATACACGAGATCTGTTTTAAGCAATTTTTACTAATTTGTACTAAATAGTACGCTTTTCTCAAAAGTTTTCTATAAAACAGAATTTCCTAAAAATTAGTCAATGCATCTCAAATTTCCTATTAAGGTTCTACAAAATATTTAATTGTATGCAAAGTTTTCGATTAAGAAATAAAGTAGTGATTTTTTCGCAAAATGTTATATTAAAAAAATGTTATATATGTACATGGTTGCATATTTTCCTAAATCTAAAATCGTAAACTTTTTGCTAACTAAAACAAAGTTTTAGTAACAGTTATCTTTTATTAGGGCATTCGTTCGGTTAGCCGTTAATCGGTTAACTTATTAATTACTACCCGGTTAACTGATCGGTTAATTTAAAATTGGCTTTTTTCGATTAACGATTAAACCGGTTAATTTTAATCGATTAACCGATTAACCGAAGTAACAAAATTTTTAATTTTTTGTAGTATTAAAACATATTTTTTTGTGTTTTTAATTATCTGTTTCGGATCATATACAAAAGGTATGTGTTTAGAAAATATTTTTTCATATAAACAAATAACGTGTTCAGTGATCTTAATTTTAAATAAGTGTTTGCTGTCAATAATTAAAACAGGAATCTAATGGCATAATGGAAAAATGTTATGCGTTTAGAGAAATCCAGGAAAATGACTGAGAAATTAGATATTCATTGTTAGGGGTTGCTTTCGATTTCTCCAACATCTACGATAGGTGAAAGAATTATTTGCAAGCCAAGTTTTATTAAAACTAAAGAAAATAATTGCTTAAATTCTAACCCCCATATTCATGAAATATATTTTTGATTAATAAAAGGTTTATTAAACAAATTTTCATAGAAAATTCGTTTCATAAAACTGCCATATACCTAAAATATTTTTAATGAATATGGGTAAAAACATTTAAGTCAAATTATTTTTCTAAAAGATTAATTTTGGAGGTCTCCTTAAACCATTGAAATAACTAATAAAATTATCTTACAGTTTATTTCTTAATTACTACATAATATTTATGTATTAATTAAAAAATATGTATTACATATTTATGAATTATTTTCTTGTTTACTCGTTTAAGTTCAAGAATTGCTATGTTTGTTATGTTATTGTTTTTTTTTTTACTAATAAGCTCCAAACAACAAATAATTTATGCATTTTTATGAATTAAAATTACGTACTTTATAAAAAAAACGTTATCAACCGGTTAACCGATAAAGGCGATTATTAACCGATTAATTAATCGAGCGACTAACCGATTAAATCAAAAGCCCGATTAAACGAATACCCTATCTATGATTAAAACTCTTTTCCATTATTAAAAATTTCTGTTACAATAAGTACAAAAATAAAAATTGCTAATAAATAGCAAATTGTTTAATAAAGACTTTCTTCTAATTAGTAATTTTTAGCAACAAATCAATAATAAATTAATTTTTTTTTTTTTTTTTGGACTAACTTTTTTCTGCTACCCCTTAAAGTGACTTACAATTAACATTAAAATACACCGCCTAAAAGTATACTTCAAAACAATTTATTAATTATACATTTCATAAACATGACCTTTTTAAATTGTCATGCCATTTAAAGACCTAAAAACGATCTAAAATGAAAAATATATTATTATTAACTTAACGATGGCATGTTAATGACAAGATTTTGCAATTCCAAAAAAAAAAAAAAATTTAAATTAAAAAAAAAACTCAACTATGTATTCATTTATAAAATAGTTTGTCTGTATGACAATAAAGCAATCAGAAAAAGTACTAGACGAAATAAGCAAAATGTTTCGTTTTGAATTCGTATCGATTACATTGATTATGGCTTTTGAATGTTGGAATAAGCAACACAAAATGTAGAAAAAAAACCTTTTTTTTTGCTTAAAAACAAATTGTTCAAAATGTTCAATGTTGTTGTTTTCGAAAATTATAGCAGCAAAAAAATATTGGGGGCGTTTGCGGTACAAATTTGTAGGGCGTTTAACAGCAATTATGTACAGAGTAGAGACGAGTGAGTGGTTGTGCAAATGAATAGAGTTCGAGTTGAAAAGTAAAGTTGAGTTCAATACCATTTTATTTCCTCTAGTTAAAGTTTGCGTGTCAGTATTTTGTACAAAATGTTCATTTTCTATTAGTTATAAATGGAAAAAGTTAAAGGAATTTAGTTTGTTATTTACTTTTTTTCCAATACTTTTAGTTAACAATTCGTATAATTTTTGTTATTTTCGGCCCATTTGCAAAAGTTTTGTATTTGCCAATTTGTTAAAGGGAAGTAATAACAATTGTTAGGAAGTATTCTTTGTTGTTGGAGGAAAGGGTCTTTCATAAAGGTGCACTTGTGCGTAAAGCAATTCGTCTGCTGGCCATTTGGGGATGACAAGAAGATATTCCATGTTTCTGAATTTTCCAAGCAGTCAGCTGCTTTCGGCTCACACCAAGTATTAGCTGCTAAAGTGGTTCGGGCATCATCTGACTGGATATTTAGTGAAATGTCGAAAATTTGTGTAGCCTCAATGGCAGACTTAAACCAATGCGTCTCAGGCAATTGGAAATGGAGCACTAGGCGATTTTTTTCCGTTTTACAGCTGCCAGCCTAGAAGCTCCCAAACATTAGAACAGGATAAGGTAGCCTCATAAGTTTCCTTTGTCTTAAACGATTTTTATTACTAAAAACACATGTAGCCCTTTATTACTTTAATTTTGTCAGAAACTATTTATCAGAACAAGTTCTAAAATTTTTCTATTTTAACACAAGTTTTAGAAAAATTTTCTTTATAGGAACTTTTGAAAAAAAATTTCTTCTTATTTCGTCAGAAAAATTTTACAAAATTTTGTATTTTTTATAATAAATTCAAAGAAATTTATAATCCATTAAGAGATTTTATTTGTTGTGCTTAATTCCCTGTTTTTATTCTTGATAAACAATGAAATGCGCATAAAAACTGCTTATCCTCCAACAATAAATTTTCAGTTGCTTTATCAAGAATAAAAAAAAAAGAATTAAGCACAACAAATAAAATCTTTTAATAAATAATTGTATTCCCAAAAACATCTTTGATAATAAATTTGTAATCCCTGAGAAAACTTGGAAAACAAATTATATTTTATACACGCAGAGAAAAAATATGTTTAAATATGGTCACCTCCAACAAAACTATTTTTAAATAAAATATTAAACATACTATGAATATGTTAACCATATTATTGTCATCGACAACCATATTATGGTTAAATAAGTCCTCCATCAAGAAGCCACAACCATATTATGGTTGCCTCTAAACATTTTATGGTTAAATATGACAATAATTTGTTTTTAAATTAACAATAGTATTTTCCTCTTTTGCAAGAGCAACATTCTATGGTTGAAAATCAACCATGCTATTAAAAATGTTAAACATATTTCAGCTATTATTAACCAGAACATATTCGGAGGAAACCATAATATGGTTGTGCCTTCTTGATGGATGACTAATTTAAAATAGTTAAAATATTAATAGTAAACAATTTTATTTAAATATAATTGGAGGTGATCATATTTAAACATATTTTTTCTCTGGGTGTAGAAAAGTTAGCAAAAAATTAATTTAGTGAATCTTGTAAATTTTATGGTTAAATTCGGTAAAAGTTTGCTTTTTGATATAACTTATTTTTCATAAAATTATTTATATTAAGTTAATTTTTTATAGAAACTTAAAAAAAAAAATTCTTTGTTTTTTTGAAAAATTTCCATAATATTGTATTTTTTTTTAAATAAATTATCCAAATTTTCTAATTCATGAGAAATTTTGGAAAAAAAAAATATATACATATTATTTAAAAATCTCGAAACAAAATTTATAAATAAGCAAATTATCCAAAATTTTAGAACTGTGTAGAAAAGTTTGCAAAAAATTAATTTTAATAGTAAAAAATATAAAAAAAAAAATAAAAAATTAAAAAAGGGAGTTAATCTAAAAATGTAGAATAAATGTCTTTTTAAGGATATTGATTAAGGCCCTTTTGGAAGGATGTGATCCTAACAAAAATACCAGATCGTGCACCCAGAGAAAAACTATGTTTAAATATGGTCACCTCCAACAAAACTATTTTTAAAGAAAATTGTAAACATATTATGGTTAAATTTAACCATATTATTATCACCGACAACCATATTATGGTTAAATGTGTCCTCCATCAAGAGAGCACAACCAAATTATGGTTGTCTCCGAACATGTTTTGGTCAATAATAACTAAAAATATGTTTAACATTTATAATAGCACGGTTGGTTTTCAACCATAGCATGTTGCTCTTGGAGAAGAGGAAAATACTATTGTTAATTTAAAAACAAATTATTGTCATATTTAACCATAACATGTTTAGAGGCAACCATAATATGGTTGTGGCTTCATGATGGAGACACATTTAACCATAATATGGTTGTCGGTGATAATAATATGGTTAAATTTAAACATAATATGTTTAAAATTTTATGTAAAAATAGTTTTGTTGGAGGTGACCATATTTAAACATATTTTTTCTCTACGTGTGGGAAAAATATGTCTTGTATTATAAATAATCTATATATTGAAGAAATTTTCATATCCCATACAGATTCATTATAGGGAAGTTCGATGGTATTTAAATTTATTAAAAAGGATATACAGTACATTTCGCATAACATCACATCCATTGCAGCCAAATCGTGGACTTATCGGAAATGTGACTATAAGCCTTATCCCCATATATGTCCCTATTAGATAAATTAAGGAGGTCGAATATAAACAATTTATGTGAATAAAGAATATAAAAATTTATGTTTATTACACGACAGCAGGCTTACTGTTCTGTATAAAACAAAATAAAATATTTCATCCATAAAAACTATTTTTTTTAGAGTGAAGAGCTGATAACAAAAATTAAACAATTTATGTATTAGGTCCTGTATATGGTTTGTGGCCTCGAGAACTAAAAGGGAATTCACGTTTAAAAAAATGTATGTGTTCTTAAAAGAATAACAGATATATAATGTTGTTGAAGAAAATTATATACCTGATGATACGTCATCTTGACTTGTGTTAATAACTTGGCAATTTCTTTTTTTTATCAATATGTAACGTAGTGTAGTGAATCGAAATTAATATGGCCAAGAAAAAAGTTTTATTCATTAAGATAATGCACGGGTGCACACGTGTGCAGTATCAATGGCAAAATTACATGAATTGGGCTTCGAATTGGTACCTCATCCGCCATATTCTCCGGATTTAGCAGAGACTATTTCCCATTTCCGAACCTAAAGAAATGGCTCGGTGGAAAGAGATTTAGCTCCAACGATGAAATTATTGGTCAAACAAATGCCTATTTTATGGACATCGAAAAATCCTATTTTTTGGAAGGGATACACAAATTGGAGAAACGTTGGACAAAGCGTATTGAGCTAATATGTTGAAAAATAAATATTTATTTTGTAAAAAAAACTGTATTTCATTCAAAAAGTCCCGGACTTATTGATCCGCCCTCGTATAAATCTTAAAACTCTTTATATACCTAATAAGAAGTTATTCAGCTCGTTACCAGTAAGTAAATATTCTGTGTTGAAAACAACACAACTAATAAGTAGTTATTGAGCTGATTATTAAGGGCTCTGGAGACTTTCAAATAAACCCGTCAATCAGTGCATATGTGTTAGTGTCGTTTATTTGAGGCTTTTTCGGAGACGTACAAATAAACACGGCAATCAACAATTGTATTTTGTAAAAAACCAAAATATTTATATTTTTCATGACAACAAACACAAAGAAAATAATTTTTTTTTCGTCAATCACAACAGGAGACTATCAAATATTCAGCCATCAAATAAAAAATCAAAACTTTTTGATTTTCATCAAGCATTGCCGACAACGCGTATGTGTACCCGAAAAAGAACGACTGCACGCACACAACTATGTGATTGATGTATTTATTTGATAGTCTCCCGGGCGTTTTAGAAAGCAAATATTCGGTAGTTAAAATAATAGCAGTAAAAATTTTTACTGAGGTCATTACTAGTAAGTACTTATTGATATTTTCAGAATAATGGCAATTGTAATGACAACTAATTAACAGGTAACGCATGAAATAACTACTACCTATTACCAAAACTCAAAAAGTTTTTCTTTGGATCATATAATTTCATATAATTTTTAATATTCTTACTAAAAAATTGTAAATTTTGAAAAATTTGCTAACAAAATTATTAATTTTTTAAAAAAAATTCTATATAAAAAACATGAAAAACTTTTTGAATTTTTGTAATAGGTAGTAGTTATTTCATACGTTATCTGGTAAGGAGTTGTCATTACATTTGTCATTATTCTGAAAACGTCAATAAGTACTTACTAGTATTGACATCAGCCATAAATTTTTACTTCTATTATTTTTACTGCTGAATATTTTCTTACTAATAATCAGCTCAATAGTTTCTTATTAGTTGAATATTTACGGTTAATCGCTCGATTAATTTACCGAGGTTTTGTTTAAATCGGTTAATTTTGTAATTGATTATTAACCGATTAATAAAGTTATTTTTTATAAATTAAGTAATTTACATAAATAAAAATTCATAAATTATTTATTATTTGGAGTTTATTGGTAAAAAAAAAAAAACAATAACATAACAAACATAACAACTCTTGAACTAAAACGAGCAAACAAAAAAATTATTCATAAATACGTAACACATATTTTTTAATTAATACATAAATATTATGTAGTAATTAAAAAATAGACAGTAAGATTATTTTATCAGTTATTTCAATAGTTTAAGGAGACCTTAAAAAATAAACTTTTAGAAAAGTGTTTGGGACTTAACCGATTATTTTCTTTAGTTTCGATAAAACTTGACTTGAACAAATTCTTTCACTTCTCGTTGATGTTGGAGAAATCGATAGCATCCCATAATACAGAATATCAAATTACACAGCCCTTTTCCTGGACTTATCTAAACGTATAAAATCTTCCATTATAATTATGCCATTAGAGTCCTGTTTCACTTTTTTTTTTAAATTTTTAACTCTTCTAATTGTTTCGGTTAATTTTGTTAAAAGATTAATATGAGATAATATGAAAAGAAACAAATAACTAAACACATACGGCCATGTTCTGAAAATCGAAATCACGTGAAATTTAAATCGATATAGATTTTCAATTGAAGTTTTATTAAAATGAACGTTGCGATTCTTGATTTCAAAACTAGTTAAGGTAACAGGACATATTTTTATAAACTTTGAACAA
Organism: Pollenia amentaria; assembly: GCA_943735925.1. Taxonomy (NCBI): domain Eukaryota; kingdom Metazoa; phylum Arthropoda; class Insecta; order Diptera; family Polleniidae; genus Pollenia; species Pollenia amentaria. Next base: position 35,238,312 of record OX031009.1, read on the forward strand.
GGTAGAGTTTCCAAAATAGGTTATATTTCAAATGATTTCGATTTCCAGAACATTCCCGATACATATAAAATGTATGTGAAATAAAAAGCTGTTGACACCAAGCAATTATTTCAAATGAAGACCACTAAGCACCTTATTTTCTATGAAAAAATATTTTCTAAACACAAACCTTTTGTATATGAGACGAACCAAATAATTAAAAAACCAGCAAATGTGTTATAATACTAAAAAAATTTAAAATTTCGCTACATCGGTTAATCGACTGCAATTAACCGGTTTAATTGTTAATCGGAAATAGTCAATTTTAATTTAACCGATCAGCTAATCGGTTACTAATTAATCGGTTAATCGATTAACGGTTAAACCAATTAATACCCTAATATTTACTTACTGATAACGAGCTCAAGAACTATTTATTATGTCTATTAACTAGCGCCAACTAAAGAAAAACTAGTAATTTTTTTGGCTTCTAGAAAGTATATTGTAAGTACTTACAATTCAACTATCTGGTAGTTAAATAATAATTAGATATTTTTTGACTACTATGTAGTAAGTTTATTGTAGGTACTGAATTCTGTGGACAACCCGAACAAAAATAAGTAGTTATTCAGTTGAAAAATAAGTAGTGTTTCTATGTCTCCAACATTACTTGCTAGTTTATCGGGTAAGTAAAGTTTTTGCTGGGAGACTGAAAATGTTTTATTTAAAAAAAAAACTTTACCATTTCTAATCACCAGTTTCACCAATAATTTATCTCATACAATTGACTAAGATATGCCTTAGGACATCTCTGAAGTTTCCTTTTGATCAAATATTCCTTTTTTTTTTTTTTTTTTTTTGTTGTTGTAATTAACTTTAGCCATAGGGTACTAATATTTCGCCTTTACTAAATTTGTCTATAAAACTCTAACGTGCTCTTATTTTGTTGTGTGTGTATGTGTGTCTTTTTTTATTCCCTTTACCGCAATAAGTGGTGCATTTAAAGTTTATCATTCCATATGTAACACTAAAAAAATATTCATATAATAACCTAAATATATACACAGCAAAAACTTTACTTACCCGGTAAGTTAGCAAGTAATATTGGAGAATACTACTTATTTTTCGGCTGAATAACTATTTATTTTTGTTCGAGTTGCCCACAGAATTCATTACTTACAAGAAGTCACAAAATATCTAGTTATTATTTAACTAGCCGTAAGTTGAAGTGTAAGTACTTTCAATATACTTGAGCTGATGGCCTTAAGACGCTAGTGCTTAGAGCTATCAACTAGAGCTATCATCAACTATATAATAATTATATTATTTTATAGTTGTAATAAAAATAAAAAGACAATATTCTTGCTAGAAGCCAAAAAATAACCAGTTTTTATTTAATTGGCGCTAGTAAATACACCTAATATGTAGTTATGGTGGTAGTTACCAGTAAGTAAATATTCAGCACTGAAAACAACACAACTAATAGTTAGTTATTGAGCTGATTATTAGTTAGTAAATATTCAGTAGTGAAAATAATAGAAGTGAAAAGTACTTATTGAGTAAGTACTTATTGAGGTTTTCAGAATAATAACAATTGTAATGACAACTACTTACCAGGTAACGTATGAAATAACTACTATTTATTACCAACATTCAAAAAGTTTTTCCTGGGTACGTACGGCCTTAAGGCTGAATCACATAGAATTTTTTTTTGAAAAGTATTTCAATTAAATTAATGTGATAATTGAATCAATTATTTTATTAGTTGAAAGAAATGAAAAATATGATTTTGATTTAATTAATATTTAAGTTGTTTTGAAATAAAGTTTTAATTAAAATATTAATTTAATAACAAAAACTCTTAATTGGGTTTTTTCGCTTAAAATAAAATAATTTAAACTTGAATTGTTGTTGGGAATTGTCAAAACCTGAGCTGTATTTAACCAAAACAATTAACGCGTTGTTTGAAATGGCAAACTCTTTTGATATTTTTTTTTTTTTTTTTTTTTATTAAAATAAAAAAATATAAATTGACTCTTATTAGACCTTTAAAAATTTTTAATAATCCTTCTATTTAAGCTTGAGGTCTTTTTCTTTTTTTTTTTATAAAAAAAATATTAAATTTATTCAATCCAATATTAAGCCACTCCCTTGTGTGCCTTCTTCAGGGATTTTTTTCTTGAATATTGGACAAAATTAACAATTTTTAATAAAATAAACAAATTTAATAGTTTTTATAAAAAAAAAAGAAAAAGACATCTAGCTTAAATAAAAGGATTATTTAATATTAAGAATATCATTTATTGAAAGGAAATTACAATTTTTAATTTTTACAATTTTAGTAATATATTTTGTTTATAGGAACAAAATCAACAAATTGTTTGCTTTATTTATTGAATTTGGTGATTAGAGACAATTTTTTAATTTTTCTGTACAGTTTGTTTTTTGATTTCATTTTTTATGTTGTGTATCAGCAAAAATAAAATAAAAAAGCATAAATTTAATAAACAAAATTGTCTCGGTCTTAATTACATGGGACAATGCCATACCGGACTTCTGCAGACTTTGCGGGGATGCCGAGGAGCTAGAGGCGGTTGAGCATGTACTGTGCCATTGTCCTAAGATGCAGGGTCCCAGGCAGAAATGGCTAGGCGTTAGATTTCACGACGGACTAGGGTGTATCGCTTATCCAGCCGATATACTGGGGTTTGCCAGGGACGGCTGTTTCTGTCGGGAGGACCGTGGGGGGGACTTTTCCTACGCAGTATATGTCTTAAACCTCTTTCGTCTGTTTCTATACTGAAGGGATTCAGAATGGACCCCATTGGTCTCCAAGTGAGATGCTCTTTTGAGTGCATAGCCCTGCTTAACCTAATTACAAAGTATTAATTTTCCGCCACCGTTGTTGCAATTAAAAAACGATTTATAATGAACGCCCTTTAGTTGTAAAAAAGCAGGTTTATCAGGCATGTCTATTACAGCAAAGGCTCGATATGTTTTTTTTTTTTTTTTTTTTGACTGAAAATTGCCACAATCATTCCGTTTTCTCTTGAGATCAGACGTCTGCCGATGAAAAGGAAACATAAGTTTCCTGCACTCCGGTTTCAATGCAACTGATTTCCAATACTTTTCAAACTGCTTTCAAAATGGTCGCGGCATGTCTATGGCATAAACTTAAATATAACTCAAAAAACCTAGAAGTTGCAGATTCTTTGAAGACAGGCTTCACCGTCTTTTCTGGACCTAATGCTTAACCCGAAAAAGATAATATGGGTCAATTCTACGCATGCACTTTCGAAATATTGCGATTTCTTTTCAATAAGCATGAATCTGTGGCTGTGCACTTCGGACATCCGCGTTACGTATAGCTTTAGTGAGGGGTACACGTAGCTGCGGTAGGTATTGCCAAATTAGAAATATAGCGAGATTTTTAGTCTAATGGTGTCTCCTTTTCTACAAAAAAAAATACCAGCTTGTTAAAAGGTACATGTATAAAATGTCTTGCAACAAGACACAAAATTGGAAAAAAGTTTGTTTTTCAAAATACATGGCCCAATTAGTAGGTCTGCTCGAAACGACTGCTGATTTTTTGTAGAGTTGTGGTTTTAATCATGATACATAGGCATATATAGGCAAAATGTCAAAAGTTGTTTACATTTTTTATTATATTTTTTTTAATATTCTGTTTAATTTCAAGAAATCGTTTTTCTTATTGTTAAAATAAAAATAAAATATAATAATTGTGAAAAAAATTGTGAAAAAAAATTTTAAATAACCATAATGATAAAAAAAAGTGTAATAACATTAAAATGCGTTATTGTGCAGTGTGTAAAAAACATTTTTAAAGTGGATGCGGTACGTTATTTCAGTGCAAAAAGACCCAGTGGAAAGTGCAAAATGGGGTGAAATTTGTGGCAGGAATTTGGTCCCATCACATGAAATTTGCGCAGACCATTTTTCGGAAGCCAAAATTCCGATTGAAAATTTTCATTAAAAAAAAAAAAATATATACATGAAAAAACAAAACACATTTTTCTTAACAGGTGACAAGTTTTTGACATTTTTACCATTTGTACACATTGTTGCATTGTTGTAGTTGTACGCAGTAGGTCTGGGCTATGTTCAAAATATAAAAAAAAATATCCATAAGCCAAAATTTGTTAATAGATTTATATTAAATAAATAAATAAATGAACAAAATGAGTGACGAAATTCCAATTTCTTAAGTTTGTTTTTTATAAAATATGTAAACAAAAAAATACCTTTGCCAGATTGCTGATTTATAAATAACAAGTTTTTCAGCTTTCTTGATTTGACGTTTTTTTTTTAAACAAATTTATAACACCGAATCCACTTAAATATTATATCACTGACAACTAATCATTAATAATGTAATGCTTTCTTATGTTTTTACTATTAAATAATAGAAAAAATTACTATTAAAATTTTAAATTTTTACTGTCCTGATTAGAGGTGATTTTTTCCCAAATTCGTCTGGTAACCCTATATATAAACAGAAGCCATATTTTTAAAAGGCATTATCAACACTATCAATTTATACGGGGCTTAGAGTGCAATGCCTTATGCCATAAGTAAGGGTGCATTTTTTAGAATAAAACAAACCACCCTTTTAGCGAGGGAAACATTTTTAAGAAACGAACACCAAATTGCATTTTTTAAATAAAATGTCACATTTTTTGTGGAAAAAGAAACACTGAAAGTGCGTCAATGACGCAGATTAGTCATCAGTATCTAAAGGAATAAGATTTTTACGTTGATTACTGAAGATTTAGATTACTTAAGAAGTTTTTTGTTTTTTTTCCTTTCTCATAATAAATATTTGTTTATATATTTAAAATTTCCGTATTTTTATTTAATAGTTTCTTCTTAATAAATCAAATAAAACAACATATAAAATAATGCGTCAGTTTTACATATGATTATCTTTAACGAATGTGATTATATTCTCTAGGGTTAATAGAGTATATTAAAGATTCGATACAGCCGATTAAAGGATTCTAACTTGTTTTCATTTTGCTATTCTTTTTGTACGTCGGGATGTTTGTGTGTGTAAATTGTTTTTTTTTTTTCTATTGTTTTTGTTGGTTATATATCCTAAACATGCAACTGCAATCTTTTTATTGTTGTTATACTTTTATTCTGTATTTTTATACTTTTTGTTGATGTTGTTGCTAAAATGTTCTTTGTAATTTGTTAAACAAAAGAGTTGATATTGTTTTTCTTTGTTTCACTTTAGAGTTGGTTTGCAACAGGGGGGAATGAAGCGAAATAAAACGGGAGGGAAAAATTAGAAAATTGTTCAGTTTTTTCGTTTTTTTTTTGTTTTTTTTTTTTTTTGTTTTTTGATTGTTTACAATAACGATATTGATAATTGAAGGCGTTACTTTTTCCTTTAACTACTATTCTGTATTTCACCCATTTTTTTACACTCAAATATCTGTATGTGAATAGTTTGTAGCTGTTGCCCCCACCCCCTCTACACAAAGCAATTAATAACAGACTAGAATAGTTTAAAAACTAAAATTATATACAGTTTTTTGCAATTAATTGCTGGTTTAAATCATGTTATATATAGAAAAAAGTTGCTTTTAGCTTAAAGTTTTAAAGTTTTTTGATTTTTTGTTGATGAAAGTAGAAAAAAAATTAAAGCATACTCTCTGGGTTTAAGCTATTTTATTAAAAAAGCATACTTTAAAGAGCTTAAATATGAAAATGCTTAAAAGCTTATATTAAATGGTGTATACTTATAAATATTTAAATAAACAGGGTGGCTTAAAAAAGAAATGAAAAAATTTTACTGGTCTATAACTTGATTATATTCAGATGATTTTCTTAAATATATTCAGACCATTTTGGCATTTTAGCGACGCTATTTTAAACGCATAGTGAATTTTTAGATTATTTAAGACAAATTTTTATTGTGGGCCACCCTGTATTAAAATACAAATATATACTTTTCTCTGTAAAAATTAAAAACTTGATTATCTGTTAAGTTCATGAAATCGAAATCGAGTAAAATTAAAAACAAGAAAGTTTTAAGTTAATTTTTTTTATGACCGTAATTTCTCATGATTTTAAGTGGAACTAAAAGTATGACACATGTAGAGCGGAAAATTTTTATGAATCTTTAAAACGATCGTTTTAAAAATTAAATTGATTTCAATAAATATTTTCCGATATTGCAAAATAAAAATTAAGCAAACATTGTTTTTTACGTTTATAAATGCAAACATCATTAAATAAATTGAACATTTTTTTGAATTAAGAAAATTTTATTTTAGAAAATTTTTATTGCCACATTCTATAAAATTTTATGCAACTATGTTTAGGGGTGAAAATAGTTTTATGCACCAATACATTTAAAAAAAAGTCTTACTAATGCAATCATATACTAGGTACTTGACATTTGAGTTAGGTACCTGTCGAAGAGTCGGCATACTAGTTATATACCATAGTATAGAACTAGTATGCCAACTCGAGAGAGTGTTCTCAATTTTTTAGTTCACCCCTCACACATATAGGTCCTGTGTGAATTCAACACACATAAAAACAACAAAAACAAAACAAAATTTGAAATTTTTCAATTTAAAATTTCTCACAATAAAACACTTTATGTTTAATTTTAGGACACAAACACATAATTAATAATTTTTTCCAATACATTTTGCTCATTTGCTTTTGCAAAATGTTTTTATTTTTCACTAACTAAAAAATTTTAAATAAATTTATTTGACATTAATTTTTTTCAGTTGTTTATATTATTAAAGCCAGCAGAGTAGCATTTTGTGGTATGCAAATAATATTTGAAATCATAAATTATTTAAATATTTTCCGAATTGCAGAATAAAAATTTTGCAATCATTGTTTTTAAAAGTTTATTAATGCAGCCAGCATTTAATAAATTGAAAATTTATTGAACTAATAAAATTTTATTTTGTAAAACAATTTTTTGCCACATTCAATACGATTTTAAGCAACTATATTTAGTGGTGGAAAAAGTTTTATACACCAATACATTTAAAAAAATCTTACTAATACAAACATAAATTAGGTTCCACTGACAATTGAGTTATGTACCTGTCAAAGAGTCGGCATACTAGTTGTATACTATGTTATATACTATGGTTCTGTAAGTTTGAAAAAATTAATATTTTATGTTATTGAAAAACTTTTAATTAAAAAATTATAAAAGATATTTTTGTTTTCCAAACAAAAACATGAAACAGGTGGTTGAATAATTCTTGCTAGTAAAAATTAGTGAAAAAAAAAATTTTTCAGCAAATTTTTTGTCTCTCAAATTTTATGCTCCTTGCAACTTTTTCGAGTATGTGAACACTTAATAGCAGAACTGCCGTTTTTAGTTACTTCTAACCAAAACTGTTAATTTTTTTTCTCAATGTGGAGATGTCAATATTTTTTTCATTTTGGTTACTTTTTTTCTAAAATAATAATACGTATGAATATTTTTTCCTTGATGCACTTGCATTTTACTCTTTTTAAACTTATAACGTTTTTATTTACATGGGGGTTATCGCGTATTTCGATTCGAAGGAAATTATTTACCACTTCGAATAATGTGTTTTTTGCACTTCATTAATTATTTGTTTCAAATAAACGGAAGTTTTTTATACTTGGTCAAAACCGCCTACAAATATTTTTTTTAAGATTTTTGTTATGAAAAAAAAATTATCAAATGTGAATTTTATTTTAGATGCTGCCATGTTCTGAAATTGATATTAAATGAAGTTTTAATCGATGGAGATTTTCAATATATTTTTTTTAAATGAGCGTAGGTTTTCCTAATTTTAAGAGTAGTAAAGTTAAGTCGTAATTAAAAAAAGAACGCGGAAAGGATTTCAGAAAACGACTGAAAAAGTACACAAAAGTAGTCTAAGTGTCTCTAAATAAACTTGAATAGAAGTAAAATGTTCTAAATTAACATTATTTCCAGTTGTATATTTTTATATATTGAACTATACATAGGAATTTTAAGGATTTTTCGAAAATTAATTGATGTTTAATCTATAATTCTAGAATCTCTGAAATTTACTTTACGACAATGGCCGTATGACCAACGTAAATTTTCATCAAAAAGAGGATTAAATAATTGCCATATTTGACAGTCCTGCCACTGACAGTTAAAAAGCGGAAAACAATTTAAATTTTTCTTTTTTTTTGTTTTTATAACGGTTTCGTTTATTGTAAAGGATATATTCAAAAAAATTTATCAACTTTTAATAAACTGTAGTTTGTATGGAAATGTGACGGGTTTTTATGAAAAAGGTCTCTAAAAAATAAAACCTTTAAAATAAAGTTTCTCGTTATTTGTTTAATATGTACAAGAATTACATTTCTTGTTTTGTTTTCTTAATTTGTAATTAATATTTTCCTATATATTTCAATGTTTATTCAATTAACAAAATACATTTCTAATTTGGTAATATTTTTTCACATTTGGTAACTTTTTCAAACATTTTGGTTGTAAAAATTTTATATATCGTGGCAGCACTGCTTACTAGTAACAATTGAAGCAAAGCCGCGAATAACGTTGTAAAAGCCACTTTTTGCAAAAACTGTTTTTTTGCAGATTACCGTTAACAATACTCTCTTACACTGTTTAAACATCAAATCATCCAAAATTATGCACCTTAACGCCGTCAAAATGCGATACAGAGAGTCAGCCAGTGGAAGAACGTTGTAAGTTACTAACAAAATGATACAAACGAACTGGTTTTGCAAAGTGGAATAACATTTTAAAAGCCGCTTGTGCATTGGAAAAACGTTTTAAATGACATCACGATTGTGGATATGAAACGTTTTTCCACTAAAAAAAATTATAAACTGTAAATATACGTGCAAATTTAAAATTAAAATTTCTTGATATTTTGCATAAAAGTTTTTATTATCATTATTTTTGATAATCTAAAAAAAAATTAAAAAAATAATCCTGCCTGTTAAAAACGTTTTTTTACTCTCCTGAAATAATAATATGATTGTAACTTACAACGTTATTCGCGGCTGGGCTTCAATTGTTGAAAAAAAAAAATATTTTTTTGTAAATGAACACACCTATTATTTCTTAACTTTTCTATAAATTTTGTGAAAGATATAAGTAAAATTGTCTATAATATCTGTAAAATTGAAAAAAAACCTTTTTAAAGAATTTAAACCTTCTTCTCTTCCTTTCTAAAACATCCGATTCTTATTCTTATCTGCATTTTCAAAACTCTATGATAGCTCTGAGTTACACTTTGCAAAACAGACTTTAAGGCGCCTCACAGTACAAAAGGTAGGTGGGTATAAGCGGCATCATTATTCATAAAAAAAATTATTCTTTTTGACAGTTGAAAGATATATTAATTTCTCAAAAAAATCTTAGTATACAATTATTTTTGGGCAATAAATAAATCATCTTCTTTTTCTCTACTAGTGATAATTTGATTGATTTTTGACATGTGATTTTTTTTTATACATATATATGTTTAATAAAGATCATCTTTCCTAGAGTAAACAATAGCTGTTGCAGCAGCAGCTCAGCAACATTTCTCAGACAACATCATTAGTTTTCGTATAATTTAAGGATGTTTTTTTGTGCAAAAACTTTAACTACAATCCAATCAAAATCAGTAGAAGCAAATGAAAACTACAAAACGAAATAGCAGCAAAAGCAAAAAAGATTAAAATTTAGGGGTTCTTAATATATTTTTCTTGAGCATAATAAATATAATCCTTAATCTGCTTGGAAGGAAATTTTTTTGTGAGCCAAGTGAAGGTATTATGGGGTAGTAATTTAAAATATATTCTAGCTTCAATATAAGACCTACTCTTCTCTTGTACCCTTTACTCATCTTTCTGGCAACATATGGATTTTGCGACAAAAGATCTGCTTGGTATTTGAGGTCAAGACCAAATTCAGCAACTCTTGGTTACCTTTTTCTGATGTTAAATGTATTACAGTGAGTGTTTCCCATTGCTTGAAATAAATAGTAGTCGGTTGGGGCGGACAGTTGAGAGTAAACTTCAAATCCCCTATTTTTAAAATAGTTTTTAACTTGCCATGCAACATTTAATCGAGAATATTCATATTGGAAACTACGGCTTTAGGTCCGGTCGCATATTCGGAGTGTTTTTTGGCAGAAGCTCTCTTCAAGCGAATCAGTTAAGTGCGGAATAGCTCCTCTCTTATCATAATAGTTGAGATTGTTCTGTTCAAACCCACAGTATTACTTTTGCGCCATGAGTATTCGGCTTTGCCGTAGATTGGCCAGGCTTTACATATGATATCTTGCTCTTTGGGCTGTCATTATGGATCCATTTATTCCTCCCCAGTAAAAATTCAATGGAAAATTTACAGATTCCTGTCCAGAAAAACTCCTAGATACTTAGCACTATCAGATAGCCTTAGCTCTATTTCCCCTAGAACCGTCAGCCTAACATTCTCCACCTTGTACCTGCTAGTAAAAAGAACTAACTTTGTCTTCTCCAAATTTACTCACATCATGCTGACAGTTTGCCCTTTGACTAGTCGGTTTTTACTTTCTGCGTCAAAAGCATCACTTCTTAGCACACTGAAAGCGATGGAGCAAATTTAGAATAACTTTAAGCTTTACTTTTTTTCAAATTTAAGCTTTGAAATAGAACTGAGTCTTCAACTGGCAATAATTCACAAGCCCATAATTAAACCGTCGGGCAGAAACTTCAAATTCTCTCTCATTTAATGATGAAACAGAACTGGGGCTGTCCGATGTTTTTCATACAGTTTGACATAAAATTTTGCCAGAGAATGCGGTCGTGAAATAAAATCAATTTTATTTTTAGACCGTTTTTTCTAATGCTCTCTCTTATAGACACCTATTCTCCCAACAATGCTACCATACTTTCATACATTTTTGTTAAAATAGAAAAATAAGAACAAAAGAGACAGAAAGAAATGAGAGTGAATGTGAAGTTAAAGCCGACGTTCGAATTATGGGCTTTAGGATTTTTGTGTGAAGTTAAAGACTTGCTTCTGTTTCATCATTTAATTGTTTATATTTTCATTTTCGTTTGCCTTTTATTTTCTGTTTACAAAATACATATATGAAATTAAATGAAAGTGTGGTATCAGTATTGTGAGAGCATATATGTGAGAGCATAAGAAAAAGCGTTTTCAAAATAAAATAGATTTTAGTTCACGACGGCTTTAATGATGAAACAGAATTAAGTCTTCAACTTCAGGCAGAGAAGATTTGTGGCCACAGTATTCGTAAAATTCTTCAAACGCTGAGGTTGGTCCAAGTTTGTAGATGATTTGTTATGTCACTGGTAACCTTTTAAGGTGTACACACATAAAGGAGCACTAACTTAACATTACACAGAAAAAATTAAAAAATTTTCTCTAACCACCAAATTCATACCAATTTCATAGAATCACTCAAACAATTTGTTGATTTTGCACCTATTACCAAAATGATTATATTGATTACTAAAAATTTTAAAATTTTAAAATTGTGAATAAATTTTTTTTTTTTTTCAATAAATGACATTTTTAATTTTATTTGAAAAAATTTATCGAAAAACTTTGCAGTTTCAAACAATGTGTTAATTGATTTAATTAAATATAGCTCAGGTTTTGACAATTCCCAACATTAATTCTAAAAGCTTAAATTATTTTATTTTAAACAAAAAAATCAATTAATATTTTTTGTTATTTAATTAATAGTTTCAAAAACTATTTTCGGGAATGAAATATTTATTATTAATTAATTCATTTATTAATGATGTGCTAATAATCCCAATTTTTGAATGAAAACACTGGAATTTATTGTTGTGGGAAAGCTAGTTTCTATGCGCATTTCGCTGGTTGCTTAGGCCAGCTCTAGAAACTAGCTTTCCCACAACAATAAATTTCAGTGTTTTCAATCAAAAATTGGGATTATTAGCACATCATTAATAAATGAATTAATTATTAATATTTTGATTAAAAATTTATTTAAAAACAACTAAAATGTTAGTTTAATCAAAATTAAAAAAAATAATTGATTCAATTATCACATTAATTAAATCGAAATAATAATAAAACAAAAATAACATGACAGCATGACACGACTCACACGTGATCTGTCAAAAAAAGGCTATTAAAAAAAAGTATCTCTACTTGAATCACCCATTTTTAAACAAATTTTTTTTACTCGATAAAAAACTAATGATAATTTTTTCTGTGTAGCCTAGAAAATTCTGAGCTTGGTGGCTTCACGGATTTTATTGCTTTGCCAAATGGGAGCTAGTATGCCAAAAGATGGCCTGTAGCTCGTTTCTGTATTTCTCGCATTGCAAAATTTCTCACATTAAGTGTGAAACAAAAAATTCCATCGTTTCTCGATTTGTGAGAAAAGTGTTTCAGATTCTCTTTTAACTGGAATACTTCCACTAATTAACTGCCAATTTCACGATGTCGAAAGAACGCTTTCCTTCGCACAAATACATATGAAACAAAAACAAATTTTTGAGAATTTGTTTTTGTTTTACATGTATTTGTGCGAAAGAAAGCGTTCGTTCGCATTTAGTGAAATAGGCAGTAAGTGTCAAATGCAAGCGAAACGTCAACGAAAGATATAGATATAATCAAAAAAGGGCTGCCAGATTTGACGATTTATCGTCATTTTGACGATTTTTTGTTCCAAAACTGGCAAAGTGCCGATTTGCTGATTTTAATTAGTTTAATATGTTTATATATTCGGCACCACAGAAAAACGATATATTTAAAAACAAGACAGCTTAAAAAATGTATGGGCAAAATCAAAATTTCGAAGGAAAACTGTTTAATTTTTATTTCCTTAGATTATTTAATACATTTGTTTATGTGATCAACACATTAAACTATTACGCCATTATTCAATCAATGCACTATAAGAAATTTTTGCCTTTTTTTGGCAAGTTCAATAAGATATTTTGTCACGCCTTTAAGTGATCTTTTCAGGAAAAAAAAAATCTGATATTTAAAATTGTTATCGGATTAAAGAGAAAAATAAAATAAATAATTTTATTTATATAGACCTCAAGTTTAAGTATGTATGTATATATGTATAAAATATGTATTTTACCCATGAACTTTATCAATTTTTTTTTTTTTTGATTGTTTTAATAAAAATTTTTTTTTTTTTTTTTTTTTTTTTTTTTTTATTATTCCTACACTAAATCCTGCTTGTCTCCTGCTTGTCTGCAGGAGACCAGAGTCTCTGGCGGGAATCGAACCCGCAACCCCGGTACTGATAGACTAGCTCACTACCAGCTAGCCTACCGGGGCATATCGAATAAAATTTGTCAAAATTAATTTTAAATTTTCCGATTTTTTAAAACAAATTTGCCAATTTTATTTAAATTTTTTTCTTAAGCCTAAAGTACACGGCATGTAAAAAGACACATGCGCATGTGGTTCTGACGTAATTTTGACGTCAATGCAAAGCCACAATAAACATTGCGGGTTGTGTGATGACGTCAAAGTTACGTCAGAACCACATGAGCATGTGTCTTTTTACATGCCGTGTACTATATATAGGCTTTATGAAATTAACGATTGTTTCACAAATTTATCTGGCAGCCCTGCATAAAACCAAAACAATAAAGGGCTTAAAAAATTAAAATAACAAAATATAACAATTGTGTTTTATTTATTTTCATCATTTAAATTCTTTCTCTTCAAATAAAATAATAAAAAAATAATACACATTCTTGCGTACATACATACATAATTTGTGCTCCATTTTTTGAAATTTTATTTTTCTCCCATCAATTTTAAATGTAACTTATTTTGACAGTTCTTGCGAGAAGCTTTTAGCAAAATATTGATACAGAAATACTTTTTCTCATATCCTTCCAATAAATGCTGGAAAATTATTTAAATGAAAGATAATTCTCCCAAAGTAATAATACAGAAACACTTATGTGAGAAAAACCATTTTTTGTTTCATACTGCACTGTTTTTGTTATAATTCACTTGTTTCATGCGGAAAATTTTACCATGCGAGAAATACAGAAACGGGCTACTGGCCTTATTTATTTGGGCGTTAACGTCAATAGCAGTACCACCAGCAGCAGCATCCAAGATAGCAGAATTGATCAGTCGCGTCAAAAGTACTGTCCTTAATGAGTACAGGCTATTTTTACTACTCCAACACTTACTGCCGTATTCACAAAAAACTAAAATGGATATGAAATCTGTTTTAAGAAAAATTTGTATGGAAATTTTGTTTTAAAATACGTTTGAAATCTATTTTATTTTTTATGAATATGGCAGTTAGTGTTTTAGTTTTTCCAGTATTTATTTTTAGCCCTATATATTGTAGCCTATCTTGGAGCTTCAAGGTTGTTTGCTTTAGATCACTTAGTTTGTGGGAAAGCAAACATATATCGTCTGCATATGGCAGATAATTTAGGAATGTGTTGTTGATTTTCCAATGTATTCCTTGACTTTTATTTTCGATTTTCCTGATAACATCTTCCATGACAACAAGGAGTAGGAGAGGCGACAATATGCATTCCTGGCGCACTCCACTCTCATCCTGAAATGGGTCTGACAGATTTTCCTTGTGCAGAACAAAGCACCTTAATTCTTGTATATCCCATTAATAAATTAAATAAATACTTCTTAAATAAGTAATTTGGCGATTTCGCCTCTAGTTCGATTTGAAGCCCAATAGGGTTCGAGAAAAGCTTTCTGAGGAAATAAAGATTCATTGGTAAAAATCGGCCTATTTTTTTTACCCGCCCTGATACAAATGTTTCCTAAATATAGAAATTTTACTACAACTAAATCCACAACGAAAAGTCGATGGATTCTTGCGAATTGTTTTTGCAATAAAGACTAGTCAAATCGTTTCATTATTTCACATATTTAAAATTTATTTCTCGTTATCATTTTGGATAAGCCTGAAGTCTTAGTTTTATACCTACCAGAGGATTTTCAAATTAAAAATTTGACAAGCAAATACGGCGCATTCTCATAAATGCTGTTACAGAGCTCAAGAGTTTTACAGATGCCCGTTTGGGAACTGTTGCTTCAAGCTAAAGAGCTAGTTTTCAATATAAAAGTCTCTATAAACTATTTAACAGGGCAGACTTTAAAGTTATTTAAAATAAGAACCTTATAATTTTAATAACTGGGATGAAAAGTTTACATTTTATTAAAATTTCTGCACCTCCCTCATATAAATGTGTGTGTGTGTGTGTGTGTATGTTTCCATGTATGTGTATGTTAGCCAACATTTCAACGTTCATTAATCAAGCGGAAATTATGGTATAGAGGGTGTCAGCTTGAAAATCCTGATTAGTTTTCTTTACTTCTATACAACACTGCCTGATGTCTTTTACTACTTGCAATTTTTTCATTTATAGTTTTTGTCTGTTTATGTTTGTTGTGAGATTTAGTGGAAATAGCAAAAATATATACATGATTATCCACTCACTTTTTTCACTTACACATGAACATGGTTGATTTATGTGTATTAGGGGAGCTACCAAAAAGCGAATTATGGCGGACATAATAATTTAAGAATTTGACTCATTTTGAATACCAAGCAAACCATATACAGTGTAATTTCCCTTAAGGGATACCTTCTTTATGCGAACACTCCTTTCGGCGACCACTGTTGCCTAGTCCGGTGACATGTCATAGTGCCAGTGGCATAATGTCCATGGGCATTACGACATACTTTAGAGTTTCGTAAGGTCCATGCACATTGTGACACTTTGAACATTATGATACTTTTTAGAAAGACAATCAACTACTTGGTGATTCCATTATTGTCAAGCTCTGGAACGCAGGATTTAACAAAATTCCGTATTTTTAAAATCTCGAATTTTAAAATTCTGAATTTATAATCCGGGAGTAGGGATTTTCTATTCTATGGTATAATAAATACCGACTTCGCTAACTAACGCGTTCTTGGTATAACAAGCAATGGCTTCGCTAACTTAAGTGGACATTGCGACATATTGGAAAGTGAAGAAACACATTATCACAACATCCATGGACATTATGTTGCTGGTATGCCACTGCCTGGTCCAGTCTGCTATCCAAAGGGAGAGTACTAAGTTCTTTTGAAAGGAACAAATTGGTCTGTTCGGTGTCCCCAACGGGGTTGTAGGGGTCATCTTAAGGGTAATATTTCACCTTTTGCAAAGATCCAAAACGACTGGGCTCTTGAAGTCTTCTTGATTTCTTTAGACCGAAGGCTCAGCAGAGATCGTATTGATCTGGTACCATGGGAGTCGGTAGCCAGCGGTGAGTACCAGGCACCGGCCTGACTCGATTAACCCTAGGATTATCGGTAACTCTTTACCACTAAGTTCTCCTCTTGGTCTGGCCAGATCACAATTAGAATAGCTAAAAACCCCCAATTAAATAAAAACTAAATAAATATATTTTTTATTGAACGTTTGCTTATTATATTAGATTATATGAATTTATTATATAATATTAATTTTTCATTATTTTATTCCACATGCAAGTCATCGAAAATTTAGTCTCTAATTTCTCATGTTGCTTATTCGCATCTACCACTGCTGAAACGAGTTTTGCGTTTGGTTCTTGTAGTTAAATTAAACTAAGCGCATAGTGGGCCGTAGTTTTCTGATTTGATTCAAACTTGATTCATTCGATTCAGTACAAATCATTTATAGAATTCACGTTTTTATTTCTTTTTATATGTTGTCCTATTTGAAAGATATTGCAAGCAAAAAAAATTTTGGTCTAGAAAGACCAAGAAGGTAATTTTAAGGACTTTTACATTAAAATCGAATTTCACCCTGCTAATTTGCTCCAATTGAATCCAAATTAGTTTCTTTCGATTCGGCACATATCAGTTATATAATTCACGTCCCTGTTTTTCCAATTTTTTGTTATATTCGAAAAATATTGCAAGCAAAACACAAATTTGGTCTGGCCAGACCAAGACGGTAATCCTAGGGTTAAGTCCTTCGTTATTATGCCTCTTGAGAGAAATACTTCCTGTCTTTCAGGATGATTGGCTTTACGTTAGCTTTACCTTTCTGGCAATTAGTGCTTCGAGTAGATGGCACTTACGTTTCTTAAGGTTAGGGATTTAACGGAAGTGCTGTTTTGACAAAGGTATACTTTCGGGGAACACGTGGTGGCTGTAGTTTATACCCAAAATAGTGGGAATAGAGACTTTAAAATGGAAGGTTTTTCGCTCTTATGGGATATTTTGTGAGATAGTCAAATTGGGTATTTGCCTTGGTATTGATTGTAAGATGAAGATTAGGTACTCTACTAGTAGAGGTTGAGGTCGAGGGACTGCTTTCAGCCCATTGAAGACTCTTAAATAGAAAGCAGCTGACAGGTTGAGGTATTTGAGTGCGTTTGGGCTGTTCCGATGCCTTGGTTTTTGACTTTTATCATGAGATGTGTTTTCGTGTGCTATTGCTATTTAACATGCTGACGGCTATTCAAAAAGTAGCGAAGGATCGATAGCCCCAGCTCCTAAACAAGGGGTGGTTGTATAACTTTTGTTGGATTTAATACTTAAATTGCTACCTGTGTGTATGTTGACCCAGCGCATACGGGGGCGGTAAATGCTTTGTTTCTCACCTAATGGTTAAGATCTACCATGATATTAGGGCATAAAGCAGGTGCTCAAATACATCACTTTTACATTTATTCCTCCGTTGTCGGGTCATAAGCGACTCCACAGCATAAAAAATTATTTTGTATAAATTTTGTTCCCCTGGCTAATTTCGAGAGACTTAAAATACATTAACCCCCATATTCATAAAAAGTATTTTTTATTAATTAAAGGTTTATTAAAGGAATTTTCATAGAAAATTCGTTTCATAAACCTGCCATAAACCTAAAATATTCTTTATGAATATGGGGGTTATTATATTCGGGTTCATGTTGCAGATATAGCTGTTCCGCTGTTGCTTTCGGTGGAAAACATATTAATACGTGTTTAACACTTTGTTGGCATTTAATTTAAATTTTGTTGTCATGTATCGTGTCAAAACTTCTATTTTAAGGGGACATTTAAGTATAATAATTGAGAGGATTTGGACTAGTTTTATCTAAAAGCTAACTCAATATTTTATACAAAATATGTCGACTTAGCTTTCCAATGTGGTTTTTAGTTCCAAAACCTCTAATTCAAGGGAAAAATTTGAATGGGCGCAAAGTAAAAAATTGAGCCGATTTGACCCATCTTTCAAAGCCAAACCAATCAAACACAAACTTAACAGAATTTTCAATAATCGTAGAAGGAAACCAGGGAAAACAGGTCCCTTAAACGAAATTGTTAAACTCGTATAAAAACTTTGAACATGTTTTGGGCTAGTCTAATATGCATCTGCGTTTTCAACTTAGCGTATTTGTGTTAGTAGCCGAATTTTGCTGTACTCTTTCTTTCTGGTTGACATTTTTTTTCCTTTTTTTGACAAGCATTAAAATTGATTATTATTATCCAAAATTTTGTATTTCGAATCCTAAAAAATCACGACCTTTTAACAAAATATGTAACGCCTAAAAGCGTGCTTTAATTTTATTACTAAGAAAAGACTACAGGATTAGACTTTAATAAATTACCATGTAAGGTTTACAAAAAAGTAAGACAAAGCTTTAAAAGTTTTCATTAATTATGTACAATTTACATTGTACACACTTATATTGTTCCTTAAAATTGTATTGAACTTTTAAGTATTTATTTATTCTATTAAAACATTGAATAAGTTGATTGGCTTCGAATCGTCGAGTATTGATGCCTAATTGAAGTAGTAAATATTCATTTGAATTTCTTTAAGTGTACTATTTAGTTCACGCAAAATTAAGTTGTCAAAATTATCCAACATTCGGTTTGGACAAAAGAACGAGGTTGCAGAAGGTTGAAAACTAATTTTACTTTTTATTTGGCACTTTAATTTGGCAGTCGACTGCAAATTTTAATTGTTATAAAATTTTGTGATCTACCAACAATTGTAATAAACCTCACATTACAATTGAATCCCAAACATCTTCTCATTTCTTTGTGAGCCAATACCCAAAAGGTAAGAGTTAACAGTTCAATCCCCTGCACATGAAAGAAATATTAACCTTTTTTTTCTTTCTTTTGCTTCAACGGCCCCATAATTATAATTACTGCTGAGTGATTATAATTATATTTTTTCAAAGACTTATCACGTTCTTCTCCCCATAAGGAAGAGAACTCTTTAAGCAAATTTTAATATTTAGGCCATAGCCAAAATTATTCAAATTAAAAAAAAAGAATCGAAATAATAAACCGAACTATGAAGGTCTATACAAAAATGAATTTTAACATACATAATAATTAAGAATTTCCGAAGCATTTATTTATATTGAATAAACATTTTTTTTTAGCTTTGTATTTATTAAAAAACAAACTTCCAGCAAATAAACAAAAACCAATAAAAGAGAAAAACATTTCTCACAAACTACTTCCTGATAAACAACAAAACATATTCAAAACTAAATTTGTTGAGTATTTTTACTTAATTTTATTTAAATCTCTTGTTTAATAATCCTCCTTTTAAGAATTAATAATACTTTTTTAAGAATTTCCAGAATTATAACATATTTTAAAGTTATATGAGGTTTTCAATATTTGTTGCATAGTTTAGGGATTTAAGAGAAAATCAATATCAATGTACTTTACTTTAAGGACAATAAATATGATATAATTTAAGTATATATATATTTATTTAAAAAACATAACGTTGCATACGTTAAACATTTTTTAAAATGTTTTTATACATGCCTTTTAAATTCTTTTAAAGAAAACATTTTCAAATGGAAAGAGAAATGAGCAAAAGTTCCAGAGTATAAAAAGGACAATTGTCATATATGAAATTTAAATGAAGAAATATTTTAAAATAAAAAGTTAAAAACCCCTTTTTGAATTGCGTAGCATAGAAAACAAAAAACAGAAACACAAAAACCTCAATACTTGAAGCATATTTATAGGCTGGTAAAAACTCAATATTTATAGCACATTTATGGGGGCAATGTACCAGTACTTTATTTGAAATAAAATCTTTAGAACAAATTAATATTATTGCAAATTATTAAATATTAATTTTAAATAATTTAAAAGATTATTTAATAATAATCTGCAACATAATAATAATTTTGCAAGTGCACGTGCATAAAAAACTGGGCTGTGGGAAAAATCGCCCAAAGAAAAATGGCCCAAAAAAAGAAATGAAAAATCGCCCAAATGAAGAATCGCCCAACAGAACATGAAAAATTACCCAAAAAGCAAAAACGAATTTTTTCCCGGTGGCATGTTATAACGTCCAGTGTCATAGTGTCCATGGACGTTATGACACTCCAAAAAGTGTCATAGTGTCCATGGACACTGCGCTAACTAAAGCTTCTCTGCACAGACGGCCTTCGGCCGGGCGCAAGGATTTTCTCCTCTATGGTATAACAAACACCGGCTTCGCTAACTAAAGCTTCTCTGCATAGTCGGCTTTCATTTGTAAACAAGGCAGATTTTAGAAGCTTTACTTAGCGAAGCCGGTGTTTGTTATACCATAGAGGAGAAAATCCTTGCGCCCGGCCAAAGGCCGGCTGTGCAGAGAAGCTTTAGTTAGCGAAGCCGGTATTTGTTATACCATAGAGGAGAAAATCCTTGCGCCCGGCCGAAGGCCGGCTGTGCAGAGAAGCTTTAGTAAGCGAAGCCGGTGTTTGTTATACCATAGAGGAGAAAATCAAAAAAATGGGCCATTTTTCATACAACAATAACGAAAAATAGCCCAAAAATTTTAGGTCACTTTTCATATGAATTTAGGCCCAATTTTACATGGAATTTTTTTGGGCGATTTTTCATTTCTTTTTTTGGGCCATTTTTCTTTGGGCGATTTTTCCCACAGCCAAAAAACTGAACTGGCAAATTGTTTTTATTTTGATTTCTTGAGAAAACAATGAAAGAACTTTGTTTTTAATATGTTTTTTATTTACCCACTTACAGCTACAATTAATGTTGGGAGAATTCCAAATAATTGTAGTAGGGAATGTAAGAAAAGATGAACCCATCACTGATTTATTGTTTGATATTTTGTTTAAGCTTTGATATCATTGCAAAAAAGACTTTTTGAGTGTTTGTAGGTAATTCTCATTCCCTCTGTAGTCTTGTTTGCTGATAGCTTTGGCTTTTCTAAAATTATTTAGGAGAACGTTTCCTGATAATCTGGCCTAAGCAACCAGTGAAATGCGCATAGGAACAGCTTATCCTCCAACAGTAAATTTCAGTATTTTTTTTATCAATTATTAAAAAAAGTGAATTAAGCACAACAAATAAAATCTTTTAATAAATAATAGTATTCCCAAAAACAACTTTGATAATAAATCTGCAAAAACATTATTCTTTCGGATAATACTTAGGCCCTAATTATGTAAAACGTAACGCAACGCCATAGAATACCATTGAAAGCACAAACAATGTTATAAATGTTTTGTAATTTTGTTGCTGCTTCCTACAGAAATTCACGTTACGTTTTAAAATTTTAAACGCTGCATTGCTTGCGGCGTTAAATATTTTAAAACGGTTCATGAATCTATGTAAAAAGCAACAACAAAATTACAAAATATTTATGACATTGTTCACGCTTTCAATGTTATTCTTTGGCGTTGCGTTACGTTTTACATAATTAGGGCCTAAGTATTATCCGAAAGAATAATGTTTTTGCAGATTTATTATCAAAGTTGTTTTTGGGAACACTATTATTTATTAAAAGATTTTGTTTATTGTTGTTGCGTTTTACATGATAGACTTACGAAAAAAAATTAAATCTGCAGCATATTTTTAGGATAACATTTATTTCAGAATTTATTGCACATTCTTAAGGTTTTAAATGAATTCAAACAATGTTTTAAATACTTTAGGAATATATTTAAATAAAACTCAGATCACAATTGGATTTAATTGTTCCACACAAAACTAAGGTAAATAAAATCCAGACTTTTCAAACAACCCCCGTCTAGTTTCTTCTAAATAAATATTGTATTTATTCTTTAAAGGAACTGTTTTTTTTTTCAAATGGAAATTTCTTGAATGTATCTTGAGTATATAAAAGAAAAAAAAGTGAAATAAATACAATTCAAGTACAAACTGTGAAGAGAATATAAAAATTTATATGCTGAATACGAAATCAAATCATTGAATATTAAATCATTGAACAACAAATCAATGAACTTGAAAAAATACAGCATCTTTAAGAATTTAAATTTCAAAGCAGGAAATATTAAAGCGTTGGTTCATAAATTTTTGTCTACTAGAGCGAATTAGGGGATTTTTAACTTTAAACTGCCAAGAAAAACTCTAAGTAATTTTATGTCACATTTAAGTCTGTTTTCAAAAGACGGATCTAATCGTGGAAGGTTATATTGAGAACATTTATTGGGTCTTAGAAAATTATTTCTTGGAACGACTACTAGCTACTCCCCTTTTAACAATTGTTATGGTGTAGAGTGCACAAAATTGGAAATATTTTAGCAAACTACTGCTTACTTTATTAAAACCGGTTAAGTAGCTAAGTAATTCGAATTATAACAAAAATGTCTAGATATATTAAAATTATAAAAAAAAATCCACATCGCTGTTGTCATAAAACTTTCGCTTTAAAAGCATTTTTAATCCTCTGACTAGTAACACCTTTGCAATAAACAAATATTATTTTTTTCCACTTCAAACAATTGAAGCCACACCCGCCCTCAAAATTTCATCCGTTTTTCTCTAGCATTTTATGAGTGCCACTTTAGTTTGGTATTCAAGTGTAAATTGAAACGTTTTACCCTCTACAAAAGGCCACCAACAAAACAAACAATATTCTACTCGATTGCTTGGAAGGAAGAACTGAGTGGCTGGCTAGCAGCTGTTCTTATTGGTAGCTTAGGCAAAAAAAAAAAAAATGTCACACTACACATAATATTAGCCAAGACATTGAATAGCTAAACCAAAGCTATTGTATAAAGGTGTTTTCTTGAATGGTTTTTATAGCTACCTAAAAGTATGCTTCTATCTGCTTTCTATCTATATTTTAAGTTTTAGGCGAAACTAGAAAAAAGAATAAAAACGAAAAAATAAATATTGTCTCAAGTTTTCTTTTCTTAATTTTTATTTCTTCTTTTTCCTTCTGCTTTGATCACTTTGATGGCTTGCCAGGTAAAATGTTAACGACAAAATTGTTGGTTGGAGTAAAACTGTCAGGTGCTTGGTTGGTTGGTCAGACAGTTAAAATTTTTCCCAAGAAAAATTAAAACTAAACAATAATATTTGTTTTGTAAGTAACACAACCAAAAGACACTAAAAAATATTAAAGTAAAAGTAGAAAGAAACGTTAATGCCATGATTTGATGTGTAATCGAGACACGTACAAGGATTTAGCATGGAATTGTTCTTTAATAGTTGAATTCGGTAGTGGGAAACAGAACGAAGTTATGTCTTAAGAAAAAAAAGGATCATTTTTTAAAAAGGATTAGGAGTTTTAAATAGAGGTATTAAAAGTTTGCTTAAACATTGTAATAAAACGAAATGGAAAAAGAGAAGTTAAAGTTACATGTATGCAAGGAAAGAAAATATAAGGCATAATTTAAGGGAGCAAAGGGAAAAAGCGACTAGACAAAAAATATGATGAAGTAGAAACACATGAAATTGCTTTATGATTAACAAAATACATGTTTAAGCTTCCGATTTCGGGAGCCCACGATGTCTAAGATGTCAAATTCCCGAAAAATATAGTTTTAATTAAATTAATTCTACAAGCATTTTGTTATGCATAAATTGTAGTGTTCAACACCAGTCTACAAATTGTTTCAATAAGAATGTTATGAGTCATAACTTCTCTGCGCAAAATTTGTGTCAATTTTTCCAATTGTTTTAACAGAATAACAACAAAAATAAATTACTACAGAGAAAAAATTAACAATTTTTTCTAATCACCAAATTCATAGAATCAAGCAAACAATTTGTTTGTTGATTTTGCACCAGTTGCCGAAATGATTATATTAATTTCTAAAAATTTGAAAATCACAGAAAAAAGTGTTTTATCAATAAAAAAAAATGGTTTAAAATGTATTTAAATTTAATAAATGTGATAATTGAATCAATTATTTTTTTAGTTGAAAGAAAATTAAAAATTTAATATTGATTTAATTAACATTTTAGTTGTTTAGAATTAAATTTTCAATTAAAGTTTTAATTAAATCACAAAAAATCTTAATTGAATTTTTTCGTTTAAAATAAATTAATTTAAACATTTAGAATTGTTGTTGGGAATTGTCAATATTTATTTAAATAAATTAACAAATTGTTTAAAATGACAAAGTTTTTTGATCACTTTTTTAATTAAAATTAAAAATATCATTTATTGAAAATATTTTTTAAAAATTTTTAGTAATCAATGTAATCATTTTGGTAATAGGTGCAAAATCAATAACTTGTTTGCTTGATATTACGAATTTGGAATAAATTTGGTGATTGGAGAAATTAAATAATTTTTTCTGTGTAGTAGCTGTTGTCCAAGTTCGAGTTGGAGTCGGGGTTGGAGTCGGAGCTGGAGTCGGAGTTGAAATCGGGGTTGGAGTCGTAGTCGGAATCAGAGTTGGAGTTGAAGTCGGAGTTGCACTTAAAACATTTTAGCGGTTAGAGTCGGAGTTAGAACTAATTTTTGATGACTCCACAGCCTTTAATTCCACTATAACAATTTTTTGGATCAACGAAAAAAATTAATTATAGCCAGATAGATTACCATTTTTAAGACTTGTTGTGGAGACTATTAACACTAAAAGAATTCATACATAAATAAGTTTGTCTTGCAGTTAGATATTAAGTTATTTAGAAAACAAATTTAGAATTGTGGCGTTTTAAAAAGTGGAATTATTGCATTTTGTTGTGGAACTCCTCATATAAAAAAATTAAAATTAAAAATCTACTAGTAATGTTATGCTTTAATTTCGTTAAACGATTTTATTGTTGTGTTTATTTTACCTTCAAAATGTTAAGAATGAAAACTTCGATAAAAGAATAGAAACCAAATCATCAATAAAGCCTTAGGGTATGCAGTGGAAATTATGGTCAAGCTTTTATGGCTATTATAAATAAGAAATTAAAAAGCCTTGTTTAAGGAAAATAATATATTTATAACATTTTCAGCCCAATTATGAATAACAATTACCCAGGAGTTTTTCCCTTTTCCCAATAGAATTAAAATAGGAAAAATGGGAGAAGGGAAAAACTCCCGGGAAATTTTTATTTATATGTGTGCTATATATTATTTAAAAACTATTGTGTTACATAAAGCATCTATGCAAGTGAATGTTACACCCTTAAAAAATATTACACACTTTAAACATAAACAAATTTTACATACAAAAAAAAATACTTCATTACCTTCAAAAGTATGCTTGCTATATTTTTATAAGAAAAAAGTGTAGTATTTCAAAGACAAGCCTCCTTTAAAAAAATTCTTTGCGATGTTTAGTATTACTTTAAACGCTAAACAACTTAATGGAAGCAACACATTCTTTGATGTTTTTCATAAATTCTTTTAAGGCGCTTGTTTTTTTAAATTGTTTTTATTTAATTTTTTTTTAACCCAAAAGAACTTTGCATATTTGACCACATTTAGTTCAAAAAATATATTATAATATAATTGAAATTTATTCGTTAAAGTCAATATATAGTCTTTTAATACTAAGATTGGCTGGAAATGTCTGAATTGTTTGTTTAACTTGTTCATGCTTAAAATATGCTACAAATTATGTCTGCTTGAATGTATTAAGTGAATATCAAACATTATATTAGCACACTTTTAGGAATATTACATGTGTTTATTAATGTCAAAATGTATGAATAAACTTGAAGCAATTATGTTTATAAAACATATTTTTTTTTTAGGATTTAGAAAATAATTGAAATAGTCGAATAAAGCCTTTTGGCTTTTAAATAGATCAATAAAAAAAATTGTTATAATAAACAGGAAAATATTAAAAAAAATATTTAAAAGGAATGAGAAGAACATAAACTACAATTTATTATTTAATAATAAAATTTTCCATACTTTAATTTTATCTAACCAGCAGATTTTTTGAACTCAAAAGTCAGATATGTATAATAATTTCCCTTTGTTAAAATTGTATTTTACTATACTCTTAAAATCAATAACTTCTTTAACGCCTATATATATACTCAAGTGTTTACATAATAGTATCTGAATTCCTTTTTGGAATTTTCCAGTTCAAAAAAACTGGAATTTTCTTTCAACAGCCTAAGCCATTCACTTGTTCATGATTTTGTTATACAATAAAAATATTTTTAGTATTTTACTTTCAAGCATATTCAAGAAAATGAAAATTGTTTTGTAAAATATTCCAAAAATTTTTGATATACTGGGTGTTAAAATAAAAATGTATTTATAGATATGTTTTATTAATAAACCAAAGTACAAGTATAACAATAATAGAAGAAAACACTTTTGCTTTTAAAGCCTACTTTTGGGCCAATTCAAAAATATATTTTTTTTAAACAAAGTTAAAGTAATAACTGATAAAAAAAAATAACAACAAAGAAAAATTAACTGCTTTTAAGTTTGAAAAGTCTAACTACAAAATTAAAAAATTTCAAAGGCCATAAGAAATTCATTGCCTAGTTTTGGAGGTTAACATTTTTCCCTAAATTGTTACAACAGATTTATAGAGATTTTTTAGCATTAAGAAGATTATAATTATTACATATTTTTTTTTTAGATAAAACACATACATATTTTTCCTACTTACATATCAAACCATTACAAAATTTTATTAAAAAATCACAGCATACTTTTGAGAGAAATTGTGGTAAATAAAAAAACCAAACGTTAATTTTAAATTTAATTTCATGACAATGTGTTGAAAACATTTAAAATTTACCAGACGATGAAAAAATCATCATAATGTGAACGTATATTTTAAAATATGTATGTATGTTCAATATATTTTGTGGCATTCAACACAATATTAATTAAAAATAACAGCATATTTTTTGTAGTTTTACATTGGTTTGTATATTTTTATTATATTAAAAACAAAAAGTCACTTTATATATTCAACATTAAGAGTTATAAATGAAAAGTGCTGCAAAAATAAACATATATTAAAGGCTTTAAATTAATGGCAAATATGTTGCCTACTTTTAGGGTTCATTTTTAAGTTGTTGTTTTTAACTGACTTAAAATCACTTAATTTTTTTATTTTTGTGTTTGTATAGCATAAAGAATAAAGGTCGTTAAATGTATTTTGGGGTGTGCTAGAAATCGAAAACGTAAAACGCAAGAATTTTAAAAGTAACTTTTTAATAAGATTTCGGTAATAAAAGAATTTTATGCTAAATATTATACAAATATATCAATATGAAACAGAATTTTATAACAAAAATTATAAAAAATAGATCAAAAGTGTATTCAAAACAACTTCTGAATTCTTGCGTCTTACGTTTTCGATTTCCAGCACACCCCTGATTGGTCTAACTTAAGGTGTTCGTAGATATTCCTAAATCTTTAAAGGCTGACTTATGTTTCCACTTATGTGCTGTTTTCACAACACAAGTGATTGAACGTGTTGAAAAATTTATAGCACTCAGTTTTTTGAGTGTTTTTCATATAAATTTTACTACACGTTCAGTCACTTGTGTTGTGAAAACAGCACATTAATACCTTTAACAAATCTTTTAAATTTCATGAACTATTATTCTTATAAAATGATTTAATCTTTTTGCTTCTTATCTTTTATATAAGCCTTAGAATATGCCCAATTAATGTAGCCTTCTTTTAGTAAAATAGTTTTGTAATATCTAAAGTTCAAAGTTCATTTTCGCAAGCTTTTTCTTAATAAACGATTATTTTAAACGTTTTGTTGTGCGCACATGAAATTACCTAGAATTTGATAAATTATTGCCTACCTATGGGCGCTACTATTAATTACACGATAAAATCCAAACTACAATATCTTGACCTTTTAAGGCATTCAAGTTAAAAATGGTAGCTAAAATGCATTACTTGTTTTTTTACTAAGCGAAGGAGTTAACCAAAACTAAAAGTAATTTATATTGCTGAGCCAATTTAAGGCATATGCAAATGGCTTACAAAAATTTGTGAAAAACAAATTGTAAATTTTTGTTTAAAGAAATGTTAAATGTTAAAACATTTGCTTTAGTAAAAGGAAAATAATAGAAATATCTAAACTTTAAGGTATTATAATAAAAAATTAGACTAGGGTAATAAAAAACACGAAATATTTTATCCCTAAGCTTTTCATAAAAATTTTAACAACTTCTAAGATATTTTTTCTTACCTTTATTCAACAACAATTAAACACACTTTTGCTCAGAATTAAGTAATTTCTTTTAAAATATTAAAAAAAAACAGATAATAAGCATTTATATTTTATTTCAACCATTTTAAATTACTAAGCAACACCTCAAACAAAGTACTGCATACTGAAAGGCTGACCAAAAAGTTTTTCCAACACTTTAAGCATTTTGTCAATTTGTAACAACAATTTAGTTAAGTATTCGAAACCTTTACTAAAAATATCAAGAACAACAAATTTCTATTTATTACATTTTTTTTATTTATATAAAACAAAATAAAAGTTGGTACTTGGCTTTAAAGTTAAATTTATCACAAACTCTGTTTAGCCACAAATGTAATTATTTTTAGGGAAGTTTCTTTAACTTTTAAGCAGCTGTTGCAAATTGTAATAAATATAAAAAACAAAACTACTAAAATTAAACACTTTCTTTAAAAAAACAAAACTGAAGCATACATTTAAGAGTAATTTTAGCAAACTTTAAAAGTTTAAATATATTTATAAATTGCTTCCTAAAAACATGCTTTAGTAATACATACCTAATTTAAGTTTGTAAAACAAAAATTTAAAGCCGTTTTAGTTATTAAAAATATTGTACAATTTTATTTACATATCGCACTTGTTCCTCGAAACAGAGTCAACTCAAAATTTATAAATTTTCATTAGAGACAAAAAACATTTTTTAATATGTAGTTTTATATTACAAATGGGGATAAAACTGCATTTTTTAGGCAAAATGCTAGAGAAATAGATCTAAGATTTTTACAGTGGGTAGATATGGCCACTGTTTATCGTTTTCTTGCAAAAAGTGAAAATTTAAAATTTTTGAGTTGACTCTGATTCGAGGAAAAAGTGCGATATGTAGAAAACAAATACAGTCATAATATTATTACAGTAACTGATTGTAGGTTATTGAATTCGTTTTCCGTACTGTTAAAATTTAATGAAAATTTAGTTATTTCGTAAAAATCAGTTTATTTTTTTAAAACTTTTATGTTTGTTATTCAAAAAACAAACTACCAAAAATTACTGTTTTCCCGTACTAATATTGTTATGTTTTTTAAAGCAATAACTGTTAAATTTTAGGGAATATACTGTTAAATAACAAAAAAATTAAAAATGTATGTCAAATTCATTTATTTTAAATGAAATGTAAATGATCCGTTTTTCAAATAAATTTGTAGTTGTTTTAAATGAATTTTCTGTGGGAGTTACCTGCATAATATTTTAAGTGTATCAATAAATCCATATATATATATATATAAAATACAAAAAAAGTTTCTACCTATCTCCGCAATAGACTCTGAAACCATCGCACCGATGTGCTTCAAACCGGTTTCATTAGAAATTAAATTTTGTAAAGATGATCTTAGGCAAAAAAAAATTTTAAAAATAGCATCAGGCCTCTCTGCCTCTTCGAAACTCTCTTACCGATTTTAATGAAATTTTAAAATCAATTTTTTTCAAAAATGGGAATACTAGAAGGGCGAGCGTAGAGACATACGTCAGGTCTCTGCTAGTTTTTTTTATAAAAAATAATATTAAGTGTTTTTTAAGCCCAAATAAACTTACGAATGGGTTAGATAGCCAGCAAACTGTCATACTGCGTTCTCCTTTTGACATTTATGATCCGTGAAGTCTGGCAAATCATAATGATTTACTGTTCCCTAAAACAACGCTATCAAATTATTCAAATTTACTTTGAAAATAAGTGGCCGTTGTTTTATCGCAGAATTTTGGTCATTGATAGGGCTAATTTTGGTTAAGAGCGGTTGTTAAACAAAACTACCGCATATGAAGTAAGACGGAATCACAATGGACCCAGCAGACTGCATTACATCTTAAAAAAACGCACCTTTTAGTGCTGTTTTTTTCGCTCATGACATTATCTGATTTTTTATAATTCTTCAAAAATTATGTCAGAGTCTGCAATTCGATCAATGGAGATGTTTACCGCACCATTATCAATAATCTTTGTTTAAAAATATGGTTGAAATTGATCTATGTGTGATGTTCGACCATTTTCTGACAATCGCACGATTTGAAATCGCAAAACGTCTGATTAATTTTATAGTGTTCTGAAACGCGTGCGTTTTGCTTGCGATCTGCAATATTTTCTCAAAAATATTCTAGTCCTCTTAAGCAAACGATTAACAGAATATCTACTATGCAATTTCAAGTCAGAAACGCAAATGTTAAGCGTTTAGCGATTGTCCGAACATGCCCGGTTGTTTAAACCAGGACGAAGCACAAAATTTCCAAAATTTCGCTATAAATTGATTTCTAGAAATGGACCTGTAATTTGGCTTCCGAGGTCATGCAACTGGACACCTCTTGATTATTTACTGCAGGAGCTACATGGAGTACCGGGCTTATGCTGATAAACCAGCAGCAATTGAGGCCTTGGATGACAACATTATTCGTATTCTTGTTGGGACGTATGGACAGTTTTCCAAATTTAAACGTACAGAATGTACTTTTTCAAGTTCAGCAAAAATCATTATCAAATGTTAATGCCATGTATTGAACTTTTAAATAAATTTATTTAACTTTTAATTTCATTGTATTTAACAATTCCAAATTCTATCGGGCTAAAAGAATACACCTTTTATTTTCTTTTTTAATCACTTGCTCTATTAAGACAAAAATTTAGATTATGATGCGTTTTTGAACATTGTTTCAAAAATAGTTCTTAAAGGAATATTTTTTTTTTTTAATATAAAAAAAGAAATTTGCTTTAATCACTAAAAATAAGCACAAATACTTTAAAAATCTAAAGAAATTTATTTTTTATTGCACACTTTGGGGGTTTGGTATTACCTGATAAAAAAAAACTTTTTTTATTGCGATATTTTTATATATTTTTTAATAATGATGGAGTTATTAATATTTTTTGAACTTTAAAAGATACGAACACAGATTTTATTATTGAATACTTTGTCATTTGATTTATTTTATCCAAATATTTAAGAAGTTTAAATCACTTATTCACAAATATGTGTATCCAACTTCTCCACAAACTGAACTACTCTTGACCAATTTGAAAATTAAATATTGCTTTGAAAATTTTAAGCAACAAATTTAATTTGTTATAGCAAAAATACTGTAAACAACTTCTGTCCTTTGCAAACAATAAAAGTCATATTTTGACATAACATGACAACTGCATTTCCATGAAGAAAAATAATAATTGTCCTTGTTATTGGAATTTTGATTAGATACTATTGAATTATAGAAGAATACATGTCATATAAAATAAGCAATTAAATAAACATTTTTCCAGCTGAACACTTTCAATCAGAGAATATATAAATGACCCACTCTCTACAAAGGAATGATGGCATTTAATGTTGTCTACTTTTAGGCAGTTGTTGGAAATTGTTAAGCAAAATAAAAAAAAGCAGGTCGTGCTAAGTCTACTATACATTTTACCAAAAATTACAATACCAATTAAAAAGAATATAGAAACTTTGCTGTACTTTGTTTTAGGTGGCCAATTATTTAGCACTCATATATTTATTTATTGGTAATTTTATGCACAAGACTTAAAGTCATTTATTGCAGCATTTAATTTAAAGACTGGAATAATAAAGAATATAATATCAGTATATAAAAAATTTTAATAAAAATTATACAAATTAAAAATTAATCTAAATTTTAGGATACTTAATTAACTGCCTGTTTTTTTGTTTCAAATAAAATACAGGCCCTAATCATGTAAAATGCAGCGCAACGCCAAAGAATAAAATTGAAAGCATTGAGTTTTAAAATTTTAAACGCTGCATAGCTTGGGACGTTGAGAATTTTAAAAGCAAAAACAAATTTCAGTTTTTTATTATTGTCTTCAATATAAATATGCGAAAGAAATGTTCTTGTCATTGTGGGCCAGGCAGTAATTTTTCAAATTTTTACTGCAAAAGTAAAAAATAAATGAAAATAAAAATGATATCATAAACTTCAAAAAGAAAATTCTCAAAATTTTAAAACAGTAAACGTAATGACAGTAAATGTATTTAAACAATATAGTTTCCAGAGTTCTTTTAAATAATTTAATTTTACTTAATCTCCTTACACATTTGTCGATTTTATCTCAATTAACTTTTAATTAAGATATTAAAGTGTTTAATTAAAACTCATTTATTAGGCTTAAAACAAGTAAATTAGTCTTTTTCTAATCGATTATTTCAATAAATTTAAATTCTTTTGGCACAAAATTTAAAAAAAAAAATTCTGTGTTGCCTAATTTAAGGACTATGTTAAAACACACGCACACACTCACGAATATGTTTATATAAATTTACTGAAATATTAAAATTTTGTTTAAAATTTAGTATAGATTTTGTATTAAAACAAAACTTTGTTTAGTTCAAATTGTTTATAAATTGCTTAAAGCTCTTAATTTACATTTAATACCGTTTTTATTGTTTGGCCTACTTCAGGGCGTTTTGCAAACTTTTATTAGCGAGAAAGCCAAGTACCAAAAACAAATTTTATTTAATACTATTTAGATTTAAACTAATTGATATGTAAATACTAAAAAATAATTTAAAAAATTTTATAATCTCTAAAAAATATTTGAAGTTTTCTATACTAGATATATCGTCACCATAAATCCAAAAGGCCGTAAGCTAAAAAAAAAATTCAAAATCGAATTCATAATTGATTTTGTTGTATTTTTTATAAGTTTCAGATATCATCATCTATTCAAAAGTAGATTTTGAATTTTATGTCGCTTAAGGCCTTTTTTGGATACAAGGCGAAGACATACATACATAAAAAAAATACAAATATTTTTTTAAGATTAAAGTATTGTTTATATTATTTTTTAGCAAAAATTTTGTTGCATAGTTTTAGGCTTTTAGAAAAATATAATAAATTTTGTGAATAAATTTAGTAATTGATAAATAAAATTTAATACATACACTCACAATATTATTACAGTAACGGACTGTAGGTTATTTAAGAAGTATTCCGTTCAGTAATTTTTAAATAAATAAACATTTAAAATTCCAAGTAAATTTATTTTTAACTGATTATATTATTTATAAAAAAAACTAAGTGCACATTAATGCGGATTTTCGGTTGCATTTAAAATTGTCAGTTGATTAAGTAAAAGTATTCTGTACGTAAAATTAAATGAAAACGAAATTTAAAACAACTGTAAGTTTACTTAAACCCCGATTTACTTATTTTGCATTTTATTTTAACGAAAAGTTAATTTAATTTTTACTGTCAAAAATTCAACCGCGAATTCCATTTAAAATTAACCACAAATTCCTTAAAAACAAATGAATTTTCAGTTATTTTTTATAATTTAACTACCAAAAAATTAATTTTTAGTTATCAAAAACGATGTGCTAGTTTTGTGGAGAAAATTCCCATATTCTATTTGTTAAAATTATTTAGTTAAATACATCAAATTTGTAGGGTAAAATAATTGCGAATGCTATATCGGGCATGCTGCTGGTGTCTTATAATTGAAAGTTCTTCTGTAAACAAAGTGGTCAGTACAACAAAAGTAAAACAAACATGTATAATGGGGTAAGTAAATAAAAATTAAAATTCTCTCTCTCTCTCATTAGAATAACAAGCGGACAGGAGTCTGGTATTTTTTAGAAATTCGAGTAAAACCTGTATTATATAAAATTACTGAATTACATAAAATAACTGAAAGTTCAATTTTTTTTACGGAATTTGTCAGTTATTTTTTGATAGTTAATTTTAATAAAATAACTGAAAATGCATTTGTTTTAAGGGAATTCGTCGGTTTTTTTTTTTTTTGGTAGTTGAATTATAAAAAAAAAACTAAAAATTAATTTGTTTTTACGGAATTTGCAGTTGAATTTTTGACAGTAAAAATTTAATGAACATTTCGTTGAAAATAAATGAAAAATAGGTAGACCGGTTTTTAACTGAATATTCATTTATTTTATGTTACAATTTCAGTTAATTTTACGTACAGAATATTGTGAGTGTAGAGATAAAATTAAATTCGAAATATGCAGACGTTTTAAGTTACAGCTGGGCTCTTAAAAAGCACTGCGATTAAAGGCAATATATTACTGCCAACAATACAAAATTGGAGGATAAAAGGTTAAAAGTAAAGTAAGACTGCCCCCTCTCGCCACACAATATCATTACATCATTACAGATTACATTAGACTCTTAAAAGACCCCAAATAGAATAAAAAATTTAGTACAAAAAACTGATCCTAGTGTTATTTAAATGATCATAAAAAGATCTACTGTTATAAATAAAAATAATAAAAATAAAAAGCAACGGGTTTCGAATCAAAATCGTAAAAAGGATAAAGGGAGTGGGCAAAAACTTTAATTTTACTTGTTTGCCAAAAAGAGACTTTTATTTTTTTCGTCTAAAATAAGGCTCATTTGAGGAGTTATATTTTCCGTCTTAAAAAAAACTAATTTCGCAGTCAAAAAACTAAACTCTTTTCTAGAGTTTATGTGATTAAAACATCCACAACATATATTATGATAACTTGGAAACGGTGCACCACATTCACTTAAAAAATAAATCCAAAATTCGCTTACAAACTAAGTGATTTTCATATAAATATCACTTGCTTGTCACCTGGAAACAGCACATAATACTTTATATAATTTATACGTATAATAATATAAATAAATATATCTTATTAAAATAATAGTTACAACATAATTAGTATACTTGAGATCCCGTTCTTGGGACAGTGCTATATCTAAGTTATATGAAATACTTTTTGTTTATTATATTAGAAATATGTTATATGAAAATGTTTAAATAAACGTTATATAAAAATAATATAACAAAAAAATAAAAAAAACCTCAAATGAGTTTTATTTTAAGACGGCGAATTAAAACTCCTCAAAAGAGTTATTTTATGACGGTGAAATAAAACTCAGTTTTTAATTTTGTTTTTTAATTCACAAAATAACTGTAATAAAATAACTTTTTCGATTAACTTATAGCTGTTGCGGTCCCTGCTTAAAACAAGCACAATCATAGGATAAGGTTTTTATTAGCTCAGTTAGATTTCATCTCTCTCTTTCTTTTTTAGTCATGTTCTTTAGTTTATTTTTAACCCTTAAATTCACTCTGGAACATGGGATCTTAATAAAACCATTAAATTTATTTATTAAAAGATTTTGTTTGTTGTACTTAATTCCCTTTTTAAAAAATTGATAAAAAATACTGAAATTTATTGTTGGAGGATAAGCTGTTCCTATGCGCATTTCACTGGTTGCTTAGGCCAGATCATCAGGAAACGTTCTCCTAAATAATTTTAGAAAAGCCAAAGCTATCAGCAAACAAAACTACAGAGGGAATGAGAATTACCTACAAACACTCAAAAAGTCTTGTTTGCAACGATATCAAAGCTTAAACAAAATACCAAACAATAAATCAGTGTTGAGTTTTTATCTTTTTTACATATCCCGCTACAATTAGTTAGAATTCTCCCAACATTAATTGTAATTGTAAATGGGTAAAGAAAAAACATATTAAAAACAAAAACAAAGTGCTTTTATTGTTTTCGCAAGAAATCAAAATAAAAACAATTTGCCAGTTCAGTTTTTTATGCACGTGCACTTGCTAAAATTTATTATCAAAGTTGTTTGTGGGAATACTATTATTTATTAAAAGATTTTGTTTGTTGTTTCTTTACCCATTTACAACTACAATTAATGTTGGGAGAATTCTAACTAATTGTAGCGGGATATGTAAAAAAGATAAAAACTCAACACTGATTTATTGTTTGGTATTTTGTTTAAGCTTTGATATCGTTGCAAACAAGACTTTTTGAGTGTTTGTAGGTAATTCTCATTCCCTCTGTAGTTTTGTTTGCTGATAGCTTTGGCTTTTCTAAAATTATTTAGGAGAACGTTTCCTGATGATCTGGCCTAAGCAACCAGTGAAATGCGCATAGGAACAGCTTATCCTCCAACAATAAATTTCAGTATTTTTTATCAATTTTTTAAAAAGGGAATTAAGCACAACAAACAAAATCTTTTAATAAATAATAGTATTCCCACAAACAACTTTGATATTAAATTTATTTCTTTCAGTCATCTGTTACTTCATTTCGCACCTACAAAACGTTAAGCTCACGTAGCTTCCTCTCGATTTGGCGTCTTTATATTGGTCCGCCGCACAGTGGGATTTTTTGTGCAATAAGTAATTTTTTCGACACATAAAATTTAAAAATGTAATGATGCAGTTTTGTAGAAAATTGATTGAGTATGAAGAATCCATAAATTTTATCCCAAAAAAAAGTTTATTTGTCTTTGAAATAATGGAATAAAGCCACATGTAAATTTTAGTCCAAAATATTGAAAATTGTTTACGCACTTCTATAGTGTTTGTACGTAAGATAATTTTATTGCTCTGATTTAAATAGTGATTTTATTCAAATATAAAAATTATCAAGTTCGCTCATATGGTTTAAAAGATATGATAGAATAAAATTTGTTCTACAAAGTGATTGCAAACTTCCTTGCAAGAAAAAAAAGGTTGCTCGGTCGTTATAATAAAATGAAAGGTAAGACGCGCCGGGTCTTCTTTATCCCTGAGGATTATATACGATGGATTGTCTCGTAACGTCATTCGTGGGCTTTCTTATGACTTACCCCAGTCTCTTGGATCTCCGGCAGCGTTTTTCCACTTCTAGTGGCGTTTTGTAAATTCGAGTCCAAAGGTCGATATTGGAAAAGATATTCGGCCAAGTAATGCCGAGTCTGCGTCTGAGACAATTTTTGACAAAACTTAACAGGTTTGATGCTGTTGTTTAAGACATCCCAATAAAAAATGTGCTGCAAAAGGAGCAGGTTTTACATATCAATTCATTCCTCAAATTGCTTCAAGCCTGCTGTTGGGATGCCTGATTTTTGTATGGGGTGTTCTCGGTTTGGAGGACTATTTTTGTTGACAATAAGCGCTTCTTTTAACATAATAAAACATGCAAAAAAACACTTCTAAAGTACTTTTTTAAGGGCTTACTATATTAACTTATTCATAAATGTTTTGATTTTACTATTTTAAATGCCTTTTTTAAGCATTTTCGTAAACCAAAATATATTTTTATTTTTTTTTCGCTTTACAACCTTCTTCGTTGTCAGCACTAAAATAGCCGCTTTTTTGTATATTTTATTCGTTATCATCTACTGCTGTATAAGAGCTATCTTATTAAAGCGCTCGATTATGCGCTTTTTCTCTTAAGTGCTTCAAAAATTTCATTTTTTACTGGGATTGGTTTTTATACGACAGTAAAACTACGAGATGTCCATTTATTTATTGGGCTAACACAAAAAAAAATTTTTTTAAAAATGTCTCTAATCACCAAATTCATACCAAGTTAATAGAATCAAGCAAACAAGTTGTTGATTTAACACCTCTTACCAAAACGATTACACATATTGATTAATTAAAAATTTTTAAAATTGTGAATTTTTTTCAATTAATGATATTTTTAATTTTAATTACAAAAAAAACTTTGCCGTTTCAAACAATGTGTTAATTGATTTAATAAAATATAGCCCAGGTTTTACCAATCTCCAACAACAATTCTACAAGTTCAAATTATTTTATTTTAAACGAAAAATCAACTAAGATTTTTTGCTATTTAATAAATATTTTAATTAAAAATTTTTTTTCAAAACAACTAAAATATTAATTAAATCAAAATCATATTTTTTATTTTCTTTCAACTAAAAAAATAATTGATTCAATTATCAAATTAATTAAATTTAAATACTTTTTAAACAATTTTTTTAATTGGTTAAAAAAACTATTGATAATTTTTTTCTGTGTAAGGTAATTAATATGTTACAAATATTTAACAACAAAAAAATACGGAAAAAATGTGAATACTAAATTCAACAAAATTTAACTTTCTTTTTGGATAACCCGGTAGGCTAGTTGGTAGTGAGCTAGTCTATCATTGCCGGGGTTCCGGGTTCGATTCGCCAGAGACTCTGGTTTCCTTCCTGCAGACGAAATAAAAACATTTTTTTTGATCCTGTTTGTGATTTCTGAAAAAATCATCGTAGAATGTAATTAATACTTTGCTACACCCCGTTTGAATCAGAAAACTTTAGATAAACAAAATCAAGTAAATGTGAAGCGTTAAATATTTATGAAGCATAGTTTTATCTTTGCATGTTCTATTTGTTCCATCCTCTTAACTGCCCTCGCTTTAAGATATTGAGCTCCTCCAATAGCAAAAACATTTGACATCTTTGATTTTTAAGGTAAAATATTGTTTAGAGATCGAAAAAAAACTTTTATTATTCACAAAATCTGTAAACTAAAACACAGTAGAAAATCACTCGACCATACAAAATATTCTTAATTAGTCCTTAACAAAAAATTACAAAGGCAAACACTTTTACATTCTGTAAAACTGTTCAAAAAATTCATATATCAAAAAAAAAAGTCCACACAATTTTTCACAAAAATTTACAGAGGAAAACACCGAAATAAATACCAAAAAAAATCCACACAATTTTTCATAAAAAATTACAGAGGCAAACACTTTTACACTATGAAAAACTGTTCAAAAAAAATCAAATACCAAAAAAAAAAAGTCCAAAAAATAGACAAAATTTTCACAAAAAATTACAGAGACAAATACCAAAAAAAAAAGTCCACACAATTTTTAATCTTTAATAATATTGCCTACTCAAAGGAGCTTAAAAATACTAAGAACAATTTTTCATTTCTTTAAGGTACAGGTATTACAATTTAAGTAATATTATCCCTCTTTAAATTTAATTGTTATCTTGCAAATTTTAATATTTTAATTTCTTTTTAATAAGATTTTCCCAAAATTAAAAATACAAGAAACGTTGTCTACTCTAAAAAGCCAAAAATATTTATAAAAGAATAGAAAATATTTATCAAATAACAATATATCGCACACTCAATATAAACAGGCACAATACAATACACAGAAAAAAGTGTTTTATCCATTAAAAAAATGGTTAAAAAAATATTTTAATTTAATTAATGTGATAATTGAATCAATAATTTTAGCTGAAAAAATTTAAAAATTTAATTTTGATTTAAATATTATTTTAGTTGTTTTGAAATAAATTTTCAATTAAAATTGTATTTAAATAACAAAAAATCTTAATTGACTTTTTTCGTTTAAAATAAAATAATTAAACATGTAGAATTGTTGTTGGGAATTGTCAATATTTAATTAAATAAATTAAGACATTGTTTAAAATTTCAAAGTTTTTTGATCACTTTTTTAATTAAAATTAAAAATATCATTTATTGAAAATATTTTTTCAAAATTTTAAAATTTTTAGTAATCAATATAATCATTTTGGTAATAGGTGCAAAATCAACAACTTGTTTGCTTGATATTATGAATTTAGAACAAATTTGGTGATAGGAGAAATTTAATAATTTTTTCTGTGTATTGAAAAATTTTTAGGAAAGGCAGAAAACTGGCTTCTAGGACATGGTTGCAATTTTTTAAACAAATTGAGTTCCACATTAATAAAAGTTTTATTAAATAAATTTTCATAGAAAATTCGTTTCTTAAACCTGATATAAACCTAAAATATTTTTTATGAATATGGGGGTTAGCATTTTATGTTTTATTTCCAGTTAATACCCTTTCGGTGGAAAATCTATTTAAAAATCGTATTTAAATGTTAAAAGTGCTGCAACTTTTAATAATACAAAAACCAAAAAAACATGTAAAAAGTATAGTCGGTCAAGCTAGACCATATGATACCCTACATCACAGTATTTAAAATCAATTTTTCGAGAGTGTATGGCTATATGAAAATGGATATATCTATGTTTTAAATTTAATTAAAATCTTTTAGATAGTTTCGGAGAGGCAGCAATTGCCCAATATCTCTCCTCAATATCACTAAAATTGGTTTGATAGTGCGCCGTTAGACCCTCTTCCGGAAAGCGGCTTCTATGGGGGCTACATTATATTTTGGACCGATTCGCTTATATTCAATAGGCGTGGTCATTGTGCCAAATATAACCTTTGTACCAAATTTCATCAAATTATCTCCAAAATTGCGACCTGAACTTCGCGCACATAGTTTTCATGGACAGCCCGCCAACCGGATGGACATCGTTAATTCGAATCAGAAAGTGATTTTGAGTCAATTGGTATACTGTAAGGTCTAGGATCAATATTTTAAGGTGTTACACACATCAGCACATATATATCTCCACTATTGTGATGTGGGTATAAATAGTCAAAAACTTTTAAGAAATGGTAGTCACTCAAAAAAAAAAATTTTTTTCCATAATTTTGAATCCATATTTCTTAATTTTATTTCTCGCGCAGAAAATAAAAGTTATTTTCTGAATTTTATTTTTTTCTGAGAAATAAAAGTTACATATTGATTATTTTTTATTCTTCAGGAAAAAAATTATTTTTGAGTTTTATTTTCTGCTTAGAAAATAAAAATAATTTTTTGAGTGTTATTTTTTGCTAAGAAAATGACAGTAATTTTTTTAATTTAATTTTTTTCTTACAAAATCTAAGATTTTTTGGCTAAACTTAATACTAACCGAATAAAATTAATTTTTATCAATTAAAAAAATGGCTTAAAATTATTAAATTTAATTAATGTTATAATTAAATCAATAATCAATAAAAAAAATTAATGCATCTTAAGGTAGTCTGTGTAACAACGATTACCCTGGTGTATTCCTTAACCACGTCGAACTTCTCTTTAAGTTTGATTTTTTTGTTTAACTTGGCAAAAAAAAATCTTTATTTGTACTCCCTATTTTATACATAATTGGACCAAAATTTAAGAATAACCAGCTAAATATATTTTTAATCGAATCTGTTTACCATGATGTATTTAGATTTTCAAATTCACTTAAAATGTAACAACAAACACTTTTTGACCTCTACTGAGAATTTAAGAATTTCGACTTACTGCCTATTATTTAAACTAAAGACTGGAACTCTGTTCAACATTTTGTGCGAAATGTTGTCGAACTCAATATAAAAAAATTTCTGTAAAATACAAACGAAAAAATTTTGATAGAGTTGTACTCAATTTATATTACGAAAAACATTCGAAATGATTCTAGCAACATTTTTATTTTCCGTGCGAAACAAGCGCAGGTCATATTATATTTAAAGCAACAGCTTATAATTTTTTGTAATTTTTTATTTTGTGTTTGTAAGTTGGTTTTTGTAACAAGCGTTTCACAAAGAAAATGTAGAAAACGGCTATAATTAAAAATAAAACTAAATTTTCTTGTTTTTTTTGATTTGGGAAATTATAAAAATAATATTTGGCCTAATTGTGTAAAACGCAACGCAACGAAAAAATTTCATTGAAAGCCAAAACAAATTCAAAAATATTTTATAGATTTGTTGTTGCTTTCCACAGAAATTCATATTGTGTTTTAAAATGTCCAACGTCTCAAAGTGTAAAGTGTTTGAAATTCAAAAAATTATTATGAATTCCTGTTAAACGCAACGACCAAATTATAAAATATTTTTTAATTTGTGTCACTGAAATTTTTGGCGTTTCGTTGCGTTTTACACAATTAGGCCCAGTGTTTTACTTTTTTAATGACATTAAAAAAACATGATTTTTGTTTACCTTCGCAAAACAATGTAGTATACAACTAATAAAAACATTAAATTTTGAGAAATCGCGAGATGGATACTATTGATACATGTCAAAATTTTCGCTTGAAATAATCAATGTTGCTCAACATTTTACGCAAGTTCGAACAGAATACTAGGCGTCACACAAAAACTTTCGATTAGAAATTTATAATGAAAACAAAAACAAATTTGAGTTTTTTTTTTTATTCTTGTTTCAAAATAAATTCCGAAGCGAAAATTTTTATTTGATTTTGAAAAACAGGCAGTTAATTTCGTGCGATGTATATTTTTCAAAATATGTTGCATAGTTTAGGGTTATTTAGTGGTAATATGAAACTAATATTCAAAAATTGCCAACAAAATTTTTGTTTGCATAAAAACTATAGCCTACAGCTCATAATTAATTTACAATTTTAGATATACAGCAAAATAAAGCATTTTTAAATAACCCCAAGTGGAAAGCGTATATATAAGTTTATCATCCGATTCTTGATTACTACAATGTTCATCTTAGACCGTATGAATTATATAAATTTCGAGTCCTTATGAATAGCAAAGTTGATTAAACGATGTCCATCTATCAGTGAGTATGTTGAAATGTGTTTTGCCAAGACCTCAAATATGATGAGGACTAGCTTGCTATATACTTATATCACATATATTCTAGAATAGTTTGATATTTAATTTTAGCCAGATCAGTCTAAAAATGACTATGATTTGAGCATAAAACTACTACTGCCTCTAAGAACAATTCCTACACAGAAAAAAGTTTTTTTTATCAATTGAAAAAATGGTTTAAAAAGTATTTAAATTTAATTAATGTGGTAATTGAATCAATTATTTTTTTAGTTGAAAGAAAATTAAAAATATAATTTTGATGTAATTAATATTTAAGTTGTTTTGAAATAAATATTTAATTAAAATATTTATAAAATCAAAAATTAATAACTTTTTCATTCGAAATAAAATAATCTAAACTTGTAGAATTCTTGTTGGGAATTGTCAATATTTAATTAAATAAATTAACACATTGTTTGAAATGGCAAAGTTTTAATTAAAGTTAAAAATTTCATTTATTGAAAAAAAAAAATATTCAAAATTTTACAATCTTCAGTAATCATTTTGGTCATAAGTGCAAAATCAACCACTTGTTTGCTTGATTTTATGAATTTGGTATAAATTTAGGGATTAGAGAAAATTTTCAATTCTTTCTGTTTAAATCTCAAATTTTGCCTTTATATCTTTAAAAATTATTTTAAAATCTATGAACTTTTTTTATTCACCTTAAATAGACTTAAGCTGTGGTCCCATTAAACCAGCAT
Source organism: Pollenia amentaria (assembly GCA_943735925.1). Lineage (NCBI taxonomy): Eukaryota > Metazoa > Arthropoda > Insecta > Diptera > Polleniidae > Pollenia > Pollenia amentaria. The sequence goes on from OX031009.1 coordinate 35,281,592, forward strand.
TTGACTGCACACACGTAACCACTATATTAATTACACATTTGTTTGATTTTGCATAAAGTTTACTAAATCAAACGCAATTTAACATTTTATTAATTACATTATTCTTTAATTTTTTTTTTCGGTAATAAAGCTTAGTCAATCAACAAATATTATTAAAACAAAAGTTAAAAGTGGATCAACCACTAAGATCACGTATTTTTTAGATTTTTTCGTCAAATATTGATTAAATGTGAACATGCCTTTAGTCCAATACTAGAAGGGAAACTAACCCAAAGCGGCTTATAAATTTGTAGACAAATTGGTACTGTTTTTAACTAGCCAAAAGAAAATAGCGAGACCAACCTATTATTTTACATAGCGTCCATAAATTAATTGAAAAATAAAAAAATAAAAATTAAAAAAAACACATGAAAATTTATTTATGAATTGCCTGATAAAAGGATTACCTTGGATATGCCCCCGGAATAAGAATTTTGGCACGAAAGTGCCCATACCACATGAGCTTGGGATCAATTTGCTTTTCAAAACTTTAGCAAAGGGTATATAAGATTTGACACAGGCGATTATATCCCTTCTTGTTTTAGAAAATCTTTGTGATTTAAACGTACATAATTTAAGCAATATTAATTGGAAGAAATATGTTTAACATATATAAAGGACTTATCAAAAATTAACTATATTTACTAGACATCACGTTGCTTTTAAAAAAGTACTATTATTAAACTAACAGCTGCTTTTTGCCGTTTACGGGCATAATAAACCACGCAAATATCTTGGCAAACATGTCAAAATTTTACGATTGTACAAACAGTTTGTGTGGTTAATTGGGGTGTTTGCTGTTTGGAGAAACATTTGAAGTAATGTTTGTAGAAATATTAAAAATTTTTAAAATTTGGCCTACATGTTGGATATTTGTCAAACTTTTTGTATTGTTAAGTGCTGAAAGTAATCATCTAATTAGTATTGTGGTTATTCCATTGAACTGTTAGTAATCATTTAGAAGAAGCAATAAAATCATTTTCAGCCGTTAATTCTTATTTTTTTAGCAGCATTGTTTGCCCCAAAACAACTCGTTGTTTAGAGCACATTTTACTCAAACCGTTTTTCTTTCTGTTATATTTTTTCTCCGTTTTAAACAAATAGCGAGCAAAATTGTCCCCAGCACAATTGTCGCCTGCATTGAAAACAAAACAAAAATGAAAAATTTATGTTTGCACTAAATATGATTGTGTTGTTTATTGGCAAACAGAAGCAAAAACAAACGGCATGTTTGCCAAGCAATTTGTGTGGTTTATTGTGCCCTTTAATTTAAATCAAGTCGATATAATAATAATATTTGTCTTATAAAAAAAATTAAATGTTAGCCACAAAATATTTTTGCTTATAAAACTATAGCCTACATTTAAGCTGATTTACAATTCAATTAAAACTTTTGCGTATGTATATATATCGCAAACTAAATCATAAACAGGCACAGTTCTAAATGTATCAAAATCGTTTCTTTTTTTCATAAACCAGTTCGCAATCAAATCTTTAGCGACCACGGAATTATCTTTTGAGTCACTGTCTTCTTTTAATTTTCTCCCTAAACATTTGTGAAACACAATTTGATTAAAAAATTGCAACAATGTTTTTAAAGCCTCTCCTCAACATTTTGGAATTTTGAGTTGTGCCTGTTTACGATTTAGTGTGCGATATGTAGTTTTTGTCTAAACTCAACAAAGAAAAGCATAGGTTTTGGGTAATTTTTTGTTATTTAAAATTCACATTCAAAAACTAATAATTAATAACTTTAAAGTTAAAAAGTGTTGCCTACATTGCAGCTGTCCCAAACGAATACTGAATGCACTTTTTTGTGTATTTAAGGTCATTTAAAGAGTAATAAATTTATTTTTAGGGCATTATTAAAAAAAATATACAAAAAAAAAAACAATTTTGACTTTCGTGTATACATACTAATAAAGAAAACAAAAATAAAGCACAAACGTTTTTCAAAAGAAATGTGTAAATAGTGTTGCCTGCTTTAAGGGGTGGCCGTGTTAAGTTTTTCCTTTGTAAAATTGTGTTTAATTATTTTTAAATAAAATGTTATATCTAACATTTAAGTTAATATATTTCTAAAATTTAAACACATACTTTGTACAATAAATTTACGCCTTAAATCATGCACCTTTTCTTAGTTTGAATTATTTTATATTTTTTACTTTCTTTTTGGAAATATTAATCATACGACACAAAGAACCGAGAAATTTTGAAAGTTAATTTTTAGATTTATCATTAATTATACGCCACTATTATTTTAACCGTCTAAATTAAGTTTTTATTCTCGAAATTTAATGCAATTTTTTGCTTAATTTAAAAAAGACTTAAATTTATTTTTTTTTCTAATTAACTATTTTATTTAATTAAAACTTTTCTAATATAATTTTACTAAATTGATTTTGATTTAGACTTTTTTCTACAAAACTTTTCCCTAACTTAAATTTTTTCAAAGCAAAGAGAGAAATTAATTTGCTTCTGGCCTAGAATTTTAAATAATTTTGTATGTTTTAATAAACTTTGAAAAAAGAAACTATAAATTGATTAAACTTTTTTTTACTGTATGGGCCAAATTAGCACATATTTCTATAGATTTTATTTCAGGCCATAAGAAATTTGTTTGGGTAAAAATTTTTCTGTAATATTTTTTTATTTTTCAAGTAATAAAAATCGCTTTATGTATCACACGCGTGCGAAAAAAAAAACCTGCGAAAGATTTTTCAAAATTTCGAATGAATGTTGTGAGCGCTTTTAGAGTTCGTTTGCAACTGAATTTAAATGAAACACAATTTCTGCATTCAGATTTTCATTCCAATGTGAAATTTTTCTTCTAGTTTTTGCATTTTTTTGTTCTTCATCACTATAGTGCAAAATTCAACTCTATTTGCTACAACTATTGGAGCCACAGGAATGACAAGGAACAGTAGAATTTGTTTCATTAAAAGATACAAAACTTTTACTTCAGTAACATTTTCCATGTTTGTTAACAATTCTAAATAGATGTTACAAAATAAAACATAAAATTCTCTTCATTTTCTTAATAAATCCTAGAAAACTGTTTAAAACTCTTTTATTATAATAATTCAAATAAATTCCTTCAAATTAAATGCATTTTTCCTTTTTGCAACAATGTTTTGTTAGTTTTTGTTGTTATTGCAATCTTATGTTGTTATTGTTATTTAGGAGGGTGCCGCTGTTTTGTTTCATTTCCACTGGAATTATGGAGAGCATAACAATCTTTCCAAGAGCACATGTTGTGTACTTTGTTCTCTGTATAAACAAACGAAAAAGCTTTCGGGTCTTAAAGCTTTTTAGCAAAAATTAAGAGTTCAAAGTATTATGAAGAGCTTTACAGGGTACGGAAATATCTAATACAAAGTAAATTTTTCGAAATAAAACACTCTAGCCACAATTTCATTTTATTTTATTAATCGTGCATGTTCTAGAAATCGCAATGCATTGAAATTGAAATCGAACGAGATTTAAGGTTTAATTAATTACAAAATTACCGTAGGTTTTCTTGGCTTTAAGACATGTTGTTGTAAAGCTAATTGGTACTCGAAATATCGTATAGATAAAATGGAATATTTTTATGAACTTTCGGTACATGGTCGTTTCTAAAATGTGCAAGTTCTTAAATCCACTTCCTTTCGATTCCTAGAACATCTCAAGAAATGTTTAACATAAATTAGAGATTTTGATCTTTATTTATTGAGGATAGTGAAGACTTCAGATCAGTAACGAACTCTTTCCGATTCACAAGCTTTTATAAAGCGAAAAATAAAATAGAATAATATTACAGTTGGACTAGTTATTAATTTTCAAAGCAAAAACTTACACTTACCCACGATGTCGATCAACAACTTAAGCGAGCAACAACAAGTCACTCATCATCGGCCTTATAAGCACCACACTAACAACCGACATTTCGGTTGACAGGTTTTACTTTTCTAACATAATCCAATTATTTCATGTCAAATGAATGTATTGCCACATCAACAATTCCACAAATAAAATGCTAGTTTGAAAATATAAATCGGGTAAATATGTAAATTACGCAACAAATATACAACTCTGTGCTATAAACAAAGTAGTATATACAATATAAACAAATAAAGCAGTAAAAGAAATATAGAATGGAACTTTGTCAAAAATCATTCACCCCTATCGTGAATAATTTTTTCCCTTTTCACGTATTTGCGATCCTGAAAAAACTCCCATGTAAAAACTTAATTCGAAGGAGAATCATAACGTGAAAAATTGTTCGCAGGAAAAAATTGCCCTTATCGTGAAAAATTTTTTCCCTCGTAATTTTTTCACTTTTCCCTTTGAATTGCTCACTTTATTTTTGCTGGGAAACAAATAATTTATATACATAGGTAATTCTTCTCATAATTCGAATATTAAGGTTTACAAATTTAAATTTAATAAAAAGGTCAAGATCCGTAAAAAAGGCCCAAATTTATCTGTATATTACTCACCAAATGCAAAACAACAGGTCGATTGCCTGAGGATTATTGAAGCTTTTCAAAGACGTGGTGGCAGAATTTCAAAAATTATTTTACTATGTACATAAATGTACAATAAGCTAATGTTGCAATCAAACTATCACTGCAATACAACATATTAAAATTTATTTTTTAGCTTTACTTTTTTTAACTATTCGTGTATATTTTTGAAAAAAAATTTCTTTGATTTTTAATGTTTTTTAATTTTTCTTCTTTTTTACATTCACTAAGAACTGATAGCGCGAAAAATTGTTCAAGGGAGCTTCACGATAGCATTTTTCCTTTCGAAGGGAATAAAAATTTCATGGGAACAAAAATTCCACTTGCTATTCACGATAGGGGTGATTATATACAAACACGTTTGTGCCGGGTAAGTGTTGCTTAAACTCAAGAACCGCTGGACCGACTGGTACCCAACTTGGACAATAAATTAGCTTAGTCTGAAACCTGGCTTCTCTTAAGTTTAATCCCGATAGGTGGCGCAGTTGTCGGGATATTTAAAATATTTTAATTTATGGTACGATTCCGCTAAAATTCACCAAATATATTTTTGTTGAACAAAAATAAGTTTCCTGATAAAATTTTGACCCGGTAGATAGTTTGGGGTTAAGTTATATATTATTAAAAAAAAAAAACTTCAATTTCATTTAATTTTTATTAATCTATGTTTAAAAAATAGTTTGCATGTTCGTACACCCAGAGGAAAAACATGTCTAAATATGGTCATCTCCAACGAAACTATTGTTAAATAAAATTGTAAACATACTATGGTCATATTTACCATGTTATCGTCATCGACAACCATATTATGGTTAAATTAGTCCTCCATCAAGAAGACATAAATATGCTTAACACTTATCATAGCATGGTTCGTTTTCAACCATAGAATGTTGCTCTTGGAAAAAGATGCAACTACTATTGTTAATTTAAAAACTAATTATTGTTATATTTAACCATAACATGTTTAGAGGCAACCATAATATGTTTGTGGCTTCTTGATGGAGGACTAATTTAACAATAATATGGTTGTCGGTGACAATAATACGGTTAAATTAAACATAATATGTTTTAAATTTGTTTCAAAAATAGTTGGAGGGGACCATATTTAAACATATTTTTGTAGCGCATTATCTTCGGTACTCTACGACTTGTCGACCTAAATTTTGCAACACACTTTCAGGTCAATTTACGTTAGGTTTCTGTCTTAGTTTTGACTGGGGATGCCAATCCCGAAATCCCGATCCCGAATAATCCCGGGATTTTAATTTTTTAATCCCGGAATTTTCGGGATTTAATAAAATTGTTTTCCTTTTTTATAAAAATAAATACATCATGACATTCTTCCTTGAGAGTGAACACAATATTAATCTTTAATAGTTATTTGATTAACTCTGTTAATACTGTCATTGTAAACGAAAGAAAAAAATTTAACTTTGTCCAACAATTATAAAGAAATTTTTATGTGAGAAGTGCTGAAAATAATTAAAGAAGAACATTTTGAAATGCACAAAACAAAAAAAAAACCCAAAAGTTCCGTGTGGTTTTATTATCAAATTGATTCTACTGGTGCACCAAATGCAAAATTTAAACTTTACTTTTTAAAGGTTTAGCCTTCCGAGAGTGGGCATTGGACCTAAGGTAATTTATGGTTAGATTTCACGAAATTAAGTAGCGAAACTTAACCACAACATAGTGGGTATAAAAATGTGTTTTTGTTAATATAAGATTTTTTTGGTTAACTAAAAAAATGTATCTTGTTAATTAATTTTGAATTAAAAATTTCAATTATTCATCTTAATTTATTTTAAAAAAATGTTAATAGAATCTTACAAATAAATCAATTACTATGTAGTTTGCTCTATTCAATAACTATATTAATTATTTTTTTATTAAGTTTGAAACAACTGAGGTAATTGAGCAAAAAATAGATCTTACGTTTATTATTTTTTATGTGATGTTTCTATGTGAGAGGCAATTGGATGTGTAGTAAATTTTACTACACTATCAATTGCTTGTCACCTGGAAACAGCACATTAACTTAACACATTTTTGGAAATCGTACTTTGTTTTTTTTTATCATATTCTTAATTAAATTAATCATTAATTAAGAAAAAAAAATCAAAATTTAAAATTTTTATAGACATTAAACAACTTTGATTTATTAAAGGAATTATAAAACTTTTGTTTGTGAAACTTTTTTAAAGATGTTTTTCAATAGGTATCTATAAAAAGCATTTATCTTTTGACTTTCAAAAATCTTAAATCCCGAAAAGTCCCGATATCTCGAAAACTCCTGGGATCCCAAAAAATCCCGGGATCCTGAAAAATCCAGGAAAACCAGTCCCGATTGGTATCCCCAGTTTTGACCCAATAGGTAACCACTAAATGAACAATAATGACCTTTACTTTGCACAACATGTTACATAGACAGACAACCAGCCAGTCGAACTGACGGGCAACATTAAATCGACTCAGAAAGTGAATCTGGGTCTATCGGTATACTAAAAGCACAATACCATCGCCACTATTGTGTTGTGGGTATTATAAAGCATTTAAGGGTAGGACAACGTTTGACGAGCTCAGCTAGTGTTTTATAAAACTATACAATTTTATTAGTGGTGCTGTTTAAAAAAATAAAAAATATAATTATAAAAAAATATTAAGTGTTGGTGTGTAAAGAACTAACGTCATTTTATATTTGCACAAAATGCTTTTGGTAACAGCCACAACACCAGTGACTGGTTTTGACAATTATGGTCGCATACTATTTCTTTAGCCCTTATGACTACATTTTTAATGCAAGGTTTGGTGAACAGTGCAAATATAATGTAATAGAAAAATTTACCACGTGCACAGAGTTCATCTGTGTTAAAATAAATAGCGCAGTTAAGAATAAAAATTATCAATAAAAATTTTAATTAATTTCATGTTGTAAAATTCCTGTCTTCATAAAAATAATTTAATGAAAATTAAATTCAATCAACTTAAGGCTTATTAAAAAATATCTAAATTTGGATTAAAAATCCATTAACAGTTCAATAAAATAACGACAATACTAATTATTGTTAACAGCTAAGGCACAAGCTATGTTTACATTTGTCCTTCAAGTTGTGCTGAAAAAGGCCAACAAGAAAAAAGAAAGACAAAAACATGAAAAACAAAAAAGAATTAACTTTGGATTTCAAGAAGAATTCTTGACAAAAAGTACGAAAAAAAACAGAAGTTAGGAAGAACATGTAAATCAATAATATAATATAATATGTAATCATTCATTCAAAAGCAAATTTCGATCTACCAAGGTGAAATACCATTTGGTTTGAAGATTGATGTTTGACTATTGACGTCATCCGGCTGCAATAGCCGAGTGAGTAAGACGGCAAACCCCACTGAAGAGATTGTGTGGTTACAATCGAAACTAGTCTGGGCAACCTGTCCGTGAACGCCTGGGTTCAAATCTCAGCGCAGTTAAGAATGAAAAATTATCAATAACAATTTTAATTAATTTCATGTTGTAAAATTCCTGTCTTCATAAAAATAATTTAATGAAAATTAAATTCAATCAACTTAAGGCTTATTAAAAAATATCTAAATTTGGATTAAAAAACCATTAACAGTTCAATAAAATAACCACAATACTAATTATAGATAAATAGCACAAACTGTCAAAAATGTTACTAAAGATCTCGATAAAAAAAATAAATTTATGGCAAAAATAATTTTTAATTGTTCAATTTAAAATTGACATTTTAAACTTGAAATATTTAAAGTGTTGCTACCTCAGCAACAGCGAATGACCGCTTTTTGTTTGCGTTGTTTTTATGTTTCTCATAAACAGAAAGTTAACAACATTTAATAAAATAAACAAAACCATAAATGGCTTGGCAAATTTGTGTGGTATCAATTCTGTATCAATTCAATGAATAAAAAACGCAGTTTCATAAGGGCTTTATTGGGGAGCAAATTGGTATGAAAACTACAACGTTATCGTTCGCTTGCATTGTCGATCGACTTGTCGTGCCGAAAATTGTAAGTGGGGCGCAGATCAGCTGTCGCTGAATATGTTAACGAACAATAGCGGTCGTCCTAGTGCACCAAGCTGTTAAAAAGGAAAATGTTTAAGATGTCAACAAATAATTGTATTATATATTTTATTTATAGTCACTGTTAATTTATATAATTTTAACCGATTTATATATACATAATGCTAGGAGCACAATTGAGTCTTATGAACGTAGCACGTAACGCCGTAAATTTTTTGAAACATACTTCACTTACCCACAATGCCGTCGTAAACGTATTTTATTGAAATTATTGTTTATTTTTCTGTCCTTTTATTTTGTTATCATATATTCAATTTGTAAACACAAAAATAGTTTCATTTAATATTTTTAATTTTCTTTTTCTATGACAAAGTGATCGTAACCTGCGTATGATATAGAATTAGACCTATTTCAACGTACGACGCGTCGCGACGTAGATACGATTTTACGTTTGCGCCAGATATTGTGTGCCTTTGTACAAAATATTATACGTTTCCATTTGAAAACGTATCTACGTCATACGCTACTACGTTCATACGGTGCAATTGTGTTCCTTTTTTTTTTTTTTTTTTTTTTTTGAGAAGTCTTTAAGAGGGTCATTGTTAATTATTTTCAAATAATTTTCAAAATACCAAGCGAAAGTAAATTATTTCAGTAGAAAATGGTTTGTAATCCGTTTGCGATTAAAATCCAGCAAAACTGGTCTAGTAAGAGAAGATTTGCCAATCAACTTTCTCAAAAATGTTTGCTTTTCGAAGATTTCCATTTACGTTACACAGTATTTACAATATTTATTTACAATAACCAAAAATAATAATTTTTTAATATGTTTCGCCGCATAACGTTGTAAAATAAGTCAAAAAGTCTTTTCTTAGAGATACGTAAAGTCATTGGTTTATAATAAAAAACCAGCTATTGTACTTTAAATAAATCCCCCGCGGGTTATGAACGGTTACACTGTAATAAAAGTTGCAGCGAATATCCGCTATACGGCAGAAACAAAATTGTTGTTCTTCCTTTGCCCTAAGAGGTTGATTACAGGGGACCAATGAGCCTTATCTGGTACTACGGTAAGCAGTTGGACCTGATACTTCGGTCCTGTTTTGATTTTAAATACGTTCACGACGGCATTATGGGTAAGAGAAGGGTGTTTTTAAAAATTACGGCTTTACGTCCTACGTTCATACGACGAACGACTCAATTGTCTTCCTAGCAATGTAGATCCATATCGATGTGTCAGAGGCTCAAAGGCCTACCTCCACTTTTCAAAAAATATTCAATTTTGTTAAATGTATTAGATAGTAATATTACACCCAGAGAAAAAACATGTTTAAATATGATCACCTCCAACAAAACTAATTTTAAAGAAAATTTTAAGCCAATTATGTTTAATTTATTATTTAAATATTTTCCATTAAAAAAATGCAAAGCCGGTAAAGGTTTTAATGACTGTAAGAAAATATAAGCCCACTGTTTATTGTTGTTGTTTTGCTTAAGCTTTAATATTGTTGCAAGTAAAACTTGAGTGCTGATAATTCTTATTCGCTTTACGGTTTTATTTGTATAATATTTTTTGCTTTTCTAAAGTCTTTGGAAAAAGGTTTTTATAATATATGGCCTAAGCAACCTGTGAAATGCCCATAGAAACTAGCCTTCCCTCAACAATAAATTTCAGTGTATTTATTAAAAATAAAAATTGGGAATTTAGCACATCATTAATTTTTTCAGAAGATACCAGCCAGATAATATTCAAATATACAAATCAAAATTAGGCCATAATATATTGCTGTTATATGAATTACAACGCTTGGCATATGAGTATTCGGCAACTTCCTATTTATAGCATCCTAAATTTTGGGAATCACTAATTCAAACATCGCAACATTTTTATACTTTTTATTTTGTGGAGTTAGGCCTTTTAGTTTCTAACACATCCACATAACTTTCCATCTGGGGTAAAGGGGATATACATGTAAGTTTGATGAGCCAGTTTGATGTGTGACCATATAATAATAAGTGATAATAAAATTCCAGTTTTAGCTAAATATTTATGATTTATTTAAAAACTTTATTTGAGGAAATTTTAAGAAATATGGTTTTCAGTACAGAGCCTCTGTGTGTGAAAAAATCTCGCAAAATTCTATTAAATTTTCTTGTTAATTTCTTGTTAATTGCGTTGAATTTTTTCTAACAGTTAATTTCCTATACATTTTTATGATTTTCTTTGTAAGTCTTCACAAATAGCTCCTATTACTAAACAAAAACATGCTCTTAAAATCTAACAAAAAAACAAAACTTTGAATTAATTTTTTAAAATCTCTCTCTCTCTCTCTCTCTCTCTTTTATAGTCAAACTCTTCTTACTGTTATTTACATTTTGCCTTAACCAAAATGCAACTTTGTTTATTTTGCCATTTCATTCCTTTGAACTTCCAGCCAAGAGACCGGACCCTACCTACCTCAATATTCTGTGGAATGTACACGATTTAAAAACAGAAAAAAAAAAAGTAAAAAAATTCCAATTCAACATGCCATCACATTTCCAATAGGATTTGCGTGTGCTCTAGTTTTACAGTTTTGTCGTTTTTTCCTTAACTGTTTGTTTTTGTTTTGTCTCATGTACATACTCAACACTCAAATTGACACTTTACCCAAATGTCAAAATGTAATTCCAGGCACGACGGATTTTTTTATTTATATTTTTTTTTTTTTTTGTAGGGAAAGTAGAAGAAATTAAAGTTAAACCTATTTTACGACCATAACTCAACTAAATAGAAATAATGAGAAGAGAGTTTTTGCATAGAGATAGAGAAAATCGGAAATAAATAAAAGAAATGGTTGGCTGAAAACAAGAGAAAATAAGTAACTGTTCAAACCGATTTAAATACGAGCCTAAAATAACAAAAGAAGGGAAAAAAAGCCGGCCGGTTTTTTTAACGAGAATGTCGTGAAATTAACAAAAAAAAACGGATGATGTGACAAGAAAATGAAAATGCACTATTAGAGGGTAAAATGGGTAAAGTACTTTTTGTGTATTATTTACAGTTTTATTGCGACCACCACTATTTGCATTAATACAATAAGAGCGTAACGTGTGGAAAGGCAAATAATTTTAAACTACTAAATGAAAGAATTTTGGATTAGAAACAATTAAAATATAAATTTAATTTTCAGAAGTGAGCCAATGCACTATAGGAAACGTTTTCCTTATTTTGACCAAAAGTGAAATAAGAAATTTTTATTTTTTTAAAAATTTTATATTTTTTTTTAATTTAGTATACACAGAAAAAATTATTAAATTTCTCCAATCACCAAATTTATTCCAAATTCATAATATCAAGGAAACAAGTTGTGGATTTTTCACCTATTACCAAACTGATTATATTGATTACTAAATATTTTAAAGTTTTGAAAAAATATTTTCAATAAATGATATTTTTAATTTTAATTAAAAAAGTGATCAAAAAACTTTGCCATTTCAAACAATGTGTTAATTTATTTAAATAAATATTGACAATTCCCAACAACAATTCTACATGTTTCAATTATTTTATTTTAAACGAAAAAAGTCAATTAACTCATCTTGTGCCACTACCCGAAATCGTTAACATATATACATGAGTTTAAGTTTGGAAGCTCTTGTCAACCTCTTGGTCACGAAAATGGAAGTAAGAAAAATATAGGGTGACCGTATTGGTCGAAGTGGACTGTTGCGAAAACGCAACGTTGGCTAAATACATGCAAATCACATTTGAGGTAAAAGTTAGTATATTGTTCTATGGTAGCAAAAAAATCATTTGATTTTATAATCTGTTTCTATTTATTATAGAAATGTTTTATACACTATTTTAGTGCTATTTTTAAAAGCACTTTATTAAACTTTTTGCGTTGATAATTGTCTCGAGTTTTCAAAATAACGTGCTTATGAACGGCGTATATGTTGTAAAATTTCTAATTCGTTAACCTCTAAATCATCTATATGCCTTTCCTTGTTAAGTTTTTCTTATAATAGCAGCAATTAGGTAGCTATTTTAGCTTTAAACGCTATTTGCGACATTTGCAGGCTAGGTTTTATCAAAAAGACATTTTCAAAGCTTTTGCAGTTGTACTACTAATTACATTCGTCCATTAGGGATACCACTACTTTTTTCCACGAACTGAAATACGATAATTAGATACTGAGTTATCGTGTAAAGCTACGAGCTACGCATAACATATCTTTATTGGAATACTTTTAAAGATGAAAAAATTCTGGACTAGCAGCAACAAAATTTGAAATTTTGGTAACTTTTGAATTACCCTGCCAACGAGAAACGAATAACATGATAACTTTTTTCGATACAGTGGTCATAGTCATGCTTTTTGAGCGAGCCACCAGTAACTGAACTAAGCTGATTTCAACAACTATAAAGCTACATATGTTCCTAAGCCAAAGTTATTGTCGTATGGTGAAACAAATTCTGCATATGGAGTAGCTTCAAACTAATATTTAGTATCGAACAAAGCCACCAGTACTAAACATTTCAACATTATGTCGTTCAAAATAAGATATTATTTGCCCATCTAATAACAAATACGTTTCAAATATAACAAAATGCTTATAATTCCGATTAAAAGCGGCAAGAACTGGACGCATCTTAGAGAATCTATCAGAAACTATCAGTTTGTTGTTTTTTTAATCATTTAAAAGGATAGATGCTTGACGATAGGAACACCCAATTGAAGGATCAGTAATGTTGGATATGAGGAATATTATGGTAGCCTGACAAAATGTGTGTACCTTTGAAACGGCACAAATGCTTCCTAATGATTTGCACGGATATGTCTTTCTGCTTAGCATAAGTATTGGAATAATTTCTTAATTTAAATATTGCTGAAATTGCAGAATGGACAGAATGTACAGAATGTACATATATATTTAAGTAGATACATTCATAAATACTTACTAATTGACTCAACGATATTTTTCTGAAGTGGAACAATATGAGTGTAAAGATAAATAAAAACAAAGGTCTCATACAAGAAACAAATATATAACATTTTATTAAGAACAGCTCTGTTGCGGCACTAGTGGGCGGAGAAGAAATGGTGAAAAGTGATTTGCATGCAATAAGCCGTTGTTGCGTTTTCGGAACAGTGATTTTTATAAGATTATACTGAATAACTGGAGCATTCCAATAAGGCTGCCGGACCACTGCAGTGTCATCCATGCCGAGATAATGGCCATCCACATACCGCGAGACGCATCCGGTACGGTGAAATATCTGGAAGGGATTTTCACATTATTACCGATAGCAAGGCGGCCATAAGATCCCTGGAGAATGTGTTTATCACATCGAGAATTGTCCGAGAATGCCGGATGTCTCTGGAGGAGATAGCGAGACATTCACTGGTCACCCTTAATTGGGTCCCCGGACACGGGTGCTTCACTCCCAAGGTGTAAGAAACTTATAGCGCACAGGTTTCATCTTATCGCCAGTCAGAGGTGGCACGATGAAACCACCTGTGGGGAAACCAGGAAAATCTGGCCCATCATAGATAGAAAAAGGACACGGCGGGCATTACAACTGTCCAGACATCATTTAAGAAACCTAATTGCGGTTATAACTGGCCACTGGCCCATTGGGAGGCACGCCCAGAGGCTGAGGCTCCCTTATAATGACTTGTGTAGAAGTTGTGGCGATGAGGAGGAGGAAGAGTTAACGGAACATCTTCTCTGTAATTGCCCGGCATTCGAAGACTTAAGACTCGAAATGTTTGGTCGAAAAGCCCTTGGGGACAAAACTTGTCTCTCCGATGTTGTTGTAAACAGGATCCACTCCTTTATTGAATCGACCGGTTGGCTGCATAAGAATACTAGCAGCCAGATTTCATAGGACCCCTGGGAGACGGCGTGATATGGTAACACAACGGGTACTAATTAATGGACCCACGTGAGCTGTGCTTGATCACGGCTGCCAATGGAACCTAACCTAACCTAACCTACTAAATAAGTGGGACTATATTTTCATTTATGGTTTTTTGACAAACGTTTTTCAATGGTTTTACTATCTGAATGAAAGACCGGAAAAAATTTTTTTGTTTAAAGGTAAATTACGCGTTTTTGAAAAGGCATTTTTTTGGACTGTTTTTAAAGTTTGTTGATCTTAATGAAACAAAGGAGGAATATTATTTTTACAGTAAGAGCGTTATAGTAAAGCCCCTAAACTAACGATAAAAAACTAACTGCCCGTTCGCCGATATCGAACGTTAACGTTCGCATAGTAAATAACATTTGAAACAAAAACAAAATTTCAAAAATTGTTTTTGTTTTAAATGTAATTTTCTATGCGAACGTTAACGTTCGCTATCGGCGAACGTGCAGTAAATCATTAAAATCGAAGTGCTCAAACCAGTTTTATATGCATGCATAGATGGTGCTGCAAAAACGCAACGGCGGTACAAAATGGGTTAAGATTTTTTGTTATTAAATTAAAATTTTAATTGAAAATTTATTTCAAAACAACTACATTTATTAAATCAAAATTAAATTTTTTATTTTCTTTGAACTAAAAAAAACAATTGATTCAATTCTCACATTAATTAAATTTAAATACTTTTTAAACCATTTTTTTAATTGATTAAACACTTTTTCTGTGAACTTATGAATGCAGAAAAATAAAAATTAAAATTTATGTTAAAAGTGTGTATTTTTTATATGTATTGAAAAATTGGGGAATTCTTCTAAAAGTACGATTATATCGGCAAAATTAAAATGGATTTAAAATTAATAAATGGAACTATGAATTGGAATTTCACTTGGTCCTTAAAAAAATGATTGCAATTGATCGCTTAAAAACTTGATTTTTTTCTTAAGGGCAATAAAATATCTTCCAAAAATATCTTACTTTAGCTGCCAACACTTGCAACTCTCTTTAAAAAGCATATTTTTCTAGGTAACTTAAGTGTGCCAAATTCAGAGTTATTTAATTAATGGCGAGTAAAACGTAACGACGCTGACAAACGGGCAGCTGTTTATGACCATTTTATATGTTAAAAGCAGGTATCCCAAACATTTTGAAATAACATTTAAAAGAGCTGTCGCGAGTATTTTGTTTTAATCTCACTTATAGATGGCGTAGGAGTCGTCGAAAACTGACAACCAGTGTGGTCAGGTCTAAAAAAATTTTACAGCTAGATCTGGCATTAGACATGGCCAACAAATGCAAAAATGATTTTCAAAAATGCCTAAAATAATGATAAATTTTTTTGAAAATTACCAGTATGAAATTTTATTCAAACTAAATACGAGTACATTTTAGTGACTAAGTTTTCTTTAACAAAATTTAAGTAAATGGTTACATTAAAGCAAATGGCTAGATTTTGGTAAAGCATCTGATACATATAAATATGTAGCACAGGTTGTTGAGACTTAATTTTAAACAAACCTCTGATGAATGCAAAATTTAAACGATTTAATTCTGTGATAAACACAATTTATTAGCTTTAAAATAATTATTTTTTTTTTTTTTTTTTTTTTTGTTGGGACCAGCACTCAGGGGATGACCCCTACTAATGCAATGCATTGTGTTGGAACTAGGAAAATAGGTTATGGGAAGGAGGAAAGAGGGAGTAGTGTTTGTGAACATTCGACTTGAACTTTTTCATGTTGTAAGTGAGAGGGAAGACTTCAGCAGGAAGGTTATTCCACATACGAACAGTCCGGCCAAAAAACGAATTTTCCCTGTAATGCGTTGTACGATTCACCGGCCAATCGACCACAAAAGGATGTGCTCTTGAGGAAAAATGTGTATTACGAACAAATCTATGGGTTTCGGGAACCAAATCCCTAATTTCATCAGAACACATCCCGTTGTAGTAACGATAAAATAGGCAGCAATTTAGAGCAAACAACTCTTTCAAATATTTACCCTTTTGAATTTATATCTAAATACAAAGTGAAATTTCCTTGTACTTTTATATCGTAATATCAAAGGGCAAATAATAAGGGCATTTATAATATTCCCTAAATAATAAGTATTGAGGATATTTTATTGAACTGTTAATGGGTTTTAATCCAAATTTCGATATTGTAATTAGGATTAAGATCATTATATTTAATTTTCATTAAATTATTTTTATGAAGAAAGGAATTTTGCAACATGAAATTAATTAAAATTTATTGATAATTTTTCATTCTTGACTGAGCTGGGAATTGAACCCAGGTTTTCACGGACAGGTTGCCCTGACTATTTTCGATTGTAACCACACAATCTCTTCGGATGGATTTGCCGTTTTACACATACCGCCATTGAAGACGGATGTTGTCAATAATCAATCTTTAAACCAAATGGTATTTTACCTTGGTAGGTCGAAATTTGCTTTGAATGAATGATTATCTATTTAATTGATTTACTTGCTCTTCCTAACTTCTGTATTTTCGTACTTTTTGTCAAGAATTCTTCTTGAAATCCGAAATACTTTTTTTTTTGTTTGAATAGGTAAGATGTTTCTTAACATGAAAATTTTTTTCATGCGACATTTCATTTTGCGTACAACTATTTTTAGTCAAAATAATTTATAAAATATTATAATATATCCAAATTTATAAAATAAGTAATGCTAAAAAAAGCCAAAAAAATTTTCTAAAAATACTAAATGAAATGCCAAGTGCTAAATGAAAATTATGGAGCTAAATAAAAAATTTTAATGTTAAATTTACCTGCAAAAGTGCCACAATGGCCCCACTGCTGACAACAGGAAGACGAACAATATTCTTAATTTGTGTTTTTTTTTAATTTAATTAATAATTTAGAACAAGGAAACCAAATTTTTCAAAAAGACTTTGTTTAAAACAAAATTTTCTTTTATGTTAAATATAAGAACTATTTTCAAACAAATTTTTAAAAATTCAAAAAATTTTATATGAAAATTTTTCAACGCAAGGTGAAGGGATTTACAAAATAACCCCCTAAGTGTTTTAAACAGAGGCCGTAACAGTTATTCCTTTTTTCATAAAAGTCAGATGATAACAGTTATTTTTTGAACAAAAATAACAGCTATTTTTTGATTTTTATTTTTTTGAACAAAAATAAAAGTAATTTTTGTAAAAATATTTTTTTATGTTGTTTGAAACACAACAATATTTTTTTTTTAAACAATTGTAAAATATTATTTAGGACATTATGACGATATGACTTGATAGCACACCTTGTGAATCCCCCCTATGTATCTCGCTTTAAATTTTAGCCTGCAGTTTTTTTTCCTGACAAATTTCAAATCTGAGCCCGAAATAAAATAAATTTTGTATTTGATGAAGAAACAAACCAAATCGCAAAACGACATGTCCTTGTATACCCCTCTGGATTCCAATCTCTTTCATCTAGCCAACAAAGTAACCATATTCGCTAACAATATATATAATAATATATTTGTTTCTGTATGACAGGTATGTAACAAAACAAATTAAGTAATCTATATACTTTAATTTCGGCTATTTTTATGTGCAGTTTTTTTTAGTAAAATTCAGTTTTTTTCCTTAAGATGCAGTTATTTTCAAAAAAAAATGGCTACGCTGGTTACGACAATGTCAGCCACTACTCACTTTTTGTTAAAATTTAGAAGATTTTATTATCTTCCGGTATTTTGAATTTCAGTAAAATAATAGTGACTTACCTCTAGATTTGAGGTCAATTTTTTTCTTTCGCCAGTTAGTTTTTAATTCTTTGGCAATCCCAAATTTTTTTTTATTTAAAAAATTTGTAAGAGCATCCATTCTTTATAATAAAAGTTAAAACCGCTGCACTGTGTTATACCACATATAAAAGAAAATCCATTTAAGATAAAAGTATTTTAAGAAATAACATTTTATTACCTGTCTTATGATCTTTATTTGTTCCAAAAATTTATATTTTACAAATAATTAAGCCAAATTTTTTAGTGCTTTTAAGAGTTTTTTTAGTTAAAATGTAATAGATTAAATATTGGAAATATCTGCTGCACTTTAACCAAACTCAACTCTGGTCAAAACCTTTTTGATACATTTCTCGAAGTTCTTTGAAAGATGTTGATCTCACTGAACATTCAGTTTGAGCTAAACTGCTACAAGTTACCGCTGAACCCGTTAACGTGTTTAAAAAATGCATATCCGAACCGCCAAGGTTTCTTGATTTAGTTTCCGAAGGCTTAGAGACTAACTCACTTTTGGACTGACTTGTCAAGTTAGAGTTCTTTGCTACAGACTCAGTAGTTAATGTCTTACTAGCCTTTTCGAAACTACCGATTCGTTTGCGTAAACTTTGTATTAAGAGAAATTGTTTCTGCCGTATGTCACCCATTTCGGCATGATGTTGCTTTAGGACCGGTAAGTTTTCGCCATGAAACTGGTTCAGAGAATCGTCTTCTGTAAAAAGCAAGCTCTCTAAATCTTCTAAGATCTTATTGCGGTCTCCTTGGGCTTCTTGTATAATCTGCCTTATGCGAAATTTTAAACGCGCCACTTGAGTGCTGAGATCAAAGACCGAAGTTTGCAAGGCTTCGTGTTCACTTTCCAATCGCCTTACATAGGCTATTTGTTGAATATTTCGCACAGTGGGATGCCAGGCATACGGCTTGTTTTTATCTTTGCCTGATGCCTGTTCTTTTGAGCTGAGCGCTTCCATTCTCGTACCAGCATCTGCGTACGTTTCCTTATCCTCATCATTTTTAACACAGCAAAGCATTTTTAGAAAAATAATAATTAAATAATATTGTAAATAAACTGCTAATATTTGTTTAAAATAACAATATTATAAAATATATTTTTCTTAATTGACCGCAAAGATTTTGAGAGGAAAATATTTATTTTTTTTTTTAATTTTTTGTTGATTTGAAAAATTTAGAATTTCTATTTAAAATTTTTGAATGTAAAATAAAAGTAATTTGAAATACTAAACTTCAATAAATGTTTTGAGCATTTTTATAGCAAAGTATTTTCGATAACAAAGTAAGCAAAATTTATCGATTTCCAATAAGAGAGTATTATCGGGGAGACCCACCTATTAAAAGAAAAAACATAAGAAACATTGAAGTTTTTTATATTTTAATTAGGCTTAAGCTCATCAAATTTAATTTTCATTAAATTATTTTATTTGAAGAAGAATGGAATTTACAACATGAAATGAATTAATTTTTTTTTTGATAGTTCTTGATTAAACGCGGAATTGAATTGAACTCGGGTCGAATTTACATGTTTCGAGACTAACCACATTCCCATTATCAGAATTCTTTGCGTTTTACCGTTTATTATTTAACTTTTAAAAAGTACACAAAATAAGCAAAACGTTTTTTTACCAAACTCCACTGCATCAGCTTTGAGTTAGCAAAACCCTAGTTCAATACTTCAATACATATCGAGAAGAAGTCAGTCGCACAATACACAACTCACTAACCTCTGCATAACTTTTGAGTTAGCCAAAAGCTGGTTCAATATATATCGAGAAGAAGTTAGTTGTACAGAACACAACTGACTCCAATCTGTACCAATTATGAGTTAGTTGACTAGTCAGTTGTAAATAAGTTAGCTAAAAGTCAACTAAATGTTGAGCTAGCTAATAAAAATCCGACAGGGAAGTGGCTGAGGCCCGACTTCTCACATACATACTACATATATACATACATACATATGTATGTGCATGAATAAAAACAAAATTCTAAATTCAAAATGTACAAAAAAAAGAAAATCATGAACAAAAACAAAATTCTAAATTTAAAATTCACAAAATAAAATATAAAAACAGTAAATTAAGCAGAATTTCATTTATATTTTGTTTCTATTTTGTGCTTTTCGTTTATTTTAACATTTTTTAGACAGAGATGTTACAAAAACTACAGCTGTTTACAATCGTTAAAAATAAATTACAGAATCACACTATCGTTACTGCAAGCGAATAAATATATCGACAAAAATTACGATTGTCGGATCGTTAAAAGTTAGTGAATCGTACCACTGGTCCCTACCAAAACCAAGGAGAATGCGCGTTCTCGCCGCATCGTATCAAGCAGGTATTCAAACCCTACCATCTCTCCTGAGCCCTTCTCTAGGACTCACATTTAATGAGAGTCTTACAGCGAGCCATTGAAATACCGATCAGCCCTTCTCGAAGATGTTGTTCAAGAGACAGCCAGATTGGCTAGGCCGTCTGTCATTAAGAATGTAAAGCAATGTTAAGCGTTTTAAATAGACTGTAATCTTGAGTAAATTCTGTTAAAAATTCCGATCTATATTTTACTTTTAGAGCTAAAATTTATACATACAAACAAACAACATTAAGTCGACTCAGATTAGATCGAATTCATATTTTAGAAAAAAACTTATAAATTTACTCTTTTACCAACCCAATTTTTTGATAATTTTTTTTTATTTTGGCTGAATCATTTAAACGTTTAAAATTTATCTACCCCTCAAAACGGTAGCACTGATCGTTAATCAAATTCTTTTATAAAATTGTATACACAAAAGATATTTCACACACAATACCCAAATGTTCAAATCTATTCAAACATTTCATTCTAAAAAAAAAAAAAAAAAAAAAAAAAAAAAATAACAATACACGTTCAAATCAGAGATGTGTCAATGACCTTTTTGGGAAAAGGATGTCTTTTGAAACCATCTAAACTGATGAAGATTATAATGATGGCCAAACTAAATGAGTATGAGACAAGCCCGCTTAACGCAAAATATTTTATTTCAAACCAGTTTGAATTTATGTCTGTTTCTTCTTATCGCTGGGTTCGTTTTATATTTTTGCCATAAAATAGTTGTTTAGATTCATTCCAGCGCAGAAAACTCCAAATTTTATTCCCATGTTTTATTAAGGAGTGTTGCGAATGCGCAAATATTGAATTAAACGCGTTTAGGGGATGATTTACCAGTTTTTAGGTTTATAAATTTGTTTTGTATAGAGTTGGCAAAAAAGATCTTTGGGTTTCCTTTTTCTTATAATCTTAAAACATGCGCTCTTAACATGTTTTAATTTGCTCTTGATTTCTTCCTTAAACAATATTTTGTTCGTTTTGTATTATTGTGGCATCTACATCTGCTTTTGTGTTGCAGGCTTCCTTTAGCCGTTTGTTTGTTTGCCAACTCTTACCCTTATTAAGGGCCTTAGGTAGTCTGTCTGTCTGTCCGTTCTCTTTATTATTGTTTTATTGGTCATTGTTTAGTGTTGTCGTAGTTGTTGCAGCAGCTCAAGTATGATTAATGTGGTATGAGTGAGTTTTACGTGTTTTTCATTATTCTCCCTTGTTGCCTGGGTCTTGGCGCATGCGTTTAGCCGTTGATTGAAACAAACCAGAACAGCTCAAACATGCCATAATAAAGATTGTGTTGTTACGCTTGTAAAATTAACGTTTTTTTACAGATGCGGGTTTTTATGATTTAGACACGTTCGTATGTTTAACATCTGGCCATAAATAGGGGGAAATTAATTTTTAGTTAATATTTCTTATTCTTTATTTGTCAAGGCAATTTTGTAGGATGTTTAGCGATAATTGTAAGATGTTTATAGTTAATGAATTTGGAATGTGAACTTTTTCATTTCGTTTGCAGCATTTGAAAATATTGGTACTGGGCATACATATGCGGTTCAACAATATATATGCTAGAATCGTATTATTGGGGAGTAATCAAAATGCCAGCTCACTTACGTGATTCAGTTGTCCCTTTGTGATACCCAGTGCCAAATTTCATCCTACAGAGCAGTTTCTCAATAGGCGTCACTGCAGAATTCAACAAATTTGTCTTCCTAATAAAGAGAAGACACATCTTTCGTTATGTTTATCTTAGATAAATCATCCAACCAGAAAAACACTTGTTTTTCCAGGTACCTTTCCCTAATGTCGCAAATTCCAGGACATTGACACAGAACACTAAATAGGAGGGGATTTTAAACGGTTAACCGTTGTTCGAATAATCGATTAAATTGGGTCGATTAACTCTTCGAATAATTTCAAATTGTTTATTTTCCATTAACGAATAATTCGAACAATTTATGTCGATTAATCGATTAATCGAAAATTTTTTTACACAGTACAGATTTTTTCCTTTATGTAAACAAACAAGCCGGTACGTCTTAAATACCGTTTTATTTTTTCTTAACTCAGGAAGATTTCCTTCGAGTAATGATTCAGATGAAGAAGATTATTTTAAGACGAATGAAAACAACCTTCTACCATACCTCAACAAGACTATTAAGAGAATTAAAATTGTTAAGAAATCAAAAAGAGATTCAAGTCGTATAATGGAATAATATAATTTTTAGAAAAGACAAGAAGAAGAACACAGACATTGGATATGCTTTATAACGTTTCACACAGGGTCTCCACCTGAGATAATATCTAATATAATATCTGAGAGAACGTCGACAGAATGAGAGAACACATTTCTTTATATTAATCTTAATAATAAACAAGAGGAACATTTATCTTACAAGATTTCATAATCGTCTGATTCTCGTACAGTAAACTTGTATCGTTTTTATTCTTTGTTTTAGTTTTTTAATTTAAAATATTGTTTTTTAAACACTTTTTACAAGGTTGGCACTATTTGCATTAATAAATTACACATTTTAATAATGGTGGCTTATTATTGTTTTATTTGTGTGTATGTATTTGTATTTTTGACAGCTCATCTTATAGAATAGTTGTAATAAGATTTCTTATAATAACTGTCTCATAACATTTATTATAATATTAATACTAACACTATTTTAGAGTCAACACGTAATCTTATATCTTATCTTAGGTGGAGACCCTGTGTAACATTCAATCTCTACAACGTCAACAATAAGTAAAAGAATCATTTCGAAATCAAGTTCCATCAGAACAAAAAAAAATCACTTTAAGCATAAACATTTAAACTGTGGACTATTTTTTAAAGAATACCGGAAGTTTTGATGCTATTTTTTATTAAAAAAGTTTTCGTCTTTTATTACATGAAATACCTTTTGTTATATTGTTGTTACTTTTTTAATAAAATTTTCATGTAAAAAAATTGTAATTTTAGGTCTTATTTTTTAACTTTTAATCTTGATAAAATTAAAATTATTCGATTAACCAAATAATTTAATATTGTTCGATAATTATTTGATTAAATTTTACCTCGAATAATTATTCGCGTTATTAATCGATTAATACAAGACATCGATTAACTGAATACCTAACTAAATAGTAATTACAGTGTAAAGAGAATATATATTAAAAAAACTAGGGGAGCCGCATTTGGGTTCATAGCTCTCTAACAACCATGCCGATTTTTCTGAACTGTTTCTGTCAAGTCATATGGAAGTAACCCGATATATTAATCGAGTGACGTAATTTGGACTGCGATTTAAGAGAAAACTATCTTTTGTTAAATCGCTTTAATGTCTTAACAAATATAATTTAATGCGTCAAGCTAGAGATTTATGGTAAAATGCCTCCTTTATTCCGTAGAATATCAACGCATCATAAAATCGCCCGTACAGGCATTGCCAACTTGTGGCCTCCAATCCAAAAAAGTCTTTAATGATCTTTTATTCCTTCAAAACATTCCGGTTTTTATATCCACTAACACATCGTATTTATGATCGGAAACTCTATGAAGTTTATATATTTCTTAGATAATTGAAGATGAAATTTGATAACAAAAACAAGTCAGAGTGCTTTTGGCTTTGCCGAATCTTTAATACCCTCCGGCGAGAGTTAA
The DNA here is from genome assembly GCA_943735925.1 of Pollenia amentaria. Taxonomy (NCBI): domain Eukaryota; kingdom Metazoa; phylum Arthropoda; class Insecta; order Diptera; family Polleniidae; genus Pollenia; species Pollenia amentaria. Next base: position 35,305,881 of record OX031009.1, read on the forward strand.
AATAATTAAGGAGATAGCTTTATATAACGGATTTCAATTTAGCTCTTAAAACTTTATATTTCATATATTTTTATTTAGCTGCACTAGATCGGCCTATTATTTCATATAGTTCCCATAGAAATGTCTATTAAAATAAGGGACGAGCTAGGAGAATGAAATTTGCATTGAATCATTCTTTTCTCGAAATTATGATACGTATTAAAAATAATTTAATTGGGTCCATTTTTCACCTAACCTTCATACAAGCGGTTTTCACTATTGATAGTAAAGTACCCTGGTAGACCTTGTTAATCTTAATAATTTAGTTAAAGTAACAAGATTAACCACAGTTGGCGAAACTCTATCTCTAGCTTTTTCTCACTCAACAGATTCATTAATTTACAATACATGAGAAAAAGATAAGAAACCGAGATGTACGCTAAATGCAAAGGGTGAAACCCGCTACAGATATATTCTCGAAAAATTACCATTGTAGCCAAACGAGATAAGCTAACGGGATAAGAATAACACTAACAACCCAGTTATGAATGAAAACTTTTGAGTTAGTTTTAGTTTTAATCGGGTTGTAAACATTTCATCAAAAAGGGGGTTTTTCTTTAAGCCCTATAGATCTTAAAATTATAAAAAATAACACAAAAAAATAATCAGCTGAATAAAAATTCCCCGGGAGTTCCCCTTTTCCCATTTTTATTCATTTGATATCAAATAGAAGAAATTTTGATTTTGCTTAAAAAACAAACTGTTAAAAATGTGTGACAAAAAAATATCCATATTTTTGAATTAAAAATTGTTCAATAACATAAAATATATATTTTTCTTAAATTTAGGAAAAATAACCATGTGTAAATAGCTAAAAACAATTCAATCAAGTAAGACAGAATTCCGTATCGTACAGCTGGATATTGGTAATATGCCTAACTTACTAGTTTTTTATTTTGTCGTTGTGAAAAAATTTTTTTATTTTAATTTACACTCCCGTTGCAAGTCTTTGCTAGTAAAGTAAATGAACACACCTACACTCAAATTGTGCTCTAACATCAGAAATATGACATCAATGTAAATAAAAATATCATCAATGAGGCAAAAAGTGACATCAATCTAATGGCATCCTAAAATGTCATATTGTCATATTTTATTCGTTATCTATGCTATGACTACAGTGACATCCTTTCGACGCCACATTGTGTGTACACTGATAGAAAAGGTGCATAACGCTGATGTATTTTAATATCAGTACAGACAAAATGTAATCATTGCGATAACAAACTGTCATCAGTGCGATGACAAACTGTCATCTGTGCACTGACATAATATACCATGCCATCAGTGTGATGACAAACCGTCATCAGGGCAATGACAAACTGTAATCAGTGAAATGAAAAATTGCCATCAGTGCAATGGCAAACTGTCATCAGTGCGTTGACATAATTACCATGCCATCAGTGTGATGACAAACTGTCATCAGTGCAATAACAAACTGTCATCAGTGCAATAACAAACTGTCATCAGTGCAAAGAAAAGCTTTCATCAGTGCAATGACAAATTGTCATCAGTGCGATGACATAATATATCATGTCATCAATATGGTGATAAGCTGTCATCAGTGCAATGACATACTGTCATCAGTGCGATGACGTAATATATATTATCATAATATATTATTATAATTATTTTCATGTTTAAAAAGTAAAATTAGAAGCAAAAATTTCCATATTCTGTTTTTTAATTATTTATTTAAATACATAACATTTTTAAAGTAGAATTATTACGAAAACCATATCGGGCATGCTGCTGGTGTCTTATAATTGAGAGTTCTTCTGATAACAGAGGGAGGAATACAACAAAAGTGAAACAAACATGTGTAACGGTTAAGTAAATAATGATATTCTCTCAATTTGACTTACGGTCAATTACAAGGACTCAATTTGATGAAAGTTTGTCATCGCACTGATGACATTCTTTATAGAACCGACTCCGATTCTTTATTTCTGTAATGCCAATGTGTTATCCCATTGATGACATAATTAAAATTTTGTACCCTTAACATCACTTGACATCACAGTGATGTAAAGTGTCATGGGGTCAAAAACGAAGACACCTGTCATAGTACTGATGACAAAATTCATCAGCGTTTTGACACCTTTTCTGTCAGTGTAATGTGTACCAGATATAAGGGACTTCTATGTTTGTATTTTAAAGATCTGCTTTGTAATTGTTTACAGTCTTTACACATTTTTTGTTTGTATTATATCAAAAGATTCGACTTTTTTAAGGATTTTTTTTAATTTAATTATTCTACTGCATATCGTTTAATAGAAAGAAAGAACTTTTTAAAGATTTATGTTTTATTATAACAAAACTTCAATATCTTTAATATTTATTTAGTTGTATTTTTGTATGATTTTCTTATTTTGTTTTTTTTTATAAACTTTAAGTATAAAATATATTTAATTTAATAATGATTAAAAGAGAAAAAATAAATTACATACTAATAACTTTGGCACCCTTAAAGTAAAAAAAAATATTTAAATAAAAAAAAATTTTTGTTTTCTTTTTTCTTTTTTCTTTTACTTCTTCAAAACAAACTAAATTAAAAGCTAATTTATAAAAAAGGATAAAAAATAAAAAAAAATTTCAAATTAAATAAAATTAAATTAAAGAAATAAAATCTTTAAAAGAATTTTTTTAATCCTTTTGATTATAATTTAATCCTTTAGATTATAATTTGTAATTAGAAAAAAAAGGAATTCAAAAATGTTTTTAAATGGCATTTAAATAAAATGAGTTTGAATGGAAGATGTTTGGTAAAGGAAATTAAAAATTGGAATAAAATAAGACGATATTTTAGAAACGAAGTGCTTTTTGCAAATATAAGAAAATTTAAAAGGCAATCAAAAGCCTTTAGGATTTTGATTTTTAAAATATTAGAGTGTTTTTTTTTTAATTAAAACTTTAAATAACTTAAACGATCTAAAAATTCAACGATTTGTAAAAAGTAAATCTTAAGTTTAACATTAATTAAAAACTTTTTTGAAATAAAAATGTTGTTTTTTTTCCTTTTTTTCTTCAAACATCTTTTTTACATTAATTTTTTTAAATTAAAAACTTGTTTTTATAAAATAATTATTATAAAGAAATATATTCTTGACAAGAATTTCTCTTTGAACCTTTTTAAAATTATTTATATATATACAAGATAAAAAAAATTATAATATTCTCTAATTTTCTTAGTTTTTGTTTTAAAAAACCAGTTTAAACAAAAATAATTCTTGTATAAAAATCACAAAAATATCTAAATGTATGGCACTTTTTGTTCAAAAATATTTTTTTTTTTTTTAGTTCAGTTTTTTTGCCTATCTCTCCCCACTGTTGCCATCGTCAATCACTTGCTTTCATTGTGACCATTTGGCATTGCTTGTGTCATTTGTGTTTGCACCAATAACATGAGTATTTTGTTCATTAAATTGTCGGCTTCACTATCCTCCATACTGTTCAGTTTGGCCGATATGAAACCACAGAATTTCGAATTTAAAACTTCACGAACCGTCTGAGGCGGTGGCATTATATCACCCATACCGGTCATAAGGCCAGCAGCAGCCAAGCCATTGGCCTGATTTTGTTGGGCCCTTAAGTGGCGATGCTGTTGCAGCATTTGTCCGTCATAGTCATCTTCATCCTCCTCCTCATCATCATCCTCCCCAGTACTTTGTAAATGTTTACGTTTGCGTTTATTATTTGGGCCATTAGCATTTGTCGAAGGCGAATTATTGGAGTTTAATATCAATGGATAAGGGAAATCAGCATCAATTGCCTCCAATTCTTCTACCTCCTCAGAACCCTGATGACTTAGGGCTGTATTGCGTACGGAGGAATTTTCATCCTCGCCACTACGCAAAGAGGAATTGTCCAAATCATCATAGGTATTATTTTGATTGCTGGAATCATTGCGTGTTGAGGACACACGGCTGTCATTGTGTTGGGAATTTTGATGAGCTGGTAGTATATTTACAGCTGTATTATTGCAACCACCATTTGTTAAAGCTGTATTGGCATTAGGATTGGTATTTTGATTGGAGAGATCCAATTCGGGTTTGACAAAATAATAGTAATCATCACCGCTAACATTAAGAGAAGAGGAACATTTGGAAAGATTTAGAGCCGAATCATTGAATGATGAGTGTAAGGAATTGACTTTGTAATTCGTTTTGCTGGAGCTATTATTGTTATTAGCGATATTGTTGTTAACGGTGGCTGTCATGTGATGAGCTAAAGCGCTAAGATTTAGGCCCAAGGCACCACTGTGTTCAGCAGCATGGGCACCACCTCTGTAAAGAAAAAAGAAGAAAACTGTTTTTTAAAACAAAGTTAAAATAAAAATTTATTTAAAACAAAAAAAGCGTAACAAAGTTCTAAAAAACGATTCGAAGGACCAAATAAATTAGTAAAAATATATTTCTCAAATTGGTCGATATGACATAGAGTTAAAAATTAACGAAAAACTTTATTATAAACATTAGATTTGTAAAAAATTATAAATACTTACTTAAAAATGTTATATTTTAAAAGCGGTTCGAAGAACTATTTTAATCATTCTTGAAACTTTCCAAAACAGACAAGTTATGTGAAGAGGGCTTTCTTACATTTTAAAATGATTTTAAAACAATCAAGTAGATATAGTTTTTATAAGTCAAGGGAATAACAACACAATAATTAAGAATGAATTCGAAGGACCATAAATTATCTAGGAATAATTGAGGAGCTTTCTTGGGAATAAATAATTTTTTAAAAACCAAAATCATATAATAAAAGAACTCTACAAATCCTCTGGGGTGTTTTTTTTCCTTTTTTTTCTTTGAACAAAATTAGAAAATATATGTTTCCTACCAATAATATAACATTTTTTCTGCTTTTAATTTAATCTGATGTATTAACCTATTTTTATTGTAATTTGACCTATTAACCTTTTTTGAACCATTTAAAAAAAAAATAAATGAAGAATCTAAAAAAATACTTTTAATCGCATTCTGTATTAAACAACTACAAAAGAAAACTAAAGTAGGTTAGGTAGGTTAGGTTAGAAAGGCTGGTGTGAAGCAAACTTCACACCCTCACCCAGAGACCAATATGGTCCAATGTGACGCCTTAATTAGTGAAAGAAACAAGAAAAGAAGAGAAAGAAATCTAGTATGAAAGAGTAGGAGAAGTAAATGGTGAAAGCACAGGAAAGGAAGATAGTGGAAGATAAGAAATCGGACAGAACAAACAAAAACAATTCTACCAAACAGAAAAACTACCCTACATGCTTCCAGTCCCCAGCCTCCTGCCGCACCCCGTCAGATTCTGGAGCCCGCAGCCCGAGACATCTTCCAATTCGTGCAGGAATCTGCTACATAACGACCTCAGCCTGCTGTTCTGTAGCCTAGGACAGTGGTGCAGAAAGTGCTCAACTGTCTCCTACTCCTCTGGGTCCTCACACAGCCTACATATAACCGATAAGCCAGACCCCATTCTCACCGCCATTCTGCCTATCATACAGTGGCCCGTGATAATACCTATCATGGTCCTGACGCAGGCCCTACTCTTACCCAGCAGCGTGTCCGAATTTGACCTACCAAGCATCGGCCACAGCGTGCGCGATACTCGGCAGTCCGTTCGGCCCCGCCAAGCCCGATTAGTCCCGCTCAGAATCCATTCCCTGATTATCCCAAAGTAAAAGCCCATTGGAGGCCTGACCACCTGCAAACTGTCAGGATCCTCGATTTCCGAGCCCAGTCTTGTCAACTCATCAGCTATCTCGTTGCCGGTGATGTTGCAGTGACCCGGTACCTAGCAGAGCCTCATACCATAATTCCCTAAGATTCCTCCTAGAGCCCTCCTGCAATCGTCCACTAGCCTGGGGTTCACATAACAGCCCATCAAGGCACTAAGAGCCGCCTGGCTGCCCACGTATATAGTAACCTCCGATCCCTGAACTGAATTATACATTAAAAATAAAAAAATTACGATCGTACATTTTTAGAAGGTCTCCTTTTGGAAAAATTTAAAAAATGTTAAAATGTCCTGCTTTAAAACAAAAAATTTTTAAGAATAACTATTTCCACATAAATTTCAGTGCTTTTATCCAAAAATAAAAATTGGGAATTTAGCACTTCATAGAGAAATTTTATTAATAATTTAAATTTTTTGTTAAAATTGATTTATTTAAAAAAATGCCCACTGAGTGGCCTCAATTACAAACATTTTAAAACCCTACACTTGTCTCCACTACTTTTATTTTACAAATTTTCTTTCATATTTTAGTATTGTAAAAAATTTTATTATAAAATGTCGGTGCTTATAAAACTTAAATAAAAAATAAACAAAATTTCTCAAAGAAAAATTTGAATTTTTTGCAAGATGAAAGAGAAATGTTAATCAAACTTGAAGATTTTTTTTATATATAGAATTAAAGCACTTTGATTTTGAGATAAATCGAAATGTTTTACTTAAAAATTGTTGCTTTTATTCAAATAAATATCTATTTTGGAAACTTTAAACATTACAAATATCGAATTTTTGTAAACTTTACACAAGTCTCCAATTTTGTTTAATTAAATTTTGAAAATTTTATACCAGGAAATTAATTTAGATAAACAATTTTTATAAAAATAAAAACGAAGTCTTCACTAAGAAAATTTTTAGGTGTTTAAGCAAATTTATCCCAGTTTCATTAAATCCTCTATAATTGTTTCAAAAAATTTAAATAAAATTAAGCGAAATGGCTACATTATTTAAAATATTTGAAATTTTTTAATCCAAATTTTGATATTTTAATCAGGCTAAAGTTCATTGAATTTAATTTTCATTAAATTATTTTTTTGAAAAAAGGAATTTACAACATGAAATGAATTAAAATTTTTTGATAATTTTTCAGTCTTGACTGAACTGTGAATTGAGGACAGGTTGTCGAGGACGGGCAGGCTGCCCTGACATCTTTCGATTGTAACAAGACAATCTCTTTTTTATTTCAAGAATATTTTAAAATATCAAATAACTTCTATCTAAAAGTAACACAAGTACAAATTTGGTATAGTTTTTAAGATCAGTCTTTAAAACTTTTCTTTTAGAGTTGGTATTTTTTTATTACAGAAAAGTTCTACCTGCCAAAATACCTTCCCATACTTGGCCTAAAACTTGTAAGGAGTTCCTAAATAAATAGTTTTTCAAAAAATTATTTGAAGTTGTCTTGATATTTCCTGTTAACAACCATTTCAAAAATTTATTTGTGGCCAAACATTTCAGGATTTTTATTTGCTTAATGTACATGTGTTTTAAATGATTTTTTTTAACCAAACAAAAAAATCTTTATTTTTAAAACAAGTCTGTCCTGAAAATTTAAAAAATACTCACATCTGCTCTACAAATGTTTGTGTTAAACACGCATTCTCAAACATTTACGCAGTTACACACACACACACAAATACGAATATATTCATTAGAGCTGTTCGCATTAAAACTGTAATCAGAGAACTCTTGAGGGTTTACAGTTTTTTCAGGTTTAAAATATTTCAAAACTATTAATGATGTATGTTTTGTTTTCCTGTGTTTCTTAGTTCCAAGCATGCGTGCCTTTCGTTACACTGTGGAGCTCTCTAGATTTCTTTCTATTCCTTTACAAGTCTATGCAAGAGCTAATAAAAGAAAATTATATGAAATTCGATATTTTGATACCAAATTAAAGTAAAAGAAGAAAAAGGAAATGTTTTTAAATAAGAAAATTTATGTCATTTTTAAATGGGGAGGTTGTTTAATGGTCTTTGTTTTAAAGAAAACTATGGGAAACTTTTGAAAATGCTGTAATTTTGTAAGCAGACAGAAATACACATTTCTCTAAAGATTCTCCTAAGGGACTTGTAAGACTTTATATTATAAAGGATATTAAAAAAAAACTATTTTTCAGAATTCAAAATTTTATAAATTTGAAGGAACTAATAGAAAATTTAATTGAATAGTTAAACATCTGTAAATAATAAAAACGGCTTGTAAAATATTGAAAAAAAAATAAAATTTTTTTATGGTTGAAAACAATTTTGTTAGTTTTTTTTTTTTTTTAATTACAATTTATAATAAGTTTTTGTTTTAAATTGTTAAAAAATCTAACGTTTTATTAGTGGAGACTCTTTAAATATTTTCCTAGCAAATAAGTTACGAAAAGTTAAAAACTTTTAAAGTAGAGACTAAGGATAATTTCTAAATTTCCAAGAAAAACCTTAAAACAACAGAAAAAGAAAATTATTCAAGATCTATTTTAATATAACTATTTTTTTATTAAAAAAAATCTTATATAAGTCTGAAAATTTTAAAAATGGAAACTTGTGGAGAGCTTCAAACTGAGTTTAGGAGCACCAAATTTAAAAAATTAATTATAAGGTTAGTATGTTTTTCTGAAAAAAAGTCTTTAGTATTGTAGTTTCTTTTTACAAAAAAAAATTGTTTAAAAAATTTTAAAATTAAAAAAGTGGAGACTTCAAAAAAATTGGATTTTTTCTTAATGGAGACCTATATTTTATTATTTAAATTAATAACTGATTTTAGTTAAAAAAAATATTTAGAAAAGTCTACAACAATCGAAATTAAGCCTTGCACTGGCATAAAATTTATTTTGTTATTCATAAAAAATTTTACAAACTCAAATTTTCCTAGAGTGGAATTTTTTTTTTTTTTTTTTTTAACATTTCAAAGCGTCAAAGTGGAGAATTTAAAAGGCTACTACTTATAAAAGAACTGAGATTATAAAAGAAAACAAATTTCAAACTACCAATTTGGTTTAAAGATTGATGTTTGGCTATTGACTGCCTCTGAAGAGTTTGTGTGGTTACAATTGAAACATGACAGGACAACCTGTCCTTGAAAACCTGGGTTAAATTCTCATCTCAGTCAAGAATCAAACATTATCAATAAATTTTAATTCATTTCATGTTGCAAAATTCTTTTTTTCATAAAAATAATTTTATGAAAAATTAAATTTAATGAACTGAAGCCTGAATAAAATATTAAAAATTTGGATTAAAAACCATAAACAGTTCAACAAAATAACCACAATAATTAAAAAAGTAATATATTTAAATATTTCAATTTATTAAGCTAAGACTCTGAGTTTAGACTAAAAAAATTATCCCTGAACATTAGAATTTTCAAAATGGAGACTTGAAGAAAGTTTTGAAATCAATAAGGTTTGAAATTATTTTAATTTAATGTCTAATCTACACAAGCCAAACTTCAATAGCACTAAAAAAAGCTCATTAAAAAATTTAAAAAATTAGTTTTAAAGCCTAAAATTTTCAAAGAATAGACTTATGGAGAGATTTTAAATATCTAACTTTTTTCATGTTTGAAATCAAGAAACTGTAATTTTGTAAAGTTTTAATACTTTTGATTTATTATTATTAACTGAAACATTTAAAGTTTTTATAAGTTAAAGTTTTAAAACTAGAACATTTTATTAAATCTACTACTAAAAATTCAAAACTTTGCAGGGTTTTAACATAAAAAAAATCTAAATCGTTAAGAATATGGGCACTGCCACGTTACGCCACCAAGCAATTAAGCTTGTATTTAAGGCCCAAGTTGCTAAAATTTTTCTGACTTTAACTAAATTGCGCTTTACAAAATAATAAAAATAACAAAAATAATTGAATAATATACAAATTATTCTTTGAGAAACAATTTAAAAAGTTTCGTGGCGTAACGTGACAAAAAGGATAGATTCCTGTGGAAATACCCACATTTCATATTTAGTAAGCTAATGAAAAAAATTAGAAAATTTTAAATGTTTTATTTGATATATTTTAGAAGCTTAATTTTAAAGTTGGAGAATTCTATAATTTTGTTAGTGGAGACCATAAAATTATTTCTTTTAACAATTTTTTACTTTGTTGTCTTAATTTTTTTATTTAAAACAGGTTGGGAATATATGTTTTTATAAAGTGGAGACTTGTGGAGAGTTTTCGGATTTTGGAATTCTTACGATTTTAAGTTAAAAAAACTAAAATTTGAAACATTTAAGGAAATTAAGCGATGGTCAGAAAACTTCATATTTTTAAGTTGGACAATTGTGGAGAGTTTCAGAATTTTAGTACTTTAACGCTTTAAAGTCCAAAAATTATTTACTATTTAATTACAGAATCATTAGATTTCAATTTTTAGGTCTGTTTATAAATTTTAAGTTTTTTAAATTTTAAAAATTTACATTGAGCCCACCATACACGACATGTTTTTTTACATCTGACTCATCAAATTTCCCACTGCGAAAAACATACATGTCGTGTGTTTCCCTTAAATCATGGCTTCTGCAAAAATCAGACGCAAAGTCGTCTGACAAAATTTCAATTAGAGCTTGCTTTCTTTTCTTCCAAATCATCTGACATCAGCTGTCTTTATTATGAAAAAATATGTTGTGAGAAATCTAAGCCGTGGTAAAACTGGCAGCGGAGGTACGCTATTGACGGAATCATCAGCCGGCTGAAGTTTATATTTTACAATGCCGATAAATGTAGGTTCTTTAACCATTTAATTGAATTTATGTACATTCAAATCGCACTTGATCATAAAGAGGGTGTTAACGGAAAATTGAATAATGTTCAGTAGAAGCAAACCAATTCTTAATTTAATATTAAAGGCATATGAAAAAAAGTTGTAATAATTATAAAATTATTTTATTCTATTTGAACTAAAAAACATCAAGCCGAAAATAAGAACACAAAAATGTTTATGCCAACCGTTTTATTACCAAGAAGTGGACGAAATAGAACGATATTTTTACAACGGGCAGATATGAGAATATTACGTGTCGATTTTTTGATAAAAGGAAAAAAAATAATAATTTTGAGTTAATATTTCATTATATATATATCCTAACTTGATATCTTCGAATTTAAAGAAAAAATTTACAAAATTGCTGAATTCTTTTACGGCGCAAACAAACAATTTGTGGCGGCAGCACGCCATTTTAAAATCGAGAACAACTTTGGTGTCTGCAAAAACTTTGCGAAAAATAAACAGAAAAATCAGAAACAATTAATATGTGCTTTTGCGACCGAATATTATAAAGGTATGCAGAATTACTCGTAAATTGAAAAGTTGACGAGTCAGTTGTAAAAAACATGTCGTGTATGGTGGGCTTTATTGAAATAAAAACAAACAAATAGAAAATTTCCAAATTGGCAAGGCAAATTCATTCCAGGTAATATCGGTAGTACAACAAGTGCAACTCGTACAAAAACCACAAGAATACACAAAATATTGCCATCCAACAATTATAAAGCTAAAGAAAAAAAGTTACCAGCAGGGCTTTTAGGATCACCTGTAATGAATTCGCCTTGCCAAATTGGTTTTATTTTTGTTTTATTTTCCTTTGTTTCCAGTAATTTAAACCTACTAAAATGTTCAGAAGCATCGATACTTTAAAGTGGAGACTTGCGGAGAGTTTCAGAATCTTAGTATTTTAAGGATTTTGAGCCAATAGTTTCCAAATTTTGGATAATATAACATTTAGAAGCTTAAATAAATAGTTCAAAAATTTAAAAATATTTGATTTAAGAATATTTGACAAGTGCAATAAACACAAAAGAAGACAAAGACAATACAAATGCTAACTACACCATTGCAATACTTTAGTAATAATAACAACTGTGATCTAAAAAAAGGACAAATTTTCTGTGATAATTTTTAAATTTTTAAATTTACATATATTTATTTTAATATTTTAAGTTTTGTGTTGTGTTGTCCACCTATACAAAATACTGTGATATATTTTATAAATGATGTAAACTGACGAAAAAGGATTATTGTAAGTTAATTTGTCAAAAATTAAGATTATAATTATTGTTATTATTAACTTCTTTTTTTACTTTGTATTTTTACAATGTTGCCAGATTTTAATAAAACTCAATCCCTAAAGAAGTTGGAAAGAATACCAACGAAACGTCGGATTTTATTGAAAATGAAATAAATAATCTTTTATTTACATTAAATTAATGACCTTGAAAGCCTGTATATAGAAAACTATAACAACTTTTTAGAGTAATCAAAAAAGAAGGTCGATAAATACTTATAATTAGTTAAATAAAAAGAATTTCTGTAAAACTTTTTAATTGGAGAGATTTGAAACTTATCGTATATAAAAACTTTTTGTATATTTAAAAATAAATTGTTGTGGTTTCTTCAATAAATATAAAGGGATCTTATTAAACATTACTTAAAATTTCTTAACCTGCTTTATTTTAATTTTTATAGTCTATGGAATCACCCATATTGTAAATCTGTTGTTTTTTTTTAATATCCCCACTTTAAACAAGCCCTAAGCATTAGCATTTAAAAATTTTAAAACAAACTGTCAAATACCCAGTTTAACTTGAAAAAATCTCTTATCAATTTAAAATTCTTGGGAAGAAACACAATAACAATTCTAAGCAATTTGACGTTTTATCACTTAAACCGTTCTTGACCAATAATTTTTTTTCCTCGTGTTAAAATACAAAATGTTTTATTTATAATGGGACATAGAAACCACAAAATAAATTAAATTGTTCTACGACTTTAAGAATTCTTCAAAAAAAAAAATCTGAAAACTAAACAAATAAAAACGTCAATGTGCATTTTGCTGGTGTTAAAAGTAAAAACCTTATCAACGTTTTTTTTTAATAAAATAAAATATTTTAAACACATTTGTCCGTTGTTTCGTATTTATACGGTTGATTTTGAAAACAAATACAATAAAAACCTTGTTTAAATAATTAAAACTTGACAATATGGAAATAAATGGACGGACTGGACGATATTTGTATGTGAAATGTGTAAATACAGGCAAATATGAACTTTTGTTGATACCAGAAAATCAGAATAAAGAATTGAACTAAAAGAAAAAAAAAAATTTTTTTTAATAACAACTAACAGTAATAATGCAAATTTGTAGTGAATTAAATAAATTTTACAAATATTCTTTGTTACAGTAGAAAGAAAAAGCGAAATGAATAAAAAAAATTTTAAACCCATGATTCATTTTCACCAAACTCAAATCAAATAACAAAGTTGTAGACTGCACAAGGGGGTGATAAAATAAAAAAATACTAAAATATAAAATAAAAGCGCTTTTGTCATATCCAAAAGAGATTATTATGAAATTTGCTTAAATCATTAATAATTTTTTTTTCGAATTGATTATATGAGCTAAATAGAACTTTTATAAAAAGCTTTATAAAATACATAACTGAAATTTAGCTCATAGAATAAATTCGAAAAAAAAAAATTTTAATATAATAAAGTAACTTATGAAAAAGAAATAATTCCCAAATTCTATTTGTTAAATCATTAAAGATATAGTAAATTTTTATAAAAGTATTTATATTTTTTAGAAAGTCTTAAATTTACTAACCTTTCAAAACTATTTACTTCATAATTTAGTTTTTTGCTTAACATCCACAAGATCAAATTTTTTTTATTTTAATTTTATTTTTTAAACATTTACACCTGTTGTTAAAAAGGGCAGAAATTCTGGCTACTTTTAAGTCTACACAACTCATATCACAGAACCATCGTTCTTAATCAAGAGAAGAGATGAACTTCGGAGGACACTCAAGGGAGTTCAGCCTTAATTTATCGCGGAGACTTCCAGGCGGTGATAGTTGCATTACAGGAAGCTGTAGACCGGCTTAAATTTGTCTGCTTTGTTAACAACTGCTTTGTATATTTACACCGACTGCTGATGATATTGGAAATCATTAGAGCGCATGAACTTTCGAGACTTCAAACAATATCACAGGTTCCACTGGCTTTGGAAGGCGTTGGGGTACCGTTGCTCTACTACAAACAAATTTCGGCGATTGACTATCGACGATATTGAAAAGGACTGATGGGCCGCGAGCACTGGATGGAGCGCACAATGTCTCTACTATAGGTTACTGAAAGGAATGAATCGCTTTTGGCATATACTAAACTACATTATATGTATAAATGTACAGCGTCTGGGAGCCAGACTGCCGCAGCTACGATGACGAAAATTAGAAGAAAAACGTAGAGCACCTCCTCTATCACTGTTCTACACTGGCGAAAATATAACTTACAGAAATGGGATCCGCAACCTTTAAGGGATTTGGTTATGTTTCTGGCGTTAAAGTGGTTGTAGGGTGGGAGTTCTGTTTAGTCGAACTCCATGGTACCACAAAAAATTATTGTGTCTAGATGTGTCAGATAAGTACTGATTGTAATTTTTTTACCTAACCCAATACGAAACCATATGCAAGGAGGTTAGAAGGTCACACAAATCAATTCAGATGAAAAGTGGTAGTAACTTTTTATTTTGCTTCTCCGAAAAACGAACATATAATTTAAAAAAAACTAAGATAAATTCGATCGGAAATAAAACCATTTCGACCGACCGCTTCAAGCTCTGAAAGGTTACTTTGTAAGGTCTAAGCTTGTACGCGGCTGTAGAAGAACACAAGGTGTAATGATAAAGTATTGCACTGTAAGGCTGTTATCCTCCGGGAGCATGTACGGAGACATCTTAGGGATATATCACGTTTTGGTGTTACGGTTGACCAGAGGTCCTATTTGGTACCACAGGCGTCTGCAGCCCCTGAGACCTCAGTTACAGTCTGATTATTGCTTAAGGCCCGTCGGGTATCGACCTTGAGGGGAACTTCGGCTGGTAGCGGATCTCCCTCGGTTGCTATTCAACAGATGCTTGTTTTAAAACCGCAGAGGTGGTTAGATAGTTCCAGCTCGCTCCTAAACAAGGAAATAGTGTATAGTTCTGGTGAAGGTGTAATGATAAAGTATTGCACTGTAAGGCTGTTATCCTCCGGGAGCATGTACGGAGACATCCTAGGGATATATCACGTTTTGGTGTTACGGTTGACCAGAGGTCCTATTTGGTACCACAAGCGTCTGCAGCCCCTGAGACCTCAGTTACAGTCTGATTATTGCTTAAGGCCCTTCGGGTATCGACCTTGAGGGGAACTTCGGCTGGTAGCGGATCTCCCTCGGTTGCTATTCAACAGATGCTTGTTTTAAAACCGCAGAGGTGGTTAGATAGTTCCAGTTCGCTCCTAAACAAGGAAAGAGTGTATAGTTCTGGTGAATTACCAGCACGGCAGGTGCTCACGTTAATCCTTCGTATCCGGCCACTACAACATTGTGGGTAATAAAATAGCTGACAAATTTGCATGCTAAATCTAAGAAATGACTAGTATGTCAGGTATAACTTGCATTAAACCTCAGTAAGACTTCCATTTGGGGAAGAGAAGAGAAGGGATCCATCACACAACTTATCATGCATGGAAAAGCAGGAGAGATTGCAAAGTATCATGGATATTATGGCCGGGACTGAACAAAGGAAGGAAAGGAAATGCGAACGATAAAGGGACCAGGACATCTGTAGGATGTGTGAGGAAATAGAGACAGTTGAGCACATTTTGTGTCACCCTTTAATGTTAGAGAATAATAGCAGAATAACTAGGCAGTCGCTTTTTCGGCAAATTAGGCAAGGTCTTAAGGTGTACACTTCCAGGGGCTCGCAATGAGCAAAGGCTATGCAAAGTTATATTCATCCTCTTGCGTTTTCTTTAAACTTTATTTAGTCTTTCCTACACATTTTTAAGTGAAGGGATTTTAAACGGGCTACAAGAGCCTTTAGTAAGTGTTGTAAAGTGTTAACTTTACACCAACCTTTCTTTTTTCAATTTTAATTTTAAAAACTATTAATTTTTAATTTTTATCTTTAACTTTTTTTGGCATTTTCTTTATATTATTATTTAAAACCGCTATAATGGGATTCAATTTAAAAATTTAGTTTTAACATGGTTTAATTCATTTTGCATTTACTTGTTTGCTTCGTGATGTCTGATCGCAAGTGTTGTTGAGAATTAAAAATTTAAGTATCTATCAAGGGTTTGCAGAACCGAATTCCCATCAAACCAAAAAAAAAAAAAAAAAAAACAAATTAATGGGTGTCCAAAAATTTGAGGTATCAATGGTCAATGCAAATCAGGGAGATGATCCGAAGCTTTTTATGACGGAAAATGGATGATTTAGACGTAAAGAATATGTGGAGGCCAATTCCTACACAGCAAAAGAAGAAATGGATCTTTTGAAAGAAAAATACGAAAATCTCATTATTTCTTGTAGAGTCCTGAATTGGCCAATAAGATCGTGCGATTTGCCACCTTTAGACTATTTTTTGTGGAGTTTTTTTTTAAAAAAAGAAAGTTTACAGCAATAATCTCTCACAACTGTTCAAAAAAATAGAAAATAGTAGTAAAAACAACATTATCGAGTAGATATTAACCATTATCAGCAGTTTATTGAAAAACTTGATTGAGAATTTTGGTAAAAGATTGGGAGCCTGCCTGACCGACGTAATTTTTGATTTTTAACCGGAACTGTTTTGCAATATACTGAAATAACAATATTTTTAATATCTTAAAAAACTCTTTCTTTTATTAAAATAAAAATGATACCTCAATTTTTGGACACCCTATGTAACTATTTGTGAAAAGTACTGTAATTTTTTAAGTTAAGATTCTTAGTGCCATATATTACATTTTATGGTATTAAATCGATTTTGAATTTTGGGTCAGACAACCAGCCACCCAATCAAACGGCCATCCATCGGTATACTAAAAGAGATATCTATAAAAAAAATTTATGTGTTGCAGATATCAGCGCAAACGCAGAATACCGTCTTCACTGTGGTGGTGTAGGTATAAAGAACATCAGGAGCGTTTTGGAGGAAACTATTAAATCATACTTAAGGCGAATTCGTGTAACCAGTGGTGGCGATACTACAGCAAGTATAACACCAAAAACACAACCCTGTATTTTATATGTTGCCTGCGTTGGTCGATATGTCAAAAGCACAAGCAACTTTTGACATTCCTTTCCCTAATTAAGAAAAAAAAGTAGCACAGCTGTGCTTTTAACGCCACCCAAAAAATTAATTAGCCTTGATCATACTGATTATAAAAGTGTCGAAATCACTCCAATATAAAAATCCCAAATTAGCCAAAAAAATGTCTAAGAAAATTTTCGCCTTGCTTGCTCCTCTCAAGTGCCTCAACTACTGTAAAATCGTTTCAGAATTATGTGATCTCTGATCATAACTGTTTTCCACATAAATTTCCCTTTTGCTACCTCCCCATTGTTCGAATAAAGAGTAGACAACTGCTAGAGTACATGTGCATCTGTCCGTCCTTGTCCAGCTTTTACAGTTTCGCTTTTATTTAAGGGGAGTAAAATGATTATGTTCGTTTTTTGTTTTGTGTTTTAAATATTTTGGTCCAATTCCGTTTGGCTTGAACGCAGAGTAAGTTAAGCGCCTTAGAATGTGTGCGTGTGTCTGAAATAATTTATTTTGTTTATTTTTGTTTTTGCATACAAACAAATATCGGGTACATTCGGCTAAGTACTCAATTGAGAATGAGCTCTTCTTATTAAGCCATTGTTGTTATGTAGAATTTATTGAGTGTGAGTGTAAGTGTATTTTCTCTGAAGCTGTTGCTGATATTTATTATTATATTTGCCGCGTCTCTTATCAGCCTTAAACCGTTTTATATTTTGTACACTTATTTACGCCATTTAAATGTGGTTGAGATCATGTTGTTGTAATTATTATGGTTATTGTTGTTGTAGGTACATACATTGTACTCTACATTATTTGTTAGCCGATGATGATGAGATGCTGACTGCGTATTATTGTAGAACCCTACGAAATAACCACCGAGCAAAGTTGCCAGACAACATTTTTTAAAAAAGCTTAATTTTTTATTTTTTTTTTGAAAAATCATTAATCTAAAAAAAATTTCATATACATAATATAAAAAGTCTTTAAATCACTTTCACACTATTCTACAAGTCTTGAGATGATTGCTCTCACAAAATCAAATGATTGCCAAATAAAGTAGAAAATCTTTTTCATTACATTTTCCGTCTACACTATCACAGTTCAAATAAAAAGAAAAATCTTTCTATAATATAAAAAGCTGTTGAGTATAACAAACACACATTTTTAATTCAAGTGTGATTTAAATTTTGGCGTGATTTAAGCAGAAATAAAAGAGTAAATAAAAGTGAGATTTTTAATATTTATGTAATACTTAATCATTGTTATTATGATTAATGCTGTCAAATTATTTAACAGCATTTTAGTTTTTGTTATTTTCTTCAAGATTGGAAAAGTAAATCGTAATTCGTTCATATTTTTCCGTCTTTATGAAATTTTATATTTGTTTTTATAATTTTTTTTTTTTTTATTAGAAAAATTTTAAAGTAATCCTGATTTTCTTCTTGCGCTTTTTAAAAAAATCTTTTGTTTAGAAAAATTAAAAAAATAAGGGTGAAAGCCGTACGTAATTTTTAACATTTCATTATAAATTGTTTTTACGCTAGATATTCAATTTGTTGGAATTTTGGACATGTCGTAATACTTAGTACTTTAGTATAAATGGGCCTTTATTGATTTGTATGTAAGTATGAACATTAGCATTTTCAAGAGAAAATATCACGTTTTTTTTTCTTCTTTTTATAGGAAAATTTAAAAAAATGTTTTTAAAATACAAATAAAAACATATACAAAAAATTTCGAAAAACAAATACATTTCAGAAAGAAATTTCGATAAGATTTCCATAAATCTTTGAGGTTAAGCAAAAAGTTCTTAAGTCAGAAACGGCTGTTTTTCGTAATGTTTAATTGAAAATTATTAAGTTACTTTATTTAGTTGATTTTTTTCCTAAAGATCAAATGATTACAATTTAAAGCAGTTGTGATAGATTAAAGTTATTGATACCAAACGAAAGAGTACAAAAAATTGAGTTAACCCTTATCAAAAACTCAAAATGCATTTGTCTGACTTAACACCTTTTTGCCTTACGTTAAAGAAGTATTAAAAATTTTTAGTTTTTATTTGTAAATTATAAAAGTTTTCGAAAATATAACAAAGTAAGTTTTTAATTTTTATTAGTTAATTACAAAAGTTTTCGAAAGTATAAATAGCAAAATTTTTTCTCTACTTAATAAACATTAGGCGGCATTTATACGATGATTTTTAAAACACGACTTTAAGAATTATTTTTTTTTTAGTTGCAGACGAATTCGGTAGAGAAGAAAGAGGGGTAGAAAAAAAAATGAATTCAGTTCTTCGTGTTATTTTCTTCCAATTTTCTTTTACTGTCTTTTAAAATTTTACTATTATGGTTTATTTTTAAATTAAATTATTCATATAAAAAAATATATTAAAACAACAATAAAAAAAACAAATGCCTCAAAGGCCACCATGTAAAAAATTTTGGTAGCAGCTTTAAAAGAAAATTGCAAAAAAGACATGTTTTAAAAATCACCGTATAAATGTCGCCTGGCTCAAATAACAAATATTTAAAATCTTCGGGTGATTTCCTTAAAAATAATGAAACTTCATTAAAAAAAAATCCGAATGCAAGAAATTTTTTCGAAAACTTGGGGATTAAATTCCTCCTTAAAATTTTAAAAATATCTTATTTTAAATATTATTGTTTTGAAAATTTTAGCAATAGCAAAATTTTCCAAAAAAAAAACGCCCCTGAAGGAATAAAATTTTAAGAAAAGTTTTAGAAATTACCTTTAGGTATCGATACCTACACCATGCGGAAAAAATGTTTTATGCACATTAAATATGCAGTAAAAGTTAGAAAATATGCTCTTAAAATGTAAAAATATAATTTAAAAACCAACAATGAAAGCAAAACATTCAAAAATTTAATACAGTTGAACCTGGATTATCTGTAATTCCAATTACCAGCTATGTATGTCAATTATCCGGGAAAGAAAAAGAACATTTTTTACAACATTTAAAATTTTTTTTGCATCGATTTATTATCCGGGATTTTAAGCATATTTTTTTAAATTATGTTTTAACAATCAAAAATAATATGCATAAAACGAAAGAGGGGAATTCCCTTGTTTGCATACTATGATTCGAAAGCATTTGCACAGATATTTAGTTTATAAATTCGAGAAGGGTGGATTGTTGTGCTTATTTTTACAATGGATCCCTATCAGCGGTAAAAGGAAAATAATCAATTAAGTGGAAAATTGATTATCCAGAATGCTCCCGGTCCCGACCATTACGAATAATGGAGGTTCAACTGTAATATGTATTTGAATATAATAAAAAAGTTACAAATTGTAGTTAGTCAGGCCCACATCACTGAAAAATAACTTGCACCCATGTACAGAAATGGACATACGAGAACAAAATTTGTTTTGAATTTATGGAAGTGGATATCTAGCTAGATCCACTATCAGGGTGTGCTGGAAGTATTAGAAGAATTGTATGACAAATATTATACAACTATTTCTTTATTAAACAGAATTTTATATAAAAAATTTTTTAAAAGTGTGTTAAAAAGACCTTCCAAGTTCTTGCGTTCTAAGTTTTCGATTTCCAGCACACCCCCCCCCTGTAAATTTTTGTTTTTTTTTTCTTTTCATGGTATAATAAAAATGATTAATATGTTTTAAGTTGAAATAAGATATATTTGGGCCAGATTTGACCTAAATACTAAAAAAATATGATGGTTAATGACAAAAAGACTCTGTTCCGGAAAGAAGTTTGAATGACGCCTATGTGAAATAATAGACTGCATGTCCTGATAATGATTTAAGCGTTTATACCAAACTTCATCAAATTATCTCCAAAATTACGACCTGTACTTTGCCCACAAGATTTACATGGACAGACAACTAGCCAGCCAGACGGACGGATATCACACAGTGTTGTCAGGGTGTCCATTAATGGTTAAACTAATAGTTGGAAAATAGTACAACTAATGAATACATATTTAAGAAAACATCTTAGGTAAGATATGCCTAATGATTATAAGATACATCTCTTTAAAGATGAGGTTTTTGAAATCTATATTTTTTCTGTTCAAAATTTTATGAATACATGTGATTTTTGAAAGGACTTTATAGTAAAATCGGGTCAATAGTGTAATAGTACCAATATAACGCGTTTAATAATTTTTGCTACGTTTATGAAGTAACCAAAATTTGACATTTATAAAAGTTGCCAAAAACGAATTTAGCACTCTTACTTGTTTTTTTAATAAGACAAATTTCGAAAATTTAGAACTGCCAGAATAATTAATAAATTCTGAAAACTGGTTTAAAATAATCAACACTTAATAACTACAACATTTTTCATTGAAATTCTCGATTTCATTCGGAATTTTCTTCATTAACAGATTTTTGTTCCTAAAATTCTTAAACGTAACGCAAACTCATCAAATCTGGCAACTTCGCTACCGGGATTTCAATAAAAAATCATACACCATCATCATAATGATTTTGACGATTGTGATGGTACAGTTGTCGTTGTCGTCGTCAACCTCAATTAATTTAAACGGAAATTTTTGTTGTAGTTTATTTCAATTTTTTTTTTAAGTTGACTGTATAGTTGAAACTGACAGTTGCTTTTTTCTTCTTTTTATTTCGGGGGTATTATTTTTCCAACAGCATCATCATCTCATCTACACATTTTTGTATTTGTTTTTTGCTCTTTATTTAGGTTTGTTGATTGTGAGCTGGATTTATTAAGCCAAATCAAATGAA
Organism: Pollenia amentaria; assembly: GCA_943735925.1. Taxonomy (NCBI): domain Eukaryota; kingdom Metazoa; phylum Arthropoda; class Insecta; order Diptera; family Polleniidae; genus Pollenia; species Pollenia amentaria. Next base: position 35,327,503 of record OX031009.1, read on the forward strand.
GGTTATATTCAAAATAAATTGAAATGGATTTTTCGCTTTACGGTACTTTTTGTTATTGTTTCCTTTCCAAAAATTTCCATAGAAAACCACAAAAATAACAAACGCGGTCGAAAGAATTATGGGGGTAGGGAAATTTTTTTTAAATTTAATATTCAAAGGTTTTGAAAATTTTCAAAATTTCAAGGATTTCTTATGTGTCTATTAAAAGAAAACTGAGTGTTGATAAAAAATTCAATTAAGACTGAAAAGTCTCCACTTTAAAAAATAACAGGAATACGGGGTTTCATAAAAAATTAAGAGTGACAACCTTCAAGGAAATGTTAAATGTCATTTTGAGGTTATTTTAAAAGTACCACTTAAATAAAAATGTATTGAATTTGGGGCTCGATAAATAAAAAAATTTGAAGGACAGCCATTAATTAAAAATATTAAGAGCGACAACCTTCAAGGAAATTTTAAATGTAATTTTGAGGCAATTTTAAAAGTCTCCACTTGGTAAAAATTAAAGAAATTTGGGTTTTGATAGAATAAAAAATGAATAAAGAAAACATTAAGGATATTTTAAATGTCATTTTGTGGTGCATAATTTGAAAAGTCTTCATTTGAAGAAACTTAAAGAAAAAAAGATAATTTGTTTTTATTCTGTTAACCAAAATAAATTAATTTAAAAATTTTGTTTGTTGTGCTTAATTCCCTTTTTTAATAATTGATAAAAAAAATACTGAAATTTATTGTTGGAGGATAAGCTGTTTCTATGCGCATTTATATCTTTAACAAAATAAATTAATCTATTCTAACTGCGAATTTGGGTCTGTTATTTGGAAATTCTTTAGATATTAATTTCACTTCATAATTCCAAAAAATATTAAAAATTTACGGGGGATAAAATATTCCAGAACGATTATTTGACATAATAAATTTTAATGCCAATAAATTTCGAATTCAAATAAAATCTCCAATTTTTTTGTAAAGTCTTAAAATAATATTATTTCTTGTTAACAAAAAATAAACTTAAACATTTAATTATTTTTTTCAAAATAATAGGTATACGTTTGTAGTCTTTAAAAAGTTTATAACGATATTATTTTCATAAAATTTTATAATATTACACCAAAAATTTCCAAATAAATATTTTTTATAAATTTGTAAAAATGTATACCTACAAAATTTTAGAAATATTTTCGCTTTAATCCTTAATTTAAAGTTTAACAGTATTCCACTTAACTTATTTGCTTCCAATTTGTGAAAATTACAAAGTTTCAAGAACTCTCCTCAAGTGGCGACTTGCAATGAAGTTTGTATTTAAAGGCACTTTTAAGAGATATTGGTACATAGTACTGGAAAACTTCCATTTATAATGTATTTACTAGTATATTCAATCGGTGAACCGTCAATCGGTTAATAATCGGTTTTGTTTTTTTTTTCCAAATAATAAATAATTAATGCATATTAATTTTTTTAAATTTATAATATATAAAAAAAACTTTATTAATCGGTTGAGCGATCAATAACAAAACTAACCGATTAAACCAAAACCGCGGTTAATTAATCGAGCGATTAAATGAATACCCTAGTATTTACTTAAAAAAAACAAAGTCTCCACTCATAAAAATGTAAAACAAAATAAACTCTTCAAAACTGTCTTCTACAATTTAAAGAAAATTTAAATTTTTGAAAATATATTCAAAATTTGTGGCTTTTGTTTTCAAAATTATTTCTTACATACATATATATATTTTCCTTAAATTAACAAAATTTTGGAAGCCCTCTACAAGTCTCCACTTAAATATTAAAAATTATTTTGAAAACAAAATATATATAGAAATCTCGAAAATTGATAATCCTTAAAAAAAAAAAAAAATAATCTTCCCTTAAAAAAACTAATAAATTCAACTTTTAGATTTTCTTTTAAACTTTAGATAACAGATTATTTTTCATTTTCTCAAAATTGAAAATAAATTGCAAATATTGTAAAAATTTAACTATAATTGCTGTTCTCAAAACTTAAACAAAGTTAGATTAAGTTAAATGCGCATCTGCCACGAGGAAGGCTCACTTAGGTCCTTCTTGCGGTTACATTGTGATACCCTGACCCATTGATCGGAGTCAGCCAGTATCCACCTCATTATTCTGAAGACATCACTTATACAAAAACCGATCTTGTTTGTGTTTAAACTTGTAAAAATTTCCCAATTTCGAAAACTCTTCACAAGTCTCCTATTTTCTATTTTAATAATTTTTTTGTATTTTGGGTCAGATTGGCGTCATGAAAGGGACAAAATGCCTTCGAAAGAAGCGAAATTTTTTATATATATTTTTTGGAATATATTTGAGTTTCAGCATGGCACCAAGACAGAATTGCAAACAAAAGTAAAGAGTTTGTTCTTTAATATAAATTACAAAAGCGGTTTGATAACAAAAACAATATGTGTGTGTGAACATAAAAATTGTTTGATTTTCATACAAACATTTTCATATCTTTGATCAAACCACTTGCGTGGTTTATTTGCCCTTACAAAGAAAACCATGTTGGAAACAAAAGTATGGTTCGAAACAGTGAGAAATAAGGATTTAAAAATGTACTTAAGGGTTTAAAGTAGTTGCCCTGCAGCTAAAATCGTTACTAGTATTGTTTTGTATTAGTTTATTACTAGTTGATTGGCGTCGAAAAATGAGAAAGATAATGAATTTTCGGATGCGCAGCTTCAAACGTGACGCCTATAAAAATAGATAAAAGACCTCTATAACAGTCGATAAAAAACAAATTACTTGTCTGTTATTGAAACAACAACAATTACAATACAACAAGAGAAGCGTACATTTTTAATTAGTTTTAGAATTGAAAGGGAAAATTTATATTCTTTTGTCAAAATTATTTAGTTAAATACATCAAATTCTTTAATGTAGAATGACGACGAAAATCATATCGGGGCATTCTGCTAGTTTTTTATAATTCTGTAAACAAAGGAGAACTCAACAAAATTTAAACAAGGTGTAACTGGAAAATAAATAATTACAATATTCTCTCGCTCTGGTTCGAGGGGTAAGTGCTTAGAATTATTCTAAAATAAATACATACTCTATAAAACAATTATTAAGTAAGAAAAAATGTTGAGGTAAATTGACTAATTTACTTTTGCTTTTATTAGTCCTTACACTGTAAATAAAGCAACTGGTTTTAAACTATTATGAAAATTCTTAAAAATGAACTAGTTGGGCTCCTATGACAGTCCAACGTTAAAAGAGACAGAGACAAATCAAAAGTGCAACTAGTTTAAAATAAATACCAACCAGAATATTTCTAGCTAAATAATAGGTACTTTGTTTGCAGGGTAGTAGAATTTTGACCTGAAAGGGCCAAAATAGATCAAAAAATACAGCAGGGCTACCAAACATTAAAAAATGCTACAAATGGCCCAACTGTGCCACATTTTGCATCACTGATGTAAAATAAATATATAACTTCCCTGTAATATCTGGAGCTTTCGAAAAACACATTTCATCGAACGGACAGAAGGGCATCGTTTAGTCAACTTCGCTACTCAAACGACAGACTTAGATGTGTATGTCCATTTCACCTGTGGTAAAGTTCAAGCAATTATAATTATTTTATAATTTTAAAACACTTTTCATTTCATATATTTTTTTTTCAAGTAATGCCTTAGAAGTCTCCACTTTTGCATTTTAAAAATTTTTCCTAAAAAAACAATGTTAAAGATAAAACACTTTAAAAATTACAAGTAGTTTAATTTAATTATTATTTAAATTATTAAAAATTATAAAATAATTTGAATATTTTATAACAATTGGCTTAATTATTGCGATGTATTTTATAAATTTAAAACTATGTAACACTTGCAATTTTACAAAATTCCATCATTGTGAAAAGTCTCCACAAGTCTCAACTTTTGAAAATTAAATTTGTGTTAAGAAACTTCATTTAACATAAAAACAAAATATATTTTTGAAATAGTCTTAGGAAAAAATATCTAGTCTCCACTAATAAAATATTGAAAAAATTATTTTTTAATAAAAAAAAAGAAAAAATATGCAACAAATATTTGCTTATTTGAAAAATCTTATTAAGTTACAAATTTTTCCGTTAACCCTGAAAACTCAGGGCAAGCCAAACACAAAACTGATCTTTACGAAGCCATGTTTATTAAATCAAAAAAAAAAAAAAAAAAAGTAGAAAAACCATCACGACTCGCAGATGTGGCAATAAAAATGAACTTAAACAATTCTGCCACAAAGATTGTGTAATTGTGCTGCCATAGTTGTTGTATATAAAAATTTATAATAGAATGATGGTTAAATTAAATACAAACAAAAAGGGGGATGAATGAATTGAACGGATGGATGTCGGGAATTTAAAAATTTAAGTTGTTGACTGATTCTTTAGTTTGTTTGTTGGTTGGTTGTTGTTCAAATGTATGAATGAGTGGTTGGACGTTTCGTTATTAAATGATCATTATTATTTTAGTTCATGATTCTCTCTTCACTTTAATATAAAAAAAAAATTATTATAATTATTTAGTATAAAAATTACTGAGCAGATATCGTTGGTGATAATATGCTTCAGTATAAAGAAGATCATCATTTAAACGAACGTATTCACGTCATAACTGGGCGTAAACCATTTTGTCAATTTCTTTTTATTTTTCAGTATTTTCAAAAGTATTTTGTGTTAAGTGCTTTAGCAATAATAATAACAGCAACAATATGGTCGTAAATAAAATCATTTTAATTTTTCACAAACTCATACAGACTCATGCACTAAATCAAGAGGATTTATTAGATAATTGTGACTCATTTTAGCTTATCTAGTTTAATTTAGGTACTTAATTTTTAAAAAAAAAATCAGCTTAAAATTAAATACATAAAAAATGATGAAATTGCTAATAGTTTAAAAAAAAATTTACATAAATGTTGGAAAGCATAAAAATAAATAAAACTTAAGCAGTTTTAATAAATTTTTTAATAGAATAAATATTATTAAAAAATTTTCTTAGTGGAGACCTTAATATTTTTCTTGATGTAAGGACAATTTTAAATTTCCTTTCCTTTGCAATGAAATTTTGCATTGAAAGCCTAAGATTGCAGAAGTGGAGACTTTTGGAGAGTTTTAAATATTTGACTATATAGCAAAATTTTTGCCAGGAATAAAAAAGGAAAATAAAAAATTATCGAGAAAAGTATTGAACGTATTTTTCTTTTATCCTTCAATTTGAAATTAACATTATTTTCAAATAAAAAATCTTGGTAAAACTTTTAAGTTTCAAGTTTGGGTTACTTTAATTAAGATTTCCTATTAAATCCAATCAAATTTTCTTTATTTTCAGTCAAGTTTTTCTTCAAAAAGCTTTAAGCTCGAAAGTGAAGAGTTGTGGAGAGTTTTTAAAGTTTCTATATATTAGCCAAATTCAAGGCAGGTTTAAAAAAATACTTTAATGATTTTCGAAAGTGGCCTTAATATGGGACCTATGCTAAATTATACACCGATCATCACGAAATTTAGCAATTTGATTTTTAGTCTAATGAAACTATGACGGATCAAATTTTACTACTACGACATTACTTATTACAAATTTAGGCTTACGAAAGTGTTTTCAAAGAGTGGGGTCTTATCGGGCCTGTTGTAAATTATGGATCGATCTTCATGAAGTTCCGAAATTTAGACATTCTAGTCACATAACACGAATTTGGGCAAAATTAAAAAATAATCGCTGCATTGCGCCACCAATTTATGTTGGTTTTTGTAAAATATAAATTTTTTGGGTGGTTGTCCACATTTTGATTAATAGCTATTGTTCTATTGAAAAGATTGTGCTGGATTTTAATCCCAATCTGCTCAGGAGAACTAGAAACAATTTAACACCAAAATAATAAACATTTTTTTCTGTTGAGTCGTTCGGAAGTGAGCGTGATTTCAGCAGATGGACAGGCAGTTTGATATGAATAAATCGCCTAAGAATTACTTAAGGACCCAGAATACATATATATATATATACGTACTTCATTAGGCCTGCCAGCAAAATGACCCCAAGCAAAATCGACCAAAGCAATGTGCGGAAAATTGCCTAAACGAAAAATAGCTCTACCCAAACGAAAAATGGCCCAAAAATTTAAATGGAAATTATATCCAAAAATGTTCAAAAAAATACCCAAAATATAATGAAAAATTTTATATTAAAATTTTAATTCAAATTTTAATTTGATTTAAAAAATTGTCTAAAGACCCAAAATATAATGAAAAATTTTTATATTTAAGTTTTAATTTAATATTAATAAGTTTGTAAGAAAACTAATTTTTAACACTCATACTTATTTGGGTTGGGGTCAAATACCCGAAACTTAAAATCCCGAATTCAAAAATACCGAATTTTAAAATTCAGAACCGCTTCTTCTTCGCACAATGATTTGGGCGATCTGGCTTAGGTTAATTTTACCGGCCGCCCTTTATAACGTCTTAAATGAATATAAAAAAAGTTTCACATGGAATGACAAACTTAGTATACCCCCATTCACCACTAGTGGTGGGTGTTAGAAATATACATATCGGACTTTATCAACAAGAGGGTATTAACTCAAAATTTTTATTTTTTCACATTTTCGAAAAAATCGACACATGATATTCATATCTAAAAAATCGTGCTATTTTGTCAACTGTTTGGTATTGAAACGGTAGGTTTTAAAATTGTTTTTTATAAGCTTTCAATGTTAAACCAAAAATTGTTTTTCTTGTACTAAAAATTTATAAATTTTGAGTTAATATCCTCTTGTTATTTAAGTGCGATATGTATATATTTTTTAGGTGCAAGACTTTTTTTCGTAAAACATAAACAATCACCCTTTTCGTGGTTGGCGTAGGCATATTTAAACGAAAATTTGAACATTTACGCAGTCGTGATTAAAGAACTTAAGTACAGTTTTTGCAACAAATACACCAACCGCGATTACCTTTTTTGTAATATAATTGTAGACAGTCTCGTGTTTGTTATCGTTTTTGCAAACGACGATAACATTTTTTAAAATCGCATAACTATCGCCACAAAAACGTCAATCACCATAAGGCTGAGTTTTTTAATTTTTATGAAAAACTAAACTAAAAGGGATTTCGTTTGTTTCGTAGAATATCTAAAGGCTGGAGTAAAATTTTTTCGTGTTAAGCGGCATGGCCACCATCAGACTGGCTCATCAATAACACACGTATGGTTTGATAGCAGTTGGACGAAAATAAAAATATTTTTGATTTTTACAAAATTTTGTAGCCAGTATGATGTGTGTGTACGGAATTTCTTAAAAAATTTTTTAAGAAAACTAATTTTTAACAAAAAAAAAAAAAAATATATTTTGAAAAATAATAGAATATTTGCTTGAAGTTTGATGATAAAATTTAGATGTGTGGCTGTGCTAAGAAAATCCAAATTTTACCAACACATACGTAAATATGATGAACTTCTCTGCAGACAAGGTAACTAGTATTTAGCTAGAAATATACTGGTTGGTATTTACTTTTAACTAGTTGCACTTTTGATTTTTTTTTTCATATATCAAACTGTCTCATTTAACATTGGGCTGCCGTAGGAGCCCAACTAGTTCATTTTTATGGATTTTTTTAATAGTTTAAAACTAGTTGCTGTATTTACAGTATAAGGAGTAATACAAGAAAAAGTAAATTTGTCAATTCCCCTCAATAGTTTTTCCTACTTAATAATTGGATTATAGAGTATGTATTTATTTTGGAATAATTCTAAGCACTTACCCCTGGAACCAGAGCGAGAGAATATTGTAATTATTGATTTTCCTGTTACACCATGTTTAAATTTTTTTGAGTTCTCTTTTGTTTATAATATCGTAGATCAATATGTGCATTCCGCCACTATTTATGCCTGTTTTTGTAACAAATTTAAAAATTTTTTAGGTTGGTGTATCCACATTTTGAATCACAACTCTTATCTTACTGAGCCGATTTAGCTGGATTTATATTCCAAGCTGGATAACTGGAAACAATTCGATCAATATTGATCTTTTCTTTTGAGTTTTTCGAAAGTGAACGTGGCTAAATCGGTTCTAAATTACTCAAGGACCCAGAATATATATCTGCGATCGGCAAATTCAGGGCGCCGGGTTTCTCTTTTATTGCGTACGTGTGCACACACATTGTAGAGAATAAAACAATATTCACAGCAACATATGTGAAATGCTTACAATCGCAAAATGTAATATGATAGATAGCAAATGGCAGATATATATGCTTTACACACGGGATGACAAACTTAGTATAGGCTCTTCACGACTAGTTGTGTAGGGTATAAAAAAAGAATTTTTCTTTATTCCGACTTCGTTGTATGGGTTTTTCAATAAATATTTCCAAATAAAGGGGCTTTATAGCTAATAATTTCTCCGTTATAGCTATAGAGCTTCTTTGTAGGAAGAACTTTTCCATTAAGAGTAAGTTTTTTGTTATAACCAAATTCGTTTTACTGGAGTTTCACTGTATTCAATCTAATTTCATATATTTAACGAAATTTAATCATTTAAAATAGCATGATTCTTAAAAGTTTTTGAGGAGATTAACTCTTTGAGACCGATTTATGGTTAGATGAAAGAAACTCCCGACTTAAGGCTTGACAGGACATACGATATTTAAACATAATAATTATTTTTTCAACAAATTTGGCATATTCGGAAGAAATCGGTTCATATTAAGCATTTTTCCTATAAGCTTATGCGCTCAAAAAAAAATTACTTAAAACCAAAAAAAAACTTTATTTTAATTAAAACTATTAATAAATATTCAAGTTATTTTGAAATTTTAAAACAAAAAATGATATTAGCGGAATTCACCCTTGATAGTAAAGTCCCTTGTAGACCTTGTTAATCTTATAATTTTAGTAAAAATACTAACATTTACAACACTGCAACAAGAAAATGTATTAGACTAAAATATACTACGCTGTGGTTGAAAAATCCCACAAAAAGCAGTAGTAAACAAAGTGTGTAAATTTACCAGAATAAAACAGTTGAAGAAACTTTATCTGTCTCTTTCTCTCACTCAGCAAATTCATTAATTTACAATGCATACGAAAAATATACTCACGCTTTGAAGTATAATATAACAGAGTTGTACACTTAATACAAAGGGCGAAAACCGCTATTGAATTAAATGTCGAAAACCTGATTCGAGTAAAGATACCATATAGATCCTTATAAACTAGTCAATGATAAAATATACTGCTTTTAAAAATTTTGATTTTTATTTTTTCGAGCAAGATTAAAAGTTATTTTCTAAAGAAGTGTACGTGCTAGAATAATTTTGTTGACCTTTAATAGTTAATTTAGGGGTCTATTTCCTAAAACACTTCACCTAACTTAAGAAATATTTTCATACAAATTTTTAAAAAATTTCTCAAAGCAAGGTGAAGAGAATTAGAAAATAACCCCGTTATTGTACAAAAGAAATCCCCATAATAATCACACATAAATATAAATATTTACCATTTTTATTTTTTGAATGTGTTCAGTGAATTAAATTTCAATTTATTAAGCTTTCCTACAATAGTCCTATTCCTTCAATATTTCACATACTTTTTACTTAAGCCAACCAACCTTTGTTTAACATTGAAGCTACTGATATGTACATAAAAAATTTATCATGAAGATGATATTCTGGTAGTGTGTATAATCATTATTAATTATATGGCATATTTATATCAACTTAATTATTATAACACGAAGTTATCAACTTCAGGCAAAAATCCTAAAGCCCATAATTAAAACATCGGCAGTAACTTCTTTCTTTATCATTTGTTCTTATTTTTCTTTGTTTACAAAATGTATAAAATTGAGTATGGTAGAATTGTTAAGAGAATAGGTGTCTGTAAGTGAGAGCATTAGAAATAACGGTCTCTAAATCAGTGTGACCAGATCTAACAAAATTTAAAGCAAAATCTGGCATCAGACATGGCTAAAAAAATTCTAAAAATTATTTAAAAAATGCTAAAAAATTTTACAGATTTTTGTTAAAAATTTATAACCAGCATGAAATTTTATTCAAGGCAAAAAACATTTTAGTCGGGTAGGTATGTGAAGAAAATCGATCGATTTCAAAACGAACGTTTTTAAAAGGTGTGATATATTTCGAGCGATTTAAAAATCAATTCCTGAATTATAATCTTTAGTTTTTGGTCAAAATACAGTACATAAAACTCATGTTATACACAATTTAAAAGAATATGGACTGGAAATAAAAGGAATATGTATAAGAAATCAATTTAAAAGATTCTCAAAACGATATTATCGTTTTCAAATCGTTTCGTTTTCCAAATCGATTTCCATCACATACCTGAGTGACTTATTTTTTAACGAAATTGAAATAAATGGTTTTATTTAACCAAGTGGATACATTTTAGTAAAGCATGTGATACACATAAATATGAAGCACAGGCATTGAGATTACATTTTTAATTTAAGGGCCCGCAAACAACCCCTGCTTAATTTAAACGATTTATATCTATGATAAAAAAAATTTTTTAGATCAAGTGGACACATTCAAGCTTTTGAATTATTATTTTTTTAGCTTAGAGCAAAAAAAAAGCTAAAAACATTTTATAAAAATGCTAAAGAAACTGCCAAGTGCTCAATGAAAATGTTGCAGCTCAATAAAAAATTGTAATGCTAAATTTAGCCGCAAAAATGCTAAAATTGCCACACTGCTCAAAATAAAATTGATTTTATTTCACGACCGCATTCTCTGGCAAAATTTTATATCAAACTCTATGAAAAACAGCGTTCAGCCCTCTTATCATCTGACTTTCATGTTATGTGTTAAGTCAAAAAATGCATTTAAATTTTTTGATAAGGTTAACTCAATTTTTTTTACTCTTTCGTTTGGTATCAATAATTTAAATCTAGCATAAATGCTTTCAATTGCAATCATTTGCTCTTGAGGAAATAAATCAAGTAAATAAAGCAATTTAATAATGTTCAATTTAACATGGCGAAAAACAATAGTTTTTGACTTAATGCACTGTTTTTAAGTAATATTTTGATTTTTTGTATGTTTCATTAGAAAAAAAAGTATATAACTGCAGACACTAGGTAACAGCATGAATTATGTCGACGAAGTTCATATTTAATGTGAAAAATTTCGTTAATTGAGTTTAAGGATAATCCGTTTCTAATTTTGGATTAACTATAGTTCATCGAACTAACTACATATTTCCGATGTGCGAAAAAATTCTTTCTTTCGTACAAACACATTCAAAAGAAAAACAAAGTTTTTTGTATTTGTTTTTGTTTTAAATGTATTTGTTCGAAAGAAAGGATTCTTTGGCACCTCAGAAATAAGCTATAAATGTATTTTCAACTTCCGCTTTAGAGTATGACAAGCTTAAAATTCTTAATACAAAATTAAACAAATCAAAAATGGATTTTGTCCTATTAAATCTTTAAAATAGTTGACTTCTATCCAAAAAGATCTGTTCGTTGTTGATTTTTCCATTCACAATTCTTAATATTTTCCAAGCAATTTCCTTTAATAAAATGTGTAACGAAAACAATTGCATCGTTTTTATTGTGATTAACAGCAGATGTGAGATTTACAAAACAAAGCAGGACTGCAAAGTACAGGAAACTTAGTACTCCTCCCCAATCTTCTTACCTCTCTCACCAATAAACTCAAGAATTGCTGCAACAAAAACTGCAAGTCTGAGCGATGCCTTTGTAGTGAGCTTTCTTAATAAACAGTTGCCATACTAATGACTAATGAATCAATTAGTGCTTAAACGCTGGTTTAGTTAATCTAAACTTATATTTATATGAAGTTTAAACTCAACAGTTGTAAATTAGTGACCCATGTATTATATGTAGTTTAAAAAATAACATGTGGCAGCAATGCGATAAATGTTATCAAATTCATATGGTCTGTATTGGTAGTTTAAACGCCCACTTTTATGCGTTTAAAGATGGTTTATATGTTTACTGATTTATAGATTTGATGGTTTAAACACTTTTTAAGCCAAAAAGAGAGTTAAACTTGCTCTGATCTATTAGCCCTTAAAGAATGTTTTTACAATAAAAAAAATTGTTACAACATAATTAATTAAAAAAAATGTAAAAAAAAACTACAAATTACAAAAAGCACTAAAGGCACTAACGTGGCACTAAAGATACAATTTTGGCAATAAGCACCATAAAAAGTAACAAAAGCACTAAGTTGGCATCACTGTATTTAAGTACCATTTAATATGTAATGTTCCCATCTCTGTAAAAGAAGAGAGAGTTGGGAGACTGAAGTTTTCACTCAAAGAGAAATATTTTTGTAAATTATTTAAGTGTTTTGAAAATACTCAAGTAAATTAAACAGATTTTCTTAACAGATTTTGTGTTCGTAGAACTTTAATAGGCACTTAAAAATAACAGTAGACCAAATGGCCAAAACTAAACTTTTTTTTAATTATTTTACAAACAGTTGCAAAATAATTAAAACTTAGTTAAGTTTAATTTTAAGCCAGTTTTATGTCCGTTCTAAAAGTCCCTAATTATAAATTCATTTTCAACCGAATTGCTGTTAAAATCTTCTTGTTCTATTAATTAAATTAAATTAAAAAAAAAAAAAAAAATTTTTTAATTCACGATAAAATTAATTTAAATGAAAGAGTAATAAAAAATTTTTGCACTTACTTTCTCTCTCTTATAACATCTCTTAGAAAATCCATGGCATCGTATAAACTCCATTTCGGCTTGAAATTACTGCCCATCAATTTTACATGGGCCAATTCCCGACGATAGGATTCTCTAAGAGATTTAAACGCACGCGCCACACGCCTGCCGGGCGCATTAAACTCTTTGCCAATCTGTTCCCAAGCACGATTTTTCTCCTCTTCGGCACCCTTGAAATTGGGCAAACGTGAATCCCATAAAATTGGATTATCATGGACCATCTGGATGAGTTTAAGTTTATCGGAGGCATTGCGTCGTACCACTGCAAGTAAATCGAGGGTAAATAAAAATGTTTCTTTAGTTATTAAAGAGGGATTAGAGGAATAATTAGATTTGCTTGGAAGGTTTTGAGGAATTGGGTGAAGAGGTGGTGAGGGATTTTTAAATGATTTGGGTAATTTCTTATTGAAACTGCGTGTTAAAGGTCTTTTAAGAATTTTCGAATAACTGGGTATTCTCTTGGATGTTAACGCACATTTTTTTATTTTATGCTGCTGCTGGTGATTTTGTTGTTGTAACAACGGAGACTGGGTATTAGTATCGGATACTGTATGTTTGGGTTTAAGATCCAAAGCCAATGCTATAGCGGCGGCTGAGGCGGCGGCGCTAGCACTCATCTCTTTAGAGGATCGCTGCTGCTGCTGCTGATAAGCCAAATCAATATTACTACTGGTCGTCGAGGTGGGTGGAGAATTGAAGGAAACTGATAAATTTTTTACACTCATCAATAAGTTAAAATAATTTTTTAGTTTGCACTTTTTACGTTTCTTTGATTTCTTTTATTTTGCAAATTTGTTTAATTAAAATTGTTTATTTTAATTTATTGCAATAGATAGGTAAGTTAATTAAATGTTTTATTTATGATCACTGATCTTTAGACTTTGTACTTGTTTTAAGAATTTTAAATTCTGTTTCTGATTTTTTTTTTTTTTTTTTGTCCAATTTCCCGTTGTACCTATTTCTTTCAAATTGGTTTCAACACTGGGCTGAAATCACTTTTTGCTCTGTTTAAGGTCTGGTTTACTTGCTACCCTCTCACGACCAAGTTTAAAAACCAACTAAAAGCCATTGTCGTTGAAGACCAACCACCCCAGTCAGAGCCCGCATTTAAACGCACACACTCAATCACATTTAACAGCAATGACAACAACCACACTAAATCTACAAATACAAAAATTAAAAACATTTTCAATCCATAACAAAAACAACAAACGGCAAAAACAAAAAAATTCGTCTTAGACACCAAATAATTTAAATAGAGGCAACACATTTACTCACATGCGACACACACACATTCACACTCAAAACGATCATAAACTCAAATATGTATGTACAAAGAACCAAATAAAACCAAAAAAAAGTCACTGCTGCCATAAATTTACAAACAGGGATAAAATGTTAGGTAAAAATGTACTTTCTCAGCAAATAAAATCATAAATAAGCCTTTCAAAAAATTACGTACCCATCTATGTACATATAAAGAAAATCCATAAATTAGTCCAAATTTATAATAATTACTAAATAGTTTCTTAAATTAAATTAAACATTGTTACAATTACTCGTGCTCCTTACCTCCGCACCATCATCAAAAACCCAAAAACGTACCTATCCAAATTGCCATAACCATTTTTAATCACTCATTTCCCATCACTGATCTGTTGCCTTACAATTACATTTTAACTTTGTCTAAAATAATCACACAAAAAACAACAACATCAATATCACCATAAAGTACATTAAATCCATACAAACACTCAAACTCAACAACAATACAACCCGACTCAGTCAACGCTTCTTCAGCCAAAATGAGCAGAAAATATCACAAGCAAAAATACCAAAAAAGTAAAAATAATCACGCTTAAAAACCCCGTAATACAAAACACACAACGCCACTAAAATAAAAACAACAACATACTACTTGTTTTGCTTGTGTGTGACACACAAACAACCTAACAAATTTTGATTATCAAAACAAGAAGAAAAACCCCTCTTTAATTTGGTTTTTTTATTTCTTTTTCTGGTGTAAAAACAATTTAACGGTTTTGAGCCTAGTTTTAGTTAGCTCTTTTTCTCTCGCACGGAATTTTTTGCTCTTACACACTCAATCATAAAAATTTAATAACAATTTAGCGTGTTTTACGCAAAAATAACTGATTATTGGTAATGACTTGTAATTGAAAGATACATAGTCATCATCCAAACTTGCAATTATTGCTGCTGCAATTTTTTAAAATTCTGCCTGGGAATTGCATTAGTGTCCAAATTAAGAAATTATAATTTTGTAGTTTTCATATTTTTATCTTGTGTTTCCTCTTCTCTTTCTTAAATTTTTATATGGGTATACATATGTATATACAAATACTCCTACAATCATCTTCAAGTTAAAAAGTGTGAGAATTACACAACAAAACAGAATTGCAGGATACATTGCACTGAGTACCCCCTGTCCAATCTTCTCACCCCTCTCACCAATAAGCTCAAGAATTGCTACAACAAAGGTTGGACGATTTAACGTAATTTTGAAGATTTTTGGGTGCACAAATGAACCATTGTCCATAGGACGTTTATACCCTAACTTTGACGATTTTTTAAACGACAAATTTTGTACTTACATATACCTAAAAGTTCTTAGTATTATTTCCTATTTTTGAATACCTTCTTGGATGCTTTCTTTTTTTTTTTTGGTGGACAGTAATTGTCCCGTGTAAGCAGTTCACAATACAAATATAAATTAGCTTACACTTGGGATCCTGGTAAGATATCCATTTGCAACTATTTTCTAAGACCTGAAACGGAATTTCTGAAAAGATCTTTCGCACATTGGAAAAAGCTATTAACGTTTCATATTTAGAAAACGCTTGCCTCTCTTTTCTCTTAGTTGGTCTGTAAAAGAAGTTAAAACTTGTATTAATAGTCAATACTTGCATCGAAAGTGTATGAAATCATTAAGCGTTTGTTTAAAATTTAGTAAATTTAGTTTTACTGAAATAATTTTTTTACGCTTTTTTTAAAAGGAAGTTTATCAAGTCTTTTAGGTATGTACATAAGACTGTCTCGCCTTACAAAAAAAAGTTAAAGTTGTACGCCCCTAAAAATTAACTTGACATGTTTTGTGAAGATTCAAATAATAGTTTGGCTCCATCGATTATCTCCCGTGAGCTAAACCTTGTCAAAAAAGGGTCCAAAAAGGGTTAATTTTTGACTAAAATCTCAAGCAATGGTCAACAGCTTTTTAACGACGTATTGGAAAAGTAAATCGGACAGAAATTGGTTAAGTTATTTTAATTTTCTTAAAAATCGAATTGAAAAGCATCAAAAAACTGACGTGAAGATTTTAAAAATGTTTTAATGCAGAATCAAAAAATCCGTAAATATCTATCATATTTGGTCATTCGTTGGGTAAAACAATTTACCGATTTTTTTATTCATGAAAAATACCATTTTCTGACCCTTTTTGCGGTGTTTAGCTCACGGGAGATAATCGCAAGATCGAAAATATTTCAGGAATCTTCATAAAACATTACAAAGTTAGTTTTGAGGGGGTACATCAAGAATTTTTTTTTTTTTTGTTTGAGTTGGTCTAATGTTCAAAAACACATATGAAAGTACCACGTCCTAAAATTTCTCTCAATTCTTACATAATTAGGACATTTAATTATGTCAAGGGCTATTCCGGATTATTTTTATTGTGCCACTTTTACTAATATTAATAGGATTCGTAGGCCAAAAAGATAATTTATTCTCAGATATCATTTTAAGTATGTATTAAAACTTGTAATTTATATATATGCAAATTCAGGTGTGAAAATTCGTGCAGTTACGAAAAATATTCTGTTACGGAATATCCACTTACCTGAACTAAAATTATTTTCGAGAGGGGAGTTTATATTGGACCCATGGTATTATGGACAAATAACCACAAAATTCTCAACAGTGTTTTCTTGTATTCAAAAACCTAAATTAGAACAAATTTCGATATATTAGTGCAATTTGTTGTAGCATTTTATAAGTTTAAAGTAAGTTTCAGAAGGCTGTTCAGTATGGGACCTAAGGTAAGTTATGGACCGATTATCATAGAATTTCATGGTATTATTTCTGGCCATGTGATACAATATTCAATAAAATTTTACCACAATATCTACTTATATTTTCTACGGTATTTGGCGTATTTCAATAATTTCCCATATATAAAACTTATGGTAAATTATGGACCGATCTTCACGAAATTTAACAGTGCTATTTTTAGCTCTATAAGACTGTGGCGTACCTAATTTCTGTGCATTATAACACCATTTATCTTAGTTTTTGTAACAAAATTATCAATTCTTTAGGGTGGTGGTTCCATAGTTGGATTCATAACTCTTATCTTACCGAACCGATTTTGCTGGATTTCAATCCTAAGCTGCTTAGGATAACCAAAAGCAATTTTACAAGAACATAGTTCCTTTCTTGTGAGTTTTTCGGAAGTGAGCGATTTTTCAAGAGTCTGACAGACAGACGGACATGGGTAAGTTGACATAGAATTACTCTAAGAACCAGAATATATATGTATACTGTATGGGGTACACACAATGACAGCTTCCAGATCAAACGAATATTTAATTCATCGATTTGTGTTACCATATCAGCAAAGTAAATTATCTGCCTATTTTTCTCTTAAAATAGCGAAAGATGTAACCATGATTTTTATTGAGGCACTTAAAAATAACATTTTATATGCAAAATAAATGTTGTTGACCAAAAATCAAATGCTGTTATCCACTATATGCACTTAATCACGATTTTTTTTTCTAACAAAATTTAGCCATCATACACAATTCTTTGTATTTTGTGCAGATAGGCAAGAACCTCAATTTAGTGAAATGCAGCTAAACGAAAAATTCTATACCATATTCAGACGCTTTGTGTGGACAGGCAAAAATACTAAAATTGTTAAAACATCCTAGAAACTAAATCTTAAAACTAAATTTTTAAATTGTTGATTGATTAATCGATGAACAATCAGGAAAATATTGCAAAAACAAAAGTTTAATCGGTTTAATTTGAACGAAATAGACCTAAAAATCTCACGCACTGCACGATGTAAATTATAAAACGCTTATTTTTTTAGTTTTACGCTTCATTAGCATGACTAAAATCATCGTAAATTTATTTTTGTTTTGTTCTGTTTCTTCACTCTCACTTTTTCAAAAATCGTAATAAGCTTCATTAAATGTATATATAATAAAAAATCACAAGCACGGCTGCCAGACTTAATTTCATTTTGACGATTTTTCTTCCTAAGTCGGCAAGGTGCTGAATTGGCGATTTTTTTTAAATCTTTTTATATTTTTATTTATTTAATAATTAATATTATAAGCTCAAATTTTTTTTTGAATGGTCTCCTTATTAAGTTTTGCTTTAAATTTTGTTTCAGGTTAACTTGAAATTTAAATATACTCTCTTTTCATACTCTTAAAATTTGAATTCGCACGATATATTATTATGTACTTTTTTATATGTACATACAGTGTCGGAAGAAATAATAGGGGCACATAAAATGTTAAATAATTTCTTACATCTCTACTGAGCATTTTAATTTAATTTTCAGTACGACAAGTGGATCGACAATTCAAATATTTGTGCAAAACTATGTAGTTGTCGACAGAGGCATTTTTTTTTTTGCAATAATTAATGAAATTATTTATTTAATACTACTTGAAACCCCAACAGTAATATTTTATTTATAATAGTACCTATATATTTCGTAAAAATAACACCACAAACAAAATTTTATTGTATAAAATATTTTTCAAAAAATATTGTTGAAAAAAATTTTTTTTTTTTGTTTACTGCTTTGCTGTCATTTTTTAGCAAATCAGCTGCACAGAGCTGTATTTTCATTAAATATTTACATGTTTTGCCGATTTTTATTTTCAAACCAGCGTTTAATTTGTGGAATAAATGATGTGACAGTAAAGTAATTTGACGATGAATAAATGGATTACGTTAGAACCATTAAAGCGAACCGACATGTCTATAGTTAGTGGGACGCTTATGAAAACGATAATCACTGACTTGTTGCTCTTTTAAGTTGTCGATTTAAGCCACAATGTTAAAAATAAGTTACCTAATGCGAAAAAAGTAGCCAAAATATGCATGTATAAAAAATAATACTTAATTTATTTGTATTTCAGTTGAAAAATATATATTAATTTACGTGCACAGTACGCTCGGGATAACGTCAACTAATTAAAACTGCGAGTGTTAACGTTTATAAGATTGTTGACGTTTATGAATTTACAAATTAAAATTTATCCTTAACTTGTAAGCGGTTTTATTGTTTATAAATTTAAAAAAGCAAAAAGCAGATCAAAAGGAAACCAAAAAAGGTTTCCAACATTAATAAAAGCAATACTACACATAAGACTATGGCATACATAAGTCTGTATCCATACTTTTATATATCTTTAAAGAAATCTGTTAGTTTTTTTGCTGTATTTTATCTCTTTAATAATAAAGATTTGTACAGCTTTCTCCCTTAGGTTAATTTGCTCAACATTCTCGCACCCGACATAATCTAAAGCCTGCTTAAAGATTTTGATGGCTTCGCTTGGTTTTATTGCTTTGAAATGAAGATTCTGCGAAAGTAAAATTGGGAAACAACTACAATAACACCTGAAAAAAGTAAAAAATGGCATGATTTCCTCAAAAGTAGATTATTCCACTTCAAAATCACATTACCCATTGCAAATATACAGTTTTGGAACAAAATATGATTAAACCAGATTATCTAAAGGTGAACCTAATTAGTTAATCCACAGTGGTTTGAATAAAAACATGATTATTCCTCTAGAGCACATAACAAAACTTGATTATTCCAATTAGCCGCGTCAAAACTAGATTATTCCATTTAAAATTTTGGATTTATTCAAAATATGTTATTGCTAAATTTTTCAATACTGTACAAAGCATTGACTAATCTTGTCGTCTATAGTAATGCAACAAAAGTTCGAGTTAAATACATAGTTGCAGTTTAAAAAAAAATATTTTCTCTAATTGTGCAAAAACACAAAAAGCGGAAGAGGTGAAAAGAATCTCCTCATTTATAATAGAACTTTTCTAAACTACATTCTTATACGGGAACTCCCAAATTTGGAACTAATTACATACAATTAACGTACATATGTATTTTTATTGTTACTAAAGCTAAAATTTTGCTTTACATAGAGTTGACGTTTAAGTTCTTTGAAGTTTCGTTCACGACTTAGAGTAGACAATGTCAATAAAAGGTGTTAACGTTTTGGAATGTTGACGAAATGGGACGTTGACGTTATTACGAGCGCACTGCACACATAAAGAAGAATTTCAGTTTGACGTATGCATCATTGAAAGATGAAACTACGCTTCAAAATGTATATATGTACCTTATATGGTTTAGTTTAAATTTTGGCTTCTAGAAAAAAAATGTTGGTGTTGGGGACATTAATACCATACACAACTACTAGGGTCCAGAAACCCGGAGCGGGTAATGCTAGTACTAAACAATTTTTTATTTTTATGTGGAAAATATGTAACAAAAATTAAAAAAAGAGTACAGGAGTACATATTGAAAAACAAAGTAACCTATTTTGGCCGCTCTGATCCTATTTTTTTAAAACAAAAATGCTGACTTTTAAATTGTTTCTCAAAAAATTACGATTTTATTCACATATTTATCTGGCAGCCCTGTACACATGCAATTACACTCCTACATGCATTACTTTATTTTGTTGTTCTTATTGTTTAAAAAAATTCTTATTATTTTTCTGAATTGTTTTTAGCCTTGAGTTACTTTTTTGTTTTGCTTTAGTGAATTTGTTCATTCGTTTTGGGCAAGTTTTTGCTCGTATTAAACTAATGAGACAAAGAATTTTAATTTACATTTCCTTTCCAGCGTATTGGTGTAATATTATACAGGCCGTTAATTGCTATTGAGAGAGACTTTGATTTTGCAGTAAGCCAGAGCTGCCTGTTTAGTATATTTTGCTTGTCTGTACAAAACAATAACTATGTAGTACTACATACATATGTACATATGTATATTTTACGGCTTAATTTTGATTGAGCAAAAATCTCTAGATTTTCGTTATACTCATCTGAAAATCGCTAGTTTTGACGGGAAAATACCAAAATTACAATCTTTGAATATAATAACTAAAAGCACCCCGATATTGTTTTCGACGTCGTATCGTCATTTAAAAATGTTTTCCTGCTAATTCAAGTGTTTTCTTAGTTTCGTGGAATTTAAACAAGTAAAATTTACAAAGCAAAACGGTTTTGAAAAGAAAGCGTTTTAAGGGCGAAGTATTCATTATATAATAAGACTTTAATTCATCACCTGCAAGGCTCAAACTTTATAACTATAATATACATATGTATGTATACAAAGTTAACGAAAATAATTTGGCAACAGTCGATATTTTTAAAGAAACTTGATTCCAATGCTTATAAAAAACCTGATTTCTCCTAACTCTATTTTAATTAGATATTTAATTTATGTACTAATGGATGTGTCAGAAGCTAAAAGGACTAACTCCACTTTTCGAAAAAATTTTCAGTTCTGTTTTATTACTATTTAATTAGTTGTGAATTTTTTGAAAATTATATGGTTCTATTATTATTCAAAATAATTTCCATAAAAAATATTAAAAATCGGCATAGGGATTGCATCTTATTTGATATTTTCAGAAGCTACTGGCCAGATTATATATTACATAACAAAATTAGCTATTTATGTAACATGAATTTCTACGCTTCGCGTGTGCGGCAACTTCCTTTTTGTAGCTTCCTTAATCTTGGAAATCAGTTTTTCAAGCATCACTAATTTACTCTACTTTTTATCAAAAGTAATTTTCAGGAATACAAAATTTATTATTAAAAAAATTTATTTTTAACGTGCTAAATTACCAATTATTATTTTTGATAAAAACACTAAAATTTATTGTTGAGGGAAAGTTTCTATGCGCATTTCGCTTAACTTTTTATTTTGTGCAGTTAGATCTTTAGGCTTCATCCATATGTTACAATCTTCTTTTAAACTGTATATAAATTATATTTTAGTTATATTATTAAAAAATATTCAAGAAATTTAAAAAAAAATTATTTGGCGGAATTTCAGTAAAATTTTAAAGATTTGTCGATTTTTGCTTTAGTAAGGTAAAGATACTAGTGCGAAAATTAAAGCTTAGTCAAGTCATATTAATTTAAATTATTTTATTATCTAAACTTTTACATTTAAGGGGACTTTTTTCAAAATACGTTACATTTGGGGGGTTTTGAAATTTTTTGGGAGGAAGAAAAAAAATTACCTGGCAACACTGCCGTAAACTTTACGTTGTAAACAAAACAAATTAAGAAATTTGGTTTTGTTTTGCTTAAAAGTTTGTTTTTTCCTTTTAAGCTCTTCGTTTTTTCTAGCCTAGTTTAACGAAGAAATAGAGTTCAAATTTCCCCTTATTTTTTTTTTATTGAAATATGTATGTAAATTATTATCGGTAAGAACGCGTAAAGCCCCAGTTAGCTGACTGTCACGGTAACGTTGCAAATCAGCTGCTTAATTTTGTTGTTTGAAAAGCAATAAGAACGATTATAGGTAGTATATATCGACATATGTATTGTATATCAACTAAAAAATTTTTTTTTAATTTTTTTTCAAAAGTTATGTCAGGTATACAAAATGCCGTTTACAGAATTAGCCGAATGTGTTGAGTTAATTTTTTCAATATCTCAAAAACTACTTTACTTACGAAGATGATTTGTATGTAATCTTAAAGAGAATACTTGGGGCTACAAATAATATGTAAAAAAATCTAATTTTGTTTTTGGCTGATTTGCTTTAAACTCAAACTGGTCTTAAAAAATCCTGAAACTTTGAAAGAGGTCTTTTTTTTCTTTTTTAAGATATGATTTTTTTTCTTTCGCATAAAATTTTAATATTGTAAATTTGAGCAATAAGTATTTATTAAATCTGATTTGTTTGATTTTATGTGTTGTAAAAAAAGTAGCCGCATTGATAAAAATTTTTTTGTTTAGTTGTTGCATTTTTTTTTTTTTTTTGGAGTTCAATGTGGGCAATTTCAAAGAAAAGTAAACTTGTTGAAATTAAATGAGTTTTTAACATTATTTAAGCGAAGTCGATTTTTCTTTGTCTCTTTTCCTACCGGTCATGTCCTGCCGCCATTCCTATTTCGAATGAATGAAAATTACGTTTTTGAATTAGTCGATTTTTTAAATTTAGTCGTTAAAATATGTTCCTTACAGGATGAAAGGAACCTTCTCACCAAATTTCATTCAAATCGAAAAGGGTCGGGTCCCACACTTGGTCGATTTGACATGGAATTGCCCATATATGTAAAAATATAATCCATATTAGTTTGTTCTTAAAAATCAAATAATACAAAAATAATACAACTTAAAATAATGCGTCAGTTTTACGCATGACTATCTTTAACGTATGTGATGATATGATTACCTTTCTTGGGTTAAGTTCTTTTACATCGGCTGGTGCATAATATTGAGATTTTATTTTATTAACACAGTAATTTTTTCATGTAGAATTTACACTTTAAATTTACAAATTCTTAGCAAAGTTTGGATATTTGATAATTATAATTGAAGTAATTTATAATGAAAGTCCACTTATAATTTTAAAAAATTTAGCTTTTTTTAACATTTAAATAGTACCAAAAATTCATTCATAGTAGGTATTACACTACGGCACTAAAGCGTACAAAAAAAAAAGTATAATTGTACCGTGATTTCCATCCCTGGCCTAAATCTATTTTAAAGAGAACAATATTGTAAATATGTATGTTTTTTCACCCCTCTGTTCATAGTGGAATTACCATCTTTCAGGCATTCAAAAACTCAGATCATGGTTTATTAAAAATTACAATTGAGTCGTATGGCTTAAAATATTCAGCAACATGTCGTTGTTGTCCTCTGCGTTTTTTTTTTAGCGTTTTCAACATTTGAGACAAAACATTATTATCCACCAGATTGTTAGTTATAGTGGCATTTCGAAAATATATTTACAATACATTTTTTATGCAGACGAATAAATTTTAAATAACGGAAATGACTTCTTAAAGTAATATAATGTATCATACTCATAATAGTTAAACTAAATGATAATGAGGGGGGAAAGAAAAAAACTGGAGAGAATGTATGTAGAACAAAAATATTTTAAGAAGTGCTTACGACCGACCAGTCAGAGTCATAATAATGAATATATCAAGAGATGGAATTTTCGATAAGATGTGTAAAGTGGAAAAGGTAATTGGGATATTTTTTTTCAAATAAAAAATTATTTTGCGTTTCCAAGCAATTATTAACTGCAGGGTGTCTTAGAAGTAAGTACTAGAGATCGTAGCCTCAAGTTCAAGTTGTTGTTCCTCATACCATTGCGAACTATAACCTTCTCCGGATTTATAGTACTACGTTTTGCCTACGTAGCTGTTAAAATACCCTCTTCAGTAGTAACCAGTGTGGCCATTTTGGCATTTTTGCAGCTGAATTTAGCATTAAAAATTTTTATTTGGCTGCAAAATTTTCATTTAGCACTTGGCATTTTATTTAGCATTTTTAGAAAATGTTTTTAGCTTTTTTTTTAATAATTATTTTAAAAATTTGGACGAAAAGTATTATTGATTTTACTTAAATTTTTTTTATTAATTATAATAAATTTTGGCTATAAATAGTTGTTCCCAAAATGAAATTTCATATGAAAATGGATAATTCTAATGCTAAGAAACATCTTACCTGTCTTGTTAAAAAAAAAATATAGAATATTCAGGGAATACAAGAAATACCCTCATTAAGTTGATTGCAAATTTTGTTTGTCCTTTGATATTACGATACAAAAGTACAAAGAAATTTCACTTTGTATTTACATAGATAAAAATTCTATAGTGTTAATGTTTTTGCTCTAAACTGCTGAAAAAGTAAACAATTTTAAAACTACGACTTTTCTATAATTTTCAACTTTAAGAAATAATAAAAAGATCTAAACAATTTTGTATATCCATAGAAATAAAACAGCCGAAATGTTGCATGTATCAGGGGGTTGCTGGCACCAGCGTTGCCATACTTTTTTTGAAAATAACTACAACTTAAGAAGAAAAAAAACTAAATTTAACTAAAAAAATGCACAAAAAATATATATAATTTACTTAATTTTTTTTTTGACATACGTGTTATACAGAAACAAATACAATATAATATTAACGAACACAGAAAAAATTATAAAATTTCTCCAATCACTAAATTTATTCCAAATTCACAATATCAAGCAAACAAGTTGTTGATTTTGCACCTATTACCAAAATTATTAAATTGATTACTAAAAATTTTAAAATTTGAAAAAATATTTTCAATAAATTATATTTTTAATTAAAAAAGTGATCAAAAAACTTTGCCATTTCCAACAATGTGTTAATTTATTTAAATAAATATTGACAATTCCCAACAACAATTCTACGTGTCTAAATTATTTTCTTTCAAACGAAAAAAGTCAATTAAGATTTTTTGTTATTTAATTAAAATTTTAGTTGAAAATTTTTTTCAAAACAACTAAAATTTTAATTAAATCAATATTAAATTTTTAATCTTCTTTCACCAAAAATGTTACTTTTGTATTGTTACTTTGTATGCTCGATGGAAGAGAGTACAATTAAGAGGGGTACACAAGGACATGAAGTCTTGCTTTGTTGTTTTGTTTCCTCATTTAATGTAAAATTCGGTTCTCAGATTTGCAATTTGTCAAGTGAACATATATGAAAAATTTCTGCAATAGAGCTTTAACAATACAAAATCAAACTCAATACAACTTAAAAAAAGAAACATCAAAAATCATAAAATGTAATCAGGGACATAATTAAGCTTTTAAAAGTAAAAGCCAAATTTGTACAATCCTCTTGCGTTATTAATTGGGCTATTTGACAAACGATTAAATCACGTTTGTAGAAAAATCGAAATGTTGTATATTTTCCAAACTGTTTACAATTTATAGAAAAACTTACATTTTTAACACAAAACTTCAAAACTGCAAAATGAAAGTAAATCTGCACATTTGGCAACGCTGGTGGACACCCCTGGATTAAAGAACATTTCTCATTTGTACTGCTATAGATATGAAGTCATACACATCACAAATGCCAACACTCGTAAAGGCTGCAGTGGAGGGGAAGCAGCTCTCGCGTGATTATCATTATTTTTAAAGGGAAACCATGCCGTCTTTGTCTGTCTTTCATGGGTTTTGCCTTTTATTTCACATTGCCTAACGGCCAACTTTACCGAGTTCTAGTTTTTGCGGTTTCCAAAATAAAGTATATTCTATTTTATTCAATTCTACTTTTCAACTTGGACTAGGTAGAGAACCATATATCTTTAATTAAAAAGAGTGTTTTCTTTTCTACAAATTTATTTTAATTTTTAGAAAATTTTTTTTAAAAATATGTAATAATATCAGAGGATAAACCAAAATCTATCCTCTTGTTTAAATATAGACATTAATTTTAACTTCGTTGAAAAAAAGGTCACTAAAATGTACAGAGTGTCCACCGGGAAGGTATACTTCTTTGTTTTGCCGCCATTTTGGTAAACATTAGTCTTGACAGTTCATATTTGGCAGTCGTGAAGTAGACACGTGGAAAATTTATTGTGGAAAAATATTCGATAAACCAACGTGTTTTAATCGTTGAAATATACATTTTATCAAAATCAATCATCGATTACTGTGACGATGTGAAAGTTACGTGAAATTTTTGGGAGAAACAACGTGCCAACAAAACGCACTAGTTATAGTGTAGTGATTGATTTCGAAGACAGAGGGTCTGTAGGTGATAGGCCCAAGCATGGACCACAACGTACTGCAAGATCGACTGAAAAAAATACTGCTGCTCAAAAAAGTGTTGAAAACAATCCATCAACTCAATTCGACGCCATGCTCAGGAGCCTGGTCTTCAAAGAACAACTTTGGCCACAATTTTGCACGACTATGCTATGCCATTATTCCTTTTTGAAAAAATTGGAAAAAGTTATATGCCTAATACATATTCTGGGTCCTTATGAGTAGCGAAGTTGATTATATGATGTCCGTCTGTCCATTTGTATGTTGAAATGGGGTTTCCGAAGGACCCAGAAATTATGCAGCCAGATTGGTTCATAAATGACTGATATATGAGCAACAAACCACGACTGCCTCTTATTTAATCATAAACCTTATATTGCGGTTTTTAAATTCATTTTTTCTGTATATCTGGAGAACGACAAGAGTCAAAGCTTCCTTTCTAAAAATATGGGCGGGAGTGGAGAAGTTGGTATGGCTCCTCCCGCACAAAGACATTTTAGATTTATGTATATCTAGAAAACGGCAAGGGTCAAATATTGGTTACCAATACACAACATCTGACAAAATGTGGACGGGTTTGGAGAAGTGGGCATGAAACTTCTCATAAAAAGACATTATAGATTTTTGTATATCTAGAGAACGGCAAGAGCCAAAGCCCCCAAAAAATGTAGAGTCATCTTGGTTATCAATACACAACATCCGATATTATAGTACTTTATAATGCTTCTATCATTGTTGATAGGAGAGAGATTAGCCAAAAATTTTCAACTGCAAGATATTTTTGAAGAATGTACAAGAAACCTTTATCAAAACGGACGGACTATAGTGTTTTGGAGTGTCCTTAATGAAAACAAATATAAACTTTTTAAAATCTTGGAAGACAATGCAAGAGAACCTGTGTGACAGTAGCGTATGCCCATTTTTTCGATTTTGAGATGTTGAGGCCATATTGCTAAATTTGCAACGCTGGTTCCAAAAATGTCTGAAAAAATATGGGCCAATATCAATTTTGAATTAATTCGCGAATTATTCATGAACTCAATTAGCAAATTTTGAAATAATTTTTTTCACAAAAAAAATTAATTGAATGAAATTTGAGTCAATTCAAATAAATTTGGTAAAAATGAATTGAATTGAATTGAAAATTTCAAATGAATTTGTCAAATGAATTGCAATGCGTTTCCAATTCAAATGAATTTTTCAAAGTGAATTGCAATTCATTTGAATTTTTCAAAGTGAATTGCAATTCATTTGAATTAAATTGATTTTGAATGAATTCAAATGAATTAGAAAAAGAATTAGCAATCCATTTCCAACTCAGTTGAATTGAATTATTTGAAATTTTAATTGATTTTGTAATTAAATCAACAGCAAGCATTAATATAGCACCTATTATAGTCCAAAGACAAAAAAATTCTTAGATTTGAAATGCCCATGATATACTGGAATTGTCATGTAGCGGCAGAATAGGAATTGAATTATTAGGTATCGGGGAAAATCCTATCAAAATGGGAAAATTTTGTTTATTTGCTAAAAGAAACTTCAATTTTTATTTTATTAAATAGTGTGAAGATCTTCTCTTGAATTTGATGAATTGCCACTCATTTTGATTTCAGTTTTTTGAATTCCAATTCATTGTTCTAATTCGTTTGAATGAATTCAAAATCACTTCAACAAGTTCATTTGAATTGAAAATTAATTGCAATTAATTTAAAAGATTCATTTGAATTAAAAACGAATTGCAACTCATTCTACATATTCATTTGAATTGGAAACGAATTGAAATTCATTTCTGGCTAATTCGTTAGAATTGATTCAAATATCATTCAATTCTCTTTTGTTGTGAAAAGAATAAATTCAAAATTTATATAATTCGTAACGAACTGAAATCAAAAAAAGAATTAATTAGTTCATTTATTAATGATGTGCTAAAAATCCCAATTTTTGAATGAAAACACTGAAATTTATTGTTGTGGGAAAGCTAGTTTCTATGCGCATTTCGCTGGTTGCTCAGGCCAGCTCGTCAGGGAACTTTTTCCAATTACTTTAGAAAAGCTAAAAATATTATAAAAGTAAGACCATAAAGTGAATAAGAATTTATAATACTCAGGCCTTGCATGTAACAATATCAAAGCTTCAACAAAGACACAACAATAAACCGTCAATTTTTCTTTCTTACATTCCCCCACAATTGGCTGGTTTTTTTCCAACACGAATTGTAGTTGTAAGAGGATAGAGAGAAAAAACAAAATAAAAAAAACAAATTGCTTAAATAAAGCAGCTTGTCATTTAAGTTTTTTATTTGCCGGGCACATGCAAATTTATTATCAAAAATTATTTTCGGGAATGAAGAAAAATTGACGGTTTATTGTTGTGTCTTTGTTGAAGCTTTGATATTGTTACATGCAAGGCCTGAGTATTATAAATTCTTATTCACTTTATGGTCTTACTTTTATAATATTTTTAGCTTTTCTAAAGTAATTGGAAGAAGTTTCCTGACGAGCTGGCCTAAGCAACCAGCGAAATGCGCATAGAAACTAGCTTTCCCACAACAATAAATTTCAGTGTTTTCATTCAAAAATTGGGATTTTTAGCACATCATTAATAAATGAACTAATTAATAATAAATATTTCATTCCCGAAAATAATTTTTGATAAAAAAAGAATGATTCATTTACAGCTCTGGCCCATAGTTTGATCTTGAATGGTTCTTCGGCTCTCCTGAAAATTGATTTTAAGACATACACGGTTGCCCATCACTAACACACAATCTTAATAAGATAATGAATATCTTGATTGATAGTGATAGGTCGTCTATAACATTATAAAACTCCAGGTTGTATTTTGTAGCATCTTTGCAATCAATAACCTGTAGCTCGTTTCTGTATTTCTCGCATCGCAAAATTTCTCACATTAAGGGTGAAACAAAAAATTCCATCGTTTATCGATTTGTGAGAAAAAAGTGTTTCTGTATTTAAATGCGAGAACAGACAACACAGATTCTGTTTTAACTGGAATACTTCCAGTAATTAAGTGTCAAATGCAAGCGAAACGTCAACGAAAGAAATATATGTATAATAAAAATAAGGCTGCCAGACTTTAAGATTTATCGTCATTTTGACGATTTTTTTTGTTCCAAAATTAGCAAAGTGACGATTTGCTGATTTTTTTCTAGTGACGATTCAGTCTTCGAAATAAAACAATTTTAAATAGTTTTATATGTTTGTGTATTAGGCACTACAGAAAATCGATATCTTTAAAAACAAGGCAGATTAAAAAATGTATCGGCAAAAGCAAAATTTCGAACGAAAACTGTTTAATTTTTATTTGCTTGGATTATGTAATACATTTGTTTATGTGATCAAAAGATTAAACTATTACCCCATTTTTCAGTCAATGCATTTTAGGAAATTTTTGCCTTTTATTTTGTCCAAAAGTGTTTATTTTATTTCAATATGATATTTTGTCACTCCTTTGTGTGATTTCTGCAGGGAAAAAACCAATCTGAAATTTTAAATTGCTATCGGATTAAGGAAAAATAAAATAAATAATTTTATTTAAATAGACCTCAAGCTTATGTATGTATAAAATATGTATTTCACCCATGAACTTAATGTTTTTTTTTTTGATTATGTGTTTATATGATTAAAATTTGTGATTATATGATAAAAATCGAACAAAATTCGTAAAAATTAATTTTAAATCGTCCGACTAAAATAGACGATTTTTTTTATTTTTTCTAAGGATATTAACGTTTTTTCACAAATTTATCTGGCAGCCCTGCATAAAACAAACACAATGAAAGGCTAAAAAAATTAAAATAACAAAATATAACAATTGTGTTTTATATATTTATTTTCATCATTTAAATTTTTGTTTTCAAATAAAAAAAAAATAATACACATTCTTGTGTACATACATACATACATAATTTGGGCTCCATTTTTTAAATTTTTTTTTCTCGCATCAATTTCAAATATGACTTATTTTGGCAGTTCTTGTGAGAAACTTTTTGCAAAATATTGTTACAGAAACACTTTTCTCGCATCCTTCCAATAATTGCTGGAAAATTATTTAAATGACAGATAATTCTCGCAAAGTAAAAATACAGAAACACTTATGTGAGAAAAACCATTTTTTGTTTCATATTGCACTGTTTTTGTGTTATTTCACTTGTTTCATGCGGGAAATTTTACGATGCGAGAAATACAGAAACGGGCTACTGCATCAGATAAGAAGAAAGTGCTTAAGAAGTTTGTATGGTCAATCGACATGATAGTACTTACAATCAATTATGAACTGCTGAATGTTTTGGAAGAGACTCTACCAAGATGATTCCCTGCGATCGATATTTGTGTGAGTAATTTTTGATAGTGGAAGATCAGTTAACTCAATTATCATTTGCAAAATGTTTTGAAGAAAAGGACAAAGGAAATTTGATAGCTTAACTGAGATTATTGTTTTTTGGGGTGCCTTATTAATCGATAACCTGTTACAAAAACTGACGATAGTAGACAGAAATGCTACTTAGTAAAGGGTGATTCAAGTAGAGATACTTTTTTCAATAGCCTTTTATTGACAGATCACGTGTGAGTCGTGTCATGCTATTTTTGTTTAGTATTGTTTGGCATTTCATAATGGAAAGACTTACGCCTGAACAACGTTTACAAATCGTTCAACTTTATTACGAAAATTCACGTTTTGTAAGGAATGTGTTTCGCGCACTTCGCTCAACTTATGGCCAACATAATCTGCGTACTGAGCGTACTATTCGCAACACCATCACCCATTTTCAGACCCAGCATTCATTATTGGATAATATTCGACTGAATAGACGACGTCCAGCACGGTGTGAAGAAAATATAGCGGCCGTAGCTGAGAGCACAGAAAAAATTATTAAATTTCTCCAATCACCAAATTTGTTCTTATGTTATAATATCAAGCAAACAAGTTGTTGACTTTGCACCTATTGCCAAAATGAATATATTGATTACTAAAAATTTTAAAATTTAGAAAAAATATTTTCAATAAATGATATTTTTAATTTTAATTAAAAAAGTGATCAAACAGCTTAGCCATTTCAAACAATTTGTTAATTTATTTAAATAAATATTGGCAATTCCCAACAACAATTCTACATGTTAAAATTATTTTATTTTAAACGAAAAAAGTCAATTAAGACTTTTTGTTATTTAATTAAAATTTTAATTGAAAATTAATTTCAAAACAACTAAAATGTTAATTAAATCAAAATTAAATTTTTAATTTTCTTTCAACGAAAAAAAAAATAATTGATTCATTTATCACATTAATTAAATTTAAATACTTTTTAAACCAATTTTTTTAATTGATAAAACACTGTGAGTGTACACGAAGACCGTGGAGATTCTATTCGGCGCCTTTAGCAGCATTTCGGACCGTTATCGTGCCATGATAACCGACTATTTGATGCCTGTTTCAGCACGACGCACAGTGGCGCCATTTGAGTTTTTTCGTTACAAAAATCATATCTTTTGAACCGAATAAGATAATTGAACAGTTTAAACAGCATATGATAGATAACTGTTCAGCCTATGAAATGAGCGTTTGGAAAGGGTACTACGCTTTGTAGGGGCCTACTTATGGGTTATCAAAGTTAAAATTAGTAGAAAAATCAACTTTGTGGTAACTAAAAAAAATTATTTTTACATTTTTAGATTGTTTTTATTTTTTTTCTTTAGGGTTTTATGTTTTAAATTATTACCCAACAAATTAAAAAAAAAATAATTTTTTTTTTTTAAATTTATTTTTTCAATTTTCTGTAAAATATTCATCACAATTCGTAGGAGAAGGTATATCTAAAAGACTAACCATTTCTAAACTATAATTATTTTGTTACTCTATTCGTGACTTCAGGGAAGAAATAAGTGGATCGGAAGATGCTGCCAACATGTTGAAGAGGTCCTCATTTTGCCTTACCCTTGATGCTTTGAATGTGTTCTGCAATCTATATTTTTTATAAAATTTGTTAAGAGACTCCTGTGCTTCTTCAGAAAGCTCTCCAATTGGCAAAGACTGGTACTCAATTATATCTTTGCCATGCGCCAATATTTTATGGACGGTCTGCTAAAAAAGATGCAGTTTTCGACGCATACTCTCCATATTTTGTAGAATTTACATTTTCTTTGCAGTTTAAAACATCCAAGATCGTTCCCAATCTTTTCACGATTTGATTGTCAATTCCAATGATTCTAGTTACTGCCTCATTATTTTCAAAAAATCTCCTAGAAGTGTTTCCATCGTTTAAGTTACCGTATCCGTGCTTGGGACAGTCTACTTTTAGTCCAACTTGTTTAAAAAAAGCATCCTGTATTTGCTTCTTTCTGATCTTTTCCTTATCCTTTATTGATGTATTTTCATCGAAGTTTTCCTCCTCTTGTGGTAGGGTATATGCCAGTTTTAGCAAGAATTCCATACACCTTATCCTTGCGTGCAATGGTGACATTCCATATTCGTAATTCTCCTAATTTGTAGAATCGTTTAAATTACCAAAGTTCTTCTGACAAATAATAATGAAAAATCGATAATAAAAAATATAAAAATAAAACGAAAAAAGGGGTTTAAATAGGTTTTTGCTAAATTTTTCCTCCAATATAATTCTGTCTATATATATGTATATGATAACTAATTGAAATATGTTATAATTAAGCAGAAAAAGATACTAATCTTAAACTCTTTACAACTAATTATATAAAATTGAGATGTAACATATTATATATGAAATAAATTTAATTGAATTGAAAAAAGTTCTTCTGACTCTTTTTGCAAATCGGGCATGACATTGTTGAGGTTGTTCCTGTCAGTTCGTTTACGACTTTTCCGTCAACCATGGTCAGGTGGAACTCGTAATTGCATTCAATATATTGTCCTTCACCGTAGTCCTTATGAGTTCTGCCGATTCCCTTGCAAACTGAAACATTAGTGGTCGGCAATAATGCACTGATGACGGACGTGGATTTTTCCAGTGTAGGGAATCATCCGATTTTAGCCGCAAATGAACAACAGATGCCATAAACATATTTCCGTCCGATATTGTAGCGTCATCGGAAGATATCCTTTGCTTATAAACGCTTTGTCCGGATGATCCATCGCAGCCCCATTTGCTGATCAATGTCAACTTCTCAGGAAGAATTTTCACTTCCGTGAAAAACTTTGGTGTGGTTGACTTTATAAACAGTTCAAATAATTTTAAATTGTTCAACGCCATGTTTTCAATACTTAAATTGTTTAATGGTTTCAGTAATTGTTGCGCCAACTTTCAGGCATAGACTATCCAGGCATTATGCTTATTTTGCAATACATAGGCTTATGCTACTATGCCTAAAAATTTACCTGTTCCCTGCATACATATGGATTTAGGCTGAATAATGCAATTTTGATATTATGCACGTGTCCAAATAAGATTTGTGCCTACCTGTAGGGACCATAAGTCAATATTGTTCCTGACCATTTGTACGCCGAAGTATTGTTTATGTGAGGTACGTACCTGATAATTTCAATGAGTAGTTTTTTTCAAACTATTAGATCAAACTACTGTCAGTCAAAACATATAAGGGATGGACGCCATACAATTTCTGCAACCATGTCTTTTTAAACTTTTTTACCTCTAGAAGCCAAACGGGCACGTACGGGCAGATAAAACCTTTTGAATTATGTAAAGAAATAATCAAAGAACAGGTTTTGCAAATATGGCAAATATAGAAAAATATAGTTTTTTTTATTTTCCGTCAAAGTTGAAAAATAGTGAAAAAACGGATAGTTTTTAAATAGTGATTTACCAGGAGAAACACAAAGCAAACAGTTAATTTTTTTTTATCATTATACATTTAATAAATACATCAATCAATACAAACAAAAAATAAGGCGATTCGTTACCTATTTTTCGTGATATTACACCTGAAATCGCAACAAATTGACTAAAAATTGTGTGTTTTTTTGAAAACCGAAAGTCGGTCAACTTTGAACGGTTATATCTTCTAAACTATAATATGGGTTTATTCAAAACTTCGTCGGCACTCATGAAAATTTTGATTTTTGCAACCTCGCTTGCTCTACGGGCGCCACTGTGCGACGGCGCCACTTCCCACACATCGCATCAATCAATGGATTTATTGAGAGAACACTTCGGTGAGCACATAATTTCACGTTTTGGGCCGGTCGCTTGGCCACCAAGATCGTGTGGGGATATGTAAAGTCTAAAGTTTATGCGGACAAACTCGCTTCGATTCATGCCTTGGAGGAAAAAATCACGCGTGTCATTCGCCAGTTACCAGTCGAAATGCTCAAACGAGTCATCGAAAATTGGACTCAACGGATGGACCATCTGCGACGTAGCAACGTCCAACATTTGATAGACATAATCTTCAAAAAATAAATTTCAAAGAATGTTGTTTCAAATGATAATAAACATTCCCCATTAAATTTGAATTTTCTGTGTTTTTTTTTTCTTTAAAAAAGTAGGGAACCTCGAAATGGATCACGCTTTACAATGACTAACGGATCAAATAAAATTAAAGTTTAAGTGCCACAAAATATAGTTTCTTAAAAGGTTTGTGTGAGCCACACAGAGTGACCAGTGACAGTAGAAAGATAATTAAATGCAATAATCTGTTGGATGTCTTAGATAAAAGCGCCGAATAACCTTGACTGGTGAATAGATAAGAGTGTTTTATAAAGTATTTGCTACTTCTTAGATCACAAATCAAAACATCCGAATATTCAAAGTTGTATCAAAAGTTTAACTACAAATATGAGATCCCTAATTTTTTTTTTACCCTTTTTGCAAAAGAGCATTCGAAAGGCAGACAGAAGAAATTTGTTGATGAGGGGGCGAAGCTGTATGCGTGACGCACTTTGCTTTTTTTCTCGCCTACAAACTTCGTCAGCCTGCCTTTTAATTAATGCATTGTAAAAGGGGTCCATGCACTATGACCCTGAACGTACTTTAAATAATTTCTCTTAACTAACCCAAAAATCCCTTTCATATCATCCCTGTTAAAATCAATTGACTGATTGGAAGCAATTTAGCAGCAGACATTTTTTCGGGGGCAGTGAGTATTACAAAACACAGTAAACGCACTAAAAATATTCAAAATATTTTGCTATCAAATTGATGCAAGCACACATTTTAAAATACATAATTTTCAACTTTGTTAAAAATTCATAAACACATATACATACATACATGCCTGTTTACATACATACATACAAGTCTTTTGAAAAATTTTAAGAACATGTTATACATATAAGACAATTAAAATACAATAAATTTTTTGTGACAAAAGTCTATTTCCGTTTTGCCTTAACATTCTGATTTTGTTTACTTCCAATTCTATTTAAACTTATTTCTTTACAGTTTCCTCCTTTTAAAGTTCAAAGGTCAATTGTGGCTTATCGTATTGGTTTGTTGCTTTACTGGACCTTCCGAAGAATAAGAAAATAAAAACAAAAAATTATCATTTTATCGTATGCTTACACACATTTTTATGGAGGGGACAACACTCATTTATAAAAGTGAAAAAATGAGCAGCTCATGAATGCAGTTTTTATTATGCATACTCTTAAAATCATTAGGGAAGTAGGGGGTTCCTTAAAGGTTAGAGTTAGCAAATTGAGAGGGGAAATATCTCTAAGGGCTAGTTTACACTATCACACAAATCTAACATATTTCCTAATACTTTGTGCGATAGAATTCTACACAGAAAAAACTAAAAATTGTCTCTAATCACCAAATTCATACCAAATTCATAGAATGAAGCAAACTAATTGTTGATTTTGCACCTATTACCAAAATGATTATATTGATTACTAAAAATTGTAAAATTGTGAAAAATGATCAAAAAACGTTGCCATTTCATACAATGTGTAAATTGATTTAATTAAATATATCTCAAGTTGTGACAATTCCCAACAACAATTCTACAATCTTAAATTATTTTATTTTAATCGAAAAAAATCCATTAATATTTTTTGATATTTAATTAATATTTTGATTAAAATTTTAATGAAATCTATATTATATTTTTAAGTTTCTTTCAACTAAAAAAATAATGGATTCTATTATGACATTAACCTTTAACTGTGGAGGTGGTGGTAAATTTTACCCTCTCCTTACATTTTTTTAAAATACTCTCCTCCATTGCGCTCTATCAATTATATTTTCTTAGTATCTTCTCATATCATGATCGGTGTTATTCACTTGGGTTTTGACTGAGTTCGAGTAAGCACGAGCGGGGCTACGGACATGCTGGTCTTAAAATTACCTCTCGTCATCATTTACGTAATTTATTTTACCACCACGTCAGCGTTAGCGTAAGCATTTAGTAGAAAAAAATTTACCCCACATCCAAATTAACGTAATATTTTCATGGAATTATTTTTACCACTCGTCCGTTTTCTTGTTGGTAAAAAATATTTTATATGATCCACGCTTAACTCAGTGCGCTTTGCTACCCCCATTAACATAAAATAAGTTCATTTTATTAAATGCAGGTCTCGTGCATTGTTTAGGAAGCTGTTTGTACCAAGTTTGAATACTCTTACTGTGTCCACTCTCCATTTATACAGAAATCTATAATATCTTTGTATAAGAGGTGCCACACCCACTTCTTACATCCCGCCCATTTTTGTAGAGCGGTTGTTTATTGATAACCCAGCTGTGTGTACCAAATATGGACAATTTTTCAATTGTCAACAATTTCTCCCGCCCAGATTTTTTTGTCAGATCTTGTGTTTTGACAACCAAGATATTTCGACCAAAGTTGGAAGCTTTAGCTCTTGCCGATTTGCCTGCAATGTAGTAAACAAATGTGTATGGTATGCAGATTTAAATGAGTAAAAACCCTACAAAAGGTGGACCTGTAGTTTCTACACCTAATTATTTTTTTTTCATGATCTTTTTTACATCTTTAAGTGTTTACATTTGGCTATGAACAAATCTCCATTAAGTTTTTTTTTTTTTAAATTCATATTTTTTGATAAGTTTTTGATGTATCGCTTTTTTATATTTAAAACAAAGGCTTGTGAAGTAATGTACCTGTTTTGTTTAAACATATAAAAATAATTTTTGGTTTCTTTATTTTTTGTGATTAAAAATGTAGCGCCTTATTTTTCAAAAACAAATTATTTTAATAAAATCTTGTTTACTAAATTTTTTTTAGTAAAATTTAGAGGAGTAAAATTTACCACCACGTCATTAAGTATGTCCCAAAATTTCACCTCCATAGATAAAGGTTAATTAAAATGAAATTCTTTTAAAAAAAAAATTTTTTTTGATTGATAAAAATCGGCTGATAATTTTTTGTGTAATGAGTTTTGTTGCGACTGTCTAAAAATCTTGTTTGTGTTCACACTATTACACATGAACATGCTTTGGTTAAAATGCAAGCCTGCTCAAATGAAAACTATTATTGTTTTAAAAAATTTCGTATGGGAGTCGTATGGGATGTACATTTTTTTTCATAATACTTATCATTTTCATAACACATTTCATTCACACTATCACACTTTTCCATATTAATTGAGTTTTTGACATGTATTAATACAAAGTATAAAAGTCTTAAGTGTGGGTTTACACTATACTATGAAAGTCTTGTTTCTGAAAGCCTGAACTTATTAGGACGGTGAAGGGAAGAAGAGCACGGGGTACATATTTGCACGTACTTGGGAATTCTCTTTAGTTTCAAAATTCGTAGATGGCAACCTGATGCTGGCTGTTACAATTTTTTTTATTATACATATTATTTTCATTAACTTTTTTCTTTGTTCAAACTGTCAAAAACAAAAAAATAAAATTATGCTTAAAACTATGTTCACACCTTGTAAATATTTGACGTTCTATACGTAACCACTAGTCTTATTAAAAAATTATATGCTTTTGCAAAACGCTTGGCTAGATCAAACATCATTTAACACTTTTTAAATTACATTATACAATTATCTTCTTACAAAGAAGTTAAGTAAATCCATAGAAATTGTTAAAAATACATGTCAGAAGGAAGAGACCCCTTACGTGTTTTTTTTAAAGGCATAAAACTTTTTTTTAAAGATAAAACCATACAATTTCCATGAAATGACCAAAGTGATGACTTTTATAGCTCACAAATTTCATGGCTTGAACTTATGTATAGCTTGAACATATGTAATTTCTGGCACATGGCCTCCGCGTCTGCGCCCCTTTGAACGCTATCTCACGAAACTAGTTCGAAGGTGTCAAATCACGCGAACGTGGTTTATTTTTTGGATTATTCGGTCACCCAAAGTTTTGCTCAACATAGTGATGGTTGTATATCATGTTGCGCCATCTTGTTGGTACAATATCTACTTCAAATGCTTTGCAATGAATAAAAAAATCAAGAATCATTTGGCTTTAACGTTCGTTATTCAAGGTAATGTTGGCACCAGTTTCGTATTCCAAATTATATGAGCCGATGACGTCTTCGGCATGTAAATGGCACAAAACAGTGATTTTCTCGAGAGTCTCATCAAAGACTATAAATCAGGGATTTCCAAAAATTTTTTGGTTGTGTATTAGTGAGTACCAGAGAGTAAAAAAATTGAGAGAATGCATTCATTTACAGCCGAAATAAAATGTTAGTAATATATTTTATAAGTTGTATAACACAAAGGTACAAAATTAAAAATTTTTTGTGTTGATAAAAAATTTTTAGCAATTCTTTACCAATTCAATGTCGCTGATTTTAAAACTGCACTGTTTTCATTCGGAAGCTTTTTGACTCTAAATCAGTTTTAAATATCTTATCAAACAATTGTTAAAAAATTAAAGATTTTTATGTTTTAAAAATTCATAAAAAATAAATATTGCACGCAAATCACACGTTAAATAACATATTCCGTTCCTTCCTTAAATGTTGCATACCATATAAGGCATTGAATGTTACCAAAAGCGTTTTTGACCGCACAATATTTGTTAAGTGCCATCATAAAGTTTTTTCTGTTAACCTGAAACAAAAATATGTATTAAGGTACGTTCAGACTAATGAAATATTTGACGAAAATATTTGTTCTGATATTTGCTTCAAACTGTGTAAAACAAAAATATATTTTGTTTAATGTTCAAACTAAGCTCAAACATTTGACAATTTTTGTTTGATGAAACAGTTGGCAAAAAGTGTTAAATAAAATAAATTAATTCATGTTTGCCATGCGTTCAGACTAAAATAAATATTTGCATCAAATAGTTATTTAATGAAAGTGTTCAAAAATAATAATATATTTCACAAATAGTAAAAATGAGCGCAAAAGCTAATTTATTTTTTTTATTCTGTGGAGCACCATCTTTTATAGTGTTAGAACAGCAGAATGTAAAATATAAAAAAAACTGGAAGACAATGGGTAACGGGAACATGGCTAAATTTTGCGAAAAATTGCAAACTTGGATATCAACCCTTAAATATATTTGAAGTCTCTAAATCAGTTAAAAAACAAAATGTCGGGAAAAATTTTTTTTGCAAAAATAGCGAAAATTCGCGAAAAATTTAGATATTTCAAACAAGCCATAAAATTTAATAAAAGTGCCTAAAACTAAAAGGAATGGCAAAAATTCGATAAAAATTCCTAAATTAGCGGAAATTCGCAAAAATTTGATAATAGCGGTATGATAGCAAAGCCTAATAATAATTAAAAATCGTTAAAGCTCTAAAGATTTACAGTGAAAAATCGCTTCTTCGCGAGCATGGCTAAAATTCGCGAAAAATTGCAAACTTGGAAACAAACCCTAAAATATATTTGAAATTGCTAAATCGGTTAAAAAACAAAATGGTGGGGGAAAAACAAAAAAAAAAAGTTGCAGAAATAGCGAAAATCGCGAACCATTTTAATATTTAAAACAAGCCATAAAATTTAGTAAAAGTGCCTTAAACTATAAGGAATGGCAAAAATTCTATAAAAATTGCTAAATTAGCGGTAATTCGCAAAAATTTGCTAATAGCGGCACGATACAAAGTCTAATAATTATAAAAGATCTTTAAAATTGTAAAGAATCCGAAAACTTACAGGAAAAATTGCTTCTATCCGGAACATGGCTAAAATTATTTGTCGTTGTTTGCTCTTACAATTTTTTGTAATATCAAATAAATGTTTGCTCAAAAATTACTAAAATATTTGATTTTTTGTGTTCACACTATGTTCACATTGGACAAATATTTGTTTGCCGGCAAATACTTTTATTTGCTCAAAATCAGCTGTTATTTTATTTGATACTCAAAAATATTTTGTGTTCAGACTACGTTAATGAAATATTTGATGTTTGCTTTCAAATATTTCACCAGTCTGAACGTACCTTTAGTAGTGGTATACACAATTGTGCATAGAAATGGATTTCCCTGGTCTATTTTTTCAAAAATAAATTACATGAGAATTATAACGTGAAAAAGTTATTTTAGTAAAAAGTTAGGGGGATCATAGTGGTAAGTAAAATAGAAAGGGTATTCACGTTGTTGGGTTACTCATACTTCAAACATCTGTGCATACATTTTAATTCTAGCTAATAGTATATCATAACTTTTTACAAAATACCAAATGCGCACCTGAGTTTGCCTGCAAAAATGTATAGTCATTGTAACAGGTCAAAGTGACGTTAAATAAATACCATAAATTAGTAAGGTTAACTCTTTGGACTCGGTCATATAATTGTAGCATAAAAAAGTAAGCAATAAAAATAGTGCTAAACAATAAAGTTTCATTAATACATCAATAAAACACATCTTCTTACCCAAAAATTTTACCTGCTGTCACATTTGCTTTTATATGTATAGGTTTACACATAAATTGTAGGAAAACAAGGCTTTTTTAACTTGTTTTTTAAATATTTTTACTTAAGAAAAGTGTTTTCAAAGAAAAAAACCTACCGACGCGATTGGTACAGAAACAAAAATAATTTTTACAAGCACAAAATACCAACAAATACTTGTGGCTATTTTTTTTCTTAATAATTTCTGCATTTAGGTACGTCTTTTTTACGAAAGAAAAATTGACCCTTTTACAGGCATCAAAGATTTTTTTTCACAAACAAAACACATATCGTTAGCTTAAATGCAAAACAATGTAGATATTATTTGAAAATTTTAAAGTTTTGTTGATTTGGATTCACGTTACATATGTATTTTTATATAATTTTAAGTTATTTACAAAATTATAAATGACGTATCATCAAATAAATATATAATTTTTTTAACAGCATAATGTATAATCACACTCAATAAAAAAATTAGCAGAGTTTTTAATTCTTTTTATAAGAACACATTAATATTTTTAAACACCAAAACTGGGTAATCTGTTTTATAACTATTACCACGGTGTTAGTGGAATTAGTGATCAGATAATAATTTATAATAATAATTTTTAGTATTGCATAAGAAAAAATAAAAAAGTGCTGTAAAATTATAAGAACCGAATCCATAAACGTATGTAAAATAAAACCTATAATAAATGTGACTATCAGCTTCTTCCACATAGGACTGTTAGACATTTTGAAATTTTTTATCTGAAATATTAAAAATTGCTTTTAAATCTCAAATAATTACCATTTTCCAAAGTTCTTTGCTTTGCATGTAAACTTATGAAATGTTACATTATTCTACATTTAAGTCTTAAAATTTAAACTCTAAATAAAAATTGCACGCAAGGCATTGGATGCTACCAAAAGCATTTTTGACCGCACAATATTTTTTGAGTGTAAGCTGAAACAAAATAATATAGCATCCGCTAGACATGCACACTTGTCGAAGTCACATCGACGACTGAATTGAAGAGTATAAAAATATGTGTTAGTAGTGGTGCGCACAATTGTGCAAAGAAATGGAAACCCCTGCTATAAATATATAAAGATATCCCACTGCCATACATTGTACGGCCAGTGCTAAATTTGTTGAATGGCAGTACGACTACTGCCACTTTGATTCTCAGAGAACTTATTACTCTCAGAGAACTTTTATTTCTTATCTTTCAGCGTATATGTGTGCATACACGCGTGTGTGTATGTATGTACATGGCAAATAAAAAAATATGAACAAACCAAAAGTTGTTTTTTTTTTGTTGAAAACACATTTTAGTAAAAATAAAGAAAAAACCCAACAAAAGAATTTTTGTTTTCATGCAATTATGTCCAAACAACCTATGTAAAAGCAAATGTGACCGATTTTTAATTGTAGGGCAATAATATGTGTTTTATTGTTGTACAGATGAAACTAAATCGATTTGCACCGAAGTTCAAATTCTGTTATTGTCTAAATTTAAACAATTGTTGGAATATAAAAAATATTTTTTCTAAAAAAATTAACTGCGACATAATCAAAATGCTTTTGATTTTCATAAAAATTTGCAGCCAGTTGCACGTGTGTGCACGTAATTTCTTGAAATTTTATTTTTTTTTTTGTTTAAAAATGTATTAAAACTTGATTTTCAATGTTTTTTTTGTTACAAATTATTAAATTGTTTCCGAGGAAAAATCCAATTTTATTTATTATTACAAATTATGAAAAATAATCAGGCTTTGGAAGTCTTACTTTAGAAGTTTGTAGATTTCTTATAAAAGTCTGCAAAAATATTTTTACAAAATAAATCAATGAAAATGAAAAATTTATTAATTTATTTATAGTTTTTGGTTTGCGGAGAATAACGTATGTTATAAAGAGAG
This sequence comes from Pollenia amentaria, assembly GCA_943735925.1. Taxonomy (NCBI): domain Eukaryota; kingdom Metazoa; phylum Arthropoda; class Insecta; order Diptera; family Polleniidae; genus Pollenia; species Pollenia amentaria. Next base: position 35,370,792 of record OX031009.1, read on the forward strand.
GATGGAGATGTTAAATTTACTAGTCCTTATAAATATTATGACGGAAGCAATACACATGGGAAACATTTAAATACCTTCAAATCATCGATTACGTACTGAAAAAGTTAAAATTTGTAACCATTAAACTTGTAAAGAGCCTGAAGACCACTACTGCCTAAATACTCGTAGTTAATAGTTAGGGCGTGTGTAAAACGGTAGCAAAGTACTACGGCAACAAACTATTTCCGTGTGGGGAAAAATTCATGTTTCTGCTGTGTGAAATGATATCTTTTAACGAAATTTTTTTTTTTTTTTTTTTTTTCATTATTTATTTATTGAATCTTCATATATTAAATATGAACTAACAATAATTAATCAAATCTTATACTAATACTTTATTTTTGTCCTGCCAATGCTAGACGAAAATTTTTCTCTTCACGGTTTCTATTCACATATGTAGATTTTTAGCGGTCTTCTCGTCGGATGAGTCCTGCAGTATCTCTTCTCCTTAATCTAGAGTGGCCGCTGTCATTTAAAATATTTCGAGCTAGTGGATTTGGGTGCGACTCAAGCCTTTTTAAATATTTTGCTGCGTACTTCGTAATAATAGTTTTTACTAATGGCACATTGAGATCCTTGTGAATATTAGAGTTTTTAACATACCAGGGAGCGACTGTGATTATTCGAAGGAGTTTATTTTGGCGCCTTTGAATTTTTTCGATATTTGAGACAACGAAATAAACTGAAATTAAATTACCGATGTTAATCCATTTAGGGGTAACAACATGCTGCCAAACTTATATTTTAAAAAAGATGGTGGCTACATCGATATGGTGGCTAAAACTTTTCTTTTGTTTCTAAGCTGTTTCCCATTTTAATTATACTAATACATGGCTATGTATGTATTGCAGTACTTGTAAGTTAATTTATCAATATTCCAAAAAAAAAACACCTTAGATTTTATGATTGTAAATATACTAATGCTCGAACACGGGACAGTGTATGTTATATTACTACGATTTGTTTGGTTATGGTCTACATTATAAGAACTTTTTTGAAAAATATCGTTGGAAAAAATTATATCTTTTTTGACGATATACAATTTTGACGTTGTGTAAAAATATTTAAAAAAAATACTATGAACAGTACTTTTTGCTTTAAGTCACAAATCGTGGACTATATCGCTAGAATGACTATACGCCTAGCTCACATATGTATATGTGTGCCACTATGAGCAGGGCTGTCAGATATGGCGATTTATAAACCTATTTGGTGACGAAATTTTGTGTTTACCGACATGCCGATTTTTGTGGCAAAATTTAAAAAAGTAAGCGATTTATGAAAAGCAATTTACCTTTCCTTCTTTATTACATAAAAAAAAATTATGTGCTACTGTTTTTTCTATAAATTTCTAACAAATTTTAAAATCGCATTACGAATGCGATTGTTTTAGATGAAAAATTGATAATATTGCCAGATAATTACATTAAACACATTTAAATTTGTTGCTTTAGAAACTTGGAATAAAGCTTAAGCTTCATTTTCAGACATTTTCCTTGCCAAAAGTTATCAAACTTCGGATCTCTACAAGAAAACAAGTAAATTTTTTATTTATTTTGGAAAATAAATTCTAAAAATTTAATCGCGTTTGAATGCATATTAAATGGAATTTTAAAAATTTCTTAAAATTGATATTTTTTCTTACAAAAATTCTAGTGTCCTTCAGCATACTTTTGTAATTTCTATTCGCCAAAGTTCGTGCTATTGTGATTTACAGAACTCATATTATACGATTTCAAGTCAGAATCGCAAATGTTAAGCGTTTTAAGATTGTCAGAGCATGACCGATTTATTTTAAATCGTTCAAAAAACTACAATATAAACACACTACTGGAATAATGCTAAATATTGAAAATTTTTTTTGCCGATTTTTGGAAAATTTAATATGAATTTATAAAATAAAAAATCATATTAACAACACTGACAGCGGGCTTATAGCTTTGCAACAGAGTTGAATACTGTTTTAAAAAAGTTAAAACAATAATAAGGTATTTTATCACTATTACCAAACACAAAAACTAATATTTTTCGATTGGAGAGTTGATAAGAAAATGTAAACGATTAATTTCTTGATTCTTTGATATGGTTTGTAATTTCGAAAACAAACAAAAAACTTAGGCTTATGTGACTAAAACGTTAATAATTTGCTTTACTTTTGCCGTTTCTAGCCGCTGATAGATGGAATATATGGTAAATGTGCTTATATCGCTAAATGGACTATAACGCAAATACTTTCTATTAATCTTCTGTATAGCGGCAAAAATAAAGATTAAATGGACTATATCGCTAATGTGACTAACAATGGAAATGACTATAAACGAAAAGTACAGTATTAAATAATGAACAAATTAGGAAAATACAATTTTTTGCAGGTGGCTCTATGCATTTTATTTTATATAGGTATATTTTTTTTTTTGTTTTGAATTCACAAAATATTTTAAACGTTTTTATTTGACTTTTTCAATTACAATTTTCGATTTGCTGCTTGTCAGAAATTTTGTTGGTTGTTTCAAAAATTCTACTAGCCCCCAGGGCTATTGAAATGTAATTAATTTTAGAAGTGTCAACATTTTTCTTAAAAAACACTTTTTTTAATAAATTCGTTTGATACAAACATACACATATTAAAAGTACATACCTACATAGTTGAATTGTCTAAAAAATTTAATTATAATTCGGTTCGAATCGTTATAATTTAATTTTTACAACAATAAAACACATATTCTTACCCTACCAATTTAACAATCGGTCGCATTTGTTCCTACGTATGTTATATGCACATAAATTGCTTGAAAACAAAAACAAAATCATTTTAAAAAAAATACCGAAAACCGGTTTCAACAAAAAAAAAAAACATACACACACACACGTTGGTTGACAAAAACAGCAAACATGTGTATGTATGTATTAATGAATGTGTTTTTTGCTCTCTTCAGTTTTCTGAATGTGAGCACGAACTTTTTGCTTTCCTTGTTACTTCCCCCCCTCATCATTGAGAAACACAACATTTTTGTCAATTCCAAATGTACTAAGTGCAACATCTTTATAAATCTATAGTCTTTGGTCTCATGAAGAGTGTTCTCTATTCAAAAATTACAATTCTGCTTGCTTAAGGCCTCATTAGTTGTTACTTTTCGTTGCCATTCTGTTTCGTTCCTTTCTGTAGCAAATATTTTGTAATTACTTTTTCTGTGAAAGGAATCACCTGCTTTTAAAGAGAAAAGCATTGAAATTGTAAAAAAAAACTTTTCGTTAAAAATAAAAATCTATTATTTTGTGTCTATTATAGCTTTAAACAAAAAATTTCAGATTTTTCATATCACAACAAACTAATACATACACACTTTGGCCATAACTTAACGTTGAATTCTATTTTCAACAGATTTGTCCGCAACAGAACAGAACGAAAAAGTAAAAACAAACCACACATACAGAATTTCAATTGAACAGAAACAAAATAGCTGATTCGTAACAGAACAGAACGGACAAACTAATTCTACCTTTACTTACCCGTAACAACAGAAATAAGTCTTATCGATGTAGACCAGGATCTTCCCAAGTTGTGTACGTGCATTCGGCCTCTGTCGGCATCGAAACCATAAGCTCGAGTCCTCTGCCTCACTCACGTCTACAGCGGCGATGGCTTCTTCTGTACGTAGGGTTAGGGCTCGATTTGGATGAATATTATCCAAAAGAGTAAATACTTTTGCTCTTTTAAAAGTTCGGCAAGTTTACAATATTCCCTTCAAAATATACTTTTGCATTTGATCTTTAAGGGATACCCTTTTTGTAGGTACTTACTACATTTTTACAACCACAACTGTTTATTGCTGTGATTGAATAATTTTCCTATCTTAAAAAAAAAAAACAGTATAACTATGTTATATTCAATTTTGTTGCACTTTATATGTAAGACAATATGTATCTTCTTAACTACAAATCAGTTTAAATATCATGACATTTATATTTTTCAAATTGTAGTACTCCAGACAAACTTCAAGTTAAATTGGTCGATTGGGTCTTATCTACCATAAAAAAGGTACAGAAAACATATTACAAAAATGTGAACATTTTACTGCTTTTACGCAGAGGCAAAAAGTGACCAGAGCTAAAATCATTCACTGGAATCGGAAAAATTTTAAACTCCGAAAAATCCCGTTGTGTTTACAAAAATATGGGGAAGGTAAAAAAATATTTGTTTCTCCACTATTTCGCAATATTTTTGAAATTATCTTAAGAGACTTTTTAGTTTTAAAAGATGTTATCATAAAAAACTCTAAGCTGGCCTCTCTATTGAGAACTTAAAATTTAGCTCTGTTCGGTTTAATGCTCAAAGTATAGAAGATATGTATGTATGACTGTAATTGTTGTAAGTGCAAAAGAATAAAATTTACATAAAACATTTGTAAATACATTTAAAAAATGACAAAGACGTCGTCGACTATGACATTTGGAATCCATATGTTGACATCGCACAGTGGCGAAAAACCTAAAAAAGAGTAGTAAAAAACATATTGATTCTTAACTTAATACTTAGCGCTGATTTACACGCTTTAAGTTTTAGCCGCCAAGTCTTCAGTTTTTGGGAGAGATAGAGAAAAAATGGCATTCTCTGGAAGAAAATTCTGTGAAAACTAATAAACAGGAATTTATAACTTTTGTAAATTTGAACCGATTTTAATGGTTTTTTGTTTTAAGTAATTTACGGGTAAACAATCAAGACCTTACGAATTTTAAATATTAATAATCGAAAGTGAGTGTTTAAAATTCATTATTTTTGCTTTTCTAAAGTCTTTGGGAAAAAGTCTCCTGACGATCTGGTCTAAGGAACCAGTGAAATTGGCATAGAGGCCAGCTTTCCCTCAACAATAAATTTCAGTGTTTTTAATCATAAATAAAGATTGGGATTATTAGCACATCATTAATTAATGAATATTTCATTCCCGAAAATAATTTTTGAAATTAAGCACGTTAGCGCATATAAATCTAATTAATAAGAAAAATTCGGGAATTTTTCTGTAAAGACTTTGACTAAAATTGAAGATTTTGTTATATTAAGCCCGGGTTTTTGAGATGTTGATTAAGTTGAAACTTTATTTGACGTACTCTTAAACTCGGATTTTTTCGGCGAAATGTGATTTCTTTTTATTATCAGTAAAAACAAATGCCATCATTAAAGACTAACATTTTAAGCAAAATTAAGCTGTTCCGTCAAATTGTTTTATAAAAACTTGGCAATGGCGGCACAAATCTGTTTTCGGGTTAACGAAACCAAGCTTAACTGAGATCTAATAACCCCAGCCTTAGTAAGGAGTATGTAAGATAAATCTTGGGAATATTTCATCACTCGGTGTTACATCCTCCAGAAAAAAGACGCAGAAAAAACTAGACATTGGCTGCTCTTCGTCCTTCGAGATGATCGTGGCTGGCCAGAGATCATATCTGGAACCCCGGGATTTCGGTCCTTAACTGGTTGTTAGTTAAGGCGCCTTCGGGAATCACGTTGTGGCTATTGTTTCAGACTTGCGGAAAGGGAGATCTTAAGAAGTCAGCATTAAGAGCTATTTTTCTACCAATTGTAAAAAATCTCGGTGATCTCTCTAGGTGCTAATACTATTTGGATAGTTCCAGCTTTTATGCAAAGGGACAGCGTACTGGCTTCTGCCGAAATCCACACGCTTATAAGTTAATTCCCATGTGTAAGGTTAGGAATGCACGTACTACTGGGGGTGCTAGAACGCGTATCAAGTTCACCCGTTGTTGAGAGTAGCGTGGGGTAAGGCCAACCCGGAAGGTACCCACGGTTATCTTAGACACTTAAAAAAATTACCATTTAAATTCACTGGACTTAAACAAGTTATCGGATATATAAAAAATGTAAGAAAGAAACTATTCTTATTAATTCTCAATAATTGCTAACCTCCATTTTTAAACAACTCATTCCGCGAATAAAAGTAAACTTTTAATACGTTCGCGAGAATTGAAAAAGTTAGGAACCTTAATTGTGACCTTCTCTTCTTTTCTGGTTATATTTTATGTACAAAAAGGTAAGGCAGACAATATATACAATAAACTCGCTCATAACGAGTACCCCTGTTTAGCGGACACCTCCCATAAACGAAAAATTTTTTCAGTCTCATAAATATCCTTAGTGGCTTTTTAAATTATTTTCTATTTTGCTATTTTGCATTTACAAATATAAATTGAAAATTTTAAAAAATTAAAAATGACCCCAAAAAAGTATCAAAGTCCCGATTTCTTATACCAAAGTGGAGAAAATTCATGCCGGCTATGCAGAGATGCTTTAGTAAGCGAAGCCGGTGTTTTTTATACCATAGAGGAGAAAATAATTTTGCCCGGCCGAAGGGCAGCTATTTAGAGAATCTTTGAATAGCGAAGCCAGTGTTCGTTATACCATAGAGGAGAATATACTTGCGCCCGGGCGAAGGCCGGCTTTGTAATGAAGTTAGCGAAGCCAGTGTTCGTTATACCATAGAGGAGAAAATCCTGGGCCGAAGGCACAACCATGCTATCTATCGTGCGATTTTTAGAACTAAAACGGTATAATTATTGAGATTCAGGATTTTTAAATTCTCGTTTTGTAAACTTGGGATTTTGGAATTCGGAGTTTTAAATTTGGGATTGTAAGTTTCGGGCATATGAACCTAACCCAAATTTTTAATATAACTTTCTTTGTGTTTTTTTATGTTAATTTTTTGGGGTTAAAGTTCGTAAAAAATTTTGAGATGATTTTTCATAATTTAAAATTACCCATAATTTGGGTTTATATTTCGTATTCTTTTTAGGGCTATTTTTCATTTTTTTGGAACAATTTTTCATTAAATAAATGGGGTCATATTGCATCATGAAAAATAGCCCCAAATTTGGGGTCAGTTTTCATTTTTATTTTGGGGCCATATTTCCTGGGGCAATATTTCGCAGCGTCATTGCCCACTACACAAAAATACAACACTCTAACAAATGGTTTCCTTATTCTTACAGCGTTGTATGTATATAGGGGTATTCCCTGGCGGTGCGTTAAATGAGCGCGGGAAATATAGCTCCAAAAATAAAATTATGAATGGCCTCAAAACATTACACGAGACACAACAACAGGCAATTAAGGGGACATTTTTTGGGGGCTTTTCTGTATTTTTCCGCTGGGGGTCTTTGCATTAATTGGAATGAAAAATCGCCGCAATATCAAGAAATGAAAAATGGCCCCAAATGAAATCACGATTTTTATTTTGGTGCTATTTTTCTTTCACCAATATATAGTGCAAATTTTTAAAAATGAAAAATTTCCGCAAACAATTTTATATAAATCCCGAAATTCAAAATCCTAAATTTAAAAGTTCAGAATTTCAAATACCGGAATTTGAATATCACGAATAATTATACTGTTTAGTTTTAAAAATTTCACCATAGATAGCATGATTGGGCCTTTTTTACTTTTAACTTATTTTAGTGTAAAAATTCTATAAGAATTTTGATATAAGGGCAATTTTTAATTCTTTTTGGGGGTAAAAAATGGGGTCATATTTAATTATTTTTTTTATGGAGCCATATTTCGCAGCTCCGGATTCTCCAAAAACGAATTGGAATGCATGGAGTTAATACACACATTTTTAGAATCTAACATCTACCATCAATTTGCGAAGATGTTAACATCTTCCCATAAGAAATACATTAGTCTCAAAATCAACATATTTCAACATCCTTGCAAGATCTTACAATCTCATTGCATTCCATTATACATCTTTCGATTATTTTAGTGTCATCACTAGAAAAATGGCAATAAATTCTATACTATTGTGGCATCACTGACAAAATGGCATTTGTTTTGAAAGCAGCGGTACCATTTGTCAAGTTTTCCCATTTTTGCATGTTGGTGTTATACTTCTTGCACTTTTCTCATAAGCAGGCATACATATCTCACAAGCGGAAAAATGTGTCAGTCCCTTAGTGGTCCGCCTAAAAGAGAGTACACTGTATTTGAATACTGTGTGTTGTTTTCAAAAATATACCTTTTATCGTATAGGATATAAGAAGTAATCAAAGTTGCTTATAAATAGTGAATACAGTGAATAGAGATATACATTTGGGTCCATTCTTTTTTTCCTGATGGTCCTCAATCCTAAAAAATGCGTACGAAAATGAGAAAAAACTTCACTCCATAAAATGTAATCCTGTTTTGTTTAGCCGTTCAGAAAAACATGGCTTAACCGACTTTAATATATTTGTACAAATTTAGACCACAGTGCATGATTTTCTCATTTATTCATTCTAACCAATTTTCACAAACAAAATACTGCAGTAAGATTTTGTTTAAAAATTCTTAAATTACATTATGGCTTTTTTGCCATTTTAACAATCATCTGTGATATCAGCTTATTTTAAAAGGGAAAAAATCGGAAAATAAAGATTTTATTGCTTATGAAATTTAACAATTGAAAGGTTCTTAAACATCTCTGTACTCAAAATGTTTTTTTTTTTATTACGTTTGGCCAGTCTTTTAAATATTTTATGATTCAAATACATAAAGAGTCAGTCATGTCATAATGAGTTTGTTATGGTAGTTTATGAAATTGTTGAATAAAATTGTACAAAGTTGCAGATAAGAATTTATTTTTAGATTTGGTGGTAAATAAATGGCTTGTGTTTAAAATTTTTCTTTGTTTTTTACTTAACAAAAATTTTGAAATAACGAGTGTTTTTTGAATATGTATACAATAAAAAAAAACATAAAGTCAGCGTTAAGAATTAGGAAAGAGTCCAAAAGTAAACAATATAAAATTGGAAAGATAAAAAAGTTCAATACGAGGTCATATGTACGGCATACTAGACTTTTATCGTACGCTTAATGTTTGAAAATATATTTAAATAATTTTCAAAGTCATTATTTAAATGATTCCACTGGTGCACCAAATGCAAAATTTAAAACTTTACACTTCACATGTTTTTTTATTCAAGTGTTTTCCGAGAGTGGGCATGGGACCTAAGGTAATTTATGGAAAAGTTTCACGAAATTAAGTAGTGTAATTTTTACACTACATAAATTTCTACCATCAGTGGTGGTGGGTATAAGAATGTGTTTTTGTTAAAATAAGATTTTTATGGTTAACTAAAAAAATTTATATTGTTAATTGATTTCTGATTTTTTGAAATACCGAAACCCAGGATTTGCGAAAACCAGTCCCGATCGACATCCCTAATTGTAGTATATCTTTTAGTTATTATAATTTTTCAATTTTTAGCAAATGCACTATCTTAAATTTTTTCTATTTGTGTGTAAGTGTTTCTTAAATCTTAAAAATAAGACTTATACTGAGAAACTAGACAAATTAACCTTTCCGACGGCATGTAACATACCTAACTAGCATTTTATACCTTCGGTACTCTAATGCCCACAATATGTTAATCCCAGGAATAAAATCACTTTTTTTTCTATAGAGATGTTGACAAATTAAATTTTTTTATTTATTTATAATAATAATTAAATTAATATAAAATAATAATAATAATAAAAACAAAAAGATAAATTATCTAAAAAATTTAATCTTAATCACATAAGATCCTTTAATAAATTTTTTTTGTTGTTTTCATTAATAAAAACCAAAAATTTTTTTTTTTTTTTACAGAAAGTATCGAAACAAGTGATATGACCAATAACTACAATTTCCCTAATTCAAAAACTTAACACCACAATTCACTAACCCAAGCCCGTATATTTTTGAACTGATTTCACTATTCCTACTTAATTTACACACTTAAATAAACATTAAATACTCTTATCAAAAGAGGATTTCAAAAGTACACAAAAACATTATTATCCCCCCTCATAATAATGTACTTAAAATATTTTGTATTTAGTATGTAAAACAGTAGACCATATTGTAACAGTTATCACAAATGACCATAATGAGTCATATTTTATTTAAATGAAGTTTTGTAAACAACTCGTCGAAGAAAATAGCGAGTGAGTGATGGAGAGCGACGATGATAATGAAATAAAAACATAAAAACAAATGATAATAAAAACAACCACAAAAACATTGTAATAAATGGAGAAACCCATAAAATAAGAAGAACAAAAAAAAAACACACAAATAAAGGCAGGGATTTTTCCAAATAATGACGAAAATTTCCAATTGGCCTGCCGCAGAAAATGCAGGTAGGGAAAGTAGGATTTTTCGACAGAGAGAGAGAGAAGGAAAAAAAGGAAAATATGCTCAAATTTTAATGAATATGCTCAAATTATTATGTTTTTATTATATTAAAAAAAAAACTGTGTAGTTTTGTTTTTGTTTTAAATGTAAGTTAAACAAGCGATTTTTAAGCTCGTCATCTACAAACAGGCAGTAACTGGTTTATTTTGTTAAGTTTAATTTTTAGCAAAATCCTCCCATAGCACTTGACAGTAATTATGAGGTCTTTAGGAGAATTCCTGGGTTCCATTAAAAAAGGAAAATAAAACTTTTTAAGATGGAGATGCGTTAAATTTAGTTATAACAAAAAACTAAATTATAAATCCATCTCCACAAAGTTTGTGCAGTCCTTAAAGTTTACATTGAAACGATAGGTATTGCCATGATTTTACGGCGATTATATCCTCCGTTGGGTACGTGTGCAGTGTTGCCATCAAGCAATAATTTTTCATCAAAAAATCTGCAAAATCTGCGCCAAGATTTCAAAAAATCTTCAGAACACATTTATTAAATTTTAAAAGTTGTTTTTTAGAATAAGATATAAGAATTCAAAATATACGAACAAGTTCTGAAATTTAAAATCGTTGGAGATTTTAAATAAATTGGTTTTTTAAATGCAGCTTTTCTGATTTAAAAAGTAGTTCTGGTAAATATAAGTGGTCCTCAAAGAGTGAAGTATAAAAACGGAAATATTTTTTGAACTTTCAACATAGAAAAGTTTAAAAAATTTCTTCGATTTTAATTTCACCCAAATGCGATTTTCAGAACATGGCTGATAATTTTTCGATTAATCACATCTTTGCAATTAAAAAAAAACAAAGGGTGTCCAAGAATTTGCGTATCATTTTAATTTTAATAAAAAAAAGTTTTTTTTTGAGATATTCAAAATATTTTTCTAGCAGTTTTAATATAAATACGTTTCGGTTAAAAATTAAAAATTATGTCGGTCAAGTGACCCCTCTACTGGCTCGGCTGGCTCCCAATCTTTTACCAAAATTCTTAATCACGTTTTTTCAATCAATTTCTTGCGCAAAATTGGTTCGAAATTTGTCACACCAACCGTTATACGAGTATATTTTTATCCAGCGCAATCTTGTTTATAATTTTCTGTACTATAAGTGCAAAAATCTCCGTAAGTACCGTAATATCAACACTTAACAAACACGAATTTTTCTGTTCTTTTTTCCATAAACGGTATATAGGAATAAAATTACGTTTTGAAAAAAAAAAAAAAGAATTTATGGATTAACCAGTACCCCTATGTTTATCCTTCCACGAGCAACAAGCATTCTAGAGTACCGAAAAACAACACAGAAACTAAGTTAACAGGTGCGTATGGTGTAAAAAAAAATGGGAAGATGTTAGTAATACGTTTAAGTTTTCGAAACAAAAAGAAATGGCTAAAAATGGCTTTCAATCTTAAAAATAATACTAGGGAGGTCACAACCACCCTAAAGAAGAGTCGGGCTTGGAGATCACAAATTCACTAAGTAAAAGGAGGGAAGGAAGTCCACTTTGCGGCATGAAGATTTTAAAGTAGGATTCGTATCTATGTAGATATTGCAGTCTCATTAACGACATCGCTATTTACATTGATATAAAATGTCATTTAATGGCGAAAACTGGGAAGGAGGTGTTTGAGTTCATAAGTGTGAACCACCACAGGGGGTAATAGAAAAATATGAATTCAAGCAACTGGCAGATTAGTAATAACCACACAGGCGGTATTAAGCCAGCAGACTCGGAGTTCCTACACAGACAGCTAAAAACAAATCACCTTACTCCTCTGCTAGAAGAGCACATTAAGAGATTTCCAATTTGCTCTAGATCAGAGATCCGAAATGAGGCTGAAGTATGAGGGATATGGAGCTAATATCGGTCGTGAGACTATAAGTTTCTTTTATCTGATAAAACAAGAAACTTTTTTAGAATTTTAAATAAACTAGCAGCACAGTGAAGTGTCGTCAGGCGAAATATATAGTAAGATGATTATTAAAGTATTACCAATACCAAATTAAGATACGACACTTTAAAAGACAATCAGGTAAAACGCCCCCACAAATATTCCTGCCAGTTCCCGCTTCGTTTCCAAAACATTATATTTCTACCCCACTGTGCGCGTTGTACTGCTAAAGAAATAAGCCGTCTTACATTATTCTTGGTCATCTTATAGGCTTGGCTTGTATGAATTTTAAACAAAAATTTTGTCATTTTATTTGTTTTAATGACTATTAACCCTTTTCCTTAAAAAAAACACCATCAAATGTTTATGTAAACATTTTGATATTCTCACCAATTTATTTTTTAAATCCGATAAAATTTTAATGATAACAAATTTACACAAGCACACATTTGTGCTGATGTTTTTCATTCAAATTAATAAAAAGTGATACACAGCCAAGAAAAAAATTGCTTATCTGTCGAATTTCATAAGGTCATAAATAAACCATCTACAATAAAATTTTATTAAAAGAACCACAGCAAATTAAATCAATATTGACAAAGGTAACAAACAAATAAGCTGAAAGAGTTTATTTTTTTTTTTTCAAATATTTATTTGGCTATAAACTGTTAAAAAGACGATGGATGGATGACACCATCAGTTCCAATACACATTTTTCAAACCCAACCCAATTTAAATGACAAATCAAGCAACAACGCCAAAAGACTGTTACGACATAATTCTTTATGAGCAGTTCTTTCCAAAACGTGTACAAAATATATTTTTTGAAATTCTTTAACAAATTAACGATTTTTTTTTTAGAAGAAATAGCAAAATAGTTTTTTTTCTATCTGTCACTCTTTCAATGTAAGTTTTCCGTTATAAACAGCTGCAAAAACGGCGAATCCCAAAAAGAAAAACATACAATCAAATCATCACAGTAAAAGATACGGAGTAACAAAAATTAAAAAAAAAATCCAACAAATAAAGAAAATAACAAAGATACTCATAACAACGCCAATAGCAATTAACCCATAAAATACAACAACTACCAAATAGACTTGAAAACAAACAAAATTGAGAGCCAAACAGTCAGTGAACCAGTCAACATGTGATGATACAAATATCAGTATATCGATGATACCAAAGACCCTTGACAGAAAGTAGAAAACCAACAATAACAACAACAACAGCAATAAAACCAATTGACAATAACAACTGATAAAAAAACACAAGCGTATACAACAACAAGACAAAATCGTTGTTTACAAAACCCTGCTTATTACATGCGTACCAGTGTAACCAGATCAGAACATGTTGTAAGATCAAATCGGCTGTTAGAAAAGTCTAAAAGGTCCAGATAGGAATAAGGAAATTTTATTTAAAATTTATCCTCAGGTTAACAAAAATGCTTTTAATGGCTTAAAATAATTTTTTTTAAAATTTACGCAGGCCATTGTTTCGAACATGAAGTCAAATATTCAGGTATGTGATAAAAATCGATCGATTTCAAAATGAACGTTTTTTTTCGAGCGTTTTTAAAATCCATTTCTGACTTATAGTTTTCAATTTTTGTTCAGAATACAATTCAGTTAGCATATATAATATAAAATTTAAAAGAAAAAATACAGAAAATAAAAGAAATATGTATTACAAATCCATTTTAAAAGATACGGAAAACGATATTTTTGGTTTCAAAGCGTTTCATTTTTAAAATCAAATTCCACCACATACCTGATTATGTCCCCGCTTGTAAATCTTTACACAGCAGAAATTTGTGCTTACTCGGAAGCAGGTTCGTAAGGCAGAGATCAGTTGTGTAGCACTTTCCCTTCTGTAAAAAATCATGCATTTTTGTATGGGATCAGTGTTGCCAGGTAATTTTTTTCTCTTGCCCTCAAAAAAATTTAAAAACCACCCAAATTTAACGTATTTTGAAAAAAACCCCCTAAATGTAAAAGTTTAGATAATAATTTCATATCAATTAGTTTAACTTGACTCTATTTTAATTTACGTTATAATATCAATATTCCCCGAAAAATATTTTTTCCAAAGCTTCTTGAATATTTTTTTATTTAAAAAAATTATATAAACAGTTTAAAAAGCCTGTAATATGTGTACATACATATATAAATCAAAATAGAGTTAATAGAAGCAGATGATTTTTTAAATATTGGAATAAGGTTTTATCAAAAATATCGAGTGTTGCCAAATTATTTTCGTTAACTTTATACATATTATCGGAATTAAAAAGTTTGAGCATGTCAGGTGTTAGTTTAAGTTGTGACACGTAAATTTCCATGAATATTTCACCCTTAAAACGCTTTTTTTTTATCTTTTCAAAAAGGATTTTTTAAAAAAAGCTATAAAATATATCTAGTATTACTTAGTTATTGTTATTTACAGGCAAGCAAATAGTGAAACCCCTTAATATAAATTTATGTCACCCAAATTTTTCCCCTTAGAATTTGTAGCCCCTAAATATGCCTCTAAATGAAATAAAATCCCTAAATCTGGACATTCTGTATGGGATTAATAAATTTGGGGAATACCGTTATTCTTTATGTGAATTCACTACATGAGATATGTGCAAATAATGAAGCACGAATAAATATATTATATCATGAGTAAAAATTTAACTATTCGAATTATTTTAGTAAAGTCAACGACACATACAAATGGTTTTTTTAATATTAATATAATTTAACAAGAGAATGCCATTTATTTTTATCCCTCTCCTAAAAACTTATGACAAAAAACCAACCTGGTGCATGTGCTGGAGCACATAAGAAGCAATTTAAAAGCTTCCCCCTTATTCATAAAAAAACAGGTTTATAAAAGGTTTATTGGACAAATTTCCATATAAAATTCGTTTCATAAACCTTTAATAAACCTGTTTTATTTTTAATGAATTAGGCCTGTTTTATTTAATTTTTTGAGTCTTTTCATCACTATAAACAGAAAAAAGTGTTTTATCAATTAAAATAATGGTTTAAAAAGTATTTACATTTAATTAATGTGATAATTGTATCAATTATTTTTTTAGTTGAAAGAAAATTAAAAATTTAATATTGATTTAATTAACATTTTAGTTGTTTTAAAATAAATTTTCAATTAAAATTTTAATTAATTCACAAAAAATCTTAATTGACTTTTTTCGTTTAAAATAAAATAATTTAAGCATGCAGAATTGTTGTTGTTAGGAATTGTCAATATTTAATTAAATAAATTAAAACATTGTTTGAAATGGCAAAGGTTTTTGATCACTTTTTTAATTAAAAATATCATTCATTCAAAATATTTTTTCAAAATTTTAAAATTTTTAGTAATCAATATAATCATTTTGGCAAAAGGTGTATTATGCATTTGGAACAAATTTGGTGATTGGAGAAATTTAAAATTTTTTTCTGTGTAAAAATATTGCTGAATATAAGCCTTCCACATTGCAGTTGTGTACGTCAGTAAATTCAAGAAGCAACAGACGCAGCACTTTGGATGCTGTTTCTAATTGTATTGCTTCCAAATATTGAAAAATTTTTGCTAGGTAGTAAAGTTTTCCTTTTAAAGCCCAAATTCCTTAAGTTACAGTTGAGAAATTTGTAACGAAGCTTCTAAAACTTTTCGTGCTAACATTGCCGGGGAAAATATTTCCCTAATAGAAACCCTAATTACAAATTCAGTACTTTCTTAAAATGTAAAGCTAATTATAATTCAAAGCTTTCGGTCTTTTAGAGAGCAGGTCGACTTTTGTCAAACAAATACCTCCTTCTTTAACAAAATAAATGAGATTCTACCATAAGCACTGGCAGGTTTTGAGAGGTTTTTTCCAGCCTACTAAATGTCCAAATTTTAGGTATCAAATGTCAATGGAAATCGCTACAGGGAGATGATCCAAAGCTTTTTGTGGCGAAAATTTAATGATTTAGACGCAGAGAATAAGTGCTTTAAACAGAATGCTGCCACTTGTCATACAGCAAGAGAAACATCGATCTTTTGAAAGAAAAGTTCGAAAATCGCATTATTCCTCGTAGAGGAGGAGTGAATTGGCAACCGTGAATTGGAGATTTGACAAGCTTAGAATATTTTTTGTGAGGTGTTTTGAAATCCATAGTGTACAGCAATAATCCTACAACAGATCAAGAGCTTAAAATCAACATTATCGAGCAGATATCAGCCATTGACAACAGTTTATTGAAAAATGTGATTGAGAATCTTGTTAAAAGATTGGGAGCCTGTGGAGCCAGTAGAGTGGATCGCTTGACCGACATCATTTTCATTTTTAACCGGATCCTACTTGTAATAAACTGAGATAAAAATATTTATGGTATCTCAAAAAAAAATCTTTTTTATATTAAAGTTAAATAATATCTCAATATCTGGACACCCTTTAGATACATATATGTAAGAGGGCTGGCCAATAAGTTTGTGAATTTTTTTAATGAATATTTTGTGCTCTATATACTTTGTTCAACTTTTTTATCCCTTCATAAAATAAAATTTTCAGGTCATCAGAATAATTTTTTGGTTGATAGATAATTTTATCTCTGGAATCAAATTACTTTTCGACAAGTCTTCTTTCAGTTTTTGAATCAATAAATAATAACTCGGGGCTTAATCCGGTGAATAGGGCGGACGAGAAACGATGTTCATGGATTTTTGTCATTAAAATCTTAATGAGCACACGAATTTAATTTTTTTTACATTTTTTTCTTAAATAACGAGGAAGTCTGCTTACGATACCTGTAAAACACAAACGAAGTGCAAAATCTGAAAGATGCCTGTTGACAGGAACAGTGTTGACGCATTCAGTTAAGAGCCGGGAAATTCAAAAAGTAACGGATGTATTGGAACGACCTTGCATATGTTTACATATTTCTAAATTATAGGCAAATGCCTGGTTACCTCAAAGCAAACCTTATCGTTGCCCCATTATTGATTTTATCCTGTTTTATCGGTTTATTGCACTGATTTAATTTTGTAAAAGTTCTGTAATAAACACTCATAGAAAAATGCATATTGATGTTGCCCTACCATCAGAATTATGCTGTTACATATGGCGGCAATGAGACAAAAAGTGACATCAATCCAATGACGAACGTCATTCTAAAATTTTGTCATATTTTATGCGTCATCTACGCTATGACTACAGTGACATCAATTCGATGCCACACTTTGTGTAGAGAGAAACTGTCATCAGTGTGATGACAAACTGTCATCAATGCGATGACATAGTATATCAGGTCATCCGTGCGATGACATAATATATTATGTCATACTATATTATTAACATTAATTTCATGCTAAAAAGTAAAATTAGAAGCAAAAATTCCCATATTCTATTTTTTTTTTAATTATTTATTTAAATATATAAAATTTTCAAAGTAGAATTATTACGAAAACCATATCGGGCATGTTGCTGTTGTCTTATGATTGAGAGTTCTTCTGTTAACAGAGGGAGGAATACAACAAAAGTGAAGCAAACATGTGTACCGGGCAAGTAAATAATGATATTCTCTCAATTTTCCCTAAGACCAATTACAATGACTGAATTTGATGACAGTTTGTCATCGCACTGATGGCATGCTTTATAAAACGGACTCCGATTCGTAATTTCTGTGATGCCAATGTGTCATCCCATTAATGACATGATTACAATTTTTGACACTGATGCCTATTTGGCCAAGTGATGTTTAGGCTGACATCACAGTGATGTAAAGTGTCATGGTGTTAAAAACGAAGACACTTATCATAGTACTGATGGCAAAATACATCTGCGTTATGAAGCCTTTTCTTATTAATAATTAATAAGGAAAATAAGTTTTATTGGGAAAACTACCCTTTGCAAAAATTATTCCTCGAAAATCTGGCAACTCGTTGCTTATGAAATATTTCAAGTAAGATACGTTTTCATTTGTTAATGTATTTATTTGTATTCGCTAGCAATCGACGTACTTTAATATAAAACCCAACAGCGACTTCACTTACGTTTTTCATTTGTTGCCTCAGTTTTTGTTGCTGCTGTCGAAACCATATTTAACGCGTCTTTTAGAAGAAAAAAATCTAGACTGTTTTTCTTTATTTCTGTCTTCTTTGCTAAGTTTTAAATTATTTTGTTTATGGTTTTTGTTTCTTAAGTTTTTACACAAAATATGTCATCGTATGTTTAACACATGTATGAGTATGTTCTTTGTATCGCATTGTTGTGTGTGTATTTAAAACTCATATCATGGTTCAATTCTTCCTTTGGCTGATTTCTTTTAAGCTGAACGCAGCTACTTACACTTTATCTATCTTAATGTTTTACATGTTTGTTATGTATTGTTTTTATTGGGTAAGGGCTAGAAGAAATTTCGTTTAAATAAAAAATTATTTTCTTAAATAAATTGACAATGAATTATAGAACCTTAGAACTTTTACTATGATAGTGAAATGATCCACTGATTATGAATTGTAAGATCAATAGAAAACGAGGGCAGATCAATAATTCTGTGACTTTTAAAATGTTCCGCCTCTTAGTTAAAAAGGCAGCGCTGCTCCTGCCAACAGGCATTTGTCAGTCGACTCTTGTCAAAATTTTAATGAGCTTTATCATATAGTTTTTGAGTTTACCAGCTATTGATGGAAGGCTACCTCGTGCCTTGTGGATAAAATGGAAAAAGTTGGTTTCGTGTGCTCATTAAGCATTCTATGGCAAAATTCCATGCATAAGGTTACGAATTTCTCTCACATCCACCCTTTTCTTCGCACTTAGCCCCGAGTAAATATTTCTTGCTTCAAAACCTGAAGAAAAGCTCGGCGCTTAGAGATTTGTTGATAATCTTCTCACAAAAGAAGTACAAAAAACGGAAAAACGTTGGACAAAGTGTGTAGAGCATTGATGTTATAGACTTTTTTAAAAAGTCCCTACGCAGCCCGAAATACATCCCTATTTTTCCCTAAGTGCCCTAGAAAAAGCCTTAAAACTTTTAAATGATAATATATCAATGCAAATAAAATCGTACAGGTGTAAGGATATTATTTTTTTAATGATTTTCAGTGCACTGAAAGGTACATTCGTCTTGTAAAAAGAGCAGATAATGCAAATTGTAGATAACATTTTTGGACTTATGGTATGTTCAGTCAGACCTAACAAATATTTGACGAAAAAAATCGAAATAAAATTTTTGGTGACTTTACTCCAAAAGTTTTTGATGCCAATCTTAAACAAGTTATCTATTTATCGATCGGAAAAATTTAATTGTAGTTAAAGAAAGTTTCATAAATTTAACTTAAAATCAAATTTGAAAGAAATTTAACAATTTTTAATGTTACCATATAAACAATGTTGCCACAAATCGAAAAAGATTGACAAATAAAGTGAGATCCATTTCGAGGTTCCTTATTTTTTAAAGAAAAAAACACAGAAAATTTAAATTAAATGGGGAATGTTTATTATCATTTGAAAGAACATTCTTTGGCATTTATTTTTTGAAGATTATGATGGTCCATCCGTTGAGTCCAGTTTTCGAGACAAATTTTGTTCAGCGATAAGGCCCATTTCTGGCTCAATGGGTATGTAAACAAACAAAATTTCCGCATTTGGGACGAAGAGCAACCTGAAGAGATTTAAGAACTGCCACTTCATCCAGAAAAAACAACGGCGTGGTGTGGTTTGTGGGCCGATGGAATCATCGGTCTATATTTCTTCAAAAATTATGCCGGTGCGAACGTAACCGTCAATGGCGACCGTTATCGTGCCATTATAAACGACTATTTGATGCCTGAAATTGAAGCTCGTTACCTCGGCGACATTTAGTTTCAGCAAGACGGCGCCACTTCCCAAACATCGCATCAATCATTGGATTTATTGAGATAACACTTCGGTGAGCACATAATTTCACGTTTTGGGCCAGTCGATTGGCCACCAAGATCGTGTGATATCACACCGTTAGACTTTTTCCTGTGGGGATATGTAAAGTCTAAAGTTTATGCGGACAAACCCTCTTCGATTCAGGCCTTGGAGGAAAACATCACGCGTGTCATTCGCCAGTTACCAGTCGAAACTCTCGAGCGAGTCATCGAAAATTGGACTCAACGGATGGAACATCTGCGACATAGCAACGGCCAATATTTGATAGACATAATCCTCAAAACATAAATGGCAAAGAATGTTCTTTCAAATGATAATAAACATTCCCCATTAAATTTGAATTTTCTGTGTTTTTTTCTTTAAAAAAGTAGGGAACCTCGAAATGGATCACGCTTTATATACAGTTTACCCACATTCTGAAAAGTCCCTACATTTAAATGGTTTCAAAAAATCTGTCCTTCTTTTCCCTATGACCATTTTTTTTAGAAGAAAATCCCTACGAATACGGATTTTTTCACACGTATACCATGACTGGTGCAGAGGTAGTTGACGTTGGAAAATAAAGCGATTTTTTTATTCAAAAACAGACTTATGTTTTATTTAAAAATTCACGGAATTATTGACCCGTCCTTGTTTATTAAAAATATTTACTTTGTTTCTAATGTGAGACCATCTTTAGCAGAGCTCATTAGAAATTTCTTCCTAATTCCCAATTCGTTTGTAGCAAAAAAACAAAACAAGAAAAACAATAGGAGATAGTGTGTTTACTATCGAAACATGTCAAATCGAACGGCCCGTGAGTTCGAGCCATGGTTCAGTCAAGAATGAAAAAATCTAAATAAATTTTAGTTCATTTCATGTTGCAAAATTCCCCTCTTCATTAAACATAATTTAATTTGATGAACTAAAGCCTGAGGGCAAATTACAGCATTCTATACTGATCGAAATTACAATTAAAATTCAAAGGAAATTTTGATCGATATCGAATCTCGTAATTTTCCCCCCACATAAAAATATATAAAAATTCTGATTGAAAACCATAAACAGTTCAGTTAAATAACCACAATACTAATTATTGAAAAACAATATTTTTATTAAGAAACTACTTGGTAATATGCAGTTATATGCAAATAAAATATTTTTTCAACAATCGTGTAATATATGAAAATAAAGGTTCCCGATTTCCATTTTATTTTCATTCCCAGGGACATATACAATTTCCGAGATATAGTTACATAATTTTTGGGAAATAACCAACTTGTTTTAGTATTTATGCTAAAAAACTCATTGTTTACTGTAGATAAGCTGGGTGTCAGTACCATTACATATCCCAAAACTCTGAACTCAAATACTTTGCAAAGAAATTCACGAAAATTTCCATCTTTAAATTACCAAGATTAAAAAAAATTTTTTTTTCTTGAAGGCTCTTAGAAAATTTTTTCCGAAATTTTTTCTAAGCCCCAATATCTATGAACTAAAAATTCCTTGACGAAATTACAACTTATCACACCCAATAATTCCTAACGCATAAAATAAATGCTTACAAAGATATTACTGTCAATAGTTTCATTGTTGTTATTACTCTTTTAAAATACTCATACAAATGGAGACAGTATGTATTTTTGTTCCACTATCTGACCATTTGGTCTGGATTCACCCCTTTTTTTGTTTATTTACAACACTATCGCTATTTATTCTATGATATGAGTACGAGTGTTTTTGAAAGTAAAATATAAAATGCTAAATAGTTGCTGACAAACAATAAACTCTAGAACCATAATCTAAACAAGTTTATAGACTGTTAAAGAGTTTGAAAAAAAAAATTCAAATTTTGACCCTAACTTAGCTAAAAGGGTAAAAATCAAAGAAATCGAAAGTAGATTTGATTTTAGTAGTTTAATAAAGAAAAAATGGTTTTAGTTTTAAAAGTAAAATAGTTTAAATGAGGAAGTTAAAGTAAATGCTTGAATAGAGTTTTCAGGAAAGGTTGTTTTAGTAAAGAGGTACTTTTAGTGCAGTCTACTGAATTTCATCTTCACGGATGGATCGAAGTCCAGAAGCGCGGTGTCCTACGCAGTAGTTGATAATAATTTTAGTACCATCCGTTACGGGCTACTTAACCATAACAATCCAATATTTTATGCAGAAGCAGAAGCAATATTAAAAGCTATACATTGGATAAAAAAGCAGAGCTCTAAGCTTATAATTTGTACTGACTCCAAATCCTGTATAACAGCAATACAAAATGTATCCAATTCAATCGACATTATCTGCGAAATCAGAGATAATCTAATTCGTTCCCCAAACAAGATAAAAATTATGTGGATACCAGGACATGCAAAACATAAAGGGAAATGAAACAGTGGACAATATTGCAAAAGACGCACTAAAATCACCAATTATTATGAGTAAAACCCAAAACAAAAGCTCTATATACTCAGCAATTGATAATTTCTTCCTTAATAAACACAAAATCGAATGGAACAACTATTCACATACCTACAAGCAATTCAACCCAGACGGAAGCCCACCTATCTATCCACCTGACATTTCAACGGCGCATTTTCAAAAATATCTAAGAATTAGACTAGGCCACTGTCGGTTGACACACCAACACCTCATGGAAAACAAACCTGCTCCCCAATGTATCTTCTGCAGATCCTCAACAATTTCAATGCATCATATTATTAGTGAATGTAACAATGTTCAAACAACATAAAAAAATATTTTTTTTTAAACAATTGTAAAATATTATTTAGGACATTATGACGATATGACTTGATAGCACACCTTGTGAATCCCCCCAATATGTATTAAAAATAATTACAACCTCCCTAATATTTTCTCAGAAGTTACAAAAGAAAATATAAGCAACCTTATTTAACTCTTAAAAGAACTAAATATCTTACACAAAATTTAAATTGCAGAAATTATATGTACATATAAATTTATACTTAGCATAGATTTAAGTATACACTTTATTACCTAACTTTAAAAAAAAAAATCATAAAATGTGAGCTGATGGCCTTAAGACGCTAGTGCTCTAACTCATCAACTATATAATAATTATATTATTTTATAGTTATAATAAAAATAAATAAATAAATAATTTGTTAGACAGTAAGTTTTGGATTGTTGTGCTGGTAGGCCCAGAATTGACCAAGGGTCCCATAAAAACAATTATATGGTCGGGCTTTATCGACATTATTTTAATAAAAATATCGAATTTATTATTGTTTGTTTCGGATAAGGGTGATATATTTTGAAATTTATAAAAACCGGTTGATAGCACTTTGTAACAAGCATGTTTATTGTAACAATATATTGTTGTCGTACACAAAATATTGTTATTTTTATTTAATTTCAACATATAGTTACTGTAAACATGTCAATGTTTATCCCAATTATAAATTTTAGTATGGTTCACTAAAAAATAATCATTTATATAACAACTAAATAATGATAACTTTGATAACATATTATATTACTCGAAATCATTTAATGATATTAAATAGCCATAACTTGATCATTTTCTATACGTGTACTCATAATATGTTTAAGATGCAAACAAAATATCTTTACTTTAATAATATTTTGTTATCGCCATTTGTAAAATAATTTTGAATCAGTTGTGTTGTTTGTTTTACATATGCCTATCAAATTATTTGTTATTCATAAAAAACCCAAGTTTGAAGAAATTGTAATTACATTAAAAAAAAAATTGTTTCAAAAAATAAAATATCAATGCTAAAAAAATTTTAATATTGTTTGAAAATGGTGCAATAATATTGAGCATTGTTTTGTGTTATTTTAAAGAAAAAGAATGAAAACTCTATAAAAAAATTTATAAATAATTGCAACATACGAAAAAATAGGTTAACAATATTATGTTTAAAGTTGCATCATATTATGATGAGAAGTATCTGTAACAGTTTTACGTTAAGGTTGCCAGTAAGTAAATTAGAATAAATATATATTAAAAATTTTTTTAAATTTTTGATTTAATCTACATATTATTATGATTAACATGATAATAATATGATATCTTCTGAACTTATTATGATTAACGTGAAAATAATAGATTACTTCTTAACTTATTATGATTAACATGATAATAATATGATTACTTCTTAACTTATTATGATTAACATGATAATAATATGATTACATTAAATTATAATATGATGTAATGAAAACAAATTAGGATTATGGGAAAAATATTATAATGTAATATTACGAATATATTTGGTCATAATATGATTCAATAATAATCGTTATATGTGACTGCAGTCATGAATCTCATCACAGAAAAAAGTGTTTTATCAATTTAAAAAAAATGGTTTAAAATATATTTAAATTTAATTAATGTGATAATTGAATCCATTATTTTTTTAGTTGTATGAAAATTAAAAATTTAATTTTGATTTAAACAATATTTTAGTTGTTTTGAAATAAATTTTCAATTAAAATTTTAATTAAATAACAAAAAATCTTAATTGACTTTTTTCGTTTAAAATAAAATAATTTAAACATGTAGAATTTTTGTTGGGAGTTGTCAAAATTTATTTAAATAAATTAACACATTGTTTGAAATGGCAAAGTTTTTTGATCACTTTTTTAATTAAAATAAAAAATATCTGAAAATATTTTTTCAAAATTTTAAGTAATCAATATAATCATTTTGGTAATAGGTGCCAAATCAACAACTTGTTTGCTTGATATTATGAATTTGGAACAACTTTGGTGATTGGAGAAAATTTTTAATTTTTTCTGTGATCATAATATGTTGCTCTTAGAATATGTTTACCACAACCATGTTTTTTCTTCGCGTGTGCAAAGAAATTTTTTATGAATTTTTTGAATTCAAAAATTTTATAATTAAACAAGTAAAAAAAAAAAAAAATTTCCACTTGTGCAACAATAACTCCACAACTAATGGCTGAATCAAAAAATTATATTATAAATACCTTAATCTGGTGTAATTTAGAATTCTTTAAAGGATTGCATAGCAAAATCCAGTACGTCGTTCTAAAGTTACGACGAGATGTATGGAGCAGCCTCTTCAAAAATCTCCAATTTTATAAAACAAGAATATACAAGAATAAAGTGTACGAAGTCATTTCTACAAATTGAAGGAATAGAACTATTACAAAAAGCTTTATAAAATAAATAACTGAAATTTAGCTCATAGAATAAATTCGAAAAATAAAAAAAATTTTGAATTTAGAAAAGAATTAAAAAAAAACCTAACCATAGAATTTGGTGAATAAGGTGACTATAGCGGATCAAAAAAAAATGTAATGGTTATTTAAGGAACAAAAAAATTCCCATTTGTTGCATAGTGTAATTTTTATACTTTCGGAATCAGTATTAAGTTCTTCGATTATCACAAAAGGCATTATTCTTAACTTTTGTAGAAATATTAACGACTATAAAAAACTTTATTCGGATGGGTCCAAATTTGGTTTGAGCTCTTATATAAGATATAGGTGGGGTTAGATTCCTCAAGTGGCCATCCAGAAGACAGATCACTGGGGTCCTTTAGTTGTTCAAATAGGGGTCACTGCAAATTTCAACCAACTCGTTTTCCTAATGAAAAGAAGCCGCAACCTTTGTTCCATTTTAGATAGACGATCCAAACAAATGAACATTGGTTTCCCCAGATATCTATCCCTAATGTCCTGAATTCTAGAAAATGAAATACAGTTATCAATTCTTCTTCGCCATGGCAACTTCTCTAATATGCATTGAATTCCAGTCCTCACCGGCCAGGGCCCAGTTTTCACCGAGATCACTGGCCTGATTTATTGTCCTGAATTCTAGAAAATTAAATACAGTTATCTTTTCTTCCTCGCCATGGCAACCTCTCTAATAGGCATTGAACTCCAATCCCCACCGGCCAGTGCCCAGTTTTCACCGATATCACTGTCCTGATTTGTTGCCCATGGTACCTTTGTAGAGGGAGTCTAAGATTTCGATTTGATGTGTTTGATATACCATAAAATCGGCAACAAGTCCCTATATTCTGTTTTCACGTGGTGGCTCCCGTAAACAGCTAGATATTTCCAGTTGGCTTAAGAACAAGGTTAAAAATCTTCTCAGAAAGGGCAGTAAAAATATTTTTGTAATTAAACTTTTATATAGTAATTGCTGATAAAGATCAATAGTTCAGGAATTATATACATTAAGAGTGAATATTCCTTTTTGGAGATATGTTGCAAGGCCGATATTCAGGAGAGGTGACGCCTGGGATTCGTAAGGCTTCAAAAGGGAGCCAAAATGAAAACAAGCTGGAGTTGTAAATTCCCTTTCGTTTGTAGAGTTACTTCCATGGAGTTCTTCGGAACAAAGAAATGGTCGTGGCTCGAGTGAGCATGACAGTACTTCTCTGTTTGTGTTGATATTTTTTCTTTGGACATTGAAAATCTATAATAGCAATTGGTTGATGCATACCACAAAGATGCGACAAACATCTGAAGTGACAGGGCTCTTGAAGGTTTCGGCTTTCCTGAGTTTGGGGTGTTTATCAAAGCTCCCTTACAAAAGTCATTTGGCGCTACGGGAAGTCATACAGCATCCAGATAACAACACTGGCATGACTGTTTGGTGAGGACTCTTTTAGTGCTCCTTAATTCGGACGCTTTCAGAGTGCACGTAGATGCCGTGGTTGTCCAAATGCGGACGCTTGATCTTAGGATAGTTGTTGTTATCCCAAATAAGCTGATTGGTAGAAACTAACAGTGGAGGTTAGATAGCTCCAACTCCTAAACAAAGGCGGTATACATTTTGTCGATTTGTACCCAAATTGCCAACCCTCATATGCAGAGGTTTTTGTACTTAGCATGCACAGTACTATGTGGTTGAGATCCACTGTGAGACAGAATAAAATGATAGTTACTCACATACCAGGGCTCGAACTGTTAACGAATCTTTTAACTAATGGTATTCTCTTGGTTGATCAAAATTTTCTGTATTTATAATTATCTATTATCAATTTATTTACAAAAATTCATCAAATTTAATTTTTATTAATTTTTTTTTTATGTAGAAAAGAATTTTACAACATGAAATTAATTAAAATTTTATTAACAAGTTTTCATTCCAAACTGACCGATAGTAACCACACTATCACTTCAGAAATATTTGCCGTTTAACACATCACTACATCGATTTAGCCATCGTCAATGGTAGTGAGTGTTAAACGGCAAATATTTCTGAAGTGATAGTGTGGTTACTATCGGTCAGTTTGGAATGAAAACTTATTAATAAAATTTTAATTAATTTCATGTTGTAAAATTATTTTCTACATAAAAAAAAACACCATCTCAGAATCACTTTCTGAGCCGATCTAACGATGTCCCTCTGGCAGGCTGTCTGACCATGTAAATTTGTGTGCAAAATACAGTTCGCAGTTTTAAAGTTAATTTAACGAAATTTGGTTCATAGGTTCTAATTGGCACAAGGACCAAGCCTATTGAAAATGGGTCATCATCAGTCCGCCTATTGAAAATCGGTCCATAATTTAAAATAGCCCCTATACAAGCTGCCGACTATAAAACCAATTTTAATGAAATTGAAACATAGACAAAGAAGTAAGAATAGAACTTGGTCTCATATCTTCAAGCCTAGAAATGTTCTTCGATTTAGGTATAAGCCTGATACTCTGTTCAACATTTCACGTGAAATGCTGTCACACCTCATAAGATAAAAACTTATACGGAATAGCTATGAAATAATGTTGATAGAGTAGTACCCTGTACATTTTGTGAAAAAGTTGCGAATTGTTTCTGGCCACATTTTTTAAAAATGTGAAAAATAAAGCAAATGCTCTTGATTGCATAAGGAATTTTGACAGCTGTAAATTTTGTGAAAAATTTATTAAAAAGATTATCAGCAACCAGCAATGTATTTTGAAAATTACTTTCAATTTTATTTAATTTTTTATTAAAAAAAACACTTTTTAGTAAAATACATGTAGGTTTTGTTTATATACGCAAAACAATGTCGCATTCTTTGAAAGATTAAAAACTTCAAATTGTGCAAACTCTCGAGATAGGTAACATTGATACATGTTAAATTTTTCGAATGAAATAAAAGATGTGGCTGAACATTTTTTACAGATTTGAACAGAGTACTAGGCTATAGATACAACAGGAGCTGTCTTCCAAGAAGAAGGTAATGTAAATGAAATCAAAATAGTATTAACATTATGGGCAAGATGAAGATGCATTTAAGAAACCGAATAGGAATCATGTCTATACCAACGTATTTGGACTTGACTTTGCAAATATGATCGTATAAATCACTCTCACTTACAATTTTTTTTTATATATTTTGCCTTTCATGTACAGTAATCTACTCAAGAATTTATCAATTAAATTCAGTTAAAATATATTTCAAAAGCAATTGTTGATACTATAGAAAAACATGTCCAAGTATCTCGTTTTACAACTAAAAAAGACTCTTAAGATAAATACATATTTTATTTATCCCAAGGAAGTTACTCATTAACATTATTGTTATGCCCACATCCTCTGCCACCACATATATTACGCTCACTGCCACAACTGAAACGATAACGCTTCAATTTAAACCAATTATCACAAAAAGCCTACAATAACGGTTCTTACTCTGGGCGAAATGTGTGCAACTTAAACATTACAACTGACTCATCGTTTGCGTTTTCATTAGACCCTGAAAATGCGGAAAAAAATTAAACCATTTAATTTTCTACTCGAAAATGAAACTCTGGACTGGTGGATTAAAGTTGCGAGTGAGTTTGTGTGTATATAAATAAGATGGCTGCAACACAAAAATTGAAAATAATCATAAATTTATAAACAAAAATAAAGTCTGATAAAAAGTCTGGAAAAGAATTGAATGCAAAACACCACCAATAATAAAATAATGGTACTAGTTCTTTTTATGGTATCATAATTAAGTGACTATTTCCAAATTTTACAGTTTGTTTCATAATTAAAGAGAGGGTATGTAAAATCTGTTGCAGTTTTTGTGAAAATAAAACTATTTAATAATTTCAAATGATTAATTGCACAAGCCTGCGTCTTCTTTTGGAGACCTAGATAAGGGTATTAATGCTGGACATTCAAAAAAAAAAAAAAAAAAAATAATAAATAAATTAATTAATACACTGATAGAAAAGGCGTCATAACGCTGATGCATTTTGACATCAGTAGAGACAAACTGTCATCAGTGCGATGACATAATATATCATGTCATCAGTGCGGTGAAAAACTGTTATCAGTGCAATGACATACTGTAATCAGTGCGATGACATACTGTAATCAGTGCGATGACAAATTGTCATCAGTAAGATGACAAACTCTCATCAGTGCGATGACATAATATAATATTAACGTTATTTTCATGTTCAAAAAGCAAAATTAGAAGCAGAAATTCCCAAATTCCATTTATTTTTTTTATTACACAATACACCAAATTTTCAAAGTAGAATTATTACGAAAACCATATCGGGCATGCTGCTGGTGTCTTATAATCGAGAGTTCTTCTGTTTACAAAGGGCGGACTATAACAAAAGTTAAACAAACATGTGTAACGGGTAAGTAAATAATGATATTCTCTCAATTTGCCCTAAGACCAATTACAATGACTCAATTTGATGCCAGTTTGTCATCGCACTGATGACATGATTTATAAAACCGACCCCGATTCGTCATTTCTGTGATGCCAATGTGGCATCCCATTGATGAAATGGTTTAAATTTTTGCCCCTGATGACAATTTGCCCAAGTGATGTTAAGGCTGACATCACAGTGATGTAAAGGGTAATGGGGTCAAAAACGAAGACACTTGTCATAGTACTGATGTCAAAATACATCAGCGTTATGACGCTTTTTCTATCAATGTGCTCTCAGGTCCTAGTCAAGTTTATTTTTCAGATTTCAGTTTAGCTTCTAATATAAGTGTTACTTGAGGTTTTTGCTCCAAAAAAAATAATAATAATAATAATTAGAACCGTTATTAAGTTATTAAAAAATATTTTAATATTATAATATTTTAAACACTTTTTATAACTAACATGTTTGTAAATTGTCGCCGCCGGGAGTGGAATGGGCAGTGCACGAAAATGAAACTTATGGTACCGGGCGCGTATCTTCAGGTTGCATAGTGAAAATTTCGGCAGATATACGGAGCAGCCGCGCACAATCAACGGTTCCAAGTGGAGAGTCTCAGAGGGTTTTAGGGTGGCACCGGACTACTAACAATTTCTGAGTGCCTATGATACTTGGAATGTCAAGACAAGTGATTGACGCCTCAAAATAATTAAAAGCCACCATAGGGCAGTGTCTGTTCCCCATGTAAGGATTGTCTGTCAGCGGGCGTCAGATCTTGTAGGAAGCGGCTCGCTATAAATACACGACATGAGACACCTCACCCAGCCCGCCTGGAGGCCATGGTGTCAGCACCAGTTCCAAGATCCCAAGCTCAATCAGCTACTCATTTTAAACCAACAGAATACCGAAACCTCAATAAATGAGAGGCCCTATGCTCTTTCTAGGGCAGATTTAAGTTAAGACTTTAACCCCGATTCTTGTTAAAATTTTACTTCAGTTTTAAGTTAAGTTTTTTGACCTGGGTGCTAATTCTGGCAGTCGTGATCGAAAACAATCTTATTTAAAATGTTGTATGTCGATACTGTATGAATGGAAATAATTTTTTCAGTGTTTTAAAGCATTTATTTGAGTTTCCACAACACTAAAAAAATTTTTCGATTCGTTTAGTATTAGAATCGAACAAGTATTCCATAACGACTGCCAGAAGTAGCCCCCTGGTTCAGTTCAGTTTTAGTTAAGATTTTATTGTATGTTTAAGTTGAAATTCAATCGCAATTTTATTTCATATTCTAGAATAAATTATAGGTCTAGTTGTAGTTCAGGGGACTAATTCTGACAGTCGGGATCGATTACTTTTTCGATTTGAAAGCAATTTAATTTCAATTTCTTTTAGTCGATACTGAACAAATTACAACTTTTTAGTCTGTCTCTATTTATTTATTTGGATTTCATCCTTAACATAAACATTAAGGAGTCATTTTTATGTAAACACCCTTTATAAAATTTTCTTTAGATATATCGATCATTGATTTCAGTTCCTATGTAGGATCCACTCCCATAGTGATTTTTTGTTATACGTATGTATTTAAGTCTTCAAATTTGTACTAAAAATATTTTAAGTTTTATTGCAAGCAGGCAAAGAGTGTTTTTTATATCCACACTACATAAGGGAGAGGTTATTGTGCGTATCGCTGACGTGTGTAATACCCACATTCAAGTATACCAATCGACCGAGAATCACTTTCTAAGTTGATCTAGCGATATCCGTCCGGCGGGATGGCTATCTGTCCATGCAATCGTGTATGAAACGTGCAAATAGAAATACTGAAGAAAATTTGATGAAATTTGATGCATTCATTTCAATTGTCATAAGGTCCAACCCTGTTTGAAATAATGAGAATCGGTCTATAACTTCACAGGCTGCCATACAAACGTATTTATGAAATAGTCGTTGTGTCCATAAAGTATCTTATTGGCATTAAGATCAATATCTTGTTGCAACATAAATCGTCCTACCAAGTTTATTTTTAAATCGCTTCACATTTAACCATAATTCCCATACAAACCCAACTCCTGAAAATTGTTTTAAGTGCCATAACTTCCATTTAAATGTTGGCATTGATATAAAAATTAGCAACGATAACTTTTATAATAGCTACTACTATTTATGTCATTGAAATGTTGTACTGGCAGGTCCAAAATTTTCCATAGGTCCTTAACTCCCTCTCCAAAATCGCTTTAAGAAGAACAAAGCTCGTATAGATATTTATTTTTAAAAATATTCCACACAAATTACTCTTATACGAAACCTAATAATATCAGTTTGTTTTCCCGGGTCCATGAATGGTCATGGGTCCCAAATAGGATAAAATCTCGAAAATGTTTCTTTATATACAGTGTTGTAGGGTATCAAATTGTCAGTTTCGGCCGGCTATACTTTCTTATTTGAATCCATTTTTTTTAAATTCCCTCGTTAAATACCATCGTTTTGGGTCGTCTTTATACAATAAATATAAAATCTTCACTGTGCCTATAGCAGCCGAAATTTATTTGTATTGAACATTTAATAGTTTATTGAGTAATTATATTAAAACATCTTTACTTTCCCTTAAATTTTAAAACAGAGTGTTTCATTTGTTAAACAATCGACCATTCATGCATGTCCACATATTCGTAGATATCGCATGTAACTAGATGTGTGTTTGTGTTCGTCTGCCTTCGTATTTGTAAAAGAGAGAAAAAAAACTTCAAAAGTATGATTTCAATACATGAAATTGTTTAAAATCAAACTAAATTTATCTCAATCTTGTAACGCATCTGGTAAATTTCATAACTGTTATCCCATCAACATTTAACAACAAACGAGGTGGGAATGGAAAGTTGTTATAATTAGTGACTAATAGACAGTTATAAGTAGTGAAATCGTACATATGCAATTTCATGTTTTTCCTTAAGCAACCAATGAAGGCAGAAACTATATATGTGACAGCGCATAGAGAAAGGGACCAGTAAGGTAAAGGGAACAGTAAAAATCAACTACACAAAACAAGAGGTAGGGACGACCTACGCGCGTTTTCAAGGTTGACCAACACGTTCCTGACGTCATGTCGCTTTCAAATGAGACCAATACCAACACGCTCAGTGATGGTACACCAAAGATACACGTATTTAAATCTTTACAATGGCTCTCCTGAACAAAACCCTTAGGTCCCTTTCTATTTTGCGCGTCACATATTTATCCGTTTTAAAACTTTTTATGACTTTTGGCAGAGATTTGTTACTGCATATTTATGCATATTTTTAATAGCATTTCTGCAGCATTTTAAGGCCTATAGCGCAAATTTCACATTTTTAAAGCATATTTTTTTTAGATGCCTAATAGTGCCTTCGCAGCGAATTAAAAAAAATTTTTTTTTTTCTTTTGGAAATGGATTTTCTGTTTTAAATATGTTTCTGTATACCCAACGTGTTGCTTTAATTTCGCCATCTACGTTTTATTTTCACTCTACAATTATAAGCCAAAGCAAGTTGTCATTAAAGATAAATGATATTCCAAACTGTCAAATCTTACACTTAAGTAAAAATTAAGGAAAAATCTTTTATATTGTATATGAAAATATGGATATGTACGTTTGTGCTGATTTGTATGGCATGTTGAAGTCCAGTATACCGATCGACTCAGAATCACTTATTACAGTGATCTATCCATGTCCGTCCGTTCATCTGGCTGGTTAGCTGTCCATGTAAACCTTGTGCCCAGTTTTGCCGTTTTGTCGATAATTTGATACAATTTGGTAAATACGAAAATACCGGGGTTACCTTTGAGAATTTAGAAAAAGTCGCACAAACAGTCGTTTATAAAACAAAAAATTGCACAAAAAAGTGATTTTTCCACTTAAAGTCTCATATTTTTTTTCCACATTTTTAATAAACAAAAAACCCACCTAACAAAACAAAAAGGAATTACCAATTTAAACGATATAAATAGGAAATTATTCATTAAAAATGAGTTTAAATACACTTTTGTGTCTTTATTTTACATTTGATTTTTAATAATGTACTTGTTTATCGTCACCTTAGATGCAATATCGTCACCTTTTTTACAGGAAAAGCAAAAAACTTTACAAAATCAATAGGAACAAGGATTTCTTGCCGTTTGAATTTCTTTAATAAAGTCGCCATTATTGATCGCAGTGGTCTAAAAATTAACATGTAGTTTAATAAAACGAACAAATATCAAAAAAAAATTTTATTTTTGTGTAGTTACCTCCGTTTGAAATAAAGATGGCGATATACTTTAGTTTTATATATATTTAACGTGTTATTTTTTTGTAACATCGTCTCTGTATGTTCGCACACGTTCATTACTTGGCTTCCAACCTTCTATTTCGGTATCTAGCAAATTTAGAGCTGATTACATGGACTCACAAGTTTCTACTTTTAACCTGTTGGTTTATTTATTTTTCATTAATCTTAATTTTGAAAACGAATTTCTGCACACGGTTTGCTGTGCGGTAGAGTTAATACATGCCCTGCTAATTTATATAAAATAAGGTACAATGTTTCATTTAAAGCATTTTCGAAGCTGCCTACTGTATGCCAATAACGATCAGCATTTGTAATTTTAAAACTGTATTTGTATGATTTATCATTGGATTTACTTTCTAGCAACTTAAATTCGTAATTAAAGCCTCAGGATAATTTATACCATTTACAAATTCAGATCTAAGATCTATATATTTAATGTCTTCGTTAGAGGTTAAAAAACTTGGTTTAAAAAAGCTTAAAATTAATAAGCAGAGATTAGCATGGCAATTTAATGAACACGATACAAAGCAAGGCAAATTCAATACAGTTCAGTAGTTGAATTCGCCTTGATACAAAACAATCACCTGATCAATCGGGAATGTTTTAAACAAAATTGATATTTTTAAGCGAAAAAAGTGTAATTATGCAGTGTATGTCTATAAAAAAAAGGAAAAAATGTTTCATAAAGTTGGAAAAAGTTGCAAAATTAGACGAGTTTAAAAAAGTCGCACAAAAAGTCTCAGAGCGTCAAAAAGGTTCCAAATTAGAAACTTAAGTCGCACAACGGTAACGCTGCCACAAACCATCTTATTACGATCGTGTTTAGATTAAATTCGGCCCAAAAATTTTTTTTGCAGATTTAATGGTATAGGTTATAAGGCACTTTTATACGAATTTTAACCATTTCACTTAACTCATTGCCCATCGCTTGCAAGTAGGGAAAATCTCGAAAATTCGTCTGGCTTTACCGACCATATTTTTTGACTAATTTTTTTTTTGTTGATTTTTTGATGCAAATACTATTAAATGGTTAAGTACTTTGTTTACAATTAGGCCAGTTTTGGGTTTTTGGGGCAAGTTTTTAAAAATTTTTAGGGCACATTTTCAAGTTTTAAGGGCATATTTAATGCGCATAAAACACCTTCTTAGAGCATATTTCCGGTTTCCCTGGTTATAAGTAATTTTTTTAAAAAGTATAGATAGATAATAGAAAATAAAAATCTTTTAAAGAAAAGGTTATTTTTTAGATTTTCGAAATTCTTAATTAAAATATTAAAAACTTCAATTAAAAACCAGCAGCTAAATGAAAAATCACAACTGTTTTTAAAAAAATTTATGAACTCGAATTCAAAAAATTAAGAATTTCGAAAATGTAATAAGAATAGCATTTTCCTTAAAAGATTTTTATTTTCTATTCCACAAAGTTCTACACTATTCAGAGTCCATTTTCGAAAGAATTTTTGGACATCCTTCGTACATAAGCAGAGAAGTTCCAGTGTGTTGGTTGCAATCAGCCCTAACATTTATGCTTTTAGTGAATTTTTTTGCCATAATTTCTTGGCTTTTGAGCAAATTCTTACGCGAATGTACGCACAAATACACATGTATTTATTTAGATATTTGTTAATACATAGTCAGCAGCGTTGCCGTAGTAAAATTTCAAAAAGGGGCACAAAAAGGGGGTTTCCAAAAGAAAAAAAGGCTCAACAAAAAATATCTTATATTTTTATATTAAAAAAACAAAGAATTATAACAATTAAATTAACACATAAGAAAGAATTGAAGTTATTTAAAAAAATAAAACGGGTTTATAAAAAGTTTATTAAATAAATTTTGATAGAAATTCCTTTTTATTAACCTTTTGTAAACCTGTTTTTATTTTGTATACTTTACGCCGATAATATTTAAATTAAAAAACAGTAGGTGTCCTCATGAACTCCCTTAAAATTGCCATTTGTGCAAATCGGCAAACTTGCGGAACTTATTTCATGAAGCCCCTTTTTAACTCTTGTACAATATTTAATAATTAATATCAGTTTGTAGAAAAATTAGATAAAAATTAAGCATGAAAAGTCTTGAAGGTAAAGGTTGTCTAAAAAAAACCAAAATACTAAGTTATTTATGTATCGAGCCGTAGAAGAGGACATGTTAGAAAAAAAGGTAAGATACACGATTTCAAAATTGACCACCTCGGGTTAGGTAAACTTTGTACAGCTCATAACTTGTGCACATATTGACAGATTTCAATTAATGAAATCTTGTAATTAGCTAGTAGGTAGATTAAGAAACTCGAGTTTTTTCAAGAAATAGAGATATAGGGTAAGTATGTTAAAAACAAATGCTGGGGATGAAAATTAAAGTGTTTTCAACCATACATTTGACCCGTCTAGGGGCATCTTAGGAACTGTGGGTCTATTTTTTTACAATTATATGAATTGTGGACTTTGTATTGAAGCCCCCTTAAATATCCGGGTAAAAATCTTTGAATCAAATGCTGGGGATGAAAAATAAAGTGTGCTCGGTCATATATTTAACCCCTCTAGGGACAACATAGGAGCTGTCTGATTATGTGTTATATAATTTCGAAATAGATTAAAAAGTAATCTATGATTTAATTTCATAAAAAAGGATAAAAGGGGACATAAAAAGTGGCAAAAGACTCTAAGAAGGGTCAAGTTGACACTTTAGAATCACAACGGCAACGCTGATAGTCAGCATATGGGCATTTCCATTTTATCGTACGTGATATAGACCTTCATCTATATGAGATTTGTTTACCTTTCACCGATTTAAGGAAGGGGGTTTATATGGGACCTATGGTTAGTTTTGAAGCGCAACATTTTGTCATGACATAGTTTTTATCGTAAGTCATTATCGCCAATTTTAATGTTAATACCAACATTTCTTAGGAAGTTATGACATTAAAAGCTCTTTCCGGGAGTAGTATTTGTATGGGTGCTATGGTCAAATATGGACCGATTTCAATAATATTTGGTAAGATGATTTAGATTGAAATAAAAAACTAAATTTTAACTTAATACCAACATAAAAAAGATGATAAATGCAACTAAATGGCATTTATGGTACTTACAATATCGTACGTGACGACCTTTACAAGCTTATAAAATTTTTATTATACCTACATATTTAAAAAAAAATTCCGATCAATATTTTTGCAACAAATATCTTGCTTTAAACTCATTATTTGAAATAACTACGACTGATAAAATACAAATGCCATAGACAAATGATGTTTTTGCAATACGTACATTACATTAGAATAGCATCCGAAAAAAACCAAAAAATATACCGCTAATAGAACTATATTTTTGGTCTTTAATCGTGTATCTTGTTCATTGTTGTTGTAACATTAAATTTAAAGTATAATTTCAATCTTACCCGTATCAGTATTTAATCGGCAGAAGAGTGAAAATTGTTTATTGCAGTTACTAAAAATGAATCAAAGAGATAGTGGGTTTTAACATTTATTATTTGCTTTTTAAGCCTAGTACTCTGTTCCAATTTGTGAAAAATGTTCAGCAACATCTATTATTTCATGCGAAAAATTTGACATGTATCAATGTTACCTATCTCGAGAGTTTGCACAATTTGACGTTTTTAATCTTTCAAAGTATGCGACATTGATTTTACTAAAAAGTATTTTTTAAATAAAAAATTAAGTAAAAATAAAATTAAAAATTGATGAAAACCTGTTACCGGTTGTGTTATTTATGTTTTGCAGTTCTCATTTTAATATTAAGATAAAACTTTTTTCATTTGCTTAAAATTCCACGTGAAATAAGTGCAGCTTATATTATTTCGCAGTTGTAAAAAAAATGTTGCTAGAAACATTTCGCAACTTTTTCACAAATTAAACAGAGTACAACTCTATCAAGATTTTTTCATAAAAATTCCGCACAAGTTTTTTTCATATGAGTTTTGACAGCATTTCACGTGAAATGTTGAACAGAGTACTAGGCTTTACACAGAAAAAATTATTTAATTTCTCCAATCACCAAATTTATACCAAATTCATAATATCAAGCAAAAAAATTTGTTGATTTTGCACCTATTACCAAAATGATTATATTAATTACTAAAAATTTTAAAATTTTGAAAAAATATTTTCAATAAATGATATTTTTAATTTTAATTAAAAAATTGATCAAAAAACTTTGCCATTTCAAACAATATATTATATAATATATTTAAATAAATATTGACAACTCCCAACAACAATTCTACATATTTAAATTATTTTATTTTAAACGAAAAAAGTCAATTAAGATTTTTGGTAATTTAATTAAAATTTTAATTGAAAATCTATTTCGAAACAACTAAAATGTTAATTAAATCAAAATTAAATTTTTAATTTTGTTTCAACTGAAAAAATAATTGATTCAATTATCACATTAATTAAAGTTGAATACTTTTTAAAACATTTTTTTAATTGATAAATCACTTTTTTCTGTGTCAAAATTTTAATAAGCTATTAAAACCTTTGCATAGTTTGTGTGGTTTTTTACTTTCTACCATATTTGAAAAATATGGTTTTAAGGGTTTTTATTTTTTGAGTCGTGGTTGACATTCTCATGGAATAGCCCATATGTATATAAATATATTTTGTTGTTTTTACTATTTGCTCTCTGCTGCCTTTATTGTTGCTAGTTTTCGTTTTTTAGTTGCTGTTGATGATGACAGTGGTAGTTGAAAGTACAGAAGCAGCATGTTTATATGTTTATATTCTGTAATATCGGGTGTTTTTTTAGAGGCGGACAAATTTAAATAAAATAATAAAAAAACCTTTTTAATATCTATCCAGTTGGCTCTATGAGTTAGAATAATTTTTGGCATTATATAGCTTAAACTTTAGTTCTAATTTTTACGCGCCCGTCGTAGTTAGTCGGGCTGTATTTTGTCAAGAACGCGTAGAATATACGCTTCCGAGTGTTTGATCGTTCCTTGTATATCTACATTGACCGAGGACTTTTTGTAACCCCAGAGAAAATATATTATTGCGTCAAATCTCATCAAGGATTGGGTCAGTTAAGAGGTCCTTTTCGTAAAATTTTTCGGTCACCAAAGGTTTCTCTTAGTTAATTGGTTGCATTATACGCTGTGTGGAATGTGACACAATCCTGCCGAAACTATATGTACGCAGTTGCAATACAATTAAGACAGTAATCATGTCTCTTTACCGCTGACTGTAAAGATCAGACCATAGCAAATCGTGAAGAAATATGCACCAATGCTTCCACCAGTGCACCAAACAGTAAGTTTTTCTGAATGTTCGATTATCAACTTTCCAAATTCGGCAGTTCTATTTATTGACATATTCATTCAACCCAAAGTCTGTAAACAATATTACTAAATGAAATTGGCCGATAAGTTTCTCAGATTACACAAAGATTTTAAAAATAAATTTAAACCAAATGTCTGTCTACTCATGATGAATTGCCCAAACAAACTTATGTTAAAACAGCCGAGAATTGTCAACTCCACTGTCTCAGAAGAAAGAACTGTCAATTTAAGGTATTCCGTATCTAAAAAAAACACCCGTTATGATTTTATAGGAAGTGGTGTGATAAAATGTTGTTATGCTAAACCAGCATAAATTTGTTGACAATCGCGTTTATCGTTTTATTTAACGTATTGCGTTTAAATGACGACAATCAATTGTCCATTGGATAGTGGCCTCTTAAAACCGTTGACAAAAAGCACTAAAGATATGTTTTTATTTTCGCACCCTACACCTTGTAATTATAAGAGTTGCGTTATTTGTGTTCATTTTTGGTTCTTGTTTCGCTCTTGTTAAATTTTTGCTTAAGACCAATTCTGGTTTCAAAACTAAGTAGTTCTAGTTTAGATTTTGGTTTATATTTTTCTTCAGGCTGTAGTTCAGGTTTTAGTTTAAGTTCTAATTTGGCTTGTATTACAGGGCTTACACCAGGACTGTGGAGTCGGAGTTAAAGAGTCGGAAACGGAGTTGAAGAGTCGGAGTAAAGGTTTTTGTACCGGAGTCGAAGTACCCACACGACTGCAATAACAAAATATTTCGGCACACAAATTAAAATTTTTTTACTAAAATCTTCCGAAATAAAACTCCTTCGAAATTGGCGATGCAATGTTTTAAATATCGATTCGAAATTTTTACAGAAAAAATTTCTTGCTGTATTTAACCATGTAAAAGGTACTGCATTAGAAAAGAGTTTAAAGTCAAAGAAGGACCATTATTGTATGCATTTAGCATCAATCACCCCTATCGTGAAGAACCAAGTGGAATTTTTGTTCCCATGAAATCTTTATTCCCCTCGAAGGGAAAAATTCTATCGTGAAACTCCCGTGAACAATTTTTAGCGCTAACAGTTCTCAGTGAGTGTAAAAAGGAAGAAATATTAAATACCATTAAAAAAAAATTTTTGTTCAAAAATATACACGTATCTATATTTAAAAGAAAAATTATACCAAAAAAACAAAATAAAATATGTTGTTTTAGAGTGATAGTTTGATTTAGAAATTAGCTTATTGCGCTTTTATAAAGTAAAAAATTTCTAAAGTTCTGCCCCCACGTCTATGAAAAGCTTCATAACTCCTCAGGCAATCGACCTGTTTTTTGCATTTTGTTGAACAATATACATATAAGTTTGTGCCTCTTTTAACGGAAATTGACTTTAAAATTAATCTTGTAAACTTCAATATTCGAATTATGAGAAGAATTACCTACATACATGTTTTGTTCGCCAGCAAAAATAAAGTGAGAAATTCAAAGGGAATAGTGAACAAATTACGAGGGGAAAAATTGTTCACGATAAGGGGAATTTTTTCCCGCGAACATTTTTTTTACGTTATTATTCTCATATGAATTAATTTTTTTCATGGAAGTTTTTCATGATCGCAAATACGTGAAAAGGGAAAAATTATTCACGATAGGGGTGGTTGTAAGAGTAGGAGTGAGTTGGAGTCGGAGTTGGAGTTCGAGTTGGAACCGGAGTTGGAGTCGGAGTTGGAGTTGGAGTCGGAGTTGGAATCGGTGTTGGAGTCGGAGTCGAGCCTAAAAAATTTCAGCGGTTGGAGTCGGAGTCGGAGTTAGAACTATTTTTTGACGACTCCACAGCACCTGGTTTACATGCAGAGAAAAAAAAAATTTTAATTTGGGCACCTCCGATAAAACAATTTCATAACGAAGCATTTTAAACAAACTATGGTTTTTTTAACTTTATTATGGTTTCCGGCATTCATATTATTGTTAAATAAGTCCTTCATCAAGCAGCCACAACTATATTATGGTTTCGACTCTAAACATGTTATAGGACATTTTTTTCCAAAATCGACCACTGTGTGACGTTGTTTCGCATACTGTACGTTACAATTTTTTGAAGCGAATCTTCTTAAAAATCGTTAGTCCTAGGAAAAAAGTTTTGGTGATTTTTTTGTAGGCAATTTTGTTCGTTATACATTTGATAATAAGAATTTTTCGAAAAATGTTACCGTTAGCAAGATTTTTACAAAATACCGCTTTTCTTTGACCCAGCATAACTTTTGAATTTCGGGATGTTGTTTAGAACCACAAGAAGAGCTTCGTGCGAAAATTCAGCTTTCCCTTTATTTTTCCGAAGTTTGATATTTTTTTTGTCTTTAATCCCTGAACTATTATTTTAGTACGTTGTAAAGCAGTTTACATCTATATTTTCCATTTTCCACGTGTTCTTAAAAGCAATCTATTTTTTTTTTAAATTAAGAAGTCTTGGTTTCTTTTCACACACCCTGTAGTTAAGTTTTATTACAGCGTTCCTGCCGTAGCTCGTTTAACAGTCGACCCTTGTCACTTTTTTTACAATCATGACACACTCTTTAGCAGTTGCAGTTCAATTGAATTTCCCTTTTAAAAGCGTCATATGTTCAAGTAGTGGCAAAACAAGGAACTTTAATACTTCATACAAAAATTAATATTTAGTTCATTGAAAATTATCATGATCATCATCATACTTTGAAGCACTCTATAGTGTACGAGTGGTTGGTTGTAGTGCCAGCAAACTGTGCTGTTGATGATGGTGGTGGATGAATTTGGTTTTATCGCTTAATTCCTCAACAAACGTTAATAAATTTATGATGATAATGACGAATATAATGTGATAAAGATAAACATCATAATGATATTGTTGTTGCCGCTGATTGTGGCATTAACATTTTGTTTGGGGGATTTTATTGTTGTATATTTTCTTTAAATTGATAATGATGATTGTTTCCATTATAAAATTTATGTGTGTCTCTTATTTAAAAGTTGGTTGTTTGATTATTGGAAAATTTTGTGAAGTCATGAGAAAAATTCAATTGAATTTTAAGGTTTTGCGATAAATAAGTTTGTTTTTATTGAAAAAACAAAATAGGGCTAATTTAAATGGAAATGTAAATGTTGAATTATTCAACAGGATTTGTTGGATATTGGGTATAAGAAATCATCAATCATTTGGTGGTAAGAAGAAAATATGGATATAACTTTAATTTTTTAGAAAATAAATTAAGGGGTTTTAATTCAAAGTGACATTTCCGTTAAGATTTTTTTAGTAAAACAATTACACAGAAAAAAATAAAAAATGATTTCAATTAAAAAATTTGTGATATTAATTAAAAAATTAATTAAATTTGCACCAGTAAACAAATTAATAACAAAAATTAAACCCTTAATTCACTTGATTAAACGTTCAACTTAATGGAATATTTAGGCCCTAATAATGTAAAACCCAACACAACGCCAAAGAATTACATTAAAAGCACAAACAAAATATTTTGTAATTTTGTTGTTGCTTTCTACTAAAATTCCTGTACCGTTTTAAAATTTCAAACGCTACATAGCAATGTGAATTTCTGTAGAAAGC
Organism: Pollenia amentaria; assembly: GCA_943735925.1. Taxonomy (NCBI): domain Eukaryota; kingdom Metazoa; phylum Arthropoda; class Insecta; order Diptera; family Polleniidae; genus Pollenia; species Pollenia amentaria. The sequence continues at coordinate 35,413,609 of OX031009.1, forward strand.
AACAACAAAATTACAAAATATTTTGTTTGGGCTTTAAATGTAATTCTTTGGCGTTGCGTTTTATATGATTAGGGCCTTAATTAACTTGATTAAATGTTTAATTCACTTGATTGAGTTTTTAATCAAAACTGATTTTAGCTTTGATTAATGCTTACATTGTTGAAAAATTTGCGAAAATGTTTTCTGTGTAATCTTGAATCACGGAGCCACTTTCTACTCCTTTCACTAGCAGCTAGAATTTGAACTCAAAAGTACATTAAACGAATTAAAGCAAGTAAGAAAGTATAGTCGGTCAATCCCTACCATATGATATCCTACACCACAGTATATTAAAACAATTTTTCTAGTGTACCCTATTTGGGACCTATGGGCAATAAATTATTGCTTCTTATTTTACTTTTCATCATGAAAATAATCTTTTTTTTTTCTTCTTGTAGTGTTGTTTTTGTTTTTACAAAAAACTTTTATAAACACATGCGTATGTTTATAATTAAAATTAAAAAAATAATTTATTGAAAAAATATATTCAAAATTTTACAATTTTTAGTAATCAATATAATCATTTTGGTAATAGGTGCAAAATCAACAAATTGTTTGCTTGATATTATGAATTTGGTATAAATTTGGTGATTGGGGAAATGTAATAATTTTTTCTGTGTTCACACATACACAATTTAGCCAACGCACATTGGGTTCAAATGGTATAAAAGTGGCGATTAATTGAAATTTAGAAATAAAGTTTTTAAAATAAACTTTGGTATAGGGTAAAAGTAGATAAAATTCTGCATCACAAGCTGTAAAAATCAAGCAACTACGTTGTTTACTTTATTTTCAGTGAGCAGTCAAAATTAGCAAATTATTGCTGTTTTAATAAAGAATGAAAAAATTTAATTCTACAATTCAAGACCTTATTATTAGTTTTAAATCTATTAAAAATAAATCTTTTATAATAGAACCTTATACATCAGGTATTAAACTATAAAGTAATTTTGTTTTTTTTTTTTTGTACAAATTATGTCTAAATATTTTAAATAATTTTTTCAAAAAAGGTCCAAAATTGGGATAATATCCGCATTTAATGGGCCACAAGTATTAAGTTAGTAAGAGTTGGAATTAGTTTTATGGAATTTAGAGAAGTATAGGATATCAGCTTATATTAAAAAAAAAGTCCAGACAATGCCAGGCCCATCTTTTATTTTATTTATGTGTAAAAACTCTCGAAAATAAAGATTTCCCAAAAAGTTTTAAATTTTTTATTTTTTCAGATTAATTTTTACATTTACTGAATTAAGTGAAACCAAATTTATACTAATAGGAATTTATATTATTAACTTATTTTTTTAATTTATTTTGAGAAAATTGTGGATCATGTTTTTTTTTACCGAAAAACAAAAAACGGCTAAAGGTAAAAAAAATTTTTTTTCAATTTTTTTAAAGATGTGTTTTTATGTATTAATGATTATTCATTACTAAAAAAGATAATATTCGCTTTTGTGACTTTTTTGAAAAAAATTTTTACATAAATATAATTTTGTGAAAAACAAAAATTGGACTTTAAACTAAATTTATACATACATTTTTTAATAGCACAATAAGTATGCTGTAATTTCCAATTTTATTCATTATTTTATCGCTTTTTATTCCAAAGTTATAGTATAAATTGTGAACTGAGGTCTTTTTTTCCAAAAAACAACAATGCGCTTAACGGGTTGGAAAAAATTTTGTTTTACTTTTTTTCTAAAATGCTGGGTGTTTATGTGCTTATAATAACGCAGCAACAAAAAAATTTAATATTTTAAAACTACGGCTTCTATGAATTAAACGCCACTTTTGGTACCATCGAACCCACTGTGCAACGCAACTAGCGTTTGACAGTGTGAAGAAGGAAAAACGAGTTCTGTATGCATGTATGTGTTGCAAAAAATCAAAAACGTAAATAAAAATGTACAAGCAAAATGTAAAAAACTTTTGACATCTTTAAGGAATAAACATCTGGCTTCTTGCGCAGACCTAATGGATGGACCTTTGTTTTGTTGGTATTTTAGTTGCCAAATGTCAAAACACTTTGTTTAGTGAGTTATGTTTTGCTCACTGCACACACTTGTTACAGTGTTGCATTTTAATTTTACTCAATATTATAACAATTTCATATAAATTGAAAAATAACTTAATTGAAATTTTATATGGGTAATTGAGCTGTATAATGGCATTTATCGCGCAAAACTCAATTAAGGTCCATATCTGGACACGGTATAAAGGTTTTATATTCCATGGGGATACCTTTTTATTTTAGTATTTCATGAGAATCTCTTTGGAAACCTTTGCGACTTGAACTTTTAAAAACAAATTGTAGATAATAATCATTTCATTTAAAATATCTTGGATACGTTTTTTAATGATGATCTTTCTTAAAATCGATTGCAGGTATGTATGAGTGCATACATTTTTCCATGTTAATTTATAAATTTTTGTAGTTAACTAGTCAACTCCCTGCTTGCTTAGATTAATATATTTTCTGGACTACTCTTCTGGGATTGTTTAGATGCTTTGCTAATTTCTACACAGAAACAAAAAATTTGTACTAAATTTAACCTTGGACTAAATTTAAATATATTTAAATAGATCCTGTCCGTGAAAACCTGGGTTCAATTCCCAGCTCAGTCAAGAATGAAAAATTATCAATAAATTTTAATTCATTTCATGTTGTAAAATTTCTTTCTTCAAAAAAAATAATTTAAAGAAAATTAAATTCAATGAACTTAAGCCTGATTAAAATATCAAAATTTGGATTAAGAACCATTTACAGTTCAATAAAATTACCACAATACTTATTATTTTTCCACTTATTTTTAGTTCGAGTCGTACTTAAAAATTTGAGTACGAATAACATCAAAAAGTACTTAAAACAATTAAAAATGGGATAACTTTCGAAAACCATAGCATTCTATATGCGTGCGTAAAAATGTGTTTGACAAAGTTTGTTATAGAAATAACAACAACACTACAAACAAAAAACACACACATTATTTTCATGTTTAAAAAGTAAAATAGGAAGCAAAAATTCCCGAATTCTAAATGTTAGAATTATTAATGCAGCAAAAACTTTGCTTACTTTTTCAAAATGAATAGCGTCTCTCACTCATTATTTTGTAGATTTCTTCTATAACTTCTATACAGCTTTAGCTACGTCTTTACCTACTTATTTTCCATATGTATGTAGGTAAAAAATAATGACTCACTTTTGAATGCGTTCATTTAAGGACTTCCCTTATAAAATTCATTAGTTCTTTCAGTAGAATTGTAAGAAGTCTTTTTACTATTTCCTGATTACACAACACATTATTTTGTAGCCGAAGTTTTTACTAGGTGGGAAATTAAATACATTAATAAAATAGAGTGATTACGAAAACCATAGCGGACTTGCTGTTGGGGTTTTTTTAATAATGGAGATTTCTTCTGTAAACAAAAGAGGGCATACAACAATTGTGAAACAAAAATATGTGTAAACGGGTAAGTATTATTTATAAATAAATAAATATTATCTGGTTCTCTTGGGGTAAGTTTTTAGGTTAGAATCAAAATTTCGCTTTCGAATTATTTCCAAAATGAATTTTGGATTAAAACCTACATAGAAATTCTTGAATCAAGCACAGTTTGACATTTATTTTAATCTCAATTTTATTTCAATTGCATTTTCGAATTATTTTAAGTCTTCAATGAAACCTTCTGTACTTGATTTAAGGGAATCCATATTTACCACACTTATGACACCGCATCGGCTTGATTTCAATACGGATAAATTGATTTTTTTCTTTTCAGTGTACGGCTTGATTTAAGAACGTATGAATTGATTTTTCTCTTCAGTGTACAACGGTATGATTTATTTTTGGGGCTTTACGGTCTTAAAGTTTACAGAAAATTCTTATATTTGCCTTGTGCATTTCAGTCTTACATTTCATGCGAATGCCTTTGAAAATCTAACTGCCCCAATGAAATTGTAGATAACCTTAATTTCTTTTTTAATATCGTTATTTCACCTTACAATGAAGATCTTATTTAAATTCCATTATAGGATATCTTGTTTCAGAACTTCCCATTTATTACGATTGGGCCTAGATTCTAGTGAAAGAAGTATTCTTCAAAATACATTTTTAGTTAACGTTAATATTATTAAAATATCGTAAATTAACTTTTTGAAAATGCCAATAAAAACACTCAAAATAAAATCAGAAAAAAGTTTTTTATCAATTAAAAAAGTGCTATAAAAAGTATTTAAATTTAATCAATATGATAATCAATAATTTTTTTATTTTAAAGAAAATGTAAAATATAATTTTGATTTAATTAATACTCGTATTTAAGTTGGTTTGAAATAAATTTTTAATTAAAATATTAATTAAATATCAAAAAATATTAATTGGGGTTTAAGAAAGCTGTCTGCAAGATGGGTGTGCTATCAATTGACCATAAACGTAATCGTGTGACAACTTCAAAGGATTGTTTGGAATTGTTTAACCGCAATTCGAATGAGTTTTTGCGGCGTTTTGTAACTGTGGATGAAACATGGATCCATTACAACACTCCGGAGACCAAGCAGCAGTCTTAATAATGGGTTTCTCCGGGTAAACCGGCTCCGAAGAAGGCCAAGGTAAGTTTGTCGGCCAATAAGGTGAAGGCAACAGTTTTTTGGGATGCACGCTGGATAATCCAAATCGATTACTTTCAAAAGAGAAAAACAATAAACGGCGAATATCATGCCAACTTATTGGACCGATTTAACGAGGATTTAAAAATAACGACGCCATATGGCCAAGAAAATGCACGGGTGCACACGTGTGCAGTCTCAATAGCAAAATAACATGAATTGGGCTACGAGTTGGTACCTCATCCGCCATATTCTCCGGACTTAGCCCCCAGTGACTATTTCCTATTTCCGAACCTAAAGAAATAGCTCGGTGGAAAGAGATTTAGCTCCAACGATGAAATTATTGGTCAAACAAATTCCTATTTTATGGACCTCGAAAAATCCTATTTTTTGGAAGGGATACACAAATTGGAGAAACGTTGGACTGTGTGTGTTGAGCTAAAAAGAGATTATGTTGAAAAATAAATTTTTTTTTGTAAAAAAAAACTATGTTTCATTTAAACAGTCACGGACTTATTGATCCGCCCTCGTATTTAAGTTGTTTTGAATTAATTTGTTTATAAAAATATTAATTAAATATCAAAAAATATTAATTGACTTTTTTGATTAAAATAAAATAATTTAAACTGGTAGAATTGTTGTTGTGAATTGTAAATATCTAATTAAATAAATAAACACATTGTTTGAAATGGCAAAATTTTTTGATCATTTTTTTTAATTAAAATGAAAAATATCATTTATTGAAAAAAACGTTTAAAAATTTTACAATTTTTAGTCTAGTAATCAATATAATCATTTTAGTAATAGGTGCAAAATCAACAGCTTGTTTGCCTGATATTATGAATTTGGTATAAATTTGGTGATTAGAGACAATTTTATTTTTTCTGTGAATTTGTCATCGACCCTACTTAAGGACGCCCAAAACTAATTTAGATTTAATCTCTGCACTTCTAAGTAAATTTCTCATTTGTTAAGACCTCTTAAGGAATTCCGAAATAAAATGTTTATTTGCTTAATATCTAAGCAATTATCGCAGATTTTTTTCCTGTTAATTTCACTAAATGTTGGTAAAAACGCATTCTACCTTATTGAGACTCTTTTTGTTTAAACACTGAAAATCAATTTCCAAATAAAGTTTATATGCTTTAAGCAGTGGGAGGCAAACCTCTTTTCAACCTATTATTTGAAAGTTTTTGAAATTCTCGAAATTCACCCCCCTCCCCCATATGAAATTGTATGAATTTTTTTAACCCTTTTCCAACTTAAAAGAAACACTTTCCTTTAAGAGTATTTAGGTTTTGATGACTCCATCCGTACAAAATTGTTTCAAAGCCATTTTAATTGATTGACTTCTATTTAAAACTTTCGATATACATTTCGAAAACACTTTTTTCCTGAATCTAACTTTTCCAAAACTTTTCTTGAAATTCCCCATTTATATTAAAAATTTCTTTGAATAAGTTGCATAATTTGTCCACATTACAATTTTTATAGAAACTATTTGACTTTGACATTAGATTCACTTAAAAAATAAAGTTATTAAATAAAATTGTATGTTCGTGTTTTTTTTTTCTTAACATCTACATGATTTTTAGCTTTTCAACTTTTACATCAGAACATTGCAAGAATTCTGGAACAGAAAAAAAAGTTCGAATATTTTATTTTCTAAATGATGTTGATATTTCATGTTTCATGCAACACTGAGTTTGTTGTAACGGCATCTTTCGCTCATACACACACACACACACACACTAAAACTTGCTTACCACCCGGAATTTTTAACCTCCATTTTTTATGTTCGTCTTTGACGTTGTTGTCACCATCTTCTATTTCAACATTTATTGTAATCATCGTCATTATCATCATCTTGTTAGTTCAAAATTACTTTAATGTTGTAAGTTTTTATTGGGGAAAGGTTAGGGCAATTCCATAGAAGATCTCTAAATTATGCTAGAGTCTTCTGAGTGCTCTTAAGAGGCGTTGAGTATTTTCTTTCTTGTTTTTTATAATTGTTATAAGAACAAAAGTTCCAAAGCAAAGTCCAGGCTAAAATTGACAATAAATGCCTTAGACTAAAAAATATTATGCTGACAGCTGATCATAATTTGAGGATGAGATGATCTATTTGGGGTTTAAGCACGTTGCTCCAGTGTTGAGCATTGTTATTTTCTGCCTCGGAGTCTTTTCAGTGCCTGCAGTTATCGGTGGGTGGGTTAGAAATAGGGCATCTTGCGGCTTACTACCCGACCACACGCGCAATATATTTGCGCGTGTGGTCTTCATATATGAAAAATGCTGGCAAAAATATTAAAGTTTTTATATAGAGTTTGGCTGTTGCCAAGGCAATAATTGCCAAATATATTGCACGTGTGGTCGGATAGTAAGATCACGATTGCATCTCTATGAATATCGTTTGATATACATGAATTTTTGACATGTTTTAATACAAAGAATAATAGCGAAAAGTACGCCTCATTAATTTATTTTAGTGGTAATACGTTTCATTCAAGAAATGCAATGACTGTTCAAACGTTTTTCCACTATGAAAAGTATTATGCCTAGTGGCTTTCAAAACAATATTTCACGCTGCATAACAACAAAATGTGTACTTAAAACTTTTTTAAAACATTAAATAGAAAAAAAATAAAACTGGATTTCAATTAAAAATTTTTGATATAAATTAAAAAATTAATAAGATTATCACCAGTAAACCAATTAAAAGTATCAATTCAATATTCGTTGACACATTTTAAATTTTTAATTAAAACTGATTTTTTTTATATTGGTTTACTTAACAAGAAAAATAAGCCTATATGAACACATGCAGCCATTGTACCTGTTTGGGTACAGCCGCAAAAACCTTCAAAACTCACTTTTTTTATTTTTGCATAATTTTTAAGTTCTTTATGCTCCTTCATAGTTAACAAGACCATATTATTGTAGGATTGAAGCGTAACGATTTTGCAATTCTTTTCGGAAAATAGTTTCCAGCAGTAAGTGATACACTAGCAACAACTGATCGTTTATATATTGATCGTATAATGGAGGCGTGCTCTTCTTTTTTCTTTTTTTATATGCTATTTCTCAACCTTTTATATTCATTATCCTTGCGATTTTTCACATAAATTTTTATCTTTGTACTTGTGTTTCTCTTCAGACAATTCCGACCATTTCGCTCTTATCATTTTATTGGAAAACTTACAACGTTCTTGCCGTGATTGACTCTTTGTAATTGCATTTTGAGGGCATGATTTTGGGTTATTTGTAGTTTTAACAATATAAAAGAGTTGTGCAAATAAATAACACTTCCAACAACCATATCAGGATACAAAATTAAACAATAAAATAAGTGAAATATATTTGGTATCTCGGATCCATGATGTCGGCCGATGGGGGTGTCGACAAAGATGTATCGAACTGGCTAAAAAAGATAGAGCTGCTTTTGGATGCCTTAACAAAACGAGGCGGTCTCCGCAGATCTCACAAAATACTAAAATAAGAATATTTAATGCTTGTGTGAAGTCCAGTGTTTAAAAAACTGCAATAACTTTCATTTCTTTTGATTTGACTTCTGCTTGTGCCTCTGAAATCAACAACAGTTACAGTCAAAGCAAAATCACAAAACGAAAAACAAACAGTTGAACGAAACTTTTGCCAGCAGTTTTTTTAAAAATTGTGATTTTGATTTTCTTTTCTTTTGAACAGTTTCGCAATTGAAAGTAAAATCAATCTCTTTGCTTTTGTAAGTCGCAAACAGTCGCAGAAGCCAAAATTCCAATCAGGGTTGTCAGATTGATTTTGAACTTTTTCGCCAAATTCAATGTCAAAAATCGCCAAAATCGCCATAGCATTTATTTTTTAGTTTTTGACAAAAATATTTGTATTTTTAGAATAATTAAAAATATTTTTTTATAAATACCAAAAAAAAAATTTGTTCCGTATCGCTAAAATCCGCTTCATTGAATGTAATTAAATAGGACTGAACTTTACAATATATAAATTTACATAAGCCGTTGTAAAACGTTTACTTTTTATATGTAATGCTGAATTTATCGAATTTGTTATTAAAAACATGTTTTTTTGTGTTTAAAATAGACATTTTTTAATTGCCGATTTTTTTTTTTTTCTTGAAAATATGCCGATTTTTTACCAACACCATCTGGCACCCCTGTATGTGAGTAAGTATAAATGTAAAAAAAAAAAACAGAAGAGAAAAGAGAATATTTTTCTGTTAAAAATGTACGAAACTAAAAGACTGCCTGCTTTTAAGACTGCGACTTCTGGCAACTTTCAAAAGCAAAGACACTGCTTGTGATTTTGATTTTAACTTATCAAAAGCAGAAGAAAACTTAGCACACGACTGCCGATTGTTTTCATAAGTTTTAACAGAATCGATGTTTGATTTTAAAAAAGCAGAGAAAAGTAAAAGCATTAAAAAGTTAAAATTTTGCGACTTTTCGACTTTTGACTTAAGTTTTTAAACACTGGTGAAGTCTACTCTTTCGACGGAAGCGAAACCTGGCTGATTACCAACAACATAGCGCAGAGAGTGCAGGTCTTTTTAATTAAATGGTTGCATATTATATGTAGGATATTTTAGCCTAACATCATAACAAATTATTTGCTATGGACAATATCGAAGGAGGAAGCAATAGCCACTTAAATAACTAAAAAGAAGTGGATTTGAATTGGCCATATACTGCGCAGACCGAAGAATAGTATTACATGGACAGCTCTAGAATGGAATTCTAAAGGCAGCCGGCTTCGCGGATGCCCTATAAATACTTGGCAACGAACGGTATTAAGTGAAATACATAGAAAAATGATCTGTAGTTTTTTTTAGCAATTAATTATAAATAAATTGTTTAAAACATTTTTGAATTTAATACATGTGATAATTGAATCAATTATTTTTTACTTAAAAGAAAATTAAAAATATAATTTTGATTTAATTAACATTTTAGTTGCCTTGAAATAAATTTTTAATTAAAATATTAATTATATAACAAAAAGTCTTAATTGATTTTTTCGTTTAAAATTAAATAATTTAAGCTCGTAAAATTTTTGTTGGGAATTGTCAAAACCTGCTCTATTTTGAATTAAATCAATTAACACATTGTTTGAAACGGCAAAGTTTTTTGATAATTTTTTTTAATTAAAATTAAAAATATTATTTATTGAAAATATTCACAATATTTAATTTGTACAATTTTTGGTAATCTATATAATCATTTTGGTAATTGATGCAACATCAACAAATTGTTTGCTTGATTCTATGAATCTGGTATGAATTTGGTGATAAGAGAAATTTTTAAATTTTTCTCTGTGTACGCAAACACAACAAAACCTTTGGCGAAATAAAATCAATATGCTATGATAAAATTAAATATATGTAAGTCTCTTGTAGAAGCCCTATGTACCAAAGGGGAATAAAAAAGGAAAAAAAGAGTTATGTTAACGGTAATCTCCAAAAAACAGGTCTGGCAAAATTTTCTTTTACAACGTAATCCGCGTCTTTGCTAAAATTTAAGTTCCCTATTGGTTAAGAGAAGTTCAAATTGTCGCATTTTCTGCTTTTTTTTTAAACAAAATATTCATAAAGCAATTGCACATATTTTATCTTGTTCCTATGAAAACCCCCATTTATTTAATAATTTTTGTTGACTCTTAGCATTTTTGCTATTTTTATATCCTGCACCGCCACGGGTGTAAATTATGGTATATTAAATTTGTCATAACGTGCGTAACACTAGGAAATATATTCTTGGACCGCGAATAATTTAAAGTCGATTAAAGGCCGTGTCAGATACAACTTTGTCGCTTTGCGTGACGTTTCTACCTTTGGCAGAAAAACGCAAAGGAAAAGGTGTATGACACAATGAAAACTTTGACAACACTCACGCATTGTTTGTTTACTTATAAAAGTGGTTGGTAATTTGTACATTTAATTATTTGTTATAAAAATAAAAGTTAAAAATTTAATTTGACGGGTTTTTGGAATTGAAATTGGCAAAAAAATTTAAAAAAAAAACAAAATTTTACTAGCCAATTGTCAAAGCGCGCAAAAAGATGAGAGCTGGCTAACTTTTTGCTTCGCTTCGCTTTGAAAGTACTTTATGTGACATGTTTCGTATAAGTATGTATATTTTATCTTAGATGTCAAAGCGAATCGGTAACGCAACGCGAAGCAAAAGTTGTATCTGACATGGCCTTAAGCCATGTCTGTTTGCCTGTTGAAAACACGCTCAATTCCAAACGGTTTTAAGAGAAAAAATAATTATGTTGTTTTCAGTTCTCTTGAGTGTGAGAAATTATATTGAAAATAAAAACAAATTTATGGATTTTATTTCTCTTTTCAATATTATTTCTCACACTAAATTTTGTTTCATTTTCTAAAAACAGGCAGTAAACAATGCCAAAAACAAAAACAAAAAAAGACAGAAACAACATTTTGACAATTATAATGCTGCGTACAGACAGTGTAATCTATATGATTGCAATCTCAAAATATCAAAACGTTTTGATGTCGATGAATTCTCGAATGAATGAAAATGAAAATTACGCCAGACTGCGTAAATGCATTGCTAGTGTGTACTCAGCATAAAACTAAAAAAAAAAGTAACCAGCGGGGCTTTCAAAATCGCCGGTAATGAATTCGCCTTGTCTAAGGATAACTAATTTTTCATATCTATAAATTTACTGAGATCGTTTATTTTTCACGGCTCAAAAAAAAATGTTTAGCAACGTGGCACTTTACTCTTATGTTTTGAAAGGTTGCCACTTTTCACCAAAGAAATTGTACACTATAGGGTACCTCATAAGTAACGTTATAATTAAATAAGTGAATTATTATATTGTTTACGTTATTTTTTTCAGAATTGGCTTTTAGAAACGTTGGAAATTTATGATGGAAAGACTCAGCTTAGAAAAAACAATCAAAGTTGTTCACTTTTATTTTGAATGTCAGCTTTCGATTATTCAGACACTAATAAGGCCCATTTTCCACTCAGTGGTCAAGTGAATAAGCAAAATTGCAGCATATGGGGCACCCAAAAACCAGGAATAATTGTTGAACATCAAATGAACCCACTTAAGCCTAATAAATCAGTGCGAACTAAATTCTCTTTTTGGTTTTAAATGTGCTCTAGCCAGCAAATCTATTAATCGGTAAACATATAAAGCATTTCGAAACGCATAAAATTGACCCATTAAAAACCAACCGTCTTTAAAATTAAAAAATCATTAATTTTGTTTATTTAGTATAAGGGAAAGGAGCAAAATGAACTTAAACAATATGAAAAAATAAATATTAAGTGTATTTTGAAGGTTTTTGAGGCTGTACCCAAGCAGGTACAATGGCTCAATGCATGTTTTCAAATATGCTTATTTTTTTGTATGACAATTTTGAAAAGCACTCCTTTTCTTCGCACATAGCTACGCCGCAAAGTTTACAAGTACAGCTTATTCGGTCATTGAAGATAGCGTAAAGGTTTTTAATTCTTTTCACTAGGAACAACCGATCATTTAGATATTGATTGTTGCGATGGTTTAGTTTGAATTGCCGGACGATGGCACGATGAAACTTCAGATAGTCCATTTTTGAGTTGTTGGCTTCCTTGTACAACTTCAGTAAGTTGACGACGATTGAAATCATCATTGATGTGAAAAGCGGTCACCATCACTTATTTCCACGAAATTTTGCCATGTAATTATTTAGTGCTTGATCATGAAGGTTAACGCCACCCATTTCTGAATTGGAATCTGCAATCAATTTTGGCTGATGGACTCTTATCTTGGTTTTTTCGGTCGAACACCATTTCACAAAATAAATAAGGCAATGTAACATTCTCTTTATTACCATTTGGGAGAAGTTTGACTTGGTGTTGAGCGCTAGATTCTCCTACGCAGCCTTTGAAGGGCGTCTTCGCTATCGCTGTTGAAAAAAAACGGCATGATGTTTGCGATAAGATCCTCAGCATCACCGTTCTCCTTCTCTGTATTGATATTTACATCTGGTAGAATATACGCAACATCAAAAAAATTATGACTTGAAGCCTCTTCCACAAAATCCAAAGCACTGTCTATATTATTAAATCTTCTGCTATAAGAGATTGATGGGTTGATGCTTTTAAATGTCATGTTAATTGGAAAAATATAATATAAAAAAATCTAATCAAAATATATACGTTATCAGCCACTGTACCCAAGCGACTACACTGTTTTTAAAACTTCCCTTTCGCTTTAAAAATTACTTTTTAATAAAAAAAAACTTTAAAATTAGAATAAAAGAAGCCTTTTTATTTGCAAATTAAGTGCAAAGAATTTTAGTTGTTATGCTATAAACTTTTGGCAGAGTCAAACAAGCACTGACCTACCCGAAATGATAAAATCTGGAAACAAATCAAATTTCGAAGTACTTTTATTTGCTGCCGCTGCTTTTTCAATTTGCTTTGATTAAGCAGAGTACACTTAACAAAAAATTAAAACAACCACTGAAAAAATTCATTTCTTACTGGATTTATGGCAATTCAAATATGAGAGTTTTTCTGTACCTGTGCGATTACAATGGCCAGTAATGGGTTAATCTACCAATACAGACCATTCTAAACGCATGAAATTGGGCGTTTAAGCTACCAAAACAGATCATATAAATTTGAAAACATTTTTCGTAGTGCTGCCACGTGTCAAACCCCAATATTATATGCTGATTTACAGCTGTTGAGTTTAAACTACATATCAATTTAAGTTTAGTCCAACGTAACCAACGTTTAAACATTCACTGATTTATTAGCCATTACACTCATCTTCATATTGATGCTGGCTGCCCTAACATCAGAATTGAGACATCAATGTTATTACAAATGGCATCAATAAGGCAAAAAGTGACATCAATCCAATAACGAACGTCATCCAAAAATTTTGTCATATTTGATGCGTCATCTACGCTATGACTCAGTGACATCAATTCGACGCCACATTTTGTGTACACTGAGAGAAAAGGCGTCCTAATGCTGATGTATTTTAGCATCAGTGCAGACAAACTGTCTTGAGTGCGATGAAAAACTGTCATCAGTGCGATGACATAATATATCATTTCATCAGTGTGATGACAAACTGCCATCAGTGCAATGACAAACTGTCATCAGTGAAATGACAAACTGTAATCAGTGCGATAACATAAATATCATGTCATCAGTGCAATTACAAACTGTAATCAGTGCGATGACAAGCTGTCATCAGTGCGCTGACATAATACATCATGTCATAATATATTATTCTTGTTTAAAATGTAAAATCAGAAGCAACAATTCCCATATTCTATTTTTTTAAATTATTTATTTAAATACACCAAATTTTTTAATTAGAATTATTACGAAAACCATACCGGGTATGCTGCTGGTGTCTTATAATTGAGAGTTCTTTTGTTAGCAAAGAGCGGAATACAACAAAAGTGAAGCAAACATGTGTAACGGGTAAGAAAATAATGATATTCTCTCAATTTGACTTAAGGTAAATTACAACGACTCAATTTGATGAGAGTTTGTCATCGCAGTGATGACAATGCTTTATAAAACCGACTCCGATTCGTCATTCCTGTGCTGCCAATGTGTCATCCCATTGATGACATAATTTAAATTTTTGACAATGATGACAATTTGGTCAAGAGATGTTAAAGCTGACAAAGCACAGTGATGTAAAGTGTCATGGGGTCAGCAACGAAGATACTGGTCAAAGTACTGATGTCAACATAGATTAGCGTTATGACGCCTTTTCTTTCGACATTTTTTCGAAAACGATGAACAAGGTTAATGTGCATGGCATTCAATACCGTACCATGATTGAGCATTTTTTTAAGCCCGAGGTAGATAATCATCCAGAATTGTGGTTCCAAACAGATGAAGTCACAGCTCGTGCAACAATGTGTCTCCTGCGCGAAATTGTAAGTGTCGAATAATATCACGTTTTCAAATTTTTAACTGGCAACCATTTAGGGTTACCTAAAGGGTAAGATGAATGTCAATATGCCAAAACCATCCACAGTTTAAGGCGAATATCCGAGATGCAGTGATAACACTGCAACCTAAAATTCTAAGAAAAGTTATAGGAAATTATCTGGAAAGAGCACTTTAGGTCGGGCTCCATTTGAAAGATATTCGAGCATATTCTACAACTGAATTGGGATTGAAATCGTACGTGATTTTGATATCAATTATTTACAAAATTACTGTAGTATTTCCTGGTTTAAAGAGTTGTTCTTGTAAATATAATTGGTACTGAAAGTTTTAAGTAAATAAAAAGGATAATTTTTATGAACTTTCTTTAAAGGCTCGTTTTTCAAAATTTGTTCACAGAAAAAATTAAAAATTTTCTCAAATAACCAAATTCATAACAAATTCATAGAATTAAGGGAACCATTTTTTGATTTTGCACCTGTTACCAAAATTATTATATTGATTACTAAAGATTTTAAAATTGTGAATATTTTTTTTCAATAAGTGAAATTTTTA
Organism: Pollenia amentaria; assembly: GCA_943735925.1. Classification (NCBI taxonomy): domain Eukaryota; kingdom Metazoa; phylum Arthropoda; class Insecta; order Diptera; family Polleniidae; genus Pollenia; species Pollenia amentaria. The sequence goes on from OX031009.1 coordinate 35,428,762, forward strand.
AATTTTAATTTAAAAAATTATCAAAAAACTTTGCCATTTCAAACAATGTGTAAATTGATTTAATTAAATATAACGGAGGATTTGACAATTCCCAACAACAATTCTACAAGTTTAAATTATTTTATTTTAAACGAAAAAAATCAATTAAGATTTTTTGTTATTTAATTAATATTTAAATTAAAAAATTATTACAAAACATCTTAAATTTTAATTACGCTTAAGTTAAATTAATTTTTTAATTTTCATTCAAATAAAAAAATAATTGATTCAAATTAATTAAATTGAAATACTTGTTAAGCAATTTTTTTAATCGATAAAAAACTACTGATAATTTTTTCTGTGTTCGATTTTAAATTCACTTTATTTCGATTAACAGAACATACCCGATTATCTTCAAAACCTAATGTGAAAATATTTCCAAAATACAATCGAAATTTGAATGAATACCAACTTTAATTATATCAGAAAGAAAAAAAGTTATTCATTTAATAAATCATAACGTAACTTATGCGCCACTCTGTATCGTACTGCCATCCAAAATATGCATATAATCGTAGTGCATAATCAAATTTACTTAGAAAAAAATCTTCGAACTATGTGCGAACTATCGACTAATGATCAGCTATGGTGCCACTATAAACTTCCACTTCCGTAAGACACTTAGCTACGCCAAAAACCATAACGAAAAAAAATAATACTCACATTAATTTTGGCACACATAGGTTTAATATATGTTCAATTTTGATATCAGGGGCCTAATTCTAGCAGTCGTGATCGAGTACTTTCTCGATTCGAAAGCAATTTTATATCTAATTCTTTCAATCGATACTGAACGAATTGAAGTTATTTTTTCAGTATTGTGGAACTGAAATTAATGATTTACAACATTGAAAAAATAATTCCGATTCGTTCAGTATTGACTGAAATAATTAGATATTAAATTGCTTTCGAATCGAGAAAGTACTCGATCACGACTTCCAGAATCAGGCCCCAGATTTTTTAACGACTAATTTACAATTAAACACAGAACCTTCAAAAAAGTTCACTTTTAAAATATTCTCTTTCTTTGTGGAGGGTATTAAAACTTCGGTGCAGCCGAGTATTGCATTCTCAATGTTTTTTTTTGGTTGTTGCTGTACTCCTTAGTTAATACTATTTAATAAATCTAAACATTACCATTTACGAGTGCACCATAAAGGTAAATATTCTTTAACTATATAGAAAACGAAAAAACAGAAGTAAAAACTTTAAAAACTGAAATGAAAACTACAAAAATTTTCTACGACATGATAAAAGAAAATTAAATTTTTTTTCTCGGAAAATGATGATGATGAAAAGACATCATTTGCAAGTAAAAGAAAGAATGACTGCAAAAAGGAAAAAAAAGCTGGGAAAAAACTAAAACAGAAAAACCAAAAGAAAATGTGATGAACATGAAACTTTTGGTCTAACAAAAACCCTTAGGAAATATTTTTACAACAAAAATAAGAAATCTTATTCCTGCTTGTAAGAGTGTAGTACTAGTGTGTGTGTGTGTTTATTTGAAAGAATATTTCATTAGTGCAACAAATATCTACATTTTGTGCTCTATATTTCTATCCAGGTAGACGGATATCTGTCAAAGTTGTTAAAAAGTTAAACATAAAATTACTTAGTACCAACATACAAAACATATTACTTTATTATTAAAAAAAGGAAAAAGAAAATGTTGTTGCATTTGTTTAATTTCAGAAAAATTTTAAAAAAATTCCAAAAAAAAAAAAACATAAATTATTAATTCTATAAACGAATGTTCTTTTAAAAAGCATCAGAAAAACTAGTTAAAAAGTTACTTCAGTTTCAAAGAAAATGTTTCAATATTTGATAATAATTCCGAATTTAGTAAGAAGTTACCAAGGAAGGTTTTAATTGCTGTTTAGGATGTAACGGGAAAAACATCATGAATATTAAAATTCATATTAGTTTCTTTCTTATGCATCAAACACGACATACAATTCTTAATTTGATTTGATACTTCTTCCGTAGTATTTAATGCAAGATAATTAGCACTTTTTTCCTTGAATTAAAAAAAAAAAAAAATATTTAAGAAGAATACAATTGGGGGATTCACAAGATGTTCTATTAAGTCATATCGTCATAATGTCCTAAAAATTGTTTAAAAAAATATTTTTGTGTTTCAAACAAAATGAAATTTTTTCTTAATGCTGTGTTCATTGATTCTTCATAACTGTACAGTCATATGTAGCAGTCATATATATTTATTGTAATTATTTTAAGTGATATGAATTAACAACTTTATGACCACTGTGTGAATCCCCCCACATATGATTTCGAAACTTCATTAATTTTAGAAATATTTTATTTAGAAATGACTTTATACACTACCAGACTATTATATTGGATTTTCTAAAAAAAAAATTTAAGGACTAGAGCTATTACAAAAAGCTTTTTAGAAATATTTTTAGTTTTATGTGCGGTTGTCACAATACAAGTGATTGAACGTGTAGTACAATTTATATGAAATGCACTCAAAAAACTCATGATAAGCCCAGTAAAAACTTAGCCTACAAAATAATGTGCTGAGTAATCAGAAAAAAGCAAAAAGACCACTTACAATTTTTCTGAAAGAACCATTTTAATTTTTACTTTAATTAAAAAAAATATTTCTTCTTTTTGGAATCACTTTTGTAAATAAACATGAAAGCGATTATTTCATTAATTTTAATAATGACTTATACACAGAAAAAATTATTAAATTTCTCCAATCAAACACTTGGACTTGGTAGGATTATTTGCCAAACCATTAGCGGTGGCCCACTCGTAAACGCGACCTAACTCCTGGTTTAAGGTCCCCACGCATTCATTAATCGCGGTATGACTGCAGCTAATACAAAGCTGAACATCATTCGCATACAATCTTACCCTACAGTGCCCAAGCCCATCCTGAAGATCATTCACGTATAACGAAAAAAGTAATGGGCCTATAATTGATCCTTGTGGAACACCTCGACTTAATGGCAAAGAGCTTGAAACTGAGGTAGTTGTTTCAACGTATTGATATCTATTTGTTAGATAGGAAGATATCAGACTTGTGGCTTGTTGATGCAAATCTAAACATGTGGTTAAGTTTAGGACACAAAATGTTACGGTCAACCATATCAAACGCTCTTTAATGATCCAAGAAAACTAAAAATGTAACATTACTACAGCCTACCTGTTGCCTTATATCCTCGGAAACATCTACCAGGGCCCTTATACTACTATGATTTTTACGAAAACCAGATTGCCGATCATTGAGCATATTGTTGGATTCAAGATATTGTGATACTTGGCTGTGAATTAATCTTTTAAAACCCTTAGATAAAAATGGTAAGATTGCTATGGGCCTGTAATCATAATTAGTTTTCGGTAAAGGAATAATCTTAGCAAGTTTCCACATTTTAGGATAGCAGCTGGTTGTAAGAATCTTGTTGAAAACGAATGTTATGAATGGAAGAAGTCTTGGAATTAGAATTTTAATAAACTTATGATCTATCCCATCAACACCAATTGCATTATGTCACTAGGGAACTGGTCGTAATCAGAAATTGATTGAACAGTTGGAATATTTAAAAACTGAGCATTTAAGGCGTTTGCATCGGCTGAACAGTGTACTTGAACATCAGGTTTGCCAATACCGATTTCACGAATCGTTTGCCACGTTTTCTTCGAGTCAATGGCAGTTGAGAACTTCGAGGCGTAATAGTCAGATTTGGCTTCTTTAATCAGCCTGTTTGTTATCTTACGTGGTACTCGGTACTCTCTTACGTGTTACTCGGTACGTTTCCACAAAGCATAAAGAAAATCTCTGCGACTAATCGCCTGTTCTATGTCATGAGAAAACCCGGGCTTATTGCAGCGATTTACAATTTTTGTTCTCAAGGGAACCGTAAGATTATATAAATAATCTAGATTACTTTGTAGAAAAGCGAGTTGGTCGTCAACAGAAATTAGGTTATATGGCACACTCCAATCAATTCTCCAGAATTCTGCCTCTAACCTACTATAATCAACGTTCCTAAAGTCCTGATATCTAATAAATCGTTCAGGTACATTTAGCTGAAACTTATACGTAATGAAAATTAGGTCATGGCACGAGAAGCAGGAGGCAGACAATTGGTCATAAAGTAACACCTTCGCAATATCACTGACGAAGAAAAGATCAAGAAGTGTATTGTTGGTACTTGTAAAATGTGTAGCATTATTTGTATTCGGGGAATTAAAACTAAGTGTGCGCATATTGTCGGTTAGATAAGGGTTTACTTAAATATTCGAATTAAAATCGCCAGTAATAATGACATCCTCATAAGCAGAGTATGAAAACAAACAAAACATTTCGCAAACGTTTGCAAAATGTACAAAACTATTCAAAATTTTTAAATTGTATTGTACATGAGCAAAACCAATACAAAAACTTTTTAAGTGTCAAAGAGAGAAAACGAAACAATTGGCTTTCCACTCATCTGTATTATTTAATTTACCGTTACAATCGTACATCTGAGTACAAAACAGATAGAGAAACGTTTTGTTTTGAGTAATTCATTTAGTTCTTGTTTGGTTTTTTTAATTACTATAGTAGTTAAAATAAGCATTAATAAAAACAAAAAAAACCTAAAAACCTCTCTTTTTATTTCACTTAGAAACAATAGTTATACATATATATATGAGTAAATATTATAATGAGTTAATCAATTACCAAACGTTTGTCAAACGTTTTATCTCTAAATGTTTCAATATTGTTCTTACTCTTTTCTTTTCCAGCTGTGTACGTTTATATTAATGTACAATTTGCGCTCGCGAGCAAAAATAATACAAAACAAAATGGCACAATCATTCTCATTGTTTTGGTTTTGTTTTTGTTTTACTCACTGCAAAGAACAAAACAAAACGAAAGCAAACGTTTCGTTTTGTTTGTTTTCGTACTCTGCTCATAAGAGACTGTCTATGTTTCCAGGGTGTTCATAAAACCCTCCATACATATATGATTATTAGGTCTATAAATACAACCTATTAGTAGCTTCCTTCCCTCATGACTTACTTCCAGGAATAAATATTCCATAAGATTTCCAATAGTGCGATTCACTAACTTTAACCACTTTAGCAGGTGTTAACTTTAATCACACATTTTGGTGTTTGCACTAATCACTATGTGATTCACGAACTTATTTATTACCATGGACAAACAGTTTCATATTTCTTTGTATTCAAATTGATATATCGTGGCAACTCTGCCAAGCGAAACATCAAAATAGGATAAAATAACAAAGAACAATAAAAAAAGCAAAACAAAAACCTTTTGATTTATAGATTTTAAATAGTTATGTGCAAAATGCGTAAAACATAACTAATTTTTATTATTTAATTAATTATTTTATTTTATTATTTTATCATTTGCAGCTGAGGCAAATGGTTGGATTTATGATAAATAAGTAGGAAGCTCCACGAATCTTTGGTGTGCGACAAGAAGTGAATAAATTGTAATAAGTCAAAATACCGACAGTAAATAAACCTTTTTCTAAACGGATTAAACCCCACCAAAAATGCTGGTGTTAATAAACCACAATTTGTTTTGATAAAAATAACAGCTGACTGAAACATCTGGGTTTAAACACCATCAGATATCGGTTAAAACGTTAGTGAATAGCAAAATGGTTAATTTTGTGGTTAACATTTTTAAACGCAACATTTGTGGTTTAAAAAGCATAGTAAATCGCACTACAGGTCTATTGTTAACAGTGACCATAACATTATCGGAAGATTTACTGATAATTTTAATTGCAATTCCTTTTTCACATAAAAAATCATTATAAAGTTTACACAATTTTCTTAGAGAATCAGAATTAGCATTATTAGTTTGAAAAACTTGTAAATATATTGGAATGTAGAAACGAGTTAATCGATGAGGAACATTAAAGTTGATGTTGCTGAGTAGAAAGTCGGAACACTCACCCTATTCGTCAAATTTGGCTCTCCCGGACTATTTTTCTATTTCCAAATGAAAAAAAAATTTGCCGACACAGATGGAGTCTGCGGCTAGTAACTGTTTTAAGCAGCTGGAGAGTTCCTTTTCTAAAACGGGAATTGAAGCTTTTGCAAATCCTTGGAGAAAGTGTATCGAGCTAAGCGGAGATTATGATGAGAGTAATTTCTCTGTTAATTTATCGTAGAGGTATCAAAGATTCGGCAAAGACAAATATAGTATTCCTTGGCAATGTTTTTGTAGAATTTAATACAATAAGCTTGTAACAGTTTGCGAACTGTTTGTTTTATACCGCCCAAAAAAAAAAATTCGTTACTGAAAGGGTTAAGGGATCTCTAAAACTTCTGTTTATTTTATTTCTTGTAATTTCAATTATTTAACATCCAAAACTCCAGAGAAATCTTTCAAAAAAAGTGTTACACTTTGCTTTTAAACAAACCAAGTGAAAACAAAAGGCATAAATATTAAATGGAAGTTTCATTTGATAACCTCCAGGAGTTAAAAGTCTCTTTACTTCGTTCTTTTACTAAACCATGTCATCGACAAGAAGAAAAAAAATTGGGAAATGAACTGTGTTTGTTTAAAACCAAAATGACCCATGTTAGAGCAACAAAACGAATAGAAGCAAAAATCAACAACAAATATTTCACTTTGCAGTATTTTCTTTAAAACAGTATAACAAAAAGAAAGAAAATATTTTCACTTCCTGTTCTATTGTGTTTTGTTGGTCTGTGCAAGAATGCTTCATGAAAAAGAAATGACAAAATGTTTTTCTTTCGTTTATTTAACACAAACTACAACTCACAGTTACATCAAATGACAATAGCGATGGGTATGAGTTTAAGGGAACGACTAAGAGCCCATAAGATATTTACGTTTCATTAAAAACGTAACAGCAGATCAAATAGAATGAAATTTTTATGAAGGTAGTGGAATGTGTGTTAAAATTTGAGTACAATACTTTTATTTCAACGAACAACTAACAATAAAATTTGCAAAGACAGAAACTGGTCAAATTAAGACGATTTTTTGTTGAGTATCATCTATTACATCTTGAACTTTAAATCAACATCACAAGATCCAGGACAAAAATCAAGTTTAAAGCAAAAATTTTATTGTCGTCTTTGCTCCATTACGTTCAGAACCAATTATATCCAGTGGGTTAAAAGTTTAGATTACCTCCATTTATGGTCAGCTTTAATTGATCAAAAAAACAAGAAAAAGTGCTGTATACGGCCCCGACGAATCTTTGATATCCTCCAGCAGGAAATATAATTTTTTGGAAGAAGACTTTTTTAAGAGATCTGTGATTAATTATATGACATTAGTATTATTCGTTGCGGCTTATAGTAAATTCTAAGACCTATTCAAGGTGGCGCAACAGTTGTCACCCGATATTAATTCACCAAGGCGAATTCATTACAGGTGATCCTAAATGCCCTGCTGATAACTTTTTTTCTTTAGCTTTATAATTGTTGGATGTCAACATTTTGTTTATTATCTTTGTTTCTGTTTTCATTGTTTCGGTTTTTGACATTGTACAATGATTTTACAAAAACAAATTGCTTGTGGTTTTTGTACGAGTTGTACAAAAACCTGGAATAAATTCGCGTTGTAAATTTTTTAATAAATGAAAAATTTTTGTTTTTCTTTTGAATTGTATTTATTTGAGGTCTATATTTTTTTTGCTAAAAAGTGGAAAAAATGATATCGTGCAAGTGGCCGCCGCCAGAATTTATGACCATATGGGCCCGATATATGGCATTTTCCATTCCGGCGAAAAGTACCCGCAACCCTGGCGGATATATTCTTTGAACATTTTAAGAGCCTGGAGCTTGTTGACATAGACTCGTAACTTGGCAAAACCTCACAAAAAGTCGGTGCAAATCACCAACACGAGAAATTGTTGGAACTACATGTTTTCAGTTCCATGTCGTCTGGCTAATTGGCTCGCGACTATTGCGAAAAAACATTATGCCCGTTTACGTCTCCAGCCTAAACAACATGCCAAACTGTAACTTTGAGTATGTGTAATGGCTCTGTGGATGATATACGCGGATTTTCGGTGCCCCAGAAGTGATAAGTTTGCTTTTTCACCTGTCCACGGAGATGGCTATACATAAATGTATATCGTTAGCTAAAATGCAAAAAGGCGTAACTAACAAAAATATAATTTACAGAAGAGCAAAAAACTTTATAAAATGAACACTACACAGAATAAAGTGTTTTATCAATTAAACAAATGGTTTAAAAAGTATTTAAATTTAATTAATGTAATAAATTTTTTAGCTGAAAAAAAAAATAAAAATTTAATTTTGACTTTATTAACATTTAAGTTGTTTTGAAATAAATTTTCAATTAAAATTTTAATAAAATAACAAATAATTTTAATTGACTTTTTTCGTTTCAAATAAAATAATTTAAGCATATAGAATTGTTGTTGGGAATTGTCAATATTTATTTAAATAAATTAACACATTGTTTGAAATGGCAAAGTTATTTGATCGCTTTTTTAATTAAAATTAGAAATATCATTTGTTGAAAAAAATATTCACAATTTTACAATTTTTAGTAATCTATATAATTATTTTGGTAATAGGTGCAAAATCAACAAATTGTTTGCTTGATATTATGAATTTGGTATAAATTGGGTGATTGAAGAAATTTAATAATTTTTTCTGTGTATAAAAATTTTTAACGAATTTTTTTTTTACGTCAGAAAAACATGCGTTGATAAGTCGTCCATAGAATTCTTCAAACAATTTTCAAAGAAAACCATTTCATTACATTTCGTTAGCAAAAAAATGTGTAGTTCCGTCGTTTTGCGTTTATAAAATAACTACACTTGTAGCAACGTCCCTTGGTTTTTTTAATAAAAGCGTAATTTTCGATCGCAACAGTGTAAAATTTTGTTAAAACCTGTAGTTAAATGGCATTCATAATAATCAATAAAAAACCCGATATTGATTTTTTTGTTAATTACGCCTTTTTGCAATTTAACTAACGAAATATTGATTCCTATGGCTCTAGGGTGAAAAATAGGGATGTTTGCTGTGCAGTCGACTTTATTAAGATAGAGCTTATATCTGCAAAATGGCCGTTGGATTCCAATTGTCTTCTCAAATCGTAGGCAGGCCGTCCTTCCCTTCTGCTTCTTTTCCAAAAAAGTTGCGTATCCAGTTCCTTTTTCATTTGGCTCTTTCAACTCGAATGGGCGTATGAATTGCTATTTCCTTAAAGTCTTTGCGTGTATGACTTTCTGCGAAAATATTTTTTTATTCATCCCCAGTGATGTTTATGAATAATTTACTTTTTGGTCGTCCCAAATGTTTTGACCAAGTCCTTTAACTATTTTGCAAATTGTTCAAACTGTATGCGCATTCCAAAAATATTATACACACACAGGTTACATACATATATGCTTTTACATACATCTATACATACATATATACGTAAATAGTTTATACTCATTTATAGAATTGTTATAGTCTCTGTATTTGTAAGTTTACCTTACATTTGCCTCAGTATCAAAACACTTTTTCCAAAGTATGATTGTGTGTTTGTTATATTTTTCCATGAAACCCTTTATGTTGTCTTACTCTCCACCATCTCGAGCGGTAAGTGAGGGTATATTAAGTTTGTCATTCCGTGTGCAACACCAAGATTTATACAACTAAGCACTTGTACGCCATATATATCCTGGGGCCTTGAGTAATTTTTAATTAGCCATTCTCGCCTGTTAAAAACACGATGAATTCTGAAAGACTAAATGGAAAATAATTTTGGATTAATCTCTCTAGGAGTTTTATATTTTTTACTGTTTACAACGTAACCTGCGGGAAATTTGTGTCAATTTCTCTTAAAACACTTATCCCGTGACCGGTGAACAAAATTTTATAATTACAAGGAACGAATTGTGATAGGCGAAAACAAGACCTATCACTTAACTGATGATAATGTGTTTAGAGTGTAGTTGGTCCAGAGGAAAGGTAATTGGCACAAAACTATTCATGTGACTGAATTTTGTGCGGGGAGTGGCTTATTCTCTCTAGTTTTATTACTTAATATAAAGGGGATCTATCATATTGACATGGTTCATTTGTGACAATATCTGCGACAGGCCTTATTTTAACCGAAATTGGAAGGTGATTTCAGAGACCTATTAAAAAGTGTCAAAAAGGTGCCAATTAACCCCCTCGTAGGACACCGCCATGTTAAAGTGACTTGTTAGTGTTAGTTCCTTTTCCCATTAGGTATTTACAAGTTTGAAGCAACATTAATTACATTGTGCTAGTTGAAAAAAATGTCAAGCGGGGCACCCGGCCGGTTAACCTAAGTCGAGTACCCTGAATCTAGTGGTGCTAACCGTTTTTTTAGGCAAGCTGCTCTTTTCGAGATATACAGTCATTGCGAAAAAGGATGAGGTTACACAACTTATTTTTTTTTGTAACTTAAAAACGGCATAGTTTTTAAATAACCTAAACAAATTCCGCAATAAAATTACATCTATGTAAGGCTTAGCTGTTTTCTAATCGGGGCAGTCGTTTTTTTTTTTGGCAAAAAAATAATTAATTAGCAAAATTTAGAAATTTTTGTTTTTTCAAAACCAGACACCATATAATTTTTACATTAAACGTAATCCAGCAAAAAATTACGCATTACCAAAAGAACGGCTTGCCATATAATGACTTACTTTTTTGGTTGCCAAGTTTGATCACTCGATTTACAAACGCATTACATTATGTCATGGAAATACGAAGTAGTAAATGAATAAATTGTTTAAGAAATATAAGAATGACTGAAAATATTTACTGTAAAAGTGATTATTAAAATAAAAATATACGAATTTATGTATTACCGGCGTTATGATTTTGTACAAAAAAAATCACTGCTAACCTCTTTTAAGATTAAAATAGCTAGGAAAATAATCAATTACTAGGAACTAATTATTTAAGTCTCATGTCTTGCAAAAATAATTAATATGGTAATCCAGTTTAGAAGTCATTCCGCCTTAAATGCTTAATTCCAAGCTCGATTACCTTTTTCAAAATTTTTTGCTGGGAAATGGATCCAATGGATTACTTTCGAGGTTAAGCTTTGATACTTTCCAGTGGTCTTTTTTATGACTAGAGAGCAATTGTCGCTTTCTTTGAACATCTAATGACATATTTATAACCTTTACCGATGGAAGAAGGGTATACATTAGTTTGAAGTATATATATTCACAGAAAAAAGCGTTTTATCAATTAAAAAAATGGTTTAAAAAGTATTTAAATTTAATTTATGTGATAATTGGATCAATAATTTTTTTAGTTGAAAGAAAATTAAAAATTTAATTTTGATTTAATTAACATTTTAGTTGTTTCGAAATAGATTTTCAATTACAATTTTAATTAAATAACAAAAAATCTTAATTGACTTTTTTCGTTAAAAATAAAATAATTTTAACATGTAGAATTGTTGTTGGAAATTGTCAATATTGATTTATATAAATTAACACATTGTTTGAAATGGCAAAGTTTTTTGATCACTCTTTTAATTAAAATTAAAAATATTGTTTATTAAAAATATATTTTTCAAAATTTTAAAATTTGTAGTAGTCCAATATAATTATTTTAGTAATAGCTGCAAAGTCAACAACTTGTTTGCTTGATATTATCAATTTGGAATAAATTTGGTGATTGGAGAAATTTAATATTTTTTTCGGTGTTTTGGATACTTATGAGTAGCGATTTAACGATGTCCGTCTGACCGTCTGACCGTTGAAATGGGTTTTCCGAAGACCCCAGATATGACGGGGGCTGTGTTGTTATACATTTGTATCACATATAGTCTTGAATTGTTTGCTGTTGAAGTTCAGCAAAATCGCTCCACAAATGAATGCGAAATGACAAAAAAACCACGACTGCTTCTTATTTTTGCCATAAAATCCGTTATTGTCTTTTGTTTTTTTGCAGCTTTTACTTAACGTGACTTTGTCATTCGGTTTGTAATTTCTACAATATTGATCTTAGATTCTATATTCTGGGTCGTTATGAGGAGCGAAGTTGATTTAACGATGTCCATCTGTCCGTTGAAATGGGTTTCCCAGACGTTTTTTTTTGGCAAAAAAAAAAAAAAAATATATAAAAAAATAAATAATTTATAGCAAATTTTTGAAATTTTTGTTTATTAAAACGGCATAAACAATTGGAAAATGCTGCCATGTCTCTAATTCTTTCTTCAATACACATATATGAATAATATAATAAATTTTGCACCCGTGGGGGCGTATATATGAATTTTATTCTTCATATAAGTTGAAGAAAAAGTCCGATAACTGCTTAAGAGTCGCCCCTAGGGGAATACAATGTATGACCGACCTCCATTAGTTTTTTTGTTCTTAACATTTTCTCTAAACATGGCGCCAAATATGCCAAATGTTATTGCTTACATTTCTTTGCAACTTAGCAAATATGCACTACTAATTTTGCTCATGGATTTTAGTGCAAACGAAGTAAAATAGAGCAAATTGCAAAAACGTACGTTTTGTTGCTGTGTTGTGCAAAATAATGTATTTTTGCACACATTTGCATCGTTTGCACACTCTGCATTCCCCATCGTGAAAACTGTCAATATTTGGTGACGAAAACTTCTACAATAGCTACTATATTATGCCGGTAGGTCTAGAATTGGCCATAGATGCCATATAAAGTCCGTCTTTAAACTCGCTTTTTGACAAAAAAATCTCATATTGGAGTAGTTATCTAGATAATATTCGGCACAAGTAACTCCTACATGACTCCAAACTTAATAACATAATTTTGTTTTGTCGGTAGGGTCAATAATTACTAGGGTATTCATTTAATCGGGCTTTTGCTTTAATCGGTTACTCGCTCGATTAGTTAACCGAGGTTTTGGTTCAATCGGTTAATAATCGTTTAATATTGTTATTGATCGGTTAACCGATTAATACAGTTTTTTATTTAACAAGTAATTTTAATACATAAAAATTCATAAATAATTTATTATTTGGAGTTATTAGTAAAAAAAAAATACCAATAACATAACAAACAAAAGAATAATTCTTCATAAATATGTAATACATATTTTTTAATGAATATATATATTATGTATTAATTAAAAAATTAACTGTAAGATGATTTTAAAAAGCTGCGGTCATACTTATTAAATGTTTGCCCAAATAAGCACAACCACTAATTTTGTTAATACGAGTAGTTAGTGATATTTAACAGGGTCTCAATATCACAAAATACAACTAATTATACTGCAAGACACAGCAAATAACTTTTTTTTATAAGATGTAGTATTATAATCAAAATAAATACTGCAATTAAAGGAAATTTCATATTATGTTTCCTGTTGGTTAGAGGAAGTGCGGGTAATGTGGTATACCTATTTGTTTTTAGATTGACAAATTTTTATTTTTTGTCTCATTAAAATATGATTAACTTATTAACATGCTTCATATGTTAGGCTCCCACAAAGCCATTTGCGAAAAATATTAAACCCACACTTTCAGAGGAATATAAGAAAATATTGCAAATCTCATTAGATACGACTTCAAAAAATGGGCGGGTAATGTGGTACACCAAGTGCTGGTATTGTAGTATAGTGAACTACATTACCAAATCATAGTATTTTCTTTAAAATTAGTCGTGTTATATATAAATGTTTACTTTATTGCAAAAAAAAAAAAAAAAAAACAAGAAAACAACAACAATTCATGTAAACAAACAACAATTTCATTAATATTTTATTTGACAGGTAATGTGGTATACTATAACAAACTAGCTGATTTAAGGTATACCACATTAGGCGCACTTGAGGTTAATGCAGATATTTATTAATTTAAAATTATTAACTACAGCTATTGAGTAATTGCATATATTGTTCACTAATTTGGTACTTCCCAATTACTTTAGTTATACATTTAAATGCACATTTACAAGAAAACTTTATTTGTTAACAGCACCCAAAAAAAAGTCGACTTCGCAGCCAATCGAATTTTTCGACACTCACACTAAGAATGACTTTCAAAAATATAACAGATCAAAGTTTTCTTAATTTTTTGAGAGCGGCAAACCATTTAGATTGGTTTCATTACGCTTGATTTGTTAGTTTAAGAAAAAAAGGCACTGCACCACATTACCAGGCTATACCACATTACCCGCTCTTACTCTACGACTTTATCGTCAAATATATAGTGTGAATGTACCTTTAGTTATTTCAATATTTTAAGAAGATCTTATAAAATAATCATTTATACATATAATTTGGTTTAAATCTTTAGGATTTAAGCGTTTATTTTCTTCAGTTTGGATAAGACTTGACTTTGAAAAAATTCTTTCATATATTGTAGATGCAACGAATAATACAGAATATCTAATTTCTCTGTCATTTCCCTGTATTTTTCTAAACATATAAAATCCTCCATTATTTCATTAGAGTCCTGTTTTATTTTTTTTTTAAATTTTTAAAACTTCTAATTGTTTCGGTTAATTCTGTTAAAAGAGTGATATGAGAAGATATGAAAAGAAACAAATAACTCAACGCATACATATAAAAAGTACGTGAAACAAGAAGCTGTTGACAGCAAACACTTATTTAAAATGAAGATCACTAAACACCTTCTTTGTTCCTATGAACAAATATTTTCTAAACACATACCTTTTTTTGTATGAGACGTAATAAATAATTAAAAGAACAGAACAAATATGTTATCATTTCTTTATGTACTATTTAATATAACGTACATCTATCTTAAACATAATTTATCTAAAGAGTTTAGGAACTTTAATTTCCTTTTCTACTTTGTTCTATCTATACATAAGCTATTTTTAATATGGACACAGACTATTTATAATATCACTTGGTATGAAGGAAAAATTAGCTTTAGAAAAAAAACCTCTCTGATTTTTAACAAATATGTTATAATACTACAAAAAGTTAAGAATTTTGATATATCGGTTAATCGTTTAATCGACTAAAATTAACCGGTTTAATCGTTAATCGAAAAAAGACAATTTTAAATTAGCCGATCAGTTAATCGGGTAGTAATTAATCGGTTAACCGAATGAATACCCTAATTATTACTCATTGGGATACTAAAGGGTGTTCTCTAAAAAATTTGTCTCTAAATATTATGCTATAGGGTGTGCTTGGGCCAACTATACTTTCTTTCATCTTTTTTTTCTTGCAAAATCCTTATTTTTATATTGAACACGACAAGTGAATGATGATGGTGTACTGGGAATAGATGAGTGAACGAATGCAAGGATGTGGAAGTAAATCTTTTTGTATTCCTGTATGTAAAATGGCATGTAGGGAAATGTGTTACTAAAATGTCTCAGTTACTGTTACGGTTTTTACAATTGGTGGGTTAACCTTGTTACATTTACATGACTAAATTCAATACATATGATTGTAAATGTACATACTAATACACATGCATATTCATTTAATGGCTGTTGAGCAAAAGGTGAGAAGTGATACATTCATACTTTTGTATTGACCAACGTTGTAGTTGCATGTACACCAACTAGTAGAAGGGTCTTGTTTTAACAATCTGTTATTACTTGTGCTACAACAAATATTTCAAAATGCTTGAAAGTTATTTTATCAGGTTGTGTTTTTTCTCTGGTTTTGCTCTTATATAGTTTCGATATTTTTTCTACTTCTTGAACCACAACAACAAATATTGCAATAATTTACAATTTTTTGAAACAGGAAAGGTAAAAATTAGCTTTAAAGGGTGCCTTATTTTAGGCTTCAAAAATAGCGAAAGGTAAATCCAATCAATAAATTCTAATTTTTTTATATAAAATCCTAATTATTGTTTTATTTCCTTTCTTAAGTTTCCTTGATGCATATATTTCCTATCGGGCTTTTGACGCATTCTATTTATACCAAATAAATAAAATATTTTGTTTTCTTCGATCGACCTAGAAAATAATTCCCTTATTTCCTTCCAGAGCTCCGTTCGACTCATGCACACAAGCACAATCATTTATATGCTTGTAAACAGATGAGATAGAAACAGGGGGCTAATTCTGTCAGTCGTGATCGAATAATTCTTCGATTCGAAAGCAATTTTATTTAAAATTCCTTCAGTCGATAATAAACGAATTCAAATAATTTTTTCAGTGCTGTAGAGCATTTATTATAGTTTTCACAACACTGATAAAAGAATCTCGATTCGTTCAGTATTGAGTGGAAGAATTAGAATAATACCACATTTTACATTTTTGCTATGACTAACAATGTAATTAGTCTTATTTTGTGATATTAAGACAGTGGTGCCAATTATGATTGTGTTGGTGCGAATACTCTTATCTCTTACATTCCCAGCGGGAGGAATCTGCGGTTGCGAGGCCTATTACGAGGCCTAATTAACATACATATTTTGCTATGAAGACTTTAGAGCAATTAATAATAATACAATTATCGAAAAATGTTGAGTTATGGACAGACACAATCAGTTATTATTTAAATAAATTTAATTTGGAACCTGCATTTCGCAGAAACTTTGCTTATTTTTTGGAAAAATTGAGCGTTTGACAATATTTGAATTCTTTTTACAACCTTATACAATTCTTTCCAAAATTTTTAATTTGGTGCTCAACATATCTTTGCGAATGCCAACAATGAAAATTCATTTGCACATACTAATGCAAATAATAACCCCATTAAGTTTAAAAATATTCTATACTTATTAACCACCATTATAAAAAGAGAAGATTTTACTAGCCTATAAAAATATACTTTTATTTACCAATAATATCTTCTAAATTTATATTGCAGTTTCGAAACAACAAAACATTTTTTAGGTTTGCGGACGTTAATTTATTGCGTTGTTTTGAGCAAATGTATTTCAAATCGGAAAAAATTTGTTCGCAAAGATATATTGAGGAAAGAAAGCGACAAACATTTGAAGGAATTTTTTTTTAATACAGGATATAGTGCCCCATCTAAATTTTTCCAGAACTCAATAATATTTTCCCCATCTGGATGATTAAATTTTTAATAAACTCATCCGCTTGTATGCTCGTTATCGCTGTCTACAAGACTAATTAATAAAATTCAAATTTGAAGTTTACAAAAGCTCTATAAACACAACATCAAGGCGAATTCATCACAGTTATTCTTGATACTACAACAAGTACACTACACCTCGTACAAAAACCACAAGCAATTTGGTTTTTTTAAATCATTGTACAATGTTAAAAACAGAAATAAAACAAAACAGAAACAAAGATAACAAATAATAAATATATTATTTCTGTTTAGAGACCTCAAAACAGGCCGTGCGATCGTGCGATATTTCCCGCTGAATGAGAGTGTTTTGCAGTAAACAATTATATTTTACGCTCGCAAAATAAAAGAGCGTAAGCGTACATGTGAGTTTTGTTGACACAATTGTGTATGACGCTGACATCCCTGTATTAAGACCATGTTAAGTCTCACTTACTATTAACAAAAGTAGTGGTTATGCTTATTTGGTCAAATATTTAATAAGTGTGAACAAAGCTTTTGGCTTAGATCTGTGATACTACACAGAAAAAATTGTTGCCCCAATTAAAGCATTAATCAAAAATAAATTCAGTTTTAATTAAAAATTTGATCAAGTGAATTAAATGTTTAATTGTAGCTATTAATTTGTTTACTGATGCAAATTAATTTTATTTATTTATTTATTAATTTATTTATTTATTTATTTGGTGCAATAATGTTAATTACAAATGTAACATATAAAAGTTTGACTAATATAATTGATTAATATACAATAAGGCAAAATACAGTGGGCAACAAATAAATAATTAGTTTTATAAAACAATTCTTAGTGATTACATGAATATACTAAATATATATTATAAATAAAAAAAATAATAATATTTATTTTATTTAAAAAGTTAACAAAAATGCTTAAATACTTCGCGTTTAAAGTGCTTAGCATTGCTTGTTGTTTGAATATAATAATAGTATCAATTAAACTTTTAATTCACTTAACTAAACGTTTAATTTACTTGATTAAACTTTTAATTCACTTGATTAAACGTTTAATTCAAACTGATTTGATTTTGGATTAATGCTTGAATTGGGGCAACATTTTTGGAAAAATTTTTCTGTGCATGAAACTCTGTTCTAACAGAGGTTTTATAGTAAAATAAATGTTTGCAATTAACTTAAATTGAATGACAAGGACATTAGACATAATATCGTATTATGAATAGTGTCGCTTACTAGCCAATGCAGGCTTTCTTCCCCTTTTGGATCACCTCAACTATAACAGTAATCCCAGTTTTAAGTGCCATCACTCTGCATAAGTCTTTTAATTAGACAACGTCCATCGATTACAGATACCATTAAAGATGCGTTATTTCTATTAATCGATAAAAGTAAACTAGAGCGCTTGTCAATAAAATTGTTCCGCTCAGTTATTTCTGAAGTCCTTTACCGAAATTGGAGAGCTCTGTTTGCCCATTTCCTAGTTCAGTAAAACCCTAAGGTTGTATTAAGTTTGGCAAGCTCATTTGCTTTAACGTTTCGTTCTATGCATATATCAGTGATTTTTGGTAACGTTTGTTTAATTTTTCGTAGCTTTGTAATTGCAACGTAATTGTATAATTTTGTTATATTTGGCCAAATTTTCGTAACTTTTAGCATCTAGCACAGAACGAGGTAAAATCTTTAAAACACCCATTTTTTCAAAATGAAACTTATCCCAAAAAATATCAAATAACACCGAAAACTAAAATCCCATAAATGGAAACTTATTTTATAATGATTTAAATATAAAACAAGTCCTCATACGAAACAAAAACCTTTATGTAAAATTTTTTATCTTCCAATAAATATATTAAACTTTCAGCTATGCAGAAAAGCGAAGCCACCGGTTTGTTATACTATAGAAGAGAAAGTACTTGCGCTCGGCCAAAATAAAGCTTAAGTTAGCGATTCGGTATCTTGAACGCTTAATTTAATAAATTACATTAATCAATATTGGAAATGTTAATTGCAATTTGAATGTTATGCATATGAAATAAGTTCCAAAAAATATTAATTGGGGATTGTTTAATTTACAAAATTTGCGGACTTACGTACATTGATTGATTATGAAACAATCCCCTATGACAAAATTGCAAATTATTTCATTAAAAATGAACAAACTGCCTAAAAGTCGTTGTTGTGGTATTAGTTAATTTTTGCTTTTGGACTTTGTTCATAGGGGACTCAGTTCGCAGCACGAATCAGTATAACAGCTGCTTATCTCTGACAGGAGTTTTGAATTTTCAAACTCAATTACTTTTTACCTATACATTAATAGAAAATTTTTTCTAGAAGTCTTGGCTCAAATTTAGCTTTCTGTCAGTCATTTTATATTAAATATTTAACTCTTTCCGGGGCACTATGCAAAATCGGTAGAAATAAAACAAAATGTTTATTGTATTTAATTTATAAAAGAATTTTTATGAAAAATATGTATTGAAAAAATGTGTATCCTTTTAGGATTCTGACCAAGGATATGGTACCAGCGCGCATAAAAGGAACGCTTCATTTAAAAAAATCACTGCAAGATTTAGTTTTACTTAAACAAAGATTCACATTACAAGTGGAACACATCCATTGAGTACGTTTTTGTTGTCCTGAAACGCTGCAGTTAGCAGACAGAGATTGTGGTTCTGATAGGTTGGTGTGCTGACGAGGCTCATGTGCTTGGGTCGTATGATTTGTGTTTGTTCAGTCAAACTTTTGTTTGTTTTTTATTTGCTTTTGAAGAGTAGGGGTTAGATCCTGCATGACAAAGAGATAAAATAATATCTAGTTTGAAATCTTTTAGTGGTAAATTGTTCCCCAAAGATCTAGAAATAATAAATGCATTTACAACTGTCACATCAAGAAAACAAAAAAAATATTCGGTGCCACCATTTCCGGCTTCTTCTATCCAGCTCGTTATATTTTTTTTTAGCTGATCTAGCTTATCGACATTATTTATATGAATGTTATAATCCTCAGTGTTATCGATTTCCTTTAGATATTTAGCGTTGTTTTATCTTAGCAAATTTGCTTGGGTCATAATAGTTTGATAAGGCTGTGATTGCTCTTATGTATGTATATAATGCGCAGTGGTATCAATTTTGTACCATCAAAACTCAACGCTCACAGATGCTCTATTTTTTTCTGCACAATTGTTGCCCTGCGCACTGTAGGAAGAATTTTTTAATGCAAATACACTTAATAATGGTAAACACTTCTGGCACTTCTCCGGCGTATACTTTTTGTGCTTAGAAAAATACTACATCTATTTTTTTTCTCATATAAACACTTTTTATTAAATTTAAGCTTTTAGTTACACATATAAGTGGTATTTATACAAAACCAATGTGCATAGAATTTATAAAAAATATTTAGATTAGTGGTATAGTTTTAATACCACCATCCCGGAAAGAGTTAAAAATAATAAGGCTTAAATTTTACTTTAAAATTGATATTTTTAAAATCATGAAAATGTAATTAATCAAAAAGATTTAACTGATATAATTTAAAAAATATTTTGTTATTTAACTAATTTTGTTGACGAGCGCTCCTAACTTAAAGAATGGCATGAGTATTGGGATAAAGTTTTCAATCTAAGAACCATTAGAATGAAATATTGCTTAAAATTTGAAAAATAACAAAAGTTTTTATTTTTTATACTTCAATTTTCTAATGCGTGTGTGGTGAGAATATAAAATTTAGCCAACCGAAACTAATAAAGACTGAACACCGATTGTACACGTTTATCTATTTTTCTAGGTTGTGTTTTTGTTCAATAAACGAGTTTGTTGTCTTGTTTTTATCACTAATATATGGAATAAAAATATATATTTAATCAAAATATATAATTTATAATAAAAATATGCACGAGTACTTTTATAAATATTCTATTTATTCAAGGAATATTTCAATATGTAACTTTTGACGGAAAACGTAAAATTTTTGAAAGACTAAAAAACTTTTAGTTTTCTTCTCCTGGCAACACTGATTTCTATATTGAACTTCTCTGTCCTCTCGCTTGCATGCAAGAGCTAATTTCATTCTAAAAAAAATGGAGAATTCAAGAAAGAGATTACTTAAGTCAATCCATAATTATAATTCAAATGATCTCTTTTGGGTAAGCATTGCAGTTATCCGCAAGTCTCTGCCATACATTTAGGTAAAGCATCCCATGCCATCCTTATAGAAGTTTATTCGCCTTATTTTTCTTTATTTAACCTTTTTCCACTCATCTCGATGGGAAATTACCGTATTTTAATTAAAAATTTTGCATGCCGACCGTATAAGTTTTTAATCCCTAATCTTGTTCGAGATCTTCGTATCAATAACATTGCAGTATCCGCGCTACGCCATTATGAGGTGGATTATAAGTGAATTTAATGCAGTAAAAAGGACCGTCGTGACACATATGGAAGCTTTTATTTTTTAAGCTTTCTGATTGTTTATAGGTTAATCTTTTTCCAAAACTAGCCACCATGTAATTTTGACATTAAAAACGTAATGCGGTCCAATTGATTACTTTCCAGTGGCTTTTTATACGACTAGAGAGCAACAGTCGCTTCCTTTAAACATTTAATTACATTTTTATATGCTTTACCGAATATAAAAGAGTATATATATGCTCGTAATTCCGTGTATAATATGTACAATATTGATCTTGATGTATATATATTCCGGATCCTTATGAGTAGCGAAGCTTATTTAAGGATGTCCGTCTGTTCATTTCGATGGGGCTTCCGAAGACCCCAGCTCTGATGGGGACTAGGCTGCTAAACGTTCTGTCACACGTTTCTGGATCCTTATGAGTAGCGAAGTTGATTTAAGGATGTCCTTCTGTTCATTTCAATGGGGCTTCCGAAGACCCCAGCTATGATGGGGACTAGGCTGTTATACGTTTCTCTCACATATATCCCTGAATTGTTTTCTATTAAAACTCTGAAAGATCGCTCTACAAATGGTTGAGTGATGAGCAAAAAACCACGACTGCCTCTAATTTTTTCCATAAAATGCACTGTTGTTTTTTTTTGTTTTTCTTTTGTTTTTCTTTGCACTCTTCACCGAAGGTAAAAAAAATTTATAAGTTTGTCATTCCGTTTCTTATTTCTACAATATTAATCTTAGACTCTATTAAGTATATATATTCTGCGTCCTTATGAGAAGCGAAGTTGATTTAACGATGTTCATCTGTCCGTTGAAATGGGTTTCCCGAAGGCCCCATATATAATGGGGACTTAGTGGTTACATATTAATGTCATATAAAGTCCGCAATTGTTTGCAATTAGAATTAAGCCTGATCGGTCCACAAATTCCAGCGATATGAGCAAAAAACCATGACTGCCTCTAATTTAACCTCAAATCCCTTGTTGTTGTTTGTTTTTACTTTATTCTTATGTATATCTGGAGAACGGCAGGAACCAAAGTTTCCAAAATAGGAACAAGCATTTTTGTTATTAAAACATAATATCCAACAATTTTTGTGCGAGATGGGATAAGTTGGCGTGGCACATCCCATACAAAGACATTACACAGTTCTGTATATTGAAGCAAAACTTACCAGCAAACATACACATGCTGTTAGAAAGCTACTTAGTCGGTCGACAATTTATTATTAAAGAAGGCGCTTTTTTAATTTCTCCACAGCCAATTAACGCTGGAGTCCCACAAGGCAGCAATCTTGGGCCCCTTTTTTTTTTGTTAGGACCAGCACTCAGGGGATGACCCCTACTAATGCAATGCATTGTGTTGGAACTAGGAAAATAGGTTATGGGAAGGAGGAAAGAGGGAGTAGTGCTTGTGAACATTCGCCTTGAACTTATTCATGTTGTAAGTGAGAGGGAAGACTTCAGCAGGAAGATTATTCCACATACGAACAGTCCGGCCAAAAAATACTTAATTTATACTTCGGACTTGCCTCCAAACAGCTACACCCATACCTCAACATTTGCGGACGATACAGCTTTTCTAAGCGTACACGCCAACTGTCAAGAAGCATCTCGTTACTTACAGGATCATATATTTGAACTAGAAAGGTGGTTAAAAAAATGGAGCATAAAGATCAATGAGAAAAATGAGCACATATAACATTCACATTGCGTCGGGAAACATGCCCCCCTATTAAAATCAATAATCAAATAATACCCCAACACTCGCATGTAAAATACCTCGGTATAACTCAAATGAAACTAAGAGCAATTCAAATTAATTGGATTATTGGAAGAAATTCTGTTCTTAGTCTCGATTGCAAACTTCTACTTCACAACTCTATCTTAAAGCCAATTTGGTGCTAAGGTATTCAGCACCGAGGGCACTGCCCCGGCTTCTAACGTGCCATAAGTAAAAACTATGACAACGAAATATGCAGTAAAATATTTAAAAATGCTGGAAGTGCACCCAAATCCATTAGCTCGAAATATTTTAAATTATAAAGACCACAGTCGCTTAAGAAGAAGAGAAACTACAGCACTCTCTTAATCAGATGAGTGATAAACACCTACATATTTGAACAGAAACCGTGATGATGAAATCTTTTTTGTCTGGCACTGGCAGAACTTCTATTTAATATATGAAGATTCAATAAATAAATACTGACAAAAAAAAAAAAAAAATTTCTGTATATCTAGATAACGGCGAGAACCAAAGCTTCCAAATTAGGAATTGGTTTGGAAGGGAAAATTAATTTCAACAAACAGATGGGTTGAAGAACATTGCTTAATCCAGATGGCGTTTAATATTAACCGATTAAACCAAAACCTCGGTTAATTAATCGAGCGATTGACCGATTAAAGCAAAAGCCTGATTAAATGAATACCCTAATGCTTTACCAAAATCCAACCACTTGCTTAGATATCGTCATTTATTTCAATTTCGTTTAAAAATAAGTCACTAAAATGTATTTAGATTCGAATAACATTTCATACTGGTAATCAATTTTTAACAAAAATCTTTAAAACATTTTAGCATTATTTTTAGCATATCTTAAAATTATTTTAGCATTTTTTGGCCATGTTTAATGCCAGATTTAGCTGTAAAATTTTTTTAGACCTGGCCACACTGCCTATACGTTTTATTAAAGATTTTATAAAGCACTCGTCGAATATCATTGTTATTTTTGTGAATCAATATCTCTTTCTTTTCAAAAATATTCCTTTTAAATTTCCTATTAATATTTTCAAGGGCCTAAAATTGCTTCACACTGTCTTCGCATTGTATTTGTTTGCAGCATCAATTTTTGCTGCATTCACAGACAAATACAATACGTATTCAACTGCAGCAGCGGAAGCAGGAGCCGTATTAAGAAAAAGAAAACATTGTAAAAACCAATGTTGTCATTTGTTAAGTTATTGGTTTGGACATTTTGCAAATTACTTATTTAACAATGCGTAAAAGTACAGTCAGGGAGTCAGTCATCTTCTACTTCAACATTCAAACAGCATACAATCACTTTGACACTTTTGGTGTGTATGTTGGTGTGCTCTTAGCTTCTCTAGATGTTCACAATTGTTATGTTTTGTTTGTTACAGAACTGGTTGTAGATGCTGTTGTTTAAATAAAGTTGTTGCCTGTGTGTGCCATCAACCAACGCCTGTCTACCTTTTTTCATTTGCGTTTATAGATGAGTGTGTGGCTTAAAAAGCCACATCATCTCGTTGTCATGTCATCAGGTGGCAACACTTTACTTTGGCAGTTTGTCATTCAATTTGTCCATGCTGTCTTTAGCCATGTTAAAAGTAAGTCAGTCATACAACCAAACCCAAAAGGCAACCAACAAAAATTTTTTCATACTCAACAAGCAACCAAACATCCATTTATCCATCCATCTATCTATCTGTATCTATACTTATGTGTATATGCATTTATGTATCCATCCATTCATCCATCGATCTAGTTACTGAGTTAGTGTGTCAGGAAAATATCAAGTAAGTTATTTTTAATGCCCATCTCAGCCGGAATAAATTTTTATTTGCAACACAAAATATATTTTTTACAGTGAATATACAATTAGTTAGTTTTGCTTGGTTTCGAAAATTTGTAATAATGTTGCTTACAGGTCAACCTGAATATGTTCATTCATTCTCTTTATACAATTTATAACAAACAAAATTTTCAAGAACGGTTATAACAGCTTATTGCCTGATTATGTAGCTTTGCTTTATTAGAATTGTATAGATGAGCATTTATTTTTATAAAGCTTTCCTTTTTATTAAGGTCAGCCTGTTAGTAAGACACACACAAATATAATCACACTAAGCCAAAAGTATTTGAAAAATATTAAGCCCACAGTGGGAATTGTCCCTACAAAGGATTAAGTTGTAAATTGATTGTTCTATGACCCCAGATATGATGGGCTCTAGGTTGTTATATACTTATATCACTTATAGTTCAAAATCGATTGGTATGGAAATTCAGCCACAAATGGCTGATGTATTAGCAAAAACCTCTCAAATTTTAACCCATAAACTTTTTGAAGTCTCCTTATATTCTATGAATTTTATTTTAGACCTAAAGTAAGACTTGGAGAATATTGGTAAGGCAAATTCATAAAATCGGTTTTGAATGACCTAAATATTGACAATTATATACTTTTTATACCTGTTAATGCCACAATCCCACCTCTGATTGTTGACATTAAAAGGTTCTGTACAAAGTTTTTCCCCTTTGTAATTAAAGTATATTAAGGCTGAATGCTACAAATATTCGTGCCTTCTCCCTTGCTCATAATGCCTGAATCGACTGTCAATTTGGACTTAATGTCAAAAATGCTGTTTCCGGGTTTTTTTAATTGTTTTATCCTTCTTGTTCTTTTAGCAGCCGTAGTGAAAGCTAATCCCCCACAGAAATCTAATTAATAAAGTTACTTAAATTAGCCATAATCCTAATACTTGTTTTATTGCCTATTTATGTTTCCATTCCTGCAAATATTTCCCATTGGGCTTTTGGCAAATTCTGAGTAAACAAAATAAATAAATTATTTTGCTTATTCGATCGGCTCAGAGAATAATTAACAGATTCCCATCCAGCGCTCCTTCCAACTTATACACACAAACAATACCCACACTACAATAGTGTGGAGACGGTATTATGCATTTGTGCTGATGTATGTAACACCTTAAAGTTTTGGTCCTATGCCGACCCTTAAGTATATCGATCGGCTCAAAATCACTTTCTGAGTCAAATTAACGATGTCCGTCCGGCTCGCTGACTGGATGGCTATCCATGTAAACCTTGTGCGCTAAGTATAGTTCGCAATTTTGGAGATAAGTTGATGACATTTCGTACATGGGTTCTTGTTCCAAGAGGGACCAATCCTATTGAAAATGGGGTTAATGGGTCCATAATTTCACATAGCCCCCATATAAGCTTCTTTCCCAATCTTTGGGCCCATAAACCATCTTGTTATATTGGTATTTAGATTAAATTTGGTGCAACCTTATTTGATTGCAGTCCAAATTTGGCCATAGCTCCCCTACAAATAATACACCTGAAAATAGCTTTCAATGCCATACAGTGGTGCCAGAAATTTTCGGTGAAACATCTTGATTTAATGAACAACAAATCTTCATTTGAGAAAAAAAAATTTCAAATATATTTTTTTGTTGTTATTATGTGTAATAAAAAAAATATATATTCATGAAACATAATAAACCTACTTACTATATATACATATCGAGTCTTTGCTGCAATAGAGTCATAACTCAAATTGGAATTTTGTAGCGCCTTAAAGTAAAGTTCTTCTCTGTAGAGTTAAGTATATAATATATTTTTATGAAATTTTAACACAATATGAAGAAACGATATGGTGATTGAGTCCACATTATTAGCTAGTTGGCGGCCCTATGTTACACCGGGAAGAATTAAATACACTAGCTCAAATACAGTTTTTTGAGTTATGACTCTATTGCAGCAAAGGCTTGATATATATATGAACTTAAAAACATAAGCATTTTAAGTTTCTTAAAATAAAATTAATAATATACATACATTGCACAATTATGAGATCAAATATGTATTTCTCGTTGTTTTTTTAGGTATATTTTTTCTACTATTTATTTATTTATTTATTTATTGAGTTTCAGAATTTTAAATTTGTTATGACTAAAATTTTTAATTGCACAGAATTGGCCGAGCCTTATATCTAAAGTATTATTATGAAATATATTAATCTAAGAGCTACCATTTTAAATTATTATTTGGACTGAAGGAAAACTAGCCTCTTTTTTGTACTAAAACCCCTACGTTGAATTTTTATGTAAGCTTTATTCTACCAATACGTTATCTTTTATTGAGCTTACTTTAAGCCGAGATAAATAATACCCACATTCACTAAAGGATAATAAAGGGTGTTAAACAACCACATCTTAAAAAATCTTCATTTTGGAAAAAGATCTTCAAATCTGGTTTTAGCAAAAATATCTTCAAAATTAAGATAAATTCTTCCTTATAAATGTTGGTATTAACATAAAAATTGGCGATAATAATTTTTAACTTTACTACTATGTCGTGACAAAGTTTTGTCCTGGTAGGTCCAAAATTAACCATAGGTCCCATATTAACTCCATCCTAAAATCTTATATAGATGAAGATATCTTAAAAATATTCGGCACAAAGAACTTTTATATGAATCTTAACCTAATAAGATAATTTGGTTTAGGCTGGTCCGTGATTACCCGTTGTTCCCAAATAGGATACACTAGCAAAAATTAATTTTTTTATAGTGTGGTGTAGGGTATCATTTGGTCGGGCTTGACCGACTATACTATCATACCATATGAGCGTGGAGTATAAAATTTGATTCAAGTAATTATTAAATGCAAAATGTCTTATGATCAGCTGCTTGAGAACAAGTAACCTCTGAAACTGACCCTAAGAATCTTCACTGGTCCCAATATGGGCAGTAAATTAGGTGGAGTTTTCTTCATCAAGAAATTGGACATAAGGGTCGAGCGGCAAACCGGCTGAGGTACTATCGTATATTGAGGGATATATGTATATTTACCGGTAGCAAGTTTACCATTGCAGCTCTGGCTGGTGTCTTCACGATATATATATTAACAGTGGAATGCCGGATGTATCTAAATGAGATCGCTGGCATGGGTACCAGGGCACAGTGGATGCCCGGGCAACCAAACTGCAGACGTGAGTCAAAGTGCAGACATGAGTCATATAGAAAGGCTGAGGATTGATGGCAGGGGGAGTATACCTGCTCGATGGCCAGGGCTTTTTGGCCTGGCTATGACGCGGCGACAACGTTCATACTATTCGGTCTCGGTAGGGACCAGATAAGGACGAGTATATCGGTGATTACGGGTCACTGGGTGATACGGACTCATGCAGGGAGAATGGATCTTGATTATAATGACTACTATAGAAGTTATCAAGATAAGGATGAGGAGAAGATGGTGTTTCACATTCTCTGCCAATGTCCCGATCTCGGGGATATTATGTTTAAACATTTTTGGAGACCGGAATTGCCATGTCTGGACTATATGTCTAATATTGGACTAAAATTTATCTCTCTGTTCTGCAGGGAGTCCGGGTGGTTCGAGGCTGCAGTGACTTCAGTGGAGGTCTTGTTTGGTGAATATTGGTCGACTCTTGTCGCAGGCTAAGGGTAACACAAAGGGTCCGCTATATGAAACCAAGTGAGCCGTCCTCGTGGTGGCTGCCAATTGAGCCCATCGAACCAAAGATAGCCTAATTCTTAAATAAAGCAGTATTGAAAATGAGCTAAATAAGTTCATTATTTCCCTTGACCCACATACAAGTGGCCTCCCAAATTAAGGGTTTGGTAACTAGTAATATTCATTTTAAAAATTACATATTTTTTTAATATTTTATAAAAACCAATTAAATAATTCTAAAATTCTCCATTAACTGCCCATAGTGCAGTTAACTTGTTTTACTTCTTTAATTTTCTTTCTTTTGTTCCCTCCTCCCACTTTTTTCAAGCTGTCCATAAAATGGTTTTGCCTAGAATTAACATCTTTATAGAAAAATATTGTATGTTTTTGAAACAAATCGAAAATTTGAAAATTGTTCTCTATCCGTTCTCCACTATTTGTGCTAAAAAGAGAGAAATAAACTTTGGTGTCTATTGTGGTTTTGTGTTTGTTTTTTGTCCTTGCTAAAGTTTTTTACACAATTTTTTCCATTGTGTTCGTATAAGAACCCAGAGTAAATGGAAATTGTCTTCGTTTTAATTAGAAAATTTTCTGGAAAAACATCAAGCATGTGTTTTTATTCCAAGGTAATTATAACAATTTGACATTTTCGGAAATTGAAATAATTGAATGGAGTGGTTTTTTTTGTTAATTGATTTTTTTTTTGCAAAGAACTGTTGGTAAAAAATGTATACCATTGTCCAAAGAACTTAAAATATATTTTTAGGCTAAGCTGTCTATTGGGGTGAAGTGATATTTGTCACCTGGTGTAAAATAACAAAGAAATTCTAAAAATAAAAATTGTTTGCTAGTTTATAGGAAATCTTGCGAAAAATTTTCTATTTTATAAAAAATTTTTTTAATATCCCAATAAAAAATTTAGCTTCCAACGACGCAGATTTGTAAGGAAGGCTTATAGAAGACATGAATTTTTGATGGCGAGTTCCCACTTTGAAGCAATACATTTTTGACGCAGAAAGCGATTTATTAAGCGAATATAAAAATTGGTAACGATCAGCTTTGCACAATGAATTTTTTTGTTACCGTTATTCTTTAATATTCTCTTTTACAAAACATCGGATGGACCATCTGCGACGTAGCAACGGCCAACATTTGATAGAGATAATCTTCAAAAAATAAATGCCAAATAATTTTCTTTCAAATGATAATAAACATTCCCCATTAAATTTGAATTTTTTGTGTTTTTTTCTTTAAAAAAGTAGGGATCACGCTTTAATTTTGTTGAATTTATTAAGAATTCGATCACTTATCTTACTGCATCTCTGTATATATTATTGCATAGCGCATAAATGTGTGCTTACCAGGGACCGTAACGGTTAAAAGTGATATCAAAAATGTTATTTAATAACAGTTACTTTATGAATTAAAAAAAACTCAATCTTTAACAGTTATTTTCCAACGTAAAAATAAAAGGTCGAAACAAACTCTTAAAAATAGAGTTTTATTTTAGCTTCATAAAATAAAACTGATTTGAGGAGTTTTATTGCGCCATCATAAAATAAAACTCATTTTACGAGTTTTAATTTTTCCGTCTAAAGTAAAACTCATTTGGTGAGTTTTATGTTTTCCGTCAGAAAATAAAACTCGTTTGAGTTTTATTTCTTCCGTCAGAAACGAATTTGCATATAAAAACAATTTATTTTGCAAAAATCTGATTTATTCAACAAATAATTTTGATAATTAGTTAATTTGTTTTTGACATTTAAAAATAGTTTCAAGCAAATAAATTTTCAATTATTGCAGCAGATTGGATTCTGATATTGCCTGTTCTGATATTCTGAAATGCCTGTTGTTTTTTGTATTGTTGCATTGTTGTAGTACTTTATCGAAGATTGTTATAAAAGCGCTAGTCTGCACTGAGCTGACAGAGCGTCATACAGGTAAATACATTAATTACACATTTAGTCAATTCACAAGGTATCCTAACATGTCATATTGTCAAAATGTCCTAATATTTCACAATGGTTTAAAAATATTGTTGTACGGCTCAGCCGCTCAGCGCTGGACTTTTCTGATTAATTACGACAGCAAGCAACGTTCTATTTATTTAAGACACTTTTTGTTAACAAACCAACAACAATATTTTTAAACCATTGTGAAATATTAGGACATTTTGACAATATGACATGTTAGGATACCTTGTGAATTGACTAATTGTATGTGACAAACTACTATTGATGGTAAGCTTATTCGGCATCATATTTGTTAAATTAAACAAATAAATATGGAGTCTGTTAAAAAGGAAGAAAATAAACAAATGCATTTTAATTCAGACAAAAAAAAATAATCTCTTCAAAAGATTTTTATTTTATGAAGGCGGAATGAATTTAATTTTAGATAAAAAAATGTAAAATGAGTTTTACTTTATACTGAAAAAATGAACCTCCTGAAAACTCTTAAAATAAGTTAAATTTTAGACGGAAAAAATAAAACTTCTAAAATGAGTTTTATTTTAGACGGAAAAAATAAACATCCTAAAATGAGTTTTATTTTAGACGGAATAAATAAAACTCTTTTTTTTAAGATCACCACAAATTCTGAAAGAGCTCGTCAGTACGAATCTATTGATATATGCCACTGTAGATCTCCGTTGGCTCTAACATGAAAAGTTTATGTTTTAATTTTCCGGATAAATGTTATTTACGGTCCCTGGAGCTTACTTTTTAAAATGTACCATTAGTCCTTAGGAAAAAAAGAAAATTTTTTATTGGGATATTTATAGAAACCTTCGAAAAAATTTTGCATATCATAGAATGTTTTTTAAAAATTTATATTTTATAGGAAAATTTTGAAAAATTTTGATATTTTATAGGAAATATTATAAAAATTTTGCTATTTTATAGGAAATTTTGTAGAATAGTTTCCATTTATAGGAATTATTGTAAAAATTAGGTTATTTTAATGGATATTTTATAAAAATTTTGCTATTTTATAGGAAACTTTGTAGAAATTTTGCATTTTATAGGAAAAATTTTTAAATTTATAAGAAATTTTTTTTAAACATTTTTTTATTTTATAGGAAATTTTGTAAATATTTTGCTATTTTATATGTAATTTTGTAAAAATTATACAAAGTTTGTAAAAATGTTGCTGTTTTATAGGAAATCTTGTAAAAAATGTTTTTATTTTATAGGAAATGTAATTAAATATTTTCAAAAGATTTGCCTTTTTTGGAATTCTTGTAATTTTTTTATATGTAGTAATTTGGTGTAGAATTTGCTATTTTATAGAAAATCCTCCGAAAATATTACTATTTTATAAGAAATTTTGTAAAAATGTTGCCATCTTATAACACAAGTTGTAAAATTTGGCTATTTAATAGAAAATTTTTGTAAATTTTTTAATAGGACATTTAATAAAATTGTTGCTATTTTATAGGAAATGTTGTAAAAATATTGCCATTTTTTTTTAGTAAATTTTTTAAAATTTTAGAAAACTTTGTAAAAATTTTGATTTTACTTATAGGAAATCTTGTAAAAAAAATGTTTTTATTTTATAGCAAATGTAATGAAATATTTCCAAAAGATTTGCCTTTTTTTGGAAATCCTATAAATATTTTAACGGTTGTTTTGTGAAATATTTATTTTAAATGAAATTTTGTGCTATTTCATAGAATATCCTTCGGAAATATTGCTATTTTATAGGAAATTTTCTAAAAATTTTGCTAATTTATAGGAAATCATGTAAAATTTTTGCAATATTTTAGGTAATGCTTAACAATTTTGGAAAACTTGTTAAACATTTTGATAGGAAATCTTGTTCAAAATATTTTTATTTTAAAGAAAATGAAATGAAATTTTTTCGAAAGAATTCTTATTTAAAAAAAAGTATTTTTTTTACGAAATTTTGTTGTTAAAAAAATCCTGATAATGGGTAATCTTGCCAAAAGTTAACTATTTTATAGGAAAATTTTGCTATATTTAAGCATTTGCTACATTATATGGCGATTTTATTATAAATTTAGCACCAAATATTATTACTTTATATAAAATTTTGCAATTTTATAGAACACTTTGCGAGGCTGATTTTGATGACTTAATTTATTTTTTTATTCAGTCAGCATAATGTTCGACGCCAACTTTCTATTATCTAGGACCACTTTGTATAGTGTGCATTATAGGAAATTATGCTGAAAATTGCTTTTTTATGACATTTAACGAAAAATTTGCAATTATTTGAATACTTTGCGAAAAAAATAGATTTTTTAGCAAAAATCTTGCAAAAGATTTGCTGTTTTGTATGAAATTTTGCAATTATATTTGATGAAAGGTTTTTTTGCGAAAAGTTTGCTATTTTATAGGACATATTACAAAAAAAAAATCCTATTTTAAAGAAAATTTGGCAAATTATTTACTATTTTGTAAACAATTTTACCAAAAGTTTTCATTTTATAGGAACTTTTGCAAGAATTAAGCAAAAAGTTTTGGAATTATGAAAAAGAATGTAGATTATCATAGTTAATATCTGTACGAAATATGCTTAAAAATTCTTCATAAATCTAGAAGGTCGTCATATATCCTTTTTCCGGATAACGCTTAAAAGGCACTTTTATCTAAAATTAAGCTTTGTTCAAGTTCGTTTTAAAAATTCCTTACTATTTCCATTGATTTCACATAAAAGTCTTTGCAATTTTAATAAAGCGTGATATTTTGAGTTTAATAATAACAAGAAATTTTATGTTTTGAAAATCATTCTAAAGAAAAACTTCAAAAGTATTTTTTCATTTAGAAAAAAAAGTTTAACAACAACTTATAATATTGTTGTTTGCTCTCTTTTTTATTTCCTGCAACAAAATTTAAGCAACAACATGGCAATCCGTTTTAATTACGTTCTTTACGCTTTTTAGGAAACTGGTTTCCTATAAATCTTAATTAAGGACTAAGAATTCTAATAAGAATTTTTTTAAAAGATTTCTTGCTGTTTTTGTTTTACTTTTCATTGGCCTACAACATTCCCGCGTCGAGTTTAATGATTTACAAACATTAAATCAAAGTTCTTTTCAAATACTTTTTAACATCTTTTGACATTTAACATAATTTTACTTCAAAGTTCCTTGTAGTTCTACAAACGCACATACAACGACTCTTCCTCAATTACCTTTACAAACAGGCAATTAGTCAGGTAGAAAAAAAATATACAAAAAAGAAAATAATAAAAATTCTTTTTAGTTGTAATTAATTTTGATTTTACAACTTTATAAAAAAAAAAATTGTGCGAAAACATCGAGAAAAAAAAAATAACAAACAAATTAGAAAAGTAAATAATTTTCAAATGAGAGGAGATTTTGTGGATGAGAGAATGAATGAAAGGATACAACTCTGTTAATAAGTAATAAGAATTCATAAAAAATGCAAATGAAATGATTTTTATCACAATTTAAATTTATGGGATTTTTAAAGGCTGCCATTAAATATATATTGTAGTATATAAAAGTATCATATGGACATTTCCATGTCATCGTACGTGACATTTGTACGCCTTCAGAGCAATAGAGTTTTTGCACAAATAGTAGTAAATGGAAATATTTTTTATCATTATGTTTATTTAAGAGGGTACTTTATATAAAAAAATAATTATCACATTTGGAATCTTGTTGTCAAAACTATTAGGCAAAATAGGTGCATATCGTACGTGACATAAAACGGAAGTGATGTTGGGGTGGATGTAAAAAGATGAGAAAATCTGCGAATTGTGGAAGGTACTTTTCCTTTTGTTAATCATTTACATTAAACCGCATATTTTTCCTTTATAATCAGTAATTGAAAAGAACAAAATTTTTCTGGATGATTTTAGAATGAACAAAATGTAATATCGTACGTGATATACCGTACGTGACAGATTTTTCTCTTATGGTATTTACAAGGTATGAAACATACTTTTGGTAATTATATGTACACAAAAGTTCAAAACAAACACATAAGAAAGTGCAGTCGGCTAGTTTAAAAACGAATTTTTGAACCCTTGCCAATCATGGTCGCCATTACAGAATTATGCTATGAGGTAAAGAGTTATAAAAAATTTATTTGTCCCGAATATTATTCCGTTATCTTCATCTATATGAGATATGTTGGTCATTCACCGATTTAAGGAAGGGGGTTTATGTGGGACCTGCGGTTAATTTTGGACCAACCAGCACAACATTTTCTCATATATCATATATAGTACCTATCGTTAAAGTTACTGTCGTAAATTTTTATGTCAATACCAACATTTTTAAGGAAGCTACGACATTAAAAGTTTTTTTTTCAGGACTATTATTTGTTTGGGCGCAATTGTCAAATATAGACCGATGCCAAAAATATTTGGTTTGATGATTTAGATTGCAACAAAATAAATTTGGAACAAATTTCAACTTAATGTCAACATAATAAGATGATACCAGGCTTTTGTTTTTTGAGTCGTGGTTGACATTCTCATGGAAAGGCTCATATGTTATAATAAAATTTACTCCTCAGGACCAGATGTCTTCGAAGTCGGATTTTAAACAAATTTTACGAACAGAATTTGAAAATTTCTTGCACTTTGCAAAGTTTTCAGAACCGAAGTGTATTCCGAGTGACACGAAATATTCATTTCAGGCACTTCATCCTGCACCTCACTCGCCACTCCAAAATCTCTTGCAGCCCTAATACCACTTGTGTTTGTTTCAAGCCCCGTGAAGT
This sequence comes from Pollenia amentaria, assembly GCA_943735925.1. NCBI lineage: Eukaryota > Metazoa > Arthropoda > Insecta > Diptera > Polleniidae > Pollenia > Pollenia amentaria. Next base: position 35,464,158 of record OX031009.1, read on the forward strand.
GGATTAATCTTTCTTCTAATGGGCTAATGCGCTGCAAGCGACAGTTTCCTTCACCAGTCCTCATTTATTCTTTTTTATTTGCCGAAAGTTTCCGCATTATGTAGCACTTCCAGTCAATCCATCCCAACAGAGGATTAAGTACATGCGACATATTTATAATAAGTCACAAATACCTACTTCCATGCGGTGTCACCTTTTGTTGGTGGTCCTAATGCATTAAGGGTTTGTGTTACCTCCTGCCAAAATACCTGTACTTCATCCTTGGATCGTTTATGGTAGCCGCAAGCAATATCCTGTTTTGTTGACATTAAACTTGTCAGCATTTTGTATTGCTCTGGTGTCGCTGTTTTTGACGTGGAAAAATAAATTTTTATATTTTAGTACAACAAAAATTTATATAAATCACTTTTTAAAGATTTTATGCATACATTTTATAAACTAAACACTTTTTAAGTTTATAAAAAGAGCCATCGAAAAAAATTCCGTAGCTAAAATATAAGCGTAGACAAACTTCACTACGATCGTAATACAGAATACCTACAATCGAAAGCAAAGGAGCGGAATCAAACTCTGAATACCAAAGTTGCCAAACGGAGAAAATTTCGATTCGAATCGAAAGTCAGAATAGGGGTGAATAAATACGTAATTTTGTTCTGGGAAAAATTAGCAAACAGTTTCTTAACTGAAAATGTGTGTGGTAACGAAAAAAATTGTTGATCTATTATGAACACCAGTGAAAATGTTGCTGCCTATTGTAAAGAGAAGCTTAAAATGTTAAACGAAAAATACATTATTAAATATTTATTTTTATTAAGTAAAGCTTTACTAAAAAAAGGTGTATGGATTAACATACTGACATAACATAATGACATCTAACATTTTTTATAGTTTCTAAAATTTGTATTTAGTTTTTCACAAATAAGACGAAATATATATAAAATAAAATTATTCAATTTGCCTAATTAAAAAAAAAAAGGACGCAGTCCAGCTGTATTCGTAAAAGTGATGTAATTAAAAAATATTTCTGGAAAAAATAATACAGAAATTTCAATTTGGTTACTTTTTGCTATCAAACCCATATATTATATATAGTGGAGTTCCCATCATTTAAATTACTTCTTGGCATTTTCGCTTCATTGAATTCATGGGACGCAGGTATCCGGGGAAATTGAGTGACCTTGAATCTTTTGTTACATTACCTGCTTATTTGTCGTTTTATTACTTATACATTTCAATATAATATTGTAGAATTTCCCAGAGGTTTTAAAAAGAATTCTACAGTCAGTTGTAAGTAAGGAAGATAATATAATAATCCAACACTGTATTTTTTTGAAAGATGGTTAACACAATCGCTGAAAAGAAACAAGACAATGCAAAGCGATATAAAACCAATAAAAAAGGACGTATTAAAGAGAAAAGAGTATAGAGCAAAAATAAGGAAAGAATGCGGAAATATCAAATGGAGTTGACCAAAGCCTTAATATTATATATCGTCATCTTAAAGGCCAAATAACCTATCTCCAATAATTTCAAAATTGACGTTTTTTTATGGATTTTTATTCCCTATATCATAACGCATATGTGTGCAAAATTTTGAACATGTTATATAACAAATGACCAAGTGATTACCAAATTACCAAATAACCTATCAGCAAGTGTACAATTTTCTGAAACCAAATGACCTAAGTAACTATTTATTTAATTTACTTTTTTTTTGAATCGAAGTTACATTTGATTTGTTATTTTTTGTGTTTTATTAAATTTTATTTATTGTTAGAAGTAAAAAGAAAATAAAAAAGTTTTAAAAAGCAACAAAATGTCTTCCATAATCGAAAATAGTTTTAGGGAAAACGTGAAAGTTCCTAAAAAGGTCAACAAAAAAGAAGGAAGAAAGAAAATTCGTATAAACGGTAAGGGATTTGAAAGTTTTTCAAAAGGCAAAATCGTTTACAGAAAGCCAAGAGAAATAAAACCTGGGTGCACGTCAAAATGTTGTGAAAGGGCTTCTAATTGAAATTGTTCTATTTTTTCCGAAAATTTACGTCAGGAAATTTTTTTTTACAATAAAAGGAAACACTACAAATATTTACATAAACTAACTGAAATTATAAACCTAAAATTCATATAATTACAATAAACAAAGACAAAACATAACATATACCCAAGGAAAATTTCTCAAAATCAGTTCTAATGAAACCTTTTCTGGAACCGGTTGTACTATAACCGGTTACATAGGACCAGTTCTGGAGCTGGTTGCAGTGATCCAAGAACAAGCGTTTCTGAAGCAGAACTGGTATTAAAAGTGGTTCTAAAACCGGTTCCCTCAGAACCCGTACTACTTTGGAGGAAAAAATGATCTACCAGAAGTTTTGTATTTTTCTTTGGGTATGCTTCAGAAAAAGAAGACTCTGGAATTGTCCAGGAAGCCTTTTTCGAACAAAATTGTTCAACCTTTTTTAATGGAACCTGTGGAGTTTGAAAAATTGTTGGACTTTTTTGAACTGTTTCATCAACTGTGTTAATCTCTACTGTATCAATATCCCTATCACCTTCATCATTATTATCAACATCAATATCTTGTATGTTGATTTCATACGGACCTTCTTTAGAAAGTTCTCCTAATAAAAAGCTGATATTGTTATCGAAAGCATTAAATAAATTTTTTAAAACTTCAAACTCTTTCAAGTCAGAAACATCGGAATCGACAAAATTGGTTAAAACATTTTCAATTTCAGACTCCTTTATTTTTCTTTTAATTTTTTTAATTAAATTTAAATGGTATCAGAGGTAAACAAAAGTCTGTATCATAGCTGCATCAAACGTAAGATGATTTAATTTGTATTGTGTGTATATCATTTACAACCATAACTTGCGTTTGTATCCATATGGATACAAACAATGTTTTAAAAATATGCACAGCTTTCTTTTTATTTAAAACAAAAAACTTTAGATGCAAAAAGTTAAAATAAACACTTTTCTTTATGTTGGATATGTTTTTATAAAAAAAACATGCTCACATATATAAAAAAAATAATTTCTAACTCAAGACGAGGATTTTTATTTTTTTTTTAGCATTTGACGTCTTGACTTACAAATTATTTTTTTTTATACATATCCCACTCCCATCCCACTAAGCGAACAAAACTACCTTAAAGGAAAAGACCTAAGATCTCTTTTGAGCAAAAAATAAAAAATAATACCGTTTTCAAAAACAATGCAAAAAATAGTTTTAAATTTAAGAAAAAAAAAAATTTTAAAAAATTTAAAAACAACAAAAAAAAAATTTATTAAAGGACTTATGCGATTGAGATTAAATTTTTTAGATTATTTATCTTTTTGTTTTTATTATTATTATTATATATTTATTTAATTATTATTACAAATAAATAAAAAGATTTAATTTCTCAACATCTCTATAGAAAAAGTGATTTTAACTTATTGTGGGTATTACAGGGAATGAAATGCTAGTAGAGGGAATGAAATGCTAGTTCGGTATGTTATATACCGGCGGAAAGGTTAATTTGTCTAGTTTCTCAGCATAAGTTTTATATTTAAGATTTTAGAAACACTTACACAAATAGGAAAAAATTCAAAATAGTGCATATGCTAAAAATTGAAAAACCTTCATCTTGTGTTAGAAATTATTTTTTTTTATACATATTTCATTCTCATCCCACTAAGCGACCAAAACTACCTTAAAGAAAAATGCATAAGCTTTCTTTTGAGCAAAAAAAAAAAAAAAAAAAAAAATACCGTTTCCAAAAAAAATAAAAAAATAAGTTTTCAATTTAAAAAAATACAAAAAAAATTTTTTTCGATAGCTTGAAGAAATAGCTGTCTAATTTGTTTGGGACAAATTTTGCTAACACCAATAGATAATAAGTAAAACATGGAAGAGAAAGAACACCGGTTTGGCCAAAATGTCAAATTTTGACCCCCTCTAACTCAGAAACTTTTTGACCGATCTTATTGAAAATTTGTGTCTAAGCTACTATCTAATAAGACTAACCTTGGTGCAAAAGTTGGGTCACTTGACATGAAATCCCCCATATGTTTTTTTTAAATTAAGAAAGTTTTTTTCAAAACAAAAAAAAATATTAAAAACCGTTTATTTAAATGCTATATTTAGTTTTGTAAAAATACTAAAAAAAGTTTTTTATTGAAAATGATTCATAAGACCTTAAAACACAATAACAGGTCGATATCTACATCAATTCTTTGACTTGGAGATTGTCAGATAACTCCAAAGTTGAGTGTATCCATATGGATACAATATAGCAAAGGGTTAAGTACTTTTTTTTTTTGCTTAAACCAGTAAAAGAACCTATAACTGTTATTATTTAATGTATATAATATTCAGATGTATAAAGAAATTGTTATTTATTCATACTAATTAGTACTGCTGAGAGGTTATTTGGTTTCAGATTTTTACAATTTTAAATAACCTCAGTGACATAACATAAGATGTGCTTAGAAAAACAAAATTTTCTCAATCGATATATATATCTGGTTTCATTTCAATCAAAATATGTAATTTTCGTTTCAATATTGTAAATAGTTTCAATTTTATAATGTTTGACCTCTGCTTTAAACTTTTGAAAACTGCAGATACAGTTTTTTGTATACGTATACAAAAAGTATACGTATGCAAAAACTGTAAAAAAATTTATTTTCATAATTACTCTAACTTTCTTGAAAAAATGTGGTGAAAACATACGGACTTTTAAAAAAAAGTTACTTTTTTTTTTAGGAAATAGTCACTTTTAGAGAGAAAAATTTCAGTTTTTGTGAACAAAATACGATGGCGGTGTATTATGTATTAGAGTATTTAATTATTTTGACTTTTGGTTTTGTTCGAGTAGGGAATTAATCGATTTTTAAATTTTAGATTTGCTCGATTAATCGAATAAGAGTTTTAATATGTTCGCATAACTCGAATAATTGAAATAATTTTATCCAATGGGATCAAAATTAAAAACTTTGCCCAAGGAACCATACCTCTAAAATGAATTCGTATATTCCTTATTATAACCCAAAGGTAAATTTTTGAAAAATCCCACTTTGATCCATTTAAAGAGCCCCAATCGAGTCTAAATGTATGACCGACCGCCCCCCCACTAAATTAGGAGGGTCGACCTACCCTTGTTACTTGGGCGATTTTTAAATCGACACGCCCTAGTGTATATATTTGTTATCTATTTTTTTTTTTTTTTTTTTAAGAAAATTCTGCAAGGAAAACATCTATCAAGTTACTTGGTTACGTATGCGTATTATTTAATTCCAATTTATTAACATGCATACGCCATTAGGTACAACAAATAAATCAAACTTTTAAAATAGCAATAAGCTTTTTCTTATTCGATTAATCGAATAAGAATTTTAATATGTTCGAATAACTCGAATAATTGAAATAATTTTATCCAATGGGAAAAACATTAATGTCTATTTTATTTGGTACTTTTATTATATTAATAAGCATTAATAGAAAAAATATAGCTAAGCAATAAAATAACAATTCATTTTTACCACGTTTACAGTTCTAACACTTTGAAATACAATAAATAATTAAACAAATCAAAGATTCCGATACCAAAACGCTAAAGATACCGAAACAAGATTAAGAAAATAAAATAAAACTAAACTAAAAACAAAGCAAATACTACTTCGGTTGAAAAGGCTATACAATGATCTGAAAGCCAAAGCAGAAGTCGGGGTCCATTGATTTTATTTAAGTGTATAATTTGCAAGTGTATCCAGCCTGCTAAACTTAATACGGGAATTCAACATAGGCTTTCACCTCATAGTTTCATAAATTATTTTTTAATTTTTTATTTTATTTAAGACTATTAAAACAAATTTATTTTTCGTAACTCAATTTAACTAATTTATTATTTTTGAAAATCAAGTAAAATTGAAATCAAAAGAGATTCTCAGTTATTTTTTAAAAATCACCGCATTTTTACTGATTTTAAGAGAAGTTCTGAGTAAGATAAGAACTCAAAGTATGAAGTATATAAAAGCAACTCGTATATAAGCTTTTTAAACTGGATCCAGTTTGTTCGATTTCAGTTTCACTCATATGTATTCGATTTACCGAACATGGCTGATAACTTTATTTTTCTTCAATTTAAAGCTCTACTCCATAGGTTTGGGTAATTTGTTTCTTTAACGTTTTACTATTTTGCGCCACCAATCCGTGATTTGGTTTTGCAGCTATCTGTCTTAGGACACTTTGGTTTTTAACAATCTAACAATACCTAAAATGTCAAATTCATCCAGCCTTTTGGATGGTACGAGGCAATAAAGAAATTGAAACACGGGTAAAAACTGGTAACCCATAACCTGACAGTGCATGGCTTACACATTTTTAAAAGCTGGTTACTCAAACTCAAACTTAATATGAAAAAAGCGCTATTTTAGTAAGAAAATTCTTACATATGGAATTAGTAGTTAATTGGTTATTGCATAATTTGTATCGGGTACACCCACATCTAAAAAGGGAATAAAATATGTTCAGAATGGCGTGCAACACAACAGATACAGAATTAAACAACATGTTATTTAGTTGTTAGGTATTTTATTAGTTAGAAATCTAAGAAAAAAATATTTTTATATTAAAAAAGTAGCATTTTCTAAGAAATTAATTTTAATCGATTAATTGACATAAATTGTTCGAGTTATTCTTTATTTGAAATCGGCTATTTTAATTATTCGATTAAATAATGGCGAAAAATTTCTTCGATTAACCGATCAACGATTAATTGCGTGGAAACTCTAGTATGTATGTTGAATCATCGGGATTGATAACAATGTTAACTTTCACCACATTTTTCCAAGAAAGTTATAGTAATTATAAAAATCAATTTATTATTTTTTACAAAAATTCACTCTATTCTACAACAAGCCAAGAATTTTAGAAAAAAAACCTAATTTTACATGACTTTCTTCAGAAAAAGCCCTACTTTTACAAAAAGACTTATTTTTTCGCTTATGGCTTTTTTAAAAGTTTGATTGATTTGTTGTACCTAATGGCGTATGCATGTTAATAAATTGGAATTAAATAATACTCATACGTAACCAAGTAACTTGATAGATGTTTTCCTTGCAGAATTTTCTTAAAAAAAAAAAAAAAAAAATTGATAAAAAATATATACACTAAGGCGGGTCGATTTAAAAATCGCCGAAGTAACAAGGGTAGGTCGACCCTCCTAAGTTAGTGGGGGGGGGGGGGGGGTCGGTCATACATTTATTTAGACTCGATTGGGGCTCTTTAAATGTGTCAAAGTGGGATTTTTCTAAAATTTACCTTTGGGTCATAATAAGGAACATAAGAATTAATTTTAGAGGTATGGTTCCTTGGGCAAAGTTTCTTATTTTGATCCCTAGCATACGATTTTCCTTGCCACTTGGGCGATTTTTTTGCGTCCCTACAAATCGACCCGCCCTAGTATACATATAAGTGGTGATCCAACCATAATGCTCGATGTTAATTGTAAGTCCACTTTAACGTCAGGACTTTTCTTTGTTTCAGTTTTAAACCGGATCTGTAGGAAATGTGGATGGTGTCACTTGCCACACAGCCAACGAAACAATGGGTCTTTTGCGCGAGAAATTCAATGGCCGTGTTATATCACATTTTCACGGTGATAATAGGCTGCCACGATCTTGGGTTTTGACACCGTTGGACTTCTTTCTTTGGGGATATTTAAAAGAATACGTGTACGTCAATAAGCCAAGAACAATTCAAAAGATAAATGATAAGATAATTCGGCAAATTGAACCTCAGTTATATCTCATAGTCATTGAAAATGTCGTACATCGGATAGAGGTATGCCACCGAAGCCGTGGCGAGCACGTGGCCTATATTTTGTTTCACATATAATTGTCATGGATCCTCCTATTATAATAATATTGATATGGAGATAATTCTCTGAAAACTTTTTGTTTTATTTAAAACTAACATTGTGCAAAAAAATTGTTTCTGCTATTATTTCAGTTATTTCAAAAGTTTCTAGTAGACATAAAAAACTCTCCCACAAGTTCTGCTCCATATTTTAATTATACGCGACGCTCTACGACTTTCAGTAAAAAGATTCAGGCTTTGGGTTACTGTATAACACAAAAAAAACGGGATTCTGACATTGTCTTCCACAAAAATATTGCTTTTAAAAAGTTGTTTCCCTTTTGGTAGCTTTATATACATTTAAAATTAAGCAAATATTAACTATATCATTATTTTCAAAAATCTTACAGCATTTACTTTGGATGTAACAAACTCTTTTTTGTCAGTTGCCTACTATAGGGCTCAACGTAAACAATCATATCATTACTAAAACAACGCAAATTAAAAGTTATTTTAAATTATTTTATAGTCATTGGATTAAAGTTTTTCTTATATTAATTATAAACCCCTGTTTTTTTTTTTTTGGTTTTGTGACACAAATAACAAACCACAATATACAAATGATATCTTATAGTATTAAAACGGCTGATTTTAATAAAAACTGTATTGAAAAAAGGAGTATTGAGGGAGAAAAATTAGGAAATAAATTGACTAAATAAACGTGTATTGTTGCTGCGGCTACTGCTGTTTTTAGATGGTATTTGGAAAAATTTGCGTGTAAATAACCACATAGAGACCTATTACCACATCATTATATGACCACAGGGATCAAATACTATTCCGAAAACACTACTCAAACTAAACCGTTAACTAATGCTCTCAACAAACAAATACAAACATACACAAGCAAACCGATACAAACTAACAGAGCAACATCAGGAAGGGATTTTGATGGGAATTGTTGAAAAAAAGTACCAATGAATGGTACTATTTTAAATAATGAAGAACTTACAACCAGGGAATTTTAAACAATAAACAACATTTGGTTATCGGAATTAGAAATGTGCTAAACTTATTGGTTTAATGAGGGCACAATTGATAACACAAGGAACAAATCAACAAATTTTTTGTGTTGATTTGAAGTTTGATACAATTTTTTTACTAATTTGAGTTCGTTGATTTCAAATCTCCATCTCCGTTTTTCTCCATCAGCTCGCATTTTTAAGTTATAGGTACACATCGTATTTTTGACTTTTTTCCAAAAATTTAAAGCTCAAAAATAAATAACTACTCTTCATTAAGCGATTTTCAAAATATTTCTTTTTTTTAAAGATATAATAGTTGGCTTTGAAAAACATTCAAATTCAAATAAAACAGTTATGGCTTACACAAAAAAAATTATTACACATTTTTATTTGTAAACATTTTTAAATATGAAAAATTTTAAGCAGGTAAACGTTAGTCTTATTCTTTTCACGTAAAGTCACGTAACCTATGAACCAAATGAGACATAGATCATATAAATCGAGGAACGCGTTTCGCTGTTATTCACAATTAAGTGAAGGTACCTCATTTTTAAGCGAAGGAAAAAACGGCCATAAAATTTTTTTATGGAAATCGCAATTTTTATTAATTCAGTTTGCTCAGTAAATTGTGTATAAAAACAAAAGTTGTGCACTGACTACAATGAAATAAAGCTCATTTCATTCAAAATATAATAAAATAATTGGTTTTATACTAAAACTGTGTTTTTGTCGCGTTTTTATTTATTTTGAATTTTTAAAGGATAAATATTATATTTTTTTATTCAAAAAATTTTACTTATTTTAAAACTTCAACGATATCTCTGAACACAGAAAAAATTAAAAAAGTCTCTAATCCCCCAATTCATAGAATCAAGCAAACAATTTGTTGATTTTGCACCTATTAACAAAATGATTATATTGATTACTCCAAATTTTAAAAATTGCGAATATTTAATTTTTTTCCAATAAGTAAGAAAACTCTAGAATTTTTTTTTACGGAAGCATTGTACAATATAATATCAATGTTATTATAACCCAACCATTTAAAAAGGGCTGTACAAGTATTCAGAAATAGTCATAACGTCAATCTGTTCGCTTCTTTCATGTTCGATGGTTATGATAGCATAGCATTAGCATTGACTTACCATCAGGCTCAATTTCCTTGGAACATTTTTAGAGCTAACGTCTTCACCCAGTTGAAGTTCGTTTCGTACTTTTCTTATTTTAGTTGTACTAACACTTAAACATTTGCTCAAAACTAGACCATCACTATTGCCAGCAAACAAACAGGATACATTAAATACAAACGCATTTAAAGCAAAGTGTATATTAACGCAAATGCTTCTACCCTGCAAGCATTAGGAAGATTTTTAAAAGATGAAAATGACTGGGCGTTACGTCTCTTCCACTTCTATAGGGAAAAAACAAGATTTCACACATTATACAATTTAATCGTTTTTTTTTTTTATCTCTAGAGTGTTATATTACTCACTTCTTTTGTACAACGTTCTTTCGAACGAAAATTCTAAAAAAAGATATGTGCAGTCTCTTTAAACAAGGTAGTTCTTGGAAATTATGCAAGAACCTTAATGTTTTTATTATTTGTAAAGTACAAGGTGGCGCAAAATTTATCACCCTATCGAAAGATGCTACAATTTTTGCCAATGGCAGTTAATGTCAGTTCTGCTTTGAAATTTGTGAAGTAAACAGAAACAACAAACAAGTCAATAAAATATGGAGCGCTACATTCCTCAAGAATGCACAAGGAAAAAATTGTTTCGATTTTTTCCCATAACAATTCGTCGTGATATTGGCGTAGCGTATTCATTTCTGTAAATAGGTGAATAAGCTTAATTAACACTTCTAGGGCACTGAAATCTACATTTCATTTGCTCAAAGTTTCTGTATGGTATTCATGCTGAAGACGTCATCGAGCCAATACAGAGCCATGAACAAAGATTTTTCCTATTTTTACTGGACGAATTGTAACTGGAGAAAATATGGTTCTAAAAGGATGAAGCAACGGCGCAGATTGCACTTTCTTTAACCGAAATTTTGAGGGCTGAATTTCCCGCTCGCTCTTGTCGGCAAGATAACCCGATCTTTTTGTGGTGCTTTTTCACGAGTCTACGTCAATAATCCTCTGGCTCTTGAAGTCCTTAAAGAGAATATTCGTCAGGTATGCAGGAAGCTATCGCTAAATTTTCTGCTGGGAGTTATGAAAAATGTCATTAGTCGGTACTGTTTGGTAATCAACTCGGGAAAAGGACACTAGTCCGATATCTTTTTTTAAAATTTGACATGAAATAAACACAATTCAAAAGCAAATATAAAGTTTTTCATTTATTAGAAAACAACATCGGGGGTCAACTTTTGCGTCACGCTGTACCATACATTCATTAAAAATGCATCTTCATATTGATGATGCCCTTACATGAGAATTGTGATATCAATGTTATTACAATAACATCAATGAGGCAAAATGTGACATCAATCCAATGACGAACGTCATACTAAAATGTTGTCATATTTTATGCGCCATCTGCGCTATGACTACAGTGATATCAATTCGACGCCACATTGTGTGTACACTGATAGACATAACGCTAGTGTATTTTGACATCAGTACATACAAACTGTCATCTGTGCGATGACAAACTGTAATCAGTGCAATGACAAACTGTCATCAGTGCGATGACAAGCTGTTATTAGTGCGATGACATAATATGTCACATCATCAGTGCGATGACAAACTGTCATCAGTGCGATGACATAATATATCATATCATAATATATTATTAACATTATTTTCATGTTTAAAAAGTAAAATTAGAAGCAACAATTCCCATGTTCTATTTTTTTAATTATTTATTTATTCTCTCAAAAGGTCAATGACAATGACATGCTTTATAAAACCGGCTCCGATTCGTCATTTTTGTGATGCCAATGTGTCATGCCAATGTGTCATCCCATTGATGACATAATAAAAATGTTGACCTGATTACAATTCGGCCATGTGATGTTAACGCTGACATCACAATGATGAAGAGTGTCATTAGGTCAAAAACGTAGACACTTTTCATAGTACTGATGTCAAAATACAATAGAGTTATGATGCTTTTTCTATCGTTGTAGGGTTGTATACGATAAACATAACACGCTACCCATTTAGTGGTCTCAGAACCGCTGGCCTGGCAAGGCTGTCACCTATTAAATATCTTTCATTTGGGCTGTAGATGTTCGAAAATAACAATGAAAGGACCGTTAGCCGTATGATAACCGACTTTTTTTGACCTGCAATTATAGATTATGACCTGGACGATATGTGGTTTCAATAAAACGGTGCCACGAGCCACACAACACAACCGCCGATTTTGGCTTAGTGGAATATAAAGTTTACGGATCGCGTAATATTCAAGTTTTGGCGACGTCAATTTTCGACTTCTTCAAAGACCGTATCTACGCGGATAAGCCCCTTAAGTTGGAGCATTATTTTTAAAATCATAGAACATTTAAATGTTAAAAAATAAATAAATATAGAAAAAAATGATGGTAGAAATTTGTCATTTAGTAAACATTTTTAGAAACTTCTGATTTTATCATTTTAGATCCTTCACAAAGGCAAATAAATAAAGTGTATTATAATACTAGAAGGGTGTTCTTCGAGTCCACAAAACGGCCGCGGCGCCTCCACAGCCTTTCCGATGGAATATTAGACATTGAATAGTTTGATGATATTACTGATGATGATTTTAATACAATGTTGACTTGTTTTCTAAACATTCGCGATAGCAAATGGTTGCAGGGCATATGTGTGTGTGCGTTGTGTGTGTGTATAAGTACAAGTGTATAAGTATAAGCATGTATTTAGTCCATAACAAAAACCGGAAGTTCACCACCAAAAGCATCATTAAGTCAATTTGTGACAAGGAAAAGTTGCAATTTAATGGCTTAAACATACTGGTACCAAATAACAAAAAACAAAAATAAACAGGACCAGCAGCACTAAAAACAACTGCTCCAAACGTTTTTAGCTTGTCTGTTTGTTTGTTGACTGAAGATTATATGGGGAATTTGGGCAGTATTTTTAACAAATGAAAAAAAAAAAATTTTTTTTTAACAACCAACATATACAAACAAACAAACAAACAAGTACACAAATTGTAATTTAGAGGGAATTCTAATTTCAATGATAATTAAGAATTCTCGGATGTTTTTTCATTTTTATTTTCTCATATGTTCCCAATACTTTCAATACACTTATGTTAGTTATTTTGTATGTGTTTTGTTAGATCATTTTTGTGGTTTTCCAAAAACTTTTATTTGTTGATATTTCTGTTGTAGTACTGCTGCTATTTATTCGTTTGGCCATTAACACATTTTATCCTTTTTCAATCTTTTGTGTCTCCCTTAAGTTTTGATGTACACGTGTGTGTGTCATTGTGTATGTATGTATTTTAAAAGAGCTTCTTATATTTTATAGGACTAATGGAGGCACTTTAATATACATATGTATATGATATTAACACTTTGTTAATGGGCGAAAGCCTTATTGTTTTATATTGCTGGAGACATAAAGATACAGTGGTGTGAAAGGTCTAAAAACAAGTTCAGCAGAAGCTCTATTCTTAAAAGATTTAAGGGAATCGTTTATTTGATAACTTTTTCTGTTATAATCGTTTGTGTTTAAATTCTTATTTCCTATATTTATCTCTAATTTTTATTCTCTTTGGGATACATTTAAAGGTTGAAGGTGAAAGATATATTAAGGCTTTTTTACTCCGCATGCATTTAAAAGTATCTCGCTTACAAAAAAGTCCAGTGTGTTGTCCCAGGCAAGACAAGGGTATAGAAAATCCAGTTTAATAGCGCAGAATAGTAGCAGGTTAAAGATTTCGATTTCGATTTAAAAACTCGTAAATGAAAGCAGGCATATGTTCTGGTATTTTCTAAGAGACCTCAAGCTCTCAATACTTCATACATCACATAGTGCTTGAACTGTAAACTCTTTGCGGATCTCGGTATGTCCAGTAGTAGCCCATAAAATGCATTTGCAAATTTATTTTGGTTATATTGTTTGGTACAAGCCATTTCTCGAATATTAAATGTTTAAATTTATTTGGTATTTCCATGTTGAAGGCTTGCAATTTTAACTTAAGTTTTTTAACCGGAAAAAAGTGAAATGACGTACTTGTAGCAAACATTCATTAGCACCAGAAATAACTTTTTCGATTTATGGCATTTGATTTCATCTAGTTCCTATACAAAATAAAACATATGCACACACAGAAAAAATTATCGGTAGTTTTTTATCAATTAAAAAAATAGTTTAAAAAGTATTTAAATTTAATTAATGTGATAATTTAATCAATTATTTTTTTAGTTGAAAGAATATTAAAAATATAATTTTGATTTAATTAACATTTTAGTTGTTTTGAAATAAATTTTTAATTAAAATATTAATTAAGTAACAAAAAATCTTATTTGAATTTTTCGTTTAAAATAAAATAATTTAAACTTATACATTAGCGGTATTTAATTAAATCAATTAACACATTGTTTGAAATGGCAAAGTTTTTAACAATTTTTTTAAATTAAAATTATACACATCATTTATTAAAAAAAAAATTCACAATTTTTAATTTTTAAAATTTTTAGTAATCAATATAATCATTTTGGTAATAGGAGCAAAATCAACAACTTTTTTGCTGCTATCACAACACGAAAGATTAAACGCGTATTAACATTTATATGATAACACTCAAAAAACTGAGTGCTTTTCATATAAATTTTATTACACGCTCAATCACTTGTGTTCCGAAAACCGCACATAAATATAATAATACGCTCTTAATTTTTTTTTATTATTTATTTATTAACGCTTACTTATTAAAACACTTCACCTCACATAAAAAATATTTTCATACAAATTTTTAAAAATTCAAAAAAATTTTATATGAAAAATTTCTCAACGCAAGGTGAAGTGATTTAGAAAATAAGCCCTTTAATCTTCATACATAAAATATTAACTTAATTGATCAAATCCTATTCTGGTACGTTATTGTATGTCCTGCCAGTGTCGTACAAAAATGTTTATCTTGACGGGGTCTGTTCACATATCGAACTGGTTCCTCTAAAGGGAATAACATCAAAATTTATAAATTTTCAGTAGAGACATAAAACTGTATTCTTTTTTTATATGTGCTCTTTTATCGCAAAGGGGGATACAATTAAATTTTTTTTTTTTTTTTTTTTGACAAAATACTAGAGAAAATTATGTAAGATTTTCACAGTGGGTAGATATGACCACTGTACAACGATTTCTTGCATAAAATGCAAATTGAGAAATTTCGAGTTGACTCTATCTTCTAATCGGATAAGCCCTGCAGTATCACTTGTCCTTAAGAGACTGTGGCCACCATCCTTTCTAATATTTCGAGCTGGTGGATTTGGATGCAATTCTAGCCTTTTTAATCATAGTTTTTACTAATGGCACACTCAGATCCTTATGGATATTTGAGTTTTTAACATCCCAGGGGTAGCTGTGATTATTCAAAGAAGTTTATTTTAGCGTCTTTGAATTTTTTGATATTAGAGGCCGAGGTCGTGGCCTAAAACCAAATACCGAAGCACCAGATCGGCTATAAGATAGAGTTGTAAAGTAGAAGCTTGTAATCGAGACCAACTGCCCGTCTATATCAGAGATAAATATAGCGACATATATTGCAGTAATTGTCAAAATTATGTAATTGTCAAAATTATATTTAATATTGCCAGCTGACAAATGTTCTTGCATAATGTTGATATTCAAGAGAATCCGCGATTGCATTGGAGGTTAGATAACTTTAGCCCACAAGCAAAAGGTAAGTGCATTTTCCTCACAATTACTTACATAGTAAAATTAACACCTGTAGCATAGTGTTGGTTCATCAACTTTGCAGTTAACTGGTAAAACAAAGTCGATCTGCTACTGAGAATTGGTTTACAGAGCATATTTTCTAAAGTTTTTATAGTAGTGTGAAATTGGAGAGTAGGAAGGATATTTTTATCCACAGTACTGAAGTTGTGTTCTTCTTGGAGATAAGTTTTCAAAGTGCATTTTCCTCATCTCATAGAAATACCAAGAATTTGAAATCTATGTATGTATAAGGACATTCCTATTCACACAATTTCCATATTCGTGTGAACATTCTCATGTAATCTTACTTACGGAACTGTTAGGCAAAAATTAATGTTTCGAAGAAATAAAACTAGCGAATAAATTTGTCTGATTAAATCAAAATTGTAGACATAATCTAAAATATTTATTTATTTATTTATATGTTTGTATTTGGGTTACTATTGGAGATTATTCATTTTTTGAATTTCCCGAAGATCAGGGTATTAAGCAAGAAAATCCTATATTGGTATTTTCTCAGTGCTCCTGTCTACAATTAAAGTACATGACATTTACTTTAAGAGAGCTACCTGTATAACCAATACCATTCCAGTATTAATAGAAAGCAATTGTAGATACGAAGTCCTTTTTGGAGACCAAACTTCGTCACTAGGTTCACGGCAAAAATTCAACCATAACTTCTAATCTTCAACATCAACCTCACCTATATTTGGGTTAAAATTATTGCTACTGCATGATCCCAAAATTTTTTTTTTTACAAAAACTGGTGCAGAGCTTGTTCTAAATTGATCTCATGTAACCAGCGATCTGCGAATTTCAAACCCCATAAAAACATCAGGGATTGGCAGTGCTAAGCGGACGATATCTTGGATATCTTGAGACGAATAGGCATACCAGTAAAATGGCAATCAAAACGAAGATTTCTTTGGCATTGATATAGCAAAAGTTGAGGAAAACGAGCAGTAGCAACAACTTTTTTTGACATGTCTTAATTAATTCCATTTTGGAAAGGAAAAATATTACAGCTCTAGTTCGATACAAGAAAAGGGTCAACGACTTAACCCTAAAAAATTACAAGCGTTTTTGTTCAAACAAATAAAGTCAATCTTAATTCAGGAGAAGAAACCCCTAGATATTTTTTAGATATTACCAGTAAAAAATGTGCTCCAAAAGGAGCTGGTTTTATGTATGAATTCATACCTCCAATCGCTTCAAACCTGCTGATGGGATACCTGATTTTTGTATGAGGTGTTCCCGGTTTGGAGGACAATTTTCTGATGACCTTTTAACCTAATAAAACATGCAAACAAAGCACTCCTAAAGTACTTTTTTAAGGGCGAACTAAATAAACATATTCAATAATATTAGTATTATGGTTATTTTATTGAAATGTTATTGGTTTTTAATCCAAATTTAGATATTTTAATTAGGCTTAAGTTCATTGAATTTAATTTTCATTAAATTATTTTTATGAAGACAGGAATTTTACAACATGAATATAATTAAAATTAAAAATTAATTAAAAACGGCAAACCCCACCGACGAGATTGTGTGGTTACAATCGAAACTAGTCTGGGCAACCTGCCCGTGAAAGCCTGGGTTCAAATCTCAGCACAGTCAAGAATGAAAAATTATCAATAAAATTTAAATTAATTTCATGTTGTAAAATTCCTGTCTTCATAAAAATAATTTAATGAAAATTAAATTCAATGAACTTAAGCCTAATTAACATATCTAAATTTGGATTAAAAACCAATAATGTTTTACTTTTACTTGTTTAAATGCCTTTTTGTCAGTCGTTTTCGCAAACCATAATATATTTTTTTTTTTCGGTTTAAGCTCTTCTGTGTTGTCGGCGCTAAAATAGCAGCATTTTTTTGGTATATTTTAGTCGTTATCATTTACTGCTGTATAAGAGCTCTCTTATTGAAGCGCTCGATTATGCGATTTTTCATTTAAGTGCTTCAAAAAACACAAAACACTGTATAATCAAATCTAAAGGTCCAACTATAATATGCTTAAGATGGCTTAAGCAACTGTGCGATAACATATAAATCATATGTGTCAAACCATATATTACTTAATCAAACTTTCTGTTATTTGCTTAAGCCAAGTGCGAAGCGAAATCAATTTTTTTTTTGATTTTGTTTCTGTTTTTAAAATGCATATTATGCAAGTTTATGCATATTATAGTTAGGCCTTTATTTATAATAAAAATTATTCTCACCAAAAAAAATACGCCAAATACCACTGTCATATATTTCTTTTTCTGCCCCAAATTTCTCTCTATCTGTGACAATTTCTGTTCAATTCACATCCCTGTATTTGCTTTAATTCATAATATAAGTGGTTTCCATTTGTGGTTCTTGCACAGGCAAACTCAACTTGTAATCATTTTGAGGCTGAAATTGTTGCTGGAGTCAGAAGCAGAGCAAATTTATGTGTTTTTTTCTTCTTCTTTTTGTTCCTGCAAATATCCTTTACACATATAAAACTCATATAATATTGATACATTTTAAGTTAAACCGCATATTTTAGACTTTGTCCATTGTTTTAAATGGTGACGTCTTAGAAACTGTCTAAATATTGCTCAGTTGGATAGTTTGTGGTTTTAAGAAAATGTCATTCTCGTTTGTAGAGATATAAATTTATTTTAACAAAATTTATATTGTTCGAAAATATAAGAAAGGATGTTGGGGAATTAATTGCCAACACATAAGGAGAAAACAACATAAAAGCCTACTGTTAGGCGAGAGTACCAATTGTGCCTTTATTAGATTATGTTTATGAGAGATTAGAGATATTTGTGTAAACAATTTTGTGGTATAGTTATTTTTATTGGAAGGTGATGCTTAGATAAACGATCATTGAGGTAAAATAAAAATCATAATAGTTTTTATGGTATGATTTTTGGGCCGATAGAGTATTTTGTATTCACAGAAAAAATTATTAAATTTCTCCAATCAACAAATTTATTCCAAATTCGTAATATCAAGCAAACAAATTATTAAAACCAAAATGATTATATTGATTACTAAAAATTTTAAAATTTTGAAAAAATATTTTCAATAAATGATATTTTTAATTTTAATTAAAAAAGTGATGAAAAACTTTGCCATTTCAAACAATGTGTTAATTTATTTAAATAAATATTGCCAATTCCCAACAACAATTCTACATGTTTAAATTATTTTATTTTAAACGAAAAAAATCAATTAAGATTTTTTGTTATTTAATTAAAATTTTAATTGAGAATTTATTTCAAAACAACTAAAATGTTAATTAAATCAAAATTAAATGTTTAATTTTCTTTCAATTATTACATGAATTAAATTTAAATACATTTTAAACCCTTTTTTCAATTAATAAAACCCTTTTTTCTGTGTACTTTTTAGTTGAAAAAAAATTTATTTTCCATAGCATAATATTTTGGCCAAATTTTTATTATTTAATACTCGTAGTTTTTGAGGTTAACTTGCAATAACCTCTTGAACTTTCATGTGCAATATGTTTTTTTGAAGCAAAATTTTAAGAAACGAAGGCTATGAATTTTACAAATAATTGTCCTGAATCTAATAAAACACATTTTGAATAATTTGGATCACATTTAGTGCACAAAAAACCTCCCACAAGAAAAAGTTCGCTAAGTGCAGCGCATGGTCTGGCTGGACCATGAATCATTGCATTTGCACTGACAAAGTGTCACTCCCAGCAAAAACTTTGCTTACAAAACAAGTAGAAAAATAATGAGAACTTGAGGAAAAGAGTACTTATTTTTCTACTAGAAAAAGTACTTATTTTTGTTCGCGATATCCCAAAAGTAATCCTTTATAATTTGGACAATTACCACCTAAAAAATAATACCTTTATTTTATACTTCAAAGTTGTTTAAAAATATGTAGTTACCAGAGACAAGAAACAAGTACTTTCAAATTAACTTTCAAAAAGGTTAATATACACTTATTAAAATTGCTCTGAAATCTTATGGAATTATGTTGAAAAAGTGTACACAATAATAAATTTTTCGATATGTAACAAAATATTTAATAAAGATTGCTTTTGCTGCACAAAATCATTTATAGCTCTAACAATGTAATAACAATGTGTGTATTAATATATGTATGTAAATATACGGGCCTGTCACAAAAATCAATTTCGATCGAAAGTTTTTTTAATTCCGAGAAAGCTTCTTCAGAAAACGAAAACCGATAAATTTTCTCGGAATGAAATCACTTTTAATTTTGCGATCGAAAAAAGTTTTTGTTGGCACATTTAACTTAAAAATAACAAAATTAAAATTTGTCGGAATAACGAAAATCGATCGAAATTATAAAACACGGATTCAAAACCATTCCGAACAATTTCTGTGACAAAAACTAGCATTGTAAGTTAAGTTTTTGTTGGGCTGTTAAAGTGTCTTTTGCTCGAGAGAGGTGTTTTTACTATTGGGATTTTGTTGTTTTCAAACACTTTTTTGCTTTGTCGCCGTATTTGCTGTGGTACCTGCATATTTAATTTGATTCGTCGTCACGGGAGCGGGATCTCTTGGGAAAACTTTGGAAAGATAAGCTAATCTGTTGTTATAGTGTTAATTGTGCTGAAGATATGTTTTGTGGTACAGAACTGCATTGACGTGTGGTGAATATGTTCTTACAATTTCTTTATTTTTTTAACTTCTTTAAACTTGGTTTTTTTATGAATAACAAATAATTCGATATGCACATGTAAAACAAACGACACAACTGATGCATAATTATTTTACAAATGGCGATAACAAAATATAATTAGAGTAAAGATATTTTGTTAGCATCTTAAACATATTACGAGTACACGTAATATGATTTTGAGGAATATAATATGTTTTCAAAGTTATCATTATTTAGTTGTTATAAAAATTATTACTTTTCAGTGATCCATACTTAAATTTATAATTGCGATAAACATTTTAATAAAATTTAATAAAAATAACAATATTTTGTGTACGGCAACAATATATTGTTATAATAAACATAGTGTAGTTGCCGTAATCATGCCCAACCATATTTTTTCTCTGCGTGTGGGTACAAACTACGATTTTGTTTAACCTCTCGGTAAGGTGAAAAGATGGAGCTGCATTAAAAAATAAAGGTAGACGTGAACATTCCCCTTGTCATCAGGACTACAACGAAAGCATGAGAGCCGTCGATTCAGCTGACCAATCTGTTGCAGCATAAATAAAGGGTGATTCATCGTGAGGTTTGATTGAAAATTTAAAATAAAACACATAAATTTGAAAGTGAGCTTAAACTTTTTATTATCGGTTAAGAGAACAATTTATTGCATTTACTGTGTGAAAATTATATCATGATGCAAAAACTGATGCTTTCCCGGAAGCAGTAATGTAATGGAGATTTCGAAGTGAAGCGCTTACACTTCTATGAAATATATATATTTTTTTTTTTTTTATTATTCCTACGCTGATCCCGCGAAGCTCTTCGCTTGTCTGCAGGAGACCAAAGTCTCTGGCGGGAATCGAACCCGCAACCCCGCTACTGCAAGACTAGCTCACTACCAGCGCGTAGAAGCTCTGCTTAAGAGATCTGAAATATGGTTATTTTATGCCACGAAAGCGGATATGATTAACGTGAATACAGAAAGTGGAAAAATAAAATTTTAGCATTTAAAAAACTTTTTATAAGTCCAAAATATTTTTTTTTGGAAAAAGAGGGTAGTAGTTTTATATACATTTTATTTTATTGTTGTAAAACTTAGTTAAATTTTTTTATTTTTGATCAAAAGAATAAAGGTTTTATCGTTTCAATGAAGCAGTAGAAAATGTCATTGAAAAAAAAACGAATAAGCAGCGATTCACTTCTAGTATTTAGCATCGCACTTAAAGATTGCAGGATTATATGCTTTATCTTACAGCACAAAAGTAAGGCAGTCATTTTAAGAAGCACAAAAGGAAGCGTTTTGGATGCAGTATACGTATTTACTGCTTCCAAATCTTGAAATATGTTTGCTGGGCATGTACATGTTGGACATTACTACGTCTGATGTGGTCCATTCGGAACGTACAATTTTGGGCGACTCATTAGAGTATAGCGACTGGTATCTCGCGAATAGCACGAGTAATTTTGCTTTAAATTTTGTTTTTCAGCCGCTGTTTTAATTAAGCAAAATAATTTTAATAGATGTAGTGTCCTGCAGGCGAAAATCTCGGCTATAAGGCGGGCGGCTAACTGGCTAAGGTATTATCGCGTATCAAGAGATATACTTATATTAACTGATAGCAAGGCTGATATTGCTTCCTTAGCGGTACACGACATCTATGTTAAACGTAGAATGTCGGATATCTCTGAATGTGACTGCGAAACATTTAAGGGTAACGCTGATATGGATACCAGGACTGCTGCGGTAACGAGATAGCAGGCGAGCTGGCCAAAAGAGGTGGTCGTAGGGATGACACATCCATTGTGCAATTCGTTGGCCTTAAAATGGCTCACTGCAAATCACTAATCAGTCGCGAGTCTTATACAATCGCGCAGATGGGTTGGACCTGTGAATCCACCTGCTTCATATCCAGGGCACTATGTCCTGGCTATGATGAAAGGAGAACTAACTCTCTACTAAGATTTGATAGGGACCACATTAGAACAGTGGTATCATTCGTAACTGGGCATTGGCCTATAGGGCCTCATGACTACTGCAGAAGTTTTCATTATGAGGAGGAGGAGGAGGAGCATACTGTGCTTCACTTCCTATATCAATGTCCTGGGATACGGGGCATCAGGGAAAAAACTTGGGAGAACCCGTGTTTGCCTAGGATAGAACTTAAGTCACTTTTTCTCTTCATTAGGAAGACGAATTGGTTGAATCCTGCAGTGACGCCGTCAGACAAGCTGCACTATATGATGGGCATTGGTCCTGGGTATTACAAAGGGACCACTGAAGGACAAAAGTGAGCTGTCTCCCGATGGCTGCCCGTGGAACCTAACCTAACATAAATTTTAAGCACTCTTTTTTCATAAATTTAAATATATTATTGAAACATTTAAGAATGTTATTAAAAACAAAGCAAATAAATATTCCTTAACTCCTCCCCCATATTTTTAAACATATTCTGTAGAACGTTTTTTACAACCACTTTTAAAACTGCATTGGTGTCCAAACAATAAAACTTTTGTGTATCAGAATTTCAAAGTATTTGGAATGATATTTTCCTTTCTTTCTTTTTCCTCTCAATGCGAAACTTAGAAAAACTACTTGTTTACAAATTCGTCCATTCGTCTTTCCACTTTCACTATCAAACTCAAACGCTTCGCAAGAAATGTTTCGTAATATGGACGAGCACTAAACGAAATTTATCAAATTCTTGTAATGAATAATAGACCTCTTAATAATTTTTTTTTATTCCTACTCTTCAGTTCCTATTTAGTAGTTAATAAATACCTCAAGCCAGTCATTATTACTTTTCCAACTTTATTCCTTCCACTTCCAAACTTCTAGGCAACCAAAAAAAAAAAAAAGACACCTTCATTAGCTTAAACACTTTTCGTAACAACTCTTCTAAAAACTCATATCATTAGCAAGTTGTTGCAAGTTGAATTATTGCATAATAAGTCTCAAGTATACAATTTGTCAAATTGTAAGTACATTGTGAAACATACTTTTTTCTCTCTTTCTGTGCAAATTATACCTCAAACTGTTGCCAACAAATTAAAAAAGTTGTTTAAAAGTATACATATATTTTCTTCTGCAATTTCTTTCATTTACCCTTCCAATTGGAATGGAATTCCACATACACCGCAAACATTTTGTGAAAAATATTTGAAATAAAATTATTTGCATCAATACTACGGCAAAAGCAAATTGTCTTTTATGAAGTCAATCATTCAAAACTGCAGGCAAGATGGAATAAATAAAAATAACTTCCTTGACTTTTTTTTTCTGGTGACGTTTTAACTCTTCTATTTTTCCTGACTTGTATTCGCCACACCATTACGAACAATTTTGTGGGTAAGTTTTTTTATTTAGATATAAATCCCTTAAGGATTTATGTTAGTATTTTTGTTGTTGGTAGCATTAACAAACGTTTTAACAGCTGTATGCAGTGGAAACGGACAGGCCAGGGAGTCTCAAACAACAACTTTTAAGTTAGGGATACATATGATTAGATCGATGTAGATGGCAATAATCACTGCAAACCATTGGTGGAGTTCCCGGATAGGGAAGTTTGGCGTGGACTCGTTGAGGGGTGGGCAGTATATACGGACGGGTCCAAGATGGATACTGGCACTGGGGCTGGTGTTTTTATTGCTGACACTGACGTGAAAAGGTCATTCAGACTCCCGGATTAGTGCAGTGTCTTCCAGGCTGAGATCCTAGCGATCTGGAGGGCGACGGAAGTGATACTGGGTCACATCGTAGGGGGATCTATGGTTACAATCTACGTCGATAGTCAGGCTGCGCTAAGAGAATTGTCAAATTATACGGTGCGATCGTGCCTGGTTGCACTGTGTAGAAATGCTCTGAGGGAGCTCATGTTGGCATTCACAATAAGGCTGTGTTGGGTACCAGGACACTGCAAGGTGGATGGCAATGAGGTGGCGGACGAACTCGCGAGAGGGGTTTTGAATCTAGACTTAGAGGTAAGGTACAGAGGGGTAAAACCCCCCTTATGTCACTACAATGGGGTGATACGGGAAAGATTCCGTGATGCCGTTAACCGGTCCTGAAGGGATAGAACGGATTGCAGGGTGTCGAGGGCCTTATGGCCCGGATTGGACGCAGGGGCAACCAGGGTTCTATTAGGACTGGATAGGAGTAGTTTCAGGACCCTTAAAGGGTTCCTGACGGGGCATTGTTCTGTTAGGGATTTTATGGGTAAATGGGACATTGCGATACCAGACTTCTGCAGGCTGTGCGGGGATGCCGAGGAGCTAGAAACGGTTGAGCATGTACTGTGCCCCTGTCCTAGGATGCAGGGCCCCAGGCAGAAATGACTAGGGGCTGGATTTCACGACGAACTGAAGTGTATCGCTGGATGTAATCCAACCGTTCTACTTGGGTTTGTCAGGGAAATAGGACGGCTTTTTCTGTTGGGGTGACCATGAGGAGGATTTGTCCTACGTGGTATTTCTATTTTCAACTTTTCTTCTTTACTGGTCTTTTTCTTTTTTCCTCTTTTCTCCTCTACTGAAGGGATTCACAATGGACCTCATTGGTGTCGGAGTGGCTATGCACCCTTGGGCGCATAACCCTTCTTAGCCTAACCTAACCTATTGGATCTTTTCTGCAGCCAAGGTATTTTTTACCTTGGCTGCCATATAGGAAGTGAATTATTCTGATAGGTGAGAGAGCATAAATTTCGGTTAGATTCAGAATGGGTTAGCCAAGAAGCTTATGTCTATTATTCCCTAAGGCGAAGCAATTAAGAAACAGATGTTCAGTGATCTCAATATCTATCTCTCATAATATGCATTATTTGAGAAAGTAAGTGTACCTTGTTCACTTTTTTCTACAAGACAAAATTAACTTTCGTGATTTACCACAGAAATGACAAACATTTAGTATTTTATTGAGCTGTTAATGGTTTTTAATCCATATTTCGATATTTTAATCAGGCTTAAGTTCATTGAATTTAATTTTTTATTAAATTATTTGTCTGAAGAAAGGAATTTTACGACATAAAATTAATTAAAATTTATTGATAATTTTTCATTCTTGACTGAGTTAGCAAAATAAAAAATTTTTTTGTTTGTCGAAGCCCAGAAATATTCGCTCATAACTAATTTATTTCCCGTTAGTACCATGATTTTATCGTTTCCCTAATGTAACCAGCAGGAACACCGATAACAAGCTAAAGACCATGAAATATGCGGCGAGCTTCTCTATATGGCAAACAATCCGAATGTTAATTTTATTTCAGTCAGAGGTCGTCAACAGCTATTGTAAAGGCTCGTTTTCCTTAACGTTCGGGATGTAAAAAACTGGAATGAAGCCCGACAAAAGCTCAATTGTTTGGCACCAACCGTAATTCCGTCGTGCTCATGTTTAACTTTAATTTTATTTTTGCACTTGTAAACAAAAATTGTTATTTAAAATGCCAGTTAATAGAAAATGTTCTACTGTGATTAAAATAAAACACAATAGTATTTTTTTTTATCGAATGTGCTTATTCGAATGCTGTCGAAAATCGAATTCAGGGGGCTAATTCTGGCAGTGGTGATCGAACACTTTTTCGATTCGACAGCAATGTTATTACTAATTTTAAGTCGATACCGAACGAATCGAAAATATTTCTTCAGTAATGCAAATCATTTATTTGGGTTTTCAGAACGCTGAAAAACAATTTTCTATTTTTTCAGTATCGACTGAAGGAAGTAGAATTAAAATTGTTTTCAAATCGAGTAAGTGTTCGATAATAGGCACCACAGTCTATAGAAGAGTTGGGATTTATGTAGCTATTCCTTTCGTTTATGAAGTCAGCCACTGTCTTGAAATGAAATTTGGCCAAGGTATTGATTTTTAAGGGTTAACCAAAAGTAGCGAAGTGGTTCTGTTAAAGAATCTCTCCGTGGAAGATAATTTCCAAGGAAGAGAAATCCTGTAACCAGTTCTTTACGGCATCCTATTTTAAATTTTCATCCGATTGCACCACGACATTGATGCAAAGGACAACGTCATGCAAATTGGGAGGAAATATGTGAGCTCAGTTCTGCATAAGTTGTTTCAAGATGTTTATAGAACTTTAATTTTAATATGTGTCCTATTTTATTGGGCCTCTTAACATCTGAACAATGTTCTTATTTCGGCAGAAATATGCGACTTCAGTCTAAGTGCAATGAAACAATAAAGACACTCAAAACTACGTTGATCAGTGCGACTTACTAACGCCGGCATCATCATTTTTGATCGTTCCAGCCAGTAGCCTTGATAATATAATTCTCGATTGTAAACGACACAGTTAGTTTTACAATTTAATAACCACTGCCTTCTACTTCATGACTTAATTTCTTTTGTAGTTATTGCTGGTTACTAGCAAGGACTCGTTTAGACTTTTAAATGTTGCTGTTACCAGCGACTAGGCAGGCATCATCATCATTGGCAACTTCACGGTTGTGTTTATAAAACTTTCTGACATTTTATTTTCTCTTTGTTGTTGCTAAAGTTGTTCTAGTTTTTGTTGTTGCTATTTTTGCTGCTGATGTCGTTGTTTAGCCTATGGGTTCTACAGTAGTAAAGAGTCACCAAGTATTGCAAATTGTTTGTAATTGTATGACAAGTTACACGAGTATTAAAATTTTATTTTTTGCAGTTTTTTTTGTTAAGTTACTTTTTAATATTTTGTGTATTTTTTTTATTTTTTGTTAAGTAACCCTTGGAATAAGTGTTTTTTTTTACTAAATTTTTTATTTTTATTTTTGGCATTACAAGAAGTTTAACTGTGTAGTTTAGAGTAGAGGGGCTGTATTGTAATTTACAAAGTTTGTTATTTTTACACAAAGTTTTTTTTCGCTGTGGAGTATTTTAATAAATTAGTAACAGAATTTTAAATAACGATTTGAAGGACTTTGGCTGATGTTTTTTTAGAGGTCATTAGCACCTTAAGGGAAGAAGAAGATTTGTTTCTTAAAGACAATGCTAATTAATTGTGTTTTAGTTTTAATTTGTCAAAACTCTATAAAAATATATATGGGGCAGTACACGCCAAATCGGATAGTAAAAAAATTTTTTTTTCTAATTTTCCCAATTTTGTGATATATTTTAATAATATTTAATAATTATAAACATCAGCTAAAATGCAAAAGGGCGTAACCACACTTTATTTTTGATAGGAGAAACAAATAACTTTACAAAATCAATAACAACAAGGTGTACTTAGCGTTTGAATTTCTTTAATAAAGTCGCTATTTATGATCGCAGGGATCTCTTTGTGATCATGAAGTTTTATAAAACTAACAAAAATCAAAAATAAAAAGTTTTTTCGAGCTCGAGGCCAATTATTTGTAAAAATATATATTATTTATTCATAAATTTTCTCTCCAATATTTCGATATCCTTCGTACATCATTATCAAAGAATGAGTTACAAATATATTTGTAAGAGACGTATCACTATCTGCACATGCAATATTGAATGTGTGAAATAATTGGCCTCGAGCTCGAAAAAACTTTTTAATTTAAAAAAAAAAGATCGAAGGAATAATATTTAATTTAACTAACAAAAATCATTAAAAAATTATTTTTCGATTTTTTTTTTTTTTGTTGTTACGCCCTTTTGCATTTAAGGTGACGAAAAGGACCTTTCTGGTCAATTTTTTTATTATCATTCCTTTAACGGACTCTTGCTTAATTTTTTGTTCATAACTTTCTTAATAATGGTCCAAATCGGAATTTTCAAAATCAAATTTTAAAAATTAAAAACCCGGTATCTACAGAGAAAAACTATTGTTTATTCAAATTTTCAAAAATCGAAAAAATAGTAAATATACAAGGGTAGATGTATACGGGCTTAAGATAACAAATTTTTAAAAAAATCGAAGAATACTCTCATTTTCAAAAACACGATTTAAAGCTTAAAATCCAAAAATCTTCATCAAAAACACTTGGAATATTGGTTTTCTATTATTTTTCTGAAAAAACAGGGCTGTGGATTCGTCAGAAGAAAGAACTAACTCCGATTCCAAACGGTGAAATTTTTTAAGTGCGACTCCGACTCACGACTCCCACTCCAACTCCTGCTCTAATCTTGATGCCAAATGTATATGAGACTGCTCCTTATTAACCCGAGGCCGCATATAAGCCTACTTAGTATATTATAAATAATGCTATTGTA
This sequence comes from Pollenia amentaria, assembly GCA_943735925.1. NCBI lineage: Eukaryota > Metazoa > Arthropoda > Insecta > Diptera > Polleniidae > Pollenia > Pollenia amentaria. Next base: position 35,492,743 of record OX031009.1, read on the forward strand.
ATATACTGTTATACGTCAAAGATTCTTCGGACTAAAAATCGCACCATAAAATTTCCTGAAGCTCGGTCCATAATGCAACATTTTATGTCCCATTTTATGCCCACTCTGGGAAATTATTTAAATACGCCGAAATTCACAGCAGAAAGATCCCAAATTAAGCAGTATTCTGAAAAACACTTTAAGCGCTAAACCAAATTTCACTACTGCACTGAAATTTGTTCCATTTAGATTTTTAATTACATAAATTACTCTACAGGATTTTGTGATGGATAGTCCATAATTTACGATATGGGTCTAATATAAATTCCTCTCCTGAAAAGGATTTTAGTACGGCATAAACGGTTACGGATCATGCTTTTTATTCAAGTTCAAATTGATAGAAAAATAAAAGCATAACACTGTCTGAATGTCGTCCAATTGTCGTTTAAGCCGAAAATAATTTTAATACTGACGTCCGTTTTTTATAAAGATTAATTTATTTTTATAACAATTCTAACTGTCGGTGGAGGGTTTCAAAGATTCGGCATAGCCGAATATAGCACTCGAACTTGTTTTTAACGATTAAATATAGCAAGAAAATGATTCTGTAAAAATTAAAAATCGATATTTGAAATATTGCATTGCCAATTTCGAAGACTTTTTATTTTGGAGAATATTAGAATATTTTTTTTAAATATGTTAAGCCAAAAAATTTTTGAGTCGTAGTCGCGAGTTTTTGTGGGTACTACGACTAGGACTCCGACTCCGGTTCAAAAACCTTAACTCCGACTCTTCAATTCAGACTCTAAATCCCTGGTAAAAAGCACCATAAAACGTATATTTCACAAAAAAAAAATCTGATTTGGCGTGGAGTGCCCCATATAAACCAAAGTAAGAAGGTATTGACGGTCATGCTAGACCATATCGAACCTTTGCTGCAACAGAGTCATAACTCAAATTTTAATTTTCTATCACCTTAATATTTAATTCTTCTCTCTAAAGTTCAGTATATAAGATATTTGCATGAAATTTTTAAAACAATAGAATTGTGGTTATTTGTTGAACTATTTATGGTTTTGAATCCAAATTTTTAAAGTTTTATCAGGCTAAAATTCATTCAATTAAATTTTTTATTAAATTATTTTTACGAAGAAAGGAATTTTACAACATGAAATGAATTGAAATGTTATTGATATAAAGTATACCCTATTTGGGACCCATGGGCAATCATGAACCTGCCCGAAAAAAATTATGGTATGAAGTTAAGATTCATGTAAAAGTTCTTTGTGTCGAGTATTATTTAGATATCTTCATCTTTATGAGATTTGTTTTACTTTAAGTGATTTTAGGACGGCGGTTTTTATAGATAGGACCTATGGTTAGTCTTGGACCTAGCAGCTCAAAATTCTGTCATAACATAGAAGCTTTCATAAAAGTTATTGTTGGCAGTTTTTATATCAATACCAAGATTTATACGGAAGTAGTCCCTGCGGGAAATTTGTGTCAATTGCTCTTAAAGCATTTATCCCGTGACCAGTGAACAAAATTTTATAGTTAAAAGGAACGAATTGTGATAGGCGAAAACAAGACCTATCACTTAACTGATGATAATGTGTTAAGACTGTAGTTGGTCCAGAGGAAAGGTAATTGGCACAAAACTATTCATGTGACTGGTTTTTGTTCGTGTAGTTGCTGATTCTCTCTAGTTCTTTTACTTTATATGAAAGGGATCTATTATATTTACATAGTTCATTTTTGACAATATCTGCGACAGGCATTATTTTAACCAAAATTGGATGTGTCCATTAATGTTATTTCAGTGACATGTTAAAAAGTGTCAAAAAGGTGCCAATTAACCCCTCGTAGGACATCGCCATGTTAAAGTGACTTTCACGTGACAAGTTTAGTGTTAGTTCCCGTTCCCCTAGGGGTATTTTTAAAAACTAAGGTATACAAAATTTTGGCGGAATAAAAAAAATTTAGAGCTATCTCAAAGCGACTGAAATCCTGAATAGTGAATACAACGCGAAAAAAAACACTTTTTATCAGTAAATATTTAATTAAAAATTTTTACTTTTATTATGAAGATATTTGTATATAAAATAATATTGGGTCATCTTTGCTCCCAACTGCATAGGGGGTTAATTTCGATATTTTATTTTAAAATATTATTTACCAGTTACAGAAAATAGTTTCGTCAACTTTCATCAAAATATGAAGAAACTCCTCGGCATTTTGTTTTCAATTTCATGAAAAATTCAAAATTTCTAAAATATGGACCTTTGACCTTGTCATTTGATCTTTAGCGTTGTTCGATTTTAAACAAATTTTCCGAATATCTTACATGGGGTTTGCTCAATAGAACTCTGAAAAGCATTGACTAGAACTTAATAAAAAAATGATGACTAGGGGAATGGAAGAAAAGATAATCTAATTGTTTATTGTTGTGGCTTTGTTGAAGCTTTGATATTGTTACAAGTAAAACCTGAGTATTTAAAATTCTTATTCGCTTTACAGTCTTATTTGTATAATATTTTTAGCTTTTCTAAAGTCGTTGGAAAAAGGTTTCCTGACGATCTGGCCTTAGCAACCAGTGAAATGCGCATACAAACCAGTTTTTCTTTAACCATAAATTTTAGTGCATTTATCAAAAATAAAAATTGGGACTTTAGCACTCATAAAGAAATCTTATTAATAATAAATTTTGTAGTCCCAAGAAATAACTTTTGATAAAAATAGATGATCAGCTTTATGCCAAAAAATGCGAGTGGAAAATTGGCACTTGCATGCCACTAAATGTCAAAACGATTAGCAATGTTACCCTGTTAACCATATAATGCAAATTTACTGGATAATTGTCGAATTTTAATTAAAGTTTTAACTGTTAAATGAATTATTATCATTCATTTTTTGAAACGCCCATTAAAAAAGCAAGTTTTTTAATTATAGAGCATTAATTTTGCTAAAATAATGCTAATATAAATAAATGTGAACTATTTCCCCAAAACTAAAACTATGTGATGAAGCCGGTAACTCCTTTTTGTTTTCTGGTACTTTTTTTTAATTTGAGAAGTAAACCAATTATCTCAAGTTGACGCTTCGACGACATTTTGAAAATGAACTGGCAGTGACATGTGTAAACAGAAAAGCAAATTGCATGATATTCGACTATTGCGAACACTTTTTCGTTGATATTATGTATAGAACAGTGGCATGCCACTACTTGCATGTGTAAAGGCAACGTAAATTTTACAAATTTGAAATGGGAGATTTGAAAAACACACTAAAAGTTTTTTTCGTTTTTGACGTCACCTGAGGACAGATTAACGCCATCCAACGAAAAAAACCTTTTTCCAGATCTCACAACTTTGGCTTTTTTGAAAATTAATTTCAAAAATCTTTAAGGTGTGTACTCGAAATTCTCGGTCAAGTAATAATTGGCACATTAGTGGTCTGGGGGCATTATTTATTACCGGGCTAGTTCTTAACCGATTTCGGGTTTTTATACTTTTTTAAAAATATAATTGTACCTTCATTTCAGATAATTTATCAGCTGGAGTAAAACTTTTACGACATGTAAAAAATTTGGTAATCAATAAAAAAAAGTGATTTTTTGCCTTCAGGATTTCAATTGCTTTAAGACACCTCTAAATCTCTTTGTGTTCTCCCAAATTTTGTATGTTTTTAGTTTTTAGGGTATTTTTAGAGGGTTCTACCCTAAATTTGAACCCTTTTTTCACCCATATAATGCAGAGCTCCAAAAAATTTAACAGCAAATTATTAATATTTAATTCCATTTATCCCGCCATATTGTTCAAATATTTTTTTTAACTTTTAATCTTTAGACTTTATAAAAAGGTCGTACAAATTCTTACACTTTTTCAAATATTTAATGTCTACCAATTTAAACTTGTTGTTCGGTACTCATCAACCTATAATCGTTTTAATAAATTTATATTGGCAAATTTTAAAATTTTTTTTTGGCATTTCAGCCACTTCACTAACACACTTTTGCATACTAACACACATCTATTTGCAAATATTTGCAAGTATAAGTTTGCATTTTATATATACTTCCTTTTAATATATGCTCTTTTTCATAAATTGCAAATTATGTGCATTAGGGGGGCACTTATTTTTAAGGTATTGAAAGAATGTGCTAGAGTAACAGATTGCTTAATAAGTAAGTAAGGATGCTATATTCGGCTTAAATTAATTTTTAAAACCCTTCACTAAGGATTAGATTTTTTCGGTGGTCGAATGGGACATGTGATCAAATTTAAATCAATTTCACATTAAACTAATGTGTTTCATTTTATATGGTTTTAGGCGTTTTAAATTATATTCCGAGAGTTCAGCGGGCTTAAAGAATCGTCGTGAATCGTGCAACATTCACTAAAGTTTACGATAAAAATCCGTCCTTATACCTCTTTCACATCTGGATATAAATCATAGCTATCACTTGATTATAGTCCTCGGCTTTTCTAGTTACTGTGATACCGAATTCGACTTTGATTAGCCAGGATTTATTAAAAAAGCAGTTTCAGACTAACTTGAGTTATGGTCAGCACCTAAGAAACGCTAATAACTGGGTATAACCCCTAAGTATCCTATATATCGTTTGATTATAAATCCTAAAATATACTATTTTAAAAAAGCAGTTTTTGATTTTATGTAAGAAAAATCAATATTTAAAATTTTTGGGGGCTACCCTAATGTGCATGAGTGTGAAATTGTATGATTAAAGTAACTACAATACGAGCTCAAAAGCAACAATCCTCCATTATGAATATACAAGTGTAATCCTAATAGATGGGCAATCTGAAAAGTTTTTTTTTAACTTTTCTACTGTAGACAGCCTCAGTATTTTTTCACAATCTTAATACTTTGCAAAGTAGCTCTTCTTGAGCAAAAGGGGTCTAACTTATAGTTAGGAGCCTACTTTGGCAAATTTATTGTCGTAAAAAAAGTTATTTCTATCAAATTAAACATAAAACCAAATACAAATATTTATAAAGGACGCTCGGAGTAAAGTCACATCCCGCCCCCTATTGTTCCCCTTCTCTCCTACACACCCAAGACTTTGCAAAGTAAATTAACTTTTATAAAGGAATCAGAATCAGTTTGGAAGGACAAATAATCCATGATTGATGCTTTCAGAAAGGATTTCCTTTGTAAAACGATGAACTGATTTGACACTTATTTACTGTACTATTATCTAAGAAATCTTTTTGACAAGATTCGTCTTTTTTGTTTGGTAATTTAAATTCTGACGGCCAATTTTTAGGCTGGATATTAAGTCACATTTATATTTAAAATCGCTTTAGAACCAAAATTCAGTTCTTCACTTAACACTTAAATAAAACGTTATTCACCCAGCTGGTACATTTAAATTCAATTTAAGTATCTATTGTGTATAATTTAGACAGGTGGCCTCAAAATCGCAGCAATAAAACAACAATAGGCAAAGGAAGAGCAGTCAGCTGTTTTTGAGATCACCTTGTAAATAAAAACATTTTTTGTGATAACCCTACAAGAAATGAATTAGCGAATCCATCATATTTTTCACGTGTTTTTACGGAAGAACTTGATTTTCTATCATTTATCTCATCATTTTCTTAACGGCAACGTGAAAAATATGATGTATTCGCTCATTCATTTCTTGTAGGAATGTCTTTGTAGTTAGTAGTGCTACCATTATTTTATCTTAATCAAATAAGACTTTTTAAATTACAGTGAAAAACCTAAAGTATATTTAAAAACGATGTCTGTTTATATGTGTAGATTTAAATAAAATCCTAAAAATTGGTCATGTTAAAAATTTATCAATGAGAGTATGAAAATAATAATTTGTCGTTAGGAAATTTAAAAGAATAGTAATAAATGTTCATTCTAAAAAGTAAAAAGAATTGATATAAAATTTTTCCATAACTCTTCTTTAAAAATAGTTTTGTCGGAGGTGACCATATTCAAACATGTTTTTTCTCTGGTTGTACCTGCCAATTTAGTATGCCAAAATGGTCTTCATAACCAATGGTAAAAACACATCTTCTTTGCGTGCAATTAATTTTGATTTAAAGTCCTTTAAAGTAAGAGCAGCATCAGGCATTGAAATCTGTTGTGACTCTAGATGACAAATAAAATTATGGGATATAAAGACTTGGCTATGTGCACATGGATCATCAAAATAATTTTTGCAATATCATCGGACACCTTTGTCGAGGGAGAAAATATTCTTTCAATGGCACGAACAATTGTAGAATTCGATCTAACGCTGGCATTAATGTTGTACAGCGTGTTTTGCTGTGTTAGTGTTGAAATTTGGGGTATTGGGAAAATAAAAATTATAGTTTTAAGAAAAAAGTCACAATCTAACAAAAGGAAAATTCACTTAAAAAAAAGTACAATCTACTGTCCTCTTATTTTGAAAAAAATTTAAAAGGACATCGTAACAAAAAAAAGGCTAAAAAAGGTATCTTTAACCAAAAACAGTGTTGCCCATAAGGTTGGTTCAAACCTAAGGGTGGTTGTGTCACGTCTAATTTTAATATGCTTAACTTGGCTTAAGCACCTGGACGAAAACATGTAAGTCATATGTTTTAAACCATATTGTACTTTAGGCAACTTTTTGTTAAATTTTATGAATCTGTCATTTGCTTCAGCAAAGTGCGGAACTGATCGCACTTTCCTACGGAATTAAATATTTTTTTGTTTTGTTTTTATGTATTAAATGTATTTGCATTAGGACTATAACCCCATTTTGGCCCTAGCATTACGCAATGGCGAATGTTGTTTAATTTACAAAAAAAAAAATCTGGTAATTTTTTAATAAATGACAAAAACGGATTTTTTAAATCTCCAAAGAAATAACTATTCATTTTAAATAAAAAATTTAAAATATTTTATTAATAAAGTTAAATGAAAAATGTTGTTTAATAGATGTGCCTCAGTGGTGCTAAACGGTATTTTATGTTAGAGTTTGTTTTAAAAACAATTGAGATTAAAAATGATGGTTAAAAGCAGTGTGGCCACTTTAGCATTTTTACAGCTAAATTGAGCATTACAAATTTATATTTAGCTGCAAAATTTTCATTTAGCAGTTGGCATTTTATTAAGCATTGTTGGAAAATGTTTTTAGCTTTTTTTTTAGCATTATTTATGTTAAAAATTTGGAGGAATAGTTTTATTGATTTTACTAAAAAAAATTTTAACAAATAGAATCTGGAAATTATTTCTTTTCATAAGCTACTTTTTATTATATTCAACATTTTTTATTTTCCGAATTTATTCTATGAGCTAAACTTAATTTATGTATTTCATAAAGCTTTTTTGTAATAGTTCTATTCCTTAAATTTTTAGGAATGACTTTATACACAACCAGACTATTATCTTGTATCTTCCTGTTACATTTTACCTTATCTAGCCTTTGGATAGCAATGCAGTATATTGTATGCACAGAAAAATTTACAGTTATTTGACACCAGCAGAATGTAATGCATATTCTGGCCCGCTACGCCCTTCGGCAGCATTCTTTGTGCCATACTTGGTAGTGATACTTTATAAATTGTATGTATTTAACTCAACTATTTTAACAAATAGAATCTGGGAATTATTTCTCTTCATAAGCTACTTTTTATTATATTCAACACTTTTTATTTTTCGAATTTATTCTATAAGCTAAACTTAATTTATGTATTTTATAAAGCTTTTTTGTAATAGTTCTATTCCTTAAATTTTTATCTTATATCTTCCTGTTACATTTTACCTTATCTATCCTTTGGATAGCAATGAAGTATATTATATGTATAGAAAATTTACAATTATTAGACACCAGCAGAATGTAATACATTTTCTGGCTCGCTACGGCCTTAAAATTTAAGGAATAGAACTATTACAAAAAGCTTATTAAAATACATAACTGAAATTTAGGTCATAGAATATATTCGTTAAATAAAAAAATTTTGAATATAAAAAAAAATTTTATAAATTTTAATAAATTTTGACTAAAAATAGTTGTACCCAAACTGAAATTTCGTATGAAAATGGATAATTTTTATGTTAAGAAGCATCTTACCTATCTGGTTAAAAAAAATACAATGTTCAGGGAATATTAGAAATGCCCTTATCATGTCGATTGTAAATAGCATTTGCCCTTTGATATAACGATATAAAATTACAAAGAAATTTCTCTTTCTATTTGGATAAAAATTCAATGGTGTAAATGTTTGAAAAAATTGTTTGCTCTTAACTGTTGAAAAAAAATTATTTTAAAGCATCATCTTTTCTAAAACTATAAATGGAAATAAATCACTTAAATTTTGCATATATCACCCCCTAAATTTAAAATTTAATCTCAACTACCTGTGCTACAAATTTATACTAAAATCTAGCCACTTGCCTTAATATAAGCATTTACTCCCATTTCATTACAAAATTAGTCACTGAAATGTATTTAGATCCGAATAAAATTTAATACTGGTAATAAATATTTAACAAAAATCTTTACAAAATTTTAGCATTATTTTAGCATTTTTAAAAATCAGTTTTAGCAGTTTTTTGCCATATCTAATGCCTGATTTACCTGGCCACACTGGTTAAAACTTAAAAAAACGCAAATTTTCAGTTTTCTATCGTTTATTAATTGCACAGGTCGACATTGAAAAAGTTTTTTTAACCATTCCACCAGATTCTTATGTTTTTTGGCTTGCGAAAGCCGAATAGGTGCTCCGTTTTCTCCCATCACACCATATTGTTCAGAAAATGTTAAAATTGTGTTTTTCGCCATATACTCCTCTTTCAGCCGCCTTCCAAAGTCAAACTCTAGTTTAAAGAAAATGTATTATACTGAATTAGGCTTCGAGTGGTGTTAAATTAGCTTCGATCGGATAAAAATGCCTGAGTTATAGTGGATCAAAGATCATGATGTTATAAAAATCGGACATCAAAAGTTTACTGCGTTTTGTGGGCGAACTTTTCTGACAACCGCGAAAAAACCATACCATTTTTTGGAATAATTTTCAATTTTATATACGACTGTTCGAAAAGTTATTACCCTATTATGCATATTATAGATGGAACTTTATATCTTACAAACAATCTTTCAACTGTGTTGTTTACTATTTGCCACCATTAAAGCGGAAGTATAAATGTAATGTGAATTGTAAAAAACTTTTCGGTTAGCCTCTGTACAGCTAAATACATACTCACATAAGCACTCATTTCCTGCCAATATAGAAAATGCAAGAGTAAATATAAACATTATTGAGCAAAGAGCAAAATTGAAACAACAACAAGAAGTTGAAAAAAAGTAAAGCAAAATATAAACTTTTAAACATTTTTTTATTTGCCTTAAGTTTTTGAGAGAAAAAAAAACACAAAACTCTAACCCTTTTTGTTGTTGTTGTTGTTGTTGTTGTCGTTTTCTTTTTATTATTCAAGAACATGAAAGTTGCATCACGGAATAAGAAATTCTTTTTAATGGTTTGTTACAAGTGCATCAGGTGCTCTTTGCATTTTATGGATGTGTCTTTTTGCCTTCTTTTCACCCAAAACACGTTCAAATTGAGCGTTGACAGTTTGTGTTTCTGTTTCCTTGTAGATGGTGACGTAAGTTTCTTTTCTTTCCTCCATCCATACTTTTTGAGAGGTTTTTTTTAAGCATTCGGCTTTAAACTTTATTTGGTAAAAGATTGTGGTTTTTTTATTGCTTATTTAAAGAAACTATATTTATGCTTTATATGCAGTAAAAAAAGATAAATATTTTTTGCACGTTTGACACGTTAATGTTTGATACAAGCCCCCAAATAGCGTAACAAGACGAAAAAGTAAAACAGAAAAAAGTTGTAACCATTAAATATTATGATCTTGTGCAGGGAAGGAGCTGAGTGAGGATTTTCTTAAGATAAATTCTCTTAATGAAAATTTTGTCGAAATTGTACGATAGCGAAATTTGTTTAAGCAAAATATTATTTTAATGAAATGTGTATTTTAATAACAAAATTTTTTTTAAGAAAATCGTTTGATGACAAAATTTTGTGGTGACAAAATTTTATTTAATTTTCCATACAAAAAAAAAAATTTGTTTAAGAAAATATTCGATAACAAAATTTTATTTTCGGTAAAAACATTTTCTTGAGGAAATCTTTTTAATAACAAAATTTTTTTTAAGAAAATTTTCGATAACAAATTTTTCGACAAAAAATTTTTTTTTAAGGAAAATTATTCGATTGCAGAAATTAAATAAAAAAAAATTGTTCGATAACAAAATTTTTTTAGAGAAAATTTTCGGTACCAAATTTTTTTAAGAAAAAGAACATGTTTCAATAAAAAATTTGTTGGTATCATTTCTTTATTGTTTCGTTTCGATAACAAAATTTTCTTCGATAATTTTGGACCTAACTCATACATATTTCTTTCTAGATTTCTTCAAGATAGGGGCTGAAACTAAGCCAGTTGGTTGAAATTGTGTAGAGGATAAGGTCTAAGAATGATAAGGACTATATACCCAGCAGGAAAACATAAAATAAATTGCATATCTAACTAATTATTTAATATATTTTTAAATTTTAACACTCTAATTCATCAATGCCTCTTTATAAGTCATTAATAAGCAAAAGTCGAAAAAAGGATTTATAATTGATTAATAGCCTATTAGACGTTTAATAAAACTTTCATAAATTTGAGATATTAATTGTAACCTTTACCCTACTTTAAGCGTTTGATAAAGTAATATTTAAATGTTTTTTTTACATAAAATTTTAATAATTGCGCGAAAAATTAAACATTTTTGTCGTTTTAATTATATTAATAAAATCGATTTATACAAATAAAAACTAGCAAAAATAGCAATGGATATAGTATATTTGATTGCCAGAATTGGCAAGTAAAATAAATTTGTACAATTAAAACCACTTAAACAAAAAAAGATGATTTTAGAATCCATCATCGAAACAACGAGGGCAAGACGTCCCAAAACCTTAAGGAAGAAAATCAATCCCTTTACAATTCCAGAGGAGCTATTCAGAACAAGATATCGATTCAAGAAATCCACCGTTAAAAAAATCATTAGAATTGTTAAGCCGGAAATTAAATTAGATAGAAGAGGCTGCGGTACCTCAACCGACTTGCAAGTTTTGGTAACATTTCGATTTTGAAGTCAAAGAGAAGTTTGTATGACTGCAAAAAAAAATTGCCGTTTGTCCGAAAACAATAAAAAATTAAATTTTAAAATTTATGGTTTCAAATATTTAAAAACTAAATTTTGGCAATTCCCAAACAAGCGCTAACATATTAAATTAAAGTTAAAAAAACGATTTGTAGATTTAGGATAATGCTGCTGATCTTGATGAGCTTTCTCAAGCTATTTATAGACAAAATACATCAAAATTAAATAAAAGAAACTAGTGATGCAAAATCATCTACATTAAAGTTGGTATTGGACTATCTGTGCTGACAATTATGATAACATGTTGTTGCCAACATAATTATACAATAGTAATTAAAGCGTTTAATTGTTAATCTATTGCTATTAAGCGTTTATAATTCAGACTTTTTATTAAAGGTTTATAAAACAAAAAGTGTTTGATAACTATTGTAAACATTAAAGCTGAAATAAGACATTTTTATGAATTAGACCGATGTAATCGACAATGTAATTTTTCGTGACAAAAAAAAGGAGGAATTGGTTATGAATTATAATTATGAGGGACTAAAAGGAGAATCATCCTTTAAGTCGTTAAAAAATTTAATAAGGCAATGTATGGTACGTATACTTTTTCGTCCTTGCTATACATACATAGTTAATTTTCTCTTTTATGTATTATCATGAGGGCTACAATAAAACAGAATATGCCACGGATAAAAAAATAAAATAAATAAATAAGTTTTCAAATAAACATAATTTATTATTAAAATTATACCAGGGAATTAATTTTATAACTAATTGTAACGGATTAAAGAATATAAAGCTTTAAAAATAATAAATTATAAAATTGGTTCTGCGTACGCAATAATATAATTCATTATTATCCTAGGACATCTCTTTGTTAATAATAATGAATTCTGAAATAAGCATATAATACAAGCTATGTATTACCTTCTCGATTCTTATTGATAACCTTTTCCTGCTGGGTAATACTGTCATGTGGTTTGATAGACCTTTTAAAATGAGTACACCAGACAAGAAAGAATGGTAATGTGACTTTAAATACCCAGAAAAAATTTCGCCTCCAAAAAAATGTGTTAGGTAATCAAAAGAAAGCAAAAATACAACTTACAGTTCTACCGAAAGAACCAATGAAATTTACTAGGAATATCCCAAAATGACCGCATTCCCAGTTAGCTAAATGGTAATTGCAAAGTAAGGCATTATTTGTATACCTACATGTATCAGAAAAGTAAATAGTTATAAAACCCTTATCCTATTTAATGTACATCGCATTAGGATAGTTTGGGTTCCGAATATGAAAAAGACATGGTTGATGAATGTGCATGTACCGCCTTATCAATGAATCCAGTGGGTAGGTTAAATGTTGAATTTGTTAGAGTATTAAGCTGGGATCACACGATTGCCGCAAATGCACCAATATGACACAATTTTGATTGTGCTTTATTGACGCACCATAATGAAATTCCCACCAATACAATATCCTGACATCACACGATTGTCCTGTTTTATACAAATTTAGTATTTGAAATTTTTTTAGTAAAATATGTGAAAATCAAAAAATTAAACAAAGTAAAATTCTATTTTAAATATTTAAAGAAATTGAGAATATTTATATTCAAAAATAAATTCGCTTTAAAGAATTTCAATACATTTCGCTCCCTTTTCCTGTATATATTCTTTTATATTGTCCTGAACAGCTATTGCACTAATTACAAAAAAAAAATATATATCAAAATTTATTTTCGGCAATACAAAATTTATTATTAATTTATTTTTTAATGACTTCCTAAATTCCCAATTTTTATTTTTGATATATTTAATTTTTATTTTTTATTTATTTCTACTAAAAGAAACACACTAAATAAAATTTATTAAAAAAGGCAAATATTGGCGCGTATTGTGTTGTTTAATTGCCGCACAAGAACCCAATAAATATTGGCGCATTTTTGTAATTTTTATTGACGCGCTATTGCATATCAAGTAGTCATACGATTGCAGCACCAGGGTTGTATTTTATTGGTAAAAGTAAGCACAATATTGCCCTCGATTGGTACATGAGGCATTTGATTGTGCAATCACACGATTGGGGTATTAAAAAGTGGGAAAATTGGTGCATTGCGGCAATCGTGTGATCCCAGCTTTAATCTCTATTTAACTGCACTCTATGTCCTTTCTTCTACTCAAAGTGTACAGGGAAACTTTTGTTTTTAAGGTACATTGTGCCATTGCATGCATATCTGAGCTCTTTGGAAGAAGAGAAAGTAAAATAACTATAACTCCTTCTTCACGACAACTTAGCTCTACAGAGGAAAACACTTGCAGTATCTATCGGATGCTATGATTATCCTTTTGGTTTATAAAAAATCCAAAATTATTACAAGGTAATAGAAACAATGTCCTGTACCATTTATTTCTCATAGAATTGAAATGTTCTTAACCTAGACCTTCAATTGTACTGGCTACACAGAAAAAAGTTTTTTATCAATTAAAAAAATGGCTTTAAAAGTATTTAAATTTAATTAATGTGATTATTGAATCAATTGTTTTTTTAGTTGAAAGAAAATTAAAATATAGTTTTGATTTAATTAAAATTTTAGTTGTTTTGAAATAGTTTTTAATTAAAATAATAATTAAATATCAAAAAATATTAATTTATTTTTTTCGTTTAAAATAAAATAATTTAAACTTGTAGAATTATTGTTGGGAATTATCAATATATAATAAAATAAATAAACACATTGTTTAAAATGGCAAAGTTTCTTGATCACCTTTGTATTTAAAATAAAAAATATCATTTATTGAAAAAAAAAAATTTCAAAATTTTTAGAAATCAATATAATAATTTTGGTAATAGATGCAAAATCAACAAACTGTTTGCTTGATATTATGAATTTGGAATAAATTTGGTGATTAGAGAAAATTTTTAATATTTTCTGTGTAGCTTAGGCCGTTCATTAAGCCTAACATTATCTTGGTATCGATATATTTTATTTCAGAAAACTTTGTGATCGGAAGACTTTTTGTCAGAAATCGTAGTTGTGCTTTAACTTTCAAACCCTTGGATGACACCCCTGATGTTATGCCTTTAGAATGATGCTACTGTTTTGTTAACAACAAAAAGTGCTCTCCTGTTTTATTAAAAGGTGTCCGTATCTTGTCTAGTTAAACCATGAAGAAGAAGTAGAAGTATAAATGAAGTCTTGTATATAAAAAAAAAAACTATAGAACAATATATCGATGATTTAAAATCGTAACTAAACTTTGTAACTTTATGTACTTTGTTGTAAACGTACATTAAATTTTACTACATAAAAAGCTACAAAAACAAATATTATGTTATTTACCCTTTATTTACAGCTTTAAGAATAAAAGCACATACACAGAGACACCCACCAGATAAAATAAAAGAAAAAGGTTAAAAATGTTTATACACCAAAAGCAAAGAGCTAAAAAATAGCAAAACGTATATTTTTTTGGTTGTAAAGTCAGTAAGTTGGTAAAAAGTGTTAGAAAAATGTGTCTCTTTTTGAAAATTTGTACAGCTAAAGGTGATGGCAAAGCCATAATAAACAAACTAACAGCACAAACAACTAAGGACTAACTCACACACAAACGTGTTTATGCTGCTAAGCAGCGGCACATTTGCAAGCGACAGCCCTTTAATGGTAATTTGTTGGCATTTCCGGTATTTGGCGGAAGTTCATTTTTACGTTTACTTTATATTTATTTTATTTTGGCGAATTATATTTTTTGTTGTCGTATTCGTAGAGACATAATTGTGTAAAAAGATAATGTGTGTTATGGGAACACAGGTTATGCAGGCATATTTGAAACTTCCTTTTGGAAATTTCGTTTTTACCCAGATGCAAAAGATAGTGATTATATGGCAACGAAAGGTGAAACAAATTACACAAAGTGTAAAAAATTATATTAAAAAAATGTTCTAAAGGAAAACTTAATGAAATTCATAATAATTAAGTGAATTAAATTTCATTATTTCCAGGAAAGTATTAAAATAAAATTTTAGCCTCTAAATGTAAGTTATTTATAAATCAGAAAATTAATAAGACATTGAACCATATAAGAGAGTAACATATACAAGAACTCCATAATTTACCATGGCTACAATATATATATATACGCCTCCAAACCGTAACAGATAATAAATTTATACCCAGACCGCAATAATATAATGAGTTTGTGCTGTGTGTGTAACCCAACAAAATATTAGTTAAGCACCCACCTATAGTATGCCGACCAATTCAGAACTTCTTGCTGAGTGAAGCCAATGAGGTCCATCCGTCCGGCTGGCTTGGTTGTTGTCTGTCCATGGTAACTTTGTGCGCAAGGTACAGATGTTAATTTTGAAGATAATTTGATAAAATTTGCTGCATTAGTTATCAATTTGCTATTCGAATATTTGCTATTTTAAAAAACCCGGTTTTCAGCTATGCATTTTTAAAATAACCGGCTAACCGGCTTAAATTCGAATATATAAAACAACACAAAAATGAAATAAGTTTTTGTAATAAAAAAAATAAAAACAAAACAATTCACAAAGGTAAGACACCAACAAAATACGTTGTTATTACTTAAAGGTTTTAAAGAACTTTGGTTTTAAAAAATTATAGGAATATAAAGAAATATAGAGCCTGTGTGTTTCGATCGATCTACAAAAGTTTTAAATTTCAACAAAATCGAAATTGCCCATCTGTCCCTTCATATTTTTAGCTTTGAAAAACACATAAACCCTGTGTGTCTTAATTACGCTGATCTATCTATTCCAATTTCATCGAAATCAGTTAGATATTTTTGGTGTGGCAGCAATTCTCCGTATGTCCCCTCTTGCTCGCTTTCGCAGTCGGTCAGCGGAAGGTCGAGAGGAGAGATAGACTGGAGACGGAATGGAGGGTGAACAGCGTACTCATGTTAAAATGGATGTATTTTTTTCTTTTCAGTATGGCAACTATTGCTTTAATAGATCTCTTCTAAAATGATAATTTATATCTTCTGCGTATACAATATGGTTGACCGGCCCTGAACACTATCCTAAGTTAGTACCAGTTTGAGAAATATGTATAATGTACCAAAAAAAAAAATCCCTCTTACAGATTCTCATTCACTCAGGACATTGCATGTTTAATTTGATGTCCAATATTAACGGAAATTCAAAAATACCAGTTAAAGAACAAAAAAGTACCAAAAATTTCCCTCTTACAGATTTTTATTCACTCAGGACATCGCATGTAAAATTTTTTATTTCTAGGTCCAATACTAATGAAAATTAAAAAAAAAGTATCAGTTAAAAACACATATAAATACCGAAAAGCCCGGCTTCAGATTATCATCCACTAAGGACCTTGCATGTTTAATTTTATGTTCATAGGTCCAATATTGGCGCACAGAAAATTATTATTTTTTAGTTGAAAGAAAATTAAAAATTTAATTTTGATTTAATTAACATTTTAGTTGTTTTGAAATAAATTTTCAATATAAATTTTAATTAAATAGCAAAAAATCTTAATTGACTTTTTTCTTTTAAAATAAAATAATTAAAACATGTAGAATTGTTGTTGGGAATTGTCAATATTTATTTAAATAAATTAACACCTTTTTTTTAAAGGCAAAAGTTTTTGATCACTTTTTTTTATTAAAATTAAAAATATCATTTATTGAAAATATTTTTTCAAAATTTTAAAATTTTTAGTAATCAATATAATCATTTTGGTAATAGTTGCAAAATTCACAACTTGTTTGCTTGGTATTATGAATTTGGAATAAATTTGGTGATTGGAGAAATTTAATAATTTTTTCTGTGCGAAAATAATAAAAACTACCAGTTAAAGAACGAAAAAGTACCAAATACATCCCTTAAAGATTCCCTGAAGATTCTCATTCACTCAGGGGCTTAATTGCTTAATTTTATATTTTAAGTCCAATACTAACGCAAATTCAAAAAGTACAAGTTAACGACCTAAAAAGTACCAAATACTTCCCCCATAGAGTCCCTTCACTCAGGATATACAATATTAACGGTAATTAAAAAAGTACCAGTTGTACAGCCAAAAAGCTAAAGAAAGAAATAAAATTTTCCGTATTTACACTTTTTGGTACCATTGACGTATCAAAAATTTCAATATTGTAGTGGGAACCCATTTAATACGTTTATACAAAAAAAAACGCAGTAAAATACTTTGTAAAAAAGTACCAAGAATAGTAACGAATTCACGCCTTAAACGTTCGAATTTCTAAAACGTACCAAATTTGTATTTTTTAGATACGTTTCGAACCTTGACAACACAACGTCCTCGGCAACACAACGGACTTATATTTCACGCAATGATTAATTTTTGGCTGCGTATCTTAGTAAAGTATCATTTGTCGTCTCTTTAGAACTACATCGAACAGAGTTAAGTTTTACTTGGAGTCCATTACTGTCAAGCATATATGGACCGGATAATATTAGACGATGGAACAACTGCGCTAAGAATGTAAACTCTCATAATCTTATATAAATGTTTTCTTCATGTTTGCATAAATAACTGTGGTCGAATTTCAGCCATTAGGCAAACACTTGTTTAAATAATTTCTCTATCATAAAAAAACTATTTGAGGAATTCGATATAAATTGAAGTCTAACTCATGATACCAATTTTTCTTATGGGTCCCACTTTAAGAACCACTTTCGAAAATTATTTTAAGTTGTAACTAGAGTATTAATTTAATCGGGCTTTTGCTTTAATCGGTTAATCGCTCGATTAATTTACCAAGGTTTTGGTTTAATCGGGTAATAATCGGTTAATTTTGTTATTGATCGGTTAACCGATTAATAAAGTTTTTTTTTTTATAAATTAAGTAATTTCAGTAAATAATGGAGGATTCAAGTAGAGATACTTTTTTCAATAGCCTTTTTTTTTTGACAGATCACGTTTGAGTCGTGTCATGCTGTCATGTTATTTTTGTTTAGTATTGTTTGGCATTTTATAATTTTTTTTTTTTTTTTTTTTTTTTTTTTATTATTCCTACTACACTAAATCCCGCGAAGCTTTTTGCTTGTCTGCAGGAGACCAGAGTCTCTGGCGGGAATCGAACCCGCAACCCCGGTACTAATAGGCTAGCTCACTACCAGCTAGCCTACCGGGGCACCCGGTAGGCCTGAACAACGCCTGAACAACGTTTACAAATCGTTCAACTTTATTACGAAAATTTACGTTCTGTGAGGAATGCGTTTCGTGCACTTCGCTCAACTTATGGCCAACATAATCGGCGTACTGAGCGTACTATTCGCAACACCATCACCCATTTTGAGACCCAGCATTCATTATTGGATAATATTCGACCGAATAGACCACGTCCAGCACGCTGTGAAGAAAATATAGCGGCCGTAGCTGAGAGTGTACACGAAGACCGTGGAGAGTCGATTCGGCGCCGTTCGCAGCAACTCGGACTGACGTATGGAACGACTTGGCTCGTTTTACGTCGAGATCTTAAATTGAAGGCGTACAAAATACAGCTTTTGCAACAACTGAAGCCACTCAACCTTCCCAAGCGACATCGCTTCGCTCTATGGGCTCTTGAAAAGTTCCAAGAAAATCCGATGTTTTCGAGGCAAATTTTTTTGAGCGATGAGTCCCATTTCTGGCTAAGAGGGTATGTAACTAAACAAAATTGCCGGATTTGGGACGAAGATTAACCTGAAGAGATTCAAGAACTGCCACTTCATCCTGAAAAGCAAAGGTTTGGTGTGGTTTGTGGGCCGGTTGAATCATCGGTCCATATTTCTTTAAAAATGATGCTGGTGCGAACGTACCCGTCAATGGCGACCATTATCGTGCCATGATAACCGACTATTTGATGCCTAAAATTGAAGCTCGTGATCTCGGCGACCTTTGGCTTCAGCAAGATGGCGCCACTTCCCACACATCGCATCAATCAATGTATTTATTGAGAGAACTCTTCGGTGAGCACATAATTTCACGTTTTGGGCCGGTCGATTGGCCACCAAGATCGTGTGATATCACACCGTTAGACTTTTTCCTGTGGGGATATGTAAAGTCTAAAGTTTATGTGGACAAACCCGCTTCGATTCAGGCCTTGGAGGAAAACATCACGCGTGTCATTCGCCAGTTACCAGTCGAAATGCTCGAACGAGTCATCGAAAATTGGACCCAATGGATGGACCCTTTGCGACGTACCAACGCCCAACATTTGATAGACATAATCTTCAAAAAATAAATGCCAAAGAATGTTCTTTCAAATGATAATAAACATTCCCCATTAAATTTGAACTTCCTGTGATTTTTTCTTTAAAAAAGTTGGGAACCTCGAAATGAATCACGCATTATAAATTCATAAATTATTTATTATTTGAAGTTTTATAGTAGAAAAAAAACCAATTACAAAACAAACATAACAATTCTTGAACCAAAACGAGCAAACAAAAAAATAATTCATAAATATGTAAATCATATTTTTTGAGAGCCGATAGCCGTTATTCGCTAGTGCTTTTAATAAATTTGTAAATATATAAAATTAATAAAAATATTTTTTGACTAATACATATTATGTACTAACTAAAAATAGACTGTTTGATAATTTTATTAGTTATTTCAATAGTTAAAAGAGATTTTAAAATAATCTCTTCAAAATATAATTTGGCTTGAATGTTTAGGATTTAAGCGATTCATTTATTTAGTTTTGATAAAACTTGACATGGAAAAAATTTGTTCACTTATCGTAGATGTTTGAGAAATCAAAAGCAGCCCATATAACATAATTTTTAATTTTCCAGTCCTTTTCCTGGATTTCTCTAAGCACATAAACTCTTCCATTATGCCATTAGAGTCCTGTTTTAATTTCTTTTAATTGTTTCGATTAATTCCGTTAAAAGATTGATATGAGTAGATATGATAAAAAACAAATAACTAAAGACATAAATATAAACCGTACAAGAAACAAAAAGCTGTTGACAGCAAACACTTTCTAAAAATGGAGATCACTCAACAACTTTGTATAAAAAAATATTTTCAAAATACATACCTTTTGTATATGTGAAGAAACAAATAATTAAAAACACAAAAAATATTTTATTATACTACAAAATATTAAAAATTTTGTTATATCGGTTAACCGGTTAATCGACTGAAACTAATCGGTTTAATCGTTAATCGAAAATAGCCAATCTTAAATTAACCTATCAGTTAATCGGGTAGTTATTAATCAGGTAACCGATTAACGGTTAATCGAATGAATACCCTAGTTGTAACTAAGAAATTTTCCACAAATATTGTAACACATTTTTTTGTGAGTGTATTTTCTTAAGTTTTTGTAGATTACTTGCGAAAATATTTGCAGTTACTTAAAAAATCTCTATAATTCATTATAAAAACCCCTTGATTGCGGTCTCCTAAAGGACACACACAGCCAAGCATTCGAACATTTTATAATAACGCTTATAAGTTCTTTAGTTAAGGAAAGTGTTTTAAATTAAAGATTCTCAGCAATCCTTTTATTTGTTATGTGTGTGTGTGTGTATGTGTGTATATATATATCCATTGTATCCTTTTTGTATGTGTATAGATGAATTTAGTTTCCTTTTCAACAACTTTTCAATTATCTTATAATTGTTCCGTGGCATGTTAGTTTCTTTGACTGTGACCTTTTTCAAGTTATTGTTTGCTTTTTCTTTATACTTTTCCTTTTTCAATTATTTTCTTTAATTTTGTTTCGGTTGTAAAGGATTTTGGAAAATAATCCTTATTTTCATCCTACTTAAGAAACATTTCTAACATTGGGTTGATGGTTAAAAGTTTCCAGTTTTCTGTTATTTTACTTGTATTATTTGTAGCACAGTCAAGCAGTCCTCCATTCTTTGTGGCTTCTGCGATTCTTTAATAAATTGTGGAGGAGTAATTTTATGTAGTTTCCTTATCCATAATTTTTTTGTTTTTTTTTTTTTTGCACTAATTTGCTCTTGAGTCTTGTGTATTTAAAAGAATTTCACAAATATTTTTGGGTTCATTGTAAAATAATACTTTCTAATAATCGTCTTAATTTAGCGTGTTAAGTGGGTGTTTGTAAAAAAAGTTACAAGATAAAGAAAATGAAATAAAAAGTTTTGTAATAAATGTAAAATTAATGTTGCCACAAAAAGTTTTGTATTATTTAGTTATATTTTTATGATTTAAAAAAAAAGTTAACCAGATTGATTAGAATCAGAGATGGAAATGTTTTTACTCGAATAATGTTATTTTTAATGCATCAAAAACCCAAAAATGTATAGTAATAAATTGACATTTATTGTTTCCCCCTTCGGTGGAAAATGGGGTAAATTGAAAATCCATAGCCCTTTCCGATACCATGAGAATCACTAGACCCTTGACCCGTAATGCCAAGAGGAAAAACATAATTGTTTTAGGTTACGGATAGATTTTTCTCCATAACATAGGGTTACGGCCTGCGGGCCGATGTTCTTGTATTCTATTGCTATTTAACAGCAGCTGCTATGCAGTGGAGGTTGAATAGTTATCTTTCCTAAGCAATGGACCCAAACAGTAGCATAGCAAGATTCCCATCTGTTTGTTAGTGTCCCTATACCTGAAGATAAAAACACATTGATTTTCAAAAGTACGATTCTAAACAGAAGCCCACAAGTATTTGTCCGTTTTATCGTTACTACAATGGGATGTGTTCTGATGAAATTTGGTTCCCGAAACCAAGAGCCCATTTTTTGTGCTCGATTGGCCTGTGAATAGTACAACGCAATGTATTGATGTTTTTTGAAATGAAATTTTGCGAATAAAAAAAAACATTAAACTGTTGAACATTACTTGATACTTCTGTTGCTTAACTGCGTAAATACGGTGTCAATATGATCTTTGGATTAAATGCGTTGTTGTTAATTATTAAGAAGTTTTAATATTTGATTCAAACTAAATTTGTGAACATTTTGCAGTTTTAAAGTAAAAGTGATAAGAGAGACAAGTGGGCAGTGAATAACACTGCGGAACAGCCATTTTGCGGCCTGGAACTTTATGTATTTTTTTTTACTAATTTGAGGTCGCTGATTCTAAATCTAACCTTCATTTTTCTCTATCAGCTCCAGTTTTAGAGATATACCGTTATGTCCAAAATTAAGGCACTTTCAGCACATATATTGAAATAACATGAAAATGGTGCATCATATTCCCTTAAGAAAAAAAACCGAAATTCGAAATTAATATTGTTAGCGAATTTCGGTTTTTTTTCTTAAGGAAATATGATGCACCATTTTCATGTTATTTCAATATATATGCTGAAAGTGCCTTAATTTTGGACATAACGGTATATCTCTAAAACTGGAATTACACAAAGTTCCCGGCCCCACAAAAAAAGTTCAATTTTGTTCCACAGTGTAATAAGTAAAGACAAATTAAATAAACTAAAACAATAAACAGCTTATCTAAGAAACTACGATCCGATAATGATATATTTGTGGTGGGAAAATGCGAAAGTGAACTGAAAGGCGCAAAGTTGCCTAATATGAAGCAAGTTCTTCAATTATTTTTTTATAAAATCCAAGTGCAAAAACTCCCTGTGAAGGCAAGCATAAAAAATACAATACATTCTACTCTTGTATTTTGGGAAAAAACAAATATTCCAAAAATGACCGAAATCAACTGCGTGAAAAAATTTAACTTACTTTATGCCGAATGGAAAAATTTGTCCAAGAACAGATTTGGCAAATATAAAAAAATATAGAAACGATGAGGAAGAATTCTATTGCAAAGAGAAAAGCATCTGCCAGGTTGTATGTCAGGCCAGGATTTAAAGCTGTCACGAAAACAAGAACGCAAAGCGAAGCTACTGCAAGAAGCAGAAAAAGGGCAAGCGAAAATATCAAGAAGAGTCACAAGAAGTTCAAGGTATTGGTCAATATAATGTATTTTTTTATTGTTATTTTTAACTATTGCTTGTTGTTCTAAGATGAGGTTGCTTCTGATACAGATACCTCAGAAAGTATTCTATACGAAGGCGTAGAAATGGACAATTCAGCTGATTTTCTGAAGGACTAACATCAAGGAATCCAGGGATCTCGCGAAAAAATCCATTTCGTTGAGGATCGTATGTTAGCAAGCATGGATAAATGCCGCATCAGTGTTCGCGCTGCAATGCATTTAACATCTGCTACAATTACAGCCGTCTTGCGGAAGTTGCAGGAAATGAAACCTGACTTGAACGACATAAAAGTGGAAGATTTCGTCTTAAACCGAATATCAATTTAAACAATGCGAAAGGAATATCGCTGCAGCCAAGCGAAACAGATCATAGATGAATTCAAGAAACGTAATTAATAATTATATATAAATAAATATCTGGGAATTATTCCTTTTCATAAGTTACTTTATTATATTCAACATTTTTTTATTTTTCGAATTTTATGAGCTTAATTTCAGTTATGTATTTTTATAAAGCTTTTTGTATTATTCTATTCCTTAAATTTTTAGGAATGACTTTATACACTACCAGACTATTATCTTGTATCTTCTTGTTACATTTTACCTTAGGTATCCTTTGGATAGCAATGATGTCTAATAATTGTAAATTCCTCTGTACATACAAAATACTTCAAGGTTATTCCACATTGTCGAATAACCTTCATGCTGAAGTCTTCCCTCTCACTTTCAACAGGCATAATTTCAAGTCGAATGTTCACAAGCACTACTCCCTCTTTCCTCCTTCCCATAAATTATTTTCCAAGTTCCAACACAATGAAATGCATTAGAAGGGGTCATCCTCTGAGGGCTGCTCCTTACAAAAGCCTGGGCCTATGGATTGAAGCATTTCGAAGGTTTCCTTTATAATAAAATACTCCAGGATTTTATTTCAAGGCTATCCATTAATTTTTGCACACTTGTCAGAATCAGCCGATTGCAATTGATTCCATAGTTTATAACGCTTGCAAAAACAAGGGAGAGAAAGAAGAATTCTGAATTTTTTTTTAATTTAGCTATCTATGCAATCTCTCTCGTCAAACGATACTCGTTTTTATTATTCCACAGAAAAAGAAACAAAGTCAATTTTTCGTATTCGTTCAAAGTTCGCAAATTTTTGGGATGCAATCTAAATGTTAAGAACCTTCTTATTAGCAATTCTAAAGATTTTAAAGTCTTTCCATCATTTGGCATTGCCATAGTTTTTTTATGTTCGTTCTTTAAGACAAAAAAAAAACTAGATAGATACTTCTTTTAGAAGTACCATTAATCATTAGTAGTTTTTCTCTAAAAATAATGTTAGTGAAGGTGAAGGTCTAAATAACTTGCTATTAGGTATCAGCATTACACTAGAGTTCAGCGCTTAACGCTAGATCTAAATGTTAGTTTTTTTTTCGCTTAGGGAATTTATTATTAATTTTTTTTTTTGAGTCTTTAGATAAAAGAAATTCGCTTTGCCACGTTTGTTACCATCTTTCCTTAATTCAAAGAAACTATTGAAAAGTGTGTGAACCTCCAGATTGGTTTAGAGTTTGCTAGGGGCACCACGGTTTGAGGCAAGTTTAATAATTTCTTCTGATTCATAGAAATCTCAGTCCCAATCCTCATTTTTTTATTTCTTGCTTGCTTTACCTAAACGATGGTTTTAAGAATCCGAATTTCCTACAAGTTTTTGCCTCATAGACTCTCTAAGAAAATATTATTTTTTTTCTAAGCCCACAAATGCACACTGAAACGAAAAATCAATCCATCCGTACTTAAATCAAGACAAAGCGGTATCGTAAGTATGGTAAGTATGAATTCCCTTAAATCACTTACAGAATGCCTTGTTCAAGTATGGATTATTCAAGTCCCCCGTATTTAAAATTATCCAAAAATCGGATTGACTTCAGTAGAAGTGAGCTATTAAATTATTGGTCAAACAAATGCCTTTTTTATGCACCTCGAAAAATCCAATGTTTTGGAAGGGATACACAAATTGGAGAAACGTTGGACTAAGTGTATTGAGCTAAAAGGAGATTATATTGAAAAATTAATTTTTTTTTTTGTAAAAAAAACTGTGTTTCATTCAAAAAGCCACGGACTTATTCATTCGCCCACATATTTCATTCATCTTGTAAGCAAAAAATTAAAAACAAAAGAAAATTAAAAATTGAAGCAATAAAATGAGAGAGAATTGGAAGTTACTGCCGAAGTTTTAATTATGGGCTTTAGGATATTTGCCTGAAGGTGAAGACTCAATTCTGTTTGAACTTTTAAATTGTTTAAAGTAATTTTTAATGTTATTCGAACTTAAATTTTTACTCGTGTACTACAAGTAAGTAGACAAAAGCTTAAATTAAGTACGAGTTTTTTCTTTCTGTGCAATTTGGTTACAAAAGGTAAAGCGATTAAAAATCATAAGGCCTGGAACACAATGAAGTAGTTGTAGTAGAAGCTGAAGCTGACGAATGCTTTGTAGCCCGACATTGTTCAAAATTTCGAACTTTGCGCTTCAACTGCAACGCCTATGACAACCAAGTTTTCTGTTGACACAACTTTCAAACAGCCGTTTTTAACTTTTCACAGCTTGCAGCGCTATTCGTTACATTGTAGTACAGCGACTATTCTGTTCCCCACTTAATTTTGATCCAGATTAAGAACTTTTTTAATTTTTACTTAGAATTGGCTACCAAAGTTTGTGTTGTTCCAGCTATAAGCTGAAATCCATTTAGATATTTAAGATTTAAAATTAAAATCTTAAATTTAACTCTTGGGCTAGACAAAAATATTTCTTTGCTGGACAAGAGAGAAACAATTAAAAATTCTTTTACCGAAAACAACAATTTAAATAACAACCCGGCAGTAAAAAGTGCTAGATCGCTTTCTTAGTTTTTATTTCGTCCTTTTCACTAAAACCACTTCGAAGTCATCTGCCTTGAATTGTGGGATAATCTTTGTTATTCAGAGCTCGGAAAATACCATACTGGTAACTAAATATGTTAAGGTATTAATTAACTACACTACAAATACCTTTAATATCGTATATTAATTGTAATTTAAAACATTTTGTAAGACTTCCAATATACATATTTTTCTTAAATGGTTATGACATTCTATTTTCATTACATCTCACTCTAGATCCTTGTACTTTTACAAAAAATATTCCCATATTCTCCGTTCAAAAAAAAAAAAAAAAAAAATTAAATGCTATTGCCATATTCTGTACCTCTGGGGTATTTTAAATAATTTTCGAAATCCATTCATACCATTACACATGTAAGAGAGAGGGACGATATGAATGTGTATATTTTTAAAACAAAATGAATGCGTAAAGTGAAAATCACTGTATTAATTCCAGGAACTTGTTGAAACTGATGATTGCTAAAGTTTTTTAATAATTCAACTGACATTTCCACATATTTTGTGAACTCTCATATATACGCACACACACATCAGTTGAAAATGTTTTTAATAATTTGTGCTGGTGTGTTGACATGGTGCGATGTATTTTTTCTACTTTTAAAAATGAATGTATTGTAACTGGAGTATATCAGTTTGATAATCAATTGGTGACAAATTTGGAAGATAAATGAAAATTGTTTATCGCTTAATTACGCACCGCTTTTAAGGAGCCACCGCTTTTATTACGTCCCAACCTGTGTTTGCTGTTTAAAATGGCAGAGATTCCCAGCGGGAAAACTAAGAAGATTTTCTTACTTCAGGCGTTTTTGAAGGCCTGCTTAGAAATTTTTTTGATTCAATTACTATTCTGATCTAACTGATAAAAAAGGCCTCATAGAAGGTTCGGCTCTTTTGTATAAAACATAAGATACACATTCCACACTCGCTTCTATGAGAATGGAGAAGAGAAGGAGTAGCATTTTTTTTTTTTGGCAAAGCAAAAGTAAAAGAATTATTTTTTTTATCCAGCTGCCATTTTTATGTACCTGCCAAAGAAGCGAGAGCGGAATGCCTACCCCGCAATGTCAACGTGTGTAAAAAATATTTATATTTTTTTTTTTATATTATTTTTTTTTTGTTTTTTTTTTTTATTCCTACACTAAATCCCGCGAAGCTTTTCGCTTGTCTGCAGGAGACCAGAGTCTCTGGCGGGAATCGAACCCGCAACCCCGGTACTGATAGACTAGCTCACTACCAGTTAGCCTTCCAGGGCACCCTGGAACGAGCAGGCCTTGTCCACCCAAAAGAAGGGGTACAGAGGCCGATCAAAAGGTTATTATGCGACCGGTTTCATCCGGTTATTTTAGTTTTGCCCAAACCGGTCATTTTAAAAATTCAATTTTTCAAATATCAAATAAACCGGTTATCTTGCTATAACAAACCAGTTATTTTAAAAATGTGTAATTTATATACGTTTTCCCTACTCTTGTTGTAAATGTACCCATAATTTAAGTAATTTTCTAAAATATACACTTTTTATGCAGAATGTAAGAAAAGTCAAACATTATGAAAAATAAAAATCTTTTATTAAAGCGTGTGTTCTTGTAAAAAAAACACCAAAAACAATTCAAAATACTACAACAAAGTGTTCAGTTAAAAAGTAAGTAGTAATATTAAATATATTTTCATAAAGATATTATCTCTGGAAATATTTCGAACCGCATTAAATAAACAAAGGTGGGTGCCTGAAGTGCCCTAAAATAATAAGTTGCTAAGATTCTTCCACGTCACGACTTATTAATTAATTAGTCCAAATGCTTGAAATAAATGTGCTCCAAATAAAACTTAACTCCGTTCTTAGTATTTCTAAAGAGACGTCAAATCATAGTTGGGGGTAGTGCACTAAATATTGATTTAAATCAGCAGTGCACTATCACTAAATAAAACTGCAAAAAAATTAATTTGCACTCTTTTTTTTACTGGCTTTATTGATGTTTGCTATTTTTTTACCACCACTAAAAAAATTTGTGATATTGCAAATTTTTTCACTATCACAATTAAAATAGTGCAAAATTTGTACTTGCAATCAAAAAAAGCTGCATATAAACAGACTCTCACTAAAATTTGAAAAATATAATTTTGTATGAGCATAATTTCTGATCCTTTTTATTGAATGCATAAGAAAAGAAATTAAACAATATGTCAATAATTTGTCAATAACGGAATATCTCATGGCTGTACTCATGAAATAAGTTTTTGTTTGTAAATTTAGTGCAAAATTTTAAGTTGCACTCAAATGGGTGAAGAGCAAAAAAGTTGCAATAAACTAATGAATGCTTTTTCTTAAATCAAACTATTTTTTTTTTTTTTTGAGTGCAAACTTTTTTAGCCTCACTATCAGTAATGTTTAGTGAGGCTGCTGCACAAAATGATTGCAATAATTTTGCACTATCACTTACTGTGAGTTGAAACTGCAAAATGAGTGCACTACCCCCATCTATGCGACAAACAATACTTGAGCGAATCAGTGGGTGAAATATTAACCCGTTGTGTTGCCGAGGACGGAATGCCCGTTAAGGCTCTTAAAACTCTTTAGAACTTTTAGCATATCTTCATGCTTAAAACTACAAAATTCCGGCGGAATCAACGATATGGAGAAAAACCAAATTGAAGAAATCAAACAATGTCATCGAAGGTTTTTAATTGTGATCAGCGAATTGACAAATATTTCATACAAAAACATGTTCATATTACTTATTATTCGTTACTATAATGCTTAAGGAAAATAATTTTAAATATATAATTCTGGCTTAGTGGTTTTGTTTGCAACTTTTCAAAAAAAGGGTTGAAGGCTACTACTGATTCATAAAGACATGCTTAACTACCAAAAAACTTAAACCTATTTAAAATAAATTTGGGAGAATATCTCAAATAATAAATTTATTAAATTCCAAAATTTTTTTTTTTTTTTTTTTTTGCTAGATCAAACATCATGTAACACTTTCTAAATTATATTAAACAATCATCTTCTTACAAATTAAGTTTCGTAAATAAATAGAAATTGCTTAAAATAAGGCTTAAGTTTGAGCAATTTACTATTTTTTTGGACTTAATCGTCAAATATTTGTTAGGTCTGAACATACACAGAAAAAAATCAAAATTTTCTTTAATCACCAAACTTAAACCTATTTAAATTCATAATATCAAGCAAACAAGTTGTTGATTTTGCACCTATTGCCAAAATTATTATATTGATTGCCAAAAATTTTGAAATTTTGAAATTTTTTTTTCAATAAATGATTTTTTAATTCTAATAAAAAAATGATCAAAAAACTTTGTCATTTCAAACAATGTGTTAATGTATTTATTTAAATATTGGCAATTCCCAACAACAACTTACAAGTTTAAACTACATATTTTATTTTAAACGAAAAAAATCAATTAATATTTTTTGATATTTAATTAATATTTTAATTAAAAATGTATTTCAAAACAACTAAAATGTTCATTAAAACAAAATAATATTTTTAATTATCTTTCAACTAAAAAAATAATTGATTCAATTATCACATATATTGAATTTTAATAATTTTTAAACAATTTTTTTAATTGATAAAAAACTTTTTTCTGTGTACCTTAAGTAATATCTATGTGTTTTGTTGGTTCCTTATCATTGTGAGTTGTTTTGTTTTTATTTAAATTAACGTGTTATTACAAAAACTTATTTCATATGTGTATTTTTATGTACTCGAATTAAAACCGGTTAAACGGTTATTTTAAATTTGCTTAATCGAAAACCGGTTTTTTTAAATAGCAACCGAATGAATAATCGATCTCCCTAATATTCACTCGCTTATATGCATTTCGCTCATTTATGGTTCACAATACGATGCAATTGTAAAACACTGCTGCAAAAAAAATCTCTTCAAACTTAAATACAATTGCAAGCAAAAACTGTACAAAAATGTTTTATCAAAGCTGAATTTGCTAAATTTTAATAAAATTTTTAATACATATATGCACAATTGATGCATTTTCAATAGGTTTTATTTACGATGTAGATGAAATAAGGCAATTTTTAAGTAAAGCTCTGTTTATGCATTTAAGCGATTTTTTATAGATGCATTTCTCGTTTCTTCTGCTTCTTCTTTATTCCTTCGATAACAATTTTACATGTTTATTATTCATAAGTATTATATTAAGTGCAATACACATATGAAATGCCCAATGCGGATAGTTTATTGTAGAGTTCCATAATCTAATTGTTTGACACTATCCTCTATGGGAAGCGAAGCTGTATGCTGAAGGACGCGTCACAGGTTGCGGATAGTGATACGCCCCGCAGATATGCGTGGTAGCTACTTTATGCAATCGCGGACAGTCAGCGGCTTTGAGAGTAGAGCCTCAGAAGGAGTCCGTGTTGCACCCGTCTCCGCTAAATTCTGGGGTCTTATCACCGCATTCGATGTCGAGTAAACTATCGTATTTTCCTGCATACGGTAGACACGTATTTCTTTTCTCATAGTACAGATGCGAATTAAAGAGACCTTATCCATAAACAGCTAAGAGTTTTTATTTAGCACTGTGGGCTATTGGTTAGTGCGGACCTATATAGCTCTTTGGCTAGCCTCGATTTATGCCAGTTGATATCCTATGATTAGCTTAAGATATTGACTGCATCAATATATCCTTAAAACTTACACCCACAAACTTTTCAGTTTGCGGATCAGACAAGCTAATCAACCTTAGTTAACCCCTGTATGTGGCCTGAATATTTGCGCACCCCAGTAATATTTAGCTGCTCTGCCTTTTTTTAAAGGGGGCCAATAATCCTTATTTAATTAGATTTTAAGCGTGTTTAAGTACTTATAGGGAAAAGGATTTATAATAAATCTGTAGAAAATTATAGTCAGATCCACAATAATTTTACCTGTAATAACTTCTTTCACAGTCATCTCTATATATGAGACCTGTTTATGTGGGTTTATATGATATAACAATTTTTATTTTTAAAAATCTTATACGTAACATATTTCATTATAATTTCGCTATTTATTAAAATTTTATGCGCGATAAACCGTTTCTCGAAAGCGAGCTTTTGACAAGTAAAACTATGGACCGATCATCTAATATTAAAATAGATTAGACCTAAATTCAAGACAAAATAATGGCTTTAGTTTTTCTGTCTTAGTTGTGAAATTTAAATTTAATTTTGGAAAGGGCTGGATGAGATAAAAAAGTAATTTACAGTGAAACCTCCCATAACAAACACCTCCCCTTACCGGCCATAATGTGTTGATCTAAATGGCTCATTAGTTTTTCCATTCAAAATTTGTTCCAATAACCGGACACTCTCATAACCGGAAGCAGGCACTAAAAATTTAATAAAAATAAAAAAAAAATAATATAAAAATTTTTCAAAATATCTCTTATAAACGGACAAAGGCGTTTAAATACACTTACAAGAGTAGCATTTTATTAGCAGTTTTTGTTTTTGGCACTCTGATTCATTTTTGTGTAAATACCAATAAAACTGTTGATTGTATAGAAATATTAAATTCTTCTTCCCTCTGTTCATCCCACTCAGCTAATTGTGTTTTCTTTTCTACAAAAAATGTGACATTTTATTTAAGAAAATTCATTTTGGTGTTCGTTTCTTAAAAATGCTTCGCTCTCTAAAAGGATGGCTTGTTTTATTCTAAAAAATGCCCCTTACTAATGGCATAAGGCATTGCACTTTACGCGCCGTATAAATCGACAGTGTTAATAATGCCCTGATTCTGTTTATATATATGGTTACCAGACGAAGTTCGGAAAAAATCGCCTCTAATCAGGACTGTAAAAATTTTAAATTTTAATAGTTATTTTTTCTATTATTTAATAGTAAAAACATAAGAAAGCATTACATTGTTAATGACAGGTTGTCAGTGATATAAAATTTAAGTGGATTCGGTGTTATAAGATTGTTTTTGAAAAAAAAACGTCAAATCAACAAATCTGAAAAACTTGGTGTTAATAAACTACCAATCTGGCAAAGGTATTTTCTTGTTTACATATTTTATAAAAACCAAACTAAAGAAATTGGAATTTCGTCATTCATTTTGTTCATTTATTTATTTATTTATTTAATATCAGCCTTTTAACAAATTTTGGCTTATGTATATTTTTTATTTTTATTTTAGAGAACAAACTTTTTAATTTGTGTACATATTTTTTTATATTTTGAAGAACAAACTTTGTGTCAGCTGCTAAAGACAGGACGGTCCAATTTTGTGTTTTGTTCTCGTCAAATAAAAAATTGCATTATTACAGGGTCGGCAAGGCATTTTACACATGTACCTTTTCACATGGTGTTATTTTTTTGCAGAAAAGAAAAAAGACAAAAAAAAGAAAGAAAAAAAAGACAAAAAAAAAACATGAAAAACAAAAATGTACTTTGGATTTCAAGAAGAATTCTTGACAAAAAGTACGAAAAAACAGAAGTTAGGAAGAACATATAAATCAATTAAAATAGATAATCATTCCTTCAAAAGCAAATTTCGATCTACCAAGGTGAAATACCATTTGGTTTAAAGATTGATGTTTGGCTATTGACGTCATCCGGCTGCAATAGCCGAGTGAGTCAGACGGCAAACCCCACTGAAGAGATTGTGTGGTTACAATCGAAACTAGTCTGGCAACCTGTCCGTGAACGCCTGGGTTCAAATCTCAGCGCAGTCAAGAATGAAAAATTATCAATAAAAATTATAATTAATTTCATGTTGTAAAATTCCTGTCTTCATAAAAATAATTTAATGAAAATTAAATTCAATGAACTTAAGCCTAATTAAAAATATCTAAATATGGATTAAAAACCATTAACAGTTCAATAAAATAACCACAATACTAATTATTGAAAAGAAACACCATAAGTCAAGGCCTAGTCGCTGTGGTGCTACCTCACGTGTGCGGGTGCATAAGGGTACTGTTTCTAGCTGGATTGGGTTAGCACTGCAGTTTAATAGGTGTCATACGTCGTGTGGGACTATTCCACATGCAGGGCAGAAGTCTGGGATGGTACTTTTAATTCTGGACCAGTACGACTTTATATATGTGGACCATCCGCACCTCAATTGTGCCAGAATCACTTTGGTCCGACGTGTATAGTCCAGTTCTTCGTTTGCAAATGATGGGTTACGACCTCCTAAAACAACATTTTCTCGGTGGGCTCCGCAAGCGCAGTGGTGGAGGTTAGTCAATTTGAAGACTCTAAAGACGAGATACATAAGGAAATATTTATCTGATTCCAGCAGCTCCCCATTAAAAAATGTGCCTATAGACTGGCAGGTGCAAACGGTACAACGCAAAGAATTCTGATGATGGGAATGTGGTTATTCTCGAGATATGTATATCCGACCCGAATTCAATGCCGTGTTCAGTCAAGAATAATATTATCAAAAATTCGTTTAATGTTGTAAATTCCTTCCTTCACTAAAAATAATCTAATGAAAATTAAATTGGATGAACTTTAGCCTAATTAAAATTTCAAAAACTTCAGTTAACTAAAATTTTGATTTACAGCTTTTTTTTTACCAATTCATTTTAATTATAAACTTTAAGGACGCTAATTACAAACATCTTTTAAAAAAAATTAGTTTCAAACAAATCCAGATTATATGTGTTAACTTTAAGGGTCTAAAAAGATTGGAAAAGCATATTTAACACATCCTTGTTCTCCATCCTCATTTTAGTTAAAAGTTAACAAAGCTGAAATTTAAAGATTCCTAAACAAAGTAAAAAAAGTTAAAATAAGATCCCAAAACCCCTGATATGGACTATATCTATCATGTCATTGGGAATCTTTTATCTAAATGAATTCTGTTTTAATAAATTATTCATTCGTAAATCTGTTTTTGGCTCAAACTTCTTTAAAATGAGCTTTTATCTCCATAATGCAACTTCGTAATGACCATACAAGTCGCCTTAGCCTTTTAAATTCATTTGACTCATTTTTTTTATCAAATATTTTGTTTGTTCTGATTTTCGTAACCCCCATTGGTATTGTTTGTTACACGTTTCCTGTTGTTTTTTTTTAATATAAACAAATAAGAAAACAAGACCTTAAGGAAAGGAAAAAAAAAATATTTTTTTTTACTCATTTTAATGATTTACAAATGTTAAACATAGCACAACAATTTTAAAGGACATGAGATGATGACGTTACCCAAACATCGTTGACGTTCTGGTTGTCGTTAATAAAATGTTGCAAAATGCTCGGATCAGAGATGTTTTTCTCATTTGACTTAACGTTGTTGCAAATGACAATTGATTTTAATGTATTATTTATAAAAAAAAAACGAAGAAAAAAAATCAAGTTTTCTTTATTGTTTCAGATAAGATGAAAACGTATGGGAGGTTTCATATTGTGGCAAAGATTGTAATGAAAGCAAAGACTTTGAGGATACTTTTATTGATAGAAATTTGTGTGAATATGTTTATATTTAGATAGGGGATATAAAATATTGGAGCACAAAATAAGAACTAGTTGCTTTAAAATACGAAATTTGACATTATCTTATCAGTGTCGGATCCATCAGCAATGTTTAAAAATAATATGCATTCGGGCTTTGAGACAAAGCTGATTTTCATACTTGTACTCAGTGCTGGTCTTTGACCAATTTAAATACTTCAGTTTTTTAATAATTTATTTTCGGCCGTGATGATTCTGTAATACCCACCAGAATGATTTTAAAGGAAACCCAAGTTATAAAATACAACAAAAGAAAACAGAGAGATAAAACAAACTTTACAGAAATATTTAACTTTATTACTGACGTAGTAGTGTGGTCCTCTCCAAACGAAATCACCTCCAAACCTCTACTTGATTTCACATAGCCTGGTAGATACCGCGCTAATTCTATGTTTGTACAAAATTTTTAATTACGTCGTTCGCTCTTTGCATTACGTATGCAAATTACGATGACCACATGTCATATTCATAATTTCTCAACTCTTCTTACATGTATGAACATTCATTTGCTCTGAAAATTAATAAAAAACCAACAACAATTTAAAATGTTTAATTATTTTAACAAATCCTATTTCGTAAATTTATTTTTTGTTTTTTTTTTTTTACAGCCTTCGATAAAAATTAGGGATGGCAATTCAATTGGCATAATATTTCAAAATAAATTACGTACATATGAGATAATTCGCCCTCAAAATTTATAGGCGAATAATGTAATTTGGATCCTAATTAGGTTCTGAATCAGGGCTGTCAGATGTGCTGATTTTTCGCCAAACGTTGCGATTTATAAACCTATTTGGTGACGAAATTTCGTGCTTAGCGACATGGCGACTTTTTTTTGGCGAAATTTAAAAAAGTTGACGATTATTTTGGCGATACTTAAAACTCATTTTACCTTTTTTTTCTTACTTATATCAAATTGATACACCGGAGAAAGTGGAAATCTCTATTTTAAATTTTGACAGTTATCTTAAATTAGCTGCTAAACATTTCAGAAAAACCATCAAAATATAAAAAATAATAAAATATATTCTACAGATGTCGAGCGGCTCTTGACCGAAAAAAGGAGAGTTCGAAGTGAGTGACAATTGCAGAGATCTCCTCAACTAAAGAAATTATTAAAAGAATGCACAAAAGGTTTAAGAAAGTTACTGCAGTCTCAGAAAACGGCATCCTTGAAAAAATATGCAACTCCACAATCTGACTACTCATTATGGCGTGCAGCTAGAAACCTCAAAAGGCCAGTTATCTCTAAGCCACCTTTAAGAAACTTTACTGCAAGTTGGGCAAGAAATGATACAGAAAAAGGAAATCTATTTGTTTATAATTTGAAAAACGTATTTACCCATCATACATCACACAATATTGCTGTGGAGTTACCACCTGTTGATGTTAGAGCAGCTGTTCCCCTAAGATTCGAGATAAGAGAAATCGAAAAGGCTATTTGTGATTTAAACCCCAAGAAAGCTTCTGGTTTTGACTAGATCATACCTTGCATAGCAAAGTAAATTATTCTCTTTATTTTTAAGGCTTTTTTACGCCTTAAATACTACCCTTAAGAATGGAGAGTTTCCTAAGTTACCATGATAACTAAGCCAGGAAAAGTTCACATAAAAGTTGAGTCATATAGCCCTATAAGCTTATTATCTAATATATCAAAGCTGTTTGAGAAACTCTTAGTATCGAAATTAATCCCAATTTTAAATGAAAATAGATGTATTCCTAACAATCAGTTCGGTTTAAGAAAAGAACGCAGCACAATTGAATAAATCCATCGGATAGTAAACGCCATAAGAAACGTCTTTGAAGACAAAAATATTGTTCCGCTCTCTTCATCGATCACTCTCAAGCATTTGATAAAGTCTGTTACGAAGGTTTATTACAAAAGTTGAGGCTAAACTTACCAGTAAAAACACACAAGCTGTAAGAAAGCTACTTACTCGGTCGTAAATTCATTATTAAAGAATGCGACTTTTTAAGTTCTCCTCAGCCAATTGCCGCTGCATGTTCCATAATACAGCATCCTGGATCCACTATTATACATAATATATACCTCGAACATGCCAACTAACAACTACACCCAAACTTCAACATTTGGATACAAAAATATGTTCACATTTCGATTTATAAAAAAAGTCTTCCGATCACGAATGCCACCATTTACCCACAAACGTATACCTAACCGCCTGCATATTTTACGGTGCCCGTCCTATTCCTTAGATTGAAAGTGGTTTTTTCGCTGCATAGCAATTTTCAATTTATTTTGCCTATTTGCTTGGATTTTTCTCATACTTTGGTCACGATCACTTCCATTATTGTGTTACACGCGGCGAATTGCTTTTTAACCCTAGGAAGATAACGTTATTTTTTTGTACTTAAAAGATAACGTTACGCCTGAAAGACGTGTGCTAGATTATATCCTTTAAAGGTCATCACCGAAAATAATGTTGACAATTTTTTTTGTTAAAATCATTTATTTATTAAATTTCTTTTAAAATAAAGTAATTTTTCAACAGAAGACAATAATAAAAAGGAAATAAAATAAAAAGCAATAAGTCTTAAAAAAATATCACAACTTAAAGAGTTACTTATAAAGGACTTCAGTTCGGCTCTAAGAACTAAAAAAGATCCTTTTGTTGTACTTTACTTAGATAATAATATCTGTACCAAAAAAAAAAAAAAAAAATTCAAATAGCATTATATGCAAGATTTACAAACTAAATATTTGTGGTCACCACACACAGGTGCATTGCATTTTGAACATACCATTTTGGACGTACGACGAATTTTTGATGAACAGAAACCACAGTATTTTCTCTTTTGGTTTTTCAGGCTGTTCTCCACTGCTACTGCAATTATTGTTTACATCATCTGCTAAATCTTTTTTAATGTTATCGTGCAAAGTTTTCGATAAAGTAGGAATTTCTAGCCTTTTGTTTGGTGCATTGAACAATTTCTGAAATTATTTCGGTAGTAACAAAAATGCCGAAGCATGAAATTGGGTTGTACAGTTATTTACATTCCCAAATTAGTGCTCTTGCCGGTCGAACTATATTCATTGAAGAAATTCGGCCAGCACTTTGACCCTTTGATGTAGTTCAGCAGTGCTTACTTTTACGTCTTATAGTGGGATAATATACCGTAATAATTGGCTATCGGCAGAAGTAGTAAAATTTTCAGGTTCTTGAGGATTTTCCTTAGTCGGTGGTATATTCTCATCAGCATCAAGGATGCCAACAAGCTTGTCTTATACATGACTTTGAACATTATCCTACATTTATTCATCTTCCGATTTGTTCACATTTTCCAGTGAATCTGAGTTGTCCAACACGCTTTTCAGCAACTCCTCCGTCGTCCAAGCCGCGCTTACAAGACATTTTTACAGCTAATTTAAATAACAAATACCTTAAAATTCAACTAACACAAAAAGTTATTTTTGCGACAAAAGTTACACTAAAGATATGACGTATGTTGTGTTTATTTGTGCTAATTTCTCAAAGAAAACATAACTTAACGCACAAAAAAAGCCACCACCAACAAGCTGATGCTAACGACTGAGTAAATTGAGCGCGAGAAAGCTGTATGTTAACTAATGTGAGAGTAGGAGCACAAAATGGAAAAAGCGTACGTCTCGCAGACGTACCTTATCTAACTAGGGTTAATTGCAACATTTTCGGACTTCTGTTTTAATTACTAATCGAATGTTTTGTTCGATTATCTTTGGATTTGCTTTTTTTTTTAACAATAATTTTTGTTTATTGGTTAGTTAATACTTTGGGGGACCCGGATGCGGCTTAGTTTCTGTCGAATCTCGAGAATAATATTTTTTAAATGTATTGTACAGTTTAAGTTTAAGTTTATGTAAAATAATTGAGCTATGATTAAAAATAGAAAAAATTATGACCCTGATGTAAAATATGAAGTGCACACTTATTTAAGTGATACACAGTATGTGCTAGATTTGATTAAATTATCTTTAAAGTCTTTATCTGATCATTAATCGAAAAACAAGAGCCGACAGACGTATGATCATCGTAAAATCTATTAAAAAATTATCGATTGGTACACTGAAAGGTGATTCTTGCACTGTTTTTTGATTGTTAAAAAACATTTCGTTTCCCTGAGTTATTGCAGATCATTTTAAAAATCTATTCAAATCTATTCTCTTGTTAGGTAGATTAGGTATTTCGTCTACTATGCGCGCCTTGCTGCCGCTATAACTTGTAGGCCTGCTTGAAGGATAAAGCAAAATAGAAGGTGTACTAACTTTTCTTTCTATTTTCTCCGAAAACGTGGGGAAACAATTACTAACATTTTTTGTCTAAAGGATTGCGGGAATTTTAAAATATTTTTTCCGAGAATTTTTTCCGGAAGAGGAACACTAATTACTAGGAAATGGTCGTGTGGTCTTCTTATGAATTAAAAATTTCTAGCCTAGTAATATATTTTGAATGAGTTCTTAATAACTCAGAAATATAGTTATTTATATTCAAATGAAAATATTTATCAAATAAAATTTCCCTTTACCATTTTCCTTGTCACCCCTATCAAACACTTAAGATTTCCCTCGCCACTTGCCCTGTCATTCATATTTGCGTCAGTTTAAAATAATCCCTTACAGAAAAAATCGCTATTTATAATATTTATGGATATCCATAAACTTGACGGTTGCTCTTTTTCTGAAAAACAATTTTTTTATCTTCTCCACTTCTCCACTCGTTTTTTAGTTTTCTTAATCTTTCTTTTGCATGAATTGTTGTTACTGTGACTCCTCTCAAAGGTGGTGCTGGCAGTAAAGATTGTTCCCAAGAATTGTATACAAATTCAGTAAACACTCAACCATTTTAAATTGAACATTCATCTCAGCAGACGCTCTTAATGCTGATATTTTTGTTGTTATTAATATGCATTGAAACTTCTACAATGGCATTTCAAGAGTTATAAATATTTAGTAGATTCCAGTGGGACATTTTGCTACCTTTTTTTATTCACTCATACAATTGTATTTACAACTGCTGCTGTGACTGTGTTGTGATTGAAGGATAATGGGCGAAAAGAAAAAATAAAAAAAGGGAGAAATGTTAAACAAACAATTGTTAAGGACGTTAAAATGGAGCAAGAAAAATAAATACTCTGGAATATTCCCTGTTGGGGGTCTTTAGGTTGGATATAAAAGTTATGATATTTTTACTGTTTGTATATGAACGTTAAAAATTAAAATCGTTCAATCGTTCTATACAAAACTTGTTACAAATTCTGCAAATAATCCTTATTAGTTTATTGTTGTCCTTAATTTTCTTTACTAATAAGCATACAAAATCCTTTATTGATATGCAAAAAGGATAAGACTTAATTAAAACATAATTTTTATTCTCGTCTTCAACTCGTAAGGTACCCTTACAAACCTTTTGATACCATATTCATGAATTCATGCTTCCAATTCATCATCTTCGAGCTTTTATTGACTGACTTGGGCGTTCTTTGCTATCCTTGTCAAACCTACTAACTCTGCACCGCACAAACAATCTCTCGCTCATTGAAGTCGAAGAACCATTTTTTAGCATAAGATTCAGTAAGCAATCGTTGTTATTCAGCTGCAATTTTTATTAATAAAGACTATCTCACTACCAGTTAGCCTACCTAGTCTATCAGTGCGGGGTTAAGGGTTCGATTCCCGCCAGAAGCTCTGCAACAAAATAAGTTTGGTTCAAACTTATATTATAAATGCCAACATAATAAGATGGTTTTTAGGAATAAAGTCTATTCTGGAAAGAAGTTTTAATGGGGGACTTGTGAAATTATGGACCGATTCTCACCATTTTCAGTAGGCTTCGTGCTTATGAATTGAAACTTATGTATACAATTTCATCAAAGTGCCTTCAAAATTGCGACTACTATGATGTGTATATACAGGGTGGCCCAAAATTAGCGAAGGGGTTTGAATTCGTTATAACTTTTTATTTAAGAAATAATTATTAATATTTTTTTTTAATACAGTATATAAATGGGGAATATTTTTAGTTTAGTTATGAAAAATAATATCCCGCAAGTGGTGGCCATTTTCTGCTTCGCAATTTCGTGCTCTTTCCAACACATTTTCCATAACCTTTCGCAAAACTTCAGGTGTTATGTTATTTATTTCATCGCGTATATTGCTTTTTAATTGCTGGATGGTTGTAGGCTTATTAATGTAGACTTTTCCTTTCAAATAACCCCCAAGAAAACAGTCTGGGGCGGTAAAATCCGGTGAACGCGGAGGCCAATTAAAATCACTTGTACGCGAAATAATTCGTTCACCGAAGATGTTCTGTAAAAGAGCCATTGTGTCCCTTGCAGTGTAAGCTGTGGCTCCATCTTGTTGGAACCATACTTGCGGATGGTTTTCCACATCTGGCCTTAAAAAATTTTTCAACATTGTCCGATATCTGTTCATTTTCAAAAAAATAAGGACCAATTATCCTTTCCGATGAAACACCGCACCAAACCGTACACTTAGGTGGGTGTAATTCTCGCTGTTAAACAACTCTCGGATTTTCCGTAGCCCATATCCTGCAGTTTTGCTTATTAACGAACCCACTTAATTGGAAATGGGCTTCGTTGCTCATAATTAAATTATGAATAAAATTATGATTTTCTTCTGCTTTTTACCGGAAAAAAACTGCATTATCATGTTCAATTGAGTACAGCTCCATTTTAAATTCACCAAGTCTTCGTTACAAAATACTGAAAAGAAAAGAAAAAAAAATTTATAATAAAAAGTTATAAGAAATTCAAACCCCTTCGGCAATTTTGGTCCACCCTGTACTTAATAATGAAGAAACAAAAATTCTCTTTTATTGTCAAAGGCAGACAAAAGTGTAGATGTTTTACCAAAACAATCGACAAAAGTGGCCAAGTGGAGACATTTGATCCCATGCATCCTCAATATACTAATATACATATACTAATGTATGTGTGTACCTTATATGTTAGTACATATAACATGATCAACATAAATTAACAATAATGCAATTTTTGGTAGTTCTGGTCAGGGCTGTAGATACGTAATTAGAAATTTTATTATTGAAAAGTAAAGTTAGTTAATCCACTTCAAAGAAATTATGTTTTTTTTTTAATTGTACCAAAAAAAGGTGAATTGTACCAGTGTACCAATAAAGTTTCTATTATACCAAATTTGGTACATTTGTACCACAAATCCCATCAGTGGCTTAAACTAGGGTTTAGTAGTTCTCATTCATAATTCTCTTATGTCCAATTTTCAGGGTAATAATTAAATCTATATTATGCTAACAATATAACACAATACTAATTATTGTTAACAGCTAAGGCACGAGCTATGTTTACATTTGTCCTTCAGGTTGTGCTGAAAAAGGTCAACAAGAAAAACAGAAAGACAAAAACATGAAAAACAAAAAATTCACTTGTGATTTCAAGATGAATTCTTGCCAAAAAGTACGAAAAACAGAAGTTAGGAAGAACATGTAAATCAATTAAAATAGATAATCATTCATTCATAAGCAAATTTCGACCTACCAAGTTGAAATACCATTTGGTTTTAAGATTAATATTTGACTATTGACGTCATCCGGCTTCAATAGCCGAGTGAGTAAAACGGAACTAGTCTGGGCAACCTGTCCGTGAAAGCCTGGGTTCAAATCTCAGCGCAGTCAAGAATGAAAAATTATCAATAAAATTTCAATTGATTTCATGTTGTAAAATGCCTGTCTTCATAAAAATAATTTAATGAAAATTAAATTCAATGAACTTAAGCCTAATTAAAATATCTAAATTTGGATTAAAAACCAATAGCAGTTCAATAGAATAACCACAATACTAATTATATTATGTTAACTTTCATATTAACTTAAATCATATTCAAATACAGATTGCTTTTTTGAGTTTTTTTTTAAAAGTCTTTTTTAATTAAGATAAAAGTATGGAAGCACTACTAAATACAAAAAAATATCATAAAATAGTTTAATTATTTACAAGGTGGTCTTAAAACATATCTGACTGTTATTTGCCTGTTGTTGTTGTATTGTTGTGAAATTGAGGACACCTTGCTAAGTTATTACCATGGAAACTTACGCAGGGTCTCCACCTGAGATAAGATATAAGATTTTTATATCAGCAAACGTCAAATTCAATCGCAGAGAGTATTATCTTACGTGTGGACTCTCAAATTAGTATTAATATTATAATAAATGTTATGAGACAGTTGTTATGAGAAATCTTATAACAACTATCTTATAAGATGAGCTGTCAAAAATACACCTGCATGCATACATATAGATTAATATTAAGACGCTATCATGAAAATGTTTAATTTTTTTAGTGCAAATAGTGTAAATCTAAGTGCTTAAAAACAATATTAAATACTAAAAACAAAAAAAAAAACTAAAAAATAATAAAAGACGACAAAAGTTTACTGTACGAAAATCAGTAAATAATGAATTCTTATAAAATACATGTTCCCCTTGTTTACGATTAAGATTAACATGAAGATATGTGCTCTCTCATTCTGCCGACGTTCGCTCACATATTATATCAGATATTATCTCAGGTGGAGACCCTGTGTTAAGTTGAATTAAAATGTACCACATCGGTGAATTAAGTTTCATTTAAGTGTTTAGTGAAGACGCGAATTTTGTATTTAAAACGATTTTAAACATAAATGTGTTTTAATATCAATCCTGGAAATTGGCCATTAATCATTTCTCGTGTTTCTCTCTTCAATGAACTCCTAAGTAAATTGCAAATAAAAACTTAAAGAATACGAGTATCCTTAGGCGATAATAAAAACCTTTAAATTGTTTTTAAATTATCTAACAAAATGTTTATGAAAAAAATTACGTAAAGCAAAACTTTTCAACAATTTTTTTGTTTTTTTAATATAAAAATAAAACTTTATGTTGAAATAACAAAATTGTTTTTAAATACTTTTCATAAATATTTTAGCAACATTTTCGTAATTGTCTCATTTTGTTCAACTCATTTACTTTGATTATCTAATCACCTGTTAAAACTCTATTCACCAAACAACAAAAAAAAAAAAAAAAACAAAATCTAACTAACTCAGCTTAATTTCGCTGTATTTTTGTATAACCTGGCAGTTATGTAAGTTTAGTTCAGTTCCACGTATCCATATATCCAGCACCTAAATGACTCTCTGTCTGTCTGTCTGTTTGTCTAACTATCTATTCTTCTTGTTAAAATTCCATTAAAAGTTTTTGTTAAGCTTGCAGTAACATGTTTTTGGTATATGAGTTGGTAATTTGCTAACAAAAACCATTTAACATCATTAAAGTTTTTCAGTGTAAATGTGTGTACATATGTATGTGTGCTTATGTGTGCTTGTATAGAGAGAGTTTTTTTTCTATTTGATTCCCAATTATTATCCTTAAATATCAGGCATAAACAAACATACTCGTTTATTCTAAAATAAAAAAAATCCCCATACGTAGGAATTTAATCACATGTTAGTTGTTATTTTTATATTTTACGCTACAAGTACTGGAGTTAAACTCCTTCGTATTCGTTTTATGATAAAAAGGAAACTATAACGTTGGTGGCTAAAAAAAAACAAGTTATATATATAAAATACGCCAATGTTATTCTACTCAAAAAGTACATAGAACCACTAATTATCACGTTTTTTTTTCTATTTTGCTGCTTTTGACTTTTTGAGATTTGGTACGTATGTTTAGTTCGAGGTCTT
Source organism: Pollenia amentaria (assembly GCA_943735925.1). NCBI lineage: Eukaryota > Metazoa > Arthropoda > Insecta > Diptera > Polleniidae > Pollenia > Pollenia amentaria. The sequence goes on from OX031009.1 coordinate 35,536,968, forward strand.
GGTTGGCTAAAAAACTTAATATACAAATTTCGTTTTTTTGAGATATTTATTTTTAAGATGTTCTTTTAAGAATTTCTTCAAAAGATATTCCACCAAACATATATAGTCGAAAAATTGTGCTAACGATGAAAGGGCCTATTTTTAATATACCATTTTTTAGAAGGGCATTTATTTAATAGTCCAGCTCACGGATGGTCAACGCTAGAATCAAAATATTTCGGGAATCATCATAAAACATACAAAGCTTTATTTTTAGAGGGGTAACAAAATCACTTTTTTTTGAGTCGCTCTAATGTATATATATTAAATTACTAATAAATTAATTAGTGGTATTATTATTGGGACATTAGTAAACATTTTTTATGCAGTTTTTTTAACTTGGACTTATCTGTTGTGTTTGAATAGTTGTGTTGGCATTTCATTGTACATAAATGTTAGGAAGTCTAACTTTCAAGGTTCTATCACCATAGCTGTTCCTTGTTTTTTAATTTTAAATCATAAATCGACCCTCTGAACGAAGCCGGGTATTATAGGTTATAGGAGCCGGGAGTCGCTTAGATCAGTCAGTATTGTTGATCGATATATATTTTTGATGTTACGCACATTTAGTAGGCGTGGCAGGTTTTTTGATATATTGTTGCTTCTGATTATAGCGTTGTTATGAGTATTGTGTGTGTATGAGTTTTCAACGTTGTGAGCATTTGCATTATTAATTACATAATTATTTGATAGATTTCAACGGAGGTTGGGGTTACTGATTGTATTTTCTTGTTTTGGTATAGTATTTTGAGAAATTGATTTTGGGCCTGCTGGAGATTCTTACAGAAGAGTTTCTCCAGGCCGCTATGCTGTGACGTATATTATATTCAGCTAGCGAGATGTAGACTTGGCGGAGTACGGTGTTTATTTTTTTTTTTTTTTTGGTTAGGACCAGCACTCAGGGGATGGCCCCTACAAATGCATTGCATTGTGTTGGAACTAGGAAAAAAGGGACTTGAACTTATTCATGCTTAAAGTGAGACGGAAGACTTCAGCAGGAAGGTTGTTCAACATACGAACAGTCCGGCCAAAAAACGAATTTTGTCTGTAATGCTTTGTACGATTTACCGGCCAATCGACCCCAAAAGGATGGGCTCATGAGGAAAACGTGTATTACGAACAAACACACGAAGCGTATCTTAGGTGTTATAGGGAGTAAGCAGCTTTCCGCAGCTCCTTTCGTAGCTGCTGTATATGGACTTTCCATTTAAACGTATTATCCACATAAACACCTTATTTTTTGAGTCGCTCTAATTCAATAGTGGTGTTGCATTGGTTTTTAATGTTGCTAATTTTGTGGTGTATGCAATTTATGTCGTTGTATTTGATGTTGATGCTTATTTGCTTAAGATGTGGTTGTTTTATATGCAATAGTTTTGTTTTGGATGCATTGACGACTAGACCGTTATCATGGCACCATTTTGATGCGTTGTCCAGCTGCTTTTGCATGATTTTTGTGGCTGTTTCAATATTTTTAACCACGATTGCCGTATCATCGGCATATGCATATGTCTTGCAATTTTGCAGGGTTTTAAGTAAATCGTATGCATATATCAAATATAATAGAGGACCTAGTTTGGATCCCTATGGAACTCCGTGTTTTGATTCAGTTCATCACTAAATTTGTTCATTATTTTAACACAATATTTTCGGAGTTTGAGGTAGTCTGCAAACCAGGACAAAACATTACCTCTTATTTCATTTCTTTCCAATATCGAGAGAAATTTTACATGTGATAAGGTATCAAATGCCTTACTAAAATCAATAAATAAAACTAGACACTATTCGCCGTTACTGAGGGCTCCATTTATTTCATCAGAAAATTTACCAAGTAGCAGATTTATATTTTTTTCTTTTTCAACCCCGAATTGGATTGGGTGTATTAGTTTATACTTTTTTCACAAAAATTTCTTCTAACACATTTTCTATCACGGATATTAGATTAGGATATTGGTCTATAATTGTTCACATATATTTAAGATGTCGAAAGATTCAAGTGCCTCGGTTTTTTGAAACGGTGTAAGATATACTTCAATCCTACCGCGAATGGAATACAACTCTCATCTGCGGGCCGGTGCTTTAAAGTATATTTTGGAGCTTCTTGACCGCGTGCAGGAGAGGGCGAAGGTTCTCATTGGTGACAGTAGGTTATCCAATTGTATTGACTCCCTTGATGAGTACCGTCGCAATGTGGGTTGTATTTTGCTGTTTTCGTTACTACAAAAATATATAATCTGATGAAATTAGGGATCTGGTTTCCGAAGCACATTCGCTTAATCGTAATACACAATTTTCCTCAAGAGCCCATCCATTTGTGATCGATTCTCCGGTAAATCGAAAAACGCATTACAGGGAAAATTCGTTTTTTTGGCCGGACTGTTCGTATGTGGAACAACATTCCTGCTGAAGTCTTCTCTCTCATTTTCAACATGAATAAGTTCAAGTCGTATGTTCACAAACACTAACCCCTCTATTCTCCTTGCTTTAACCTTTTTCCCTTAATCCAACACAATGTATTGCATTTGTAGGTATCATCCCCTGAGTGCTGGTCCTAACCAAAAAAAAAAAAAATATTAGAAATGTAGCTATTTTTTGGCCAATCTAGCGGTCCATATTTTAATTATATTATGTGGAGTTTATAAAGCAAAAGAGTTAACACTACTGTTCGTGACACAACGTTGAAGAAAATGTTCCGCATTCCGCTCTTGTTTAGATACGGCTGTTAGGCAGAAGGTTCGTCCGACTTGCCAGCCACATTGCCAACCACCAAACACAGCATCCATACGAAATAATGGGTCTCACCACCAATGTGCATAGCCAACCCAATACTGGCGGCCTGAGTTCCCAGTTTCTACCAATCGATAACACAAGTTTACAGCGAAAATGTGCATTTGATGAGAGATAGATTTCCTTATGTATTTCCTTTCGCTGAATTCGAAAATCAAGGTTAAATGTTTTAATGGAACAGTTTTTGAGATATTGTCATTTTTTAATTTTTTCGACCTTTTTCACTTGACAAATCACATCTCGAGCTAGAAATGTCCGATTGAGATGACGAACAATTATTTATAATCGGATCTTTGATTGGTAAAGTGATTCTAAATATATCGATAAAAATAGGGCACATTTTCAAAAAATAAATCATATTTTACAGTGATTCTGCGCCGACGGTAAATTACAAATCGTAAAAAAAATGTCTGGTTTCTCTTCATGTACAACCAGAAGAAATTCATCCGAAAAATGACAAAGTAATAATCAATTGATTGAATAAATCCAAATCCCATATTATCCGAATATTTTATTTTGTAGATAATATATTGGGTTTAAACGCTTGCAATACATTCTTGATATTCTTGTGTGTTAGAAATAGTTGTGGCTCTTGCTTTGTCTTCGGTTGCTTTTGGGATCCGTCGGCATCGGCTAGAAAAAAACCTTCCGGTAGCTTCGGCTAACCGACTGACGACCAGTGGCTTGCATCACTGCTATACATTTTGTTTTGACAGCTTCTATAAAACATATATAAAATATTCGGGAAATATGGGATTTGGATTTATTCACTCAATTGCTTATAACTTTGTCATTTTTCGGACGAATTTCTTCTGGTTAGTTCTTACGTAAATGTATCATCTTTACGTACATGAAGAGAAACCAGACGGTTTTTCAACGATATGTACTTTTTGTTCGTCATCTCAATACCTTGCATTTGGGTACCAAGAACGACCCAATCGGACATTTCTAGCTCGAGATATGATTTGTCAAGTGAAAAAGGTCGAAAATATTAAAAAATTACAATATTTAAAAAACTGTTACATAAAAAAAATTTATTATTGATTTTCGAATTCAGCGGAAGAAAATACATAAGGAAATCTATCTCTAATCAAATGTACATAAAAGAAATGTCATTTTGTAAACTAGTGTAATCTGCAAGCATAGAATAATATTTTATGCTTCATTAAATACATATAAAATATATTATATAAAAATCAAAACAAATAAAAGAAAAAGTACAAAATATTTAACAGAAAAGGTGCTAAGTCACAAAAAAATTGCAAAACAAAGATCCATAATATTTAGTTGTCCATGTCTTGCATTCCCAGAAAGAGTCGACAATAAAACAAAACTGCATTTACAAATTTAAAAAAATATATAGAACTAAAGTCCTCAGGAAGTTTTTCTCCTCTCCTTTAAAATTTATTAAATTGGACTTAGTAACGAACGATATGATGTTTCGCAAATTGATCGATTTGATCTTATTTAAAATGTTGATGCCGCAGTAGAGGGCTTAAAGTAGGTCCAAATATTTTTTAAAATTATTTTCCCCATGTATTAGAGAATAAAGGGCAACGTTTTTAAGCAAATCGAAATTGAAATAAGCAAGAAAAAAAAATGTTTCGCCTCATCCTGAAGCAAATCTGTTCTTTGGCAGAATAATAATAGCAATAAAGTACTCAATAATATTTTGAAGTCGATGCGAACCTTTAAAGCCGGAACTTGCAACATTAATTCAATAATCATTCTCGACATTCTCAAAATCCACAAGACAAATGTTGACTTAAATGGTAATGAATGTAAAAGTCGTCCTATTATCGCACTTTTCCTTTTTTTTATCCTTTCTTCCACCAACAAATTCTATTCTTACCCGTCGATATCAAACATGTGTCAAATTATAGTGTATTATTTCAACACTGAACTAGAAAAAACCAAAGAACGAAACCAAACAACAACCAAAAAAAATTATAATTATGCTCTGTATTTTAGCGAAAAACTGTGAAAAATTGCTATTTTCAAATGAGATTCCCCTAAAAAAAAAAAAAAAAAAAAAAAAAAAAAAAAAAAAACCAACAAAACCTTTTCTGACGGGTACTTTTTAAGCCCTTACGAAAAGATTAGTTTGCAAATAACTGTAATACTGCGCTCACCTGTTGACAATTATGACTAGGGGTTTAATCACCGCATACGATGTCGAGCGTTATTAATCGAAATGTTTTATTTTGGTATAATGCGACTCCATGAAACAAAGAAAACAAGATAGTGCATTGCGCAGGTCCGTTTACTTTTTACTCTCATTTTGACGTCATTTTTACGCAACTGTAGTAAAGAGAATTAAATGTAAACAAACATTCAGCATAGCACATACACGTGTTTGTGTGATCATGTTTGTGCTCATTTGCTACTATGACGTACATGCGCAGAAAAATAATGTTTTTTTTTTAAATTTTAGTGCACTATCTTGTTTTCTTTGTTTCATGATGCGACTCGATATCGAATACAATGTATCGTATGAATGAAATGTATCGTAATTTGAGATGATAGCATTCGATATCGAGTAGCCAAATACATAAAATCTCTCGAGTTTTCATTCGATACGTCAGTGTCTAACGTATGCAGAAAAATAAGATCGAGTACGATATTTTACTCGATACCAAATGCAGTTGTTAGGCCCCATTATACTCTGGCAAATCATTATGAATAGATTCACACTTGAACAGAGCTGCCAAGTTATCAAAATTGACTAAAAAATCAGCCATCGGCTAAGCGGGGTTTTTCGTTTTCTTTTATTTTCACATCCATTATTCGGATATGTGCGGTCATACAATAAGGTTTACAACGTATGTAACAAAGCAGAAATATATTCCATGTATATTGATAATATTCTTAAACGAGAAGAAGGTCACGGCTTCTGGCGGTATCTAGACAGCTTATTTCTTCATGGTGGCCGGTCCAGTTTTGAATATTTGTCAGCCAAAAAAGTTCTCTTCTTCTCTGGTACGTCTTCCTTCCATTGTGCCTTTGATTACACAGGGGGGAAGTTTTTTGTTGATTAAGAGCTGAATGTTGTTTTGAAAGTTGTTTGGAACGCTGAACCCAAATCTGATCTTAGTTTTTTTTCTATCAGCTCGACTTTTCGCGATATACCGTTATGGCCAAAAAAAATCAACGCTACAGATTTAAATAACTTCAAAACGACCATATTCAGTTAAAAAAAATCTAATTTCGCCAACAATATTATCTTAAAGCCTACAAGCTTACACAGGTTTAAAATTTATTTGTGAGATATTGTTGAAGTTTAAAAAATTTAAAAAAATAAATTTTTGTTTCTTAAATATTCATCGAATCAAAGTTTTGATCTAAAAACATTTAGCTAAATATATTTCGAAGGAAATGAACTTTATTTTATTTTAATCGGTATACAACTTTTGATTTTATTTACAATTGACAAAAAATGAATTGATAAAAATCGTGATTTCCATACAAAAATGAACTGCCTGTTCATCGATTTCGAACTTTAACATTCGCATAGAAAATTACATTTAATATAAAAGCAATATTTCAAAATTTGTTTTTGCTTTAAAAACTTCTGCCGTGGCAATACCAAACCTGGTAATGATCATAGGTTGATAGTCTGTTAATTCCTAGAAAGCTATAGATCATATAGATATTTAAATAAACAAAAATAAGTGTGAACTTTGTATGGGAGGTGCCACTTTCCCCTAAAATTTTTAAAAATTTTATAGCCTATTGTTCTTTCCAAACCATTAATATCATACTGTCAAAATCATATAAAAATATCGATGCAGCGGTTTAATAGCCTTTTACACTTGAGAACGTCTTAGGGGTCTATTAAGTACAAAACACACAGAATATGTTTCAACTGAATTGCAAATAAAATAATATTTTTAATACATAAATATTTTGGTTACTTTTTTTCTCATTTGGTTCCTTTATTTTTACATTTTGGTTACAAATTTTTTTTGGTCGTGGCAACGCTGATCGTGACATGTTAATATTTTGAAGTATTTGTAAAAACGGGTTTGTTAATAAACGAAATTGAAGCATATGGAGTAATACCAATCCACAATAGACATTACAGAATCCATAGCTCGCAGAAAAATTCTCCAACATTTTTCACCAATTAGAGCATTAATCAAAAATAAAATCAGTTTTAATTACAAATTTAATCAAGTGAATTAAATGTTTTTTTTTTTAATCCAAATTTTGATATTTTTGATTAGGCTTAAGTTCATTGAATTTAATTTCATTAAATTATTTTTATGAAGACAGGCATTTTACAACATGAAATCGATTAAAATTGTTTTTTTTGTTTTTTTTTTTTTTTAAGTACAAAGTTTGGCAAGCTGCGGATTTTCTTTAGAAGCCTTTTTTTCTTTTTTTTGCTGCTCCTATGCTAATCCTGCGAAGCTCTATGCTTGTCTCCAGGAAAGAAACCAGAGTCTCTGGCGGGAATTGAACCCATAATCCCAGCGCTGATAGACTAGCTCACTACCAACTAGCCCACCGGGGCAAATGAATTAAACGTTTAATCAAAAGAATTAAACGGTTAATTGATACTATTAATTTGTTTACTGGTGCAAATTTCATTGATTTTCTAATTAATATCACAAATTTTTAAATTGAAATCAATTTTTATTTTTTCCTGTGCATTTAAAAATTTAACCGTTTGGTGCTTGTGGCATCCTTCCTCCATATATAGCCTATGGGGCTACGTGAAGTTAGTGGTTTATGGCGATATTTTATGTTTTGATGGCCAACATTGTTCGTGACATACAGCCAGCAATGCTCGAAAAATTGGCCCAAATTGGTCCTTCGGAATGAGCTTCGTCAAGAATAGGCCCATATGTCCGGAATCAATTTCAATTGTTAATGCGACGTAGTGGTCGTTTGAATAAGCCAACATTTTTGATTATTGTTAAATGTTCTGTGTTATTTTTTACAATTCAATTGCTATCGGCCTTAAAAAACATCCTATATGTTTGCAGAGAAGAGTTCGTGTATATAAATTTAGCTGCTTGCCATGTTAGAAAACTTTATAAACATTTTTCCCTTAATTTTTTTTTTTTAAGTTCAACATTTTTGTTTCTGATCGAAAACAAACTTTGTGGTTGTAAATGAAAAATTAGTTTCCTAAATGTTCACTAGTGAGTAAAAAAAAGTGATATATAAAATATATTAAAAAAAATAATCACTATTATTATTGGTTCGTAGGTGTGTTAAGCGAGAATATGGGTCATAAAATACATAAAACTATTATGAGAGATAATTAACACAATTTCATTGTGGTTAATTAAGGAGTTATAATTATTATTATGAAACGAGCATAAATTTATTGGGAAGATGTAAAAGATATGAAAAAGCAGTTTCAATTTTAAGAATTCTCTTGAACTTTCACTTAAGGATGTTTTTACACTGAAATGAATGTAGATTATCAAGTTGGTTAAAATTAGATTTAGATGATCTCTTAAACGTTAATATGATTATTTTGAGTTATATTTTAACAATTGTACTAGAGTATCCCATTATTTGACTTTTGATGTTATTCGAGTAAGGAATTAATCGATTTTTAAATTTTAATTTTGCTCGATTAACCGAATAAGAGTTTTAATATGTTTGAATAACTCGAATAATTAAAATAATTTTATCCAATGGGAACACATACATTTCTATTTGATTTGATACTTTTATTGTATTAATAAACAGAAAAAAGCAATAAAATAAAAATATAGTTTAACAATAAACAATAAAATAACAATTCATTTATACCACGTATACAGTTCTAAAGCTTGTAAATAAAATAAATAATATGTTTAATTAGGCTTATGTTCATTGAATTTGATTTTCATTAAATTATTTTTATGAAGACAGGAATTTTACAACATGAAATTAATTAAAATTTTTATTGATAATTTTTCATTCTTGACTGCGCTGAGATTTGAACCCAGGCTTTCACGGACAGGTTGCCCAGACTAGTTTCGATTGTAACCACACAATCTCTTTAGTGGGGTGTGCCGTCTTACTCACTCGGCTAATGCAGCCGGATGACGTCAATAGTCAAACATCAATCTTTAAACCTTAAAGAACCTTAAAGGTTTAAAGAATGCTGACGTCTGCTGGTGTCTAATAATTGTAAATTTTTCTGTTCATATAATATACTTCATTGCTTTCCAACGGAAAGCTAAGGTGAAATGTAACAAGAAGATACAAGATAATAGTCTGGTAGTGTATAAAGTCATTTCTGAAAATTTAAGGAATAGAACTATTACAAAAAGCTTTATAAACTACATAACTGAAATTTAACTCATAGAATAATTTCGAAAAGTAAAAAAATTTTGAACTGTTATTATTGTTCAAAAAAATAAAAATCATAAAATAACTATTATTTTTGATCGAAAAAATAAAAATCTAAAAATATCTGCTATTTTTGTTCAAAAAAATAAAAACCAGAAAAGAAATTGTTACTTTTGTCCAAAAAAATATAAATCAAAAAATAACTGTAATTTTTAATCGAAAAAATAAAAATCAAAACTTTAAGAATCATAATATTTTATCATAGAAAAGTTCATTAGTTGAATCTGTTTGCCAGCATTTACTTCTTTATGCTTTTTTCGTTTTAAAAATTCAAAATAACTGTTATTTTCGGTCCCTGGTTTAAATAATCGAATGCTGAGTTCCAAAATGAGATGGCACAACTTTGGTTCTTTGTCTTTCCTTCATATATTGCCCAAGTTATTTAAACTTTACAAAAAAAAAGCTATTCACTTATTGGATCATAACGTTACTTATACGCCACCCCTGTTGAACACCAAAATCGAAGATTTAACCTTTTTAGTAGTATTTAAAACATACAACCATAATACCAACCGTCATGTATGCAACTACGTTGGCTAAGTCCTTTAGAAATTTCTCTAAGACTTAAGTGTAATTGAATTTATGTTTTTAGAGTACTTTACAAAAAATTGTCTTTTTTTAAATTTGTTTTAATGAATAATTTCAACAACCCCTAAAACTATGCAAAATCTCTAAGAAAATTTGATTGTTTACCGTTTAACTTTTATTACATATTTTATGTTTAAGCAGTAATAAAATCATTTTTATAGAGCAACAAAAACGAAAATTTAATCAATTCTTTTATTTTTAAATTGTTTTTTCAAGATCCTTAAAATAAACAATAATTTTAATGACAGCATTATGGATATTTTTATTGCTTAGAGTTTGCTTTCATTACAACTTCATTTAGGTCGAAATTTTTGTTGCACAGTGTAAAAATCTTATATGTATAAAGCAACTAAATTAAAAATGTTATATATTTTTATTTATACATTCCTATCAAAATGTTAAAAGAATGCAAAATAGTGGTATCTGGCTAAACCTCTTACTCTTAACCAAAAACACATTTTCTTAGGGGAACCTGTAACCCCTAAAGGACGTGTTACCAGGATGCTAATAGGGTAATGCCTTCCTAAATTTGTTTCTAGGTGTGAAATCAAATATATCTGAGCGCGTCTAAATCTATACAGCGCGTCTATTTTTCCATGTTAGGAACGGCTTAAACAGCGGCTGATTCTTGGACTGGCAGCGCCAGTCCAAAATCGTGAGCGTCAGGATAATTTCCTGATAGCCTTTAAACCCTTGATTTAGGAAAACACCAGAATCCCTTACCCCCCTCCCTCGATGACAACGTTTGGTAAGAAAACTAGGATACAATTCGGAACATTTAACATTCAGGCAATGCTTGAGCCATTGTGGGTTTATGTTCCACTTAGGGACTTGGGTGTTAATAATAGTAATTATATAAATCTCATTTTGCCTGAATTTTTTTAAGCACAGTGTAATAAAAATTCTCCAAAATTTCGAATTTTGTTTTGTGTTTTACTTTTTTAATATAATAACTAGAGTAAAAAAATCGCAACATCCTTAAATTATGCAAAAATCTTTCAGACGTTTTTATTGTTGTAAAGTTTAATTTCATTTTGCGTTGAAATCTTTTTTTGTTCAAATTTCTTGTAATACAGTGAAATAGTTTATATAGTATAAAAATTCTGGATTTATTTTTTATTTGAATTAAATTAATTATACAACATCCATAAAGTATGCAATTTATTTTTCCTATTTTGTTTATATATATAATATATACAAAAATAAATTTCATTTTAAATATTTATCCAACGTAAACCTAAATTTCCACAACACTTTGTAGTACTTTTTAGATTATTGTAAATATAAATTAAAACAAATCTATGGTAAATTCCTAAAAGTATACTTTATTTTATAACTTCTTGGAAAATCCCTCAAAATAAAGCATAAAATAAATTTGATTACTTTTCATTTATTCATTTATTTTATATATGTTATGGTCGTCTTTTAAGCATTTAACACTTAAATTTTGTGGGCTACAAAAAAAACCAAACGTACATTTGGCAAAACAATTTGTTACATATAATTTTTATTGTCTACTTTTAGGCTTTTCAAAAAATTCTCTACTTTCAAGCTGAACTACAATATTATTGTTTATATACTCTATACAAATACAGCAAGAGCATTTCTTAAGAACAAAATAAAAGAACAGGGAAAGAAACCTATAAAATGGAAAATGAATCTTTTCATAAGAAAAAAAAGTTTAGAAACTAAAACCACTCTACTTTTAATAAGTCTCCGTATAGAAACGGAAATGAAACTATGTCTATGTTCTAACTTTATACAACTGTTGCCAACTTTTGTTAAAACAAATACACTCTCACACTTACACTTACAATACAAATGGTTGTTGCTCCTTAGAGTAGGCATTACATTTATGTTTATTGCTTAAGCTTTAACTGAAAGGTGTGAAGTTTTCATTTTTTTTTTAATTCTGTTTTTTTTCAGTTTTCTTCTGTAAAATTTCTTTCGAGGGTGTATTTTTGTTAAAGAAAAACGTCACCAATTGCTATTCTAGTTTATGGTGATAAAGACTAAACAATTTATGTACAAAACAACTTTTGCGAGTTGAGTACATTTTTGTTGTTCTTAATAAAGTTGTGTCTATTTCTGCTCTTCAAGACTAAAGACTTAAATTTTTTATTGTCTTTTGAAAAGTTGAAACAAACAAACAAACGTTCGTCGTCTCTACCTGTTAGAGCTTTACACCTACAGAAAAAATCGCTTTCATTATTTTTATTTCCTAACGAGTTTTTTCTTATAGTTTACTTAACAACTTCCTGCCTCCTGTGAATGCAAAATATCTATTATTTATTACAACATCCGTTCTATTTGTGAATTGTTGCTAAGTCGTAGTATTTTAATTAAATTCATTTGAAATGCGTAGAGTATTTTTTTTATTTCATTACTCTTGCCCGAAAAGGCCAAGGGAGTGTTATATACAGGGCAAGCTTTTTAAGCTTTTCGTGACAAAAAATTTGCTTTGGCACATATTGAAATAACGGGCAATCAATTTCTAAATAAAAATATCGGTACAACCTAAAATTTCGGAGTTTTTGGGATATTTGGAGAATTTATTATGAATTATTATTATTGATTGCCTTGGCGCCGGTTAGTAACGCAAAGTGCCAAACAAAATCTTATCTTAATATGCGCCAACCTGTGATTTTCGTCAACATAATTTCACTCTTTGGACTTCTTAGCCATGTCCCTAGTTGGGGTGGGAGGGGGGTTGATACCACGTGCGCCCTATAGACTCCAATTTAGTGATTGTCAGACTATATTAAAAGATAGTTTTCTAAATTCATGTCCGATTCATACAGGACATTGCCTGTCCCGTATTTCTATTTTTAATTGATGTTTATCTACATCGTCGGTATAGCTCAGTTTTTGATATCCCATTGACTGGCCACCATTTGTACAATATATGCCGTAAGCAGCGTTTGATAAATATTTGCAGTTTCTTGGTAGATTCAACAGATACAAGCCAAGTTTCGCGTCCGAACAGCAGCACTTATTTCATATTGGCGTTAAAGATTCGAATTTTCGTACCATTTGAGAGTTGTTTGCAACTAATTATTTTCCGAATGCTGGCCAACGTTCCTTTCGCCTCTACGACACATTTGGAACCACAATCAGGTGTGATTTTGCTGCCCAGATATTTGAAGTTTTGTATCTCTTCGATTTCCACACCGCCAATTTGTAGATGTTCTGGATTTGAAAGGTTCGGGATTTGAAATGTTCACCCGCATTCATTTTGTCTTCTTATCTTCGATTCGCAGTTGATACTGATCCGCATAGTCCTGCAAGTCGTTTGGTTTTGAGTGCATGTGTCTTTCGTTCGTAGAAATTAGTGCACAGAAAAAAGTTTTTTATCAATTAAAAAAATGATTAGTATTGTGGTTATTTTATTGAACTGTTAATGGTTTTTAATCCAAATTAAGATATTTTTAATTAGGCTTAAGTTCATTGAATTTAATTTTCATGCAATTATTTTTATGAAGACAGGAATTTTACAACATGAAATTAAATAAATTTTTTTTTTTGACATTTTTCTTCTATATATAAAAAAATGAAATTATGTGTGTTTGTATGTTTGTATGTTTGTATGTTTGTCGCTTTATAGACTCCGAAACTACTGAACCGATTTTCCTGAAATTTTTACAGTAACATCACGGGAGCCCTAAAAATAAAATAGGCTACTTATTTTTTCGATAGGGGCGGGGGAATTGGTACCCCCCATAGGATGCCAATATTACACTGAACCGATTTTCCTGAAATTTTTACAGTAACATCACGTGAGCCCTAAAAATAAAATAGGCTACTTATTTTTTCGATAGGGGCAGGGGAATTGGTACCCCCCATAGGATGCCAATATTATACTGAACCGATTTTCCTGAAATTTTTACAGTAACATCACGTGAGCCCTAAAAATAAAATAGGCTACTTATTTTTTCGATAGGGGCAGGGGAATTGGTACCCCCCATAGGATGCCAATATTAATTATCGCATATCTTAAGAGCCGCTGCACGCATTTTGCTGAACTTTTTGTAGTAGGATCTTCTGAGCCCCGGAATTGAAATAAAATAGCAGCGGGGGTATAGGAATACCCCATAGGACGCCAATGTTTAACATCGCATATCTTAAGAACTGTAATAGTGAGAATGTTCAAACTTTCTAAAAGTCACTCTTATGGTATACTACACTTTTGAAAATAAAAATAAAGCGGGTAGGCGCAGGGGGGGAAATACCTCCCATAGGATGCCAGTGTAGCGAAGCGCACCGGGTTAAGCTAGTTAAATATAAAATAATTTAAAATTGTAAAATTGTTGTTGGAAATTGTCAATATTTAATTAAATTAAATAACACATTGTTTGAAATGGCAAAGTTTTTTGATCATTTTTTTCATTAAAATTAAAAATATCATTTGTTGAAAAAAATATTCACAATTTTACTATTTTAAGTAATCAATATAATCATTTTGGTAATAGGTGCAATTTCAGCAAATTGTTTGCTTGATATTATGAATTTGGTAGAAATTTGGTGGTAAGAGACAATTTTAATTTTTTTTTTTTTTTTGTGTTTGATATCATTCATATATGCCAAGTCGTTAAGGTTCCCCATGTTTATCGGATGTCATAGAATACCCCTATATGGGAGGCCGTCTATACGCATTCGCGTATGTACAATTTAGCGAGTATACCTGTTTTAGGTGATCGAAGGATTTTTCGAAGACAACGAAAAACTTAATACACTACTTAAGCGTCTGAAAACGGTTTAGCTTAATCTTGTAGATTATGAAGCGGGGTTTTTTTCAGGCTATCAATTTTTGTAAAAAGTCCTCGCTCACCGTATGTTATTAAGCTTATTATCTAAAAAACGCTTGAAAACCCATGGCTAACTAGTAAGCGTTTTACATTTTTTTACCCGCTACCTCCACACGCTTTTTTCTGCTCAGCATAAAATTTTCAAGCGTTAATCTCAAAGCGTTTTAAAATTTAACTCAAATTACTTTCGTAATTTTCACTAAAATCATTTGGAAGTACCCGGAGAACAGAATCAAGTAGTAGGTGAATTTCGCGTAAAGCTTTTAGCAAAAACGCTATAACTCCAGAACTACTTAAGCGTTTGAAATCGGTTAAGCTTAATCTTGTAGATTATGAAGCGGAGTTTTTTTCAGGCTATCAAATTTGGTAAAAAGTCCTCGCTCACCGTATGTTGTTAAGCTTTTTATCTAAAAAACGCTTGAAAACCCATGGCTAACTATTAAGCGTTTTACATTTTTTTACCCGCTACCTCCACACGCTTTTTTCTGGTCAGCATAACATTTTCAAGCGTTAATCTCAAAGCGTTTTAAAATTTAACTCAAATTACTTTCGTAATTTTCACTAAAATCATTTGGAAGTACCCGGAGAACAGAATCAAGTAGTAGGTGAATTTCGCGTAAAGCTTTTAGCAAAAACGCTATAACTCCAGAACTACTTAAGCGTTTGAAATCGGTTAAGCTTAATCTTGTAGATTATGAAGCGGAGTTTTTTTCAGGCTATCAAATTTGGTAAAAAGTCCTCGCTCACCGTATGTTGTTAAGCTTTTTATCTAAAAAACGCTTGAAAACCCATGGCTAACTAGTAAGCGTTTTACATTTTTTTACCCGCTACCTCCACACGCTTTTTTCTGCTCAGCATACAATTTTCAAGCGTTAATCTCAAAGCGTTTTTAAATTTAACTCAAATTACTTTCGTAATTTTCACTTAAATCATTTGGAAGTACCCGGAGAACAGAATCAAGTAGTAGGTGAATTTCGCGTAAAGCTTTTAGCAATAACGCTATAACTCCAGAACTACTTAAGCGTTTGAAATCGGTTAAGCTTAATCTTGTAGATTATGAAGCGGAGTTTTTTTCAGGCTATCAAATTTGGTAAAAAGTCCTCGCTCACCGTATGTTGTTAAGCTTTTTATCTAAAAAACGCTTGAAAACCCATGGCTAACTAGTAAGCGTTTTACATTTTTTTACCCGCTACCTCCACACGCTTTTTTCTGCTCAGCATACAATTTTCAAGCGTTAATCTCAAAGCGTTTTTAAATTTAACTCAAATTACTTTCGTAATTTTCACTTAAATCATTTGGAAGTACCCGGAGAACAGAATCAAGTAGTAGGTGAATTTCGCGTAAAGCTTTTAGCAATAACGCTATAACTCCAGAACTACTTAAGCGTTTGAAATCGGTTAAGCTTAATCTTGTAGATTATGAAGCGGGGTTTTTTTCAGGCTATCAAATTTTGTAAAAAGTCCTCGCTCACCGTATGTTGTTAAGCTTTTTATCTAAAAAACGCTTGAAAACCCATGGCTAACTAGTAAGCGTTTTACATTTTTTTACCCGCTACCTCCACACGCTTTTTTCTGCTCAGCATAAAATTTTCAAGCGTTAATCTCAAAGCGTTTTTAAATTTAACTCAAATTACTTTCGTAATTTTCACTAAAATCATTTGGAAGTACCCGGAGAACAGAATCAAGTAGTAGGTGAATTTCGCGTAAAGCTTTCAGCAATAACGCTATAACTCCAGAACTACTTAAGCGTTTGAAATCGGTTAAGCTTAATCTTGTAGATTATGAAGCGGAGTTTTTTTCAGGCTATCAAATTTGGTAAAAAGTCCTCGCTCACCGTATGTTGTTAAGCTTTTTATCTAAAAAACGCTTGAAAACCCATGGCTAACTAGTAAGCGTTTTACATTTTTTTACCCGCTACCTCCACACGCTTTTTTCTGCTCAGCATACAATTTTCAAGCGTTAATCTCAAAGCGTTTTTAAATTTAACTCAAATTACTTTCGTAATTTTCACTAAAATCATTTGGAAGTACCCGGAGAACAGAATCAAGTAGTAGGTGAATTTCGCGTAAAGCTTTCAGCAATAACGCTATAACTCCAGAACTACTTAAGCGTTTGAAATCGGTTAAGCTTAATCTTGTAGATTATGAAGCGGAGTTTTTTTCAGGCTATCAAATTTGGTAAAAAGTCCTCGCTCACCGTATGTTGTTAAGCTTTTTATCTAAAAAACGCTTGAAAACCCATGGCTAACTAGTAAGCGTTTTACATTTTTTTACCCGCTACCTCCACACGCTTTTTTCTGCTCAGCATAAAATTTTCAAGCGTTAATCTCAAAGCGTTTTTAAATTTAACTCAAATTACTTTCGTAATTTTCACTAAAATCATTTGGAAGTACCCGGAGAACAGAATCAAGTAGTAGGTGAATTTCGCGTAAAGCTTTCAGCAATAACGCTATAACTCCAGAACTACTTAAGCGTTTGAAATCGGTTAAGCTTAATCTTGTAGATTATGAAGCGGAGTTTTTTTCAGGCTATCAAATTTGGTAAAAAGTCCTCGCTCACCGTATGTTGTTAAGCTTTTTATCTAAAAAACGCTTGAAAACCCATGGCTAACTAGTAAGCGTTTTACATTTTTTTACCCGCTACCTCCACACGCTTTTTTCTGCTCAGCATACAATTTTCAAGCGTTAATCTCAAAGCGTTTTTAAATTTAACTCAAATTACTTTCGTAATTTTCACTTAAATCATTTGGAAGTACCCGGAGAACAGAATCAAGTAGTAGGTGAATTTCGCGTAAAGCTTTTAGCAATAACGCTATAACTCCAGAACTACTTAAGCGTTTGAAATCGGTTAAGCTTAATCTTGTAGATTATGAAGCGGGGTTTTTTTCAGGCTATCAAATTTTGTAAAAAGTCCTCGCTCACCGTATGTTGTTAAGCTTTTTATCTAAAAAACGCTTGAAAACCCATGGCTAACTAGTAAGCGTTTTACATTTTTTTACCCGCTACCTCCACACGCTTTTTTCTGCTCAGCATAAAATTTTCAAGCGTTAATCTCAAAGCGTTTTTAAATTTAACTCAAATTACTTTCGTAATTTTCACTAAAATCATTTGGAAGTACCCGGAGAACAGAATCAAGTAGTAGGTGAATTTCGCGTAAAGCTTTCAGCAATAACGCTATAACTCCAGAACTACTTAAGCGTTTGAAATCGGTTAAGCTTAATCTTGTAGATTATGAAGCGGAGTTTTTTTCAGGCTATCAAATTTGGTAAAAAGTCCTCGCTCACCGTATGTTGTTAAGCTTTTTATCTAAAAAACGCTTGAAAACCCATGGCTAACTAGTAAGCGTTTTACATTTTTTTACCCGCTACCTCCACACGCTTTTTTCTGCTCAGCATACAATTTTCAAGCGTTAATCTCAAAGCGTTTTTAAATTTAACTCAAATTACTTTCGTAATTTTCACTTAAATCATTTGGAAGTACCCGGAGAACAGAATCAAGTAGTAGGTGAATTTCGCGTAAAGCTTTTAGCAATAACGCTATAACTCCAGAACTACTTAAGCGTTTGAAATCGGTTAAGCTTAATCTTGTAGATTATGAAGCGGGGTTTTTTTCAGGCTATCAAATTTTGTAAAAAGTCCTCGCTCACCGTATGTTGTTAAGCTTTTTATCTAAAAAACGCTTGAAATCCCATGGCTAACTAGTAAGCGTTTTACATTTTTTTACCCGCTACCTCCACACGCTTTTTTCTGCTCAGCATAAAATTTTCAAGCGTTAATCTCAAAGCGTTTTTAAATTTAACTCAAATTACTTTCGTAATTTTCACTAAAATCATTTGGAAGTACCCGGAGAACAGAATCAAGTAGTAGGTGAATTTCGCGTAAAGCTTTCAGCAAAAACGCTATAACTCCAGAACTACTTAAGCGTTTGAAATCGGTTAAGCTTAATCTTGTAGATTATGAAGCGGAGTTTTTTTCAGGCTATCAAATTTTGTAAAAAGTCCTCGCTCACCGTATGTTGTTAAGCTTTTTATCTAAAAAACGCTTGAAAACCCATGGCTAACTAGTAAGCGTTTTACATTTTTTTACCCGCTACCTCCACACGCTTTTTTCTGCTCAGCATAAAATTTTCAAGCGTTAATCTCAAAGCGTTTTTAAATTTAACTCAAATTACTTTCGTAATTTTCACTAAAATCATTTGGAAGTACTCGGAGAACAGAATCAAGTAGGAGGTGAATTTCGCGTAAAGCTTTCAGCAAAAACGCTATAACTCCAGAAGTACTTAAGCGTTTGAAATCGGTTAAGCTTAATCTTGTAGATTATGAAGCGGAGTTTTTTTCAGGCTATCAAATTTTGTAAAAAGTCCTCGCTCACCGTATGTTGTTAAGCTTTTTATCTAAAAAACGCTTGAAAACCCATGGCTAACTAGTAAGCGTTTTACATTTTTTTACCCGCTACCTCCACACGTTTTTTTCTGCTCAGCATAAAATTTTCAAGCGTTAATCTCAAAGCGTTTTTAAATTTAACTCAAATTACTTTCGTAATTTTCACTAAAATCATTTGGAAGTACTCGGAGAACAGAATCAAGTAGGAGGTGAATTTCGCGTAAAGCTTTCAGCAAAAACGCTATAACTCCAGAACTACTTAAGCGTTTGAAATCGGTTAAGCTTAATCTTGTAGATTATGAAGCGGAGTTTTTTTCAGGCTATCAAATTTTGTAAAAAGTCCTCGCTCACCGTATGTTGTTAAGCTTTTTATCTAAAAAACGCTTGAAAACCCATGGCTAACTAGTAAGCGTTTTACATTTTTTTACCCGCTACCTCCACACGCTTTTTTCTGCTCAGCATACAATTTTCAAGCGTTAATCTCAAAGCGTTTTTAAATTTAACTCAAATTACTTTCGTAATTTTCACTTAAATCATTTGGAAGTACCCGGAGAACAGAATCAAGTAGTAGGTGAATTTCGCGTAAAGCTTTTAGCAATAACGCTATAACTCCAGAACTACTTAAGCGTTTGAAATCGGTTAAGCTTAATCTTGTAGATTATGAAGCGGAGTTTTTTTCAGGCTATCAAATTTGGTAAAAAGTCCTCGCTCACCGTATGTTGTTAAGCTTTTTATCTAAAAAACGCTTGAAAACCCATGGCTAACTAGTAAGCGTTTTACATTTTTTTACCCGCTACCTCCACACGCTTTTTTCTGCTCAGCATACAATTTTCAAGCGTTAATCTCAAAGCGTTTTTAAATTTAACTCAAATTACTTTCGTAATTTTCACTTAAATCATTTGGAAGTACCCGGAGAACAGAATCAAGTAGTAGGTGAATTTCGCGTAAAGCTTTTAGCAATAACGCTATAACTCCAGAACTACTTAAGCGTTTGAAATCGGTTAAGCTTAATCTTGTAGATTATTAAGCGGGGTTTTTTTCAGGCTATCAAATTTTGTAAAAAGTCCTCGCTCACCGTATGTTGTTAAGCTTTTTATCTAAAAAACGCTTGAAAACCCATGGCTAACTAGTAAGCGTTTTACATTTTTTTACCCGCTACCTCCACACGCTTTTTTCTGCTCAGCATAAAATTTTCAAGCGTTAATCTCAAAGCGTTTTTAAATTTAACTCAAATTACTTTCGTAATTTTCACTTAAATCATTTGGAAGTACCCGGAGAACAGAATCAAGTAGTAGGTGAATTTCGCGTAAAGCTTTCAGCAATAACGCTATAACTCCAGAACTACTTAAGCGTTTGAAATCGGTTAAGCTTAATCTTGTAGATTATGAAGCGGAGTTTTTTTCAGGCTATCAAATTTGGTAAAAAGTCCTCGCTCACCGTATGTTGTTAAGCTTTTTATCTAAAAAACGCTTGAAAACCCATGGCTAACTAGTAAGCGTTTTACATTTTTTTACCCGCTACCTCCACACGCTTTTTTCTGCTCAGCATACAATTTTCAAGCGTTAATCTCAAAGCGTTTTTAAATTTAACTCAAATTACTTTCGTAATTTTCACTAAAATCATTTGGAAGTACCCGGAGAACAGAATCAAGTAGTAGGTGAATTTCGCGTAAAGCTTTCAGCAATAACGCTATAACTCCAGAACTACTTAAGCGTTTGAAATCGGTTAAGCTTAATCTTGTAGATTATGAAGCGGAGTTTTTTTCAGGCTATCAAATTTGGTAAAAAGTCCTCGCTCACCGTATGTTGTTAAGCTTTTTATCTAAAAAACGCTTGAAAACCCATGGCTAACTAGTAAGCGTTTTACATTTTTTTACCCGCTACCTCCACACGCTTTTTTCTGCTCAGCATAAAATTTTCAAGCGTTAATCTCAAAGCGTTTTTAAATTTAACTCAAATTACTTTCGTAATTTTCACTAAAATCATTTGGAAGTACCCGGAGAACAGAATCAAGTAGTAGGTGAATTTCGCGTAAAGCTTTCAGCAATAACGCTATAACTCCAGAACTACTTAAGCGTTTGAAATCGGTTAAGCTTAATCTTGTAGATTATGAAGCGGAGTTTTTTTCAGGCTATCAAATTTGGTAAAAAGTCCTCGCTCACCGTATGTTGTTAAGCTTTTTATCTAAAAAACGCTTGAAAACCCATGGCTAACTAGTAAGCGTTTTACATTTTTTTACCCGCTACCTCCACACGCTTTTTTCTGCTCAGCATAAAATTTTCAAGCGTTAATCTCAAAGCGTTTTTAAATTTAACTCAAATTACTTTCGTAATTTTCACTAAAATCATTTGGAAGTACCCGGAGAACAGAATCAAGTAGTAGGTGAATTTCGCGTAAAGCTTTCAGCAATAACGCTATAACTCCAGAACTACTTAAGCGTTTGAAATCGGTTAAGCTTAATCTTGTAGATTATGAAGCGGAGTTTTTTTCAGGCTATCAAATTTGGTAAAAAGTCCTCGCTCACCGTATGTTGTTAAGCTTTTTATCTAAAAAACGCTTGAAAACCCATGGCTAACTAGTAAGCGTTTTACATTTTTTTACCCGCTACCTCCACACGCTTTTTTCTGCTCAGCATACAATTTTCAAGCGTTAATCTCAAAGCGTTTTTAAATTTAACTCAAATTACTTTCGTAATTTTCACTTAAATCATTTGGAAGTACCCGGAGAACAGAATCAAGTAGTAGGTGAATTTCGCGTAAAGCTTTTAGCAATAACGCTATAACTCCAGAACTACTTAAGCGTTTGAAATCGGTTAAGCTTAATCTTGTAGATTATGAAGCGGGGTTTTTTTCAGGCTATCAAATTTTGTAAAAAGTCCTCGCTCACCGTATGTTGTTAAGCTTTTTATCTAAAAAACGCTTGAAAACCCATGGCTAACTAGTAAGCGTTTTACATTTTTTTACCCGCTACCTCCACACGCTTTTTTCTGCTCAGCATAAAATTTTCAAGCGTTAATCTCAAAGCGTTTTTAAATTTAACTCAAATTACTTTCGTAATTTTCACTAAAATCATTTGGAAGTACCCGGAGAACAGAATCAAGTAGTAGGTGAATTTCGCGTAAAGCTTTCAGCAATAACGCTATAACTCCAGAACTACTTAAGCGTTTGAAATCGGTTAAGCTTAATCTTGTAGATTATGAAGCGGAGTTTTTTTCAGGCTATCAAATTTGGTAAAAAGTCCTCGCTCACCGTATGTTGTTAAGCTTTTTATCTAAAAAACGCTTGAAAACCCATGGCTAACTAGTAAGCGTTTTACATTTTTTTACCCGCTACCTCCACACGCTTTTTTCTGCTCAGCATACAATTTTCAAGCGTTAATCTCAAAGCGTTTTTAAATTTAACTCAAATTACTTTCGTAATTTTCACTTAAATCATTTGGAAGTACCCGGAGAACAGAATCAAGTAGTAGGTGAATTTCGCGTAAAGCTTTTAGCAATAACGCTATAACTCCAGAACTACTTAAGCGTTTGAAATCGGTTAAGCTTAATCTTGTAGATTATGAAGCGGGGTTTTTTTCAGGCTATCAAATTTTGTAAAAAGTCCTCGCTCACCGTATGTTGTTAAGCTTTTTATCTAAAAAACGCTTGAAATCCCATGGCTAACTAGTAAGCGTTTTACATTTTTTTACCCGCTACCTCCACACGCTTTTTTCTGCTCAGCATAAAATTTTCAAGCGTTAATCTCAAAGCGTTTTTAAATTTAACTCAAATTACTTTCGTAATTTTCACTAAAATCATTTGGAAGTACCCGGAGAACAGAATCAAGTAGTAGGTGAATTTCGCGTAAAGCTTTCAGCAAAAACGCTATAACTCCAGAACTACTTAAGCGTTTGAAATCGGTTAAGCTTAATCTTGTAGATTATGAAGCGGAGTTTTTTTCAGGCTATCAAATTTTGTAAAAAGTCCTCGCTCACCGTATGTTGTTAAGCTTTTTATCTAAAAAACGCTTGAAAACCCATGGCTAACTAGTAAGCGTTTTACATTTTTTTACCCGCTACCTCCACACGCTTTTTTCTGCTCAGCATAAAATTTTCAAGCGTTAATCTCAAAGCGTTTTTAAATTTAACTCAAATTACTTTCGTAATTTTCACTAAAATCATTTGGAAGTACTCGGAGAACAGAATCAAGTAGGAGGTGAATTTCGCGTAAAGCTTTCAGCAAAAACGCTATAACTCCAGAAGTACTTAAGCGTTTGAAATCGGTTAAGCTTAATCTTGTAGATTATGAAGCGGAGTTTTTTTCAGGCTATCAAATTTTGTAAAAAGTCCTCGCTCACCGTATGTTGTTAAGCTTTTTATCTAAAAAACGCTTGAAAACCCATGGCTAACTAGTAAGCGTTTTACATTTTTTTACCCGCTACCTCCACACGTTTTTTTCTGCTCAGCATAAAATTTTCAAGCGTTAATCTCAAAGCGTTTTTAAATTTAACTCAAATTACTTTCGTAATTTTCACTAAAATCATTTGGAAGTACTCGGAGAACAGAATCAAGTAGGAGGTGAATTTCGCGTAAAGCTTTCAGCAAAAACGCTATAACTCCAGAACTACTTAAGCGTTTGAAATCGGTTAAGCTTAATCTTGTAGATTATGAAGCGGAGTTTTTTTCAGGCTATCAAATTTTGTAAAAAGTCCTCGCTCACCGTATGTTGTTAAGCTTTTTATCTAAAAAAACGCTTGAAAACCCATGGCTAACTAGTAAGCGTTTTACATTTTTTTACCCGCTACCTCCACACGTTTTTTTCTGCTCAGCATAAAATTTTCAAGCGTTAATCTCAAAGCGTTTTTAAATTTAACTCAAATTACTTTCGTAATTTTCACTAAAATCATTTGGAAGTACTCGGAGAACAGAATCAAGTAGGAGGTGAATTTCGCGTAAAGCTTTCAGCAAAAACGCTATAACTCCAGAACTACTTAAG
Organism: Pollenia amentaria; assembly: GCA_943735925.1. NCBI lineage: Eukaryota > Metazoa > Arthropoda > Insecta > Diptera > Polleniidae > Pollenia > Pollenia amentaria. Next base: position 35,560,893 of record OX031009.1, read on the forward strand.
CGTTTGAAATCGGTTAAGCTTAATCTTGTAGATTATGAAGCGGAGTTTTTTTCAGGCTATCAAATTTTGTAAAAAGTCCTCGCTCACCGTATGTTGTTAAGCTTTTTATCTAAAAAACGCTTGAAAACCCATGGCTAACTAGTAAGCGTTTTACATTTTTTTTACCCGCTACCTCCACACGTTTTTTTCTGCTCAGCATAAAATTTTCAAGCGTTAATCTCAAAGCGTTTTTAAATTTAACTCAAATTACTTTCGTAATTTTCACTAAAATCATTTGGAAGTACTCGGAGAACAGAATCAAGTAGGAGGTGAATTTCGCGTAAAGCTTTCAGCAAAAACGCTATAACTCCAGAACTACTTAAGCGTTTGAAATCGGTTAAGCTTAATCTTGTAGATTATGAAGCGGAGTTTTTTTCAGGCTATCAAATTTTGTAAAAAGTCCTCGCTCACCGTATGTTGTTAAGCTTTTTATCTAAAAAACGCTTGAAAACCCATGGCTAACTAGTAAGCGTTTTACATTTTTTTTACCCGCTACCTCCACACGTTTTTTTCTGCTCAGCATAAAATTTTCAAGCGTTAATCTCAAAGCGTTTTTAAATTTAACTCAAATTACTTTCGTAATTTTCACTAAAATCATTTGGAAGTACTCGGAGAACAGAATCAAGTAGGAGGTGAATTTCGCGTAAAGCTTTCAGCAAAAACGCTATAACTCCAGAACTACTTAAGCGTTTGAAATCGGTTAAGCTTAATCTTGTAGATTATGAAGCGGAGTTTTTTTCAGGCTATCAAATTTTGTAAAAAGTCCTCGCTCACCGTATGTTGTTAAGCTTTTTATCTAAAAAACGCTTGAAAACCCATGGCTAACTAGTAAGCGTTTTACATTTTTTTACCCGCTACCTCCACACGCTTTTTTCTGCTCAGCATAAAATTTTCAAGCGTAAATCTCAAAGCGTTTTTAAATTTAACTCAAATTACTTTCGTAATTTTCACTAAAATCATTTGGAAGTACTCGGAGAACAGAATCAAGTAGGAGGTGAATTTCGCGTAAAGCTTTCAGCAAAAACGCTATAACTCCAGAACTACTTAAGCGTTTGAAATCGGTTAAGCTTAATCTTGTAGATTATGAAGCGGAGTTTTTTTCAGGCTATCAAATTTTGTAAAAAGTCCTCGCTCACCGTATGTTGTTAAGCTTTTTATCTAAAAAACGCTTGAAAACCCATGGCTAACTAGTAAGCGTTTTACATTTTTTTACCCGCTACCTCCACACGCTTTTTTCTGCTCAGCATAAAATTTTCAAGCGTTAATCTCAAAAAGTTTTTAAATTTAACTCAAATTACTTTCGTAATTTTCACTAAAATCATTTGGAAGTACCCGGAGAACAGAATCAAGTAGGAGGTGAATTTCGCGTAAAGCTTTCAGCAAAAACGCTATAAGTCCAGAACTACTTAAGCGTTTGAAATCGGTTAAGCTTAATCTTGTAGATTATGAAGCGGAGTTTTTTTCAGGCTATCAAATTTTGTAAAAAGTCCTCGCTCACCGTATGTTGTTAAGCTTTTTATCTAAAAAACGCTTGAAAACCCATGGCTAACTAGTAAGCGTTTTACATTTTTTTACCCGCTACCTCCACACGCTTTTTTCTGCTCAGCATAAAATTTTCAAGCGTAAATCTCAAAGCGTTTTTAAATTTAACTCAAATTACTTTCGTAATTTTCACTAAAATCATTTGGAAGTACTCGGAGAACAGAATCAAGTAGGAGGTGAATTTCGCGTAAAGCTTTCAGCAAAAACGCTATAACTCCAGAACTACTTAAGCGTTTGAAATCGGTTAAGCTTAATCTTGTAGATTATGAAGCGGAGTTTTTTTCAGGCTATCAAATTTTGTAAAAAGTCCTCGCTCACCGTATGTTGTTAAGCTTTTTATCTAAAAAACGCTTGAAAACCCATGGCTAACTAGTAAGCGTTTTACATTTTTTTACCCGCTACCTCCACACGCTTTTTTCTGCTCAGCATAAAATTTTCAAGCGTAAATCTCAAAGCGTTTTTAAATTTAACTCAAATTACTTTCGTAATTTTCACTAAAATCATTTGGAAGTACTCGGAGAACAGAATCAAGTAGGAGGTGAATTTCGCGTAAAGCTTTCAGCAAAAACGCTATAACTCCAGAACTACTTAAGCGTTTGAAATCGGTTAAGCTTAATCTTGTAGATTATGAAGCGGAGTTTTTTTCAGGCTATCAAATTTTGTAAAAAGTCCTCGCTCACCGTATGTTGTTAAGCTTTTTATCTAAAAAACGCTTGAAAACCCATGGCTAACTAGTAAGCGTTTTACATTTTTTTACCCGCTACCTCCACACGCTTTTTTCTGCTCAGCATAAAATTTTCAAGCGTAAATCTCAAAGCGTTTTTAAATTTAACTCAAATTACTTTCGTAATTTTCACTAAAATCATTTGGAAGTACTCGGAGAACAGAATCAAGTAGGAGGTGAATTTCGCGTAAAGCTTTCAGCAAAAACGCTATAACTCCAGAACTACTTAAGCGTTTGAAATCGGTTAAGCTTAATCTTGTAGATTATGAAGCGGAGTTTTTTTCAGGCTATCAAATTTTGTAAAAAGTCCTCGCTCACCGTATGTTGTTAAGCTTTTTATCTAAAAAACGCTTGAAAATCCATGGCTAACTAGTAAGCGTTTTACATTTTTTTACCCGCTACCTCCACACGTTTTTTTCTGCTCAGCATAAAATTTTCAAGCGTTAATCTCAAAGCGTTTTTAAATTTAACTCAAATTACTTTCGTAATTTTCACTAAAATCATTTGGAAGTACTCGGAGAACAGAATCAAGTAGGAGGTGAATTTCGCGTAAAGCTTTCAGCAAAAACGCTATAACTCCAGAACTACTTAAGCGTTTGAAATCGGTTAAGCTTAATCTTGTAGATTATGAAGCGGAGTTTTTTTCAGGCTATCAAATTTTGTAAAAAGTCCTCGCTCACCGTATGTTGTTAAGCTTTTTATCTAAAAAACGCTTGAAAACCCATGGCTAACTAGTAAGCGTTTTACATTTTTTTACCCGCTACCTCCACACGCTTTTTTCTGCTCAGCATAAAATTTTCAAGCGTTAATCTCAAAAAGTTTTTAAATTTAACTCAAATTACTTTCGTAATTTTCACTAAAATCATTTGGAAGTACCCGGAGAACAGAATCAAGTAGGAGGTGAATTTCGCGTAAAGCTTTCAGCAAAAACGCTATAAGTCCAGAACTACTTAAGCGTTTGAAATCGGTTAAGCTTAATCTTGTAGATTATGAAGCGGAGTTTTTTTCAGGCTATCAAATTTTGTAAAAAGTCCTCGCTCACCGTATGTTGTTAAGCTTTTTATCTAAAAAACGCTTGAAAACCCATGGCTAACTAGTAAGCGTTTTACATTTTTTTACCCGCTACCTCCACACGCTTTTTTCTGCTCAGCATATAATTTTCAAGCGTTAATCTCAAAAAGTTTTTAAATTTAACTCAAATTACTTTCGTAATTTTCACTAAAATCATTTGGAAGTACCCGGAGAACAGAATCAAGTAGGAGGTGAATTTCGCGTAAAGCTTTCAGCAAAAACGCTATAACTCCAGAACTACTTAAGCGTTTGAAATCGGTTAAGCTTAATCTTGTAGATTATGAAGCGGGTTTTTTTCAGGCTATCAAATTTTGTAAAAAGTCCTCGCTCACCGTATGTTGTTAAGCTTTTTATCTAAAAAACGCTTGAAAACCCATGGCTAACTAGTAAGCGTTTTACATTTTTTTACCCGCTACCTCCACACGCTTTTTTCTGCTCAGCATAAAATTTTCAAGCGTTAATCTCAAAAAGTTTTTAAATTTAACTCAAATTACTTTCGTAATTTTCACTAAAATCATTTGGAAGTACCCGGAGAACAGAATCAAGTAGGAGGTGAATTTCGCGTAAAGCTTTCAGCAAAAACGCTATAACTCCAGAACTACTTAAGCGTTTGAAATCGGTTAAGCTTAATCTTGTAGATTATGAAGCGGAGTTTTTTTCAGGCTATCAAATTTTGTAAAAAGTCCTCGCTCACCGTATGTTGTTAAGCTTTTTATCTAAAAAACGCTTGAAAACCCATGGCTAACTAGTAAGCGTTTTACATTTTTTTACCCGCTACCTCCACACGCTTTTTTCTGCTCAGCATAAAATTTTCAAGCGTTAATCTCAAAAAGTTTTTAAATTTAACTCAAATTACTTTCGTAATTTTCACTAAAATCATTTGGAAGTACCCGGAGAACAGAATCAAGTAGGAGGTGAATTTCGCGTAAAGCTTTCAGCAAAAACGCTATAAGTCCAGAACTACTTAAGCGTTTGAAATCGGTTAAGCTTAATCTTGTAGATTATGAAGCGGAGTTTTTTTCAGGCTATCAAATTTTGTAAAAAGTCCTCGCTCACCGTATGTTGTTAAGCTTTTTATCTAAAAAACGCTTGAAAACCCATGGCTAACTAGTAAGCGTTTTACATTTTTTTACCCGCTACCTCCACACGCTTTTTTCTGCTCAGCATAAAATTTTCAAGCGTAAATCTCAAAGCGTTTTTAAATTTAACTCAAATTACTTTCGTAATTTTCACTAAAATCATTTGGAAGTACTCGGAGAACAGAATCAAGTAGGAGGTGAATTTCGCGTAAAGCTTTCAGCAAAAACGCTATAACTCCAGAACTACTTAAGCGTTTGAAATCGGTTAAGCTTAATCTTGTAGATTATGAAGCGGAGTTTTTTCAGGCTATCAAATTTTGTAAAAAGTCCTCGCTCACCGTATGTTGTTAAGCTTTTTATCTAAAAAACGCTTGAAAATCCATGGCTAACTAGTAAGCGTTTTACATTTTTTTACCCGCTACCTCCACACGTTTTTTTCTGCTCAGCATAAAATTTTCAAGCGTTAATCTCAAAGCGTTTTTAAATTTAACTCAAATTACTTTCGTAATTTTCACTAAAATCATTTGGAAGTACTCGGAGAACAGAATCAAGTAGGAGGTGAATTTCGCGTAAAGCTTTCAGCAAAAACGCTATAACTCCAGAACTACTTAAGCGTTTGAAATCGGTTAAGCTTAATCTTGTAGATTATGAAGCGGAGTTTTTTTCAGGCTATCAAATTTTGTAAAAAGTCCTCGCTCACCGTATGTTGTTAAGCTTTTTATCTAAAAAACGCTTGAAAACCCATGGCTAACTAGTAAGCGTTTTACATTTTTTTACCCGCTACCTCCACACGCTTTTTTCTGCTCAGCATAAAATTTTCAAGCGTTAATCTCAAAGCGTTTTTAAATTTAACTCAAATTACTTTCGTAATTTTCACTAAAATCATTTGGAAGTACTCGGAGAACAGAATCAAGTAGGAGGTGAATTTCGCGTAAAGCTTTCAGCAAAAACGCTATAACTCCAGAACTACTTAAGCGTTTGAAATCGGTTAAGCTTAATCTTGTAGATTATGAAGCGGAGTTTTTTCAGGCTATCAAATTTTGTAAAAAGTCCTCGCTCACCGTATGTTGTTAAGCTTTTTATCTAAAAAACGCTTGAAAACCCATGGCTAACTAGTAAGCGTTTTACATTTTTTTACCCGCTACCTCCACACGCTTTTTTCTGCTCAGCATAAAATTTTCAAGCGTTAATCTCAAAGCGTTTTTAAATTTAACTCAAATTACTTTCGTAATTTTCACTAAAATCATTTGGAAGTACTCGGAGAACAGAATCAAGTAGGAGGTGAATTTCGCGTAAAGCTTTCAGCAAAAACGCTATAACTCCAGAACTACTTAAGCGTTTGAAATCGGTTAAGCTTAATCTTGTAGATTATGAAGCGGAGTTTTTTCAGGCTATCAAATTTTGTAAAAAGTCCTCGCTCACCGTATGTTGTTAAGCTTTTTATCTAAAAAACGCTTGAAAACCCATGGCTAACTAGTAAGCGTTTTACATTTTTTTACCCGCTACCTCCACACGCTTTTTTCTGCTCAGCATAAAATTTTCAAGCGTTAATCTCAAAGCGTTTTTAAATTTAACTCAAATTACTTTCGTAATTTTCACTAAAATCATTTGGAAGTACTCGGAGAACAGAATCAAGTAGGAGGTGAATTTCGCGTAAAGCTTTCAGCAAAAACGCTATAACTCCAGAACTACTTAAGCGTTTGAAATCGGTTAAGCTTAATCTTGTAGATTATGAAGCGGAGTTTTTTCAGGCTATCAAATTTTGTAAAAAGTCCTCGCTCACCGTATGTTGTTAAGCTTTTTATCTAAAAAACGCTTGAAAACCCATGGCTAACTAGTAAGCGTTTTACATTTTTTTACCCGCTACCTCCACACGCTTTTTTCTGCTCAGCATAAAATTTTCAAGCGTTAATCTCAAAGCGTTTTTAAATTTAACTCAAATTACTTTCGTAATTTTCACTAAAATCATTTGGAAGTACTCGGAGAACAGAATCAAGTAGGAGGTGAATTTCGCGTAAAGCTTTCAGCAAAAACGCTATAACTCCAGAACTACTTAAGCGTTTGAAATCGGTTAAGCTTAATCTTGTAGATTATGAAGCGGAGTTTTTTCAGGCTATCAAATTTTGTAAAAAGTCCTCGCTCACCGTATGTTGTTAAGCTTTTTATCTAAAAAACGCTTGAAAATCCATGGCTAACTAGTAAGCGTTTTACATTTTTTTACCCGCTACCTCCACACGTTTTTTTCTGCTCAGCATAAAATTTTCAAGCGTTAATCTCAAAGCGTTTTTAAATTTAACTCAAATTACTTTCGTAATTTTCACTAAAATCATTTGGAAGTACTCGGAGAACAGAATCAAGTAGGAGGTGAATTTCGCGTAAAGCTTTCAGCAAAAACGCTATAACTCCAGAACTACTTAAGCGTTTGAAATCGGTTAAGCTTAATCTTGTAGATTATGAAGCGGAGTTTTTTTCAGGCTATCAAATTTTGTAAAAAGTCCTCGCTCACCGTATGTTGTTAAGCTTTTTATCTAAAAAACGCTTGAAAACCCATGGCTAACTAGTAAGCGTTTTACATTTTTTTACCCGCTACCTCCACACGCTTTTTTCTGCTCAGCATAAAATTTTCAAGCGTTAATCTCAAAGCGTTTTTAAATTTAACTCAAATTACTTTCGTAATTTTCACTTAAATCATTTGGAAGTACTCGGAGAACAGAATCAAGTAGGAGGTGAATTTCGCGTAAAGCTTTCAGCAAAAACGCTATAACTCCAGAACTACTTAAGCGTTTGAAATCGGTTAAGTTTAATCTTGTAGATTATGAAGCGTTTTTAAATTTAACTCAAATTACTTTCGTAATTTTCACTAAAATCATTTGGAAGTACTCGGAGAACATAATCAAGTAGGAGGTGAATTTCGCGTAAAGCTTTCAGCAAAAACGCTATAACTCCAGAACTACTTAAGCGTTTGAAATCGGTTAAGCTTAATCTTGTAGAATATGAAGCGGAGTTTTTTTCAGGCTATCAAATTTTGTAAAAAGTCCTCGCTCACCGTATGTTGTTAAGCTTTTTATCTAAAAAACGCTTGAAAACCCATGGCTAACTAGTAAGCGTTTTACATTTTTTTACCCGCTACCTCCACACGCTTTTTTCTGCTCAGCATAAAATTTTCAAGCGTTAATCTCAAAGCGTTTTTAAATTTAACTCAAATTACTTTCGTAATTTTCACTAAAATCATTTGGAAGTACTCGGAGAACATAATCAAGTAGGAGGTGAATTTCGCGTAAAGCTTTCAGCAAAAACGCTATAACTCCAGAACTACTTAAGCGTTTGAAATCGGTTAAGCTTAATCTTGTAGAATATGAAGCGGAGTTTTTTTCAGGCTATCAAATTTTGTAAAAAGTCCTCGCTCACCGTATGTTGTTAAGCTTTTTATCTAAAAAACGCTTGAAAACCCATGGCTAACTAGTAAGCGTTTTACATTTTTTTACCCGCTACCTCCACACGCTTTTTTCTGCTCAGCATAAAATTTTCAAGCGTTAATCTCAAAGCGTTTTTAAATTTAACTCAAATTACTTTCGTAATTTTCACTAAAATCATTTGGAAGTACTCGGAGAACATAATCAAGTAGGAGGTGAATTTCGCGTAAAGCTTTCAGCAAAAACGCTATAACTCCAGAACTACTTAAGCGTTTGAAATCGGTTAAGCTTAATCTTGTAGAATATGAAGCGGAGTTTTTTTCAGGCTATCAAATTTTGTAAAAAGTCCTCGCTCACCGTATGTTGTTAAGCTTTTTATCTAAAAAACGCTTGAAAACCCATGGCTAACTAGTAAGCGTTTTACATTTTTTTACCCGCTACCTCCACACGCTTTTTTCTGCTCAGCATAAAATTTTCAAGCGTTAATCTCAAAGCGTTTTTAAATTTAACTCAAATTACTTTCGTAATTTTCACTTAAATCATTTGGAAGTACTCGGAGAACAGAATCAAGTAGGAGGTGAATTTCGCGTAAAGCTTTCAGCAAAAACGCTATAACTCCAGAACTACTTAAGCGTTTGAAATCGGTTAAGTTTAATCTTGTAGATTATGAAGCGTTTTTAAATTTAACTCAAATTACTTTCGTAATTTTCACTAAAATCATTTGGAAGTACTCGGAGAACATAATCAAGTAGGAGGTGAATTTCGCGTAAAGCTTTCAGCAAAAACGCTATAACTCCAGAACTACTTAAGCGTTTGAAATCGGTTAAGCTTAATCTTGTAGAATATGAAGCGGAGTTTTTTTCAGGCTATCAAATTTTGTAAAAAGTCCTCGCTCACCGTATGTTGTTAAGCTTTTTATCTAAAAAACGCTTGAAAACCCATGGCTAACTAGTAAGCGTTTTACATTTTTTTACCCGCTACCTCCACACGCTTTTTTCTGCTCAGCATAAAATTTTCAAGCGTTAATCTCAAAGCGTTTTTAAATTTAACTCAAATTACTTTCGTAATTTTCACTAAAATCATTTGGAAGTACTCGGAGAACATAATCAAGTAGGAGGTGAATTTCGCGTAAAGCTTTCAGCAAAAACGCTATAACTCCAGAACTACTTAAGCGTTTGAAATCGGTTAAGCTTAATCTTGTAGAATATGAAGCGGAGTTTTTTTCAGGCTATCAAATTTTGTAAAAAGTCCTCGCTCACCGTATGTTGTTAAGCTTTTTATCTAAAAAACGCTTGAAAACCCATGGCTAACTAGTAAGCGTTTTACATTTTTTTACCCGCTACCTCCACACGCTTTTTTCTGCTCAGCATAAAATTTTCAAGCGTTAATCTCAAAAAGTTTTTAAATTTAACTCAAATTACTTTCGTAATTTTCACTAAAATCATTTGGAAGTACCCGGAGAACAGAATCAAGTAGTAGGTAAATTACGCGTAAAGCTTTTAGCAATAACGCTATAACTCCAGAACTACTTAAGCGTTTGAAATCGGTTAAGCTTAATCTTGTAGATTATGAAGCGGAGTTTTTTTCAGGCTATCAAATTTTGTAAAAAGTCCTCGCTCACGGTATGCTGTTAAGCTTTTTATCTAAAAAACGCTTGAAAACCCATGGCTAACTAGTAAGCGTTTTACATTTTTTTACCCACTACCTCCACACGCTTTTTTCTGCTCAGCATGAAAGTTTCAAGCGTTAATCTCAAAGCGTTTTTAAATTTAACTCAAATTACTTTCTTAATTTTCACTAAAATCATTTGGAGGTACCCGGAAAACAGAATCAAGTAGTAGGTGAATTTCGCGTAAAGCTTTTAGCAAAAACGCTATAACTCCAGAACTACTTAAGCGTTTGAAATCGGTCAAGCTTAATCTTGTAGATTATGAAGCGGGGTTTTTTTCAGGCTATCAAATTTTGTAAAAAGTCCTCGCTCACCGTATGTTGTTAAGCTTTTTATCTAAAAAACGCTTGAAAACCCATGGCTAACTAGTAAGCGTTTTACATTTTTTTACCCGCTACCTCCACACGCTTTTTTCTGCTCAGCATAAAATTTTCAAGCGTTAATCTCAAAAAGTTTTTAAATTTAACTCAAATTACTTTCGTAATTTTCACTAAAATCATTTGGAAGTACCCGGAGAACAGAATCAAGTAGTAGGTAAATTACGCGTAAAGCTTTTAGCAATAACGCTATAACTCCAGAACTACTTAAGCGTTTGAAATCGGTTAAGCTTAATCTTGTAGATTATGAAGCGGGGTTTTTTTCAGGCTATCAAATTTTGTAAAAAGTCCTCGCTCACCGTATGTTGTTAAGCTTTTTATCTAAAAAACGCTTGAAAACTCATGGCTAACTAGTAAGCGTTTTAAGTTTTTTTACCCGCTACCTCCACACGCTTTTTTCTGCTCAGCATAAAATTTTCAAGCGTTAATCTCAAAGCGTTTTTAAATTTAACTCAAATTACTTTCGTAATTTTCACTAAAATCATTTTGAGGTACCCGGAGAACAGAATCAAGTAGTAGGTAAATTACGCGTAAAGCTTTTAGCAAAAACGCTATAGCTCCAGAACTACTTAAGCGTTTGAAATCGGTTAAGCTTAATCTTGTAGATTATGAAGCGGGGTTTTTTTCAGGCTATCAAATTTTGTAAAAAGTCCTCGCTCACCGTATGTTGTTAAGCTTTTTATCTAAAAAACGCTTGAAAACTCATGGCTAACTAGTAAGCGTTTTAAGTTTTTTTACCCGCTACCTCCACACGCTTTTTTCTGCTCAGCATAAAATTTTCAAGCGTTAATCTCAAAGCGTTTTTAAATTTAACTCAAATTACTTTCGTAATTTTCACTAAAATCATTTGGAGGTATCCAGAGAACAGAATCAAGTAGTAGGTGAATTTCGCGTAAAGCTTTTAGCAAAACCGCTATAACTCCAGAACTACTTAAGCGTTTGAAATCGGTTAAGCTTAATCTTGTAGATTATGAAGCGTGGTTTTTTTCAGGCTATCAAATTTTGTAAAAAGTCCTCGCTCACCGTATGTTGTTAAGCTTTTTATCTAAAAAACACTTGAAAACCCATGGCTAACTAGTAAGCGTTTTAAGTTTTTTTACCCGCTACCTCCACACGCTTTTTTCTGCTCAGCATAAAATTTTCAAGCGTTACTCTCAAAGCGTTTTTAAATTTAACTCAAATTACTTTCGTAATTTTCACTAAAATCATTTTGAGGTACCCGGAGAACAGAATCAAGTAGTAGGTGAATTTCGCGTAAAGCTTTTAGCAAAACCGCTATAACTCCAGAACTACTTAAGCGTTTGAAATCGGTTAAGCTTAATCTTGTAGATTATGAAGCGTGGTTTTTTTCAGGCTATCAAATTTTGTAAAAAGTCCTCGCTCACCGTATGTTGTTAAGCTTTTTATCTAAAAAACGCTTGAAAACCCATGGCTAACTAGTAAGCGTTTTAAGTTTTTTTACCCGCTACCTCCACACGCTTTTTTCTGCTCAGCATAAAATTTTCAAGCGTTACTCTCAAAGCGTTTTTAAATTTAACTCAAATTACTTTCGTAATTTTCACTAAAATCATTTTGAGGTACCCGGAGAACAGAATCAAGTAGTAGGTAAATTTCGCGTAAAGCTTTTAGCAAAAACGCTATAGCTCCAGAACTACTTAAGCGTTTGAAATCGGTTAAGCTTAATCTTGTAGATTATGAAGCGGGGTTTTTTTCAGGCTATCAAATTTTGTAAAACGTCCTCGCTCACCGTATGTTGTTAAGCTTTTTATCTAAAAAACGCTTGAAAACCCATGACTAAGTAGTAAGCGTTTTACATTTTTTTACCCGCTACCTCCACACTTTTTTTTCTGCTCAGCATAAAATTTTCAAGCGTTAATCTCAAAGTGTTTTTAAATTTAACTCAAATTACTTTCGTAATTTTCACTAAAATCATTTGGAGGTACCCGGAGAACAGAATCAAGTAGTAGGTGAATTTCGCGTAAAGCTTTTAGCAAAAACGCTATAACTCCAGAACTACTTAAGCGTTTGAAATCGGTTAAGCTTAATCTTGTAGATTATGAAGCGGGGTTTTTTTCAGGCTATCAAATTTTGTAAAAAGCCCTCGCTCACCGTATGTTGTTAAGCTTTTTATCTAAAAAACGCTTGAAAACCCATGACTAAGTAGTAAGCGTTTTACATTTTTTTACCCGCTACCTCCACACTTTTTTTTCTGCTCAGCATAAAATTTTCAAGCGTTAATCTCAAAGTGTTTTTAAATTTAACTCAAATTACTTTCGTAATTTTCACTAAAATCATTTGGAGGTACCCGGAGAACAGAATCAAGTAGTAGGTGAATTTCGCGTAAAGCTTTTAGCAAAAACGCTATAACTCCAGAACTACTTAAGCGTTTGAAATCGGTTAAGCTTAATCTTGTAGATTATGAAGCGGGGTTTTTTTCAGGCTATCAAATTTTGTAAAACGTCCTCGCTCACCGTATGTTGTTAAGCTTTTTATCTAAAAAACGCTTGAAAACCCATGACTAAGTAGTAAGCGTTTTACATTTTTTTACCCGCTACCTCCACACTTTTTTTTCTGCTCAGCATAAAATTTTCAAGCGTTAATCTCAAAGTGTTTTTAAATTTAACTCAAATTACTTTCGTAATTTTCACTAAAATCATTTGGAGGTACCCGGAGAACAGAATCAAGTAGTAGGTGAATTTCGCGTAAAGCTTTTAGCAAAAACGCTATAACTCCAGAACTACTTAAGCGTTTGAAATCGGTTAAGCTTAATCTTGTAGATTATGAAGCGGGGTTTTTTTCAGGCTATCAAATTTTGTAAAAAGCCCTCGCTCACCGTATGTTGTTAAGCTTTTTATCTAAAAAACGCTTGAAAACCCATGACTAAGTAGTAAGCGTTTTACATTTTTTTACCCGCTACCTCCACACTTTTTTTTCTGCTCAGCATAAAATTTTCAAGCGTTAATCTCAAAGTGTTTTTAAATTTAACTCAAATTACTTTCGTAATTTTCACTAAAATCATTTGGAGGTACCCGGAGAACAGAATCAAGTAGTAGGTGAATTTCGCGTAAAGCTTTTAGCAAAAACGCTATAACTCCAGAACTACTTAAGCGTTTGAAATCGGTTAAGCTTAATCTTGTAGATTATGAAGCGGGGTTTTTTTCAGGCTATCAAATTTTGTAAAAAGCCCTCGCTCACCGTATGTTGTTAAGCTTTTTATCTAAAAAACGCTTGAAAACCCATGACTAAGTAGTAAGCGTTTTACATTTTTTTACCCGCTACCTCCACACTTTTTTTTCTGCTCAGCATAAAATTTTCAAGCGTTAATCTCAAAGTGTTTTTAAATTTAACTCAAATTACTTTCGTAATTTTCACTAAAATCATTTGGAGGTACCCGGAGAACAGAATCAAGTAGTAGGTGAATTTCGCGTAAAGCTTTTAGCAAAAACGCTATAACTCCAGAACTACTTAAGCGTTTGAAATCGGTTAAGCTTAATCTTGTAGATTATGAAGCGGGGTTTTTTTCAGGCTATCAAATTTTGTAAAACGTCCTCGCTCACCGTATGTTGTTAAGCTTTTTATCTAAAAAACGCTTGAAAACCCATGACTAAGTAGTAAGCGTTTTACATTTTTTTACCCGCTACCTCCACACTTTTTTTTCTGCTCAGCATAAAATTTTCAAGCGTTAATCTCAAAGTGTTTTTAAATTTAACTCAAATTACTTTCGTAATTTTCACTAAAATCATTTGGAGGTATCCGGAGAACAGAATCAAGTAGTAGGTGAATTTCGCGTAAAGCTTTTAGCAAAAACGCTATAACTCCAGAACTACTTAAGCGTTTGAAATCGGTTAAGCTTAATCTTGTAGATTATGAAGCGGGGTTTTTTTCAGGCTATCAAATTTTGTAAAACGTCCTCGCTCACCGTATGTTGTTAAGCTTTTTATCTAAAAAACGCTTGAAAACCCATGACTAAGTAGTAAGCGTTTTACATTTTTTTACCCGCTACCTCCACACTTTTTTTTCTGCTCAGCATAAAATTTTCAAGCGTTAATCTCAAAGTGTTTTTAAATTTAACTCAAATTACTTTCGTAATTTTCACTAAAATCATTTGGAGGTATCCGGAGAACAGAATCAAGTAGTAGGTGAATTTCGCGTAAAGCTTTTAGCAAAAACGCTATAACTCCAGAACTACTTAAGCGTTTGAAATCGGTTAAGCTTAATCTTGTAGATTATGAAGCGGGGTTTTTTTCAGGCTATCAAATTTTGTAAAACGTCCTCGCTCACCGTATGTTGTTAAGCTTTTTATCTAAAAAACGCTTGAAAACCCATGACTAAGTAGTAAGCGTTTTACATTTTTTTACCCGCTACCTCCACACTTTTTTTTCTGCTCAGCATAAAATTTTCAAGCGTTAATCTCAAAGTGTTTTTAAATTTAACTCAAATTACTTTCGTAATTTTCACTAAAATCATTTGGAGGTACCCGGAGAACAGAATCAAGTAGTAGGTGAATTTCGCGTAAAGCTTTTAGCAAAAACGCTATAACTCCAGAACTACTTAAGCGTTTGAAATCGGTTAAGCTTAATCTTGTAGATTATGAAGCGGGGTTTTTTTCAGGCTATCAAATTTTGTAAAAAGCCCTCGCTCACCGTATGTTGTTAAGCTTTTTATCTAAAAAACGCTTGAAAACCCATGACTAAGTAGTAAGCGTTTTACATTTTTTTACCCGCTACCTCCACACTTTTTTTTCTGCTCAGCATAAAATTTTCAAGCGTTAATCTCAAAGTGTTTTTAAATTTAACTCAAATTACTTTCGTAATTTTCACTAAAATCATTTGGAGGTACCCGGAGAACAGAATCAAGTAGTAGGTGAATTTCGCGTAAAGCTTTTAGCAAAAACGCTATAACTCCAGAACTACTTAAGCGTTTGAAATCGGTTAAGCTTAATCTTGTAGATTATGAAGCGGGGTTTTTTTCAGGCTATCAAATTTTGTAAAAAGCCCTCGCTCACCGTATGTTGTTAAGCTTTTTATCTAAAAAACGCTTGAAAACCCATGACTAAGTAGTAAGCGTTTTACATTTTTTTACCCGCTACCTCCACACTTTTTTTTCTGCTCAGCATAAAATTTTCAAGCGTTAATCTCAAAGTGTTTTTAAATTTAACTCAAATTACTTTCGTAATTTTCACTAAAATCATTTGGAGGTACCCGGAGAACAGAATCAAGTAGTAGGTGAATTTCGCGTAAAGCTTTTAGCAAAAACGCTATAACTCCAGAACTACTTAAGCGTTTGAAATCGGTTAAGCTTAATCTTGTAGATTATGAAGCGGGGTTTTTTTCAGGCTATCAAATTTTGTAAAACGTCCTCGCTCACCGTATGTTGTTAAGCTTTTTATCTAAAAAACGCTTGAAAACCCATGACTAAGTAGTAAGCGTTTTACATTTTTTTACCCGCTACCTCCACACTTTTTTTTCTGCTCAGCATAAAATTTTCAAGCGTTAATCTCAAAGTGTTTTTAAATTTAACTCAAATTACTTTCGTAATTTTCACTAAAATCATTTGGAGGTACCCGGAGAACAGAATCAAGTAGTAGGTGAATTTCGCGTAAAGCTTTTAGCAAAAACGCTATAACTCCAGAACTACTTAAGCGTTTGAAATCGGTTAAGCTTAATCTTGTAGATTATGAAGCGGGGTTTTTTTCAGGCTATCAAATTTTGTAAAAAGCCCTCGCTCACCGTATGTTGTTAAGCTTTTTATCTAAAAAACGCTTGAAAACCCATGAATAAGTAGTAAGCGTTTTACATTTTTTTACCCGCTACCTCCACACTTTTTTTTCTGCTCAGCATAAAATTTTCAAGCGTTAATCTCAAAGTGTTTTTAAATTTAACTCAAATTACTTTCGTAATTTTCACTTAAATCATTTGGAGGTACCCGGAGAACAGAATCAAGTAGTAGGTGAATTTCGCGTAAAGCTTTTAGCAAAAACGCTATAACTCAAGAACTACTTAAGCGTTTGAAATCGGTTAAGCTTAATCTTGTAGATTATGAAGCGGGGTTTTTTTCAGGCTATCAAATTTTGTAAAAAGTCCTCGCTCACCGTATGTTGTTAAGCTTTTTATCTAAAAAACGCTTGAAAACCCATGGCTAACTAGTAAGCGTTTGACATTTTTTTACCCGCTACCTCCACACGCTTTTTTCTGCTCAGCATAAAATTTTCAAGCGTTAATCTCAAAGCGTTTTTAAATTTAACTCAAATTACTTTCGTAATTTTCACTAAAATCATTTGGAGGTACCCGGAGAACAGAATCAAGTAGTAGGTGAATTTCGCGTAAAGCTTTTAGCAAAAACGCTAAAACTCCAGAACTACTTAAGCGTTTGAAATCGGTTAAGCTTAATCTTGTAGATTATGAAGCGGGGTTTTTTTTCAGGCTATCAAATTTTGTAAAAAGTCCTCGCTCACCGTATGTTGTTAAGCTTTTTATCTAAAAAACGCTTGAAAACCCATGGCTAACTAGTAAGCGTTTGACATTTTTTTACCCGCTACCTCCACACGCTTTTTTCTGCTCAGCATAAAATTTTCAAGCGTTAATCTCAAAGCGTTTTTAAATTTAACTCAAATTACTTTCGTAATTTTCACTAAAATCATTTGGAGGTACCCGGAGAACAGAATCAAGTAGTAGGTGAATTTCGCGTAAAGCTTTTAGCAAAAACGCTATAACTCCAGAACTACTTAAGCGTTTGAAATCGGTTAAGCTTAATCTTGTAGATTATGAAGCGGGGTTTTTTCAGGCTATCAAATTTTGTAAAAAGTCCTCGCTCACCGTATGTTGTTAAGCTTTTTATCTAAAAAACGCTTGAAAACCCATGGCTAACTAGTAAGCGTTTTACATTTTTTTACCCGCTACCTCCACACGCTTTTTTCTGCTCAGCATAAAATTTTCAAGCGTTAATATCAAAGCGTTTTTAAATTTAACTCAAATTACTTTCGTAATTTTCACTAAAATCATTTGGAGATACCCGGAGAACAGAATCAAGTAGTAGGTGAATTTCGCGTTAAGCTTTTAGCAAAAACGCTATAACTCCAGAACTACTTAAGCGTTTGAAATCGGTTAAGCTTAATCTTGTAGATTATTAAGCGGGGTTTTTTTCAGGCTATCAAATTTTGTAAAAAGTCCTCGCTCACCGTATGTTGTTAAGCTTTTTATCTAAAAAACGCTTGAAAACCCATGGCTAACTAGTAAGCGTTTGACATTTTTTTACCCGCTACCTCCACACGCTTTTTTCTGCTCAGCATAAAATTTTCAAGCGTTAATCTCAAAGCGTTTTTAAATTTAACTCAAATTACTTTCGTAATTTTCACTAAAATCATTTGGAGGTACCCGGAGAACAGAATCAAGTAGTAGGTGAATTTCGCGTAAAGCTTTTAGCAAAAACGCTAAAACTCCAGAACTACTTAAGCGTTTGAAATCGGTTAAGCTTAATCTTGTAGATTATGAAGCGGGGTTTTTTTTCAGGCTATCAAATTTTGTAAAAAGTCCTCGCTCACCGTATGTTGTTAAGCTTTTTATCTAAAAAACGCTTGAAAACCCATGGCTAACTAGTAAGCGTTTGACATTTTTTTACCCGCTACCTCCACACGCTTTTTTCTGCTCAGCATAAAATTTTCAAGCGTTAATCTGAAAGCGTTTTTAAATTTAACTCAAATTACTTTCGTAATTTTCACTAAAATCATTTGGAGGTACCCGGAGAACAGAATCAAGTAGTAGGTGAATTTCGCGTAAAGCTTTTAGCAAAAACGCTTAAACTCCAGAACTACTTAAGCGTTTGAAATCGGTTAAGCTTAATCTTGTAGATTATGAAGCGGGGTTTTTTTTCAGGCTATCAAATTTTGTAAAAAGTCCTCGCTCACCGTATGTTGTTAAGCTTTTTATCTAAAAAACGCTTGAAAACCCATGGCTAACTAGTAAGCGTTTTAAAATTTTTTACCCGCTACCTCCACACGCTTTTTTCTGCTCAGCATAAAATTTTCAAGCGTTACTCTCAAAGCGTTTTTAAATTTAACTCAAATTACTTTCGTAATTTTCACTAAAATCATTTGGAGGTACCCGGAGAACAGAATCAAGTAGTAGGTGAATTTCGCGTTAAGCTTTTAGCAAAAACGCTATAACTCCAGAACTACTTAAGCGTTTGAAATCGGTTAAGCTTAATATTGTAGATTATGAAGCGGAGTTTTTTTCAGGCTATCAAATTTTGTAAAAAGTCCTCGCTCACCGTATGTTGTTAAGCTTTTTATCTAAAAAACGCTTGAAAACCCATGGCTAACTAGTAAGCGTTTTACATTTTTTTACCCGCTACCTCCACACGCTTTTTTCTGCTCAGCAAAAAATTTTCAAGCGTTAATCTCAAAGCGTTTTTAAATTTAACTTAAATTACTTTCGTAATTTTCACTAAAATTATTTGGAAGTACCCGGAGAACAGAACCAAGTAGTAGGTGAATTTCGCGTAAAGCTTTTAGCAAAAACGCTATAACTCCAGAACTACTTAAGCGTTTGAAATCGGTTAAGCTTAATCTTGTAGATTATGAAGCGGAGTTTTTTTCAGGCTATCAAATTTTGTAAAAAGTCCTCGCTCACCTGAGTGATATAAATAAAAACTTTACTACACGTTCAATCACTAGTGTTGTGAACAGCACATTTAAGTTTCTATAGAAGAAACTTTGTTGAAATTATTAAAAAAAAATTTTTTTAAGTCTGTTTCAATTTTCTATCGTAATTTTGTTTAAACTGTTGAAAAATTGTCTCTTAAATATTTGCACAAATTGTGCTAAAGAAACTTGCGCTAAAATTTTTTAGAGAAAATTTTCTTAAATTGTTAAATTTTATTAAAAATAAAATTGTTTTGCTCAAATTTTTCCAAAAATTAAAAATTCTTTTTGAGGTTGATTTTGCATCTATCACCAAAATGATTATATTGATTACTAAAAATTGTAAATTTTCATATTAATTCGAATGTGTATTCTAAGTCAAATTACAATTTATAAAGCTTTCATACTTTAACAGTCTTATGCTCTGTTTTCACAACACAAGTGATTGAACATGTAGTAAAATTTATATGAAAAACACTCAAAAAACTGAGTGCTTTTCATAACACCCAAAACACTGAGTGCTGAGCACATTATTCCTTTAATATTTTCCAGGAATATGATGCCCCTAGATGGGTCAAATGTATGACCAAGCCCACTTTATTTTTCATCGCCATCATTTTTTTCTAACATACCTATCAGCTATCTCCATGCCTTAAGGGGGCTCCCACACATAATGTACAATACAGAATAGAAATATATTCAATAAAAAGTGCCATAAATGCTCAGGAGTCGCTCCTAGTGGGTTATAATGTATATAGCGACCTCAATTAGTTTTTTGTCCTTCACATTTTCTCGAGACATACTTGCCCTTTAACTCACCTTCTAAGGAGGCTCCCATACAAATATAGCGTGATATGAAATGCTCAAATTTATTAAAATTGTTCTTCTTTTGTGAATAAAATCCAAAGTTGTTCACACGTTTTAATAGTTTATGGCTTGTTTTGTTTCCAAC
Source organism: Pollenia amentaria (assembly GCA_943735925.1). Classification (NCBI taxonomy): domain Eukaryota; kingdom Metazoa; phylum Arthropoda; class Insecta; order Diptera; family Polleniidae; genus Pollenia; species Pollenia amentaria. The sequence goes on from OX031009.1 coordinate 35,580,397, forward strand.
TTCGTTTTTATTTGTTTGGATTTGGAAATTAAAAGCATAGCTGCAATTTCCCATTTTTGCTGAATTTAAAAAAACAAAATTTTCAAAATGTTGTTAAAAAATTATTTTTCTAACACGACTGGGCATATGAGGAAAAAGTTTAACCTTTCTTAAAGAAAATGTTATTGCTGATGTTCGGTTTTTTGAGTTTGTTTAATAAAATAAACCGTTTTAGAGTTAGGCGAATATATGTTGTGCAACCTACTCCATTTTCGAAATAATAGCCAATTACCACTACAACGAAATCTAGTACTTTCGAGATTTCGAGACAAATCTAGTTGTTTTTGTCTTGATTTCCCGTACAATACAAAATCTACTCCGCGACTAGATTTTTACGAAATCTATTCGAAATCTAGTAGTACTTAGTGATGCAACTATGTTTTTCCCCATAAAGCACTAAAAACTACTTCCCTGCACAAGAAAAAAATGACATTTTAACAAAAAACAAAACCAAAACAAAACTGTTAAAACTGTGAAAAAATTTAAAACTTTTGTAAAAACTGAACTGGCAAATTGTTTTTATTTTGATTTCTTGCGAAAACAATAAAAGCACTTTCTTTTTATTTTTAATATGTTTTTTCTTTACCCACTTACAACTACAATTATTGTTGGGAGAATTCCAAATAATTGTAGTGGGAAATGTAAGAAAAGATAAACTCATCACTGATTTATTGTTTGGTATTTTGTTTAAGCTTTGATATCGTTGCAAAAAAGACTTTTTTGAGTGTTTGTAGGTAATTTTCATTCCCTCTGTAGTCTTGTTTGCTGATAGTTTTGGCTTTTCTAAAATTATTTAGGAGAACGTTTCCTAATGATCTGACCTAAGCAACCAGTGAAACGCGCATTGGAACAGCTTATCCTCCAACAATAAATTTCATTTTTTTTTTATCAATTATAGAAATAGGGAATTAAGCACAACAAAAAAAATTTTTTTATGAAAAAATACAATAATAAATTTGTTAATTATTTGTATGCATATTCATGCATTTCTTGCATATACTTAAGCATATTTCTCTGTTTTTTGCGCTTTTTTGATTACTTATTTTTTAATTTTTTAAATGTATAAAAACTTTTCCTGATAATTTGCAATGCTTTCCAGTTAAGAGAGTAAAATAAAAAATTTAGTTTAAAATTAAATATACGGAAACAAGTTATCGCTAAATTTGCTTTAACTCCTTAATGTATGCTATAAATTGCACAGAAGTTTCTTAAAGAATGCGCGTAATTTCAGCCATTTAACAATAAATCGAATAAATACTACTCAAATTAAGTCAAGTAATTATTTTCACATCTTCGGAAAAAGGCAAGAAGGTATGGTCGTTGAACCTGGCCAAATAACAACCTACACCACTTTAAAGTAAAGCCGCGATTTTTGTATAATTGGGGGCTTTTTGACAAACTCTATAAGGGACTAGCTGTACTCGGTGAGCTTCACTTCCCCTATTAAAATAAAATTAGACAACTTTTTTAAAACAGATCTCATACGTTGACAACGAAGTAATTTGAAACAACTTAAAATACTTTTGCTGCTGCCGTAACCCAGATATACAGAAATCTATATTTCTGTAGTGAAGAGGCAATTGCCACTTCCCCAATCGAGTATATTTTTCGATAGAGGTTTTGTATAGAGAACTTAACTAATTGTTCGAACATAAAAACTTTAGATATAATGTTATTAATATTATCTTTGTATGTGAGGTGCTGACATACGATCAGCGTTACCATTTGTCAAGTATTCCCTTTTTTGCAAGTTTTTTGAGATGCCAAAACGTTTTAATTTAATTTAAGTTTTTTTAAGTTTTTTATAAGTTCATATTTAACTTAAAATTTGCAGTATATTGGATAAAACTATTAAGGGCTAATTTTACATAATTAAACGATTTTTTTATTTTCTCACTTCTTTATTACTGCAACAGTGTATACGGAATAATATTTGTCGATAATACTGTAAGATACTCAAACTTATAATTCCTTTTAGTTACAAATAAAACTTGATTGGTCAAGTGGCACCTGCTGGTGACACAGGAAAGTATTTCACAAACTTACATACTTATATGTCCATTATAGGGATGCCAATCGGGACTGGTTTTCGCAAATCCCAGGATTCGCGATTTCAAAAAACATAATTCCAGGAACCCGGGATTTTTTCGGGATACGGTATTTTTGAAAGTCAAAAGATAAATGCCTTTTATAGATATTTATTTAAAAAAAAAAAAAAACATCTTTAAAAGTCGTTTACAAACAAAAGTTTTATAATTCATTAAATATTACTAAGTTGTTTAATGATTATGTATATTACAAAATTTGTAAAAATTTAAAATTGTGATTTTTATCTTAATTAATGATTAATTTTATTAAAAATATGATAAAAAAAAACAACGTACGATTTCTAACAATGTGTTAATTGATTCAATTAAAAAATAATTAACATAAAATCTATATTTTTCTCAATTTCCTTAGTTGTTTCAAACTTAATAAAAAGATAATTAATATATATAATATATATTTTATTCGACCTTTATTTTTAAAAGTATAATTAAATTATAGAGCTTAAGGCCTTTTTATATAAAAAAAACTTTAAATGTTTATTATATCCAATATTTCGGCACTTCGTTGAGTGCCTTCTTCAGGGTTTTTTCCTTATTTTAATAAATTTCACCAATTTTTAACAAATTTAACAATATAATAGTTAAATAACAAAATTAAAATTTTTTTTGAATTGGATATAAAAAAATATTTTTTATAATAACTTGATCTACTACAATAAAAATAAATTTTTAATTTCCGTTTCTATTTTTTTTTAAATTAAATGTCTATAATTTTGTGCTACATTAATTAATTTTAAGCCGGACACTGAAAATGTAGCACAAGATTATAGAGATTTAATTTATAAAAATAGAAACGGAAGTTTAAAATTTAATATAGTAATTGAATAAAGCAAACTAGTTAGTAATTGATTTATTCACAAAATTTTATAAAATTTTTTATTAAATTAATTAAGATGAATAATTGAAATTTCAATTCAAAATTAATTAACAAAATCAATTTGTTAATCATAAAAATGCTATTTTAACAAAAACCTATTTTTATACCCACCACCACTTGTGGTAGGAATTATGTAGTGTATAAATTACACTACTTAATTTCGTGAAATCGCTCCATATACAACCAGTCGCATGCCCACTGTCGGAAAACATTTTCATACGCCTAAACCTGTAAAGAGTAAAGTCGTAATTTTGCAGTTGATGCACCAGTAGAATCAATTAGAAAATAAAACCAACCGGAACTTTTGGTTTTTCTTTTTGTTTTGTGCATTTCAGAATATATTTCTTTCTTTAATTAATTTTCTTCTTTAATTATTTTCAGCACTTCTTAGATTTATATTTTCCTTATTTCTTTTCAATGACAGTATTAACGGAGTTAACCAAATATATATAAGAGATCAATATTGTATTCTCTATCCTCTCGAGTGAGAATGTCATGATGAATTTCTTTTTATAAAAAAAAGGTAAAACAAAAGATTAATTTAAAGATTTCGGGATTGGCTAAATCCCGAAAATCGCGGGATCAAAAAATTCAAATTCCGGGATTCGGGATTCGGGATTCGTTAAATCCCGGGACTTTCAGCACCGGGATTTCGGGATTGGCATCCCTAGTCCATATATATATTTAGTAAATAAGCTTATATTTTGTTAAATTTTATTATTTTGCTATAGATTGAAATTGAATGAAATAATGGAAATACTAGAGGCTGGAGAAGACACTGGCGAATACGTACTGTACCCCCTTGTGGATGGTGAGGTAACCGATGGAGAGGTGGAGACCAAAATGAAGCTAACTGCGATCACCTTCTAAGCCGAACGTTAAAAATGTGCAATAAATTATGCCCAGTGTCACCTGTAAGAGAAACCCATATAAAATCGGTATTAGCACAAATTTTTTTAATTCGACTTCTTTTAGTGTAAACTCGATATATTTATATTATTAACAAAGAAAAATCAGGTTTGTTTTCATAACTCACGGTATGGGAATTGCCGGGTTAATTATGTATACTTCCAGTTAGTACACCTACTTTTTATACATAAACAGTTTTTAGCTAACTTTGTACTGCAGTAAACATTAAAACAAATGCACAAATATTTAACAAAAAATGATAGATCTCTACGGGAAAGGGAACTAACACTAAAATAATCACGTGACATGTCACTTTAACATGGCCATGTCCTACGAGGGGGCTAATTGGAACCTTTTTGATACTTTGTAACAGGTCACTGAAATAACCTTCCAATTTCTGTTAAAATAATGCCTGACGCGGATGTTGTCACAAATCAATCATGCCAATATGATAGATCCCCTTCATATAAAGAAATAGAACTAGAGAGAATCAGCCACTACCCGCACAAAATCCAGTCACATGAAAACTTTTGTGGTAATTACCTTTCCTCTGGACCAACTACCCTCTAAACAGATTATCACCAGATACGTGATAAGTCTTTTTTCAGCTATCACAATTCGTTGCTTTTGATTATATAATGTTGTCACTGGTCACAGGATTAGTGCTTTAAGATCAATTGACACAAATTTTCCGCAGGGATATTATAAAAAGGTCCCCTTAGATGAACTATGGTAACGCTGCTTACGGTGCAAGAGTGGGGCGGACTGCCTCTCAGATCACCTTTTGATAGTTGGCGGTCTTCGATTAAAAGTTGCAGATAAAGCCAGCATCCGCTGAGTAATACATAATCATATAGTGTCCCTTCGCTAGATATAACCTTTATGGTCGTGTATGGGAGGTGGCACTGCAACTTCTCTAGACCAGCCTACTTTTCGATAGATGCTTTCTGTCAATAAGCGAACTATTTGCTGCAAGCTTAAGAACTTCAACTGTAATCCGATCTATTTGTATGCCTCGTTCCACTGCAACTTTTTTAATACAGCCTGTGTTTTAACATGAACAAATTATTTGTTCCAATCTAAGAAACTTTTACTTCAGTCGTTCTCAAGATTTATGTTGTCTTTGTGGAAGAGGTCTCACGCCCTTTTCAATATTTACATATATTTAAGCTCTGTGCTAAGCGCCTCGTAACCACGAAATCTCTGTAAAAATATCAGGAAAGTGGTTCAGTAGTTTACGAGTCTATAGGGAACAAATAAACGCATCCTTTTTTTATGGAGATTGATGTATTTTTGTTTGCAATTTTTTGTTAACTTTATGTGGCTGCTTTCGAAAATTCCGTTTTGTCTCGATGCGGAAGAATCTTATGGGATCATTTTAATAAGCAAAACTTTAAACGTTAACGAAATTCTGTATGAAAATATTAAAAATTTTATTTTATTTGTTAAACATTTTTTAGCGTTTATTGTTTTGATTTATAAAATTATTTTCCTTATGATTTTTTGGAGTTAGTATATTCTTAATTGGGTCTTATATGGAAAGTTAGAGCAAAACTGAAACTACAACTAAAAGGTATTTTGGTTAGGTTTTAACTGTTACGAATAGTTTTTGTGCGAAATTTTATATCCGAATTTTATGCATTCATCATAACCACAATACCAAGGCACAAGGGTTTGACAATCGAAAAGTGTCAGGGCAACCTATTCGTGAAAACCTGGGTTCAATTCTTAGCTCAGTCAAGAATGAAATATTATCAATAAATTTTAATTCATTTCATGTTGTAAAATTCCTTTTTTCATGAAAATAATTTAATGAATATTAAATTTATGAACTTTAGCCTGAATAAAATATTAAAAAATATAAACGTAAAAAAATAATGAAGTTATGAAAAAAATGGAGATAAGCGTTTCCAGTCTCGATAAAAATAATTTAATGAAAATTATTTTTAATGAACTCTAGCCTGAATAATATATATAAAATTTGGATTAAGAACCATAAACAGTTCAAGAAAATAACCACAATAATAATTGTTTATTGTTTTTATTATATGAACCCGCTTAAAAAATCTTTAAAATATATCTAAATAACCAAATCATCTATTACGTTGTTCATTAAACCACCCTTTACAAAAAATACACCCATAGCATATGCAATTGATTTTCAACAAAAATCATTTATCCTTTAAAGTGTGCTAGAGAATTATATTGACACATCACAATCATAAAAACTCAAAATGTTTTTCTCTATTTCTTATAGAATTTTTGACGATGATATAATACTACAACAAAACAATAATGCTGCATGTTTTACTTGCTTTACCCAGACCTAAAGTAGTACACTTTGAGATTAGTTGTTAACATTCAATGACAGCTGTCACATCAAAACTAATAAAAATTGAAAAATAACAACGAATATACAAAAAATATGCAACATGTGCTTTTTCATTTTAAATATACACTTATTACAGAGATGTATTGTTAATACATGAGTATGTACATATGTATATGAGTATATATGGATGTATGTTCAGTATGTCAATATGTCCTTGCAACGAAAATATATAAAACAACTAACAACAAATTTCAACTCATTTATGAACACATTCTGGCGACCAACAGCTTCGACATACAACAAAAAAAAAAAAAAAAAAAATTGACAACATGCAACAATCAGTCTTTAAATTCCAATAACAATACATCATCTAATTTTTTTTTTTGTTTTTTTTTAAATTTTTAGTTGCCATGAAAAACTTTTGTAGGGCGAAATAGCAGAATAAAAAATTACCAAAAAATATTGTGTGAACTATGTGCTGCATGCAAAAACATGAAAGATTTTGTTAAACAAAAGGGACTTTATGTTGGATGCAAATGATGTGTTCGAATCAACAACAATATAGATACTACTTGAGTAAATGTCAGAGATGGGATATGTAAGGAGCAAAAAGTGTAAGCGTTTGTATTTAAAATTGTATCCATTTAACAAATATTTAGTGGTTATTGCAATCTACGAAGTCAACATTCATTTTTCTTTAAAAGGTCAAAAAAAAAATGGACGAAACCAGGGGCTTAATACGTGTGCTTTTATTTTTGCATAAAATAATTTACTCGGAAATGCCACAATATCTTATTGATAAGATCAGCTTTGCCAGATCAGGTAGGAGGAAAAAGATTATAATTCCACTACACCGTTCTCTTGTGTCTGAATGGCAATTTTTTATACATGCTGCGCATCTCTGGAATATTCTTCCTCATACACAACAACTTAATAGCAACGCAACTAGCTTTAAGAATTATTTATTTAATTATTTTTCGTAATTGGAGACTATAATTATTTTATAAACAATTTATAGTTAATTTTTTTCATTTAAATACATATGTTAACTTACATTTGCCGTCTTAATCTAACTTATTGATAATACTTTCCTGTACTTTAAATATAAGTTTAATTCTTGTTGTACAGGAATTGAACATACTAATAAAACAAATAAATAAAAAATAATTAAATAATTACGGCATTCGATAACGATCGAAAATCCCATATAAATTGTATTGTAATTTCAGTCGGTATCGAAGCGGTTATTTTTTAGATTTTTAACTTCTTAATTTATATTGGTAAAATTCGGTGTTCCGCATGGTCACCTTGGACCAATTTGGTTTCTGCTCTTTATCACGACAACAATTCAATGATCCTTTCGTCACAAAACAACACTTCTCTCTTTAGACCAATTTTAAAATATGGTTCAATCGCAGAAAAAATTAAAAATTGTCTCTTATCACTAAATTCATAGAATCAAGCAAACAATTTGTTGATTGTGCACCTATTACCAAAATAATTGTATTGATTGCTAAAAAAATTAAAAATTGTGATTTTTAATATTTTTTTTTTCAATAAATGATTTTTTTAATTTAAATTAATGAAATTATCAATTAATTTAATTAAATATAGCTCAGGTTTTGACAATTCCCACCAACAATTCTACTAGTTTAAATTATTTTATTTAAACGAAAAAACAATTAAGATTTTTTGTTATTTTATTAATATTTTAATATAAAATTTATGACAAAACAACTAAAATATTTATTAAATCTAAATTATTTTTTTGGATTTTCTTTTAATCACCCCTATTCTGACTTTCGATTCGAATCGAAATTTTCTACGTTTGGCAACTTTGGTATTCAGAGTTTCGATTCCGCTCCGTTTCTTTCGATTGTAGGTATTCTATATTACAATCATAGTTAAGTTTTTCTACGCTTATATTTTAGTAACGGAATTTTTTTCAATTGCTCTTTTTATAAACTTAAAAGTGTGAATCGTGGTTGCACCCGGGATATCTTGCATCAACGCACCTTATGCGCATTTTGTTATCGCACACCTACAAATATTAATTTAATTTAAGCGCATTATAATCATTAAAAAAAAAACGCTTACCACCATAGCATTAATACTAAAAAATCCTTTTCTATTGTAGTAAAGGAACTCCTCTTCTGATGGTTTTATAATCTTTATATGTGTGCCATCAACACACATGATGACACCTGGGAAGCCGGCCTTCGCATAAAATTCTTGTTTAGCTTGAATCTTTTCCTCCACACTTTCATCAAATTGTATCCAGTGATGGCAAAGCTTTGTCTGCATTATATTGAGAAAACACGATAGTGATTTTGACACTGTTGATTGAGACATCCCAACATTATTATCCGCGCCAACTCCATGTTGATAGCTTCCTTCGGCAAAGAATCTTAAAGCCGCTACAAGATGGTTAAGCGGTGATGAAGATTTTAACGAACATGGCCGTGCTTCTTGCGCAAATGTGTCTAATACATATTTAAACGCGTCTTTATTTAAACGAAAGTTCTTTTTGAACCTGTAAAAGTTAAATTAAAAAATTAAATTAAATTTATTTTATTTAATATAATTTCTTACAACTGATCACTCATCTCGAATGGATTGCAGCTGTCCCTCAGTTTTTGCTTTTCAAGCCTTACCTCTGTGTTCTGAGTCACATTGTTCTCTTCTTCCACTAATAAAGCCACTGCTATGGATTCCATTTCTCCTTCAAATAGAAAAATTAAAAATACCACCTCCGGCTTGACAGGATTCTTATTACTTAAATATTTTGCAAACAAAAATTATTACCTTTTTATTATTAATTCACCAAGTATTTTGTATTATTTTATTTTTATTATTAATAGTCGCACAAATTTTTTTATTTTTCTATTTTTTTTTGTTTGTTATGACTTTTGTTTATTAAAATAGTAACAAACTTGCTCATTTCTTTGTTTCTATTCCACATCCCATAGTAAACAAATTGGTTTTGTAAACATTGTTGTCTTCTTCTTGTTCTCTCGATTCAGTTTTTGTTTGGAATACCAATTTTCGATCGTAGCGTAACTGAATGCGGAAACGTAATCGAAAGTCAGAATAGGGGTGAATAAAAAAATAATTGATTCAAATATCACATTAATTAAATTGAAATACTTTTTAAACAATTCTCTTAATTGATAAAACAAACCACTGATAAATTTTTCTGTGATTGTATGAGTTCAACATTATATGATGCATAACACAGTACAACATTTTTCAGGTGATTGATTCGGAACTCAATTCTGATAATTGTGTATGAAAGTAGACCAAAAAAGAAGAACTTGTGCATCATTAGTTTGGTCAAGGTACATCAAATAATAATTTAAAAATTAATTTGAAGTTAGTAAGTATCAGGGGAATTTGTCACGTTTTAGGATCTTTTCTTTGTCATAACCCGAGAACCACTAGTCCGAATAAGCTGAAACAAATTTATAAAAATTAATGTTCATACAGCGTTTCACTACATAAGCAACAGTTTCTCAGTTATAAATAAATGAATGCAGAAAAAAAATATTTTTTGCCCAAAAAATTAAAATTTTTTATTTTTAATTCATAAATGATCCAAAACGGGAAAAAAGTGTCAAGTCCTATTACTTTCACGCATAACCTATGAACAAAATGAGAAATAAATCATGAAAATCGATGAACGCGTTTCGCTTTTATTCACAATTAAGTAAAGGTATGAATTTCAAAAATTCGCTCGAAATATCCACAAAATTCTTTGGAAAAAACATTGATGAATTTTTTTATGATTCTCAGAATTAAAAAAAAGGAATAAACAAAAGGTTATTTGATTTTTAGGATTGCGGTAGCAAAGTAATAAGAGTAAAGTTTGCTGTAGTGAATCTTTAATTTTAACTAACTAGAAATTTTTTAATAGTCCTTCTCTGTTAAAAAAAAAAAAAATTGAAACATGCATAACAAATCAATGCATGTAACTGCAGCAGCACTTCCATAACAATGCAAAAATCCTAAAAATTTATAGAGTTGAAAATAGTTGGTAAAACGACAAAAAAAACATAATAATACTATATTCGGCTGGGTCGAATCTTTGATACCCTTCGCTCGGAGTGATAATATATTTCTAAGGATATATAATCAGGGACCGAAAATAACAGTTATTTTGAAATTTTAAAACAAAAAAAGCATATAGAAGTAAATACTGGCAAACTGATTCTAGTATAACATATTGATCCTTATGAACTTTTTTTTTTTTTTTTTTTTTTTTTTTGGATCAAAAATTACAGTTATTTTTTTATTTATATTTTTTTGGACAAAAGTAACAGTTATTTTTTGATTATTATCTTTTTGAACAAAAAGAACAGTAATTTTTTGATTTTAATTTTTTCGATAAAAAGTAACAGTTATTTTATGATTTTTATTTTTTTGAACAAAAATAACAATTTTTTTTTGATTTTTATCTTTTCGAGCAAAATCAAAAGTTATTCTTTACAGAAATGTACGTGTTATAATTGAAGCAAAGCCGCGAATAACGTTGTAAAAGCCACTTTTTGCAAAAACAGTTTTTTCGCAGATTAGCGTTAACATTACTCTCTTACACTGTTTAAACGTCAATTCACCCAAAATGATTCACCTTAACGCCATCAAAATGCGATACAAAGAGTCAGCCAGTGGAAGAACGTTGTAAGTTACTAACAAAATGATACAAACGAACTGGTTTTTCAAGGTGGAATAACGTTCTAAAAACCGCATGCGTAGTGGAAAAACGTTTTAAATGACATCGCGATTGTGGATATGAAACGTTTTTCTACTAAAAAAAAGAATACAAACTGTAATTAAGCATGTTATTTAAAATTCGATTTACTTGATATTTTGCATAAAAGTTTTTATTGTCATTATTTTTGATAATCTAAAAAAAAAATTAAAAATGAATAATCCTGCCTTCTAAAAACGTTTTTTTGCTCTCCTGAAAAATATTTGTTTTGTAACTTACAACGTTATTCGCGGCTGTGCTTCAATTATTGAGTTTTCTTTAAATATTTATTTAAATGTGTGATCATCATTGGGATATCTTATAAATATTTAATGTCAACCAAATAATTATAACACGTACATTTCTATAAAAAATAACTATTATTATTGTTCAAAAAAATAAAATTCATAAAATAACTGTTATTTTTGATCGAAAAAATAAAAATCAAAAAATAACTGTTATCATCTGACTTTTATGAAAAAAAGGAATAACTGTTACGGTCCCTATATATAATTAAACCAACAAATGCTGGTTTTAACCGGGAAACCAGAAAAGTGTTGTATGCTCATAAAGTATATGGAAAAATATATAAAATATGCCCTAAAAATTGTTAAAACAATATGCCCCAAAAACCAAAAACGGCTTATTAAAATTTAATTAGCAGTTAAATATTTTTATGACGAATTTAATCTAAACACGAACATGAAATGTGTTCATTTCCATAAAATTATTGGTCATTTTCAATAATTGTTACTAGTTAGTGTTAATGTACTCGAAAAACTTCACGAAAAGAGTGAAAAAAGAGCATACAAATTTGAAAGACAAAAATGTTTGGAAAATTTCTGATAGTAAAATTTTTACTAGCAAGAATTATTCAACCTTCATGTTTTTGTTTACAAAACAAAAATAATTTTCATAATTTTTATATCAAAAGATTTTCAGTTTTTCTGAAATTAGGGAACAATATTCTTGCGCAAATAGTTAAAAACAAAAGAATTTATTAGGAAAAAATCTTGTTTCTTGCAGCTGAAAAGTGTCAATATTCATAACTTGCTAGTTTTTGCAGGTAAAGCGTTTATTTCCTTTTTTATTTTTTTGAGTAATTGGGAGACCATTTTTGTAAATTTTTAATTTACTTTCTCGTTGCAAGTTTCTGCTAGTAAAGTAGATGGAAAATACAAAAGAAGTATCAGAAGTAAAAAATGTGCGATGTATGTGTGAGCTAAGCTACGATTTCTGGCAATTGTGGACAAACTGGGAGACCCACAAGGATGCTACGTACCTTATTTTATAGATAATTTATCCAATTTGATGAAGATGGTTAATGGACACAAAGGGTCTATTCCGGAAAGAAGTTTGTATGGCGATTATGTTAAATTATAGACCGATTCTTGCCATTTAAACATGCTTCGTTCTTATGACGATTTAAAATTATTTTTCAAATTTTATCTGTTGTCTTACCTTGTAACTACTTTACACGTAAGGTATTCATGAACAGCCAGACGGAAGGTCGATCACTTTTAGAAGTGAGTCTGCGTCGGGCGGCATGAAATAACTCCCCAAAATATAACGCCCCAAAAAAATTATGAAATAAATCCCCAATTTTTAGGGACTTATTTCATATGAAATAAATCCCCAATTCTTAAAATGAAATAAATCCCTAATGAAATGAAATAACTCCCAAAATCAAAATGAAATAAGTCCCCAATATTTAGGGACTTATTTCATATGAAATAGTTCCCCAATTCCAGAAATGAAATAAGACCCCAATATAATACATATTGTTCAGTTTTGGTTGGGCGCAAAGACTTTTTCCTCTATGGTATAACAAACACCGGCTTCGCTAACTAAAGCTTTTCTGCATAGCCGGCCTTCGGCCGGGCTCAAGGATTTTCTCCTCTATAGTATTCCAAACACCGGCTTCGCTAACTAAAGCTTTTATGCATAGCCGGCCTTCGGCCGGGCGCAAGGATTTTCTCCTCTATAGTATTCCAAACACCGGCTTCGCTTACTAAAGCTTTTCTGCATAGCCGGCCTTCGGCCGGTCGCAAGGATTTTCTCCTCTATAGTATTCCAAACACCGGCTTCGCTAACTAAAGCTTTTCTGCATAGCCGGCCTTCGGCCGGGCGCAAGGATTTTTCCCCTATATTGTATTCCAAACACCGGCTTCGCTAACTAAAGCTTTTCTGCTAACCCGGTCTTCGGTCGGGCACAAGGCATTAGTTAGCGAAGCCGGTGTTTGTTATACTATAGAGGAAAAAGTTCTTGCGCCCGGCCAAAGGCCGACTAAACAGAAAAGCTTTAGTAAGCGAAGCCGATGTTTGAAATACCATAGAGGATAAAATCATTGCGCCCGGCCGAAGGCCGGCTATGCAGAAAAGCTTAAATTAGCGATTCGGGATTTTCGAATTCGAAATTATAAAGTTCGGGACTTAGAGATTCCGAGTTCTGAAATTCAGAACTTAAAAATAATCCCAATTTTTTTAGGATTCTGAAATTATGGTTTTTGATACTTAGTCCCTTTTTTATGTTTGGTAAACGTATGCAGTGAATATAACAAAACACAATTTGTCATCATTATGACTTTTAAAATATGTAATTTAAAAATTAAATAAGTCCCCAAAATAGTTTTAGGGACTTATTTCATTTCAGATTTTTGGGGAGTTATTTCATATGAAATAACTCCCTAAAATAAATAATGAAATAACACCCCAAAAAAAAAGAAAAAACCCCCCAAAAATCGTTTTTGTTGTTCTCTGTACAAATTTTTGGGGGGTTATTTCATATTTTTTTTGGGGCGTTATATTTTGGGGGGTTATTTCATGCCGCCTCTGCGTCGATCGGTATACAGAAAAAATTAAAAATTGTCTATAATAACTAAATTCATAGAATCAAGCAAACAATTAGTTGATTTTGCACCTATCGCCATCTAAAAATTGTAAAAATTAAAAATGTTGAATATTTATATTAAATAAATGACATTTTTAATTTTAATTAAAAAAATTATCAATAAACTTTGCCGTTTCAAATTTGTTAATTGAGATCATTAAATATAGCCCAGTTGTTGACAATTTTAAACGAAAAAAGTCAATTAAGATTTTTTGTGATTTAATTAATATTTTAATCAAAAATTTATTTCAAAACAATTAAATGTTAATTAAATCAAAATTTAATTTTTAATTTTCTTTCAGCTAATAAATAATTGATTCAATTATCACATTAATTTAATTGAAATATTTTTTAAACAATTTGTTTAATTGATAAAAAAGGACTTATAATTTTGTATATGTATAATTTAAGGATGGATCTATTTTTGTATGATTTACACACATAAGCACAAACGTATATACAAATTTCCTTTTCCCAAATTTTTGCTCATTTATACATTTTTTACAGTTTAGAATAACATAAATCTTGAATGACACCTTGCTTTGGCTTTGCTGGGTGAAAACTAAATTCAGATGGCGAAATTGAAGCAAGACGTTGGGTATACAGATGGATATTTAAAACAAAAAACTACTGCTGACCAGAATTTTGTACATAATTCACTTGTAGGCACTTAAAAAAATTAACATGTATCAAAATATGCCTTAAAATGTGAAATATGCGCTATTAACTTAAGAAAATGCTTCAAAAATTCCCTATTTACTAATATATGCAAAAAATGCTATACAGGGACAAACATGCAATATCATATTAACAGTTTTCCTATTTATTAATAGTAAATAGTTTGGGATTTGTTTTCATTTGAGTCCATAAATCTTTACCGATTGTATTGGATTTCAATTCGAACCTGTTTAGAAGAAGTAGCAACGCTTTGGAAAAAAAACGTTCTCTTTTGTTGAGTAGTTCAGAAGGAAGTAAGTGAAGACGGACTAAATCGATTAAGGATTACTCAAAGGCCCCTAAATTCCCAAAATATTTTCGTTCTAGCGTTAACCATCCGTGAGCTGGACCATTTTAAAAAAGGCCTTTTTTAGTTTTTCGAATTTTTTTGTACTTTGCTCCAAGACGACATAAATAAAATTTAGTATCATCGAAAAGAGTTTTTGAAGCAGCATCCTATTGTATATAAAACTTGACCACTTGCGACCTACTAATTGAGATATTAAGCTAAATACATATTTTCGTTTCGGGTTTTCATACAAATTCTATGTATGTGGAAGTAATGTTCTGCCTTTCAAATTGAATCTGTTTTAAAATAATCAGCCATGTCACAGAGTACAGTTTCGTTCGGAATGATTCCGTTCGGAATCGAAGAAAACATATTTGTTTATTGATAGAATTTATATTTTGATAGTTTTTTGGCCTTTAAGATACAGAAAACTCCCATTCCGTTCATGAAAACAAAAATGGTTTCATTCCGCTTAGTTTTTTCGTAAGTTTCTGAAGCATCAAAATACGGAATGGATTCCGTTTCCGAACGGAATTGTACTCTGTGACATGACTGAATGTATTTTATATTTTTCATATATAGGCAATATGGGTATCATATTGTTTGATTTTACAATTATAATAACAATTATACAATTACAATTATATAATAAGATCCGTTTCAAACCCTGGATGCTGTGACCTAAATTGAAGTTCTTAAATATTAATTTTTTATTTTCAGAGGGGTAACTTAAACACTTTTGTCGGCTCCATACAACTTGAGTCGGTCTAATGTACTTTAATTACTCTAAAATGTTACAAACGGTAGGACAAACTCAATATACCCTCATTCGCCACTTCCCATTGAGAAGTGATCAAAAATAAAAAGTACGAAACAAATCCTGAAAAAAGTCCATTCAACACTGCAAACTTTGTAGTCGTACAAAATGAAACAAAATATGTTGGCGGCAATGTTAGTTGTAGCAATTTTATGCAAAAGTGGCACCACCAGCATCCATAAGTATCAGCTGTAGTAAAAACAACAACTTTTGTTGGCAGCAAGCAACATACACAGAAAAAATTTTTGCCAAAAAGTTTTTAATTAAATAATTAATTGGTGAACATTAATTTCTTCAATTATTTTTTTTGTTTGCTGCAATTAATTTTTTTAATCAAAACACAAAAATGTAAATATTTTTGTATAAGTTGTGTATTTTTTTAATTGATGCAATTAATTTTTTAATTGATTAAATTTGTGTGGCATGACTCGAAAATACAAATCCGTTAATTGATATGATCAATTTGTTTGCAGGGGCAAAATTAGTAAAAAATTTAATTGTCTGAACGAATTGTTTAATTAAAGTCGATTTTCTATTTTTTCTGTGTACATTTAACAACAACACGAATACAGGAACTGGAAGAGGGCTGCTGCTTAACTACAGTATTAGCTGCAATTTTTTGTAAACAATACTTAGATAGTATTATGTGTAGGTATGTGTAAAAGCACATTTTCGCAATGTTTAAATGTATGAGTGCCGAAAGAATATCAAAATTGAAGTGCAAGTGTCAGTCACTTTTCATGTGTAGTTTGTTGGTTATATCTGATTGTAGACCCAGGCTAGAAGGAGGGTTGTTGGGCTGTAACTGTATAAGCCTACAAAATATGTTAATATTTTGGATGACTGGTAACAGGCAAGCACGTATTTTACAAGTTTTGCCTTACTGTTGCCCAGTTTTTAGTCTTGCTTAGCGCTCGCTAACTCTAGAATTTCGTATTCAACAACTATCGTAACTTGTGATTCTTTTCATTTGTCAATCTTTTGTGTTTGTGACGGTGTGTTGAAGCAATTTAAGTTGATGGCAGTACTATGATTACAAAATGGGTACGTAGGAGTTGTCAGAGGATATGTAACACTAGAAAGGACAAAATTTTTCTTTAAAAAAAACGAAAGATGGTTTTCTTATCTAGGATAGACCTTGTCTTAATGAAATTTTTTTTTTTTTTGAGAAATTATAGATATTCCAACGCTTGAAACGGAATTTCATTCAAAGTATCCTTTGCTCATTTTAGATTTTTCTAAAGATCGATAGTTTCATAAATTCAGTTATTGATAAAGCTTAGAACTTTTTTAATAAGAGATCAAAATTATGGCATTGATATTGATCAAAATTATAATGCAACTTAAACTCAAAATTATGTATGATATTTTTATAAGCTAAGCCAATTGCATCTTCCGGCTTAATTAGGCCCAATGGTCTTGTGATCCAAAACGAATAATTAAGTTTTTTTTTTTTTTTTTTTTTTTTTTTTTTTTTTTTTTTTTCGTTATTTATTTATTGAATCTTCATATATTTAATATGAACTAACAATAATTTATCAAATCTTAACCTAATACTTTATTTATGTCCTGCCAGTGCCAGACAAAAATTTTCTTCATCACGGGTTCTGTTCACTTATATAGGTGTTTATCTCTCATCTAGTTGAGTAAGTGCTGCAGTGTCTCTTCTCCTTAAGCGAGTGTGGCCGCCATGATTTAAAATATTTCGAGCTAAAGGATTTGGGTGTTGTTCAAGTCTTTTTAAATATTTTACTGCATATTTTGTAATCATAGTTTTTACTAATGGCACGTTGAGATCCTTATGAATGTTTGAGTTTTTAACATACCAGGGGGCGGCTGTGATTATACGAAGAAGTTTATTTTGGCGCCTTTGAATTTTTTCGATATTAGAGGCCGAGGCAGTGCCCCATAGTTGAATACCGTAGCACCAGATAGGCTTTAAGATAGAGTTGTAAAGTAGAAGCTTGCAATCGAGTCTAAGAACAGAATTTCTTCCAATAAGCCAATGAATTTGGATGGCTTTTAGTTTCATTTGAGTTAATTTTGCCTCTATATGGCATTTCCACGTTAATCGCCGATCCAGATGTATACCGAGATATTTTACATGCGAATGTTGAGGAATAGTTTGATTATTGATTGTAATAGGGGGGCAAGATTCCCGGCGCAGGGTGAATGTTATATGTACGCATTTTTGCTCATTGACCATTATCCTCCATTGTCTTAGCCATATTTCTAGTTGAAATATATGATGCTGTAGGTAACGAGATGCTTCATAACGGTTTTCGTGGACGCTTAGAAAAGCTGTGTCGTCTGCAAATGTTGAAGTTTGGGTGTAGTTGTTTGTTGGCATGTCCGAAGTATAAATTAAGTATAATAGAGGGCCCAGGATGCTGCCCTGTGGGACTCCAGCGCCAATCGGCTGAGGTGAACTTAAGAAATTTCCTTCTTTAATAATAAATTGACGACCGACTAAGTAGCTTTCTAACAGTTTGTGTGTGTTTGCTGGTAAATTTTGCTTCAATTTGTGTAATAAGCCTTCATGCCAGACTTTGTCAAAAGCTTGCGAAACATCGATGAAGAGTGCTGAGCAATATTTTTTTTCTTCAAATGTTTTTCTTATGACATTTACTATTCGATGAGTTTGTTCAATTGTGCTGTGTTTTCTTCTAAATCCGAATTGATGGTTTGGAATACATCTATTTTCACTTAAAATCGGTGTTAATTTTGAAACTAATAATTTCTCAAATAGCTTTGACATATTTGACAATAAGCTAATAGGCCTATAAGACTCAACTTTCGTATGATCTTTACCTGGCTTTGGTATCATGGTAACTAAGGAAACCTTCCATTTTTGAGGAAAGTATTCAAGGCGTAAAATAGCATTAAAAATAAAAAGAATAATTTTCTTTGCTACGCGAGGTAGCTCTAATAGCATTTTATTGCTGATCTTATCAATGCCAGGTGCCTTCTTAGTGTTTAAGTCACATATAACCTTTTCGATTTCTCTCATCTCAAATCTTAGGGGAATAGCTGCTCTAGCAGCAACAGGTGGTAAATCGACCGCAATATTGTGAGATATATTAGGTGTAAATACGTTTTTCAAGTGACTTACAAACAGATTTCCTTTTTCAACATCATTTCTTGCCCAACTTCCATTCAAGTTTCTTAATGGTGGTTTAGAGACAACTGGCCTTTTGAGGTTTCTAGCTGCACGCCATAATGAGTAGTCCGATTGTGGAGTTGCATCAAGTTCCTTAAGATATTTTTCCAGAGAAGCCGTTTTCTGAGTCTGCAATAACTTTCTTAATCTTTTTGTACACTCTTTTAGCAAGTTCTTAAGTTGAGGAGATCTGTGCAATTGCCACTCTCTTCGTGCCCTCCTTTTTTCAGACAAGAGACGCTCGACATCTGTGGAATATATTTTAATAGTTTTTGTTTTTTTGGGGGCAATATTGGAATGTTGAACAGCTAGTTTCAGAAAACTGTCAAAATTATCAATAGAGCGATCTACATACTCCGGTGTACTGAGCGGAATATTTTCTGTGCAATGGGCACTGAGATATTTTTTATATTTTAACCAATTTATTTGTGTGGCTGACGTCGCTAGGTAACCAGTCGGAGATACAATTCTATTGGGGTTCATTATAGTAACAATTGTAGGTGTGTGGTCGGAAGATAATTCTAGGGAAGCTTCAACGTGAATCGTTTCTGTGGGGATGTTTTTAACCACGCCAAAATCGATGACATCTGGAATTTTTTGCGGGTCAGCAGGCCAATATGTTGGTTGGCCGCTCGCGACAACATTTAAATTCATTTTAGAGATTGTATTAAGCAAAACACGACCCTTTGGTGTTATTAGTCGTGACCCCCAGAAGGTATGTTTAGCGTTATAATCGCCAGCGGCCAGGAAACAGGGTCCTAGTGATTTATAATATTCACAATATTGGCTTTCTGATATTGAAAATCTAGGTGGAGAGTATAAAGATGAGATTACAATGCTACGATTCAGCTCTTCAACACAAATGTTCGTTGCTTGGAGATAATCCTCACGATGATCACACATTAGGTAGTGTTTGACTCGATTTTTTATCAAAATGGCAGAACCACCACAAGCTCTATCTCGAGGGTCCTTGGTATCATATAGTATATAACCATTGATGTTAAACGTATTTCTTGAGGTCAAATGAGTTTCAGAAACCATCATGACATCAATTTGTTTATTTTTAAGAAAGTATTCTAATTCATTTTTATGTTGGCGGATGCCGTTCGCGTTCCAAAAACAGATTTTTAAACAGTTCATGGCCTGTTAAGTACAGATTGCAATAACATCGATTGCATTCTAAGAATTTCCTGCATCATATTACCCATTGTGTTCGTAAAATTAGTTACTGTTTGCACTAATGTTTCCATGGTTTTTTCCAGACGACTTAAATTTGAAACTGGAGTTTCATCATTACTTGGCGCAGCACCTTGCGTTGGCGCATGGTTTGATTTTACGACGTTAGCATAAGAGGTTCTGTTATAACTAGGCTGCGGGGCCTGAATGTCACCAGTGCTTACTTGATTTGTTACCTGCATTTGAGGGGGATTAGTTTTCGGTCCAACTGACTGCTTGACGATGGTATATACAGGGCATCCTCTATAATTGGCAGTGTGATTACCGCCACAGTTGCTACATTTTTTTACGTTGGGGTCGGTTTTAGACTTATCGCAAAGATCTGTACCATGTAATTCACCACATACTACGCAAACAGGGGGTAAATAGCAATATGCCTTAGTATGACCATATTCTTGACAGTTTAAACACTGAACGGGACCATTTCTTTTGTGTGGCTCTTCTATAGTTACTCTTCTATAGAGAATATATTTCAAATTGTAAATAGGGTGCGTTTCATTTTTTTTAAGCTTTACGTCGCCGGGTTCAAACTCCACTCGAAAAAGTGGTTGGGGGTTTTTTTCTCTATTTTTTATATTTACTACATGTTTTATTTTGAAGCCTTTTTCTTCGAGGAATGTTTTTACCTCTTCTGGGTCCACACATGAGTCAATTCCCTTAATCACTACCTGGAGACCTTTACTGCTTTTCAGTTGGTATGTATAAAAGTTTTTTTTAAGTACTTCAAATTTGTTTATAATTTTGCGAAAATCATTCTCATTATTGACTTGTATTTTTGTCTCGTTTATACTACCACGCTTGATAGCAGCTACGTAAAACGAATTTTCACCTATCACCGATATCAAACTCTTTATGAGCTCATTTGAGTTTTGCTCCCTAAGATATATCGGGGGAGGCTTGGACGATTTTATGACGTTTGGTGCTTCAGAGGATTCATCCTCCAGAATTGCAAATCGATTTTGAGAATTTATTTTATCAAAAGATGGTACTTTTGAGGCCGAAGCAACTGCTGCAGAGGTAGGGCTGCGACCCCGTTTAAGCACTGTTATGTACCTGTCCATACCAACTTGTATTTGAGGCTTTTGACCACTTTTTACTTGTGGAGCTGAGTTTTCCATCATGCCTGATTTGAGGGTAATATTTTCATCACTTATTAAAATCGTTTTTGCCGCTGAGGCACCGCTTGCAGGTTTTATATTTTTTATTGTATTAATATCAACCGTATTATTAGACACCGAAGGTGATACTGAGTTTTCTATTATGCCTGATTGGGGGTTAATATTTACATCACTTATTAAAATTGTTTTTGCTGTTGAGGCAACGCTAGCAGGTTTTGTATTTGTTATTGTATCAACCGTGTTATTAAATACAGACGGCGAGAGGGATCGCGTACGAGTAATAGGTTTAGCCGTTAGGTATTTGCTATCATCAATTCTTTTTTTTATTTCTGTATTTTTTTCGCTAACACTCACTGTGATATATGCATTTCTACTGTTTGCACTCATAAGAGTTTTTTTTTTCTTTTACTGTTTACAGTTGTGCTCTTCTTATTTGTTATTGTTTATCAACACCGATAATGAAAAAAATGTGTGTTTATGTATGTATGTACATACATGTAATTTTTTTTTTTTTTTTTTTTCTTTTTCTTGTATTTACTTTTTTTATACTTTATTTGTTCAAAAAAAATAAACCGTATGCCGAGTTTAGAAAACACGTCTATCTTCAACGACCGCGACAGACAGAATGAATAATTAAGTGAAATGAATAAAACGGAAATTTTGCTCGATATCGAATTGCATGCACACAAAAAATTATTAATTTTCTCTAATCACCAAATTTATTCCAAATTCGTAATATCAAGCAAACAAATTGTTGATTTTGCACCTATTACCAAATATATATATTGATTACTAAAAATTTTAAAGTTTTGAAAAATATTTTTCAATAAATGATATTTTTAATTATAATTAAAAAAGTGATCAAAAAACTTTGCAATTTCAAACAATGTGTTAATTTATTTAATTAAATATTGACAATTCCCAACAACAATTCTACATGTTTAAATTATTTTATTTTAAACGAAAAAGTCAATTAAGATTTTTTGTTATTTAATTAAAATTTTAATTGCAAATTTATTTGAAAACAACTAAAATGTTAATTAAATCAAAATGAAATTTTAAATTTTTCTTTCAACTAAAAAAATAATTGATTTAATTATCACATTAATTAAATTTAAATGCTTTTTGAACCATTTTTTAATTGATAACACACTTTTTTCTGTGTGCTAAGACCCTGAAAAGCATCAAAAGTTATACTTTTACCGTTCCTTGAAAAGTATTTGGATCCAGAGAATTTGTGTACAGTTTTTAATTTTGCCAAAGATTCGTAGCTAACTTATACTCTATCGAGATAGATTAAAAATCCTTTTTCAGGTCAAGGACATCTTTTATATCCGTTTAATTTCAAAATAATAATTATTTTAATGCTATGTCTGCACGATTAACGTGAGCTCTTCCCATGTCGGTACTGCTAAAGCATTCATGCGAGAAAAACCTGCACATAAATGAATGCCTGGACCCAGAACAAATCCCTTACTTCTATCTTAGCACCTAACCTTTCCTGCAAAGTAGCTTCAGCTTAATATCAAAAGCACCCAGAGGAATACTCTCACTAGAATACACTGTAATCATAGATGGGGTTAGTGTACTAATTTTGCAGTTTCAACTCACACTTAGTTATAGTGCAAAATTATTGCAATCATTTTGTGGATGTTGAGTGATGAGTTAAACATTTAACTTCACTATCACTCATTTTTAGTGATAGTGAAGATAAAAAATGTTGCACTCAGGAAAAAAATAGTTTGATGTAAAAAAACCAATCATCAGTTTATTGCAACTTTTTTTTCTTCAATAATTTGAGTGCAACTAAAAATTTTGCACAAAATTTAAAATCAAAAACATGTTTTTCATGACTAAGGCCAAGAATTATTTCGTTATTGACAAAATTTCATTTTGTTTAATTTTCTTCATTTATGGATATCATCACAAAAATCAAAAACCATGCACATAGAAGATTACATTTTCTAAATGTTAGTGAGAGTATATGTAATATGCTGCTTTTTTGATTGTAAGCTCAAATTTTGCACTCTATAAATTGTCTGAAGATTTTTTGCATTCAATCAAAGTAAGTGATAGTGAAGAAATTTGCAATATCACTCAATTTTTTTTTTGTACTATTTTTTTGCAGTTTTATTTAGTGGGAGTGCAATGTTGATTTAAGTCAATATTTAATGCACTACCCCCAGCTATGACTGTAATTCAGGGTATCTGAGATTGGCTTGATCCATTTTTAGTATTTAAAAATGACAATAAGAAAAAGTTTCTTGCTAACGATGCTCGAGCTTTGAACCAATATCTTATAATGCTTAAATGCTTAAAATCATTTTTAGGTTTATACACCCATTAAAACTCCATATAATGACAAGGGAGATCTTAAAGATTGTCCTGACTTTGTGATCGGCCAACAAAAACCTTTGCGTATTGTTGCTGAAAAAAGAATAGGAGTTTTACCATAAGCCCACTGTGACATTTTCCATAAGTGTCAATGTAAATTTTGCATGTTCGCTATCCCTGCTGGTTGTCGTATTCTGTCTCTTTTTTTTTTTTTTTGCCTAACAAAGTTTATTCTTATTTTTTGGTCTAAGTTCAATTTTCTTTTACAATCAATTCCCATGAGTTAAATGATAAACGAACGGCCTCGGTAAAAATCAGAAAAAATATTGAAAACATGGCAAAGGAAGGTACACGTACTTTGGTATCGGGGTTCTGAATACAAAAAGACTATAAATACCTAGAACAAATGTACTTAGCTCATTTTTCGTCGCACCAAGTAAACTGACAATATAATAACTAAATAAAAAAGATAGAAAAAAACATTGCCACAAAAAAACAATATGAGAGCTGGTGATTATAATCACCGGTCGGCGAAAAATAGGTCAAGTAATTCTGGATGTTTTTACACATCAAAGTGCGCAAAGACAACAAATTTTCTTAGAACTTTATAAAAAGGGTATACGAAATTCAACTTTCCTACAACAAACTGCTCATTCTGATCACTCACTTGTTAAACTTTCCAAAAAAAAAAAACATACAATATGCATGCTCACGTTTTTCTTTCTATTCCCATAATTTTTTTCCAGTCAGAGTGTTTCTGCTTTTGCAATTGTTGCAGTACTTTAGTATGAATGTTTGAATGTTTTGTATATTTATGCAGCTGATTGTTGAACACGAGATGTGATGTATTTCCACTGTAAAACTGACATCTAGCGAATTCCAATATACATTTTACAACAGCTCGAGATTTTGTTTTTTTTTTCACAACTACACTTGTCATTTCATTTTCTACACAGCGTGTAGTACACACTTGAATGTATTCATGTATTGTATTATTTATTTCCTATTTTTCTCCTTCGTCTCTGATGTGTCTTTCTTGCTAGCGATGTTGTTGTATTAACAAAATTCTTTAGTTTTACAGATATCAGTTGAAATCTGTATGTGTGCAAATTAGTTATCAGCATACGAATAAAAATAAAAACAAAAATTCTTTTCACTTACACACAGTGGAATCTCCTTAAAGAGGTCAGCTAATTTAAAATTTACAATTTTTCTATTGTTTTTGCTGCTACTTCCATTTTTTTAATTTTTTCTACTCTAACGTTTATTTTTTATTTTTATTGTCATTATCAACTGTTTTTGATTTTTTAACTTGGTATTACTGAATTTAGCACTAAGAAAACATGGTTGTATTGCACAAAATCTATATATAAATCGGCAAAGGAAAAACAGTTAGGTTAGGTTAAGAAGGACCGCATATGTATCCACTCGGAGAGGAAGAAGAAAAAAGAAGTACAGGAAAAGAGGAAGAAAAGAGTTTCAACTTTCATAAGACTCAAAGTCACGTGAAATGCCCCTTATAAAATTCAATCTAGGAAAACACTTTTCTACATCGTTAACCGCAAAACATTATAATATTGTTGTACAGTTTACACTTCAGTTTGCTAGGACAAAAAAAAAATCGTTAAGATAGGTCTATAACTTATCATAGCTCCTATATAAAGCTCATTCTCATAACATAGCTTAATAAGCCTTAAACTATAGCAAATTTTAATATTGTGGAGAAATTAAGTTGGATAAAACAACTAATGACACGAGTCCGTCATAGATTTACTAAAGTTTAAAAAAAAATATTTCTTTACAATTTTCCGGGAATCCCGCAATTAATTCCCGGGAAAGCGGAAATTTAAAACAATTGTAATCCCGGTAATTTTTGGGACTGGAAATCCCGGAAACAAGCTCTAATAATAATATCAGTACGAGTATATATGAATTTACATTGGTTTTTTCATATTAGCGGATCGATTTAGCGCGAGACCAACCTCCGGTTCATATGCTATCTTCCATTCAAGTACGTGAATGCTTAATTTAACCTTTTTTAATTATATTCTTATTAGTTCTAATTTTTCTATTAAATATTGTTAAAGCTTAATGTCCTTTTTGGTTTATTAAATTAATTGAAATATTTCTCAATATTTCGAATTCTTGTGGAAATCCTGTTCAGAATTGTTTAATACTAAATCTTGTAAGTTCAATAATATAAAAAAAAAATCGGAAAGTACCAACTGAAACATAAAAAGTATCAAAAATTCTACTCTTATAGTTTCTCAATATCCCGGACTCGCCATCTTGAATTTTCTGTTTTTAGGTTCATTAAGAACGAAAAAATACCAAAAAAAAAAAAAAAAAATCCCTCTAACATTTTCTCATTCACTCTGGACATTGCGTGTTTCATTTTGTTTTTCTAGGTCCAATATTAACGAAAATTCAAGAAGTACCAGTTAAAGAACAAAAAAGTACCAAGTAGCTTTGACCTATAGATTCTCATTCATTAAGGACACTGCATGTGTTTAATTTTATGTTTCAAGATCCAATATTAAAACCAAATCAAAAGAGTTTTAAGGATGTTTTAAACAAAATTATTTTGTATGATTTGACCAGGTTTTAATGATTAATTTAACGTGAAACACAAATTGTGCGTCAAAACCTTAAAGCTTCGTTCACAATGGTAGGAAAATTTTCGTTTTTTTCCTTCTATCTTATTTCTTCGCAATGTATTTCATATATTTTTCTTTTCTCTTTCTAACAAAAAAGTAACTAAAGTTTTTTTTTTTTAATTGAGTCTATGTACTTCTACTTCAGCAACAATTTGTATGAAATTGTAAATGACGTCTTAAACAATTTTATTTAGTTTTGATTTTGAGTTTGCATAAAATTGTAAATGACGCATTAATCAATATTGTTAAGTTTTAAAAAAAAATTGTATTAAAATGATTTTAAAAATAATAACAAATACGTTTTATTGTTCTAAGCAAAATTTGCAAACGTTTTCTTAATTGAAAATGTAGTGGTTGTGAAAATATATTCTTGCTTTATTTTGAACACTAAGTGAAAATGTCGCTGCCATTGTGAACAAAGCTAACGTGTAAAAACACTACTAAGTGCAATCGTCGGTCTTTTCCTGATTTGGTCTATTAGCAGTACCGAATCAGCTGTTAAAAAAGATTCACTGGTAGTCCGTAATTTGCAGTGACTAAAATTAATTAGCGAGTATTTTATATGTATTGGCTCAAATTAAATATGTTCTTTAGTCTTTCTGACTATTTAGTTTGAATTGGAGGTCCTTATATTATGTCATTTTATCCCTGGCTTTATATCTTTGTAAAGTTCATAATTATTTACGATATTAACCTTTATCGTTTTAAACACAAATTTTCTCATTGAAATTGATAATCTGCATATCTGAAACTTTTGGTACCCGGGTACCTGTACGTGTTTTATATGGGAATGCGGTCATTGTAAGTAAATTTGTTGAAGTTTTTAGTAGCTTTGCATAAACTAATAATAGTCTACACATAAAAAATATAAACGTGAATAATTTATTTTATGAAATAGAGAAACGGAAACATAAAGAAAATCAAAACTCAATAAATAATTGGAACAAACGAAATTAAATTATAGTGCAGATCTTTTGTGCAATTTTTACACATTGGGCGATAAATGGAATGCTTAATAATTGTCTGATGACGGTATTTCTGTAAAATTAGCACTAGCATTGCGCCGTTAAAAGGGGTCTGGGTATAAACGAGGATAAAAGAGAGATATTGATTGCAACTGCAGAAAAATCCACGCAAATAAAACATGGGCACGAAGTTCAAGCAGCCAGCTATAATATCGAGATTGTAGAAGAATTAATCTATCAAGATCCACTGTAAATAGAGAAAATAACATCATCCTTGATATAAGCCGAAGGATAGTGCTCCTGCAGACAAGCGAAAAGCTTCGCGGGATTTAGTGTAGGAATAATAAAAAAAAAAAAAAAAATAAAAAAAAAAAAAGTATTTAAAAAAAAAAAAAAAAAAAAAAAGTAGGTGTTATTTTGGACCAAGCAAACATTTCAACAGCACATCCATCTCCAGGAAAACGAAAACCACTTGTGATGTCCGTTTCGAAACATGGGAATTTGCACGTGATAAGTCGAAATGGCTTTTGAGAAAAGGTACTTTATATTTATGCTTGCGTTTCTGAAAAAATTAATTGCATTAGAAAAAAAGTAATTCAGAATCAAAAATTCTTATCGCCACAATGCCAAGATAAAAAAATTATAACGAAAGTTGTATTTTTTTCTGATATATTTAATAGAAACACATATTGACTCAATTGTTTCTTCAGTCGACTTAGGCGGTTATAGCTTGTGTTAGGCATTTTTGAGAGAAAAATAATTCGTAAAACATATGAGCCCATATGCGTTGACAAAGAGTGTAGACGAATAATGGAGTCATTAGCTGTATGAAATTTGCACCACTGTGAACATAGTCACACGTGTAAACATACAACGTAAAAACAAACAAATTGTAGACAACGAGACTAATAACATGTTGTAGTGCAATCTCAGGAAGTAAATAAGTATGTTTTGCTAAGTCTCTTAATATATTACAGTGTTTTAAACTAATGGTATTTCGGTTAAAAATGCTTGTTTTCTACGTATTTTTCATATAGGTACCGCACAGTAAAAGGTGCCGCACAGTAAAAGGTGTTTTCTTTGCCGCGCACATGCTGAGCCTTAATTTAGTCCCAGCTAAGCAGTACTTACATGGGTTTATTCACTCAAAATTAATCAATGAAAATTTAATTCTTGATATCGTAACAATGCAATTATATGTCTTTGTTTTATGATCTTGTTCAGCTCTTTATATCGAAAACCATTAATTGTTCCGTTTTATTGGATTTTTACTGTACCACATTTAAGCATGTGTTGCTACGTACTCGTTTTTACTCACACACTGTGTGTACTTAACACATCAAAATTCCTCGTATTTTTTCCAGATAGAAGTGTAGTGTTCTATTCGCTTATATAACTAAACATTAATTCATGTAGTTGCATGCAAATACGAAGTAAGACCATAAAGTATATTGGAAATCTTATAATTTGAGAAACGATATTTTTAGCTAAAATTTTAAAAATGTTGCTTTTTAAGTGAAGAGAAACGTAAACGTAAAGTGAAAATATTTACATGTCTATATGTTTACTTTTTAAGTACCTTTTTAGTCTAGCTTCATATGTGAAATATATACATATCTATGTTTTTTTTATGCATTTTCCCATTTATAGTTTTGTTTTTCATTTGGTTGGGTATGGATTCAATTGCATATGTGTGGCTTTGTAAAGTTGGTTGTTTTGATTGACGAGTGTTGCTTACTTTTCATTGTTGTTGTTGTTGCTGATGATGTTCTAGTTGTTAATGTTGTTGCTTTCGTCCATTTTTTTTTCTTTTTTTTTTTGCTGTTCCTTGTAGTTGTTGTATGTCAAATCAATACAAATACTACTTTTCATTACAATTTCTTCAATTTTATGTTTTCGAATACAAAACAACCAGCAAGCATTTTAAAGATTTTGGAAAGCGTCCATTTTTCTTCACTTTTGAACGATTGAAAAAAAGATATTCAGGCCTGTCACAGAAATTAATTCCGATCGAAAGTGATTTCGTTTTTGGGGTTGTAAGATACGAAATCACTTCCACCTTCGATTGGAATTGATATCTGTGACGGACCTGATTACATATTTTATCAAAAATGAAAAGCATTGTAATCGTATTTTCATTATTACATTTGGTATTTTGCGTCACTTCTGGGCGATCTAATAAGAAGAGAATAGAGATTAATTAAAATTTGTTTAAACTTTTACTAATAAAATGTTGTTAAAAACATAACAGATATAGAATAAAAATTATCTCTAGAAATTTAGGATACAATTAACCCTTTCAGTGTTTTTGTCGAATATATTCGGCATTACATTGTACTCTCTTTCTACGCCCTTTTACTGTATAAAAATATACAGTTAATTATATATTTTTTGTTTTATCTGAAACAGAGACACTTTTGATATTTTAAATGGTTATTATTGTAGACATTGACTTTCTTTTCTTATAATTGAGTGCATTGTCGTACCCAAGTCAGGAAATTTGTAAAAAGGGTATATTTAGGAAGAAAAAAAAAATTATTTCGGGGATCAGGCGATATTAAAAAAAAAATTTAAGTATTGATACATGCGTAAATAAGTATTTTCTTGAAAAAAATATTGCAAAAATAAATTGTAGGTTCTTTTGTGGACCTTTGAAGGTCAATTTTGAATATATTCGGCTTTCCCTAAAAACCAGGAGAGCAGCATTAGGCGAAAACTATTATATATTTTTCCTGGCTTCAGCGCCATCAGATTACCTTAAATACAAATTTTCAGATTTTTATCTCACCACAAATTATTTTTGACCCAAAAAGGTTAAAAAGACAAAGTCGCCAAGGTCTGCCAAAAACGTTTGAAGTTGAGGAATCGGAAGCACTATATCATTAAGCTTTTTATCGAAGTCAAGAACTCACTCAAGCAGATACTTTAAACTATTTGTAGCCAGCAGGAAATCGGGTACCTCAAGAGTTGAAGATGATTTCGCTGGTCGGAAATATAGCTTTACGCCAGACAAAGAATTCGTTTTTAAAAAATAATAACCCGAAGTGCAAGCCTTGACAAAGAGGCAATTAAACGTTTAAGCCGAATTTCTACGAAGCCAAGGTTATTCTCTCTTTTTGATGGGACCAGAGGAGTCCCATCTACTGTATACTGCTGAAATTAGAACAGATGATCAGAGCAGTACATAATTGCTTCGTTTGAAGTGAACATTGGACAAAAACCTAAAGGAATTCATGGCCAAACATTAAGCCATTATATTTCATCATGACAACGCTTGGCTACATGTTGCAAGACAAGGTAAAAATTATTAAGGAAACAGTGGATGTTAAGTTTTATCTCACCCGCCTTAAAGTCCAGACATTGTCTGGTCCTACCTCTTATTTCGATCGATACAGAACGTTGTCACTGGAATACGTTTAACTTTAGAACAGTGTATCCAAAATTGGCTTCATTCATTTGTGTCCTTAAAAAGTCACCACTTCTTTTGTGTCATCTGACAGCGTAT
Organism: Pollenia amentaria; assembly: GCA_943735925.1. Classification (NCBI taxonomy): domain Eukaryota; kingdom Metazoa; phylum Arthropoda; class Insecta; order Diptera; family Polleniidae; genus Pollenia; species Pollenia amentaria. The sequence continues at coordinate 35,611,097 of OX031009.1, forward strand.
CTTTTAAGTCCCAATATTTTTATGGTAAACAAACCTGCTCGACAGAAGTGTAGAATTATGATTGTTGGATAATAAAATGGTTGAATGGGGATACCAACCCTTTGTTTAACTCAAGCGGTATCAAATAACTGAAGCGCTAAGAAATGCTTGCTGGATAAAAACTTCTATCGTTAAATTACACAAACTTAGTGCAGTGTATTTCACTGTAGTGCTTGTGTAAATTTTGTTGCTCCTATGAATGCTGTTGCTATTACTGTTGTTCGTATTTATGTTACTTTTGTTTATTTATTTGTTGTTTTTACTATTGTTGTTGTTTTTGCAGTTTCCTTGTTTACTTGTGTAAGTAAGTCCATTCATTACCACTGATTTGTTGTTTTAGCAGAGAGTTTTTGTTGAATTGTTTATGACTCTTTTAATGCAGAGAGTTTTGCAATCGTACAAGCAAATATTTTGATGGAGGAGCAGCAGTAATATTGATTGCTTAAAGTGCAAATAGGGAATAATTTGCGTGTTTTTTATGCTCCACTACATGTTTTGTTGTTAATTTTAGGCAGCATTTTAACAGCAGGATGGGATGCTGGCAAACATTTTATTTACAAAGATTTTAACATGTTGTCGTTAATATTTATAACAAATTTTCTGGCTAAACTAACTTAAACTTTAAAAGATTGTTTTCTTTAATTTGTCAGACCAGCGATATTTGCAAGAAGAATGAATAAAGCTGTTAACCTTCTCTTAAACATTTTAAAAGATTTGAAAAGGTTAAATAAATTTTAAGGAATTATCTGCATAATTTTTTGAAAAATCTTTTGGATAAAACATTAAAGGAAAAAAATCATTTTAAACAAATAAACCTATACAATCGACCGTGGGAATATTTGATAAAAAAACACTCATATTTACAGCGGGAAATAATGAAACACAAAGGAAAAAAATTAGAGAAATCCTGGGAATAGCGTCTGCCTTTCTAAAGGTTTAAGTTGCGCTTAATATGAATCAGTGCCTCTGTTCTGCAACTCTCGCTTCGAGAAACTTTTCGATTGAAATGCGAGATATGAAACAAAAATGCCATAAATGAAACAAACAACTGTTTTTCTCACTTAACTGCGTCTGTAACATATTTTGCGAGTAACAGCTGTCACGTAAGGAAATTACTCGCCAATTTACAGAAAAGTGTGTCTGTAAAAATTTTGTGAGAAAGTTCCCACTTCTAACTGTCAAATAAAACGCATAAAAACGGGGTGAGAAAAAATATTACCACTAAAAAATATATTAAATATGCAAAATGCAATGAATGGAAGAGATAAGTATTGTGTTTTTGAGTGATTTTTTTTTATTGTTTAATTATTTTGCTTTTAACATTTTTGGAAAATATATGAATGTTTTCAAAGCTATTTTTTAAAAAACAAAAATTAGAGTCGTACTCTACATTATTTGCTATAGCCGACGGTTGTATTTTCGCCGCCGTCATTGAATTTTTTTCAATTTTACTGGCGTTCTCAACGTCTGCAAGTTCACGTCGGCTTCGGGTGAAATATTATGACACTTATAACGTAACGACGTAATCTCTTTTGATAGTTTTCGACATGAGTAGTTACAGGGAAACTTTTTTCTCACTTTTCGAGAAACGTTGGAATATTTTGTTTCACATCTTTTCGATGCGTGAAGTTCTCACCAAAGTTACAGAACATGGGTACTGTACTCTGTACTTCTCCATCACATTAGGTTTTCGCAATATTCACGCTTGAAATATGAAAACCTATGTTTTTTAATTGTTAATCTCTATTAATAAAACCTGATATTACATCTGGAATTCTTACTAATTACCTATAAAAGAATATCGAGGTTCGGCTTGTGTCGTTTCGGTTTGATTCTTTATTGTATATAAGACCAACCCTTAATGTATAATATGGTATCCAAAAACCAAAATCAAATGAGAACATCTCTCGAGTCAATTGGTCAAAATGACGAATGCCATTCGATTCCTCGGCCCCAAATTAAATTAGATCAACTATCATAATTTTTGGCCGAAAAAAGCTCGGAATTCGAACATTGTGTTTTTGTTCCGTTTACCTGTACGAATAAGTGATATTTGCAAGATGCAATACGGGGGAAATATATGGTGACCATTAATTCCATGCAGAAAAAGTGTACGCATTTTATGGATTTAAGAACATAACAAAACTAATATTTTACAGAAATGTATAAAAAATAATTGATACAAACATACACATTCATACCCAGTCAGCATTATGAAATTGTTTATCATATACGAGACTTTTTTGACTCCTCTGCTCTATTAAAATAATCATTTATGCATAATTTTTGAGTTCAAAAAACTATTCTTTTGGGATAAAATGGCACTCCACACGTGACTCTCCTGAAAGAGTCTTATGACTCGTGTTACTGATCAATTGTGTCTTATTGTCAAGACAGCTTGTTCTAGTACTTACAATCAATTGCGAATCTTTTCCGTGTAAATTTTCAGTCATATTACGAGTCTTTTTTAAATGATATTATACTCGCATTTTTATTTGCCTTTTGGATGTTGTTTATTGGCTTTAAGTACATAAAAAATGGCATACCTTTGACAAATTTTTAGTCGACTGTCATAAAAGGCTTTTAGTTCGATGTGTCGTCTCAGAAAACTTAATTGGCCCAAATTTCACCACAACATAATTTTTGTTTTAGCTTTAGACTTATTAAGGTATTTTTCATGAGTGGGCTTTATGTGATTTCTATGGTAAAATATGCACCAATCATCACATAACTACATGGTGTTATTTCCAGATATACAACACTAAGTTAATTAGTTTTTCATTCAACTTTTAATTATAGATTTTAATTCATTCAATATTAATTTAAAAATTTAATCTAACAAATATTATGATTGCAAGTTTACTCAATTCAATGACTTTATTAATACTTTTTGTTAATTTTAAATTACTTGTATAGCAATTCTGTAACTTTTGGAATTTCACTACCGATATCGTTAAGAAACGATAAGTCTCGGTTACTTTAACGAACTTGTTATTCTCTATTTAAAATAAAATAATTTTTTTTAGAAATATTAACGACAACTCTCGTTAAAAATGTAAGAACGTCAAAGTCGAAATTTTTTAAAATTAATAAAAAATTATAAATAAATTTGGTTTTAAATTTTTCTTCACAGAAAAAATTATTAAATTTCTCCAATCACCAAATTTATTCCAAATTCATAATATCAAGCAAACAAGTTGTTGATTTTGCACCTATTACCAAAATGATTATATTGATTAATAAAAATTGTAAAATTTTCAAAAAATATTTTCAATAAATGATATTTTTAATTTTAGTAAAAACAGTGAACAAAAAACTTTGCCATTTCAAACAATGTGTTAATTAATTTATTTAAATATTGACAATTCCCAACAACAATTCTACATGTTTAAATAATTTTATTTTAAACGAAAAAAGTCAATTAAGATTTTTTGTTATTTAATTAAAGTTTTAATTGAAAATTTATTTCAAAACAACTAAAATCTTAATTAAATCAAAATAAAATTTTTAATTTAGTTTCAACTAAAAAAATAATTGATTCAATTGTCACATTATTTAAATTTAAATACTTTTTAAACCATTTTTTTTTTTTTTTTGATTGAGAAAACACTTTTTTCTGTGTTTTTAATAAAACATGAATGAAATTGAGTTTATATTGATTATATTTTTAAAAAAATATGTAAGTTTCAAATATTTCTATACATAGGGAAAAAGTTTGAGGTGCCGGCGCTACTCTAGCACAACATTTTTCTTTTTCATTTTATATCCACACTATTTGGATATAAAATGGAGAGGATATTATGTGTCTTCATAGATTAGACAACTTTTCTGAAAACAATGACTTGAGTTCGTTATGCACAACGGCTGCAAAATTTGTGCATTGTTTTTATATGTGATGCTTCGTCAACGCATTCGTTTTCAGAAATGCTTTGCAGCACTGCATTTATGAAGTCGGCCAGTATTTTGAAATTGAACGATAATTATATAGCGGTTGTAAAAAAAAGTTTAAATGAAAATTAAATTTCGGATGTTTTCACTATATATGCCGTTTTTTTTAAATTTTTTGTCCGATGAAAACTATTTTGATCTAAGCAAGTTAAAAATATTTGTTATTTTAGATACATGTTAAACAAAATTTGTAAAAATTTTTTTATTGCCTTACTGGAGCGACTTAACATGGTGAATTTTGAAAAAACATAAAATATCAAATTTTTTCTTGTTTAAAGTCCCGTAGCTTAGTAAATTGTTCTCCAATCGGCACAGTACAGATATGGACTGAATAACAAAAGACATACATATATATATAAAATTCAGACGAACAGTTCTCGAGATTTTTCGAAAAAGCTAAAACAACTGCAGAAAAATACGATTTTCGCGAATAATATCAAAAACCCTTCTATAGAAAAATAAATGAATGCCGCCATAGTCGTGCTTAATAGCCCCAATTTAGCTCAGAAAAATATAATTTTTGAGGTTGGCGTGGTCTATCTGTCAAAAATTCTCATACTTATACAAAATGTAAGAATGAATTTTATTTAAGTAGCGCGGCGTCAATGCTTTGCAGTTGGAAAATTCGATTATGACAACGTAGGGATTGCTGCTTTTGTAAAACAAGTAATGGCAATTAAGCTATTTTCTTGTCAATCTAGCGGCCATATCTCCATTTTTATTTATTTTTGGTGGGTTTTTCAACACAATATAACACAGTACAACACATGATTTGCCAACTCAATTCTGTGAACTGTATGTGAAATTAGACCCAAAAAGAAGAATTTCTGCATCATTCGTTTTGTCTTCTTACCTGCGATTTGAAGTTAGTATCGATTTGAAGTTAGTACTATCGTATAGGGGAATTTATCACGTTTTAGGCCCTGTTGTTTGACATAGCTCGACAACCCCTAGCCCAATTTAGTTGAAATAAATTTTAAAAAATTAAGAATTAAAATTCCCTTAATCTGTTCATATATTGTTTTCCTATACAAGTAACACTTTCGAAGTTAAAAATGAATGTATGAAGGGAAAAAATTATTTTTTGCCTAAAAATTTACATTTTTTTTTTTAAAAATACATAAAAAATCCAAAATGGAAAAAAGTTTCAAGTCTAGTTATTTTTTCGCAAAGTCACATAACCTATGAGCAAAATGAGACAAAGATCATAAAAATCGATGCACGCGTTTCGCTTTTATTCGCAATTGAGTAAATGTATGAATTTCAAAAATCAGTTATAGCCACCACCCTTAAAATAAAAATAAAAATATAAATTAAACAATTATCATGCAAAAAAAAACTTTATTTATAAAAACTTAATGAAAATAAAATAATATGCAATTAATACGCAATTATAATATGCATAAAAACAAAATTTAGAACATTTTTTCAATTATTGGCAATATCCATCCTTGTAGAAGTTGACGCTTGTGGTTCTGATGATCTTGTTTTCTTCGTAGGTTGTTCATATTCATGGTCTGAGTCTGTATCGTCATCCGAGGTGGTGGTGCAAGAAATGCAATTTCAGCGTCATGGATGCACCGATTTTTTCGAAATAAAACAGCAACCTGTCCACTCGTTGCTGTATCTCTTCTCGCTGGACACGGTTCTTTCCTAGAACGCCTTTTATTACTTCTTTCAATGCGTTCCATGCATGTTGGTGGTCGTGATGCTCTGAAAGCAAATGTGTGAAAGAATCACTTTTGATCAATTTCCGAATATCAGGTCCATTGAGAATACCTGTTTTAAATACATAAGAAAAACGAAAAAATTATTGGTAATGCGAATGTATAGAAATTAACAAATTTAGATATGACAATATTGAAATACAGAGTACGATACGTACCGTTTTTAATTTTCTCATCACTGAGTTTCGGAAAGATGGATTTCAAACAGTCAAAGGCGCCGTTAACTTTTTTGACCACCACTTCAACGAATTTCCCAGCTATTCCCAGTTTCATGTGGAGCGGTGGCAACAAAATATCATCCAGGTCCTTTATCATAGGTTCATTGCGTAATTTTAATTGTTTGTTGAGCTCGGGAGTTCTTCCTTTCCAATCTTTACATTGATATTGATTTCCTTTGTATCGTGAATCCCAATTACAAAGGAAGCAGAAGTATTTTGGATATCCGCCCTTTTCTATAATCCCTTGTAGTATGTTGACCACCTTCAGATCGCAACAAATGTTCCATTTGTGTTCATCGTATTTGATTTTCTTCAAAAGTTCGCCCAATGCTTCATACGTTTCCTTCATAGTTGTGCTGAATCCCAATGGAATGCAGGTTTTTTTATTTTTCAGACCATGAATATGAACAACCTACGAAGAAAACAAGATCATCAGAACCACAAGCGTCAACTTCTACAAGGATGGATATTGCCAATAATTGAAAAAATGTTCTAAATTTTGTTTTTATGCATATTATAATTGCGTATTAATTGCATATTATTTTATTTTCATTAAGTTTTTATAAATAAAGTTTTTTTTTGCATGATAATTGTTTAATTTATATTTTTATTTTTATTTTAAGGGTGGTGGCTATAACTGATTTTTGAAATTCATACATTTACTCAATTGCGAATAAAAGCGAAACGCGTGCATCGATTTTTATGATCTTTGTCTCATTTTGCTCATAGGTTATGTGACTTTGCGAAAAAATAACTAGACTTGAAACTTTTTTCCATTTTGCATTTTTTATGTATTTTTAAAAAAAAAAATTTAAATTTTTAGGCAAAAAATAATTTTTTCCCTTCATACATTCATTTTTAACTTCGAAAGTGTTACTTGTATAGGAAAACAATATATGAACAGATTAAGGGAATTGTAATTCTTAATTTATTTCAACTAAATTGGGCTAGGGGTTGTCGAGCTATGTCAAACAACAGGGCCTAAAACGTGATAAATTCCCCTATACGATAGTACTAACTTCAAATCGATACTAACGTCAAATCGCAGGTAAGAAGACAAAACGAATGATGCAGAAATTCTTCTTTTTGGGTCTAATTTCACATACAGTTCACAGAATTGAGTTGGCAATCAATTAACTGAAAAATGTTGTACTGTGTAAGTTTACAAAACAGTTCATGACACAGCGTTGACGTTCTAATGTACGTTTTTCATTGCAGCGCTAAACCTAAGCGCAAGCAAATCTTACGCCTTACGCGCTGCTTTAGGTTGGTCTGTAAGTCTTCTACTGGAAACTTTTTAGAACTTCATCCGTGCCTTAATCAGCAGCTTTACATGGTTATGTGAACACGGCTTAATAACAAGAGGCTTTCTACAGAAATTCATATTGCGTTTAAAAATTATTAACGCCACAAAATATGCAGCCATTGAAATTTAAAAATTCAATATGAATTGCTGTAGAAAGCAACAAGAAAATTCTAAAATATGTTTGACTTTGTTTTTGCTTTCAATGTCATTTTTGGCGTTGCGTTGCGTTTTACACAATAAGTTTTACAAAACATCGCATTTTCGTCAATTTATTGTTTAAATGTCCTAAATCTTTAAGTGGTCCAAGAAAATATCTTTCATATTTTCGTCAAAGCCGTTTTGTTTATTTTTGCTATTTATCAAGTTTTAAGCACTTATAACAAAATTTCTCAACAACAAAGAGAAAATTAAAATTCATTTATATTTAAACATTTTATCTGTATAAATATTATATTTTCTTAAAAGCACTTGTATTACCATTAACCTTGAACTTTGATAGTCTCGTTAAACTTTATAAGGCAACTGAGATAAAATAAATTGAATAAAACCAAATGCTGCAAAAAAAAAACAAAAAAAGCAGACAACAATATTTTCATTTCAAAAGAAAACTAAAACCAAGTAAGAAAGTAAATGAATTATATGATACCCTACACCACAGTATTTAGAGACAAATTTACTAGAGTATACCGTATTTTTCACTGATAGCTAAGCGGCCATTAAAGCACTCTCTTCCTGGAAACTACCCTCTAAGCTGTGGCGGAATGCCACAAAGGCTAAAGGAGCCGGGCCCAACGAATAGAGTGACACTATGTTGGGTGCCATGTGTGACACTATTTCGGGACATGATAAGTCTAATAAACTAGCCAGGGCTGCTTCGAACGCCCAAATGGGGGGTCCCGAGGCCTTTTCTGGGCAAAGTTGGGCCACTACCCAGTCCCTTTTCGAAGACTGGGCTCTCAGGGAACATGAGATTTACGAGCTATTGCTTCCGGGAATGAATCAGTTAAAGGAACTGATCTTTCCCGGAATTTTAATAGCGATGTAACGTCTTAATAGACAGGAACTTCGACTTCTGGAGGCTTTTTTAGTTTTAATTAACGGACGGGGAATTAAAAAAACTCAAAGAAAACCATAAGTTGAAAATATTTTTGAAGAACAATTTAATTATTTAAAATGTAATATTTTTGGAAATCGAAATGTAATTAGTTCACTAGTACGTATGAGTAATATTGGCATATTTTAAATATTACTCATACGTTTTAAAGCCCCAACACTTTTCGTGTAAATCGAGTTTGTCAGATGTTTTTCAAATCCAATTCGACAATTGAAAATTTGTATTCTCACTGCTAGACATTCAATATATATTGCGATATTTGGAAATCTATCAATGTTAATTTTTCGCGCGAGTTTGCAAAATTTTCAATATTTATCTCGTAAGTATTTACATTATTTTTTTGCTGGGCGATTTATTCGAAGTTAAAAAATCCCGCTATAAAACCAAAAACATTAACAGTTCAACAATCTAAAGCACAAAGTTTACAATAATGTTTAAATTTATATTTGTATTGTGTTGGCCCTACTTACTAACGTATCACGAATTGATATCACAAAAATGTATCACATAAACTTTGGCTATTCTGCGATATCGATCGCGATCTACAAATACTGCATGCTACACATTTAATACATATAGCGATACTGGACCGCAGTCAATACATATTGAAAGTATAGTAGTGGTCTTAAAGAATTATATTTTTTCCCCCAAAAAGCCCCATCGAACACTCTTATACTTTAATAAGAATTGTTTTAAACAAATATTTTATTTGTATTGAATTTGAATTGCACCATGGTATAATAAGAAAAAGGTAGGTGAGAGATACTAGCTATCGCTTCTGGAACTAGTATAGGGACGTAAAGTCTCAATAGACAGGAACTACGACTTCTGGAGGCAGGTGGTCTGTTAGATGGTCACCACACGGTCAAGTGCCATTTATTTCGGAGAAGACCAAGAATGCAAACTATGTCATGCTGAAGACGAATCCACTGGGCATTTTTTTGTGTAACTGTCCACCGCTGGCATGAGCCAGGCGTAATTATTTAGGGCATGGCGCAATTAGAACGTCCCTAGTCAGTGCAACACCAGCAAAATACTATATTAAATTCCTATGGCATTATTTAGGGCATGGCGCAATTAGAACGTTCCTATGGGAAGCAGAGTGTCTTTTGGCAAACTAAAGGGGAGCGGGTACAATAGACCTTAATTGGTCGCAGCGCCATCTCTGATGAGGGGAAATTCCCTACTCTCTCCTGAAGAAAACCCTATTTGGGATAAATGGGCAATTATGGACCCACTAAAACAAAGTTATTTTAGGAGGTTAAAATTAATGTTAAAGTTCTTTGTGCCGAATATTGTTGAGATATCTTTATCGATATGCGACTTTTTCGTTTAAAGTATTTTTTGGGAAAGTAGTTTATAGGAACCACCTGTGTTCAAATCGGGACTTACGTAGTGTTACTCTCCCCAAATTTGATGTTAGTACCAAAAATTTGAAGGAAGTTACGGTATTGAAAATTTTTTTTTAGATCAAGCCCATATAGGCATTGATTCAAATAGAATTTGGTTAGATGATTAAAATTGCAATAAAATAAGTTTGGCCCATATTTAGTGTAAAAACCGACGTAATCAAGTGTGTCACAAAAATCAAATTCGTACGGAAGTGAAATTGAAAAAGAAAACGTTAAACGCAAAAATTGTTCTTTTTAAATTCGTTTCAAAATATTAGGGAGAAATTACTAATTGGAGAGTACTAACATAAACGAAACGTTCAAAAAAATATTTCAAATGATAGAGAATGCTCTTGTTTCGTAAGTTGTGTCTTGAAAAATAAAGAAAACCTGTTTAGATAACAAATTTACAGGTTACAAACTTAACAAGAAAAAAATGTGAAAATAAACAAAAAAACAATTGACTTATTTTTTTAATCTTTTCTGTTTTCTATAGAAAATATATTATTTAAATCATAATATTTTTAATCATTGTATTCAATTGATAAAAAACGAATGAAATGTTTTCTGTGTATCATTGCTGCAATTGTTGAAGCACCTGGCACATTGATCAATATCGTTATTAAGTAATTTTTCAAGGATAAAATTAAGTTTTAACCAGTTTTTTAAATTATTTTCAATAATTTTTTCCACAATCACTTTATTTTATTTTATCTTTACAAAGAAGCGGATTAATAATGTTATCATATTTGATAACAAAAAAATAATGTTTTGATTTGGTTTCGGATTCATGAAAACGTACGAAAGCTGAAGAAATAAACCAAAAACGGTACACAGAAAATATTTAAAATTTTCTCCAATCACCAAATTTATACCAAAATCATAATAGCAAGCAAATAATTTGTTTTTTTTTTTGCACCTATTACCATAATGATTATACTTATTACTAAAAATTTTAGAAATTTTGAATTTCTTTTCAATAAATGATATTTTAATTGAAAAAATTGTCAAAAAAATTTGCCATTTCAAACAATGTGTTAATTTATTTAATAAAATATTGACAATTCCCAACAACAATTCTACAAGTTTAAATTATTTTATTTTAAACGAAAAAATTACTTAATATTTTTTTATATTTCATTAATATTTTAATTAAAAATTTATTTCAAAACAACTAAAATGTTAATTATATCAAAATTATATTTTTAATTTTCATTCAACTAAAAAAATAATTGATTTAATTATCACATTAATTAAATTAAAATACTTTTTAAACCATTTTTTTTAATTGATAGAAAACCTTTTCTGTGCACGAATTAAAAAATTTGAAAATTTTCACTTTCGTACAAATTCTGTGACATACCTGATTAAAATGGTTTATAGACACAAAGACTCTTTTCTAGTAATAAGCTTGTATGGAGGCAATGTAAAACTTTGGACCGATTCTCGCCATTTTTTTAATATAATTAGAGACTACATATGAACTACATTTTATTTAATTAGCTCCTGTACTTTGCGAACAAGGTTTGCATGGAAAGCCAGCCACACGAACGGACATCATTAGATAAATTCAAAAAGTTGATCGGTGTACTAAAAGTATTACACACATAAACACAAATACATAGTACCGTTTCCTCTATTATGGTGTGGGTATAATTGAATAAAATTTTCATTTAAAATTTACAACAATGGCAACTTCTGGAATTCCATACTGATATTTTTAAGGCAATAAACACTTCTTCTTTTCTGCATATCTGTAGCATTAAGGAAAAAGGCTTAAGTATATTTTTTCTAGTTTTGTAGGAAATCCATTTAAAATATTGAAGATTATTTTCTAAAATAATTTTTTTAACAGTATGTATTGTTGCCCGGTTTTATTGTTGTGTTTTATATATTTGGTTCGGCTTGGAGTAATTTTTTATAAATTAAAAACAATTTTGATTTAAATTTTTAATATTTTTATTTTTGTACACAATATTGCGAGGCAACGCAGTTGCTCATCTTCAGGGGATTTATTTAAATAAAAAAAAGTTTAAATCCAAATTTAGATATTTTTAATTAGGCTTAACTTCATTGAATTTAATTTTCATAAAATTATTTTTATGAAGAAAGGAATTTTACAACATGAAATCAATTAAAATTTTATTGATAATTTTTCATTCTTGACTGCGCTGAGATTTGAACCCAGGCTTTCACGGACAGGTTGCCCAGACTAGTTTCGAAAAATTAATTAAAAAATTTTTGCTTTCAATGTGCACTGCAAGTTTTGCATTGCTTCAACACTGTTTTTTAATATATAATAAATGACCTCAAGCCGAACCAAATAGAAACCACAAAATATATTCTTATTATAATAAAATCATCACTTTTCTTCTAAATTCTCCCAATGTGACCGATCGGAGGTTCACTTATGTTGTTATTCCAAATGTTATTGGATAAAATAAGCAAACAGTAATTTTTCTGTAACTTCCTAAAAAAATCTGTACAAAATAATTGAAGCTTTGTTCTTGAGTACTTTTAAACATGAAGATTACAAAGGTACCATTAACTAAAATTTTTGTTAAGTCGACCAAAGCACTTTTTCCTTTTTGCTACATATACAGCTACATGCAAACAATTAGGGACACCTTGCAAATTTTAAATTTATATATACATTTATGTATTGAAATTAGAATTAAATTTGTTTACTGAACATGAAGTAAATGTTTCTGCTCTGGTTTGAATAAACAGAAAAAAGTGTTTTATCAATTATAAAAATGGTTTAAAAAGTATTTAAATTTAATTAAGTGATTATTTAATCAATTATTTTTTTAGTTGAAAGAAAATTAAAAATTTTATTTTGATTTAATTAACATTTTAGTTGTTTTGAAATAAGTTTTCAATTAAAATTTGTATTAAATAACAAAAAATCTTAATTGACTTTTTCGTTTAAAATAAAATAATTTAGATATTGGGAATTATTTCTTTTTCATAAGAAACTTTATTATATTCAACATTTTTTATTTTTCGAATTTATTCTATGAGTTAAATTTCAGTTATGTATTTTATAAAGCTTTTTGTAATAGATATATTCCTTAAATTTTTTTAGGAATGATACTAAGGATACCTAGGATACTAATTTTTCACGTACCGTTCTTGTTAAGGCCTTTTAACCCTATTCGGTTCCCAAATACAAGCCCTAGAAGCTGCTTATCTTTGGTGCGCTAACGTTGGTTTTTTGATTTGCTATATATTCCCAATTACGTTGAGATGATTGCTGTATGATGTCCAATGCAATACAGTTAAAACCACTGCTTAACTTGTGCAGCAGTAGGTTTTGGATCATTATCCTGTTAAAATATTTATGTACCCATCCATATTTGACTCAGCATATGCCTAAATTTGGTGAAAACGTGCCAAAACTCATCCGTTTACACTATTAGGCGACATCCGAGAGCAGCTGGACTGATACGGAGAAATTCTCGGAAGATATCATTACTCTTTGACGCAATCGCAAGAGAGCGTTAGAGCGTTAGCTTAAACAAAGCATACAGTTATTGAACATCCTTAGAATGAAATTGTTTCTGTTTCGGATGAAACGATAGTTAACAGAGCCTAATTTGACGGAATAAATTATGTTTGCTGTCCAAAGTTAAAAGAACATGATACTACGAGAGCGAGCTACCACCTTCCCTAATAGTCCCTAACTGTTTGCACGTTCCTGTATATTTTTAATTTTTATTTAGAAAATGTCAATAACATGAATACTACTTTAAATTGATATTTATTAAAAAAAATAAATCTTATGGGTGTTTTTTCCTTTATACATTCTTATTATGCATATAAACAACTTTATGCTTCTTTCACAGATTCTGTTACCTCTTAAAATTAATGGATACGTTTGGGTGTGTGTGTGTGTATGCGAAAAAATGCGTGGTTTAAATTTTCAATTAATATGCAACCGAAAATTGGAATTCTTCTTATATTTTGTTTTGCTACTGGAACTCTTGTTTTGTTTTGTATTGAGTTTAGCAGCAGGTTGGTTGCATCTTTTTAAATTCCCTAACAACTTGAAACTATTTGGGTGTATATTGATGTTCATTTTTTTCAAAATACTGTTATTTTCTAGATAAGAAAAATATAAAATGAAAAATATGAATAAAAAGCTAAAATGATTAAGGCAAAATGATATTGACAGTAGAGACTAGGGAAATGGGATAAATTAAATGTTGCAATTACTTGTTTGTATCCATCACCAACAACATGGAGACAAAATGATTTTATCAGTCCTTCTTAAAACATATATATGTATGTGTAAAAGCTATTAGAAAATTCGTTATGGAAACATTAGTTCGAATAGCAAATCAGTCTTATTTTACTTTTTTTAATTTATATTTCGTGGGAAAATATACTTTGATATTAGTATTATCATATGTTTACTAAAAAAAGGTCTTCCATTAAAAAAAATCAAGCAAAACAAACAAATATTTCTAAAAGGCACACGGTAAGCCAAAAGTGAAGGAAGGCAAGCCAGAAGGCTATTCCCAACTGCCCTTAATTAATTATACCATCGCTCTTCTCACTTTTGCTTTAATTAAGGGACGGGAAATTACAAAACACAAAGAAAGCCATAAGTTTAAAATATTTTTGAAGAAAAATTAAATTATTTAAAATGCTACATTTTTGGAAATCGAAATGTATTTAGTTCACTTGTACGTATGAGTAATATTTGGAAATTTTATTTATTAATCATACGTTTTAAAGCCCCAACACTTTTCGCGTAAATCGAGTTTGTCAGATGTTTTTCAAATCCAATTCGACAATTACAAATTTGTATCCTCAATAATCCAAAGGGCACTGGTACACGATCAATATATATTGTGATATTTCACGATCCATTTTAATGGACTCATTGATTGCGCGCGTATGCGTAATTTGTCATATTTGGGTGTGTGTGAAACGGTAGCAAAGTTCTATGGCGAAATAAAATTAGCTTGTGGTAGAAAAATTTCATGTTTGTGCTGTGTGAAATTATAAAATTTTTGACAACGTTAAATTTTGACATAAAGAAAAGAACAATTTCTTGCTGACATTTCTTAACAGAAGTCTAAGTCGGCAGATTTTTGGCGGCGGCGCTCAGTGATTCGGCTAGAGCATGCTAGCGGGGCAATATTCATGACGTAATTTCCATTAACCACTGATAGCGTCTTGTAAAGAACCCCCCCCCCCCCCCCCCCCAGGTAGCGAATTCCAAAAATTAATTTGTTTATCACCTCATATAGGTATCTTATCAGGGGGTCAAAGTAACCCTTTATAAGAGAGGTCATTTTCATTTGCAAATCAGTTGACTTTTATGCACACTTGTGGTAACATATTTTAAAATTTTTAGAAAAGTGAAACGATTTTTTTGTGATGGAATATTCCGTTGAAGGTATGTACTATATTATGACTTATATTTTTTATAAAAAAGATGTATACTTTTGGTGTAATATCAATTTGTAAATGTATAGATAAATCCAGCAAAGTTTACATCAATTGTTAAATTAAAAGGTTTGCAACTTTTTTTATCCACATATATCCACCTAGCTTTTCTATATATAATACCTACAACATTCAGAAACAGATTAATATATATTATAGACCTCGTAAAGACCCGTAAGTAAAATTATTTTATTTTTGCCAGAACGAGTCGCAAACTTCTTTGTCCCCATATTACGAAGGGACAAAAATAGAAGGAGTTCTTAGATATTTTTTGAAATTCGGTACAGTAGCATAAAATATCTTAGTTAAAAAAAATACTAAGTTACAAAATATTAAGCTACAAAAAGTGGTCATGCTGATAAACATACAACTAGCAACGTGTGTGTAAATTTTCATTTAAATTAAACTAAGGACTCAAGGTCCTGCCATATATCCTTTTTCTTAAAAACACTATAAAACCTACTAAAATTGTCCGATCATAATAAAATTTGGTATACATACAATGAGCAACATGTGTGTACATTTTCATTTAAATTGGACTAAGGCCTCAAGGTCCTGCCATATATCCTTTTTCTTAAAAACGCTATAAACGGTAAAAAATTTGGTACGTAGATTGATATTTGTAAGCTACATATTTATGCCAAATTTAGGCAGAATCAGATTATTGATGTGAAAAATACAAAAAACATAATTTATTGAAAAATGGGTTGAAACGATTAAGTATTACAGTACACATTTTTCAACTTTTTTTTCTTAAAATAGCTTAAGATGACTGGAATATACATAAACAATTGAAATAAGTGAAGAAATAATTTTGTCCCGCTAGCTTGTACTAGTCGAGACACTGTGCGGCGGTTCAGCAATAAGTAGCCGGTGATCACCTGACAAAAAGAAAGAGTTATTAAAAATGAAAAAATTATCTATTACAATTTATTATTATTTGAAATACGTGTATTTGTTATTAATATAAATATATTTTAACCCGACTTCAAAAAAGAAGGAGGGCTTCAATTCGATTTCATGTTGCTTTTTTAATGTTTGTAACCGCACAACTCCGTCATTTGTGAGCTAATTTTTTTGCATTTTAACAGGGCGTGTCAACAGATTGTAATTACAAAAAATTTTGGAAATCCGACGGGCAATTCGTCTGTCCGGAAATTTTATTTTTGAGCTGCTCTATAATTTATTAACCAATATTATGGGACAGCCAACGCATCAAAACCCCGAAAAAATTATGGCGCTCAAACTATTTTTGTGGTAAGCGCTCTCTTTTTATGTTGAAAAAATATCCCAGCTAGAATTTGGACGATAATATTTAATAAAAATCACCTTCTCAGCTTCTCAGATCACTTTTGTAGATTAAAAATTTATTTATTACTTGTGCGAAAGAAAAAGGATTCATATATGAGTCATTCATTTGTTCAATTTTCTCACATCAATAGTATGATTTCTGATTGTTAAAATGAGCTCATATGCGCGCATTTTGCCCGTTGAGCCAATTCCTAAATTATACAATTATAATACAAAATGCTAGCTGGGATATTATATTTGTACGTACCCAGCTAGCATTTTGTATCATAATGGAATCTTCTAGAAATCAGCTTCACGAACAAAATGACCTTACATTAGCTCATTTTTCAATCAAAAATCATACTATCGATGTGAGAAAAAAATATTGTTCTGCACTCTTTATTGATGTATCTTAAGCTTTTGGCAAATCCCTGATACATAAATTAAAGCTGAATTTACCCGCAAACACACATACGATGTCAGAAGATTACCTAATCGGTCGAGAGTTTATTAAAAAAGAAGGAGATTTTTCTAAGTTCGACCCAACCGATCAGTCCTACATGGATGAAACTTAGGGCCTATATTGTATTTGATATATACTTTAGACATGCCAACCATACACTTCACCCACACACCCACTTGCGATGATGATACAGCTTTTCTTAGCATATACGAAAACCGCGAAGATGCATCCAGATAATTACAGGACCATATATATCAATTTGGAAAAGGGTTAAAATAATGTAAAAAAGGCCAATGTACAAAAATGTATACACATAACATTTACTTTGCATAAAGAGTCATGCTCCCATATTAAAATAAATAGCCAAATATCACCACAACATTCGAATATAAAACATCTGGGTATACATTTTGAACGGCGTTTAACGTGGAAATGGCATATAGAAGCAAAATTAACTCAAATGAAACTAAAACCAATTCAAATTAAATGGCTTGTTGGAAGACATTCTGTTCTTAACATCGATTGCAAACTTACAACTCTATCTTAAAGCCAATATGGTGTTGTTATAGGGCAGTTATAGGGAATTGTCTCGGCCTCCAATATAGAGAAAATTCAAAGACATCAAAATTCTTCGAATCGTTACGTCCGCTCCCTGGTATGTAAAAAAAACCGAACATGAAAAAAGACCTGGATGTTCCATCAGTAACATTTATGATCACAAAGTATTCAATTAAATACTTAATGCCGTATTCATAAAAAACTAAATTTTTTTTGAAATTTATTTTAAAGAAAATTTCTATAAAAATTTAGATATAAAATACGTTTGAAATCAAAATTATTTTTTATGAATGAGGCAGTTAAAAACGATTGAAGCGCATCCAAACCCCCTAGCTAGAAATATTAAAAATGATGGGGGCCACACTCGCTTAAGTAGAAGAAATACTGCTGCTCCTATCCCATCAGAAGAGCGCTAAAGAGTGATGTGAACGAGAACTGTTTTTTGGGAGAACTGTCGTCTGCTATTAGCAGGATTCAAACTTGAGAATAAGATTAAGATTTGATTACTAATTGTTAGTTCATATAACTAATGAAGATTTAATAAATAAAAATGAAAAAAAATTATATATATTAACATTTCCATTTGAAACAGATCTGTCTGTATTTAAAAACCCACTACTCTTTTGCAAATTACTTTCATATTTTTCTAACTATTGACATTCTCTTTATAGCACTCATATCTGTTGGTGAGTGATCCTGAACGAAAAAAGCAAGTGTGTTTGTATGTTCATATGCATATAAGACATTCCACGCCAAATCAGATAGTTAAAAAAATTGATTTTCTTTTCTCCAACTTTGTGATATTTTTGTGTACACTTTTCAAAAAGGGCCTTACTGCTAAATGTTTACATTTTTTTTTTTATTTCTCCTTCAAAGAGTAATTTTATTAGTAATTTTTTCATTACTTTCTTAATAATCGTCCGAATTGGAAGTTTTTGTGAAATATTTGTTTTTAGATGTTTTTTATAGAAAAAACTTTTACAATTATTTTTGAAAGATTTTTGGATTTGAAATTTTAAATCCTGGTTTTGAAAATGAGTGTGTCCTTACACACACCATAATAGTGGTGAGGCTATTATGCATTTGTGCTGATGTGTCTCCTTCACCCTTAGAGTATACCGATCGACTAAGAATCACTTCCTAAGTCGACCTAACGATGTCCGTCCGGCTGACAGGCAGACTGGGTGGCTGTTTATGTAGCCTTGTGCGCAAAGTACAGGTCACGACTTTGAAGATAATTTGATGAAATTTGGTGCATAGGTTCTTATTGCCACAAGGACCAAACCTTTGGGGCGAATCGGTCAATAATTTCATGTAGCCACGATACAAGCTGCTTTCCGGAATAGGATATTTGTGCCCACTATCAAACTAATTTTTATTATATTAAAAACATGGATAGATCCATATGTATTTTCTGAGTCGATCTAACGGTGTTCGTCTGGCTGGCTGGCTGTCCATGTAACCTTGTGCTCAAAGTTCAGTCGCAATTTTGGAGATAATTTGATAAAATTTGGCACATATACGCAAACATATTCTAAGAGCAACATATTATGATAAGATTCATGATTTTATTCAACATATTACGATTATTATTGAACCAAATGTATGATCAAATATATTCGTAATATTACATCATCATATTTTGCACTTAATCCTAATTTGTTTTTATTACATCATATTATAATTTAATGTAATCATATTGTTATCATGTTAATAATAATAAGCTCAGAAGTAATTATATTATTATCATGTTAAGCATATTAAGTTAAGAAGAAATCATATTATTATCATGTTAATCATAATAATATGTAAATTAAATCTAAAACCGAAAAATATTTTTAAAATATATTTATGATTATTTACTTACTGGCAACCTTAACGTAAAACTGTTACAGATATTTCACATCATATAGTTAATATGATGCAACTTTATACATAATATATTTAACCTATTTTTGTCGTAGGTCGCAATTATTTATAAATTATTTTATAGAATTTTCAGTCTTTTTTTCTAAAATAACATAAAACAATGGTCAATATTTTTGCACCATTTTCAAACAATATTAAAATTTTTCTAGCATTGATATTTTACTTTGTGATACTTTAAAATTTTTTTTAATATACTCATATCTACAATTTCTTGGAATTTGGTTTTTTTAATGGGTATTTTTTTTAAATGGTTTAACCACTGAATAACAAATAATTCGGTAGGCATATGTAAAACAAATGACACAACTGATGCAAAACGACTCATATTTTACAAATGGCGATAACTAAATATTATTAGAGGTAAGATATTTTGTTTGTATCTTAAACATATTATGAGTACACATGTAGAAAGTTATCATGTTATGGCTATTAAATATTATTAAATGGTTTTAAGGAATGTAATATGTTTTCAAAGTTATTATTATTTAGTTGTCATAAAAATGATTATTTTTCAGTAAACCATACTTAAATTTATAATTGCGATAAATATTGACATGTTT
Source organism: Pollenia amentaria (assembly GCA_943735925.1). NCBI lineage: Eukaryota > Metazoa > Arthropoda > Insecta > Diptera > Polleniidae > Pollenia > Pollenia amentaria. The sequence goes on from OX031009.1 coordinate 35,631,100, forward strand.
ACAGTAACTATAATATTGTTGATATTTAATAAAAATAACAACATAGTGTAGTTGCCGTAACCATGACCAACCATATTTTTTCTCTGCGTGTAGGTTTTCATTGGCACAAGGACCAAGCCTATTGAAAATGGACCAATTCGTAGGACCACGATGGAGGATAGAGGGCAGTTCCTGCCTCCCCGAAATTATCTAACAGATTTTAACAAAATTTAAATCATAAATAGAAATATATTTATGTGGACACATAAGGTATGCATTTTTTAAAAAAAAAATAGGACCACGATGGGAGATAATATTTGTCACAAAAAACTTTTTTGTTCAGGCGGGTCCATGATTCTCCATGGGTCCCAAATAGGGTGCACTCTCGAAATTTGTTTTAAAATACTGTTGTGTAGGGTATCATATGTTCGGGCTTGATCGAATATACTTTCTTACGTGTTTTTCTTTCTATTTTTTCTATAAAGAATATCTAAAAACGAATATTTGACCAGAAAAGAAATTTCGATTTGGATTATTATTAGGAAAGTTATCAACAAATAAAACTTACAAAAAATGTCATATTAACATGTGATAAAAAAACCAGGAATGCCATTTTAAAGTTTATTAAAAAAATGTAAAAAAAATTGGGGAAATAAAAAAAACAATTTTTAAGCCATCTGATTTGGCGTGGAAGGGCCTATATACACTTTCTAAGTGTTTAGGATAGTTGTAAAAAAGCGAACAAACTAATACGACTACCACTTGTATAGTTCAGTTATTATGCACATTTCCTGTCTCCATTTTTTTTTTTTTTTTTTTTGCTCAAATGCATGTGTGAGAGTTCAAATATGCATAAGTATTATGGTATATTTGTATGGGAGCATGCAGATTTTTTTTGGTTAGTTTTATCTCTAGATGTGAATTTAGTAAGTGTTGCATGCATACGTATTTTCATATTTGATTAACTCATCGTTTTCTACTGGTTATATGGCGGTAGTAGGAAAAAATATATCTATTTCTTTTATATTCTAGTTTTATTTTATGGTAATAGTTTTCTAGCGAGGTTATCTAGAGCATGTGTGTGTGTGTGTGGTTGTATCTATGTGTGTTGTTTACTATCATTCTCACAAGTGTTAGATACTTGACACACCTCTACCATTCTACTGATTATTTATGTATGATGTGTTTTTTCTGGTGTTCCACTTGAAGTTATGATTTTTTTTTTCTACATCAGCTTTTTATCATTTTAAATTCAGATGTTTGTTAAAAAAAAATATCAATCGTTACCCTTAAAGGATTAAGGGGGAAATGTGAGTTATAAGATAAATCCAAAGTTGGTTTTTACTTAAAAGTTAAGATTTTTATTAATCCTTTTTTACTAAGAATGTATGCCAATTTTTCAATATTTTAAATTAGTACTGCCAAATTATATTCATCATTATATTCATTGTGTTTGTCGTATATGACTGTGTCATTTTTTTCATAAGTGATTAAATTAGCAAGAGCTTGACATAGGTCTATTTGTCTGTGGTGCTCCATGGACAACGAAACTTCATATGTTTGCTTAAGAGATTTTAAAATCTAACAAAGAAAAAATTAATATGCTTTGTTATTTCTAAACACTTGTGAGGTTAAAGCTTCTAATAACTTTTAGTTTATACACATCAGTTATTAAAAATTAGTTTTTATGTAGGGTATTTACTAGGGTATCCAATTATTTGACTTTTTGTTTTGTTCGAATTTATTAACGTTATTTTGCTCGATTAATCGAATAAGAACTTAAGTTTGTTCGAACATCTCGAATAATTCAAACATTTTTATCCAATGGAAAAACATACATGTCTATTTAATTTTATACTTTCATTATATGAATAAACCGAAAACAAAAACAATAAAACAAAAATGTCAAACAAATCATTTGTACTACGTATACAGAAGTATATTTATGAGATTTTTTTCAGATTTTTCGGAAGAAGTTTAGAGATCGCTCAAGTCGAATTTTTCCAAAAATCGGGTCTTTTTTTGAGATTTCTTCATACCTTTGTCAAAACCCACGATTTTCTTCACTAATAAGGAAATAATTTAAAAGAAAAATGTCCAAGCTTTATTTTTAGTGTGCAAAAACTATTACTTTTTGCAATGAATTTGCTCAGTTAGGCACCCTACATTATATTTTTTCGTAATTTTTCCATAAATGTTGTAAATAACGCATTATAAATTTTAAAATTTTTATGAAATTGAAAAAAAAAATAACCATGCAGTTTAAAAGATCAATAAATTCTGAATAATTTAGGAAAAACTATTTTTGAGTTTGCTCTTACCATTCCTGAGGTATACCTGTTTTCAGCTTTTTACCTAGGTTATGATATTATTACTCATACCCAACAAACAAATAAAAATTAAACGCTTTGCTTTTGCTTTGTTCAAAAATCATTTATTTGAGTTCTAACGATTTAGTTCTATGCCATGCAGTTATCAGTTTCAGAAGTTGTAACATTGATGTAAGTGTTATCCGTTACCAATACAATGAGATATGAGCAATTTTATTAAAGGCAAGCTTGAAGACATGCAACCAATAAAAGGCTAAAAAGAAGTAACTCATCTAAGTCTTATCTCTTTGGGGTGATAGATATCCAACAGTAACCGCTTTAGGAGCTATTAATCGGGCTCGCTGGATGAAGAAAATTTTTTATTCTTTAAAAATATGCATTTTTCGAAATCAGCTGCAATCTTACATGGACAATTAAAAAATGAATGCCTTACTAGAATTTGGTTAATTTATTTTAAGAATAACTTTCAAAAATTGGTATGCACGTCTGTCAGTGCCCTAGATACACTCCTCTCAATGATCTTAGTCTATTAAACCCGTTGGATAACTACAAAATTGCTAATGCAGCAGTAACACGCGCCACGCATAAAACTGTTCTAGAGCATTAGTGGTACTTAACCCCAAAATGGCTACCTTTTTTTTAATGATGAACATATCGACACGATAACTTTGAGTTGAATAGTAAATTTTCACAGAAGACAATCTTAAAAATAAAGAAATTCAAGGGTTCATTTCCAAAACCAGTCTAAGTTTTTTTGAAGCTTGCAAGGGTTCATTTCCAAAACCAGTCTTAGTTTTTTTGAAGCTTGCAATTTTCAATTGTTTTTTTTTTAACAGATCCAAAAAATTTGGAAGCCAACAAATTTTTCAAGGTGCATAGAGCAAAGTTCAACATATACAAGTGGCAAATGGTGTGGAAGAACGAGCTGTGGCTTTGAATAACACATACTTCAATGTCAACTCTTCTGAAATTGTTTCTTAAAATTTATTACTGGGCATAGACTACAGCGTAAGAACCCCAATAAATGATTTGTAAATAAAGCAAAACAAAACGTTTGATTTTTGGTTGATTGTTGGGTATGAGTAGTAATACAATAAATTGGGTACGGGTATAACTCAGGAACGGTAAGAGCAAATTCAAAAATAGTTCTTCCTAAATTATTTAGAATTTATTGATCTTTTAAACTGCATTGTGAGTTTTATTCATTTTCATAAAATTTTAAAATTTATAATGCGTTATTTACTACATTTATGGAAAAGTCACGAAAATTGTAATGTATGGTGCCAAATTTGCACCACTTTGTTTGCGCCACAAATGCTGGCTTCTAAATGAATAAGTATTGCTGGGGGCAAATTATAGCAGTCGTAATCAAATACTTTTTCGATTTGAAAGCAATTTTATTTCTTACTTTTTCTGTTAATACTGAATGAATCGAAATTTTTTTTAAGTGTTGTAAAGCATTCACTTGAGTTTTCTCAACATTGAAAAAATAATTTCGATTCGACTGAAAGAATTCAAAATAAAATTGCTTTCGAATCGCAAAAGTATTTGATTACGTCTGCCATAATTTTCCCCTGGTTTATCCACATAGACATGAGATTTGACGTACGCCCACAAATGGTAGTACAAAGGTGTACAATCAGACGAACGAGGTGGCCAATTCACAGGTCAGTTTCTTGAGGTAATTTGATAAGCAAACGTTTGGCTCAACAAAGTGATGTTTTCACGCTTTGTACATCATGTTAGGCCGTCTTGTTAAAACAAATTCGTCTCCAAAATACTTCTAATGACGATAAATAAAAAATCACAAATATTTGCCGGTGGGCATTAACGGTAGTATTGGCACCGGTTTCGGATTTAATGCCGATGACGACTTCGGCATTTAAACAGCACCAGTGATTTTTTCGGGATGTAATTAAGTCTCAAGAGTCTCATGAGGATTTTTCTGTCTTTAAAAACAACAATTCTGCTCGTTCATATACCCGTTAAGCCAGAAAGTTGCCTCACCGCTGCACAGTGGCGCCATTTGAGTTTTTTCGTTGCAAAAATCATATCTTTTGAACAGCATATGATAGATAACTGTTCAGCCTATGAAATGAGCGTTTGGAAAGGGTGCTACGCTTTGTAGGGGCCTATTTATGGGTTATCAAAGTTAAAATTAGTAGAAAAATCAATTTTATGGTAACTAAAAAAAATTATTTTTACATTTTTAGATTGTTTTTATTTTTTTTCTTAAGGGTTTTATGTTTTAAATTATTACCCAACAAATTAAAAAAAAAAATTATTTATTTTTTTAAATTTATTTTTTCAATTTTCTGTAAAATATTCATCACAATTCGTAAGAGAAGGTATATCTAAAAGACTAACAATTTCTAAACTATAATTATTTTGTAACTCTATTCGTGAATTCACATGCCGCAGGGAAGAAATAAGTGGATCGGAAGATGCTGCCAACATGTTGAAGAGGTCCTTATTTTGCCTTACCCTTGATGCTTTGAATGTGTTCTGCAATCTATATTTTTTATAAAATTTGTTAAGAGACTCCTGTGCTTCTTCAGAAAGCTCTCCAATTGGCAAAGGCTGGTACTCAATTATATCTTTGCCATGCGCCAATATTTTTTGGACGGTCGGGGTCAACTTCTTCTGTGGATACATTTCTGCTAAAAGAGATGCAGTTTTCGACGCATATTCTCCATATTTTGTAGAATTGACATTTTCTTTGCAGTTTAAAACATCCAAGATCGTTCCCAATCTTTTCACGATTTGATTGTCAATTCCAATGATTCTAGTTACTGCCTCATCATTTTCAAAAAATCTCCTAGAAGTGTTTCCATCGTTAGAGTTACCGTATCCGTGCTTGGGACAGTCTACTTTTAGTCCAACTTGTTTCAAAAAAACCATCCTGTATTTGCTTCTTTCTGATCTTTTCCTTATCCTTTATTGATGTATTTTCATCGAAGTTTTCCTCCTCTTGTGGTAGGGTATATGCCAGTTTTAGCAAGAATTCCATACACCTTATCCTTGCGTGCAATGGTGACATTCCATATTCGTAATTCTCCTCATTTGTAGAATCGTTTAAATTACCAAAGTTCTTCTGACAAATAATAATATAAAATCGATAAAAAAAATATAAAAATAATACGAAAAAAGGGGTTTAGATAGGTTTTTGCTAAATTTTTACCTCCAATATAATTCTGTCTATGAAAACTAATTGAAATATATTATAATTAAGCAGAAAAAGATACTAATCTTAAACTCTTTACAACTAATTATATAAAATTGAGATGTAACATATTATATATGAAATAAATTGAATTGAATTGAAAAAAGTTCTTCTGACTCTTTTTGCAAATCGGGCATGACATTGTTGAGGTTGTTCCTGTCAGTTCGTTTACGACTTTTCCGTCAACCATGGTCAGGTGGAACTCGTAATTGCATTCAATATATTTTCCTTCTCCAATTTGCAGCTTTGTAGGCTTAATCTTGCTTATTTGTTCTTCAATGTCCTTCACCGTAGTCCTTATGAGTTCTGCCGATTCCCTTGCAAACTGAAACATTATTGGTCGGCAATAATGCACTGATGACGGACGTGGATTTTTCCAGTGTAGGGAATCATCCGATTTTAGCCGCAAAGGAACAACAGATGCCATAAACATATTTCCGTCCGATATTGTAGCGTCATCGAAAGATATCCTTTGCTTATAAACGCTTTGTCCGGATGATCCATCGCAGCCCCATTTGCTGATCAATGTCAACTTCTCAGGAAGAATTTTCACTTCCGTGAAAAACTTTGGTGTGGTTGACTTTCTAAACAGTTCAAATAATTTTAAATTGTTCAACGCCATGTTTTCAGTACTTAAATTGTTTAATGGTTTCAGTAATTGTTGCGCCAACTTTCAGGCGTAGACTAATCCAGGCATTATGCTTATTTTGCAATATATAGGCTTATGCTACCATGCCTAAAAATTTACCTGTTCCCTGCATACATATGGATTTAGGCTGAATAATGCAATTTTGATATTATGCACGTGTCCAAATAAGATTTGTGCCTACCTGTAGGGACCATAAGTCAATATTGTTCCTGACCATTTGTACGCCAAAGTATTGTTTATGTGAGGTACGTACCTGCTAATTTCAATGAGTAGTTTTTTTCAAACTATTAGATCAAACTACTGTCCGTCAAAACATATAAGGGATGGACGCCATACAATTTCTGCAACCATGTCTTTTAAACTTTTTTACCTCTAGAAGCCAAACGGGCACGTACGGGCAGATAAAACCTTTTGAATTATGTAAAGAAATAATCAAAGAACAGGTTTTGCACGTATGGCAAATATAGAAAAATATAGTTTTTTTTTATTTTCCGTCAAAGTTGAAAAATAGTGAAAAAACGGATAGTTTTTAAATAGTGATTTACCAGGAGAAACACAAAGCAAACAGTTAATTTTTTTTTTATCATTATACATTTAATAAATACATCAATCAATACAAATAAAAAATAAGGCGATTCGTTACCTATTTTTCGTGATATTACACCTGAAATCGCAACAAATTGACTAAAAATTGTGTGTTTTTTTGAAAACCGAAAGTCGGTCAACTTTGAACGGTTATATCTTCTAAACTAAAAATGTGATATTATTAAGAGTGGCATATTTGAAATCGTTGAAAAGTTTCCTATAACATGGGTTTATTCAAAACTTCGTCGGCACTCATGAAAATTTTGATTTTTGCAACCTCGCTTGCTCTACGGGCGCCACTGTGCGCTGGCTCTAATTCTTGCACCACTTGGCTCATATATGGATGTAGGTCACGATCTTTCCTCAACATTTTCTAAGTAGTGGACGGGCGTAGAGACCGAATTGTCGGCGCCGGATCTATAAATTCGAGTTCTCTGTTACACTTACGTCGACAGCGGTAAGGGCTTCTTCTGTCCGCACGGTACGGGCTGGATTAAGATGAATATTATCCAAAACCGTTAATATAGCCATAAATCGATACATCACAATAAAAAATGGAGCTTCCAACGAAACTGGTTTGTAAAGGGAAAAACGTAAAAGTTTCGCTTACCATATCGCTTACCGAAGACATGAATTTTATATGGCGAGTTCCCACCTTAAATCAATACATTTTTGACGCAGAAAGCGCTTTATTTAGCGCATAAAAAACTTATTGAAAGCAACAATCCGCTTTGCACACTGCATTTTTTGTTACCGTTATTCTTTAATATGCTCCCTTACAAGCCTGCTTCGTAGTAAGTTACGACATTCCCTCTTGAAATTTTATATATTTTTTTAAAATTTATTACGAATTCGTTCACTTACCTTTTACTGTATCTCTGTATGTCATATTGTGTAGCGCATAAATGTGTGCTTACTTTTAAAAATGTACTACTTCCCAAAGTAAGAACATTTTTTATTGGGATATTATTGCGTAGTAGCTCCCCAGATGGTTGAGTATGCGCACCGATAACTTGACGAAGTTTGGCAAAGTGCTCTATTGTTGTGGTGCAAGTGTTTGCATGGTAGTATGCCTAAGTATTCTTAAAAAAAAGTCAAACACACTTCCCTAGTCTGCCAAATTAATTTACAGATTTACCTATCGGAACTTCTATACGACTAAAAAAAGCAAACTTTATATGTGTTTCTTAAACTGAAAACTTAATTTATATTAATGACACATTAAAAACAATTCTGAAATTACCATATCTGCGCAAAAATGTAAAAAAAAAAAATTATTTATTGATGTATCATCATCAAAAAGCTTTTCGTCAAGTCAGAAATTGAATTTTGATTTAGTGCAACATCACATGACTTGGATTTATACAACAAATTATTAACTTATTGTTAAATTTTTATTGATATAATTATTATTTTTCATTAATAAAATTTATCAGTGAAACTTAATGTCATCATTATTTATAAATTTTTTTAACACTGAGAGAAAAAATTTTATAACGAGAAGAAAAAAACTCATGCTATAATGCAAATTCACACAGTAACACTTTTGTGGTTTATTCATATCGAAATTAAAATACGAATAAAGCCCACATGACCATTTCGATTGTGTGAAATGGTTTTTATTAACTGACCGGCCCACAATGTCGAAAAGAATATTTATGTCGTATATTTATACTGAAAAGAAAAACAAAATGCTTGATTTTTATTATTATTTTCAATATAAATATACGAAAGAAATATTCTTGTCGACATTGTGGGCCAGGCTGTTAGTTGTTTTAATAAGCTAATTCTTATTTTAGGAACCCACATGACCACAATTTCGGTTTCGATTGTATATATAAAGGGTCTGCCAAATAAAATTTTTTTTTTTTTTTTTGAAAATGCAATAAAAAAACTACTGAATATTTTCTCAAATTTCTTTTTTAAATTAAAGTACAATCCTTCCGGTTAATAATGGAAAATAATTTTATTCAAATGGCGTCATACCAAGGTCTTTATGCAAAATTCGTCTCAATGATGTCTCCGAAATGCTCAATTGCTGAGAACGATGGTGAATTGACTTTCTGCCTCAGCAGCAATATTCTCGGGTATACGCACTGTTTTTGGCTTTTCACGCTTTGGTTTATCGATGAGGATGAAAGTTTCTTTCATTTTTTTCACAAGATAACGGACATACGGAGCTGACGGTGCTTCTCTTCTTCCAAAATCCGTACGCAATTTTCGCACACATTGTGCAACATTACCATGATTTTCAAAGTAATGTCGCAATATTTTCCAGCGTTGTTTAAGCGTATACACAACCATATTCGTTCAGCGGAAGGATAAAACTAATTAGCTGTCAAATCAGATATGAGCTAAGTGTTACCATTCACGAAATAAGCAATAGTTGAAAAAAAAACGTTAGATGGCGAACCCAAAAAAAAACGTTAGATGGCGGACCTTTATATATGGGGGATTTCATGTTCAGTGTCCCAACTTTTAAAATCGATGTCTTCAAAAGTGGATGAAATTTGTACCAAGGTTAGTCCTATTGGATAATAGCTTAGACACAAATTTTCAACAAGATCGGACAAAAAGTTTCTGAGTTAAAGGGGGTAAAAATTTGATATTTTGGCCAAACAGGTGTTCTTTTTCATCCATGTAACTTATTCTCTATTGGTGTTAGCAAAATTTATCCCTAACAAATTAGATAGAGCTATTTCTGCAATCCTTCGAAAAAAATTTTTTTTTGTTTATTTTTAAATTTTTTTTTTAAACTTTTTTTTATTATTTTTTAAGCGGGTACTTTTTTTCCTCAAAGATCCAAATCTGAAGACATCGATTTCAAAAGTTGGGTCACTTGACATGAAATCCCCTATATATTTAAAGCAAATCTTAAAAATTTATTATTTTCGAGTAAATATAATTTTGCATTTTTTAAAAATGTTGAACATTCTTTGAAAAATTTAAGCTTAAATTCGAATTATAATTTAAGCTTAGTTCTAAATGTTCCTATTTCTTATTTTTCAACGTGTTTTTATTCAAACCCATGTTTTTCTAGCGACAAAAAAAATCCAATTTTAAAACAATAAATTGCAACATAATTTGGAAAATATGTTTTAAAAAATATAATTTAAACAAAATTTTTTTTATGTTAGCTGACGAAAAAGGAACTTGTATGTAAATTTGTCGAAAATCTAGATTATAATAATTGTTATTATTGACTACTTTTTTACTTTGTTATTTTTACAAAAGATATTAATAAAAACTCAATCCCTGAAGAAGTTGGAAAGAATACCAACTAAACATCGGATTTTATTGGAAATGAAAAAAAATTAACTTTTATTTATAATTAACTAATGACCTTAAAAACCGCGAAAACCTGCATATAGAAAACATTGTATATAAACTATTTAGAAAAAGCATAATTTTAATAAAATCTTAATAAATTTCCGGTATTAAGAAGTAAAACTAACTCGCAGATCTTTAGAATTTTAACCACATTTTGGAAATGCTATTGCCTCTTTTTTAATAGAAATTAAAGATTTTACTTATGCTTTCGCTTAATTGAATAGTTACTTAAAATTCTCTAAAGTTCGAATATGACATTGCAATTTTAATTGCTGTTAATATGTTACGTTGGATTTTTTTAGATTAACTTTTTACAATCAAAGATATAACATTTCTTTTCACAAAAACTTACCTGTGCAGAATATTGAAATTCAATTCGAAATTGTTATTTCAGCAACACTTTCACTGGTGTTCATAATAGAGCAACAATTTTTTCGTAACCACACACATTTTCAGTTAAAAAACCGTTTGCAAATTATGACCATAACAATTTGAAGAATTTATTATTTTTTTTAAATCATTTTATTGAAATTTTCATTCAAAACTAAATAAAATTATTATAAACGTCATATACATTTTCATACAAATTGTTGCTGAAGTAGAAGTAGACTAAACTTTTTAAAAAAAACTTTACCCAGGAAAAACTTTTTGAATTTTGGTAATAGGTAGTAATTATTTCATACGTTACCTGGTTAGTAGTTGTCATTACAATTGTCATTATTCTGAAAACCTCATTTACTACTTACTACCCAGCAAAAACTTGGTAATGACTTACAATTACTGAACAACTTACTTTTCAATGACAACTTCATACCATCTGCATTACATAGAAGTAGTTTAGTAATGGCCGACATATAATCTGACACATAAGCACTTGTTTATTAGCTGATTAACGAAATTTATAATTAATTCATATTAAAATGCATTTAAGGTTTTATTTATTCCAATCTAATACAAATTGATTTTAAATACATATTTGTTCTTACAGTTTGCTTTTTTTATTTCTTATAAATGAAGAACTATTTGTAATAGAATTTAATATGAATAATTTAAATACTTAATTGATGTCCTAAATGCAGGGTAGTCAAATTAGAAAGTAAATTAAATTAAAAACACAATTTGGTTGACAAATTCAGTTTTGTTGATACCAATGTAAAGTTACTATTTTTAAGCGAACGTAGTAATAACTTATTAAACTCCCTATTTGTAAGCGAATGTGCTAATGACTTATTTAACTCCCTATTTGTAAGCGAGGGTGGTAAGTACTTGCCTCCAATGACATCACAATGTTAAAATAATGAGTTAAAATGCCAATGTAAAGGTAGTGAATAGTAGTTATATTAGCTTTTTAACTCATTACTTTTCAATGTAAGTTCTTGCAGGGTACTTATTACTTCTGTTATTTTCAGTACTGAATATTTGCTTACTAAAAATCTGCTCAATATCTACTTATTAGTTTTGTTGCTTTCAGTACTGAATATTTACTTACGGGTAATGAGCTCAATAACTACTTATTTGTTGTCAAAGTTGTATGTCAAATTTAGTGTGACCATTTTTGCATTTTTAACAGCTTAAAATTTAGATTTAAAAATTTTTATTTAGTTGCAAAATTTTCATTTAGCACTTGTCATATTATTTAGAGTTTTTATAAAATGTTTTTAGCATTATTTTGAAAATTGGGAGGAATAGTTTTACTGATTTAGCTAAATTATTTTATAAATAAATGCAAATTTTGGCTAAAAATAGTGTTACCCAAAACGAAATTTCGTATGCAATTTGATAATTCTTATGTTAAGAATTATCTTACCTGTCTTATTAAAAAAAAAATATAGAATATTCAGGAAATACTAGAAATACCCACATAATGTGGATTGTAAATTTTGTTTGCCCTTTGATATTACGATATAACTTTGTATTTAGATACAAATCTATAGTGTTAATGTTTGAAAAAATTTCTTGTTCTAAACGGCTGAAAAATAAATATTTTAGACTTACATTGAAAATTAAATTTCTCTGTCAAAATTTTTTTATATATTAGTATTTGATTATTTTTTTTTGTTTTTAGTACTCACAATTATTCATGTAATTTCTTTAAGAAAAATTTAATGTTTAAGCATTTTGCGAAGATTTGCTTCATGTCCCTCTATTGCCATCGAAAATAACGTTCGCTTAACTGACATTGAAAACAAAAACAATATTTCAAAATGTGTAAGTCTGGCGAACGAAGTCTTCGTTTGTAATCGAGGGAAGGTAGTTAAAATACTTTTCAGCTCCCTTATTTAATTGGCAAGAGAATTTTACAATTTAATAGAGAATGTAACAAATTTTTTCCACAAAATTTAACAGTTTCTTTACTCCTTAAAACTGTGAAAATGGTCACTTGGGTATGCCTACAAAATTTCACCACCTATGAGTTCTTCGTATGTGAACGTGTATAATCGCCTATCAATTCCTTTGATATTCATAAATATACAATCAATTTAAATAATAATATCATGGATATCATCACCACGACCATCATCTGCAGCCAACACATTCATTATCACATCTCCATTGTCCTTGTCAGCCTCGTTGTATGGCTGTATAAAATTTTTAGTGATTTTCAGTTTTCGTTTCTTTCTCTCTGTTTTTTTTTTTGTGTTTTTGTTAATATTTCGTATTAATCGTAACATTTTATCGTTTATAATGTACAAAATTCATTGGTATCGTTTTGCGGAAATTTATGCAAAAATAATAATTGCAAAATAATGAATAAAAATTGTTTCGCCGTACACGCGCATTTTATATTTTTTTTTTTATTATTATTGCAACAATCTTTTTTTATGATGGTAAAATATAAAAAATAAGTAGACATTTTTAATGAACATAAATTGTTTGAATTAATGAACAAATTGTATTTAAATAGAATTCAATAATTGTTTAACATTTTCAATTTTATTTGGCTTTATAATATTTTTGCTTGTGAAATTTTAACAACTTTATTTACAAGTTTATAAAATGTATTCGAAATAATGTAGTTCTACAGTGCAGAGAATAAGATAAATTGAGGATCGCCTAGTAGTCAATAAGGTTTTTTATTTGTTGTTAGAGCACATGCAGCTTAAGCAACAGTAAATTCGCTGGGATCGCCATGAACGTTGGTATATAATTTCACGACGAAGGATTCATTTTGTCAGCGATTTTAAACTCAAACTGCCTGGGAGAAACACTTTGACATTATTTTTTGCTGGGTTTTTCGTACCTCAACAAGAGCACAAGGCGGAACGTTTTATTCCGTTTAGCTGTTACGCTGATATGAAACACATAAACAATAACGTCAACGTTGTGTCACAAAGGGTAGTGATAACTTCCTTGTTTAATAAAAACCCACATATTAAAAATAACAAATTGAGAAAAACCCGCTAAATTGATCAAAAAAAAAACTAAAATGAAATTATTTATCAACAAAAGCTGAAAACTTCACTATTAAACGCGCTGTCAAAAAAGTATTTTCCAATTGCAAGTCGTTGACGCCGCTCTATTTAGGGATACTTCATACAAACTGTATGGGCATTACAAATTTTGACAATTGTAATGTACGGCTGTAAGTGGGTTCGATGATACACAAAGTGGCGATTAATTCATAGAATCCGTAGTTTTAAAATATTATATTTTTTTATTGGTGAGTTATTATAAGCTTTTTTTTTTACTTTTTTTTTAACTTGTTAGGCTCATTATTGTTTTTTGGAAAAAAGACCTTAGTTCACAATTTATGCTGTAACTTTGGAATGAAAAGCGATAAGATAATAAAAAGATAATAAAATTGGATTAAATTAAAGCATACTTAATGTGGTATTAAAAATTTAAGTAATAATTTTATTATATGTATTTATATTAGTATAAATTGAATTTAAAGTCCAATATTTGTTTTTTCACATAATTTTATACACGTAAAAATTTTTTCAAAAAAGTCACAAAAGAGAATAATTTTTTTAGTAATGAGTAATCATAAATGTATAACAAAACAACTTTAAAAAAATTAAAAAAAAAATTTTTTTAACCTTTTTAGCCGTTTTTTGTTTTTCGGAAAAACATGATCCTCAATTTTCGCTGTAACTTTGAAATCAAAATAAATTTAAAGAATAAGTTAGTAATATGTATTCCGATTAATATAAATTTGGATCCAGTTGTTGCTTCCAGTATTGTCAGTAAATGTAAATATTAATCTGAAAAAATAAAATGTAAAACTTTTTGGGAAATCTTTGTTTTCGAGAGTTTTTTTACAAAAATGAATATATAAAAAAAGTGCTGGTCATTGTCTGGATTTTTTTTAATATAAGCTGATATCCTATACTTATCTAAGATCCATAAAACTAATTCCAACTCTTACTAACTTAATACTTGTAACCCATTAAATTCGGAAATTATCCCAATTTTGGACCTTTTTTAACAATATTATTAAAAACAGATACACATAATTTTTCCAAAAAAAAAATTACTATATACTTTAATGTTGAAGGTTCCATTATAAAAGATTTACTTTTACTAATAATAATCTCTTGAATTGTAAACATTTCCAATTTTTTCATTATTTTTAACAACAGCAATAATTTGCTTATTTTGACAGCTCACTGAAAAGAAAGTACACAACTAAGTTGATTGATTTTTACAGCTTGTGATGCAGAATTTTATCTACTTCTACCCCTATACCAAAATTTATTATAAAAACGTAATTTCTTTAGTTCAATTAATCGCCAATTTGATACCATTTAAAACCACTGTGCGACGGACATACAGACTAAGAATTACTTAAGGACCCAGAATGTACATACTTTATTGGATATTAAGTAAACTATTCTGGATGTCTCAAACACCATGACAAACTAAGTAATTTATCATTTACTGCCAGTGGTGCTGTAGGGTATAAAAAAGTTATTAATAAATTTATTTTTCGAAACTATATTTTTATGTATTTGACAAAGTATAATCGAAATTTAGGTAAAAACAAGAGGGATGTCACCTGTATGAAGGTGACATTTTCGAGTCATCTGCTTGTTGTTTATTTATTTGTGTGTATACTGAATGTCAAGCTTTGTTTACATTTTGTGAAAAAATTAGTTAAAATTCAAATACTGGAAACAAAAACTTATTTAAATTTTATGAAAAAAAAAAAAGTGAATACAAAATATAAAATCGAGGAAAAAGTGCGTAAGGAATAGGTGGAGCCACAATAAATTTGGAATACAGGAAAAGTAAATACATAGTTTAAAAAAAAAATGGATAGCTAACAAAACTCTATCTCATGATGCGGTCACCTGTATGAATTCGCCTTGGGTAAGAAAATTTCCAAAAACAAAAAAAAACCAAATACTATTTCAAGGATAGTACATACCCATGCTGTTAATTACTTTGGGTAATTTTTAAAACAAACTCTTTTATAAAATAAATATTTTATTGCGATTCGCAATTTTAGTGAATTTAAGCAAATTATACCATCTGCCTTTAACCACAGCAATTTACCTGGCTGACATTTTTAAATTCAAACAGTTTGGTTTTTTTCAAAAATTTTACAATAATCAATATTTTTTTCTTTGCAACAATTGCAATTTTTTACAGGCTGCTTAAATAAACAAAATAGCGACAATACCGACAGCACAGTCGGGGATTTACAAAAAAAGAAAAATATATAAACATTTATGAAAGGAAAGTCAGTCAAGTCCGACTATTTGATACCCTACACCCCAGCATATACGCGCATGGGCAATCATGGACCCGGCAAAACCATATATTGTTATGGGGTAAACATTCCCTTAAATTTGCCCTAAAATAAAAAATCTGTGCTGTTCCCCTACGTTTGAAAATTTCCCGAAAAAATCCTTACAAAAAGGGAAAATTCCATACTATTGGCATCACTGATCAGGGACAATATATAGAACATATTCTTTGCTCAAATATTGGCTGACTTTAATAAAAAAAATTTAAATCGCTCAAGGCTGTAATTAGATATTTTTGGGCCAAAGTTAATCTAAATAAAGAAATAACAGGATAGTTTAAAGGCGAAAAACTCTATTCCGGAAAGGTGTTTGTATGGGGGCTATGTTAAATTATGGACCAAATCTCACCATTTACTATAATAGGCTTCGTCGTTTTGGCAGTTAAGAGGTGGTACTAAAAAAAACGACAACATGTACTTTGCGCACAAGCTTTACATGGTCAGACAACTAGCTAGCCAGCAGGACGGACGGCTATTAGTAGGTTCTGAGTCGATCGGTGTACAAAAAGGGTGGTTAATGTAAATTTATTTTTATATGTTACATATATCAGTATAAACGCAGTATAGAGTCGATCGGTGTACTAAAAGGGTGGTCTAGGACTATTTATTTTTATATGTTACACATATCGGTATAAACGCATAATACCCTCTCTACTAATGTAGCGTAGGTTTAAACAGACATTTCCAAGCACAAATCCGATTTTAATAAAAATATTGCTCGTATTAACAAAAGACAAAAAACGACAGCACAGTGGGGGTTTTGAAATATAAAAGAGACATTTACGAACAAAAATTCCGATTTTGATATAATGTTTATCTTTTGTTATCCGAGCTTATGGCTCACTATGGCCATATTAACTAAGTTACTTAACACTGAAGTTACTCGTACTTAATTAACACTGAACGGAGAAAAGCAATAAAAAAAAGCAATTTTTGTAATACAATAGAACCGCGAAAAAAGTAACTCACGTAAAAGTAGTCTCGCGGAAAAGTTAACCGAACCGAAGCGTCCCTGTGCCGCTCTAAAAATAAACTCGCAAATCAGATATGATTTACAGCAGAAAGTAGAGAGTTTTGACAATTTTGATTAAGATATTCAAGGAAAACTATTAACGTTGGATTATGGTGTAGCCATCTCAAAAATAAGAAAAATATTTTATGAAATTCTCAAGGCTGTGGTGAGCACATACATATGAAAAATCTAAGTTTCTTTCTTGTAGAGTCTAGGCTATTGTAATAAATTAAGAGTGTTATTTTCGTGAGATCCATGTTTATTATTGTATGCTTTTTAAATTTAAGCCCGCCTAGAAAAGTAAATATTTCGAAAAATAAACAACCCTTAGGGCATATTGGTTAACTCGCGATTCTACTGTATGCAATTTTATCGGCCATTAAATTTAAGTTAGATATTGTTATGCATTGAAGTTTTTTTGTGAAAAAAACCAAAGAATACTGGCCTGCGTTTAAGTCCTCATTTTAATTAAATAATGGTATATGAGTAAGGATAAGTGTGAAAACAGGTATCTGCCTTCAGTTTTCATCTCTCGAGCTCCGGTCTTTTTAAAAAGAGATTTAAAATTGTATCCCCTCTTTGAAAAGAGTTGTGAGGCTCCTTCGGAAAATTCGTGGTGGCTGTGGCTTTTACCCAAAATCACGAGAAGGGATATCTTAAAAAGTCAGGTTCAAGGACAAATTTTTTACCCACTAGTGGGAAAGTTAGGTAAATCTAGGAGTTGTTACTAATTAACAGCAACTGCTCGTATTTCAACAATGGAGGGTTATTAACTTTAGCTCCTAAAGAATCTGTGAAAGAAAATGATAAATCTGGATAACACACTTTAAGTTGCCACCTATGTGTCGTAGGGGTGATGGAGGTACATATGGATGATGGCAAACGTATCATTCTCCGCTATTGTTGAAAGCACCTTGAGGTTAGGCCCTCAAGTTAGGTACTTACTTAATAACCCCATCATATCTCTTTGCTTGTGGAAAAAGGACTTAATTACGAGCGACGTAAAAGGCAAGGATAATTTTAATATCAAATTTTGTCAGTTCTCCTAGACATTTACCCTCCAATAAGAAATTTCCTAATTTTGTGAAGCACAACTGGTACATTTTGAAAAGTAAGCGTACTTATCGTCGGCTGATAATTTAATTGTCGTATGTGGATTCCGATAGTTTCGAGTAAATTGAGTTTGAACACATTTAATTTGAAAGTTGCTTGAGCCAATACCACATACGACAAACTCAACACTGCATATCTCGAAAACCGTATGAGGTATCGAAAAACTGATTACGCCAAATGAAAGATCAGGTCGGAAAACCTAAGGTATCGATCTTAACTCAAAACCGCAAAAAATCCACATACGACATTTAAATTATCAACCGACGATATATGTGCTACGCAATAAGACCTACAGAAATTATGGTAAGTAAATGCATTTTTAACAAATATTTAAAAAATAATAATATGTAAAGAGCTACGACACTCCCTTACTACGAAGCAGTGTTGTAAGGGAAAATATTAAAGAATAAGGCCCTAATTGTGTAAAACGCAACGCAATAAAAAAGATATATTGAAAGCAAAAACAAAGTCAAAAATATTTCATAATTTTGTTGTTGCTTTCTACAGAAATAAATGTGTATAAAAACAAGTTACCTCCACCGACAGGAGTGGGCTCTATATGATAAATACATATATATATTATTAACTAACCTTAACGAACGTCAGCATTAAGATTAGTTGCGGTTTAGACCTGATTTATATTATTGACTGGCAATAAGAAAGTTTTATGCGTTTCTTGTTAGAAATTTTAACTGGCTTGATTAAAATATCATGATTCGTAACAGTTTTTAAGGAGGGTAATTTGTATTGGACCTATGGTCATTTATGGACCAATCATCCCAAGGTTCTGAAGACTGATTTCTAGTATTATAAAAAATAAATTCGAATAAATTTCAATACAGCAGTGTAATTAGTTTTAGCGTTAGCAGTGAATTTCACAAAATTGCATTATATTTGTTCTGGCCATATGAATCTAAGATGGAAGAAATTTTATCGCAATATCTATATATGTTATATTATTAGTGGGCTTTATTTGGTTTTAGGCGCAATAAACTGTTTTCCAAGAGTAGGGTTTAAATGGGGCCTAGGGTAAATTATGAACCGATCTTCACGAAATTTGGCAGTGTGATTTCTCGTCATATAAAACTGTGACGTACCAAATGTTAGTATTTATTACGGTCTTAGGCGTACTAAACTGTTTTCCGCGAGTAGGATTTATATGGGGCCTATGGTCAATTATGGACCGATCTTCTCGAAATTTAACAGTATGATTTGCAGTCGTATAAAGCGAATTCGTGAATTTTATATCACTTCGTGAATAATTCCACCATATGTGGTAGCTTTTGTATCAAAATTATCAATTTTTTTTAGGGTGGTGGTTCTACATTTTGATTCATACTTCTAGTCCTACTGAGTCTATGTAGCTGAATTTCAATCCCAAATTGCTTAGGATAGCTACAGGCCATTTGAGACTAAGTTTGTTCTTTTCTTTTGAGTTTTTCGAAAGTGAGCGCGTTTTAAACAGACGGACATGGCTAAATCGACTTAAAAGTACTCAAGGATCGAGAATATATATACTTTATGGGGTCCTAGATGTATAATAACAAAGTTTCACACGAAATGACAAACTTAGTATACCCTCATTCACCACTAGTGGTGGTGGAGGGTATAATAAATAAATTCATACCGCGTTTTAAAGTTCTCAACGCCACAAGAAATGCAGGGTTTAAAATTTAAAAATTCAACATGAATTTTTGTTGAAAGCAACAACAAAATTATAAAAAAAATTTGACTTTGTTTTTGCTTTTTATATATATTTTTTTTTTTTTTGGTATTTAATTATTGAGTCTTTATAAGTATATTAAATATGAACTAACGATAATTAATCAAATATTATCCTAATATTAACTTTATGTCCTGCCAGTGCCAGACAAAAAATTTCGTCATCGCGGTTACTGTTCACATATGTAGGTCTTTATCGCTTATCGGATTGGATAGAGTTATGAATCTGAATGTAGATCAACCACACTAATAAAATATAAATTTCAATTTTATATTTAATGTTTAACCCTAAAATAATTTACTTTTAATAAAGATCATTACGACATATTGTTATACATGTGAATAAAATAAAATCATCCTTTCTTAAATACGCCTTAAATGATAATTACTGTAATTTCTTTACAATAAAATTCAGTCCAATTTACTACTTAATTTTTTAACGATCGGTCGATATTTTATAATAGATCATATCAGAATAAACCTGTCGTTCCAGTAAAAAAGTTATTGACCCGCCTACATCGGTGGGCGTTACATCACCATGAATTCACAAAAAATCTCTGACAATATGCAGGCGTTTCTTCATATTGTATAACAACTTTTATTATGATCGACATATCATTTACTAAAGGTTTTATATTTAATATAAAATTTCTAGAATGACTTGAATTATTCTATTAGTTTTCACGATTATTACTTACAAATTTAGTATAGTCCCATACAAAGATAAACAATTCTTAAATCTAAGTCCAAATAATATAAATTATTGGCGAAGGGTGTCCAAGGTTCGGCACACCCGAATATAACCTTTTTACTTGATGTTCATAAGTTCCTTAAAAAGTGTGATCCATCTGTTACACACAGGATGGCAGGATATTGCATATGTGTATGATTGGTTAAACTTTGTTCCTTCTTTTTTTTATTTTTTTTCTTTATTTTTTTTTTTTTTATTTTATGCAGACCATTAAAATTATGACATGATTATACATGCACTTCTACAATATAATCCATTGCCTTTTATCCTTTCCTATTGTTATAAAAATATTGGTGTATTTATATTGGTTTGTATATGTGTTTGTGGCAACATATGGGAGAGTGTGTATTTTGCAGTTGTTTGTTATTTTGTTTTTAAAGGATTTCATACAGGAGTTAAAGGACACACACACACACAAAAGTTTGTTATTTTATCATTATTATTCATTCAACACAATTTTGTGCGTGTTGTTAAATTTTTTCGCAATTTTTTTTATCTGTTAAGTTTTTTGTACAAATAACGGTTTATCATTTAATTATTATACATGTATAAGTTTGTAAAGTTCGTGTTTTCTTATTTTTTAAAACAACAAAAAAAAATTATATTGAATATAATATTTTTTTTGCAAATATTAAGCACATAAATATATTTCTGCAGAAAGAATTATCCAATTTTTGGATGTAAAAAAATTGCATCAATTGTGTTTCATAAGAAAATTAAGGATAAATACAAAAATTATGGTGATAACGAGAACAAAATGTTGCGATAACCAAAGGTTATGCAAAGTTTTGGTACATTCCGCCAGCGGTTCATATAGAAAATTTTAGAAAACGACAGCACATCGTCTCACTTGTACTTTTTTACTCTGTGGCCACTGTCACACTGAAAATATCCGAAAATGAAAAATACCATGTCCAGGACCACTTAGGCAGCACTATATTGCTGTTAAAAGGCCATTGATCTAAACTGGGGAATCAACCCAAGAGAATCAAACCAAGAAATCACACATTCTATTCTACTCAAGTGAGGAATCATCAAAGCAAGTTTGAACGTAGAATGAGAATTGTGGAAATAACGGTAACAGGTGTCAATTAGAACCACAATCTCGCAGGCAGCGCTAACAATCTTAAACAGGTCAGCACTGGACATTTTGGCAAAAGAAAATTAGTTGCAAACACAGCTGTAAGACTAAGAGCCACTAGGGCATGGAGAGATTATAACAGCAGATATACTAGAATCATGTATCAGATACATTTTCACTGGGACATTGATTATACCTGAGCCAAGCTTTGATTCTTGATTTGCCGTTAGCATTTTGGATAACGTAGTTACCATGATGTCCTATGGCTTCACGCAAGTGCAACCCAGTTATACACGGATGGATATAAAACACATTAGGCTATCGGTTAGGACACTTACTTTGAACAGCTGGGCTTTAGCAGGCCTCTAAGGCTACCGGATTATCACAATGTCATTCAGAGATAATGGCCATATATACACCAGCGACGCATATTCCGTACGTTCAAATATATGGCAGTGCTATTCACATTATTACCGATAGTAAAGAAGCCATTACATCCCTGGAGAATGTGCTTATCACATCAAAAATTATTCAAGAATGAAGGACGCTCTCGAGCAGAAAGTGTGACTTTCAATGGTTGCCTTTAAATGGTTCCCTGGACAGAGGAGCGTTCGTGAACTATATGGCTGACTCGTTGGCGCATGCAGGCACCACCTTAATTCGCAACGGCTCATGGTATGACACAGATATTTCGCTTTCGAAGAGCAAGCAACTTACCGCACATTAATTTTATCTTATTGCTAGTCAGACCCGTGCTTCTTAACCTGAAAAATCTGTTCCGTTGTAGATAGAAAAAGAAATATGCTGGGCTAAAAGCTTTCCAAAATTCACCTCAGAAACATATTTGCGGTTATAGTTGGCCTATTGGGAAACACGCCCAGAGGGCTTTTTTAACATAACTGCTAAAAAACCTTAAAAATTAACAAGTATAACAAATTATTCGACAAAAACTTGTCCAAAACCTCAAGAAACCCTTTTTGGAAAACTGCTATCGCCATCGTTTTTAACGTACAATTTCACCTTGGAAAAGTTATATCTAAAAAAATAAATAAATCAGCCGACTTTTTAAAAAAACCTAAAAATAAAAGCTAAGAAAAAGTCAAAAAAATTTAAATTTGGGCACCTCGAAAATGATTTTTTTGATATGTCGTAGTGGAACTTTTTTCCTTATGCCAGAAGCTATCGAAAAATCGATGGCATAATATCGAAAAATGTAATATATTATTATATTATAGATAATTGATATTATAGATATTATAGATACTATAGATATTATAGACATTAAAGATATTATAGATATTTTAG
Source organism: Pollenia amentaria (assembly GCA_943735925.1). NCBI lineage: Eukaryota > Metazoa > Arthropoda > Insecta > Diptera > Polleniidae > Pollenia > Pollenia amentaria. The sequence goes on from OX031009.1 coordinate 35,653,932, forward strand.
ATATTTGAGCTCAATTCTACCAACGTTGCTTATTTTTTATGGCTCATATCGAGCGGACCTGCACAAGGCCATGAAAAATAATAGACGGCTTAAGCTTATTTTCAATATTTATTTATATATTTGTTGTCTTTTTTTTGCTTCAGAAACATCACAGCCAAACTTGAGCCTTCTAGTTCATATGGTACGCTATTGTCGCAAGATCCCACAGGGGTATGTGTGGAAACATTTAGCTAGTCTATCAGCAACCCCGGCGCTGATAGACTAGCCCACTACCAACTAGCCTACCGGGGCACCCGGCCAATACCTCGAATTGACTGAAATCGCGGCTGACCAATCTGGTAACTCCCGGTGGCATGCCACGTAGTGATTGTGATTCATACCCGAAATCAAAAGTTCAGCCTGTAGGTGGATCTCCCTAGGTGGATCTAACAGATGCTGCCGGCCATTCCTAAAGCAGTGTATTTTATATATCTTTGACTTCTAAATTCTGCCGAATTGTACACTCAAAATTGATATGTATGTGTGTGTTTGTGTTGGTTGCGCTCACACACAGGGCCGGTTTGAAAAGGCATATTTGTCACCTAGTGGTTACACCATAATGAGATTAGGCTAAACCACACATCTGTGCCAAAACCATTATATTTGGAGGAAAAAAGTAGTTTCTTATCTGTTACTCGTTCATTAATAAACCGGTTTTGTTTATTTTCGCTATCGGTATTCTACCATTCAATATTCTACATATTCGGCCAGTCGTGGACTAATCTTTCTGATTTCTAATAGAAAACTGTTTCAAAATATATATGATATGAATAAATAACAACCTAGTCGCCGTCGTTCTTGTTATCCTTGTAAAATCCATTTTAATCATTTTACAGACGAACATCGCTAAATCAACTTCCCTACTCATAAGGGCTCAGAATATTTCTGTCTTACAGGATCTAATATAAATTCTGTAGAAAATACAAACGGAATTTCAAAGGGTATATTCTGTGGTGAGGAGTATAATAAATGTGAAAATGTTCTTAATAAAGTCAAATTAAGATACTGCTTGACGAACGTAGATCTACCCTTTTCGAGAAGGAATGAGCTGCTTTAATTTTAAATTTGAAGCTTAGAGCCAACACAAATAACGATCTTGCTAAATCGAATATATACAGGCCTGTCACAGAAATCAATTCCGATCGATAGTGATTTCGTTTTTGGGGAAGCAATATACGAAATTTCTTCCACTTTCGATCGGAATTGATTTCTGTGACAGGCCTGTATATATTCGATTTAGCAAGATCGTTATTTGTGTTGGCTCTAAGCTTCAAATTTAAAATTAAAGCAGCTCATTCCTTCTCGAAAAGGGTAGATCTACGTTCGTCAAGCAGTATCTTAATTTGACTTAATTAAGAATATTTTCACATATTTATTATACTCCTCACCACAGGATATACCTTTTGAAATTCCGTTTGTAATTTCTACAGCCTGATAATCGAATTTTAGATGATTAGATATCACACTACCATATTTTTTTAAGATCAGTCCATAATTTAGTATGGCTTTCATATAAATACTACCGAAAATCATTCTTATGGTGAAATTTGGTTCAATCGAGCTTTATATAACTAGAAATGACACAATAACATTTTGTAATGAGCGGTTCATAGTCCCATACAGAGTCCACTTCAAAAAAAAAAAAAAATTAGTTCCTTGCAGGGTGTATCAAAATTTGATACAACCAAATATATCCTTTTTTCTCAAAATTCTCCATCATGCAACATCGTGTTCGCGGTACTTATTTTAGAGAAAAATAGTTTTTAGATTAAAATTTAATGGTCAAAATATGACACATATTCATAAACAATAGTGTTTTAGTGTTGCCGCATTTCGTTTAATTTATGAACATTTCATTACAATTGCACTTTTTACAATGCATTTAAATTAATAAGTGTATTTCTGTATGAATTTAAATGTATGCTCCAGTATATTAGTTTGTCATCGTGTTTGGAAACATGAGTAAATACAACCTGCCAGTTGATAATTTGCTGATGTGTTTTTTTTTTAACGATATACATTTACATTAAAAAGTAACAAATTCTGCGAATGTGCTTAATGCACAAAAACAACATACGTAGCATGAAAGCAAGGGTTCCTTATTTTTCGTAGTTTTCCCGTTTCCGGATACATATTAAACTTTTCTAATCGGGGAATTATATATTTTCATAAGCTACTTTATTATATTCAACATTTTTTATTTTTCGAATTTGTTCTATGATACAATGTAATAGTTAGTGTATAAAGTCATTTCTAAATATTTAAGGAATAGAACTATTACAAAAAGCTTTGTAAAACACATAGCTGAAACTTAGCTCATAGAATAAATTCGAAAAATAAAAAATATTGAATAATTAACTTTTTTTTTATTTTATTCCCGGAGTTCCTGGGAAAAATAGAAGGAAAATGTACATAGTAGTATAATAAAAAAAAATTCGTATATTTTGTTTGTGGTACCAAGGTACCCTGTTACTTTGTTAAAGGAGTTTTTTTTCTGTCACTCACATAAAGGTTAAATGTTAAATTTCGAAAAAGTACAAAATAAGTATTTATATTTTTTAGATGAGTTACGAATTTGGTATAATGTTTATTTCTATGTTTGTTAGTTAAAAAGATAAATAAGATGACAAAGAAGTTGCAAAATACAGGTTATACATGCTACTCCAAAAAAGTACCACACACCTGTCTGCTTATTTTTCTAATGATCATCGATAAGTATTAAATGTTTTTTGCATTTCTATTAGTTTTAGAGAAATGAGGTTACCGAATTTACCCGTTTTCACCCTTTGAACCCCTTAAGATTTTAATAAACTATATATTGTGTACTTGTGTAAGTAAATACCTTCCAAATGTTGGATTTTTTGTTCAAATCGGTTGACAAACGTAGGAGGAAAGTGCTTCTAACTATTTTGCCTTTGCCGATTGATATATATATTGCTGACCCCTTATGAAATAAAATGAACATAATAAACGAGTGGTTCGTATTACTTCTGATCTGTTTCAGATGAAATGCTTTACAGAGGTCGGCGTCGTTTTCGCGCTCGTTACTGTTTGGTGTGATGTTTACGCTGGAGACATAATCGGGCCTTATTTTTTCGAAAAAGGCGCAGGCTAAATGACTAATGTAAACAACGAGCGTTACAAAGCCATGTTAAACAACTTTATACTACGCCTTTAAACGAATTGGGACTGGAGATCATGTGGTAGCAACAGAATAGAGCAACGACACATACTGCACGAAATTTAAAACTGCATTTCCAAGACGCACAACTTCTCGTTTTGGAGATGTGCACGGGCGGGTAAGATCGCCCGGTTTAACCGTTCTAGACTTTTATAAGTGAAATTAAATGAAAACAAGTAAGAGTGTTATATTCGGCTGTGCCAAATCTTTATGACCCTCCACCAAGGGTTTGAATATTCCAAGACAAGACAAGAAGCATTTCTCGCAAAACTAACGGAGACATCACCAAATACTCAGACCGATGCCGTGTCTCCGGGGCTACTGATAATCGTAGCGACTCGGCTAAGCAAGTCTATTGGATACCAAGGATCTCTGGTAATTGGTTTGTGCACTCCAGGTTGAATTCACCTCCTTTTTAAATATATGAGATTCCATGCCAATACATTCTGCTTAGTAAATAAATTTACCAAGCAAATTTCCCAAGTGGATGTAACACCAATAGGTCTGACTCCCTAGATGCTTTAACTACGCCCACTTAGAGGCGCAGCACATTCCTCGTGGGAACTTTTTAGTAAAATAGGTATTAACTAGTTCTTTCCGTGGGTTTTAAGAAATCTTATCCATTTTATATAACAAAAACCAAAATTAATGTTAAAGACTCCGAAAAATTATCCGTTTTTAAAAGTTCGAACATTTCAAATATACTTTTTCCGGAAGATTTCGGTTTCTTTTTTGTAATTAAAACCCCTTATTAATTTGCTCTTCAATTAACACGTGCTGCCAGATCTTCTCCCTCTACCATATTAAACATACACATACAAACATACGAATAAAATTCATGATTTAACAAAAACTTTATGATGAATGAATAAATAAAATAAAGTGCATACATTTTCGAATGTACTCGTATGAATCTATTACCGAAACTATGTTTATAATATTGTGTCGTTTATATATGTAGACCGACTTCACTGTGTTTGTGTTTTGTATTGCGTTCAACTGCTGCATACTATCAGAACTACCTGTCGTAATAAGCGGAAGTAATTATGATTACTTACAGTAAATTGACCAAATTTAATTGTTTTTATTTTTGTGCGCAAAATACTTTTTATCAACAATTTTCAGCATTTAAATTTCCATAACAAAGTGTTTTTAAAAAGCGGCTTCAGTACTTCATTTTCACCAGCCTCCCGCTCCCAATTGTATGTATGTGTTTAATTTTATAATATTTATGGGTAAAGTTATTAAATTATATTAAAAGCATAAATACAACCAGCAATACATTGTACATAAGTAAAGTATTTATGCTTAAATGCAAAACACATGCAACATTATGAACATGCATGTGTTGATGTGTGTGTATGAGGGTATTCAAACGGTTAACCGTTGTTCGATTAGTCGATCAATTTTGGGCGATTAGCTGTTCGAATAAATTTAAATTGCTTATTCTTATAAAAGGAATAATTCGAATAATTTTCGTCAATAAATCGATTAATCGAAAATTTGTTTTATTTTACAGTATTACTTTTTTGCTTTGAGGCAAAAAAAAAAAGCCGGTACGTTTTAAATACCCTCTTGTTGGTTCTTAACTCAGGAACATTTCCTTCGAGTAACAGTTTTTTAAAATATACTACAACGACTGACACCAATGAGTTTGTGAAGAATGAATTTGTAAGAATGTTTAGCACTGAGTTTTAACACAATGATTCAGATGATCTTTTTAGACGAATAAAAACAACCTTAAATCTTTTAATAAATAATAGTATTCCCAAAAACAACTTTGATAATAAAATTTTGCAAGTGCACGTGCATAAAAAACTGAACTGGTAAATTGTTTTTATTTTGATTTCTTGCGAAAACAATAAAAGGACTTTGTTTTTGTTTTTAATATGATTTTTCTTTACCCACTTACAACTACAATTAATGTTGGGAGAATTCCAAATAATTGTAGTGGGAAATGTTAGAAAAGATAAGCACAATGTTTTATTGTTGGAATTTTGTTTGAGCTTTAATATCGTTGCAAATAAGACTTTTTGAGTATTTGTAATTCTCATTCCCTCTGTTGTCTAATTTGCTGACAAAAATATGTCTTTTCTAAAAAATTTTTTGGGAAAAACGTTTCCTGATGATCTGGCCTAAGCAACCAGTGAAATGCGCATAGAAACAGCTTATCCTCCAACAATAAATTTTCAGTTGTTTATTCGAGAATTAAATTAAGGAATTAACCCTTCGAGTACGGAGTGGGGAACTTTAGGTCCCCCAATGCTAGTTTTTCTTTAATTACTTCGAAAATAATTTCTTTCTATCTTTTTCGTTTTTGGTAGTCAGTTCGTAATTATTAGGTAAGTTGTTCGCTTGGGGGACCCAAGTTGCCCCACGTCGTACCTTACGTTAGAAAAAGCTTTTAGCAAAAACGCTATAACTCCAGAACTACTTAAGCGTTTGAAATCGCTTTAGCTTAATCTGGTAGATTTTGAAGCGGGGTTTTTTTCAGCCTATAAATTTTTGTAAAAAGTCCTCGCTCACCGCATGTTGTTAAGCTTTTTATCTAAAAAACGCTTGAAACCCCATGGCTAACTAGTAAGCGTTTTACATTTTTTTACCCGCTACCTCCACACGCTTTTTTCTGCTCAGCATAAAATTTTCAAGCGTTAATCTCAAAGTGTTTTTAAATTTAACTCAAGTTACTTCCGTGATTTTCACTAAAATCATTTGGAGGTAACCGGAGAACAGAATCAAGTAGTAGGTGAATTTCGCGTAAAGCTTTTAGCAAAAACGCTATAACTCCAGAACTACTTAAGCGTTTGAAATCGGTTTAGCTTAATCTGGTAGATTTTGAAGCGGGGTTTTTTTCAGCCGATCAATTTTTGTAAAAAGTCCTCGCTCACCGTATGTTGTTAAAGCTTTTTATCTAAAAAACGCTTAAAAACCCATGGCTAACTAGTAAGCGTTTTACATTTTTTTACCCGCCACCTCCACACGCTTTTTTCTGCTCAGCATAAAATTTTCAAGCGTTAATCTCAAAGCGTTTTTAAATTTAACTCAAATTACTTTCGTAATTTTCACTAAAATCATTTGGAGGTAACCGGAGAACAGAATCAAGTAGTAGGTGAATTTCGCGTAAAGCTTTTAGCAAAAACGCTATAACTCCAGAACTACTTAAGCGTTTGAAATCGGTTTAGCTTAATCTGGTAGATTTTGAAGCGGGGTTTTTTTCAGCCGATCAATTTTTGTAAAAAGTCCTCGCTCACCGTATGTTGTTAAGCTTTTTAGCTAAAAAACGCTTGAAACCCCATGGCTAACTAGTAAGCGTTTTACATTTTTTTACCCGCCACCTCCACACGCTTTTTTCTGCTCAGCATAAAATTTTCAAGCGTTAATCTCAAAGCGTTTTTAAATTTAACTCAAGTTACTTCCGTGATTTTCACTAAAATCATTTGGAGGTAACCGGAGAACAGAATCAAGTAGAAGGTGAATTTCGCGTAAAGCTTTTAGCAAAAACGCTATAACTCCAGAACTACTTAAGCGTTTGAAATCGGTTTAGCTTAATCTGGTAGATTTTGAAGCGGGCTTTTTTTCAGCCTATCAATTTGTGTAAAAAGTCCTCGCTCACCTGAGTGATATAAATATAAACTTTACTACACGTTCAATCACTAGTGTTGTGAACAGCACATTTAAGTTTCTATAGAAGAAACTTTGTTGAAATTATTAAAAAAAAAATTTTTTTAGTCTGTTTCAATTTTCTATCGTTATTTTGTTTAAACTGTTGAAAAATTGTCTCTAAAATATTTGCTCAAATTGTGCTAAAGAAACTTGCGCTAAAATTTTTTTTGAGAAAATTTTCTTAAATTGTTAAATTTTATTAAAAACAAAATTTTTTTTGCTCAAATTTTTCCAAATATTAAAAATTCGTTTTGAGGTTGATTTTGCATCTATCACCAAAATTATTATATTGATTACTAAAACTTGTAAATTTTCATATTAATTCGAATGTGTATTCTAAGTCAAATTAAAATTTATAAAGCTTTCATACTTTAACAGTCTTATGCTCTGTTTTCACAACACAAGTGATTGAACATGTAGTAAAATTTATATGAAAAACACTCAAAAAACTGAGTGCTTTTCATAACACCCAAAACACTGAGTGCTGAACACATTATTCCTTTAATATTTTCCAGGAATATGATGCCCCTAGATGGATCAAATGTATGACCAAGCCCACTTTATTTTTCATCGCCATCATTTTTTTCTAACATACCTATCAGCTGTCTCCATGCCTTAAGGGGGCTGCCATACATAATGTACAATACAGAATAGAAATATATTCAATAAAAAGTGCCATAAGTGCTCAGGAGTCGCCCCTAGCAGGATATAATGTATATAGCGACCTCAATTAGTTTTTTGTCCTTCACATTTTCTCGAGACATACTTGCCCTTTAACTCACCTTCTAAGGAGGCTCCCATACAAATATAGCGTGATATGAAATGCTCAAATTTATTAAAATTGTTCTTCTTTTGTGGATAAAATCAAAAGTTGTTCACACATTTTAATAGTTTATGTTTTGTTTTGTTTCCAACTTCGTTTTTATATGTATGGATTTGGAAATTAAAAGCATAGCTGCAATTTCCCATTTTTGCTGAATTTAAAAAAACAAAATTTTCAAAATGTTGTTAAAAAATTATTTTTCTAACACGACTGGGCATATGAGGAAAAAGTTTAAGCTTTCTTAAAGAAAATGTTATTGCTGATGTTCGGTTTTTTGAGTCTGTTTAATAAAATAAGCCGTTTTTGAGTTAGGCGAATATATGTTGTGCAACCTCCTCCATTTTCGAAATAATAGCCAATTACCACTACAACGAAATCTAGTACTTTCGAGATTTCGAGGTAAATCTAGTTGTTTTTGTCTTGATTTCCCGTACAAAACAAAATCTACTCCGTGACTAGATTTTTACGAAATCTATTCGAAATCTAGTAGTACTTAGTGATGCAACTATGTTTTTCCCCATAAAGCACTAAAAACTACTTCCCTGCACAAGAAAATAATGACATTTTAACAAAAAAAAAAACTGTTAAAACTGTGAAAAAATTTAAAAATGTTGTAAAACCTGAACTGGCAAACTGTTTTTATTTTGATTTCTTGCGAAAACAATAAAAGCACTTTGTTTTTGTTTTTTTTTATATGTTTTTTCTTTACCCACTTACAACTACAATTAATGTTGGGAGAATTCTAAATAATTGTAGCGGGAAATGTAAGAAAAGATAAAACTCATCACTGATTTATTGTTTGGTAGTTTGTTTAAGCTTTGATATCGTTGCAAAAAAGACTTTTTTGAGTGTTTGTAGGTAATTCTCATTCCCTCTGTAGTCTTGTTTGCTGATAGTTTTGGCTTTTCTAAAATTATTTAGGAGAACGTTTCCTGATGATCTGGCCTAAGCAACTAGTGAAATGCGCATAGGAACAGCTTATCCTCCAACAATAAATTTCAGTATTTTTTTTTAAGAATTATTAAAAAAAAGGGAATTTAGCACAACAAACTAAATCTTTTAAGTATTAAAATTGTTAAAACATCAAAAATGGATTCAAGTGGTATAATGTAAGACTACCAGTTTTTAGAAAATACAGAAAAAAAGAACAGAGATATTTAATATGCTTTATAAAAATGTTGAATTATTTTTGATATTCAAAATTTGTTATTTTTCGAATTTATTCTATGAGCTAAATTTCAGTTATGTATTTTATAAAGCTTTTTGTAATAGTTCTATTCCTTAAATTTTTAGGTATGACGATTTTCATACCATTTTTTATTAAAAAGTTTTAATAAAATTTTAATGTTAAAAAACATAATTCTTGGTCTTGTTTTAAACTTCTAAACTAGGCAAAATTAAAATTATTCAATAAACCGAATAATATTAAATTGATCGATTAAAATTTTACCTAGAATAATTATTCGCGCAATTAGTCGATTAAAGCAAAACATTGTCACGATTCAATGTGCTAGCGTCCGTCGCCACACACACGGTTCGCGTGCAATGTCCATCTGTCACACTGGTAACTAACTAATTTTTCAGCCGGGCTATGACTCGTCGGGCATGGGCGGGTGTTCGTTGCAAATGGACATGCATAAAACATTATTTTATGTACCAGTGTTTTGCCTACATTACCGAAAATAGAAAACGGGGCGTAAATAAAAGAAACCGAAATGCACAAAAACCAAACGCGGGATACAATACCTTTTGTTACAGGGGGTTAAGATGTAATTAAACCCTGGGCTGGCCCTCCCTCAGCATCCATCCACGGTGCCTATCCATGGTAGCATATTAGCCTAAAGTTGTAGCTACCCCTAACGAAATTTTCACCACCAAATACCCACCTTAACCGTTTCACACTTCCATTTTTAAAATACGACCGATTTTCATTACAAGCAAATTTCAATAATCAATGTTCAAATTTTTATTTACAGATTATCCTTAAAATAGCTTAAGTACTTTGATACAAAATAATCTTACGTTACTACCTAAACTAAGGTTATAATATCGCAACAAAAGTTTAGACAAACGTCGTCAGAGGGATAATTCAGCCTATTACTTTATTCAAACACCTAATTAGCGCTAATAATGGTGGAAACTAATTGCTATTTATCCTGCTTAATTGTCACTCTCACGGACGTTATTTAAGGTTCCTCATGAACCGTACAAAAATTTCAATCTTCAATAAAATAAAACATTAAGTTATAAAGTATAACCAAGGTACAAAGTGTTTAAAGTTCACATGTATTTACAATACCCTGTAGGTATGTTTAAATATATTTGCTTAAAATTCAAATTTTACAAATGAGACAGAATCATTCAAAGGTTGATTTCAATTGGGTCTCTTTTTAAACATAGTATTTATTAATTGGATATACTAGTCACACTGGGCATGACTTAGTTCGGTTTCCGTGAAACCCAAAAACTAACATACCACGCGATTTATAAGCGTTACTTTTCATGGTGGCTTTCGAACAGATTCCAAACTAAAATATTTTGTGATTTAATTTAATATTTTGGTCTACCCGGAATTGCAACTAGCGCAATACGATTCACCCGGCGAACGTTTTCATATAATCCACTCAAGGTTCAAAATCAGATTAGGTTGAAACTTGTTCGAGGTACATCTTGCTATTCTATTTCTTATACAATTCTATTAATTTGATTTCAATGCTTATTTCAAATATGGCACGGCGGGTTTTTTTTTTTGTAGTACAACTACCTAAACGTGATTATTTTGCAATAGTTAGTTTTGTGTCTATGCCGAGGGTAAAACTCACGATGAATTGAAATTTATCTTCGGAAATCTGTAATCCCGTATTTACTACGCACTCAGAATTAAATTAATTTAAAGTTTAGAAGTGGTATATTTCCGTAATGTTAGATTAACTTATCCAAAATATTAAGATCAAATTTACAGTCGGTATGTGGTATGGTTCTCTTCGGTTAGATCATAATTTTCAAATTAAAAACTAAATTATCGATATGCGGTATATTTCTATCTGTATTGATTATTGTTTTTTTTTTTCAAAATTTAAAAAAAAATAAATTAACGGTATGCGGTATGTTTCTATTTGTATTGATTATTGTTTTTTCTCAAAATTTACAAAAAAAATAAGTTATCGGTATGGGGTATGTTTCCGTTTGGATTAATTATTGATTTTTAAAGACTACGAAAGGTAAAGAAATCGATTATTTTTTCGTCGATTCTGACAGATCAAACTAATTTAACGCTCAAGTAGGGGTGTACTATATTGGCTGTGATCGAAAATTCAAAATTGGGTGGCTTCGAAATTTATCCAATGGCCGTTTTAATTTTGTGTAGTTACAACTTCAAAATAAATAGGAATTTAATATTTCCTAAACTGTTGTCCTAATTTGGACTAATCGGTCATCCATTTTAAAATTTCCCTTATGAATGTCCGTCCCAATTTAGATTGATCGACCATCACAAGTTACCATAAGACACGATTTACAATAGGGGTGGTTCAAATATGTGTTTAAATACCGATAACAAAAATCAATATGGGAGTGGTGGTCAATTTTGTGTACCCGAGAATTCAAAATGAAGACACTTTACCACCAAAATGTACCTATGTCTTGATTTCAAATAATCTGACACTCAAAATGGCCAACTATGCAACCGAACAAAATCAAAATGAGGTTACTTAGCTGTTGCTCCTGTGGTTTCTCACTGTAGGGTGGTTGATGGAGATCTTAATTCTTCTGCTATCGTGCTGGGTGTTATTGTGTTGATGATACTCAACGATGCTTCCTTTTGTTGTGTTGTTGTCCCCTGTTATAGTGCGTTGATGTCATCGTTCTCGTTCCCATTCATAGCTGTTGTTGTGGCCCTTGTTTGAAGGGAGCTTCCGTTGTGGTGGTTTAACGTCTTCGGCCAACTAGGTGTTGTCGTTATTACCCGGTATTGTTGATTTGTTGGCCCAAGCTGTGGTGGCTGTTGTGTGTCGAGATGGTTGGTGGCGGTTTTCATTCGTCGGCTGGCTGAATCGGTGGTCGGTGTAGACGATCGACGTTGGGGTGGGTGTTTTGCTTTCCGGTCATTCGAAAACAAACTTCTGGCTGTAGTAGAAAGGTGTTTACGCCCACATTGGCCTTTCTGGCGATTATTTGTTTCTAGATTATAATGCCTTAACTGTGGAGCGTCACTATGCAGAAAAGGTGGGTTTTTGAGCTTGCGGTTGACCTGGCCAATCACCTGGGTGGTACGATTTTCCTGACTATGAAGGCTGTATATGCCGTGGAGGTGTTTTCCTAAGCGCTGGTGCGAGACAGAAAACTTACGATTCTTATTATATCATCGGCTGGTCGTACTGTTTCCAAAAAGGATGTACCCTTTCCGTTCGCCAAGACGTGACTTCCCTCTATAGCAACCTTTTGGTGTATCCACTATAACCAACCGGTGACTATCGTTTTTTCCGAGGCATCGTCCGAGTCCCTTCTACTGGCCTTTAACCGCTGCCTTACCTTTTCCGCAGTTCCGTTGTTGTCCTTTGTCCCTTTTTGGTGGGATTCAATTTGTTGTCCCGACACTTGGTCCTCTCGACTACGCCAAGCGGCCGTGGCACGTGTTACCCTCAATTGCAACTTTTGCCTTGCTCCTTCGTCTGTCGAGTTCTTTTTCTGATGACGAACCTACTTAAATTTACTCCCACGCCTCACCAAGAAATCCAGGCAAGCCGATCCAACGTTTTATTAGCCGATGTCCGAGATTGTTGCTGATCCGTCTTTTGCCTGCCACTTCACGATCGAAAAAAAAAAAAGCTAAGGCTCCCGGAAACCGGACGTTACATGAAGTAAGCTTCACCTGTCATAGTTTAACGATGTTTGCCGAAAAAATGCAACCTTGGTGGCAGTGTGGTAATTTTATGTAAAACGGCGAATTAGGTACAGGGTGGTCTCTAGTGTATGTCCTGACATACTTGATGTGCCTTGAAAATGCCCTGACATAATTGATGTGCCCTGACGATGCACTGGCATGGCACACCACACACTTTCCCGGTGTTGATCAGTTTTATCATATTCGCAATCATATTGCGAATATGATAAAAGTGAAATATAGAGCTATGCCTTCAGATCCTTAGCATGAAATACCCCCAATGGTTTCCCCTGTAACGTCTCAATCTCATACAGGCTATCTCCAACGATTCGAACAATTCTACACTTGAGAAATTTCCGACACAGTTTCGCCGACACCTGTCTTGCAAAATCGGATAACTGAAAATTTCGTCGGAATACTTCCTGTCCCACTTTGAACTTGGCGATCCTCGCACGTATGTTGTATCTTTTCGCGTTAGCCTCGTAGCTTTTGTGTAACCCTTCTTTTAGCTTTTCTCTTACGATTTCCATGAAGTCGTGTCTGTTCTCAAATCTGATATCGGGTTCGTCAACAACGTTTAATTTTCTGGCTATCTTGTATGCCGATGCATGAGTGATCATGTTGGTGCCAAACAACGCAAAGTATGGAGTCATGCCAATAGCCGAATGAACTGCTGACCGCAGCGCGCATTCTATTTCGCATAGGTGTAGATCCCATTCGTTATGGTTTTCTCCTAGATACGACCGAATTGCTGACAAAATAGATTGGTTGACGCGCTCAGACGCGTTTGCTTGTGGTGCATATACTCCTGTTTTGCAGTGGTTAATGCCGAAGGTTTCCATCAAAGCCGCAAACTCTTTGCCCACAAATTGTGGTCCGTTATCCGAAACTATGGTTTCGGGACAACCAAACTTATAAAAAACCTCCCTGACTAGAAAGTCAACTACATTGCGAGCATTGGCACTGGACATCGCCTTCAATAGCACGAACTTTGTTACATAATCCAATACAATAAAGATATAACAATTCCCATGCTTAGAACGAACGTATGGTCCTAAAAAATCTATGTAAATGCGCTGAAATGGACGGTTAACATCTGCTTCCTTTCCCATAGGTGGCTTAAGAACAGTATTGGCTGGTTTGCACTCCTTGCAAATATCGCACTGATTAACGAAGTCTCTAACTTGAATGTTCAAATGAGGCCAATAAAAATATTCACGTATTCTCCTTATAGTCTTTGCTATGCCCCCATGAGCCATACTGGGTGGGCTATGTGCTTTTTCGATCACGCTCTCGGTTAACGCCGCAGGCAGCCATAATTTCCAGGCATGATCTTCGGTCAACACGTCTCCATTATATACGCCTGTTCTTTTATACACCAGGTTTTCAACTACTTTAATATCTGGTAAACTCGCTTTCTCCTCCTGAACGATACGGATTAATTCTTTGTAATCATCAGAGTTAAACTCTGGTGATTCCAAATTAACTAACGACGAGCCTAACTCTTTCACAGCATCGACTGTGTATCGTGATAGCGCGTCGGGTACAACATTCTGCGAACCTTTACGGTGTTGAATCTGAAAACTAAAAGATTGTAATTGCAGGCTCCAGCGCGCCAATCTGCCGCTGAGGTCTTTCTGAGACATGAGCCATTTAAGGCTTGAGTGATCCGTGATCACTACAAACTGCATTAACTCGACGTACGGACGGAATCTCTGAATGGCTGACACTACCGCTAAGCATTCACGCTCAGTTACAGAATAATTTTTCTGAGCCGCTGTTAATTTTCTCGAATAATATGCAATTGGATGTTCGCCCCCTTCAGGGTCTTCTTGAAAGATGACTGCCCCGATTCCAACATCAGACGCATCACACTGGATATAAAAAGTTTTCGTAAAATCAGGATGAGTTAAAACGGGACTTGTACTAAGGCACTGTATCAATTTGTCAAACGCTAATTTTGCTTCTGCCGTAAATTCAAATTTCTTTGTTTTCTTAAGGGTTTCTGAAATCGGTGCTGTGATTGTTGCGTAATCATTTATGAATCGTCGGTACCATCCGGTGGTTCCCATAAAGCTCCTTACTTGCTTTGGTGTAGTTGGATAACTAAAATTTCGTATCGCCGAGATCTTGTCCGGATCTGGTCTAAGAATTCCTCCTCCCACGATATATCCCAAATACTTGAGTTCTTTGCAACAAAATTTGGATTTTTCGACGTTTATCGTCAAACCAGAACTAGACAAACATGTAGCCACTTCCCTTAAGAGATCGATATGCTCCGCGAAGGTAGCAGATACAACTAACAGATCGTCCAGGTAGACGAAAACACGCTCGCGAAGGCGCGCAGGGATGACTTTGTCCATTAAACGGCATAACCGCTGAGCTGCATTGCACAACCCAAACGGCATTACCGTAAAATGATACAAAGGCCTTCCAGGTACCGTGAACGCCGTCTTTTCCCTACTGGAGACTGCTAGCGGTATCTGCCAAAACGCGTCCTTCAAATCAACACTAGAAATGAAGTGTGTATCGCCAAGTCGGCTTAATAATCCCTCAATATTGGGTAGTGGATAAGCATCCTTTATGGTGACGTCATTCAGCCGCCGCGCATCCAGACATATCCGTACTTTCTCCCCCTTTTGCACAAACGTGACCCTGTTGTTCCATGGGCTTTCACTGGGCTCTATAACTCCCAAAGAAATCATACGGTCTAGTTCCGTATACATGAGTTGCTGTACCGCTGGTGAAATCGGATAATATTTTTCTTTGATGGGGATGGCTGCTCCGGTGTCTATCGTATGAGTTTCTAATCGCGTTTTCCCCAGACCTTTCTGCGCAAACGACGGGAATTCTTGTATGGTTTTGTCCAAAATTCGTTGTCGTTCAGGTGTTAAAATATGTCTACTCGGAAAATCGGCTGACGAATCATTCCTTAAATCGCCGTTATCAGTTGTTATACTATTTATCTCAAATCGAAATACATTAAATATTCTCAAAAAATCAACGCCTAAAAATAGTTTTTGTTTCAGGGAAGGGACAAGGTAAAAAGTTACAAAATTAGAAACCCCGTTAAATTGAATTAACGCCCTTACACGCCCAATAATCCGGTTGGCTCGGCCATCAGCAGTAAAAATCTTCGAAATATACGGGTGTATCACCAGCTTAGCTTCTTCAACGACTTCCAGGCATCCATCGCCTAAACAAGAAACTGTTGCACCGCTGTCAAGCAAACCTTGTACTTCTACGCCGTTAATACTGACGGTGGTATAAATCCTTCTATCCGAATTTTCAATTAATTTGGCCGATGCGATCTCTTAACGTATCTGTTTCCGTTCCTTATAACGCTGACGGGTCTTAATAATTCTTCTTGATGGTGTTCCGAAAATTCTTTCTTTCGCTGCTTCGTATTCCTTCAATCGTACGTGGTGTGGCTTTCGAGGGCTAATGTCAACTTTGGTGGTATTGCTAAGTAAAGCTGGTTGTTCATTAATCAAAATTGCTATCGGTTGGTTAGTTGTTAAATCTTCAGTAGGACAGGTGATTGTTAGATCGGTTTGTGTTTCTTCTGCGACGCTTGGTGGAAAATTTTCGGTTACAAGGTAGGGCTCGACTGATTCGTCGGTGGTGTACTCTGTGTTTGTTGGGCCTGGGTTGACACATTTCTCGAACGACCCTCCATCCCAGCACGAGGATTGTTCGCCACCCTGTTTCCCTGACAGACTGGACATTTCGGAGTCACCGTATTATCGTACCCACACTTAAAACAAAATAATCTTCTTCTCTCCGACGGGCAATCCATAAACATATGGCCTTCGGCTTTACAATTCCAGCACACAAGTTTGCGAACTGGGTTTGTCAAGGCGCTGACCGAAATCTCGTTTTCTGATATTACTCCGTCCATATCTAGTTCGTTAATATGTTTCCCCTGGTATCTCGGGTTGCTTAGTCGCTGGTTGTTTAACAAACTTTCTGCCCTTCTCCCCTCGGTTCTAAATTGGCTTAATCCAAATGGTCGTACCGCAAATAAAAGCTGTGATAAAGCTGGTCTCAAATTACTTTTCAAAATTTCCACTAAGTCTTGTTCTCCCATGGGATTTGTCTGTTGGTTTCGTAACCGAATTACAGCGTTACAAAAGTCATCAACGGATTCTAGTGGTTGTTGCCTCCGGTCGAGGATTTTCCGTTGTATGTCAAAATCGCTTTCATATCTATGGAAATACCTAATTAATGCGCACTTAAGAGTTGGCCAGTCACTTAATGTCGGATTCATCCGCCTATAATCCCATAGCCAATCTAATGCTGGTCCACTAAGTAAATGGTGAAAACTTCGGATGACTTCCGCCCAAGAGCAACCGTAATCCGACTGAAGTGTCTCTACTCTGAACACAAAGTCTTCAACGCTAGGTGTTTTCGTCGTTCCGTCAAATTGCAATCCCCACTTATCGATCCTGCTAAATGATTCTCCGTAATTGTTACGTTGATTCCTCGTTGTATACATTTGTGGTGGTGGCTCACTAAAACGTGGTTGTTGATTCTCAAAAACTGGTAAATTATTCATGTCACGGTGAGGTGGTGGTACCTGATATCGGTGATCTGGATAATTATAACGATGTGGTTGTGGTATACCCCCTGGGTAATTGTGTACCGAAGTTTGTGCGGTTGGTGGTGGTTGGTGGTACGTACATTGCTGCCGATGGTTTGCCGGTCGCTGCTCTTGGCGAAGACTCTGGTTAACTTGGGCTCTTCCCGTTCCACTCGCTTGTGACATCGCACTTACTGTCGCCTGTACTATGGCCGGTATCAATTCGTCTATCCTCGCATCCACGGACCTGCGAATTTCTATTTGCCTTAGTCCCTCCGCTGCTCTGAGTGGTTCTCTTAGTCGATCTGACCTAATTTGATCCATGTTCGTTTCTCTAAACGCCCTTTGGACTCCAATAGCTGTGATACTGCTAAACTCGGGAGAGGTTAGGGTGCTGTTCAAAGACGCGTTTGCCGTTGAGGTGTTATGTTCAGCTTCATTCTGCATGACCGTGATGTTTTGCCCCGCTTCCCCATTACCTATACTTGATGCTTGCGCGGTGAATAATTGCGAAGGCTGTGCCTGTACTACCGCCGAGGTGGTTATCGACGTGGCCAATGCCATAGCTGAAGAAGTGGTTGTTGCCGTAGCTCCCGCAGCCGTATCCCCTGGTCCCATTGCACCGCTCGTGTTTAGTCCACTACGGGTCTTTACCATCAACGCCGAACAACGTTCCCAAGTTTTATCAAACCCCCACTAAATTTATCCCCAAAAATGTACAAATACGTTTTAAAAACCGATATGAAACCTCGCAACCAAACGTAGGGTGCCCGCTCCCCAGAATTAACTGCACAATTGCCCAATATATAATCGCGATGCCGATGACCTGCAGTCGGTCGCAAAAAAAATGTCCCAAATGATATTAAGGTCTATACAATCTATAACCCTTACCTCAATTAACGTTGTGCTGAAAATCAAACTTAAGAACAGGTTGTAACTTGAAAAATATGAACATACAAAAACTTTAAATATGCTAGGAAGTTTCACTTGTAAATTTGAAAACGCACTGGTTTTGCAATTAACGCTAAAATCGCCAAACAAAATTAAGCCGAATCGCCAAAAAATTTCTAAATGGATGGTAACCCTTACTATTTTGACAACCGGAGTCAAAAAAAAACTAAAACAAATCTAAAAGTTAAAGCCAAAAACTTCAAGTTAAAAATAAAATTCCAAATTTAATTGTTTCTTATTATTTATTATTTCGCCAATCGCCGTGGAAATAAAAATAAAACCACTACAAGATCAAATGTTTAAGACCGAAATTTGTAAAAAGGAAGACTAAAACTTAAGCTTAAAAAGTAAAAATCAAGTATAAAGGCCAAAAGATGTTTCTTTGATTAAAAAGAATAACTTAAAATATATAGCACTAAACTAAAAAGCAAAATAAACGTGAAAACAACAAAATTAATGAAAGATTTTCAAACTATTCAAGAATGTAATTGTTGCTGTAAATTTACCCAAAAAGAATTAAAAATGAAAGTTATGAAAAGGCAAGAAGAATTTAAAGGTGTCTGTGATCGAGTACGGTTCCCGATGCAACGTGCTCAATTCGACAGAACGCACAATTTGTTATAATAAACTATATGAAAATTTCAATGTGTGGTTGGTATTTGGATGGTGAAAAACAAGTGAATGTAAAAACATAGGTATTGTCTCCCCTGTTTATAATTACGAATGTTGGTTCTACATGATCGTCGTCTCGGATGCAAGTTAACGTCGCGGCGCGGCTTTGAAATACAAACTCGCGGAACATACGCTACTCTCCGCCCTGGCCAAAGTTCCCGAATCCTATCGCGTTTAGTGATCCCGGTCGGATCCCAATTACTACGACTTATAGTCATCGACAAACTTCCCTAACCGTACTCGTCGTCGCGAATGATCTGATGTACCATCAGTCTTGAACTTACGAAAAGTCGATTAAGTAACGCCAGACAATCAAAAAAAATGTTTTTACTAATAATTTCAAACCTTAACAAACGCACGATATAAACAAAGGTAAATCGATTAACTTTATTCGGGCCCCACGTTGGGCGCCAAAAATAATAAACTGTCACGATTCAATGTGCTAGCGTCCGTCGCCACACACACGGTTCGCGTGCAATGTCCATCTGTCACACTGGTAACTAACTAATTTTTCAGCCGGGCTATGACTCGTCGGGCATGGGCGGGTGTTCGTTGCAAATGGACATGCATAAAACATTATTTTATGTACCAGTGTTTTGCCTACATTACCGAAAATAGAAAACGGGGCGTAAATAAAAGAAACCGAAATGCACAAAAACCAAACGCGGGATACAATACCTTTTGTTACAGGGGGTTAAGATGTAATTAAACCCTGGGCTGGCCCTCCCTCAGCATCCATCCACGGTGCCTATCCATGGTAGCATATTAGCCTAAAGTTGTAGCTACCCCTAACGAAATTTTCACCACCAAATACCCACCTTAACCGTTTCACACTTCCATTTTTAAAATACGACCGATTTTCATTACAAGCAAATTTCAATAATCAATGTTCAAATTTTTATTTACAGATTATCCTTAAAATAGCTTAAGTACTTTGATACAAAATAATCTTACGTTACTACCTAAACTAAGGTTATAATATCGCAACAAAAGTTTAGACAAACGTCGTCAGAGGGATAATTCAGCCTATTACTTTATTCAAACACCTAATTAGCGCTAATAATGGTGGAAACTAATTGCTATTTATCCTGCTTAATTGTCACTCTCACGGACGTTATTTAAGGTTCCTCATGAACCGTACAAAAATTTCAATCTTCAATAAAATAAAACATTAAGTTATAAAGTATAACCAAGGTACAAAGTGTTTAAAGTTCACATGTATTTACAATACCCTGTAGGTATGTTTAAATATATTTGCTTAAAATTCAAATTTTACAAATGAGACAGAATCATTCAAAGGTTGATTTCAATTGGGTCTCTTTTTAAACATAGTATTTATTAATTGGCTATACTAGTCACACTGGGCATGACTTAGTTCGGTTTCCGTGAAACCCAAAAACTAACATACCACGCGATTTATAAGCGTTACTTTTCATGGTGGCTTTCGAACAGATTCCAAACTAAAATATTTTGTGATTTAATTTAATATTTTGGTCTACCCGGAATTGCAACTAGCGCAATACGATTCACCCGGCGAACGTTTTCATATAATCCACTCAAGGTTCAAAATCAGATTAGGTTGAAACTTGTTCGAGGTACATCTTGCTATTCTATTTCTTATACAATTCTATTAATTTGATTTCAATGCTTATTTCAAATATGGCACGGCGGGTTTTTTTTTTTGTAGTACAACTACCTAAACGTGATTATTTTGCAATAGTTAGTTTTGTGTCTATGCCGAGGGTAAAACTCACGATGAATTGAAATTTATCTTCGGAAATCTGTAATCCCGTATTTACTACGCACTCAGAATTAAATTAATTTAAAGTTTAGAAGTGGTATATTTCCGTAACGTTAGATTAACTTATCCAAAATATTAAGATCAAATTTACAGTCGGTATGTGGTATGGTTCTCTTCGGTTAGATCATAATTTTCAAATTAAAAACTAAATTATCGATATGCGGTATATTTCTATCTGTATTGATTATTGTTTTTTTTTTTTCAAAATTTAAAAAAAAATAAATTAACGGTATGCGGTATGTTTCTATTTGTATTGATTATTGTTTTTTCTCAAAATTTACAAAAAAAATAAGTTATCGGTATGGGGTATGTTTCCGTTTGGATTAATTATTGATTTTTAAAGACTACGAAAGGTAAAGAAATCGATTATTTTTTCGTCGATTCTGACAGATCAAACTAATTTAACGCTCAAGTAGGGGTGTACTATATTGGCTGTGATCGAAAATTCAAAATTGGGTGGCTTCGAAATTTATCCAATGGCCGTTTTAATTTTGTGTAGTTACAACTTCAAAATAAATAGAAATTTAATATTTCCTAAACTGTTGTCCTAATTTGGACTAATCGGTCATCCATTTTAAAATTTCCCTTATGAATGTCCGTCCCAATTTAGATTGATCGACCATCACAAGTTACCATAAGACACGATTTACAATAGGGGTGGTTCAAATATGTGTTTAAATACCGATAACAAAAATCAATATGGGAGTGGTGGTCAATTTTGTGTACCCGAGAATTCAAAATGAAGACACTTTACCACCAAAATGTACCTATGTCTTGATTTCAAATAATCTGACACTCAAAATGGCCAACTATGCAACCGAACAAAATCAAAATGAGGTTACTTAGCTGTTGCTCCTGTGGTTTCTCACTGTAGGGTGGTTGATGGAGATCTTAATTCTTCTGCTATCGTGCTGGGTGTTATTGTGTTGATGATACTCAACGATGCTTCCTTTTGTTGTGTTGTTGTCCCCTGTTATAGTGCGTTGATGTCATCGTTCTCGTTCCCATTCATAGCTGTTGTTGTGGCCCTTGTTTGAAGGGAGCTTCCGTTGTGGTGGTTTAACGTCTTCGGCCAACTAGGTGTTGTCGTTATTACCCGGTATTGTTGATTTGTTGGCCCAAGCTGTGGTGGCTGTTGTGTGTCGAGATGGTTGGTGGCGGTTTTCATTCGTCGGCTGGCTGAATCGGTGTAGACGATCGACGTTGGGGTGGGTGTTTTGCTTTCCGGTCATTCGAAAACAAACTTCTGGCTGTAGTAGAAAGGTGTTTACGCCCACATTGGCCTTTCTGGCGATTATTTGTTTCTAGATTATAATGCCTTAACTGTGGAGCGTCACTATGCAGAAAAGGTGGGTTTTTGAGCTTGCGGTTGACCTGGCCAATCACCTGGGTGGTACGATTTTCCTGACTATGAAGGCTGTATATGCCGTGGAGGTGTTTTCCTAAGCGCTGGTGCGAGACAGAAAACTTACGATTCTTATTATATCATCGGCTGGTCGTACTGTTTCCAAAAAGGATGTACCCTTTCCGTTCGCCAAGACGTGACTTCCCTCTATAGCAACCTTTTGGTGTATCCACTATAACCAACCGGTGACTATCGTTTTTTCCGAGGCACCGTCCGAGTCCCTTCTACTGGCCTTTAACCGCTGCCTTACCTTTTCCGCAGTTCCGTTGTTGTCCTTTGTCCCTTTTTGGTGGGATTCAATTTGTTGTCCCGACACTTGGTCCTCTCGACTACGCCAAGCGGCCGTGGCACGTGTTACCCTCAATTGCAACTTTTGCCTTGCTCCTTCGTCTGTCGAGTTCTTTTTCTGATGACGAACCTACTTAAATTTACTCCCACGCCTCACCAAGAAATCCAGGCAAGCCGATCCAACGTTTTATTAGCCGATGTCCGAGATTGTTGCTGATCCGTCTTTTGCCTGCCACTTCACGATCGAAAAAAAAAAAGCTAAGGCTCCCGGAAACCGGACGTTACATGAAGTAAGCTTCACCTGTCATAGTTTAACGATGTTTGCCGAAAAAATGCAACCTTGGTGGCAGTGTGGTAATTTTATGTAAAACGGCGAATTAGGTACAGGGTGGTCTCTAGTGTATGTCCTGACATACTTGATGTGCCTTGAAAATGCCCTGCCATAATTGATGTGCCCTGACGATGCACTGGCATGGCACAACATCTATTAACTGAATACCCTAGTGTGTATTGGTTGTGGCATGAATAAATGATGAATGTTAAAACGATGCTCAAATAAATGTTAATTAAAACAATGATAAAAATATTTATAGTAAAATCTTTAAGCTTAATAGTTTTATTTTAAGTTTTTAAAGGTTAAAATGTTTGAAATTTAAACAATGAGACACTTGTGCTTTTTTTAAAATACTAAAAAAAAATTGTATACGTTTTTTTTTTAAATGTCGATTCCCTAGCTTCTTTTATATAACTACTAAGTATCATGCCCAACCCCAATTTTGGGACATTTGGACAGTTTTAGAACATTTGAATTAAGAATAAATAAGTGTATATAAAAAAAATATTTTCCCAATATTTGACCCCTCTAGCTTGTTCCTTGTAGCTGCTTCTCAACGAATACCCCTATTCCGGGATGACTTGTGTATGAAGACTGAATACAATGCATTGAATTGTCCTATTTTTAATTCTAAATAAATGTATAATCTAAAATTTATATATTCAAAATTATAGCCTTCTTGGTCCTCTTTTGCGAGCCATATCATAAATTAGACGTACAGATGGTCGGAAGGACACCAAAAATTTATTAAATATTAATATATGTAGGCAGCTTTCAAAGATAGTTTCATCGTCACTAGGACCGAATGGCGAACATTGTATTTGGCTTCCTTTTTTTCAGTATTTATTTAATGAATCTTCATATATTAAATATGAACTAACAATAATTAATCAAATCTTATCCTAATATTTACTTTATGTCCTGCCACTGCTAGACAAAAAATATTTAGCCATTACGGTTTTTGTTCACATATGAAGGTGTTTACGCTCATCTGATTGCGTGAGTGCTGCAGTGTTTTTTCTCTTCGGCCAAAAGTTCCATCAACAAGAGAATTTTGGAAATCCAAACGCTTAGGGTAAAATGTACTTTACAACCTCTAATAAACTTTTGAAATCGATGTCAGATTTGGATGAAATTTGCACCAAGCTTAGTCCTGTTAGAAAGTAGTTAAGATACAAATTTTCATCGGTCAAAAAGTTTGTGAGTTTCTGAGGGGGTCAAAATTTTACATTTTGGCCAAACAGGTTTTCTTTCTCATTCATGTAACTTATTATCTATTGGTGTTAGCAAAATTTGTCCACATTTCATCCAAATCGAAAGACATGGATTTCAAAAGTTGGGTCACTTGACATGACATCCCCCATATATTTATATTATTTTTTCTTAAAATTTGAAATTTTGATTTAATAGGGTAAGAACTCTATTTGAGTACTGGCAAAAGGGTAATTGCCACTGACTAACAGTTTCATCAGCAATTAGAACAAATGCGTTACGTAGTGGTCTGAAGCTATCGATAGTCGACACTATCGATAGTATGCGATAGTTTTTTAAAAACTACCGTTAACTATCGATAGTTTTCGATAGTTTTGAAAACTTACAATATTTCCTACAAAATCAGAGCGTGTTTAACAAAATCAGTAAGAGATTTTTAACAAATAAAACTTTATACCACATCATAAGTAGATTCCCAAGTAAATCGTCATAAATCTTAGTCTGCTATATAAAATTGTATTTATTTTAGTGGTTCTCATTTTCTAATCATCGTCCAGACTTGCAATTTCTGTTGCTGCAGTTTTTAATAATTCTTTAGAATTGCATAAGTGTCCAGATTATGAAATTTTAGTCTTGCAATTTTTTATCTCGTTTTTTTACTTTACATATAAAAACAAATACATGTACAGCCAACTTCAAGTTAAAAAGTGTGAGAATAACAAAAGAAAACAGAACTTTTTGAAAAAAATCGACACGTTATATACCTATTGAACGGCTGTAAAAATATTGTGCTATATTGTCTACATTTAGGTAATAAAATGGTTGGTTTAAGAATTCTTTTTCTATATGCCTTTAATGTAAAATAAAAAATTAAGGGTATTCATTTCACATATTTTTTTTTTTTTTTTTATTGAAAAAAAAGGAAAATTGGAAAATTACACTCATGTATAAGTGATCTGTCTTAATTATAGTTTGAAAGTGTAAAGTTGTACACATTTGGCGTCTCAACAAAAAGTAAAACAACATGTCAACCATCAATCTTTTATAATATATCTGTGCTGTGGGTTTCTAAAATAAAGAAGGATCATTAATATAAAATTTAAAAGAATATAGAGATAAAAAAAGGTAAATTTATTACAAAACCATTTTTAAAGATGAAAACGACAATCGATAATGTTCAAATCGTTTTTCCTCACATATCTGATTATTAAACTGAATAAAATAAATGGAAAAATTGTATTTGGCTGGTAAGAAAAGGAATAACATTTGAAAAATATTATTGTAATTTGCACTTCACTTTTAAATACCTTAATTATTATTTTATTGTAATTTTTTTTATTAAATTTTTTTATAAAAACACAAGGAATAAATAAAATTGTGGATAATGTACTCTTAATTAAAAGGTGCTGCCAAGTTGTGTTACTGGCAAACGTTGTTAAACGATAAAAGTTTATCATAAGACAATAACTTGAGAAAAAAAAGAACTATCGAAAACATTAGATGGTGATACGATGGTCAAAAACTATCGATAGTGCTATCGATAGTTTCAGACCACTACCTTCACCGAAGTTAAAAGGGTATATATAAGTTTGTAATTCCATTTGAAATTTCTATGATATTGATTTAAGATCCTTTAAAGATATATAATTCTAGTTCCTTATGATAAGCGAAGTCAATTTAACGATGTCCATCTGTCCGTTGAAATGGGTTTACCGAAGACCCCAGATACTAAAGGGACTTGGTAGTTATATATTTATGTCACATAAAGCCCAGAATGAATTGTCACTAAAATCCTTGCTGATCGGTCCACATATGGCTGACATATGGGCAAAAAAAACACGACTGCCGCTAATTTTACTCTTGATGTTGTTTTATTATTATTATATTTATGTATATCTGGTTGTCAATGCAAAACATCTGACAAAATTTGGGCGAGATTGGACAAGTGGGCGTCGCACTTCTCATACCAAGACATTATAGATTTCTGTATATCTTGAGAATGGCAAGCGCCATTTTTGGTACATGCATCTTGGATATCAATACACAACACCCAACAAAATGTGGGCGGGATTGGAAAAGTGGGCCTATCACCAGGTTTATTTATTTATATCTAAAGACCGGTATTTATATAACTTTCCGTAATAAACCTTCACCATAGAAGGGTGTATATAGATTGGAAAAGCGGAATATAGCACTCTTACTTGCTTTAATTATAATTAGTATTGTGGTTATTTTACTGTTTATGGGTTTTAATCACAATTTTTACATTTTAATCAGGCTAAAGTTCGTCAAATTTTATTTTCCAAAAATTTATTTTTATGAAGAAAGGAATTTTACAACATGAAATGAATTACAATTTATTGATCATTTTTCATTCTTGACTGACCGGGGGATCAAACCCAAGTTCACGGACAGGTTGATTTTGACATGTTTCGATAGAAACCGCACTATCTCTTCAAAAAGTCTTAGCCGTTTTACACCTACCGTCATTGGCGACGGCTGGCAGTCAATAGTCAAACATCAATCTTTAAGCCAAATGGTATTTTCACTTGGTGGATCGAAATTTGTTTTTTTTTTTTTTTAATGATTATATATTTTTAATTGATGTACATGTTCTATCTTACTTTTGTTTGTCATAATGCTTGCCAAGAATTCTTCTTGAAGTCCAAAGTACATTTTTTGTTTTTTATATTTCTTCCTTTTGTCTATCTTATTTTTTTTTTTTTTTTTTTTTTGTTGACCTTTTTTACATTTTTCTTCGTCTTAGCATGACTGACATATAAATCAGGCTGAATTTTCTTAAGTCGCAGGTGCATGCGAATTAGCCACAACAAACAGCGGTCCTCAAACCCAACATAACCGATGCCATTGGTAAAATACAGCCTTATTTATCCACTAGAGTCACGAAGAATTGAACATTTAGCATTTAGCGATCCACCCAGAGAAGTCGCAGCGGACATTTGAACGATGTATCACAAGGTCTTTCAAACGTATAAAAACTTTCGATGGTGTCTCACACACACTTTGTTTTATTAAAATGGAAGGATAGAAAGCGTGTAATGAAAGACTCTTTAGTTAACATTATAAACATCGGATTAACGATAAGGTAATGACATCGTTTTAAAACTGCACATATCCTTGCAGTGTCCTAAGTTGAGGACCTGCAGCTCCAAACTTCTTAAAAATAAGATGAAGCATATTTTTTCAATACTGTCAAAAAATTTTTTACTGTGAATTGAAATGGCTCTTATGCTTGAAACAGCATTTTGCCTTAAAAAAAAATAAATAAGTGTAAACGAGAGTTTATACTTCTTTCTTGCTGTTTATATCTATTTATCTTTTCTACTTTTACATTTATCCAATTAAAAATGTTTTATCTCATTTTACTTTGTATCTTAATGTTTTTTTTTTTTTTGCAATCTTATTCTATTGAAAATAAATAAAATGATATCTTTAACATTAGAAACCTCAGGAAAAAAAAGCAAATATGGTGCATACAACATTTGGTCTATTTTTTGATACTGTTGTTTTTGCTACATGAAGCGCGAAATCAAAAACTCTTCACAGTTGAAAGTATCCAGAAAATAGAGTAAAAAAAAATTAATAGACAAAGTGTTTTTAAAGAATGATATTTCGGTGGTTTTTATTTTATTTCTTACAAAATTTTTTTTTTTTTTTTTTACAAATCATTTAAAAATAGTTTAATGTTTAGCAGGATAGAAAAAGATTAAAAGGGAGACCAAAAAAAAGAGGGAGATTAGGGAGCTGCTTAGGAAATGTTTTCACTCACAGGCTGTACTGGTTTCCGACCTGGGGGCTAATTCTGGCAGTCGTAATCGAATACTTTTTCGATTCAAAAGCAATTTTGTTTCTGATTCGTTCAGTCAATTCATTTAATCGGGATTTTACTTTAATCGGTTAATCGGTCGATTAATTAACCGAGGCTTTGGTTTCATTGGTTAATAATCGGTTAAATAATAAAGTTTTTTTTTATAAATTAAGTAATTTCAATAATTAAAAATGCATAAATTATTTAAAAAAAAAAATAAGAAAAAAAAACAATAACGTAACAAACATAACAATTCTTCAACTTAAACGAACAAACAAAAAAATAATTCATAAATACGTAAGCATATTTTTTAATTAATAATATAAATTTAATTAATAATATATATTTATAAAAAAAATAAGCTGTTAAATCATTTTATTAGTTATTTCAATAGTTTAAGGAGATCTTATGAAATAATCTTTTAAACAAATAATTTGGTTTAAATGTTTAAGATTTAAGCAATTCTTTTCTTTAGTTTTAATTTGACTTGAAACTTCCTTCACTTATCGTAGATGTTGGAGAGATCGAAAGCAACTCATAATACATAAAATCTTATGTCCTCTTCCTGTATTTCTCTAAACATATAAAACCTTTAATTATGCCATTGAAGTCCTGTGTTAATTTTTTTAAATTTTAAACTCTTCTAATTGTTTCGTTTAATTCTGTTAAAAGATTGATATAAGAGAACCTGAGAAGAAACAAATAAATAAACATATACATATAAAAAGTATGTGACACAAAAAGCTATTGACAGCAAACACTTATTAAAAATAAAGGTCACTGAACACCTTCTTTGTTTTTATGAAAAAATATTTTCTTAACACAAACCTTTTGTATATGAGACGAAACAAATAATTAATATCTCAAAAAAATATGTTATAACACTACAAAAAATTAAAAATTTTGTTACGTCGGTTAGTCGGTTAATCGACTGATATTAACCGGCTCGTTAATCGAAAATAGCCAATTCTAAATTAACCGATCAGTTGATCGGGTAGTAATTAATCGGTTAACCGAATGAACACCCTAGTCAATACTGAACCAATCGAAATTTTTTTTCAATGTTTTGAAAATTCAAATAAATGCTTTACAACTCTGAAAAAATAATTTCAATTTTTTCAGTATCGACTGAAATAATTTTAAGTAAAATTGCTTTCGAATCGACGAAGTATTCGATCACGGCTGCCAAAATTATCCCCCTGGTTGAAAAAGATTATCAGATAAACGCTTTGCCAGCAAAAAGTTAACAATGATATTTAATTGGTGTTTAAATAATTTTTAAATACATATAGAAGTATGGTATGGTTAATAAGGTGGTTGCTCACATACAAAATACGAAAGTATCAGACATGTTCTTACCGGGACTTAAAAAATCATAAATCTGTCCACAAATGTTCTGTATCCACTATGTCAACAGCCTTAGAGAAAAAGTAGAACAATCGGCAAAATACTGCACTTGAAATTTATCGACTTCGAAAAGGCATTCGATACTCTCAATCATAAGGGTACATGGAACAAATTATCTTATAAAGACGGTGTACCGGTTAAGATAATATCCCTCATTGGCGCTGTGTATGACAAGGGGCCTCAAAAGGACCGAAATAAGCTGTATTTTTGGATGGCTGCCTAAGAAACATATGCTATGTTGCAAACATAAAATTCGCCCAGACCAATATGTTTTTTATTTAGACCTTAATACGGGCTTTTCAAAATTGAAAAATTCCAGCTTTTAACAGAGTCCATACATTTGGTCTAGAGGTATAAATCAGATAAATCCTTAAACCCAAAGCTTGACTACTTCGTGGCTATTCTTATGACAAATTTCATCTCACGTAATGTTGTCGTTTAGAATTTTGTTCCTTTTCTATTCTGCAATATCTTTTCAGATCAGTTTTTTAAAGGATTTCTTATCTTTTTAAATAATAACACTAAATCCAAATAGTTTTTTTTTCGATTAAATACTTGAAAACTTATTTCAAAATTAACATTTCTAATCATAATTTTATTCAAACATTAAAAATTCCCATGTTCCAACTAACCCTTTTGTTTATTCTTTTATAGTTTTGGGAATTCCTTCAAGTAGCACTTTAATTAGTTTATGTTGTGGGAGTTTTACTATTCCTTTTCTTATTCAGGAAATAGAAAAAAAATCTAAAAAAAGGAAAAATAGCACAACACAATACCACAAATAGTAAAAACATTTGAGAGAACACAAGATATTTTCTTTTTGTTTGTAATTCTTTCATGTTTTTGGCCACAAAAAATGATATAAACTACAACTTTAATATAATACAATTGCAGTACAGTGGGGCAATGGTATAAAAATAACTAAACCTCGGTTCTCTTGATAAGACATTAAGTTTTTCGTTCACTTGAATAATATTTAATTTGCACGACAATGATTGTGTGGTGTGGACTTTATATAAATGCTGATCGCTATAAAGCCGAATCTTTATAATCTCCACTGAAGGTATAGTTAGATCAAAAAGAGTTAGCGCAGCTCAGACCACTGTCAGAAGGCTAACTTTGATTACAAGATAATGGCGAAAATTGCTACCCAAAACCAACATTCTTATTTTTTTGGAAATTTGGAAATTAAAAAAATCCCTTTTCTTTATATAATTTGATCTTTGTAGAAAATTATTTCGTACAGAATTTATTTTTATTTATTACTTGGTTATCCCGGGGGGTTTTGTTACCCCCTGGAAATAAAATTAGTAAAACTTATTTAAAACACATCTCCTGTATTGACAGCGAAGCAATATATAACAAATTTAGATGCTCTACTATTTATTACTCTTTTGAAGATATTAAAACATTTATATTGTCCTTGAATGACAAGGACCACGCTCACGTTTTCGGTTTAAGTCAATAATTTTTTGTATTGATAACCGAACTATTTGTTGCAAATTTGGAAACTTTTACTTTAACCGTTTTGAAAATAGCTGACTGTAGAGTGTGGTGTATTTGTCGGTGATGACAACTTAGACCTTTTTAAAGTACCGGAAAGGCGATAAAAAATGTTTAGCCCTTAACTAAAAATCGCGCATTTTTTGGCCTTTTGCTTTTTATGCTTCTGCTCCATTATAGTTACAGATTTTGTTTTTCTGGAGAAGAATAAAATTGTTCACCTATTAAATCATTAATCAAAAATAAAACCAGTTTTAATTAAAAATTTAATCAAGTGAATTTAACGTTTAATCAAGTGAATTAACGTTAGATCAAGTGAATTTAACATTTAATTGATCCTATTAATTTGTTTACCGGTGCAAATTTAATAAATTTGTTAATTAATATCACACATTCTTTAATTGAAATCAATTTTAATTTTTTTTTTGTATATATCAAGTTGTAAAAACTAAAAAAAAAAAAAAAAAAAAAAAAAAAGCTAAAATTATTTAGCAAACATGAAATTTTCAAAGTAGTAGAATGATTACGAAAACCATATCGGGAATACTGCTGGTGTCTTATAATTCATTATGTACTTGAGTTATGGAAATCCATACTTGCCGAACTATTGACACCGCTTCGATTTGATTTAAGTACGGATAGATTGAATTTTCGTTTTACTGTAGATACCAGTACCATAGATTGAATTGAATATAAAATTATCCCGTTCTCAATACTGTTCTTTAATAAATTCTAATGCTTAACATTTTTGGTGTTTATTAAAAAAAATATGTTGTAAGCCTTTTTGCGCATTTTTTTTAATGGCATTAAAACGTATTTACACCATTATTTTTCCCTTAAGCCCGTTTTAGCCTGATTTTCAAATTTCTTCACGCGCTGAGTATATCAAGAGTTGGCATCACTGGTATTTGATGTTTACCGTGCTGCCATCTACATGGCGGTACTGGCATTGCTATGATGGCGTATTGATTTTTACGTGCTACACATGAGCAGTGGCGTGTTATATTTTTCTGGCTGTTTTTGGCGCAACAAAAAATTCTGTAGGCTGTTCTACACCACTTGCTGGCGTGATTTTCTATTTAAAATTTCCAAAAATGCCGGGTAATCAGGAAATTGCTGTGGAAATATCAGAAAAATCTGTTCAGGAGTATAGGGAATAAACAAACAAGCACACATCCACACAAAAAACTAATTTTAATTTTTGTATATGCAGATTTGTTACAAGTGCAATTATAAATTATATTCTATCTAAATTGACCGATATTTGTTAAAGTAACACAGTCCTTCAGCCCGCTGTAGTGAAATAGAATAAGGCCAAAGGACGGAAATTGAATCCGCAACCGTAACACTGTTAGGCTAGGTAGCTCACAACCAACTAGCCTATGGGCTACTCACGTTTTGTTTAAATATCCCTTAACAAAAATCTCGAAAAAATGCTATTTTAAATTACAAATTTCCGAAATATTTTTTATCAATTTTTCTTGCCTCTTGTCCCACTGTTCACAATTACATAGAATATAAATAGTAAAAAACTACATCCAAATGCTGTCATGTTCATTTGTAATGAGCAAAAATGTTGTTTTTTGTGTCGTTTATTCGGATTTTTTTTCGTAACATTTCTTCATTTTCGTTGTAATAGAGAGATTATTTTTCTCTAGGAAATACATTTGAAACAAAACACACAAACATCAGAAGATAAAACATCAAAACAAGAAGAAAGGAAAAAAAATTTTAATGTTATTAAAAATAACAACTGAAGATCCAAAGTAAATATTTACAAACAGGGGAATTTTTAAGGACACCCAACATATGGAGTTAATTATACAATAATATTAAATGCGGGTAATTACAATTAAGCAAATTCGTAACGGAACAAAAAAGAAAAGGATAATTTTTAAAAATGTTAAAGACAGATAAGATTTCTATTAAAAATAAATTTCAAAATATTTTATAAAATTAAGTTTTTTGCAAATTTCGCATTCGGTTCCAGAATTTGTTGGTATTAACCCTATTCTTGGCTGCAGTGAATGAAAAATTATCAATAAATTTTAATTAAGTTCATGTTGTCCAATTCCTTCCTTCATAAAAATAATTTAATGAAAATTAAATTTCATTAACTTTAGCCTAATTAAAAATATGGAAATTTGGATTAAAAGCCATAAAACGGTTAACAAAATAACCACAAAATGGTTTCAGTACCAAATAAAAGTTGAAACCACAGACTTTGAAAAGTTTCGTTGTCTAATTACGACCTTAAATATGGAAATTTTTTGTTCTAAAGTCAAAGTCAAATTTCGTGTTGACCCGTGTTATATTTTATATTTCAACGTGTTTTTTGAACACTACTACACAGAAAAAATAATCAGTAGTTTTTTATCATTAAAAAAAATTGTTCAAAAAATATTTTAATTTAATTAATGTGATACTTGAATCAATTATTTTTTTAGTTGAAAGCAAACTAAAAATTTAATTTTAATTTAATTAACATTTTAATTGTTTTGAAATAAATAATTAAAACATAAATTAAATAACAAAAAATCTTCCATGTCAAATCGACCAAGAGTGGGACCCGACCCCTTTCGATTTCAATGAAATTTAATGAGAAGGTTCCTTTCATCCTCTAAGGAACATATATCAACGAAAAAAATTTGAAAATTTTTTTTGCAAAAGTTATGGTATATTCAAAATGTCATAATTTCGCCGAATTAGCCGGATGTGTTCAGTTTATTTTTTCAATATCTCAAAAACTACTGCACATACAAACAATACTTGGGGCTACAAACAGTATATTAAAAAAAATAAAACTCCTTTAATTTCTTGAAGTCGCAACGTGACAAAAAGTGTTCTTTTCTTTGAAAGTGCCTACATTGAGCTCCAACAAAAAATGCAACAAATAAACAAAAGAAACTTGATCAATGTCTTTACTTTTTTTAAATCACCTTAAATCAAACAAATCAGCCGTAATAAATACTTATTACTCAAAATTACAACATGAAAATTTTATTTTAAGATGATTTTTTTACAGGTTGCAAAAGAGAAAAAAATCACATCTTAAAAAAAACACCTCCTTCAAAGTTTCAGGATTTTTAAAGAACAGTTTGAGGTGGTATATAAAAAAAATCAGCCAAATAAAAAAATTTGGTTTTTGAATTGGTCCATTTTTAAAATTAATTATGTTGCAGATGTTACATTTTTTAAAAAAAAAAATTATTTTTTAATATATTGTTTGTAGCCCCAAGTATTCTCTTTAAAATGACAAACAAATAATCTTCGTATGTGCAGCAGTTTTTGAGATATTAAAAAAATAAACTCAACATATTCGGCTAATTCGGCGAAATTATATCATTTTGAATATGTCATAACTTTCTCACAAAATTTCATTCAAATCGAAAGATTTGATTGTTGATTGATGGTTGTTTTTTCGTTTAAAATAAAATAATTTAATAATTTAATAATTTTTCGTTTAAAATAAAAGATTTAATTACATCAATTTACACATTGTTTGAAACGACAAAGTTGTTTGATAATTTTTTAATTAAAATTAAAAATATAATTTATTGAAAAAAAATATTACCAATTTAAAATTTTTAAAATTTTTAGTAATCAATCTAATCATTTTGGCAATAAGTGCAAAATCAACAAATGGTTTGCTTGATTCTATTAATTTGATATGAATTTGGTGA
This sequence comes from Pollenia amentaria, assembly GCA_943735925.1. Taxonomy (NCBI): domain Eukaryota; kingdom Metazoa; phylum Arthropoda; class Insecta; order Diptera; family Polleniidae; genus Pollenia; species Pollenia amentaria. The sequence continues at coordinate 35,688,187 of OX031009.1, forward strand.
TTAATTTTTAATTTTTTTCTGTGTAGCTGTAATGCCTTTATTTGGGTGAACGTTAGTATGGAGGCTATGATGAAACCATGGGCATTTTTTAACCAATTTCAAAAGGTTCCGTCTTTGGGCAACAAAACAGGTTAACATGCGGCTTATATCCTGATCACAAGTCCAGAGTCTAAGAAGCGAATTTGCCAAATTTCGTGGAATAATTTTGAAAGTTGCATCGTGTACCTTGAGTATTTTATAATCATTTGTATGTGATCTTGCTAAAATAATGAAACTTTGTCTTTTAATAATGTATAAAAATTCATCAAAGGCGGATTAAAATTATTTTCAAAAATATGTCTTAACCCTTAGATGCTCGGTAACTTTTTACCACTAAGTTATCCTCTTGGTCTGGCCAGACCACAATTAGAACCGCTAATAAACCCAATTGAATAAAAGGTAAATTTATATATTTTTTATTGAACGTATGCTTATTATTTCAGATAGCTTGAATTTATTATATAATTTTATTATTTCATTATTTGATTTCACATGCAAGTCATCGAATATGTAGTCTTTAGTTTCGCACCTTTCTTTTTCGCATCAAACACAGCTGAAACGAGTTTTGCGTTTGGTTTTTGTAGTTCAATTGAACTAAGCACATAATGGGCCGTAGTTTTCTGATTTGATTCAAGCTTGCTTCAGAATATATTATTTATAGAATTCACACTTCTGTTTTTTTGATATTTTTTTTCTATTGGAAAGATATTACAATCAAAAAAAATTTGGTCTAGCCAGACCAAGAGGGTAATTTTATAGACTTTTACATAAATATGGAATTTCACCCCAATAATTTGCTCCAATCGAATCCAAATAAGTTTCATCCGATTCAGCACATATAATTTATGGAATTCTCGTCCCAGTTTTTTTGATTTTTTGTCATATTCGAAAAAATATTGCAAGCAAAACACAAATTTGATCTGGCCAGACCAAGACGGCAATCCTAGGGTTAATAAGGGCTATGATTAATTCAAATAAATTCAACTAAAATCTTATAAACTTTTTTATGATAACACAGAAATTTGTAATGTTTTCTTTATTCTGGCCTTCTTTCAAAGTTCTTATGTATAAGGGCTGAGCGAATTTGTGGACCGAATTATCAAGCTACGATAGAATGAGTCTAAGACTGGAAACCTCCTACCTAATTTATCAAATACATATTAAATATCTATTTTGGGAGAACATTTATATGGAGGGTAGGTGAAACCAATTTGCACCAATTTCGTTAGATTCCGCTTTTGGGCAGAAAAAACAGCTTAAAATTCGGCTTATACCAAGGTCACAGACCTTTTATACCCATTTAAGAGAAAATAACATTTTAATAAAGGCTAGATGAAACTATTGAGTAGTTTTTACAAATTTTAATAAGGTCCGGTCTGTCCATGGACCAACGAAATGTATTTGTAAAATTTCGTCAAATGATTTTGTAAATTGCGTCTTTGTACCTTGACTATTTCATGATCATGTGTTTGAAATCTTGCGAATATAATAAAAGTCATGTAAAACTGTTTATCAAATTGTACTTAAAAATTGCTTGGTAACTTTATCATATCCTTACATGAACACGCAGATGAACGGACGGACATACACCATTTTATGAAACAGAAAATAGTAACCAAATTCATAGAATCAAGCAAACCATTATTTGATTTTGCACCTAATACCAGAATGATTATATTGATAACTAAAAATTTTAAATTGTGAATTTCCGTAAATGATATTTTTAATTAAAAAAGTTATAACTTTTTATATTAATTCGAATGTGTATTCTAAGTTATTGCTAGCCAAAGGATACCTAAAGTAAGCCTCGTAATAGAAACATACAAACAAACAAAATTGTGATAGTGCATAGAAAATATTCCTAAAAAAAACTGAAGGAATAAGACTATTAAAGTATAAAAGCTTTTTAATATGTTATTTGACTTAGAATACACATTCGAATTAATATAAAAATTTATAATAAAAATGAAACTCAATATGAGAACTAAAATTCCCAGATTCTATTTGTTAAAAAAATGGTCAAAAAATTTTGCAATTTCTAACAATGTGTTAATTGATTTATTTAAATATAGCTCAAGTTTTGACAATTTCCAGCAACAATTCTTTAAGTTAAAATAATTTTACTTTAAGCGAAAAACTAAAATGTTAATTAAATCAAAATAATATTTTAAATTTTTTTTCTTTCAACCAAAAAAATAATTGAGTCGATTATCACATTAATTTAATTGAAATTCTTTTCAAGCAATTTTATTAATTAATAACACTAGGGTAATGACTTTTTAAATTTTTTTGCAAATATCTAATTTGACATGCCCCCGCCGAAATTGCCATAAAAAAATATTAGCCCCCATATTCGTAAAAAATATATGTTTGATTAATAAAAGGTTTATGAAACGAATTTTCTATGAAATAAACCTAAAATAATTTTAAAGAATATGGCGGTAAGAAACACCATTTTACTTTTTCGCTACTTTAAAAAAAGTTCCCTCACCAAGCGGGTTGTAATTTGTTCTATATTAAAAAAGAATTATTTAATTGAATTTACATTTGTCGAAGGGAATAATTGTACCAAATCTGGCACAATTATCCCTTTCAGACCTGACACTAAACAACTGGGAATTTTTTCATAATTTTTGGGTTATACGGTATATAATACGGTATATAAAATATAACCAATAATAGGTTTTAACATCTTTATATCCTCAAAGGATTTTCAGGATACGCACAACTGATGCATGTCGTTAAAATTGTTAGCTTAAACGCATTTTTATTGCACCAAATGACTTTTATTGGTTTGAAACATTAAAATTTATTTTTTTTAGTTAAAATACGCCAACTTCACTATTTGTTAACTATTAGTACTTTTTAACACAGCGGCACATTTTGAGAAAACTTAAATGTGACGCAAAAATTTCGCAATAATTCAAGTAACGATAAAGTGAACAGCGGAATATTGTGAAAAACTAAGGACAATCAGCGCAATCGATGCATGCCAGTATATTTGATGGGCAAATAAAAACGACAATAATGAGACCGAAGTCCACTCGCACAATCGATGCCTTACGGTTTGAAAGGGTCATACCACAAATCCTATCAGTGCTGTAGACGTTGTCATAACGAAGGGAAGGAAAAAGGAAAAGGGAAATTTTACTTTCTCCATCAATGCTCTGATCTAAGGGCTATTATTAAACAGTATTTAAGGACACCAAAATTCCATAGTTTGATGTTCTGTTTGAGGTAGACCATTTTTTTTCAGCACGGAAATATAAAAGTCAGAACCTGCATTTTCGCACATCCAGCACTGCTATAAGTCCAACTCTAACACAGGTACTTTTTACAAAATTTGTGTCTTGTAAAATAACAAGCCTTTTACAAAATTTGGCATAAAATAGAAAATTTTTAGTAAATTTTCCATATTAAATATGTACAGTCATTCAAATAAAGTTTAGGCGCAAGAAGACTTTCAAAAGAGATCGGCACGTTACCTTTACATCTGCTTAGATATTTTACAATGTTTCTGACTAGTATATGTCCTCTGTACAATAACACCAATTTCGCGATATGATTATCCTCGCGCGTGAAGATATATAATAATTTTGTGGACGTCTATGGAAATTTCTGACCGATTGCTCATTTTGCTGTTTTCGCCAAAAATACAATATCGAGAATAATTTTTTGCATTTTAAGCTCGGATACTGTGCAATTAACTTGTATAGAAAAACGAAATGGCATATAACGTACTGATAAAAGCAAAATCTACAGTATGTGCTTACACTTCTTTTATGTGGATTTTTATGTCCTTTAGTTTTCAAAGCGGTTTGCGATACAAATGATGCAATATGAAAAATTTTGTCGCTAAATTAACAGTAAAATGATCAATGTGTAAAAATATATCAAAAATTTTTTTAAGTTAAGCGGATGTGAAGGTATTGGCAGATGTCTTTTGAGATATGTTGTGCCTAAACTTTATTGACTGACTGTATGTATTTGACATACATACAGTCAAATACAAAAGACATACAAATTTATTACAAATCTATAATTTTTTTATGTCAACCGTAATTTTTTCCAATAAAAATATCAAAACTTCTTTTATTTCTTTTACTTGTTTGACACGAAATCAAGACTGTATTGTAAAACTTTTGAACAAAATTTTGGAAAAGTATGTAACTTATATTCTCAGTATGTAATAAATATATGAACAAGAATGTCCCAGCAAATCCATGGAGATTAATATCCTGTAAATGAAGTGATTCAAAAGAAATTATTAGAAAAGTTTTTAAGAAAATACCTTAGAGTATTTAAATAATAGATGTATGCAGCCATAAAAAAAGTATATTTGTGTAACTATAAATTAAGTTAGCAAAAGGAATTTAACTTTTTTTCTTTTAAGCGAAAGAAGTTTTTTTTATCAACTAATGTCAATATGTTTGTTTGTGAAGGGCTTTAGTTAAGGACAAAGTTTAGGTCAAGTAAAAGAATTAAGAAGAAGCTGCACAGTTCACTGAATGCCCTGCACAAATAAAGCTTAAAAGTTAAACTATAAAGAGCCAATTTTTAGCAAATTTGGCTAAAAAGAGATATTTTTTTAACATTTTATAAAAAGTAGCTATTCCTTTTGTATATATTTAAGGTAAGAACCAGTAAGAGTGCTATATTCGGCAGTAATTAGGGAGATCGATTATTCGACTTTTTTTAATAACCGGTTTTCGAATATTGCGAATAGTTGCTATTTTAAAAAACCCGGTTTTCGGTTAAGCATTTTTTAGATAACCGGTTAACCCGTTTAAATTCGAATACATAAAAACACAAAAATCAAATAAGTTTTTGTAATAAAACGTTAATATGAATAAAAACAAAACAATTTGCAAAGGGAAGGAACGAACAAAAAACATAGATATGACTTAGATCAGACCTAACAAATATTTCACGATAAAATCCAAGAAAAGTGGGACCAGTAAATTGATCAAACTTTAGCTTAATTTTCAACAATTTTATATTGATTTACTAAACTTTATTTGTAAGAAGATATTTGTATAATGTATATTATAAATTATAGGAATTTAATAAAGTTATTATTTGAAATAGTCTCCCAAATTTATTTTGAATGAGTTTTAATTTGTTGGTGGTTAAGCATGTGTATATAAATCAACCATATTTTCGAAAAGTTGCATACAAAACCTCTTAGTCAGAATTATCTATTTAAAATTATTTTGTTTCAGGATTATAGAAACGAATAGTGAACTGAATATTCTTTTTGTGTAAAATATTTGTCAATTCGTGTACTGCAATTTAAGGGCTTCCATGATATTGTTTGATTTCTTCAATGTTGTTTCTTAGTTCTTGGTGTTTTAATAAATAAAACTAGTAGAAATTGTTCCCATATCGTTGATTCCGCCGGAATGTTGTAGTTTTCAGCATGAAGAGATGCTAGAACTACTTAAGAGTTTTAGTGCCTTAAAGGACATTTCGTCCTCGGCACAATGGGCTTATATTTCACCAATGATTCATTTTTGGCAACGTATTTTAGTAAAGTATTATTTATCGTCTCTTTAGAACTACTTCAAACGGAGTTAAGTTTTATTTGAAGGACATTAATGTCAAGCATTTAGACTAATTAAAGGTGATTAATAAGTCGTGAAATAGAAGAACCTTTGTAACTTATCATTTTAGGGCACTTTGAGCACCTAACTTAGTCTTTTTAATCGCGTTCGAAAAATCTTTATAAAAATATATTTAATATTTAGAATACTCTCGCACAAATTTTTACTTTTTAACTGCACCCGTTTTTGTAGTATTTTGAATAGTTTTTGGTTTTTTTCACAAGAACACACGCTTTTATAAGAGACTTGTTTTTACAGTGTTCATAATGTTTTTTGACCTTTGCTACATTTTGTTTCGACATTCTTCATTAAAAGTTTGAGTTTGACCAATATTCAATTAGAAAAAATTAAATTACGGGTACATCTACAACAAGAGTAAGGAAAATGTATATTAATTACGCATTATTAAAATAACCGATTTATTATACCAAAATAACCGGTTTATTCGATATTCGAAAAATAGGCATTTTAAAATAACCGACTTGGGAAGAGCTAAAATAACCGGTTTAAACCGGTCGAATAATAACCGTTCGATCTCCCTAGCCGTAATACATTTCACTGACAGTTTGAATATGTCGGGAGTGGGCTCTAAATGGGAACTATTAATGAGTTAGCAATCTTAATTAAAACAGACGTCAGTATAACAATTGGTTTCAGCTTAGAACTATGTTATGCCTTTATTTATTTTTCATATTCAACTTAATAACATAACTAATAACATAATAACATCTTAAGCCGTACTTAAATGATTTTCAGGAAGGGAATTTATATTGGACCCATGGTGAATTATTAATCAATCATCACAAAATTCAGAAGAGAAGTTTCTGGTGTTTTAGAAAATCGAACTTGGACCAAATTTCAATACGGTACACAGAAAAAATTATTAATTTTTTCCAATCACCAAATTTATACCAAATTCATAATATCAAGCAAACAATATGTTGATTTTGCACCTATTACCAAAATGATTATATTAATTACTAAAAATTGTAAAGTTGTGAATATTTTTTTTTTTTTTTCAATAAATAATATTTTTAATTTTTATTAAAAAAACTTTGCCATTTCAAACAATGTGTTAATTTATTAAATTAAATATTGACAATTCCTAACAACAATTCTACATGTTTAAATTATTTTATTTTAAACGAAAAAAGTCAATTAAGATTTTTTGTTATTTAATTAAAATTTTAATTGAAAATTTATTTCAAAACAACTAAAATGTTAATTAAATCAAAATTACATTTTTAATTTTCTTTCAACTAAAAAAATAATTGATTCAATTATCACATTAATTAAATTTGAATACTTTTTAAACCATTTATTTAATTGATAAAACACTTTTTTCTGTTTAGTGAAATTTATTTCAGAGTTTTATACTCTTAAAAGGACTTTCCAGAAGGCTGCTCTGGTAAATTATGTATCATTTGACATAAAATTCCATGGTGTTCTTTCCGACCATATAAACCTAAATTGACATCAAACTGAGTATTAAAATGATTTCCCGAGTGGCCCTGATATGGTATTTACGAAATTTTACAGTATGATTTCTACTCTGATAAAAACATGGCAGAACATATTTTACTTTAAAAGCACTTTTCTGTATGGTTTTAAACGTACTAATAGCCTTTTTCCGATGTGCGAAAGAATTCTTTCTTTCGAACAACTATAATTAAAACAAAAACAAATTCTCAAAACTTCGTTCTTGTTTTAAATGTAGGTATACGAAAGAAAGAATTCTTTCGCACATCGGAAATAAGCAGTAAGTGTTTTCCGAGAGTGGACTTTATATGAAGCCCATGGTAAACTATGAACCGATCTTTCCGATATATTGACCTTGTGATCTTATGAGAGTATAACAAACCAAATTTCATTCGAATAACAAGCATTTTTTGTTACCGTTCTAGACGTAATATATAGAGTGGACTTTATATGGGGCCTATAGTAAATTATGGACAGCTCTTCACTTGTCGTATAAAAGGGATTTGTAAAAAATCGTATATAAATCTCGCCAATATTTATGTTGGTTTTTGTAACGCAATTATCAATTTTTTAGGGTTAGTGTTCCGCATTTGGTTTCATAACACTTATCCTACTAAGCCGATTTTCCTGGATTTCGATCCAAAACTGCTTTGGATAACCAAAAACAACTTGGCACTTACGTTCTTTTTTTCCTTTGAGCTGTTTAAAAGGGAGAATATTTTTAACAGATGGACACTGCTAAATCGACTAAGAATTAGTCAAGGACCCAGAATATATACTTATTATACTATATACCATATTATTATTCGTAAAGCGGACAACCAAAATAAAAAATATTTTGTCCACGGCGAATTCATAACAGGTGGTCTTATAAGCCCAGGTGATAACTTTTTTTTAGCTTAATAATTGTTGGATGTCAAAATTTGTTTATTATTTTTGTTTACATTTAATTGAAAAACTTTCAGCAGGCATGAAAAAATTTTAACATAAAATAAATAAATTAAAAATAAATGGAAAAGTTTTAATGGAAAATAATAAAAAAAAACTGAAAAAACCTGTGAAGATATTAGACTTAATTCTGCACACAGTTCCAAAGCTTTTTGGGCAAATTTTTGTTTTGTTGCCCACATCAATTCCTTGGCGGTAAAGGATCTAAAAGCTTTTACCAATAGGGATTAGGAGCTATTAAAATTGTCAATTCCCATACCGTATGCTCGGAGTCATGTTAAACACACTTATGACCCATACGAGTCATAGCTTTCTTAAGTAAGCGTTTTGGTGATTAACATTTAGTATCCAGTTTATCCTCATCTATGGCTTTAATGGTAATGAATAACACTTACACATACATCCAAATAGTGGGTTTGCAATGCAGATATACGATTACAGGCATTCATGGCATCTTCAAAATGTCCTGTGTCACGAAAACGACCATATGCATACTTGTTTTCCCAAATGTTCCAGTTTGTGTAATTGGATTGCAAAAACCTGCTAAAACTTTATGGGCTCTTTGCTTTTGACCCAATTAAATGAGGCCCTTGGCTAAGTTATTCCAAGACTAAAATTCTCAAATCCTTGCTGCAAATATTTTTACAAAATTTTGCGCATTTGCAGCATGTATTTTATTAACTAATTAATATTATTATTGATTTATGAATTCGCCTTGGTTTAACTTAATGTTTTATGTTTTCGCCTTACTTGATTTGTTTTTGACATTGTACAATCATTTTACAAAAACAAATTGCTTGTAGTTTTTGTAAAGTTGTACTTGTTGTAATACCGAGATTACCTGTAATGAATTCGCCTTGATTTTGTCGAAATTCCTTTTTATTTGGCATAAATATATATTTAGTAGATAGGAGTGTGTATGGCAAATATTTTTTTTTTTTGTGCGTTGTTTATTTGTTATTTTCTTCGCCCAAGGATTACATAACTTTTAATCTTTACGAAAAACCACGTCCACGGCGAAGAGGTTCTTCACAACTTTTGATAGTAAAAAGTTCAAATGAATCGAATGAATGACTAAGAAACTGTAAACATAAAAATAAAAAGAAGTAAATAAAATAAAAGTAAATAAATTTTTGCTAAGTTCGTATAATTGATTTGTATAATTAAGATTTAATTTTAAAATTTTGCAGAAAATTTGCAAAATATTTGCTTTATAACAGGAAATGTTATGAAAAATTAGTTTTTTATGAAGAAATACGCAAATGTTATTTCTTTTTTTCTTAAAAAAATTTTTTTTTTACTTTTTTTAATTCTCTGCTATTTATTAGAATTTTAGCTGTTTGCAATCAAATATTTAAAATAATTGTTGCCTATAGTAAAATAGCCAACTTTTTGCACAAGCCGACTGTCTGTTGTACTTTGCCCAATGCATTATTGTATGGTGCCATTATGTTAGTTCGGAAAAAAGTTTTGTATGCTATAGCGCCATACAGAGCTTTTCTTAATTTTTTTCCCAGTTGTTCTAAGAAACAGCTTTGATTTTGCTTTAAAAGAATTTTTTTACCTTTTGTTGCTTATTTGAAGGTTACTCGTATATTGGAAGGTATAGTTGAGGATTCCGACAAAAAAAAAGTATCCAGGGATGTGGTTTAATTTTAAAATCAAAGTAACGAAATATGTATGACAACAAACATATATGTACGTTTATGTTTTAAAGGAAATTATAAGTTTTTAAATAAAAAATGTAGTAAATGTCATCTGGTTAATACTTTTCGTTAAGTTGGGTATTTATGAAGTTTCCTCTGGGAGTTAAAAAAAATGCCAACTTTTGATTTTCTTTCTATTGAGTTTTCAACTAATCATTATCAGCCCCCCCCCCCACACACACATCAACAAAAAGAGTATATGTTGAAATAAAGATTCGTTGTAACTTTTTTTGTTGCGTAGTCTGTAGGGATTTACACTGAAAACGGTTTGATATCCTGTAAAATAAAGGGAATTTATAGCAGCATCTGTTTTAGATTGGTTTTTAAAAAGGATTTTTATTTCAAATATTTATTTGTTTTGGGGTTTTTGTTTGTTTTTTAACAGGTAACTGTTTTGTTAATTTAACTTTGTAGTGGTTTTGTTTGCATTGATTGCCTGTTGTTATTTTAAATTTTTTGTCGAGTTTAATTTGAGGTCTTCACACTTTGTAATTAAATGTTTTTTGCTCGATATTTATTTTTTTTTATTTTCTAACAAAATCCATCCAACAGACATTTGCTCAAAATTACAAACAAATTATACCTTTTAGAGTTTTTATGTGGGTTTAGGACAACAAAAAAAAATAATATCCACAATGGACAAAAACCGAGAAAAACAAACTTTAATTGGCAAACAACCGCCAACAGCAAAACCAATTCAATATATTCGGTTGTACAAAATAAATTAGCAAACACACGAAAAAATTAAACTTTTCAGTACTCAGGGTTTTATTGTTTGTTTTATTGTTGGTGCTGATTTTTTGTTGAAAAAAAAATTTTTATTAAACAAAATGTCAATTTAATTACTTGTTTGGCAAAGACATGAAGAATTTCATCAATATTTTTAAGATCTACTTTAAAAAAAAGTTCTCCTCTTTCCTTACACAGTTTAACACATGATTTTGGGACTCAATTCTGACAACTGCATGGGAAAGAAGCCCCAAAAATAAGAACTTCTACATCATTAGATTTGTCAAGTTGGCTGCATTAATAATTAAGTGGCCATACGAATTTTTTTTTCCAAGGATGATTTTTATCACTTTTTCTATATTTTTACACAGTTATATATCGGTACACCGTACGGAATTTCTCTTTTTTCATGTGCAATTGTCATTGAGTTCCAAATCAATGAGCTGAAATATGTTGTACTGAGTTATTAAAAAACTTAATACAACATATTAACTATTGCTGTAGACCAAGGTGAATTCATGCAGGTGACATGAGAGAGAAAGTGGGAGAGAGAGAGAGAGAGAGAGAGAAAGTTATCCAGATATTCCAGATTTTTTTTTTTATGTAGGTACATAGTATAACAACTACCAGGTATGTTCATTAGGGAGATTTGTCATTAATTACCCATGCAATGTCAAGTTAATTAGTTTGAGTTTTGACGCTTGTTTTAATTTTTTCCTTATTTTATTTTATTTGACGATATATGGGTTTTAAAATTGAGAACAACATTTAAAATGACTATACTTATTCTTTTATGTGTAGGTATGTACATATAGATATTCTAAATGTCAAACGACATACAAAAAAATAATGACAACCAGCCTATCTCTCTCATGCGGTCTGATGCGGCGAATTCGCCTTGCTGTAGACCTGTAAAATACACTATAACTCAGACTTTTTTTATTTTATTTATTTTTATATATTTAGAAAACATTTTTATTTGAAAGAAAGGAGGCAACACCTTCCATTGGACCTTTTTTGAGGCGAGTTGGCAAAAAGTTTTACATATACAAGTGTTATTAAAGTTAAATACAAAACGGAAAAAAAATCATAATAAAAGACAAAAGAAAAATTTTCGAGTTTTTAAACTCAATTCAATATTACAGAAGAAGCATTTCCAAATTTCCAAGTAAATATTCTTTAAGTTTTTTCTTAAAAAGTGATATTCTTTCATTACTCTTTAAGTGATCAGGCAAATTATTGTATTCCAAACTACCCAAGTGTTCCACACGTTGCTTCGTTGTATCCAGCCTACATCTTGCTATCCAAAGATTAGTGTTATTTCTTGTATTAAAAACTGATTGAGTTTGAGAAAAACTTATATTATGATAACCAATATTATGCAGAGATTTAAAGACATGCATCAGAAGTTGCCTTTTATACATGCCATGTACAGGCTACACAGTTTCAGCAATATTTTTATAAAGAGATAGTGTTGAATACATTCTCGGAAGATTAAGACTTTCGTTTTGAAACTGCTTTATAAATTTTCTTCCGAAAAAAAAATTAAATATTGTTCAGATTTTATCTGTTATGAAATCAATGGAACAATATTTGAGCAAAACAAAAAAAAACATATCAAAGTTTCTGACAATGGATTTTGGTATAGGAGGCCAAAAAAATCTACGTGTGTCTGCGCCTTGAAAGATCACATCGAAATTTTATTTAGGGGGGGTTAAAATTTCACCCTTTTGGGCTGTTCGTGCAGCATATCGGTAAAACTATTTGTTGTTTACATTTTACGGCAAATTTTCAACAAAGTTGCTAAACATACCTTATACCTCAGATGTAAACAACACATAGTTTCATATACCGATATGTTGCACGAACAGCCCAAAAGGCTAAAACTTATCACCAGGGAAACCAGATATATGCTCTAAAAAACGCGTTTTGTGTGCATTAATAATTCAGTAAAAACTCAAAAATATGCCCTGAAAATTGTCAAAACATATGCCCCAAAAAAATCAAAAATTGCTCATTTGAAAAAATATTCAACAATTTTAAAACATTTGCATTTAAAAAAGAAATGCTAAAATTATAATCCGTGAAGCCCAAATACCATAGTATTTACAGATGAATCGAGATTTTACCCTATTTGAAAACAATGAGCAATCATGGGCTCACAAAAAAAGTTATACAATAAGGTGAAATTCGTACAGAAGTTATTTCTGGTAAATATTATCTAGATATTAATATCCATAAGAGATGTTTTGTCTTAAAAGGATTTCAGGGACGGTCGCTAATTGTTTATTAATGTTAACAATTAAAACGAAGCTAAAGCTATTTATAGATGGGAGCTTAGGTCAAATTCGAGACGATTCGAAAATAACTTAATTTGCAGTAGAAAATTTTTGCGGCAAATATTATCTAAGTACCAATATAATTAGATGGTTTACGCACACAAAAAGTCTTAATTGGAAAGAATTTTTATGGTTAATATGCGAAATTATAGACCAATTCTCAACATTTACATAGGGTTCGTCGTTAGTACAAATTAAATGTATTTACCAAATTTGATCAAATGATCTACAAAATTGCAACTTGTACTTTGCGCACAAAGTTAACATGGACAACCAGCCAGCCGGACATCGTTAAAACACTTTAAACAGTGATTCTAAGGGCCATTATTACAACTTACAAATATTTATTTTTAGGATGCTATCTGACAGATAAATAGTTTTTGGTTATTACAAGTTAACATTAACCTAAAAAGTGACTGATAAGCTAACATCAGGTTTGTCCTCATGGTAACTTTACAAGTGAACTTTAAGAACTTGAAGATGCCATATTTTCAGTAGCATCAGTAACAGTTTTAAGTCTAACTAAATTATGCAAACTTAAAAAAACACAATTTAACACAAAAAACAAAACAATTTACCATTAAGAACAAAAATAAAGCACAAAAATTTAATTCTTTTTTTAATTAAAGAAAGAAACAAAAGCCAGTCGTTGCCACTACGTATTTTAACAACCAAAAGTAGTCGGTATATACTGCAATGTTGCCACAGTATATAAATTACATTTTTTATTTTATCGGAAAGTTGTAATAATGGAAAAAACTTATTGGTCACTTTATCGTTCAAGATAGCTATTGTTCACGTTAACTATCAGCAAATTTGTCATTAGGTTGTAATAATGGCCCTAAGTCGGTCAGTATCCTAAAAGATTAGTCCAGATTTTTATGTCTTACTTAATTACATTTTCCTTAATTTTTGCTTATATAAATATAAAGTTGGAAAGTTTAAAATACCATTTATCTTAAATGGCAACCTCTTAACCATTTTAGTGTTGACATTTAATAAAGATGGCGAAATTGAAGCAACACGTACAGATAGATATTGAAAACAGAAAAACCTGAATTTTGAAAAAAAAAATTTTTTTTTGCTAAAAAATTTAACATATATCAATATATGCCTCAAAGAGGCAAAATATGCGCTATAAACTTAAAAAAAATGCTGCAAAATGCTCGTTTAACTAAATTATGCAAAAAAAATTCTGCAAAGTGTAAAATATGAACAAATATGCACTAACAAATCGATGCCAAAATTCATAAAAAGCTCTAAAGCGGATAAATATATGGCTTCGTCCTTCATTGGTCGCACAAGGAAAAACGTGCAATTGCAAATTTATGGTTTCTAAAAGTAAAAAGTAAACTAACGTAGGAAATAAATTTGCAAGAACCCAGTCCTTGAAAATAAATGATGTTGTCCATGCGTTGTTACTGGATTTGTGTTGTCATTGGACTATTTAAGGGCGCGTAGTTTTTCAATTTTCCAACAACCAAAAATGTCAGTTTATGTGTGTTGCATTTGCATTTGAACAGGGCAAAAAATTAATTTACAAACTTTTCTTTCGTGAGAGTGTGATTTTGAAGCATCCGATAATATAAGCCGGATTCGTCGGTCTTATAGGTTTGAGGAAGGGTCAAGCCATGCTCATTCACAAAATCCTTAAAATCTTGCACAAACGACAAAGTTTCGAAAACAATTTTTCGCCAATAATTTTTAAAAATCTAATTCCATGTCGACACTTAAATTTCTTCAACCAGCCATCATTGAATTGGTTCCATAACTTTTGGAATGCAACTGACTGGTTTTTGATTGTAAAATCAGCGCTGATGTTGGAACATTGTACTCTGTGTGCTTTAAAAACCACTTATAAGGCTTTTTGCCTCTCACCGGTACTCAGCTTTTTAAATTGCAACGCTTGCCAGGGTGACTTTCTGTTGTGCTTACGAAATTTTTTATAGCATTTTCTTGTTTTATAGTGCGGTAAACCGAATACTTATGCAATTTGTAATTTACGCAAATTGAATGTATTGAATATCCACTTTGAAGTTTTTTTAAAATCTCTAATTTTTCTAACTTTTCCCATTTAACAATATGCAATTACACAACAAATGACACAAATAAACTGATAAAATTTTATATAAAAATTACCCAAAAAGGCTGCTGTACGAAAAGACGGGGATTTCCCTGTTTTGATTATGTTGATTGTAAGCATTGTAATCAAAGTATTTATAAGAGAAGATATTCCTGTTCAAATTAAACAAAAAAAAACGATAAAAGTCGCGATCATAGAACCTGCAATGTTAAAAATTAAGCTGTCGCTATAACCATGCCGTCACGATAATAGGTAGTCGCGAATATCGTGCGTGCACTGTATTAACAAAATAAATGATTTATCAAAGTTGTTTGTGGGAATACTGTTATTTATTAAAAGATTTTGTTTGTTGTGATTAATTCCCTTTTTAAATAATTGATAAAAAATACTGAAATTTATTGTTGGAGGATAAGCTGTTCCTATGCGCATTTCACTGGTTGCTTAGGCCAGATCATCAGGAAACGTTCTCCTAAATAATTTTAGAAAAGCCAAAGCTATCAGCAAACAAAACTACAGAGGGAATGAGAATTACTGGGCCTAAGCAACCAGTGAAATGCGCATAGGAACAGCTTATCCTCCAACAATAAATTTCCGTATTTTTTATCAATTATTTAAAAAGGGAATTAAGCACAACAAACAAAATCTTTTAATAAATAATAGTATTCCCACAAACAACTTTGATAATAAATTTTTGCAAGTGCACGTGCATAAAAAACTGAACTGGCAAATTGTTTTTATTTTGATTTCTTGCGAAAACAATAAAAGCACTTTGTTTTTGTTTTTTATATGTTTTTTCTTTACCCACTTACAACTACAATTAATGTTGGGAGAATTCCAAATAATTGTAGCGGGAAATGTAAGAAAAGATAAAACTCATCACTGATTTATTGTTTGGTATTTTGTTTAAGCTTTGATATCGTTGCAAACAAGACTTTGCAGTAGGTAATTCTCATTCCCTCTGTAGTTTTGTTTGCTGATAGCTTTGGCTTTTCTAAAATTATTTAGGAGAACGTTTCCTAATGATCTGGCCTAAGCAACCAGTGAAATGCGCATAGGAACAGCTTATCCTCCAACAATAAATTTCAGTATTTTGTATCAATTATTTAAAAAGGGAATTAAGCACAACAAACAAAATCTTTTAAAAAATAAATGATTTTAAAAATGTAAAAGTATTCGATATTTTTATTTTTTATTTTTTTTTTTTTGAACCCCCTTACACGCTTTTTTTTAACACTTTTTTGTAGAACCGTTCACATTACCCATCCATGTTCGCCCCTAACGTACGTTCTGAATTTAAAAACATATATCCGAATTTTTCTGTTTATAAATACCAAAAACTTAGCCGTTTTTGAACCGGAAAAAGATGAGACTTAAAAGTTTATTTTAATTTTCATCCATGTTTAACGTGTCTAAAATCCATCTGTCTTCGGGCATATCTATGTTCTGAAATTGGAACAAGTACCAAGTTCTTAATTGATCAGTTTTTCTATAAAAGTTCAGGGAGTAAAATAGGAAATTCTGCCTATTTTACTCCCTGAACTTTAACATTTTATTGCATATGTAATAAATAATATGAAAACTTACGCTTCGAACTTAATAGCTCTTACTTACTGAGCTACCTAAACAAGGGCGGCAAGCGTTTTTTTAAAGATGAAAATTCTATTTCAAATACATTTTCAATAAGACAAATCGACACAGCGATTTGTCAAATAGGATTTTCCAGTCGGGTGGTGTAGAATTCGCGTTCTAAAGGTTTTTTTCATATAAATTTTATGCAAATGAAAAGTTTTGACATACAAAAAACGCTTGCCGCTCTTATTTAGGTAGCTCAGTTAATGAGTTTTGTCATTTCAAATAATTCAAATAACGATCAAAACTTCAGAGTTGACGTCTTAAAGATCTTGTTCTCTACGCCTTATGTATAATTCATAGCCCCCACGTGATTCTTAAAGGTATCTAACCAATAACTAGAATTCCTGTCGGTATTAGTTTCTCGGCGTATCACATTAAGCCCAAATCAGGTGGAGTTGGTGAATAATTTCCTAGATCTTGGACTTCTGCTTGACTCGAAACTAAATTTTATTGCACATATAACAATGACAGCTATTAAAGGCAGAGGTATGATCGGTTTGGTAAAACGATGGGCTAAAGAGTTCAAGGATCCATATGTTACGAAAAGTCCGCATACCTCCCTGGTGAGACCTGTATTGGAGTATGGATCCGTTATATGGGACCTTATATACAGAAAATATTTCGACCAAATTGAATCGGTCCAAAAACAGTTTCCGACTATATGTCTGCGTGGGTTGAACTTTAACCAATGAAATCTGCCGCCTTATTCTGCTAGACAAGCCCTAATCAAGCTGCCAACTCTAAAGAGCCGTAGATCTGTGCTAAACATCTCGTTATGTTCTAGACGTATGCTCTAGATGCTTAATGAACAATATAACATTTAATGTTCCTCAACGCCCATCACGTCATTTGGTTCGGTTATCAGTTCCAATTTTTAGATCTAATTATGCTAATGGTGACCCGTTAAAAAGGACATGTTACGAGTTCAACAAGTTTTATAAATGTATTGACTACTCTTCTAGTCCCACTGATATTAAAACTAATTTATTAGTTAATTTAAACCGATAATTTTTGTAATTTTTTGTTTCATATTTGTATATATTTTGTAAAATGTTATTTAATTAAGAAGTCTGCAAGAATTATATTCCATAAACAAATAAATAAATACCCCCTCAATGATAATTTCCTTGGCCAAATATCGGCTTTTAAATAGGAACCGATACATACAAATGTGCCGAATTTGGTGCGATACAACATTTAACCCTTAAATGCATGAAGATTTAAATTTGATACAAATTATAAAAATAAAAAAAATAATAATAATAGTATCAAAAGTGATACTTGCTTTATTTTTGCAATGAAAAAAAATTAATTTTATTTTTTTTTAAATTATTTTTCCTTTATCTGTGCCCATGATCTGTAACTCCCTCGTCGAGAAACTTTTCGATTGAAATGTGAGAAATTTAACAAAAATGGCATAAACTGAAACCAACAGCTGTTTCTCTCATTAAATTGCGTCTTTAAAATTTTTGGCGAGTAATAACTGTCACGTTAGGGACTTTCTCGCCAATTTACAGAAAAAGTGTGTCTATAAATTTTTTTGAGAAAGTTCCCGCTTTGAACTGTCACATAATCTCACGAATAAAAACGGGGTGAGAAAAAATTTTAACACTAAAAGATGTTAACACGGAAGAGATGAGTTTTTTGTTCTGTACCGCATTATAAAAAATTTGTATTGCATATGATTTCAGGTTTTAGGCAATTATATACGATTTTTTAGTTTTAAGGGGATTCCCCTAATTTTTGTTAAACAAAAACTTCTATTTTTCCTGTCTTTTTAAATTCCTTATTTATTTTTCACTATTTTATTTTTAACACTATTTTTTATAGACTCCCAAATCTCAGAAACACCTCCTTTCCTTTAAACCAAATGAAAACGACACTTTAGTGTAAAAAAAATCTAATACACAAATACATTCACACCGCTTTTCTTCTTATTTCCTTATTATTTTAATACAAAGTTTATGACATCAAAATAGAAAATAAATTTTTAATCAATTTCGGTTAAAGCCAATAAATTTTCTATATGCGTTCTTCTGATTTCTTCTATTTTATTTTTCTTTTCTATTTTTATTACCGATTCTTTTGTCTTTGTTGCAAACATTTTATGACATTTTTTATTACCAACTGCAAAAAAAAACTATTAAATGCCGTCAGACATATTGAAATCTTTTTGCCTTTTATGATAGAAAGATTTCTTCCACACTTTTGTTTCAACAGTTTTCTTCTTTTTTGTTCTTGCAGGATAACAAAAAAAAAATAAAACTAAAAAGTAGCAAATCATCAAGCAAAAATAGTTAAAAAAAAACTTGACGTAGAAAACTATATTTATATTAAAATAAAAAGCGATAAAAAATCGTACAAATCAAACTATACGAAATCTATCAAGTAAAAAAATAGTTTTATTTTATGAAAAACTTTTACGCCCCCATGGCTAAAAACCCAATAAGTTTTTAGGATATTAAAGTTTGAACAAAAAGAAAATAATAAAATTCAATGAGAAACTTTGGGTACGTCAAATTAATGAGGGGGATTAAAGGAGACTGGATGAGAGACCTACAGATGAATAACGATTATAATATTCTATGGAATAAGCACTCTTTCGTAGTCCCTTTAGTCATCTCCTTAGCTATGTTTTGAACAAACGTCCTTATATTATTAGGTCCTTATATTATGTAGTTTCTATATCAAATTAATTAATGTATGCGGTATCGTTCTTACCACCATATATAAAAATCTCTTTACTTACATGTACATTACGGGTGGTCGATTGAAAGGGACGCAAAAAATTGCCCAAGTGACAAGGAAAATCGCATTCTAAAGATCAACATAAAAAACTATGCCCAAAAAACAATATCTGTAAAATGAATTCTGATGTTCATTATTTTGACCCAAAGGTCAAAATTTGGAAAATCCCACTTTAACCCATTTAAAGTGCCCCAATCGAGTCTAATTGTGTTTTCTTTTCTACAAAACATGTGAAATTTTATTTAAAAAAAATACATATTGGTGTTCGTTTTTTAAAAAATGCTTCGCTCTCTAAAAGGGTGGCTTGTTTTATTCTAAAAAATGCACCCTTACTAATGGCAAAAGGCATTGCACTTTACGCCCGTATAAATCGACAGTGTTGATAATGCCCTGTAAAAAGATAGCTTCTGTTTATATATAGGGTTACCAGACGAAGTTGGGAAAAAATCGCCTCTAATCAAGACAGTAAAAATTTAAAATTTTAATAGTTATTGTTTCTATAATTTAATAGTAAAAACATAAGAGAGCATTACATTGTTAATGACAGGTTGTCAGTGATATAAAATTTAAGTGGACTGAGTGTCATAAAATTGCTTTTTTCAAAAAAAAGTAAAATCAAGAAATCTAAAAAACTTGGTGCTAAAAAATCAGCAATTAGGCAAAGGTATTTTCATGTTTACATATTTTATAAAAAACAAACTACAGAAATTGGAATTTCGTCATTAATTATGTTCATTTATTTATTTCTTATATATCAATCTATTAACAAATTTTGGTTTATGTATATTTTTTTTTATATTTTGAAGATAAAACTTTTTGTCGGCTATTAAAAACAGGGCGGTCAAATTTTGTGTTTTGTACTCGTCAAATAAAAAAATTTCATTATTACAGGGTCGGCAAGACATTTTATACATGTACCTTTTAACAAGGTGGTATTTTTTTTTTTTTTTTTTTGTAGAAATGAAAACACCATAACTGTATGACCGAACCCCACTAACTTTGGAGAGCCGACCCTCCCTTGTCTGCGCGATTTTTAAAACGAATCGCCCAAGTGTACATATTTGTCATCTATTTTTTTTTTTAAGAAAAATCTGCAATGCAAACATCCGTCAAGTTACTTGGTTACGTATGAGTATTATTTAATTCCAATTTATTAACATGCATACGCCATGTAGTACAAATAAATCAAACTTTTTAAAAAGCAATAAGAGAAAAAATAAGACTTTTTGTAAAAGTAGGGCTTTTTCTGAAGAAAGTCATATAAAATAAGTCTTTTTCTAAAATTCTTGGCTTGTTGTAGAATAGAGTGACTTTTTGTAAAAAAAATTGATTTTTATAATTACTCTACTTTCTTGAAAAAATGTGGTGTAAGTTTACGGACTTTAAGGTATTAGATTAAATTTCAGGAAACCAAAAACAAAACAATTAAA
The DNA here is from genome assembly GCA_943735925.1 of Pollenia amentaria. NCBI lineage: Eukaryota > Metazoa > Arthropoda > Insecta > Diptera > Polleniidae > Pollenia > Pollenia amentaria. The sequence goes on from OX031009.1 coordinate 35,708,923, forward strand.
AAATAGAATAACATCAAATAAAGGCTTATAAATCCTTAATAAAAAAAAAAAATAATAATAATAATTAAAAAAATAATGCAAAAATATAACTTGGAGTTTCAATTATTTTCCATACTAAATCAAATTTTTTTAACAAACATAAACTTGAAATTGGTAAACAGAAGAAATTATTATGTTACAAGAAAATAAAGAAATAGCTCACATATTTAATAAAATTTACTTTACAATATATATGGGTAAGTGATATAATATAAAACAAATTGGTTTAAATTATACTCAAACTTTTAAAAAAGCAATAAGCAAGAAAATAAGAGTTTTTGTAAAAGTAGTGGTTTTGCTGACGGAACTCATGTAAAATTAGGCTTTGATCTAAAATTCTTGGCTTGTTGTAGAATAGAGTGACTTTTTGTAAGAAAAAAATTGATTTTTATAATTACTCTAACGTTCTTGAAAAAATGTGGTGAAAGTTTAAGGACTTTTGAAAAAAGTTCCTTTTTTTAGGAATATCACTTTTTGTGAAAAAATACACTTTTAGTGAACAAAATATGATAGCGGTACGTATGTTGAATCATCGCGATGCATTGTTGGCATTGATGACAATACCGTTGCTCCTTGCTCTTCATTTTCCATCACAAATGCATCGACTGTTAGTCTTCTCTGGCTATGTTGATCGTGCATAAACTCTTTGAGGCGTGACTTTCTTCACAATAAGTCACATTCTGTTCACTAAAAGTGTAATTTTTTCAAAAAATGTGAAATTTTTTCCACTAAAAGTGAAAAGAAAAAAAAGAAACTTTTTTCAAAAGTCCGTAAACTTTCACCACACTTTTTCAAGAAAGTTAGAGTAATTATAAAAATCAATTTTCTTCTAATATCAAAGTTGTATTTCGGAATACTATTATTTATTAAAAATTTTGTTTGTTGTGCTTAATTCCCTTTTTTAATAATTGATAAAAAAAAAAGACAATACTAAAATTTATTGCTGGTGGATAAGCTGTTCCTATGCGCATTTCACTGGTTGCTTAGACCAGATCATCAGGAATCGTTCTCCTAAATAATTTTAGAAAAGCCAAAGCTATCAGCAAACAAGACTACAGAGGTATTGATAATTACCTACAAACACTCAAAAGGTCTTTTGCAACAAAAAGTCACTCTATTCTACAACAAGCCAAGAATTTTAGATAAAAGCCTAATTTTATATGACTTTCTTCAGAAAAAGCCCTACATTTGCAAAAAGTCTTATTTTTTCGCGTATTGCTTTTTTAAAAGTTTGATTTATTAGTTGTACTACATGGCGTATGCATGTTAATAAATTAGAATTAAATAATACTCATACGTAACCAAGTAACTTGACGGATGTTTTCATTGCAAATTTTTCTTAATAAAAAAAAGATGACAAATATGTACACTTGGGCGGATCGATTTAAAAATCGCCCAAGTAACAAGGGTGGGTCGGCCCTCCAAAGTTAGTGGGGTTCGTTCATACATTTAGACTCGTTTAAGGCACTTTAAATGGGTCAAAGTGGGATTTTTCAAAATTTGACCGTTGGGTCAAAATTAGAAAAATCAGAATTCATTTTGTAGGTATGGTTTCTTGGGCAAAGTTTCTTATTTTGTCTTTAAAATACGAGTTTCCTTGTCACTTGGCCGATTTTTAAATCGACCCGCCCTAATGTACATATATATTCGAAGCTTAATGCCTGGTCCAAGAAGTCGACCGCTTTCGTTCGTTTTATAATATTTTTTTTTTTAACAACACCACTAATGAAATTATATAGTGTTATAAAATATTATTCAAAAAATTCCATTGTTTGCTGATTTGTTTGTTTTTTGGTTTCTCTTTTGTTCTGTATTCTGCTTTGTTTGTAGCACAGAGCTGTATTTTTAACGCGAATTTATATGTTTTGCCGATTTTTTTTTAAACTAACGCATTATTTGTGGAATTGTTGATGTGACAATATAGTCATTTGACAATAAATAAGCGGATAACGTTAGAAACGTAAAACCAGTCAACCGACATTTCGATAGTTTGTGGACCGCTTAGGAGAACAATAATGAGTGACTTGTTATCGCGTGCTTAATTCGTCTATCGACATCGTGAGTCAGGCTGTTAATTGCAAAATTAGCAAACTCACTGTTAGCAAACTGTGATTAAGCAAAAAAATGCTTTATCACAAAATTAAGCTGGTCTGCAAAAAAAAAAATTTAAAAAGATCGAGCCCTGACACTATTTCTGCTAATTCTTATGTAAAATGACCTCCTGATTCCGAATATGCCATTTTCCTTAATCCTGCACCATGTTCAGGGGAGACCCCTCACACTATTAGTTAAATTTTCGATATTTACATAATTTTTTAATTTAAAATTGTTTGGCTCCAAGGCCTTTACCACGATTATAAGATTTGTATTATGAGTTGACAACACTGTCGAAAATTTCATTAAGCTACAAATATTTAAACGAAGACAGTTTTGAGTTTTGCTTTTTATGCTGCAAAAAAATTTTAAGAACTTGTTGAAAATTGAAGTGCTTGTAAATTATTTTATTTTTGCTATCTTTATGTTGGATAAAGGTCGTAAATAGTCAGCAGCAGTTGGAGTAGCTCGTTTTTCTAATGAATTTTTTTTTTTTTTTTTTTGAGAAACTTGAATTTACACGTGTAGGTCCAGGCTAAAAACTTTGAGAGGAAATCCGCAGGCGCTAAATTGCTTAATTTCCAAGGCTTAGTGGGTAAGATCCCTTCCCTACACACAAAACTGTTGCCAATTTTAAAATGTTTGAGACTTACTTACATATTGGTGTGCTTTCTGTTTCTAGTAAGAGTTCATTTACATCAGAGAAATCATCATTTTATCATTGGCCATTTTAATTTTGTAAATTTGTAAAAACAATTTTTTTTTAAGTGCCAGTTGATAGAAATGTTCTACTGTAAAAAAACTAAATCAAAAAAAAAATCAAAATTAAGCTGTTTTATGGAATGTGCGCCATAATACCAAATAAATGGTGGTTCGATCAGCTTTTTCGATCGCAATCGAAAATCGAGTTCAGTTTATAATGGGCACCTTTATCAATACATACATTTAGTGGTTGTTTTCCTCATTACCCTAAAGTTTCTCATACTATAGACTAGCAGCATTCTGCAATCAAACTATCGTTCTACTTTCTTGAAAATCATTTCTCAAACTTGATGAAAAGTTAAAAAGTAAAGCAGTGTTCCGACTTAATCACAATTCACAGCCTTTAACTGCAACTCCCCTTGCAGTTTTACTCAGTTTAGACAATTAAAGAATACAAAATCCCCGTCCAAAAAACCGATATGGCGATTTTACAATCGCGAGATATGCGCTAAAGGAAGATAAAGAGCTATGGAGGAAGTTAACGGCTGAAATAATTCTTTTTCAATATTGCTATGTAGTTTGATTGTTTGTCGGTTAAATAATATATTTTTAAAGCAAAAACGCCTGTTTATAAATAAATTTAATGCACTGCCATCAAATTTTCAAAAATTAATAAAAAAAAAAAATACAAGAGAGCGGTTCTTCCCTGAATATGGTAAGTGATGAGGGAAAATAGGGGTCATATTCGGATTTAGGAGGTTATTTAAAATTATTAAGGTTATTTATTTAAAGATCAGCTTAAACTATCTCAGGGCCGATTCTTATGACGATCAGTATAATTTGTACTTTTTTAAACACTAAACCCAAGTTGAGATGCAAAAATGCGTAAAATGCTAAGTTTGGTGTGCATATTTTTTTAATGTTTCCTATCGATATATTGTTGTTTTCAGTGATAACATTGTTGACCCGCTTATTTATGTAGGCGCTAAATCGAAATAACCTTTTTTCATGTATAACGCTTAAACTTTGCCTAAAATCGGTGACGGAATATTGTAGCAGTATTGCTATGAAATTTGGCATACATTTTTTATATGCGACTAGACTTCTAATAACTTTTTTGGCTATCGCTACATAATTTAACCATTAGTCGCATATAAAGCCCAAAACTACTTTAATCCGTCTTAAACGCTAACATATAATGAATTTAAGTTGGTGAAATTTAGTTCCATTTAGTTATATATGACTAAATTAAAGTAAGTCCCATATGGGCACCTCCACAGAAAAGCTCTCCTTTTGTCACGTTACGTCACCAAGCAGAAGAGTAAATAATATATTGTCCTGCATTCGGAAACTTTAGACTTATGGGCCAACTATAATATGCATATACTAGCTTAAGCTACAGTCAAAAATTAGCGTAAAGCCCGGCAAAGCCATTTAAATAAAACAAAAATATCTGATTCCTTACGGAATGTGAGATCAGCTTCGCACTCTACTTAAGCAAATGACAGTTTTGCAAAACTTAAGGAAAAGTTTTTTTTAAGCTCAATATGGTGTGACTTATATGATTTACATGCACTGATAGAAAAAGCGTCATAACGCTGATGTGTTTTGACATCAGTACTTTAACAAGTGTCTTCGTTTTTTGACTCCATGACACTTTTCATCATTTCGATGTCAGCCTTAGCATTTATTTAAAAATTTAAATTATGTCAGCAATGGGATGATACATTAGCATCATTGTAATTGACCTTAAGTCAAATTGAGAGAATGTTGTTATTTACTTACCCGTTAAACATGTTTTGTTGTTTTCCGCCCCTTGTTAACAGACGAACTCTCAATTATAAGACACCAGCGGCATGCCCGATATGGTTTTGTAATAATTATACTCTAACAATTTGATGTATTACATTAAAAAAATAGAATATGGGAATTTTTGCTAGTAATTTTACTTTTTAAACATGAAAATAATGTTAATAAAATATTATGACATGATTTATTATGTCATCCCACTGATGACAGTCTGGTTGTATTGGTGTCAAGTCATCAGCGTTATGACGCCTTTTCTACCAGTGTACACAAAATGTTGGTTCGATTTGATGTCACTGTTGTCATAGCGTAGATGACACATAAAAAATGACAAAATTTCAGGATGACGTTCGTCATTGGATTGATGTTACTTCTTGCCTTATTGATGCCATTTTTAATAACATTGATGTCACAATTCTGATGTTAGGGCATCATCAATATGAAGATGAATTTTTCTATGAGTGTGTATTTGAACAGTTTCTTAAGCATTATTTTTGGGCCTTTAGACTGTTTAGTCAGAGAACCCTAAGGGACAAGCCTCTTTGACACCGAATTGGTTTGGAAATGCTCCTTCATTGAATTAACCGATCGGCTGAGGAATAATGCTAGCGGCCAGTTAATGTCTGGAAGACAGTGACACATGGTATTGCTTGGCCCACGTGAGCTATGCTTGATTGCAGCTACCAATGAAACCTAATCTTAGCTATGGCGTTCTTTGAAATTTTCCCATACATTTTTACCATACAACGCCGTTTAAGCTTAAAATATGTAGTCTGTTTAACATCCCATCCAAAATGTAGTGTACATAAAATCTATGACCAAAAAACAATCAACAATATGAATTTGCCAGAGACAAAACCAGTGAATGCATTTATTTCTCTCAAACCGCAAAACGGAATAATGATAAAAAAATTTTTTTATTTAGAGTAACTTTTTCACAAAACTATCGGGAAAATTAAAATAAATCAAATAATCTTTATTATATTTCTGAAAACAACAAATTACGTCTATGAATTATACGAATCAATAAACTTCCATTTATTATGATTTTTGTCTTAAGGGATTTCAACTTTCTTTGACCAAATAAAATGAAACAGTAGAAAAAATATATTCGAAAAATGAAATTAAACAGTCAAACTTACAAACAGAAAAATTATTAAACAAATAGAACAGGTCGAGGGGTAAAGAGAAGGGGCACATTATTATATTCTTTCTTTCCTTTCACAATAATTGTACATGTTTAACAAGATTTGTTTCCCAATGGTCAACATTAATAACGAAATGATGAAAAGGAATTTGTTATTACAAGTTGCCCTTAACATGGAACACGAGGCAAAGAGAATACAAGAATCCTAACAAGAGAATTAAGACAATTAGGTTAGAGGAGAAATAGCAGTAAAACTATAAAGAATAAAATAAAATGCTTAAATTTAGTTTTATGTAAATTTGGTTTGTTACTGAAAATTATAAGTAGTTGATTAAACAAGATATAAGTTAAGGTTTTGCAAATATCCATGAGTTTTAAAAGAGACAGTAAAAAGAGATTTAAAAAATATTTTTTTTTCCTTTAAAAACGTTGATATCTTCGGCCAAGAGATAAAACATCAAAACAAGCCTCTAATGGCATTTCAATCGGACCATACGTAGTAATTTAAGGACTGTGCCTTTTAAGAGATAACAATTTCATTCAATGTCATTTGAAATTCATTTGTGATAAATTTTATGGCAATAAAATCTTCTTAGAGCTTTTAAAAATGGGCCTTATAATGAAATGGGCTTTATATTAAAGCTGTGCTTAATTATGATCCAAATCTTATATTAAACAAAAATTTAACCATCATAGTCATATGCAACGTTGCCAATGCGTATGTAATTACACATATTGTGTGTAATTTCTACTTGCAAGTGTAGTTAATGTGTAAATTATTTTATGTGTAATCTGTGTGTAATTTTTTTTTACTCTGAGTTCTATTTTATCATTAATTTTTGACAGCTAAGTTTATTCTCCGAACATTTTTGGAAGAAATAAAAGCTGTGTTCGCTTACCCCAAAATTTGTGCAAACTGGAGTTTACTTAACTACGTTCGTTTACACAAAAATTTGCAAAAGAGTGCATTTACTGAGAGAGTAAAGAGACAGTTGTCAGACTGAGTGCCTGCAAATTTTTACTGAACATATTTTTGCAAGTAAAATCCAGTAGAAAACAAAAACATATGATTCAATTAGGGTTACAAAATGGGAGTTTTAAATTTTTTTTTTTTTTTTTTTTTTGTTAGGACCAGTACTCAGGGGATGACCCTTACTAATGCGTTGCATTGTGTTGGAACTAGGAAAATAGGTTATGGTAAGGAGGAAAGAGGGAGTAGTTATTTTTGTACCAACATTTTAATAAAATTGTACTTTTTGGACCCCAGTTGTACCAAAAAAATGTTTGTGCAATTTTTTTTTTTTGAATTTTTATGTTAACAACAAAAACTTCGTGCATAAGAATTTACTAATACATTTATTTATATTTTTAATAAAAGCTAATAAATTGTTTTTACATATATCGTACTTGAAACATAAATTTTCAGTAGAGACAAAAAACTTCTTTTTTTTATATGTATTCTTACATTACAAATGGGGATAAAACTTCATTTTTTAGACAAAATACTAGAAAAATAGATCTGAGATTCTTACAGTGGGTAGATATGGCCACTGTTTATCGTTTTCTTGCAAAAAGTGAAAATTGAAAAATTTTGAGTTGACGCTGTTTAGAGGAAGAAGTGCGATATGTTTAAAATATATTTAAATAAAATTAACAAAACATCGTACGAAAAAAGAACATAAAAAACTAAAAAAAAATATATATATTTTTATCTATAGATATTGGGAATTATTTCTTTTTATAAGAAACTTTTTTATATTCAACATTTTTTATTTTTCGAATTTATTCTATGAGTTAAATTTTTAAGTATTTAAAATTAACAAAACGTCTTACAATTGAGATCAATCATATAAAATAATATAATAATCATTTGCCATAATAAGTAAACTAAAAGTTATAAACTGGGAAATTTTATAAATTGTGCCAAATATGCAACTGGTTTATGTACCATTGTACTCTTTAAAACTCGTTTGTACCAAAAATGGTACCAGCTTTTGCATCCCTGGACTCAATTAAGTAAATCAACAAAAGTAAGCAAATATTGTAAATAAAATAAAAAGTTTTCAGAGAAGTATCTTAATATTTTTTATTATGATTAAAGGATCTATGATAATTCGACCAAATGCTCGCCACGACTGCAATGGCATACGTCTATCCGATGGTCCATATTTTCAATGACTCTGAGACATAATTGAGGTTCAATGTAACTTAAGTACCAAATTATCTAATCCTTTAGCTCTTTTTCTTTTAAATATCCCTATAGAAAGAAGATCATGGCGGCCAAATTGCATATCCACGACGTGAGATGACACAGCCATTCTCGCAGTCTCGCGCAAAAGTGACACTGTATCGTTGGCTGTATGTTAACTGCCATCCCACCTCTTTAACCAGATATCGTCCAGGTCTATATCCTCAATTTTTGGCTACAAGAAGTCCGTTATCAACTCGCGATAGCGAACACCATTCAAGGTAACTGCTTGGCCAACCTCGTTCTCGAAGAAGTAGGGCCTCATGACGCCTTCAGCCCATAAACCGCACCAAATAGTAACTCTTTGTGGATGCATCGGCTTTTCAACAATCACTCGAGGACTTTCATTTGCTAAAATGCATACAACCTTTCTTTTAAATATCCCCAAAAAAAGAAGATCGTGGCGGCCAATTAACATCTCTACGACTTGAGCTAACACGGCCATTGAATTTTTCGCGCAAAAGAGCCACATATGGTCCAGGTCTATATCCTCATTTTCTGGTTACAAGAAGTCCGTTATCATCACACGATAGCGAACACCATTCACGGTAACTGCTTAGCCGACCTCGTTTTCGAAGAAGTAAGGCCTGATGACGTCTTCGGCCCATAAACCAATAGTCATTATTTGTAGATGCATCGACTTTTCAACAAACACTCGTGGATTATCATTTGCCAAAATGAAGCAATTCAACTTGTTAACGGTCAATTATGCTGACCAAAAAATAACGAAGTGCACGAAATGCATTTTGATTTGGGCGCTCATTTTATTAAACGACTTCAACAATCTAAGCTCGCTGCTCAGTTGTATGCCTCTCCATGGGTGAATTTGTCAAGCACTCAAACAAAGAAATGTCAAATTAAGTTGGGCAAGATGCTTGACGTTAAGGTGTGACTCAAAATTAACATCGTGCATTATGGTTGGACCATCCTTTATAATAGTTTCCTCTGCACATTTTTTTCAGATAACATGGATTGTTAGGCCGACTTAGGTAACGATTTTCACTCGTTTGGTATAACAAAAGACGGATTTGAAATTATTATTTTTGACTGCAGAAAATTCTAGTATTGAAATTCCTTTAACAAACTTTAAACAAATTGACATCGAATCTTTGATTTTTCTTATGTTACGGGAGGAAAGATAAGCTTAAATATCAGTTTCGGTAGGACAGAGTATAAAAAGAATTTTAATTAATTCACGAACACATAACACATAATAATTAAATGAGCTATATTAAAGAAAATAAAAATTTAACAAGAAAAAACTTATTAAAAGCATAATTCCTTAACATCAACTTTTTTATGTGATTCTTATAGCTGCTTTACACTATCACACAAGTCCTACGTATTTTGAAAAAAATATAAAACTGCCATTATAAGTTGTTATTGTTTTTTGAAAATTTTCAAACAATAATTAGATCAAGGAAGCATTTTCGAAAAATACTTAAGACTTTGTGGAATAGTGTATAACAATTAGAGTATCATCCAATTATTTGACTTTTGGTGTTGTTCGAGTAAGGAATTAATCCATTTTCGAATTTGAATTTTGCTCGATTACTCGAATACGAGTTTTAATATGTTCGAGTAACTCGAATAACTCGATTAATTCAAATAATTTTATCCAATGGGAAAACCATAAATTTCTATTTGATTTGATACTTTAATTATATTAATAAATGGAAAAAAACAGTAAAATAAAAATATAGTTAAACAATAAAATAACAATTCATTTATACTACGCACAAAGTTGTAAAACTTAAAAAAAAAATAAAAAACGACAATCCGTGATTTTGTTTTCAACTGCCTTTTAAAGGACACTTCAGGTTTCAAGATGAATTTAACAATACCTTACATGTCAAAATTCATCCAGCTGTTTGGGATGGCAATAAGGAAATTGAAGGCCTGATAAAAACAGGTAACCCAAATTCTGACAGACAGATGTTGTTACAAAGACCGTCAAACTCAATATGCAAAAGCGATATTTTAGTACGTATGGGATTAGTATGTAATCGTTTATTACATGATTTGTCTCACACTCACCCACATCTAAAAAGGGGCTCAAATATGTTCAGAAGTGCAAGCAACACAATAGATACGGAATATAAGAACATGTTATTTAGTTGTTATGTTTTTTATTAGTTAGAAATCTTAAAAAAAAAAACATTTTTATATCAAAAGGTAGAGTTTTTAAGAAGTAAATTTTAATCGATTAATTGACATATATTGTTTGAGTTATTCTTATATTATATATTATATTATAGTTATATTATATTTGAAATTGGCTGTTTTAATTATTCGATCAAATAATCGCGAAAATTTTCTTCGATTAATCGAAGAACGATTAATTGAGTGGATACTCTAATAACAATGTATAAAATTCTTTAAAGATTAAAAATTAAATAGGTACAACACTAAAATCTTTGGTCTACCGAACGTAATTTGCAAACTTTTTTTAAATATTCCTTTTTATCAATTCTCAAGTCTCCTTTTAAATTATGTCGCCGTTACGTTTTTGTTTTAATATAGAAAGAAAAATAAATACAGAGATTTCTTCGTAAATAACTTAATATTGCGCTTTTTTCATATCAATCACAATTTCTTTAAGAAGTGCTACATAAAATCAGCATCAGCTGTTAAAATCTTGTTTGTGCAAAATTATGACCAAAAATTTATGAAAAAAAAAAATAAATTTATAAGTAGCGGGTGAACTTTTATGCAAATGCATGTTTTTTATCGGCTGCACTATGTTCAGAAGCGGGAGGATCCCATTTCTTTTTAATAATTTGAATTGTCGCCTGCTACTTAACTTAATCTGCGCCAAAATCTTGGCGTTCGTGATCGAATAAGGTTTCGTATCGAATAAGTTTTCGTGGCGCATTTAAACGCGGATTGTTGCATTCGATTGTTGAGTTGTATTAAATTTTTTTTTTTTTAAGTATATTTTTGAATTTATAGTAGAATGAAAACATTTATCAGCCATGTTCTGACAATCGCACGACTTAAAATCGCTAATTTTGGTGTTCTGAAACTCGTGCGTTTTGCCAAAGTTTCTTATACATAAATATTCTAATTCTCTCAACCATATCAAACTTCTTACGATTGTGATTTTCAGAACACCCTTTATTAAATTATAAGACAGAATCGCAAATGTTAAGCGTTTTGCGATAACAGAACATTCCGGAATGTATGTTAGCAATAGCTCTTAATTTATTGAATGACATTTCGGATGGAGGTAAATAAGGTAAATAATGATCACCAATTGAAAAAGAAAAAGTTTTCAAATGAAATGGTAGGGTATCCAGACTCGAGCAGTTTAGATAAAAAAATATCTTTCATAAAAAGCACTGTTTATTATGTGAATAAATATTTGGGTATTATCTAAAAATGACGGTGATGAATTTTTAACAATTTTATAGAGGCCTTGTAAAAATTTTGAAGTTACACAATCGTTAAAAGAACATTTGAGAAATCGATTGACTCATATTTAAAATGGTAATAATTGCATTAAATTCCAGCCCCCATACAATTTTTTTTAACTGAAAAAGCTAAATTTTGTGTGCGAATATAAATTGGCGAAGCTAAAAGGATAAAACAAAAGGAAGAGTAATAATCACAAATTCAAATCAGTCTGTGTACGCAGTCATAAATTGAAAACTTAAATGGAGACGGAAAAGAAAAATTATTTGAAGTGTAAAATATACAGAAAATATGTATTTAGTGCAAAAACAAAAAAAAAAATTATTTTAGAATGCAGAAATTATTTCCAATTCACTTAAGGTTTATATTAAAACTGAAGTCGACAATGGACTACGTCTTAGAAAGTTTGATATAATCGTTTCTAGTTATATGAATTCAGGCATTTGAAACCCGAAACTATTTTTTATGTGTATATTTTTTTGTTTTATGAAGTTTTTGCTGTAGCATTTTCCAGCATACGAAACTTACTTTGTCTAAATATTGGAACGAAACCTATTTTTAGAAGAAGACGTTATACGTGAGTTGCATTTTTGTTTCCAAAAGGGTTTGCCAATGGGCAAACAGCCTAAGATCTTTCAGGCGGAGATCTACGCCATCCTCAAATGCGCTATGGAATGGATGAGGAGGAGGACAAAGGGCTACAGATTGTTTATTATGTCGGATAGCCAAGCCGCTCATAGAGCAGTATACATAAAGAAAATAATTCATATATATTTAGCTTTCATAAAGGTAAATTTATTGCGGAATTTCGGCTTTTTAGTATACACAATAAAATAAGCCGTTTTTGAGTTACGTGAATACATTAGCGCCACGACCCAGAGAAGGTTTTGTGCAGCCCAATTAACTCACCATGTCAGGTTTAAACTACGTTTAAAGCCTATTACCCTTCCTGGTGAAAGATCATAAATTTCAGTTGGGTTCATCATTAGCCGCCCGAAAAAATTTCCGCCTGGTAGTCCCTAAGGTAGGACAGCAGATGTTCTGAAGTTTCGTCATCAACCTCACAAAATCTGCATGCACTGGTACTTGAATTGCCCATTAAGAACTGGTGGTATCTAAGACCACAGTGGCCTGGGAATAGACCATGAAGCAGTCTAAGTTCCGCCTTCCCAAGCAGAAGTAGCCTACCTGCCCTGCCACGGGACAATGTCACAAATCTCTTGGACTGTCTTAAACCAGAAGTGGACATCCATGTGTAAAGAAATTCATGTTCAGACCATTCTGTAACGTTTCCATAATGTGACCGTCAGTAACGCCGAAGAAGGGCTCAGGGCCTCTGAATGGGCGGCGAGCGTCCATGTTTGCTAAGCAGTCAACCCTTTCGTTGCCCACATGATACTCATGGCCAGACACCCAACACAAATTGAAGTCATTGTATTTCCCCAAATTGTTGAGGGACGTAAAACAGTCCTTGACTAACCTGGACTTCACTTCAAAAGAATATAGTCTCTAAGAGCGGCTTGGCTAGGAATGGGCAAATTGAAAATATATATCGATGTATCGAACGTATTAAGCTGTAATAATTACCAAATTTCAATACATATTTACATAGGAACAAACATATAACATGTAATTCCATTCTAACTTTTTATTGTTTCCTTTAATTTAAAATTTACTGCCTGTCTCTCGATTTCGAACAAAACTTTCATTCGCTTAACTTTTATTTACAAAAAACCCCAATTTTAAAATTTAGTTTTTAAGGTAAGTTATGCGAACGAAGTTTTCGTTTGAAATCGAGGGACCGGTCGTTAATTCTACAATAAAGAAAATCAAAAAAAAGTAAAGAATACAAAAAAATTTTTATTTATTCGCCATATGAAATCTTAAAAAAATTCATTGGGATTATATAATTCCGGTAAACGAAACTTGTGAGACATACTACACAAGTAAACTGTGCAATATTTTATTTTTAATATATAAGAACATGCTCAAATAAAAAAAAATATTTTTTTTTTTATTATTAACATTCCAACCTTCATGAGTCTATTTCTGCTAATACGCCATATTTAAGGCGATTCTTTGCTTAATTCTAGGAACCCTTTCCAGAATATTTTTTCCGCGCTTATTTTTTTGTTGTCATCTCTTAAAAAACCGAGACAAAACTGAACTATGTAATCTATGAAAATGTACAATGGAAAAGTATTAGTTAAAAAAATATGATGCAATTCTTAAAAAACAAAAGTATTGTAAGCGGTTGAGCAACAGTTAAAATGTTGAATATAAAGAGATCTTAAAAATATCGAATTCGATAGTCGTAGATAAATATCGATGTATCGATATATGGGTATTTTTAATATCGGGTATTTTTAATTTTTTAAATATCGATACATTGATATATCGATATTTATTGCCCATCCCTAGGCTTGGCTATCAGACATTATAAATAATCTCAATCCCTTTGTCCTTCTCCTTAGACATTTCTCAGCGCATATGAGGATGGCGTAGCTTTCCGCCTATTTGACCATAAGCAAGCCCTTTTGGAAACCCGAGCCCATGATGCCCATCCCAGTATCACCATTGGTCTGTTTCGAACCGTCGGTGAACCAGACCTGGTCCGCGTACCATCACTTCCAGGATTGGTCCACCCATTGGTCCCTATTTGGTGTGAGGACATTAAAATTCGTTTTCAATACCAGACTAGGCAACATGTGATCCTCAAGCAGAATGGATGGATCATTCCTAGGGATTTCAAGGATCCGTATGTGGCCCACAAAGTTACCTGCCTTGTACTCAGCCATGCACGGCATGTTACAAGCACGCCTGCAGGCCTCCTCCCTTACAGATATGTGTAATGAAGGAATGTGCAGGATAGCTCCTAAAGCCAGAGTGGGTCAGGTCCTCATGGCCCCCGTGATCGATATGCAGATCAGGCGATAGACCCTATCGAGTATCACTATAGCTTTGAGCTGTTCGGTCTTAGTCCACCACACTAGGGCGGCGTAGGTCAAAACAGGATTGGTATACATGTTGTGCAACCTCCTCTATTTTTAAAATAACGGTATATCTAGAAAACAAGAGCTCACCTAAAAAAAACGCGCAAAGCACCACTGGATTCAGCGTACCCGAATTAAGTTACTCGTAAAACCTCAGTTTTTTTTAGCTAGAGAACTGTAATTAAATAATATTGTCAAGTTTTCTAATTTAAGTCAACTATTCGAAGAAATAAGCTCTAATGTTTCCTTAAATAATTTCTCAGCTTCTTGTCTGGAATCTATTTGCGATGGGATAAAGAAAACTAAGGTCGCCATCACGAATTTGAGAGCAAAAGGCAAGCTGAGAGATTTCTTCTGAACACTTATGCTTGAATTATGTTTAAAATAATTTAACCGATTCCGTTTTTACTGATAAGAAACGTTTTAAGGCATTAACGGACCACTAATTGCTAAAAATAATTATATATAATATTTTTTGTGCCTCCAGACAAGTGTAGAGCTTCGCGGGAATAGCATAGGGGAAAAAAGTTTTTCTTATTATTCTCGAAAAATATAAAAACTTTTTACGCTCGAGGGAATCAAAATGGTCCAAAAGATGGGAGCCCTAACAGTTATCGAAATTTTGTTGAACATGTTTTAGATTGTGGAAAAGCAATTTTGAAAATAATTTATATGCCTTTGAAAAGTGGCATAATTTTAAATGCCGTTATATTAATTGCAAACGGACCAAATTACACCTTTAAAAATTTTAAAGAAGAAGATAAAAGCGTTATGAAGTCAATATTAATAAAGATTTTTTTTTTAATTTTATGTTGATCGTTGGAGTTTAATATTTTGCGATGAAACAAACGATATTTAGTTTAAAAAAAACGTTTTTGAATTTTCCTTCAGCTTCATCCATTTGAGGTGGCGATATGTACATTGAGGTATTAAAATTATTGAAATTACTCATAAATTGTTCATTAATAGTTTGACGAAAATTTTCTAAATACACAATTTTGAGTTACGAAAAATTTATCTAGATAATTTAACGGCTACAACAAATTTTTAAACTTTTTTTGGGTACATTTTATTTACAAATGCTAAAGGCATTTTGCAATATAAAATGCAATTTTAATGACATAAAGTACACAAAAGTGATTTCGATATTGTACTTTGAGGTAGCCAATCAAAAGATATTGGAAATCACATCACGTTTTTTTTCTTTTTTAACTTATTTCTTTGAAAGAACTTTGTTATGATAATAGTAAAGGAAAAGACGATGTTTAACTGCAAATAATATACAAATGACTATAATAAAAGCACAAGCCAATAGGAAAGCTGATATGCAGGGCTAGTTTTTATATGCAAAAATAAAATTTAATATGAAAGAAGTTTAGGATTTTTTTGAAAAATATGAATATGCCTACGAAAAACCTTAATAAGGTACTTGCTGTTTTTTATTTAAGTTCTCCTCAGCCAATTGATGCCGGAGTCCCTCAAGGCAGAATCCTAGACCCTCTATTATACTTAGAGCCTGTTTTTAGAACGCGAGCGCAAAAGTGCCTCGTTTAACTTACATTTAAAACAAAAGCAAATTTTGAAACTTTTGCGCTCGCGTTCTACAAACAGGCGGCTAATATATACTTCGTACATGCCAACAAACAACTACACCCAAACTTCAACATTTTCTGATGATACAGCGGCTGTGGGAAAAATCGCCAAAAGAAAAATGGCCCAAAAAAAGAAATGAAAAATCGCCCAAAAAAATTCCATGTAAAATTGGGCCTAAATTCATATGAAAAGTGACCTAAAATTTTTGGGCTATTTTTCGTTATTGTTGGGTGATTTATCGTTTTTTAAATTTGGTGATTTTTCATTATGAAAAATCACCCAAAAATGTTGTATGAAAAATTGCCCATTTTTTTGATTTTCTCCTCTATGGTATAACAAACACCGGCTTCGCTTACTAAAGCTTCTCTGCACAGCCGGCCTTCGGCCGGGCGCAAGGGTTTTCTCCTCTATGGTATAACAAATACCGGCTTCGCTAACTAAAGCTTCTCTGCACAGCCGGCTTTTGGCCGGGCGCAAGGATTTTCTCCTCTATGGTATAACAAACACCGGCTTCGCTAAGTAAAGCTTCTAATATCTGCCTTGTTTCCAAACGAAAGCCGACTATGCAGAGATGCTTTAGTTAGCGAAGCCGGTGTTTGTTATACCATAGAGGAGAAAATCCTTGCGCCCGGCCGAAGGCCGGCTGTGCAGAGAAGCTTTAGTTAGCGCAGTGTCCATGGACACTATGACACTTTTTGGAGTGTCATAACGTCCATGGACACTATGTCACTGGACGTTATAACATGCCACCGGGAAAAAATTCGTTTCTGCTTTTTGGGTCATTTTTCATTTTTTTTTTGGGCCTTTTTTCGTTTTTTTTGGGCAAAATTTCATATATAACTTTTTGGGTCATTTTTCATGTTCTGTTGGGCGATAATTCATTTGGGCGATTTTTCATTTCTTTTTTTGGGCCATTTTTCTTTGGGCGATTTTTCCCACAGCCGATACAGCTCTTCTCAGCGTGAGTGGAAGAAATTCTGTTGTTAATGCGATAATTGAATCAATATTTTTTTAGTTGGAAGAAATGTAAAAATGTAATTTTGATTGAATTCACGTTTTATATTTTTGAAATAAATTTGTAATTTAAATATTAATTAAATAACAAAAGATTGATTTAAAAAGGATCGAACTGCATCGGAATCCACTCGCTTAGGGCGAAGAGATACTGCAGGACGCAACCGATAAGAAGAGTGCTTAACACCTACAAATGTGAATAGAAACAGGACTGGCATTGGCAAGACACAAAATAACGTATTAGAATAAGATTTAATAAACTATTATTAGTTCATATTTAATATATGAAGTTGCGATAAATAAATAATGAAAAAATTAATTATATCCACGTGACAATAGTGGAGAGTATTATGTGTTTGTACTGATGTTTGTTATAAACTCAAATTTTGGGTCTAGACTCGAGTCTTAGTATACCGATCGAATTAGCTGCACAGTTTGAATCGACCTAACAATGTCCGCACGGTTGGAAGCCAGCTGTCCATGATAACTTTGTGCAAGAATTATAGCATATGTGTCCCAAATAGGGTTCATTTTTCGAAAAATGTTCTCAAAATGCTGAAAGGTAGGGGATCATATGAGCAGGTTTGACCGACAATACTTTCTTAGTTTTTCTTTTTTTTTTCTGGTTCAAAGTGAAGAAACTATTTTTTAAAATTATCGCACAGATCAACAGAATAATACAAAATTTTTGGAATTTTTTAAAAATTTATATAAAAATATTTTTTAATTGTGGTGAAGTGTTTAACAAAATAAGGGGGTTTATAATTTTTGGTAATAAATAAGTCAAAATTTGGCAATAGTATTTCTGCTATTTAAGATTCCCCCTTAAGATTCCAATAAAATTGTTAATAGAAAAAAAATTATATAAATCCTTTTTTAACTGCTATCTTTATTGCAAATTAATCAATTTTATGCAAATAAAGTCTTATTTCTAATATTTTGCAAAATATGCAAAAATTAATTTTTAAGAAAAAAAGTAAGAAAAACTTGCCCTAAAAATATGAATTTATTTTTTACTATAACATCCATAATATTAGTGCTTTAGAAGCTGCTGCTCCTAAATTCTCATGGTAATGACAACGTTGACATGCGATATAAAATCTAAAATATCGTCCCCATATTCACGTAGTAATTTTATGATTTTAAACCAAAAAACTTTATTGTCAGCAAAAACAACAAGAGTAACATTCAAATGTTGAAATTACTTTTGTAAAATCAAACGGAAGTCACTTTTGTGTTTCATAAATTCCATTTTTTTTTTTTTTTTTTTTTGGTTCATTACTAAAATTCAGTCTGACATGATGTTTCCGGTTTTGAGGTAAATGATAGTAAATTTTACATTTACCATTCAAATTCTTCTCATTAGTATTAGTTTTTTTTTTCAAGATTTAAAAGATTTCAGTGGACTTTTTTAGCATGTTGTAAAAGATAGAATATAAAAAAAAAACCTGACAATAAACTTCTTGGCAAAAGTTTTTATTTTATGGAAAATCATTTTTATGGCCATTCATTTGATTATATTCAGTGTGAAGAGTAATGTACACACATATTTATTTAAAGAAATATTGTCAGTACAATATTTTTCAAAAATCCACACGGTGCCATTCATACATAGAAAATGACTAGAACAAAAAGAGAGATGAGAGAGAGAGAGAGAGAGAAAGCGAAATAAAACTAAATCAGCTGTTAAACAAACTAAACCTTATGATCGCGTTAAGCCCTAGTTAGCTGACAGTATCAGTAATGTTACCGTACAGTAAAAAAGTAAGAAAATCTATTTTCTGCAGATTTAGATTTTACGGCCTTACTGCTAACTATAATCCTTCTAATTGCTTTACATACACCAAAATGAAGCAGCTGATTTCCATCGTTACTGTTACTGTCAGCTAAAGGTGCCCGTACACGATATGTTTTTTTACATCTGACTTGTCAAATGTCCCACTGCAACATACATACATACATGTCGTGTGTTACGTTCAAAACGTTGCATCTGTAAGAGTCATACGCGAAGTCATCTGACAAAATTTCAATTAAAGCGTGCTCTATTTTCTTCTGGCAAGTCATCTGACATCTTCTGACAAGCCATCTGACATGTCAGAAATCTATGCCGGGAAGAAACCGGCAGTAGCGGTGCACTATTGACGAAAGCATAAGCCTGCTGAAGTTAATATTTTACAATACCGATATATGTATGATCATTTCACGATAAACCGTTTTATTATAATATCCTAAATTGTTTTCTTCGAATTTAAAGAAAAAAAGGTTGAGATGGCTGAACTCTTTTACGGCGCAAATAAATATTTTTGTGGAGACAGCACAATATTTTGAAACCGAGGACTACTTTGATTTCTGCAACAAATATGCGAAAAAAAAACAGAGACAATGTCAGAAGCAAATTACATGCACGTGTGTGACCAAATATTATAAACTTTACGTAAAATAGCCATTTTGGGAGATATGCACAATTACATGTGACTTGAAAAGTTGACAAGTCAGTTGTAAAAAACATGTCTTGTACATGCACCTTAACTGGGAATTTAGGAAGAAATATGTTTTAAATCAGCTGTAAAATAAACTAAACTTTATGATCGTGTTAGGAAGAAATGTGTTTACGTTGTTGTTGTAACTTCAGACCTATGCAATTTCGAGCAAGATTTTTTTTTTTATTTTGGTTTTAAGAGAGTTACTACTCTTTCGTTTTTCTTTGGCTTTCGATTCTCGATTTCCCCTACTCACAAGTCCAAAGGCATAAAGAAAGCTCTTGCATTTGCTAACTTTATAGTTGTTGTTTAAAGCTATAAAGGGGTCTGTGCACTGCAATTCACTCGTGTACGTCGTAATATTCGCCGTCTTATCTAAAGTTCTTTGATTTCCCATCCAGCATCGTTGGTGTCACACATTCAAACACATTTTCAGTAATACTACCATAGCGCTTGATGAGAAATGCTCCCTCCAAGCAATTGGTAGAGTGTTTTTCGATTGTCTACGAATTTTAACTACTTCGACACATTTGGTAGTTAAACAGTAGATTTTTCGGAATTTAACAACAACAAAATACGGTAGAATCGCATTATGAGTTCTTAAATTATACTTTTTCGTCACTTTATTGAGTTGTTCAGATAATTGTAACAGTTATACAACTGCAACAATGGCACAATTGAATATTTCACATATTATATTGACTTCTTCGCAACGATTTGCTGTTTAATATTGAATATTACAAAACCGAAATGCGTAAAAGAGCACAGTTTGTATTTAAGTTGCCATGTGATCGGTGCTACGTGCATGTAAAATAATATAAATATATGAAATTATGTAAAAAAGAGTGAAATTTTTAATATTTGAAAAATGAAATAGTTATAGTATTGTACTTAAAATTAGGACGCCTCGGAATCCAAATGTTACCGAAAAAAAAATGTTCACGAAAGTTGTATAAATGAGTGCACAAAACAGCCCAAACTTATTCATCGGTTAGATTGGTTAAAGTTTTAATAATTTCTCCTGCATATTTTTTTTTAGAGCAAATGAAAATGAAATTAAAAATAAAAGTTTGATAATTATCTTTTTTTAAAGGATATTAGTGATTTTTTTAAACTGTCTGTTTATTTAATGACTTTAAAAATTTTAGTGTGAAAATTAGTGCTTTTGTTAAATTTTTCTAGTGAAGATCAAGAATAACGTTTAGTGAAGAAAATTTGTAAAATAAGTTTTGTAAAGCAATAAAAAGATATATATATATATATATATATATGTCCTTTATTTATCTAAATATAAATAGAATTAATATTAAGATAAAGTTCAGTGTGAACATAGGGCGTCAACAAATTCTCTCCATCTGATTCTATCTCTGGCAATTGTTTTTGTTTGATTCCAGGATACTCGAGCAAGTAAACATTCTTGTTTAAGGCAACGAACCCAGGTGTTACGGGGCCTACCTTGGCGGCGTTGTCCTTGGGGGTTCCAGTCGAGGGCTGTTCTTGCAATTTCTGTTTGTGGTCTTCGCAGTATGTGACCTATCCACGTCCACTTCCGTTTACGAATATCAATGTGTACTGGCAAGGAGTTTGCTCTTTGGAGCAGAGCTTCATTTGAAATACGATCTGGCCAGTGGATGTTAAAGATCTGTCTTAGACATTTGTTGATGAAAGTTTGAATTTTTCTAATGGTGGCTTGCGTTAAGCTCCATGTGGTACAGCCGTAAAGTAATACTGACTTCACACTGCAGTTAAAAATGCGGATTTTGGTTTTCCGAGATATATTATTTCTTCGCCAAATTTTAGATAAGGAAAAGAAGGCTACTCGAGCTTTATTAATGCGATCGGTAACGTCAGCATTTGAACCACCATCCTTAGTTATCTTGCTACCAAGATATCAAAAAGCATCCACATCTTCAATACGCTGGTCATTTATTATTAATGGGGTAACGATATCTGTACCTATGCGCATAAGTTTTGTTTTACTTATGTTAATTTTTAAACCAACTTTTTTGGCGTTTACAGACAGACTTGTAAGTTTAGCTTCTATATCCGAGAAGCGATGGGCCATTAGACATATGTCATCGGCATAGTCTATGTCATATAAAAAATCAGACAATGTCCAACGAATACCGAATGGTGCATCTCTGTTGGTTTGTTCCAATACGCAATCGAGCAGTAGCAAAAACAACGTTGGAGACAGGACACAGCCTTGACGCACACCTGTGCTTGGAACAAATGACCGGCTCTCATTTCCATTGAAACGTACCCTACATTGAGCGTCCCTATATAGCTCGCGTATCATGATTACTATTTTATCAGGAATTCCCTTGTAGGTTAATGCAGACCACATAGAGTTTCGGGATATAGTGTCGAATGCACGTTCAAAATCGACGAAAAGTAAATAATGAGGGGTGTTATACTCAACGGACTGTTCAATTATAATGCGCAAGGTATTAATGTGGTCAGCACACGATCGACCTTGTCTAAAACCAGCCTGCTCACCGCGCAATATCTGATCCACAATAGGGGATATTCTATGAAGAATGAGGGTTGCCATTACTTTACCAATGGCGTTTAGAATGGTTATACCGCGCCAATTTTTGCATTGCGTTAAATCCCCTTTCTTGGGTAATGCGACCACTATACCCTCCTTCCATACATCTGGTATATATTCCGACGCCCATGCTTCTTGAATGATAGGAGTGAGAAACTGCGCTAAAGAACTAGCTCCATATTTTAAAAGTTCAGCAGGAATATTGTCCGTACCAGCTGCTTTGTTGTTTTTCATCCTATTTAAAGCATCTACGACTTCTGAGCATGACGGTGGCTCTGTAGATATGTCCCTTCTTGGGTTACGACGAGTTGAAAGAAAAAGGGTATCATCTTCCTGATGGTCGTTGTGGTTTGTTAAAGCTTGCAAAGAAAAGAAATCGCGCCATCGCTCAAGTTGTTGTTCGGGTGATGTTAATTCAGTTCCATCGGCTGCTTTTAGAATCGTGGTACCCCTAATATTATTTCCGCTTAGTTCTTTTATGGCCGAATACACGCCACGCAAGTTGCCTGTATTTGCGGCTTTTTCCGCCTGTTCAGCAATGCTATTATAATATTTTTCACGATCCGCGCGTACCAAGTTTCGAACTCGTCGAGAAGACTGTCGATATTGCGATCTTGCTTGTTCTTTTTGTGCTTGAGTTTTAGCGTTTATACGTTCGCTGTGCAGTCGTTTACGGTTTTGGATCTCAATCCACGATTCATCGCTGATCCACGGCTTAACCTTGCAGTTTTGTGTTCCAAGCACCGATCTGGCAGTTTCCTTGCAAACAGACGATACGACTGCCCATGTGTTCTCATGTTGGTTTTCGAACAAGGCTGTCCTTAACTTTTCGTTATACATATGTGCAATATTACTATCAAGAAGTCGTGTTGTGTTAAATTTGACGGGCCTATCCCTAGTTTTAATTGCAGCAGGTCTAAAACGAAACGTTGCCACGAGTAAACGGTGGTCACTATCAATATCTGCTCGCCGACGGGTTTTGACATCCATTAAGGATCCCAAAAACAATTTACTCATCAGAACGTGGTCAATTTGATTGTGTGTGCGGCCAGAAGGGCACACCCATGTATACTTGTGTATGTCCTTGTGGGGGAATTTCGTACCACCGATAAATAATCGGTTTCGAGCACAAAAGTCAACCAGCCTGTCACCGTTGTTGTTCCTCACCGTTCCGTTTTTATTTTACTTAGATTTCCCTTACAAAATCAAACAAAGATTAACAGTAAAATGACCCACTTTTTATTATAAAGAACAATAAAAAAAATGTAACTTCAAAAGAGTGCTTTTTGGAGCCAACAGCGATACTACTAAATTTAATTGATATTAAACTTCCAAAACGCTCTAATTCGTCATATAATATACACACTAAGTGGATTCTTAAAGTAAATATTACCATAGTGGGACACTTCTTCCCGAACGATGTAACTAAATCAATAAGAATTGAATAGCAAAAGCGATAGATTTTTGCTAAATGGGGAAACTATTTAGATTATTTTTCGATCGAAATTGTTTGCAGGGCTTGATTGTGTACAGACCACTTTAAGTTATCACATAAGAAGGCTGCATTCGTTTTTCTCTATGTAAATAACCGCCACAAATTATTATCCTTTTACTTTATAGATATAGATATATATATATCTATTCTATTAAATTAATTATTAAATTTTTAACATATAAAAATTATTTTTGATAA
Source organism: Pollenia amentaria (assembly GCA_943735925.1). NCBI lineage: Eukaryota > Metazoa > Arthropoda > Insecta > Diptera > Polleniidae > Pollenia > Pollenia amentaria. The sequence continues at coordinate 35,732,697 of OX031009.1, forward strand.
TTAAATTTTCATGTATTAATTTTAAATTTGTATCCATTTTTATTTAAGATCAATTTTCTTATTAGTTTATCCCCTATATACATGAGAGTGTCAAAGTCATATTCTGGGCGAAATAACAACCCTAATTGAGCAATTTTTTAAAACAAAATAAGCCTTGATTATGAAAATTATTTTTACTCCATTTAGAAAAACTTTAATTTTAGTCGTCTTGAAAACAAGTTGTGAAGTCAATGTACTACCTCCGAAGATCTTTGCCGTTTGGTTACTTTGAACCAGAGGACCCCTAAGCTGTTTTCTTTGCCGATACTCTATTAAGATAGATGCACATTATACTCTGAATTTTAATGGACCATGCAATATTTGCATTTGTGGGATAGTTCAATATGTACATTTGGATTAAATTCGGAAAAATGAAAACAAATTTAGCAAAATGTTCAAAATGTGGTTCAAGAAGAAATTATTCCTATGTCGAACATATTCTCTGGCATTCTCGGACTTATGACTAAGGAAAAATGGTGGCGCTACGAGACGAGACAGGAACGGGAACTACTTACTGGGCCCACATGAGGTATACTAAACTGTTTATCAATTAAATGAGTTTTTAATTAGGGAGTCACAAATTTAATCTCGTAGCCTAAAAATCTTCCACAGCCGTGAAAGCTGAATCAACCCTCCTGGAGGTTTTCAAAGGCTCACTTCCGTTTTTCACCGCATTGATTTGGTTAATACTTTTACGGACTTAAGTCTAAGCTGCTCTTAACACATGGCGAATTCTGATTTAGGTTAAATAGCACAAATCAGCCTTAACTATATTAGATAACTAAGCTTGCCCCGTGATTGCTGGAGGTCCCTCACTAATAACGAGCTAATCACCTATAAGCCTCCTGCAGCTACAAGTTCACATTAATCCCTATTTCATTCTGGCCTTTTTTTTATAGTACTTCAATTTTTAAGCCTCAAGGAGGAATTCTGCACATAGCTCGGATGAATTTCAATTGGTTACTATATACAGAAGGGAAGACGTTTTCTTTAATTTAATCGATATGGGCCTAATGGCCACAAAATGAACAAATTTTGCTATTCCGTTTACAGTAGATGCATTGAAGTAATCATGAGAAGCCCTGTAAACTTCTCTGTATTGGTAAATTTTAAGATTTTAAGATCGACGGCATAGGGAGATAAAACAGTTTGCTCTTTGAAATATATCACTTCAAAATTCTTTATTAATATAATGTTTGGTGAATAATAAAAATGGGTTTAATAATTCGAAGAAATTTGGAAAAAAAATTATTTTTATAAAAATAATTTCGAATTGATATAAATGTGTTAAATTAGTCTGCTTTTTTACCTATACCACTTAAAAATATTCTCCAAACTACGAATTTTTGAAACGAAAAAAGCGACAACGGGTTGGCTGAGTCCGCAAAGTTTAGTCAAAAAATTTCACTTATTAGAAGACTGTTAAATATAGAAAACGGATCAGACAACAAAAAAAAAAAGCGTTTTGGCACGATAAATGCAACTTCAGATGACTTAAGTCGAAGTATATTGGGTATTGGTAACGGCCAAAATCAAAATACTCATCGAAATAAAATTTGCTTATTTTTCAATACACTATTAACATTAATTCAGTGAAATTACTTTATATCGTTACATTCTTATGAAAACTTAGCGAGTCTTTCATGCCTTTACTTCCACTTACATTCTAATTACAAAACCTTAACTTATTAAATTTAAACAAAGCCGGAAATATACATACACACACAGAAAAAATGATCGCAAATTTTTCGCCAATTAAAGCATTAATCAAAAATAAAATCAGTTTTAATTAAAAATGTAATCAAGTAAATTAAACGTTTAATCAAGTGAATTAAACGTTTAATCAAGTGAATTAAACGTTTAATTGATACTATTTAATTGTTTACTGCGGCAAATTTTATTAATTTTATAATAAATATCACAAATTTTTTAATTAAAATCTATTTTAATTTTTTTCTGAGCAGAAAAAATGAAAATTGTTTGTTGGGTTTGCACCTATTACTAAAATGATTATATTAATTACTAAAAATTTAAAATTGTGTTTTTTTCAATAAATGATATTATTAATTGTAATTAAAATAATGATACAAAAACTTGGCCATTTCAAACATTGTGTTAATTGATTTAATTAAATGTAGCTCAGGTTTTGACCATTCCCAACAACAATTCTACAAGTTCAAATTATTTAATTTTAAGCGAAAAAATCAATTAAGATTATTTGTTATTTAATTAATATTTTAATTAAAAATTAATTTCAAAACAACTAAAATGTTGGACAGCCAGGCGGCTCTTAGGGCCTTAATGGGCTTTATGTGAACTCCAGGCTGACTGATGATTGCAGGAGGACTCAAGAGGAAATCTTAGGGTATTATATTGTGAGGATCTGCTGGGTACCGGGTCACTGCAACATCACTGGCAACGAGATAGTTGATGAGTTTGCTAGTCTCGACTCGGAAATGAAGGATCCTGACAGTTTGCAGGTGGACAGGCCTCAAATGAGCGTCTACTTTGGAAGAATTAGGGAATGGGTTCTGAGCGGGACTAATAGGAGCCGAACAGACTGCCGGGTATCGCGCTAGCTGTGGCCGATGCTTAGTAGGTCGAATTCGGAAGCGCTGCTGGGCAAGAGTGAGGCCTGCGTCAGAACCATGATAGGTATTATCATGGGCCACTATATGATAGGTAAAATGGCGGTGAGAATGGGATCTGACTAGTCGGATATATGTAGCTTGTGCGAGCACCCAGAGGAGTTGAAGACAGTTGAGCACTTTCTGAACCACTATCCCAGGCTACAGAACAGCAGGCTGAGGTGGCTGGATAGCAGATTCCTGCACGAATTGGGAGATGTCTCGGGCTGCGGGCTCGAGAAACTAACGGGATTCGCAATGGTAGGAGGCTGGAGACTGGGCACATGTAGGGCAGTTTTCCTGTTTGCTAGGGTTGTTTTTGCTTGTGCTATCCGATTTTTTATCTTCCACTACCTTCCTTTCCTATGCTTTCACTCTTTACTTCCCTTATTCTTTCATTCTGGAATTCTTTCACTTATTAAGGTGTCACAATGGACCATATTGGTCTCTGGGTGAGGTAAACTTCACACCAGCCTTTCTAACCAAACCTTACCTAACTAAAATGTTAATAAAATCAAAACTATATATTTTTATTTTTTCAATCATCACATTAATTAAATTGAAATACTTTTCAAACAATTTTTTTTAGTTGATAAAAAACTACTGAAAATTTTTTCGGTATATTATTTGTTTAACTGTAAGAGTAACGTAGGGTATTTTAAGTGTTAAACTTAACTTTTTATTCATGCATTCTAACTTATTTTTAATAGGAAATATACCAAGTTCTTACTTATATAAGTGCATATAATATATGCTCTTTATATGCCTTATACGCTCCCAACCTCATTTTTATAACTTGTACTATTTACTTTTCTAAGTGGCATTTTGGCAATAAAAAGCCGTTATAATTGCACACAATATGTGTGTTGCAGTTTTCGGTACAAAAAAAAATAATAAAAAAATAAATTCAATCTTATTACGTTCAAATGGCAACAACACACATTCACGTTTTTTGTACTTATTGGAAAGAAAACGAGTGTGAAACAGGGATGGATATCATTGTACAATTATATTTTTATACCCACGCCACCATAGTGGAGACGGTCCCTGCAGACATAGTAACCAGTATTTAGCTAGAAATTTAGTGGTTAGTTTTTACTTTAAACTTGTTGCTTTTTTGATTTTTTCATATATCAAACTACCGCTTCATTGATTCTTATGAATTTTTAAAATAGTTTTAAACTAGTTGCTTTATTTACAGTATAAGTACTAATAAAAGCAAAACTAAATTTGACCATTCCCCGCAATATTTATTTCTTACTTAATTATTGTATTTTTTGTATGTATTTATTTTAGAATAATTCCAAGCCCTTAGGCCTGGAACCAGAGAGAGAATATTATAATTTATTTTCCTGTTTCACCATCAGTTTTGTTGAATTCCCCCTTCGTTTACAGAAATTTAAGAAACTTGCTGAGTGCCCCGATATGGTTTCGTCATCATTTTATATTGTAAATTTTGTTATATTTGACTAAATAATTAAAACTAAAAGAATACGGGAATTTCCTTCTCTTTATTTACTTTTTAAATATGAAAAAAAATTGTCAACTCTAAAACCAACCAAAATTGTACGTTTTTCTTCTTGTAGTATTGTTGTTGTTTCTACAAACATCAAGTAGTAAGTCGTTTTGATTTTTTTTTCAACTTTTGTTATACAACAAACGGCGTTGCCTATAAAGCTTTCGCATTTTCAACGCCTAACAACTAGTTATGAACTAGTCCAAAACCTTACTAGTAAGAGCTGCGACACTGCCTGCGTTTTCTTTTGGTGTCCCTTCTTAAATCTGCTTGCGTTTACATGAAGGGATTTTGTTGCAGCAACAAAGCGACTTTTTTAACGCACCGGCCATACATAACATGGCAAGAATACAAGAGAACGAAAGATGTAAAAGAGAAATGTCATAATTGTCGCATCAATTCGCATTACGTGCGACACTTATTACCCCGTACTCTCCACCACAGCCCTCACCATAAAACTCGTGTCGCATGGGGCATGTCGCAGGGGCATGTCCCTTCATGTAAACAGGCTCTAACGATTTTAGCTGCAGGGGTGTTATGTATTTGTGAAAAAAAATATTGTATACCTTTTAGTATACAGTTCAATTTATACCGGCATATCGCACAGAAATATTTCATAAAACTGAAGATTTTGACAAAGAGTGTAAAGACACTTGCGGAGAAAGCAATGCCATATGATATGTAAAATCAAGCAATCATATTCTCTTAAATATCCCTATTTAATATAATTCGTAAAAATTTTAATTTAAGACTTAAGGCTCAATTATAATACGCACAAGCTGGCTTCAGCAACTGTGCGAATAAATATTTATCATATGCCATATTGAACTCAAGGAAACTTTTTGTTAAGTTTAATGAAACTGCGCGCGTTCCTTACGGAATTAAATGTTTTGTGATTGTGTTTTTGTTTTTTTAAATGCTTTTGAGAGGCTTTTTGTTAATTTTTGACTGCAGCTTAAGCAACCTCATGCATATAATATTTGCGCTTTTAATGTTCAAACAGAGCTGAGTCTTTAACTTCAGGCAAAATTTCACAAGCCCATAATTAAACGGTCGCACAGTGTCTCGACTAGTACAAGCTAGCGGGACAAAATTATCTCTTCACTTATTTCAATTGTTTATGTATATTTCAGGCATCTTAAGTTATTTTAAGTAGAAAAAAGTTGAAAAATGTGTACTTTAATCCTTAATCGTTTAGACCTATTTTTCAATACATAATGTTTTTTGTATTTTTCTAAATTTGGCATAAATATATAGCTTACAAATATCAATTTACGTACCAAATTTTATTACGATCAGACAATTTTTGTAGGTGTTATAGCATTTTTAAGAAAAAGGATATATGGCAGGACCTTGAGTCCTTAGTCCAATTTAAATGAATATGTACACACAAGTTGCTAGTTGTATGCTTATCAGCATGACCATTATTGAAGCTAAAATAAAATTTTTCATTTTCAGGACACATGGGAGGTAGGCGTGTCCTTGGACCGATTTCTCCAAAAATTCGAATTTTTCTTAGCTAAGATATTTTGTGCTACTGTACCAAATTTCAAAAAATATCTGAGATCTCCTTCTATTTTTGTCCCTTCGTTATATGGGGACAAAGCAGTGTGCGACCCATTCTGGCAAAAATAAAATAATTTTACTTTCGGGCCTTTTCGGGGTCTATAATATATATGAATATGTACTTAAATGTTGTAGGTATTAAATAAAGAAAAATCTAGCCGGATATATGTAGATAAAAAAAGTTGCTACTCTATAAAAGTTACAATTAATGTAAAATTTTCTGGATTTATCTATACATTTCCAAATTGATGTTACACCAAAAGTATTCATATTTTTTATAAAAAATATAGGTCATAATAGGGTCCATACTCGTTCCAATTTACTGCCAATTTTAAAATATGTTATCACAAGTGGAAATAAAATGCATCTGATTTGCAAATGAAAATGACCTCTTTTATAAGGGTTACTTTGACCCCCTGATAAGATATCTTTATGAGGTGATAAACAAATTAATTCTTGGAATTCGTTACCTGGGGGGGTGTTGCTTCAAGTCGTTATCAGTGGCTCCTGGAAATTACGTCATGAGTTTTGTCCCGCTAGCATGTTTTAGCCGAATCACTGTGCGTCAGCAGTAACTTCAAATTCTCTCTCATTTTATTGCTTTAATTTTTTATTTTTTCATTTTAGTTTACGTATCAGCATTTTAAAAGTTTACATACAAAGATTCAGATATTTTCTTCTAGTAACTAAAAATTTTCTTAATGAATAATGAGTTTTTACAAGATTTTATAAACTATTTCAAAATTTGTGGTCAGAAAACAATGTTTTCCTCATTAGTCAGCTAACGTGCAAGCTGCGTTCTTTCAAGGATCTATATTATTATAGCTTTAAGACCAAAAATTTTGGAGGTTTTTAGGGATCATTTTTAAGATAATTCTGCTAATGATGCGGTCAATACCTGGGATCTGGCAAACATCCAAATAGACAGATTTCTGAATATATTGACGATCGCTGACAATATCCCTTCACCGTATTTACTATTGTTTGAGGCATCCGTTAGCAGGCTCCTTGTGGATACTTTCGAGGGCCACGTGGTGGCTGAGGCTTACTACCAAAAGTCGAGGGAAGGGAAATAGCAATAAAGGGTTGATTTTTCACCACACAAGTAAGAGTTCGACCTGAGAAAGGATCATCCCTAGGTCCTGTTGCTACTTAACATATGCTGCTAGCATTTGTCCATAAGCATCGGAGGTTAAATTACACCAGCTCCTTTAAAAAAAGGCGAGTGTAAAATCTTGCCGGACTATTTACTCACATTGCTACATGGGCGTGTTAGTTGCGCTTACACGTGGGAACGGTTGGTAAGCGTATTGTTTGTCACCCAGAGGTTAAGATCCACCATGGGGTGGGCCCTAGGACAAGTGTCCGTGTTAATCTTTACCAAAGCCCAATTTTTATTTATTTTTTTTTTTAAGTAAGCAACCCATCAGAAAAGCCATTTTCCATCGCTGGTATAAACAGAAAAAATTACCTCTTGTTTCCCCCGGCTCCCTGCTAAATAAAAAAGAAATATTTCTCTAAAGCCTTCGCCTTGTGCTTTCAATGTGCTGTAAAGAACTTTAACATTTGAATGGAGTAAACTAGAAATAAAATATAGTGTTAAAATACAAATGTTTTAGAAAAATTACAAAAAGGCTGAACTCGTAAATATTGAAATGTGTGTTGCATGATGTTATTGCTTTAGCAAAGTGTGCAACAATTTCTTTTATTTTCAGGGGTTCTTTTTCGCTTTTTGCGTTGTAACTTAAATTATATTTGTTGCATGATGCGCACGGTGGGAAATATTTTTCATTTTTGATTAAAAATTTTGTAACTTTAATGTCGACCTAAATACATTTGAAATGGCTTGTTTATTTTCATTTCGATTTTACATATTGAATTTCAATTAAAGTTCGCGTTATATTTAAAAAACCAATAATAAAGAAGTTAACAATTTGAAAATTCTGTTTTAGAAAGGTCTAGCCCGATCACATATTTACCTACACCACAGGCAAATTTTTGACCCATTGGCAATCTTAACCCCTACAGCCCCTCGGTACACACACATAACTTTTTAAAGGTTTTAATGACCAGCGACATCGTGTGATCACTAGTAACAGTTTGATTGCTTGCTTTAAGCTACTGTGCTTCAAAAAAATATTAGGGGAGGGTGGGGCTTAGAAGTTTTAGCCACTATTTTTGCATTTGAATTTTACAGTTTGAAAAAACCATACTGTTATGGATATTGTTTCTCACTTACTAATCGTTAAGACCTGAAGTACATGTATGTGCACCTCCTTTTCTACCACTTTAAATAAAAATATTAATAAAATTTTTACATTAAGCCGTGTGCACATAATGCGGTTTTTACGTAATCGCGAGTGCACTGCATATACACAGAAAAAATTAAAAATTGTCTCAATTCACCAAATTCATAGAATCAAGCAAACAATTTGTAGATTTTGCACCTATTACCAAAATTATATTATATTGATTGATTATATTGATTACGAAAAATTGTAAAAATTGAATATTGTGTTTTTTTTTTTCAATAAATAATATTTTTAATTTTAACTTAAAAAAATGGCCAAAAAACTTTGCCATTTCAAATAATTTGTGAATTGATTAAATTAAATATACAGCCATGTCACAGAGTACAATTCCGTTCGGAATGATTCCGTTCGGAATCGAGGAAAACATATTTGTTTATTGATAGAAAGTATATTTTAATAGTTTTTTTGGTCTTTAAAATACAGAAAACTCCCATTTCGTTTATGAAAATAAAAATGGTTTCATTCCGCAAAGTATTTTCGTAATTTTCTGAAGCACAAAAATACGGAATGAATTCCGTTTCCGAACGGAATTGTACTCTGTGACATGGCTGATAGCTCTGGTTTTGACAATTCCCAACAACAATTCTACAAGTTGAAATTATTTTATTTTAAGCGAAAAAATCAATTAAGATTTTTTGTTATTTAATTAATATATTAATTAAGAATTTACTTTAAAACATCTAAAAAGTTTATTAAATTAAAATTATATTTTTAACTTTTTTTTTCAACTAAAAAAAGAATTGAATCAATTATCACATTAATTAAATTGAAAAACTTTTCAAACTATTTATTTAATCGATATAAAACTACTGAAACTTTTTTCTGTTTATATATTAGAGTATCCAATTATTTGACTTTTGATTTCGATTTTTAAATTTTAACTATGCTCGACTAATATATTAAGAGTTTTAATATGTTCGAATTACTCGAATAACTCGAATAATTCAAATAATCTTATCCATGTCTATTTTATTTGATACTTTAATTAATATAATAAATAAGCCGAAAAAAAAACTATACAATAAAAATATAGTTTAACAATAAACAATTAAACAATTAATTTATACCACGCATACAGTTCTAAAACTTTTAAATAAAACAAATAATTAAAAATCATAAAACCCTACTGCAAAACATTCAGTTTTTAAGGCGTTAAAGAGACCGCAACAATATTAAGAAACAAAATATTAGGAAAAAAAACTTCGGTTGAACAGACTATAAAATGACCTGAAAGCCAGAATTTAATATATATGCAATAGCATCAGAATCAGTCGGGATCCATTAATTTTATTTCTGTGTATAATTTTCAATTATGCCCCGCCTGCTAAATTATTTAATTTATTTTTTATTTTATTTTAGACTTTTTTGTCGCAACATTTTTATGAGAGGTACAGCCTATTTATACAAATTTATTATTAGTTATTAAATTTAAATAATTTATTATTCCTGAAAATCAAGTAAAATTTATATTTATATATTCCCTTCGATCCTATAAGGAGCATAGGGCCTCAATAAACTTCCTCCACTCAGATCTACCAAAAGCTATGTTTTTTACTTCGCTCCAGCTTTTACGCATTTTTCTCGGAGTCGATTTGTCTTCGCCACGTATGAGCTGGTCGCCCCGTTCTGCGACTTCCCTGAGGGTTCCATTCAATAGCATTTCCGGCAATATCGGACGGTTGTTTGCGGAGTGTATGTCCGATCCAATTCCACTTTCTTCTCTGTATTTCTATGCACAGCTGTGTTTGCATTGTTTCACGCCACAGGTTGATGTTCGAAATAGTTCGTGGCCAGAAGATTCGTAGAATTCTTCGAAGACATTTGTTAACGAAAACTTGCAAGGATTTAATGTCTCGGGAGGCAGCGTTCCAAGTTTCGCATCCATATAACAACGTTGATTTTACGTTAAGTAAAATTTAAATCAATGGAAATTCTCAGTTTTTCTAAACACCGTATTTTTTCTGATTTTAAGAGAAGTTCTGGTTAAGAACTCAAAGCATGAAGTATATAAAAGGAACTTTTATATAAACTTTTTGAACTGGATCGTTTTCAAAGTTTGTTCGATTTCAATTTCACTAATACGTATTCGATTTACCGAACATGGCTAATAATTTTTTTCCTTAAGTTTAAAGCTCTACTCTATAGGTTTGGGTAATTTGTGTTGTAACAAAATACTATTTTGCGCCAACAATCCATAATTTCGCTTTTAACTACCAATCTAAGGACACTTCGATTTTTAAAACGAATCTAACAATGCCAATACAGAAATTGCAGGTCGGGGGAAAACAGGTAACCCATAATCTGACAGTGCATGCTGTACACATTAATAAATTTTTTTTTTTTTTTTTTTTTTCATTATTTATTTATTGAATCTTCATATATTAAATATGAACTAACAATAATTAATCAAATCTTATTCTAATACTTTATTTTTGTCCTGCCAATGCTAGACGAAAATTTTTCTCCTCACTGTTTCTGTTCACATATGTAGATGTTTAGCGGTCTTCCCTTCGGATGAGTCCTGCGGTATCTCTTCTCCTTAATCTAGAATGTCCACTGTCATTTAAAATATTTCGAGCAAGTGGATTTGGGTGCGACTCAAGCCTTTTTTAAATATTTTGCTGCGTACTTCGTTATAATAGTTTTTACTAATGGCACATTGAGATCCTTGTGAATATTAGAGTTTTTAACATACCAGGGAGCTGCTGTGATTATTCGAAGAAGTTTATTTTGGCGCCTTTGAATTTTTTCGATATTTGAGACCGAGGCAGTGCCCCATAGCTGAATACCGTAGCACCAGATTGGCTTCAATATAGAGTTATAAAGTAGAAGTTTGCAGTCGAGGCTAAGAACAGAATTTCTTCCAATAAGCCAATATATTTGAATTGCTTTTAGTTTCATTTGTGTTAGTTTTGCTTCTATATGGCATTTCCATGTTAAACGCCGATCTAGATGAATACCGAGATATTTTACATGCGATTGCTGGGGCACTAATTGATTATTGATTTTAATAGGGGAACATGACTCCCGACGCAAGGTGAATGTTATATGTACGCATTTTTGCTCATTAACCTTTATCCTCCATTGTTTTAACCACTTTTCCAGTTCAAATATATGATCCTGCAAGTAGCGAGAAGCTTCATGACAGTTTTCGTGCACGCTTAAAAAAGCTGTATCATCAGCAAATGTTGAAGTTAGGGTGTGGTTGTTTGTTGGCATGTCTGAGGTATATATTAGGTATAACAGTGGGCCCATGATGCTTCCCTGAGGGACTCCAGCGTCAATTGGCTGAGGAGAACTTATAAAATCACATTCTTTAATAATAAACTTTCGGCCGACTAAGTAGCTTTCTAACAGCTTGTGTGTGTTTACTGGTAAGTTTAGCTTCAATTTATGTAATAACCCTTCATGCCAGACTTTATCAAAAGCTTGGGAAACATCGATGAAGAGGGCGGAACAATATTTTTTTTCTTCAAAGGCTTTTCTTATGGCGTTTACTATACGATGGGTTTGTTCGATTGTGCTATGTTCTCTTCTAAAGCCGAATTGATGGTTAGGAATACATCTATTTACATTTAAAATTGGGGCTAATTTTGACACTAACAGCTTCTCAAACAGCTTTGATATATTAGACAATAAGCTAATAGGTCTATATGACTCTACTTTTGTAGGATCCTTTCCTGGCTTAGGTATCATTGTAACTAAGGATACTTTCCATTCTTGTGGGTAGTATTCAAGGCGTAAAATGGCATTAAAAATTAAAAGAATAATTTTCTTTGCTATGCTGGGTAGCTCTAAAAGCATTTTGTTGCTGATCTTATCAAAACCAGGGGCTTTCTTGGGGTTTAAATTATGAATAGCCTTTTCGATTTCTTTTATCTCATTAATAAATGCTGATGATTTTTTTTACAATGCACGTCAAACTCAATATAAAAAAGGGCTATTTTAGTACGAAAATTCTTACGTTTGGAATTAGTAGTTAATCGTTTTTTACATAATTTGCTCACACGCACCCACATCTAAAAAGGGCCAAAAATATGTTCAGAAGTGCGTGTAATACAATAGATACAGAATATAACATGTTATTTAGATCCCAATAAAAAATGTTTCTATTTTGCGAAGCACTAATTGTAGATTTTAAAAAGAAAGCACACATTTATGCGCTACGCAATAAGACATACACATATGCACTAAGGTAACTGAAGGAGTTCTCAATAAATTAAAAAAAAATATATGAAAATTTGAAGAGCTACGACTTTCCCTTACTACGAAGCAGATTTGTAAGGGAGCATATAAAAGAGTAACTGTTACAAAAAAAACAGTGTGCAAAGCTGATGTTTATTTTCACTAATTTTTATATGCGCTGAATAAAGCGCTTTCTGTGTCAAAAATGTATTGCTTCAAAATGGGAACTCGCCATATAAAATTCTGTCTTCCGTAAGCGATATGGTAAGCGAAACTTTTACGTTTCTCCCTTACAAACCTGCTTAGTTGAAAGCTTCATTTTTTATTGGGCTGTTAGGTATTTTATTAGTTAGAAATCTAAAAAAAAAAATATTTTTATATTAAAAATTAATTTTAATCGATTAATTGACATATATTGTTCGAGTTATTCGTTATTTGAAATTGGCTATTATAATTATTCGATCAAAAAATGGCGAAGTAATTAATTTTTCGATTAATCGAACAACGATTAATTGAGTGGATACTCTTTTATATATATTATATCCTGTAGTTCCTAAGAGGAACCAAGGGCCACTAAATGCTGGTAGTGCTGAGATTAATTTAAAAAAAGAAAGAGCATTCCGAATATTCTTGCCGATTTTATATTTACATGCGATTTGACAGTCATGTGAGTGTTAGAACACACCTGTAAACTTCTAGTGCGAGTCTTTCGTTCCGTTCTGTTTAATTTTCCACAAAAATTATATATATATTTTTCCTTAAGAAATCCATTTTTAACACAAATCTGTATTTATTTTGTAAAAGTAGAAATAGATAAATTTTAGAACTTTTTAAATTCTTACACTTACTTACCGTTTTATTTCAATTAAAATTATTTTTTTTTTTATTTTTATGTTATTATTATATTTAAATAAATTTTTGATACACAAAAGAAAATTCGAGCTTTATTTGAAATATTTTTGGCACCAGATTAATTATGAATATTTAAAAGTAAATTCTTATTATTAGAAAACTTAAATTTAATAATAACTAATGTTTTTACAAATAGTCTTTTGGAAGGAACTTATTATCTAAAACTCTTAGAGTTAGTGGAAAACATAATGCAAATTTTCGATATTTATTACAAATAATAATAATAATAAATAATTAAGGCGAATTCATAACAGGAAATCTCAGTACTACAACAAGTACAACTTGTACAAAAACCACAAGCAATTTGTTTTTGTAAAATCATTGTACAGTGTCAAAAACAAAAACAAAACAGAAACAAAGACAATAAACACAATTTTGGCATCCAACAATTTTAAAGCTAAAAGAAGTTATCAGCAGGGATTTTAAGATTACCTCTAATGAATTTGCTAAAGTTATTGTGAGTGAATTTTAAATTTTTACTAACAAACAATTATAATATATATATATAATAAAAATCTGATCGTGCAGCAAGAAGTTGGAACAAATTTTTTTAATTATGTCTCGACGGTTTAACTGCCTGAACAGCCTGATATTGGAAATACAAAAAAATTTTTAAGCCCCCCTACAAGATGTTATTAAATCAGGGACCGAAACAGTTACACAGAAAGTGTTTTATCAATTAAAAAAATGGTTTAAAAAGTATTTAAATTTAATTAATGTGATAATGGAATCAATTATTTTTTTATGTGAAAGAAAATTAAAAATAAAATTTTAATTTAATTAACATTTTAGTTGTTTGGAAATATATTTTCAATTAAAATTTTAATTAAATACCAAAAAATCTTAATTGATTTTTTTCGTTTAAAATAAAATAATTTAAACATGTAGAATTGTTGTTGGGAATTGTCAATATTAATTTGAATAAATTAACACATTGTTTGAAATGGCAAAGTTTTTTGATCACTTTATTTTAATTAACATTAAAAATATCATTTATTGAAAATATTTTTTCAAAATTGTAAAATTTTTAGTAATCAATATAATTATTTTGATAATAGGTGCAAAATCAACAAATTGTTTGCTTGATTATATGAATTTGGTATGAATTTGGTGATTAAAGACAAGTTTTAATATTTTCTGTGTACTTGGCTCAAACAAAAAAATAATCATCCAAAACTTTTAACCTTTACGTTACGTTTTAAAAGCCACAAGGTTACGTTTTTAAAGCCACAAGTCTTTAAACGTTCTAACTGACATCGGGATTTTGGATATAAAACGTTTTCCCACTAAAAAATTCTAAACAGTAAATTTAAATGTAATTTAAAATTTAACTGCCTGTTTATCGATTTCGAAAATTAAAATAGGTTTTGATTTTAAATGTAATTTTCTATGCAAACGTTAACGTTCGGAAACGATGAAATTAAATTTCTATATTAATAAAATTTTAAAATTTTGAATATGTTTTCTAAAAATGATATTTTTAATTTTAAATAAAAAAAAAATTATCAAATTACTTTGCCGTTTCAAACAATGTGTTAATTTATTTAATTAAATATAGCTCAGGTTTTGACAATTCCCAACAACAATTCTACAAGTTTAAGTTATTTTATTTTAAAAGAAAAAATCAATTAAGATTTTTTGTTATTTAATTAATATTTTAATTAAAAATGTTTTCAAAGCAACTAAAATGTTAATTAAATCAAAATTAAATTTTTAATTTTCTTTCAACTAAAAAAATAATTAATTCAATTATCACAATAATTAAATTGAAATACTGTTTAAATAATTTATTAATTGATAAAAAACTACTGATGATGTTATATAAAAAAATATTTAACATTTTCCGACATATATTTGAGCCCTCTACCAGGGCTGGAAGTTGCAGTAATTTTATGAATTTTATTTTATGTTGCTTTATTAATATTAAAAATTTTATTTATTGTTTCTTTTAAGCCTACAGGTAAAACAAAATGTTCTGCTTTGCTTTTAAAAGAAATTTAATATCAAGATAACCTAGCAACAACTAAGAAAGTTACATACAATTGAGTGAAAAAAACGATTTTTCCCACACAAAAATAATAATTTACATATTGTTTCCAATCACCAAATTCATAGAATCAAGCAAACGGTTTGTTGAATTTGCACCTATTACCAAAATGATTGTATTGATTACTAAAAATTTTAATAATTTAAAATTGTGATTTCTTTCAAAATATGATATATTTTTAAATAAAAAAATTATCAAAAAACTTTGACATTTAATAAAATAGAGCTCAGCTTTTGGCAATTCCCAACAACAATTCTACAAGTTTTAATTATTTTATTTTAAGCGAAAAAATCAATTAAGATTTTTTATTATTTAATTAATATTTTAATTAAAAATTTATTTCAAAACAACTAAAAGGTTAATTAAATCAAAATTATATTTTTAATATTTTTTTTTCAACGAAAAAAATAATTGGATTCAATTATCACATTAATTAAATTGAAAAACTTTTCAAACTATTTTTTTAAGTGATTAATTAATTATATTATTACTTCGACCTTTTTCTATTAAATATTATATTTTCGGAAAGATAAGAAAACGCAAATATATATGACAAAGGGAAATACAGAATGGCACATAAGGTGAATAATAATGTTGGGAGATTATTTACAAAAACTAAGGATAGATTACAAAAGTCGGATATGTCTTCTTTAGTTTATAAAATTCATTGTGGTGGCAATGATAATGAACAATGTAGGATAGGAAAATATAAAAAACTAGATTAGAAGGACATAAACATGACCAAAAATATAGAAATTATTGTGCAGTTTTCACAATACAAGTGACTGAACGTGTAGTAAAATTTATATGAAAAGCACTCAATTTTTCGACACATTCAATCACTTGTGTTGTGAAAACAGAACATATAATTCAGCCCATGAAACGGCATTATCAACACATTGTAGGGATTTTAATCATTATCCTGATTTTGAGCATAGAAAGTTTTAAGAATCGTAGATATATGCTAGAAATGTTACAGATTAAACATGTTCCATTTGAGAAAATGATTAATTTTAGACATTTATTGAATAAAAATAAATTGGTTGATAGAATGAAAAATTATGAACAGGTATTTGTCTTTGATTTTTATAAAATTTATTTCAGATGCCGTAGCACAGTTTGAAAATATATATTAAATAAAAATAAATAGATTGACGGAAAGGGAAATTAAAATAGGTTTTAGGTTTTGAATATCTTTAAAAATTTGTTTGGTTTCCGCTTTGTGTTTTAAGTTTGTTAATTGAAATTTTAAATTTATTTTTCCATTTTCTATTTTTCCATTTATTGTCAAAAACAATTTTGTAATTTTATATTATTTAAAAAAGATTTCCTGAAGAAGATTTCCAACGGAAATCGAGATACTGAAAAATAAACAATATTTTAATTAATTAAGAAAAAAAAAAAAGTGACCTAAAGCTTGAGAAAAATATATGAAAATATAATATTTTTTAATTGATAAAAAACTACTGAAATTTTTTTCTGTGCATATAAATTATATTTTAATAAAAAAAAGTTAGAGTGCTAATTCGGCTTTGATACCCTCCGCCGGCTTCACGAAATTTGACAGTGTGATTTCTAGTCTTATAAAAATTTGACAGACCAAATTTCATAACGATAGAATTATTCGTTACGCTTGTATGCGTACTAAATGTTTTTCTAGAGTGGGCTTTATATAAAGCCAATGGTAAATTAAAGACCGATCTTCGCGAAAATTTTTAGTATGATTTCTAGTCATATTGATCGAGTTTGTGCAAAACCTTATTTTAATATTTATGTTAGTTTTTGTTCCAAATTTTGATTCATAGCTGCTACTGAATCGATTTTGCTGGATTTCAATCCTAAACCGCTTAGAATAACTAGAAACAATTTGACACAAATTTTGTTCTTTTCTATTAAGTTTTTCGAACATAAGCGAAACGGACAATCTTAGTCTAATGTGCTGTTTCCAAATGACAGGCAAGTGATTGTGTAGTCAAATTTATCGTTACTCATATCTAAAAATATACTAAGGCCGGGGTTTTGAGATATGGATTAAGTTAAAATGACATAATCTGAAACTCGGATTTTTTCGGCAAAATGTAATTATTTTTTAAATTTTTTTATTAAAGACTAACATTTGTAACCAAAACTAATCTCTTTCGTCAAAATTGTTTATACAAATATGGTAATGGCGGCACAAATCTGTGTTTAGATTAACTAATCCTAGTTTTAGTAGGATCTCGAAAACCCAGCTTAAATGATTAAAGCCGTATTTATTCGTAAGCTTTGAAAGAGTCAAAGGTACATAAAGAACCCATTGAAAAAAGCATATAAAAATCTAACACATTTAAATGTCTGCAACATGTACGAATTTTTGTTAAACTTCATAGTCAAAAACAGTTTACAAAATACAAACTTACGTTTTATTTTTAGGTGAATTTAAAAAATATCCTTGGAATAATAAAAGTTCAAAATGTTAACCAAATTTACTAAATTTTGTAGATCTAGTTTTTTGCGATATATTTCATCGTGATTTAATCATTTGAAAGAGAGTTTCGGAACTGAGTTCTTTCTAAATGAGAGCATTTACTTAACTGATTTCCGCAACACTAACTGCTGGTTCACACTCTTCAAGTTTTACCCTTCAAGTATTGTGCTCAGTGTGGCCATTTTGGCATTGTTTTCAGCTAAATTTAGCATTAAAAATTTTTATTTAGCTGCAAAATTTTCATTTAGCACTTGGTATTTTATTTAGCATTTTTGTTAAAGTTTTTAGCTCTTTTTGCATTATTTTAAAAATTTTGACTATTTTGAAATTTTGAATAGTTTTATTGACTTGAATTTTTTTTATAAACTATGATAAATTTTGACTAAAAATAGTTGTATCCAAAATGAAATTTCGTATGAAAATAATAAATCTTATATTACGAAAGGGAATATTAGAAATGCCCACATCATGTTGACTGTAAAAACTATTTGCCATTTGATATAAAAATATTAAAGTACAAGTAAATTTCACTTTGTATTTAGATAAAAATTCTATAGTGTAAATGTTCGAAAAATGTTTGCTCTAAAATGCTGAAAAAGTATTAATTTTTAAACTTTAACTTTTCTTTAACTATAAATAACAAAATGCTATAAAAAATGTTTAATAGCATAGAAATAAAAGCGTTTCAGTTTTGCATGTATCAGAAGCTTGCGGATTCCCTAAATGTAAAATTTCTTCTTAAATTCCTGTGCTACATATTTTATTTCAATTTTGTTAAAAAATAAGTCAGTAAATTTATTATTTTCGAATAAAATTTTATACTTGTAATAAATTTTTAACAAAATTCTTTAAAGAAAAAAATTTTGCATTATTTTTAGCATTTTTTAAAATAATTTTTAGCATTTTTTGGTCATGTCTAATGCCAGATTTAGCTTCAAAAAATTTTAAGATCTGGTCACACTGATTGTGCTTTTAGGAAAGAAGAGAAAAGAGAATGTCTTTTTTTCCTCTCTCTTCTAAAACTCAAGAGTTGACGGCTAAAGCCCCAGTTAGCTGACAGTTACAGTAACGTGCAAATCAGCTGCTTCATTTTGTTGTTTGTAGAGCAATTAGAACGATTATAGTTAGCAGTGAGATGTAACTTAACCGTAACGTCTAAATCTGTAGAAAATTGAATCTTCATAATTTTTTACTGTACGGTTACATTACTGTTACTGTCAGTTAACTGGGACTTAAGACTTGAAAAGTGTGAACCTGCACTTATTTTTACATTTTCGCCTTAAATAAAAGTTGTGACTAGTAAATTAACTATCATATAACGATTTATAATGAGCAAAAAGGAGACAATCTGAGCATACAGAAATTTGCCAATTGATTTTACTTTTAGTTGCATTAATTTCAAATTTTAAATTACATCGTCCAAAAATACTTTTACTTAATACTGTATTACTTTTTTAACATTGTGAAATACATAAAAGATTTCCTAAATAACGCTTTCAAAATACAAAAAAAAAATTATTTTTGCCAATATTTTTTTCACATAAGATAAAAATATCTGCATACATTTCATATCGCCGATTTGCTGCAACAACGTCACAAGTCAAAGACCACAAGTTTTGACTTAATATCACTAACACATAGTAAATCAGTGTTTTACGAAGTGGTATTTATTTCATATAAATATATTGTTAACTCACCTCTTATGAGAAAAATAAAATCTTCTTTTTCAATTATATTATGTGTTAACTTAAAAGTTTTTAACCGTTTTCTCTAAAACTAATATTTTTGAGATATGACGATGTTCCAGCAAATGAGCGATATATAGATCTTACGTTACAATTTCTGCTTTAAATTTGAATAAGTAATTTAAAAAAATAATATTAAAAAAAGAAAATTTCGTTATAATCAATTAAACTTAAATATTTTTCTTTAACTTACTTCTCCGCTATCAACATTAAAATTTTATTCATTAACTCATTGGCCACAGTCTCGTTTAGGGTATTCAAACGAGCCGCCAAAAATTCCCCAAACTTTGTATAGAGAATTTCTCTGGCTGTTGGCCTGGGATACAAGTTATGTGCCTGCTGATTGCGTTGCGTTGGCCGGCGATCATTATTTCCCCCGCCCACAGTGTTAGTTTCCTTATTGAGACTTTGCAGGGAGGTGGCAATCGATAAACGATCATCCAGCATATCAACATCATCAGGATCATCGTCCAAATCTGAACAGTCTCTTTCATCAATGACTAGATTTTGGGTGGAGGAATTTAGATTTTTAGAATTTAATAAAAGTTTAGCAGAAGTTTCCTTGGATCTGTTGGCTAAAGATTTTTGTGTGTCTTTGATTTTACCATTGGAATTGGTATCCAAAGAAATCGTCTCATCTAAAGAATCGGGTTCATCTTTGATATATATGGAAGGGGAAGAGGAACAGGAGCGTATGGTAAGCGATCGGGCTCGGGAAAGGGGTCGTGAAGGTTGCGAGGGAAAACTGTTGACTGTTGCGTTAAGTTTTTGTAAAGCTGCCAAAGTTGTGGGCGTTAAATTGAGTATGACATCAGGCTGTAGTGGAGTAGGGGCTATAGTGGTCATGTTTAAGGGTAAATTGGTTAGATTCAAGGGCGGCAATAGGGAAGTGGTGTTGCCATTCTGTGTTGCTGTAGAAGGTGGTGGGATAAGCGGCATTGTTGGTGCTGCCGGCAAAATAGCTGACGCTGCTGTTGTCAATGGGGGTGTAGAAGACTGATTTTGTGGATTATTGGGATCATTGGGAGCAAAGTATTGGTACTCATCTATACCGGTCGAAGTGTTATTATTTGTAGTATTCAAATTGGGTGGCATGATATCATTGGACTTAGCCCGTTCACGGGATCTTTAAGAAAAATAAGCAATAAAATAAATATTGTATTTGTTTTAATTTCCAAAAAAAAATATAACTCAAAACTTACTTTCTTTCCCTTATCACCTCCTTAAGAAAAGCCATTTCATCATAATACTCCCATTTGGATTTAAATCGGCTACCCAGCATTTTCTCATGATTTAGTTCCCTCCTAAATATTTCCCTTAACGAAGTAAAAGTTCGTTGCACTCTTTCGCCATTAACGCTGAATATGCGCCCCAATTCATTCCATTTTAAGGCCTTTTTCTTATCCGATCTTTTGTAGTGAGGCAGACGACAGTCCCATAATATGGGATTTATTTTTACCAATTCAATTAAACGTCTCTTTTCGATTTGATGGCGCGTAAAAGCCATCTCCTAACAATTTTAATCTTTGGTGGTGCTCTGTTTTTTTTTCAAATACAGTTAACGGGTTTTGTTAACTCTTATTTTTGTGTCTGGTTACAAAGAGCGTTTTGTTTTAAATGAAAACACTCATTTAGTTAACACGCTCTTCTTCTCTACTTTTAGCTGGTTTTTTATTACTTTTGACTCTTTTAAGTAGTCGTGTTTTGTGTGTGTGTGTGTGTGTGAGTTGAAAGAGTGTTAACTGCTTTTTACTGCCAAGTTTTTTTATCTTTGTGGTTGTTTGCTGCTGCCGCTACAACTACCATACCACCTGTTTTTGTTAGTAGTAGAATTATTTGTTGTTGCTGCTATTCTCATTCAATATGGCGCATGTCCGTTTCCGTTTTTAGTTGGTTGTAATTATCTGCAAGTATACAAACACATTTAAGATGTTTTTTTATTAAATTATTGTTGGTGTGTTGTTAACTGATGCTGTTATAGGTGGTAAGGGTACTAATTTGCAAATTTTGTTAGTATACTTTAGATAAACTTTGACTTGTTATAAAAACGAGCTAATAGATAAATGTCTTTTATTGGATAAATTGAAAAAAAAATAGCAAATTTAAAATTAAAATAATTAATAGAGTAGAATGTAATTAAAAGCAGCTGTGTCTCTTTAAAAAACTTAGGTAAAAAAATGTAAATTTTTATTAAAAAAAGATTTTAACACAAAGACAAACGTCCATATTTTTGCTATATTTTGAGAAATTTTCACCGACACCAGATGCAACAAGTTTTGACAAGAGTGCACCATGCCAAACTCTGTCAAACGCCTTGGAAATATCTAAAGCAATTACCTTACTTTCGCCAAAAACGGTGAATGGAACGGTTCCATTTTTCTAATAACAAGTCATAACTGTTCAGTTCATTTGAAAGTTATTCGAAAACGATATTCGTGACGACTTTATGCGTTTGTAAGTACATTTTCAAAGTTGACTTTATATCGAGGACTAACGGTTGTGCCTTAAAAAGGTATCCAAGTAGCTTCGACAGAGTTCGCCTTTTTACTCATCATTGCACTATAGGTAATTTGAGCTAGTTTTAAGACCAAAATTACTAACAGACAAGCTTTTGGACCGTTAGGGCTGAAACTTGAAATTTCAGAGTTTTTCTGGAAAAGTTGAATTTTTTAAGGTTTCCATCATATGAAAACAGGAAAAAAACTTTTTTTGAAATTCGGCACGATGAAAATGCGCAAGGGATATTATCCATGCAGACAAGATCAGTTTTGATTTTTCTCGAAAAAGTCGTTAATTTTTCCGTTAGCCTTGTGCCACCTTAAAGATTAATTTTTACAAAAAGTTTTTGCTTTAACAAAGCCAAATTTTTTTAAACATTATTTAATATCAATTTCACTGATAGTAAACAGCATCAGTTTTTTCTTTTTTTATATATATAATGTTCGCCATATTTTAAGCTGAGACTGTCTGAAAGAAAATGATATAAATAAAAAAGCGCTAAAAATCGCAACGTAAAATAAAAAAAAAATTAATGAAGTATTCTTTTCTTAACACTTTTCATAAAGGAAAAACATGGCAGTCCAGGGTTAATATTATCAAAAGCTTATGCGAAGTTTATATATATGGAAAACCCCATTTATTTGAGGTTTTTTTATTATTATAATATAATATAATATATAAAAATATTTTGGTGTTTTTAATTACTTATTGTCCCCTCTCTTCTCCATATTATGCACGATTTCCTTCTTTTTGTTTAATAACTTATAAAAAAACGTTTGAATTTATATCAAAATTACACTTTTAATGCTGCACTATGAACGTTGCTTGCAAATGTCAACTTCAACTACCTATTAATCAGTCTATATGTGTTTTTTTTTTTTTTTTGTTCAAAAACATAATATGCAGTTATTTGCTTTGATATCTTCTTATTATTGTTAGTGAAAAAAATGATTTTTGGCCAAGATTTCGGGTCAAATTACCTACTGTGCATTGTGTTGACATTAGGTTTGCGATCAAGATAATTTTGAAGTCATAATTTTAAAGAAATTAAAATTAAATTTGGTATATCGAAATTTGCTTTTGAATGAATGATTATCTATTTTAATTGATTTGCATGTTCGTCCTAACTACTGTTTTTTCGTACCTTTTGTCAAGAATTCTTCTTGAAATCCAAAGTAAATTTTTTTGGTTTTTCATGTTTTTGTCTTTCTTTTTTCAGGTCAACAAGAATTAAATTAGATAATCATTTATTCAAAAGCAAATTTCGATCTACCAAGGTGAAATACGATTTGGTTTAAAGATAGATGTTTGACTATTGACGTCATCCGGCTTCAATAGCCGAGTGAGTAAAGCAAACCCCACTGAATAGATTATGTTGTTACAATCGAAACTAGCAACCTGTCCGTGAAAGCCTGGGTTCAAATCTCAGCGCAGTCAAGAATGAAAAATTATCAATAAAAAATTTTAATTCATTTCATGTTGTTAAATTCCTGTCTTCATAAAAATAATTTAATGAAAATTAAGTTCAATGAACTTAAGCCTATTTTAAAATATCTAAATTTGGATTAAAAACCATTAACAGTTCAATAAAATAACCACGATACTAATATTTTGGTATAAAAGTTACCGGTACTATCAGATTTTGCTGAATAGGTCCCAAAATGAACGTAGCTCCCATTGAAGACACATTTTCATAACTCGCTTTAATCCACATACACATGTAAATCTGTACATGTACTTATCGTTTATAATCTTCTATGTAGAATTACAGACTCAAGCTCTATAACGAACTTAAATCTTAAAAAAAAATGTAAGTAACAAGACTCGTTATAGTCATAGCTGCTGGCAAATTTTGCAAAACAAATCGTCAAAATCTTCAAATGGACTTACTTAAATCGTCACAAAAATCTTCATTGTAAGATAACACTAACTTTTGTTATTTTTTGATAATTTTTAGCTATTTTCCGTTTGTTTTATTTGAAATTAAAAAAAAATGATTAATATGTTTTTCTAGTCTCAAAAAACCGTTAAAAATAAAAGCGCTTTTCTGACTCCTAGTGAATGTAAATGCACTCTCCTTTTACACACCAACTTAAAAAGAGCGGAAAGCGCTTTTTAAATATTAAAAAATTCAGGCTTCCAATAATCCAAAATAGGACTCTATTTGAAAAACATTTTGGCAGAACATACCTATAAGTCAATTTTCGAGGCCTGTCAACAGATGGCTTTGCTTGTCTTGTATTGTGTAGGATGACATATATACGAATTTGCTACAAAAGTTTAGAACTAGAGACGTGATTCAAATAAAATCTTTAGTCAATTATAAAAAATAACGAAAATTGTTTAACAAGTGAACTGAGTGATTTCGAACACCGATTTTACTCATCAGAAATTCTGTTTCAGTGCTAAAAAAAATGGTTGAAAAATGGATCTATTACCAGAATTCAAGTGTATAATAGTTTACACTTGTATAGTGTACATTTGTATTATAAACTGCTTACACAGGACAGTTTGTATCAATCAAATATACAAAAGTATCCAAGAAGTTGTTAATAAGAAGAAATAAGACTAACCACTTTTGTAAATTAGTACAAAGTTCGTCATTTGAAAAATCGTCAAATTAAGGGTATAAATCGTCCAATCGTCAATGAGCCAGTTTTGGACCCCAAAATATTCAAAATGACGATAAATCGTCAAATCTGACAGCCGTGGCTATAGTATCTTCTAAAACTTAAAATGTCGCTTTGGTCTCTTATAAAAAATATTACATTATTGCCAAGGCGAACTTTAAATTCGCCTTGATTATAAGGTTCTCGCAGAAATTGTTCTCGATTCTAAAAAAAAACACATAAAAATTACGGTATCGACAAGGCGAATTCATGTATCCGGTGGCGGAGATACTACAACAAGTACATCAATAAAAAAACAACATTATATATATTGTTGCTTTAGTTTATTGAAACGTCCAAAAGTCTAAGCAACTCTTGAATTTTTTTATCTCCAAGTAAGACAAAATTTAGATCAGCTGTGTTTTCAACAGCACCTAAAAGATGAATTAGCTTTGAGTATCGATAAATAACAAATACCAGATTCCTATGGCATCAAAGTACTTCCATTGTCTTTGTGTTTTAAAGTGGTTTCGGATAATTAGGATTGTAGGATAGGACTAAACCCATTATATGTATGTAATATTTTGCTTTTATTGCAGGGTGTGGTGTGGTATAGACGGGGCTTGCCCAATATATCTGTAACTTTTTCTTCGTTAAGTGTTCAATGTTTGGTGTAAAAAAAATTTATGTTATACCAAAATTTTATTTTAACAATTTTTTTTAAACTTCACTTTCAATTTTAAAAACACTAATAATTTAAACAAAATTTATGTATCGCAAAATATTCAACAAATAAAAGCCAAATCAATATTTGTATGAACCTAGTCACACATGCCAGTATGCAAATTTTGTATTCTGATTACAATTTTTTTTTTTTGATTTGTTTGCAAATTTGTACATTCTTACCAAATTTATTTTAAAGAACAATTTGTTTGCTTTATCTGTGGAATTTTCTTTTTGTTTTTGGTAAAAAGTTTCCTATTTTTTTGCCGAACAAACACTTTTCTTTACGAGATCACAATTAAGACTTCCACACAACATTCAACCACAATTTACTCAATTTAAAACAAAAATAGCAATAGCAATCAGTTTTCTACCAACAACAGTAGTTGTAGTGGTAAATATGTATGTACGATTGTAGTAGCAGCAGCCAAACAACAACAACAATCAGTGGCAGAAGCATTAAAAAAATAAGCAAAACACGAAAAAAGTGCTCAAAACACAATTTAAACTTTGTTGTTGATGTAAATTAAACAATCTTTGGACACACTAAATAATAACATCAACAGTATTCAGCAGCCAGCAGAAACGGAAAAACAAAAACACTAAACACCGACCAAAACATACCAACACACTTAAACTATTAAAAAAATAAAAAAGAAACAACAAATAGGCAGGCATCTATCCCAGCCAGCATTTTTTGAAATTTTTTTTATCAAATTCGAGTCTGTTTTGACTCCCGTGCGTTTAACATAATCATTTATGCGTTCATTTTTTAAGCCGAAAATTACGGCTCTTTCGTGAAAAAATGGTACCCCACCCGCGACTTTCGGAAAGCATCTTTTGTGACTAGCGTTTCTGATTAATATTTGTATCATCTGCATAATCAATTTATGATTGGGCACATTCTGTAAATTTTGTTTTTTTTTTTTTTTTTTTTTTAACCAAGTCACTTTCTAACCAGGGGCTTACACATGCCAGTGCAAGTTCGAAAAACTCAATACACTTACACATTTTTACTAACACACTTTTCGTAATTGCAGCCCAACTTGCAAGAGAGTTTGCTTGCAAGTAAATTTTTGACACTTGTGTTACCGTGGATGTCTTTTTGTCGATTTACTAGTACTTAGAAAAATAAAAATTATGTTTATACCTGATTTTCTGTGTATTTATAAAAAAAAAAAAAGACTAAATCATTACTATACATCATCACTTTTTCATGTTATTTTTAAACATAAATTGCAAGCATTAAAAAAATGTTACGGCCTATTTCCGATGTGCGAAATAATTCTTTCGTTCGTACAACTACATTTAAAATAAAAAAAAAGTTTTTAGAATGGTTTTTGTTTTAAATGTAATAAAGAATTCTTTCGCACATCGGAAATAGGCTATTAATCAAAATATTTTCTGAGAAATTTTATGATATCGGTAACTACGGCAATACTGGATTCACATATTTTAAAAATAAACATAATTTTTTCATCCAGATGGACCAAAAATAAAATAAAGAAGAAATTATTAAAATAATTTCGTGCTAACGTTAACATGATAATGTTTTTCATAAGATGTATTCGCTCCGAGAACATTTGAAAAATAAACTTGCAACTGACTGTGTAAACACTCAAGCTATTTGCAAGACTATCGGCTATTTCTTCGACATTTTCGTTGATAATACATATACACTACTTACAAGTTATGACTTGCATGTATAAAGGCAGGGTAAGCATTTGGAAATCCTATTCGTGTATCGTTTTAAACGCACAACTGATTAAGCAGTTTTTGATCATCTAAGGTAGTCTTAAAAGACTCAATTGCATGATTTTTGCTAAAAATGTCTTTTCTTTCACATGCTGACTGGGATGCAAGCAGTACTTGGTAATTATTATTTTTGTTTTCGAATAGCAGTATTTGTGAGTATCTGTGAAAGTGAATTTGAGTACAAGTGTTTGTATGACGTATTTAATTAAAACAACAATAAATACAAAGCAAAAACCAAAACAATAAATTTAACAAGAGATACATAGATAGTACCTAATAGGTACTAAGGGTAATGACAACAACAGCATGAAAAACAACAAAAGCATCAACAATAAAAGCCCAACAAACAGCAATTTTATAATTTAATAACAACCAAAAGATAAAGAGAGTATAAGTGCAAAATTGAAAAACAGAGTAAATCTTTTAAATTAAGAGAGAGAAAGCTACCAAACAAAGTAAATTTGTGTTTTTGAGTGGGAATTTATTAAGTGTATGAATAAACAAAATTAATATTAAATAGCAAAATTATCAAACAATAATACAGACGAATATGAAAATTATTTTTAATAAAAATAAACAACAACGATAAAAAATGTTTATTCCCATCACAGTTGTCAAATTGGGGGATTTATCCCCCAATTGGGAATTTTATTTTGTTGGGAATGCAGATTTTTTAATTTTGGGGATATATTGAGGATGTTTCTTTTTATAATAGTTTATTTTACTTATTCAAACAAAAACAATGTTTGCAATAAAACTTTATGTTTGACAAATCTGTGACTTAATAATGACATTTAAGGCTATTTAATTAATTCGCTTTGATAAAAGTTTATTGCAACAAATGTTTTAGCGTGTTCCAACAAATCTTAATTTTTTTCAGGACTTATAAACATTTGGTATACTGGGACCTCAATTAACCAGCAACATGAATTATTCGGGAAATAAAAAGAATTTATTTGCATCGATTTTTATTGCTTTTTTTTTTGCAACGAATATCTCTATTCACCGCGAATGCAAAATAAGTGCTTACAAACCAGCTGATTGGATGCATGATTTTTATATTGGGAGTTCCCGGTTTGGAGGACTGCATTCTGATGACATTTTGCACTTTGTTCACCTAATGAAACATGCAATTTTCTTTCTTTTATTTATTTAAGAATTTGGAGGCTTACGAAAAAACCATAATTACCGAAAAATTAAGAATTGTCTCCAATCACCAACTTTAAACCAAATTCAAGCAAACAAGTTGTTGATTTTGCACATATTACCAAAATGATTATATTGATTAATTAAAATTGTAAAATTGTGCATATTTTGTTCAATAAATGAAATTTTTAATTAAAAAAATGATCAAAAAACTTTGCCATTTCAAACAATTTGTTAATTTATTTAATTAAATATTGACATTTTCCAACAACAAGTCTTAAATTTTAAATTATTTAATTTTAAACGAAAAATCAATTAATATTTTTTATTTAGTTAATATTTTGATTAAAAATATATTTCAAAACAACTTAAATATTAATTAAATCAAAATTATATTTTTAATTTTCTTTCAACTAAAAAAATAATTGATTCAATTATCATATTAATTAAATTGAAATACTTTTTTTAATTGATAAAAAACTTTTTTCTGTGTTCGTCTTTTAATTTTCTTTCGTTGTCAGAGGTTTAGATGTGTAGAGAGTATTTGAAAATTTTTTTGGCTTTAAAAACTTCTTTGATATCAGCACTAAAGAAGCAGCTTTTTTGTATTATTTTGCTCATAAGCATTCACTGCTCCAAAATAGCTCTTTTATTGGAGCGCAGTATTATGCACTTTTTCCCTCTAGCGCTTCAAAAAAAATGAATTTTTTTACAACAATATCCGTTTGTTAAATAATAAAAACACACTAACGAAAACTACTCAATTCACCGGGAAATTTTATTACCCAGAATGCTCCCGGTCCCAGTCATTACAGATAAACGGGGTATCACTGTATATACACACATATATGTACTAGTTTATTGGGACAACCCAATTTCAGCTTATTTATAAAAATACTTTAAGCAATTATTATCAATGTCGTAAAAGAAATTTACAAATTTTTCACAATAAAAAAACTGTCATTTTTTGAATGGATACACTTATTTAGGCTGGGTTTTTGAGATCTTAGTTAAACTAAGTTTCGTTAATCTGAAAACAAATTTGTGCCGCCATTACCAAGTTTATATGCAACATTTTGACGGAACAGCTTAATTTTGATTAAAATGCTGGTCTTTAATTAAATAATAAACAAAATCAAATTTTGCCGGAAAACTCTGAGTTTCAGAGTACGTTAAACTCAGTTTAAACTTAATCCACATCTCTGAAATTAACACTTCTCTGTGCACCAACAAGCAATGTTTGGTTGGACTGGTCTTTTTTGCAAAAAATGCAAAATTAAGAAATAAAATGAAATACTTATAAATAAATAACTAGCTGTTTAGTCACGGCGCTGCTCGGGATTTTTTAAATAAAAACAAAAAATTAAATACTGGATATTTTTGTTAATAATTTGACCCCAGCGCTATCTACCGGGTCAAAATTTTATCAGGAAACTTTTTTTTTTTTTTTTGTTTAATAAAAATAGTTTGTGAATTTTTGCCAAATCGTACCATAAATAAAAAAATGTTAATATCACGACAACAGCACCACCATCGGGAATTAGCTCAAGAGAAACCTAGCTCCCAACTAAGATAATTTATTGTCCAAGTTTGGTGTCAATCGGTCCAGCGGCTCTTGACTTTTAGGAGCACCTACACGACACAAACATTTTTATATATAAGCATATTTAAGATAAGCAATTATTTTAAAATAACAATTTTTTGCGGTTCATTTGAACCATCTTTGGAAATAAATAAAACTGCTTAGGTCTAATAAATCAGAGCAAGATAAACTTTGTTTTTGGTTTAAAAAGTGCTTAAACCGACAAATCTTTAAATCAGTAAACATATAAACCATCTTTAAAGCATAAAATTGGGCGTTTAAACTACCAATACAGACCATATGAATTTGACAACATTTATCGTAGCGCTGCCAGATGTTACTTTTTAAACTACATATAATACATGGGACACTGACTTACAACTGTTGAGCTTAAACTACATATAAATTTAAGTTTAGTTCAACTAAACCAGCGTTTAAGCACTCACTGATTTATAAGCCATTAGTTCTAGAAATATATTTTAAAAATGTTAATGGATGACAAACTTAAATGAAACCTTAACAGAAATGAACCATTGATTTAGTGTTAGTAAATTCGCAAATGTACAAAGGACATAAAATACAATTAAAATATTTGATGACAAATTTTAAACAATATTTTAATAAAAATTAAAGAATTTTTAGTGGAAATTTTTGGGGATGAAAAGAAGTAATTATTGGGGATACAAACTTGCAATTTGGGAATAAAGTTGGAAAAACAGCTGACAACCCTGATTCCCATAGTACTAAATGAGAACAATTTTGTTTACACTCATATACACACATGCAATTAAGAACGAAAAAATGATATGATTTGCTCTCATTGTTGCCAGATTAAGAAAATTACGAATTTTTTGTTTAACAATTTTTTTTTTTTTTTTTTTTTTTTTTTTTGAGGAAATTAGTAGATTTTTATATCCACCACCAGCTTTAAGAATGGATTAAAGGCCCAATAAAAAAATGTTCTTATTTCGCTAAGCACTAATTAAGAATGAATATATATATAGCTGACGCCATGTGCATGATTTCTTGTTAGATGACGTAGCTTGTGCTTGGCAAGGGTTGCCAAGTATAAAACTCCCTTGGATTCATAACATTTTTTATAAGATATGTATGCATTTAAACAAAAACTATCATAAGTATTTAAGTTTGAAATTGTTAGCCAATAGGAATGCAGTTGGCGTAACGCCTTAAACTTCTTAAGTTATCCGTTCCGTTTTGTGTGTTTTACGTGAAAGTTTATCCGTCACAAATCGTTTATCGTTCACAATATTTAGAAAATATTTAATGAAAAACTTAACAAAGTTTTAGTCGAAATGTTAAGGCCCAACTGAAATATGCATGAGCTAATTTAAGCTTCCGTCAAAAATTAACGAAAAGCCAGTCAAATGTGTTTAAAAAACAAAATGAAAAAGTATCTGAATCTGTACGGATTGTGCGATCAGTTTCCGATTTTGCTTAAGCAAATGACAGTTTCATAAAACTTAACAAAAAATTTCCTAACGTTCAATATGGTTTGACATATATGATTTGTATGTATTCGCAAAGCTTCTTTAGCAAGGTCATGCACATTACGTCCTCGTGTTGTCGTGGTTTTAAACAAATTCAACTGGTTTCATCTTCCACTCTTTATTTTTTCTGGTTTTTTGATACAGGTCAATGCAGAAACAAATTTAGTTTTTGTTAATTTTAGCTTTTTGTTAGATTAAGCTATACCTCTAAGCTTTAAGTTATCACGCTGTTTAAATAAAGTAATTTTATCGATTCCGAGTTAAGTTAAGTTAAAGTTAAAATAAATCTTTTATTTTTATTTGCTAATTTACATGTTAAGTTTTAATCAATTATTGAATTGTTACACTTAGATCTGAAATATATGGTTGCATCATGTATCCAATAATAATAAGTTCTTAAAATATATAAAGTTTTGTTGTACGTTCGTTTCTGATTTGTATTATAAGTGTCCTGGTCGGCTGGTTCAGACTTCTGGCAGCCCTAATTTACTTGCCAAGTTGGCTTCGATATTACATCAAATAAGTACCACAATGTCCGTTTTGATAAGGCTTCGGGAAAAAGCAGATCAATAAAATAGATTGAAAATTTTACATTTTTTCGTTACAAACATGAATCTTTAACTTGATTAAAATTGTCAGTACAAATTTACGTGCATTAAAGCATGTATTTCTTATTAATTTATAGATATATATTTGACTTGGTTTAACAAAAGCTCTTTAATCGAAAAATATACATTGAAATTTTAGACCCGGTTTAACCAACAACCTCAGTTTTCGCAAGGCCCTAAATTTCTATCGGTTGCTTTAACCGAGGTTATAGTAGATAGAGCACTATTAAAAATATCTTGGCAAAATACTGCAAGCGAGATCAAATTTAGCATAAATACTATATTTGTACATGACCCTGATAACCCTGATGACAAAATTTTGGAGTGGCAGGTCCAAAAAGCTTTAATTTATATAAAGGTGTATTATTAAAAATAAATTTTCATCATAAAATTTGGGTGCCCCGGTAGGCTAGCTGGTAGTGAGCTAGTCTATCAGTACCGGGGTTGCGGGTTCGATTCCCGCCAGAGACTCTGGTCTCCTGCAGGCAAGCAAAAAGCTTCGCGGGATTTAGTGTAGGAATAATAAAAAAAAAAAAAAAAAAAAAAAAAAATAGATATTGGGAATTATTTCTTTTTCATAAGCAACATTTTTATATTCAACATTTTTTATTTTTCGAATTTATTCTATGAGTTAAATTTCAGTTATGTATTTTATAAAGCTTTTTGTGATAGCACTATTCCTTAAATTTTTTTAGGAATGACTTTATACACTACCAGATTATTATTTAGTTAAATAAATGGGCATGTTCATGAAAACGTAATGAAGTGGAATTGCAATCGACATGATTTTGATTTCTATTATTTACAAAATGGCTGTTGTTATTGCAGATAATTGGTACTCAAAGTATGAAGAATACGTAAAAGAATATTTGTATGAACTTTCTTTACAGGCTCGTTACCAAAATTTGTTCGATTTTAAATCCACTTGTTTTCGATTTATAGAACATGCCCAAAATTCGTAAATTTGTTCTCTTATGTTTCCATCTACATGCACGCTACTAATGTAGGGTATTATATGGTCGAACTTGCTTAGCTACGCAAATTTTCTGTATTCAGTAATTTGTATGAAATCCATTTTTTTCTTTTACATAACAATCAATCTGGCAACTTTTATAAATTTGTTTGGTTTTCTGATTTTGTTGGACTAGTCAGTCAGTCAGTCATTCATTCATTTGTTTATTGGGTCGGTCGTTTGGCTGTTGATTTTTTCCCATTGTTGGTGGATTCTGCATTTAAATGAATGGATGAATGATACACAAAGTGGCTGATGATGCTGCTGCCGTGGCTACTGCTGTTAAACTGTTGCTGTTGTTGAACTGTATTTGCTCTTATTGTTATTGTTGTTATAAATAGTATTATATTGTTGTTGGTTTTGCTGATATGATATATGAACTTACTCACAATCAGTTGTTGTAGATTTCATTTATTTATTTCTACTTCTTTTTTTTTTTTTTTTTTGCTTTTTTATTAACAACAATAAAATTCAATTTATTTCAATTAACCAAACAACCAACAAATAGCAACCAACAATTTTTGTATATTTAAAACTCATTCACACAAAATCACTCGCGTTATCTGTAATACAATACACACATATAAAAACTTTGTAGATGCAAATGTTATAGGATTTGTATCTATGTAGATGCTTAAATACGAATAGGTGATTTTTTTTAAATGAAATTCTATTTAAAAGGAGGATATCAGAAACCGACACTAGATAAATTGTGTTTAAAAGATTTGTTGCAATTTTGGTGTCAACTGGCAATTACCCAGGAAAAACTTTTTGAATTTTGGTAATAGGTAGTAGTTATTTCATACGTTGCCTGGTAAGTAGTTGTCATTACAAATGTCTTTATTCTGAAAACCTCAAAAAGTACTTACTAGTAATGACCTCAGTAACTACTTACTACTTCTTTTATTATCACTACTAAATATTTGCTTACTAATAATCAGCTGAATAACTACTTATTAGTTGTGTTGTTTTCAGTACTGAATATTTACTCACTGGTCACGAGCTCAACAACTACTTATAAAGTCTTTTAACTAGCGCCAATTGTTTAATTTTACATCAAAAATATTCGAAGAATTTATTTTAAGCAATTTAGGTGTTTTAAAAAAATATTAAAATAAAATCTTTTACTATGTCAGTAGATCTTTTCGACTCTTCGGCCTACTGGCAGCTATATAATAACAAGTTATTTTTTGGCTTCTAGAAAGTATATTATAAGAACTTAAAATTTTACTTACTGGTAGTTAAATAATAACTAGATATTTTTTGACTTCCGGTAAATGTATTGCAAGTACTGAATTCCGTGGACAACTCGAACAAAAATAAGTAGTTTTATTCAGTCGAAAAATAAGAAGTGTTTATATGTATCCAACATTACTTGCTAACTTACCACGTAAGTAAAGTTTTTGCTGGGTAGTTTAGTAATTTGTAAGAATTAACAGACATTGATTTTTGATACCTAAACAGTGGGGATTTGAAAAAATTTATTCGCCAAAGACTCTGGTCTATTTCAAATAGGCTTTGCAGTCGGGCTTGATTTTTCTTGATTTACAAGTGCTCGGCAAGAATCAAGAAAAAATATATTTTGTCAAGAGTTTTAAAGGCCCAACCAAAAATACGATATTATTTTAAAAGTTGCTTACAGTTTTTCTTAAACAAATTTGTGTTAGTATATTTGGTTGAAATCTACCAAACTGCGTTTTCTTTTTTTAACACTAATAACACTGGTCGGCAAAAAAAATGGGTACAAGAACTTTGTTATGTGATTTTAATTATGCGCTGAATCCAAATCCGTTTTTAGTTTTTTTCTATCACGTCTAGTCATATAGGCGGGACTAATATTTCGCCCGAAATAAGGCGGTTCTGCTAGTACATTTCATCACAACTTAAGAACGATTTGTCCGATTTTAATCAAAATACCTACAAATGATTTGGAATAAAATTTCCTTGAACTCATCCAAAAAAGTTGCGATAAATTTAGTTTCTCATGCAAGATTAGTAATATCTGCCTATTTTCGATGTGCGAAAGAATTATTTCTTTCGTCCAAATAAATGTGAAACAAAAACAAAGTTTTCAGAATTGGTTTTTGTTTTAAAAGTAGTTGTTCGAAAGAAAGAATTCTTTCGCACATCGAAAATAGGCAAATAGGCAAAAAATTATTAGGACAAAAATTTTACATTTATCAGAAATCCCGGTACATTACGCACAAAATAGGCCATCGGTGAATAAATGTACATTTTATTTATTATTCATTAATATGGACCTGACTAATATTTCGCTCCAAAAAAGGCGTTTATGCTAATAAATTTCATTATGAATTTAGAAGGATTTGTCTAATTACCAGCAAATGATTCGGAATAAAACTCTCTTTAAGGTACTCTAAAAATAATTTCCTATATTTTCAACAGTATCGGAGATATTCAAAAATAAATAGTATTTAAAAATTTTTTTTATTCAATATTAGTTTTTTGTTTCAAAAACTTCATTAAAATAAGTTATAAGGAAAAAAAATTAAATTTTTATAATTCATCGAAAAGCCAAATATATTACAAATAAAAAATCTATAAATCATAAAAATCGATGGCCAAATGTTAATTTTATTCACGATGATGTGAAGACAACTATATTATTAACACAGTACACCCTGAGAAAAAACATGTTTAAATCTGGTCAACTCTAACAAAACTATTTTGAAATAAAATTGTAAATATAGTATGATTATTTTAACCATATTATTGTCATTGACCACCATATTATGGTTAAATTAGACCTCCATCAAGAAGGCACAACCATATTATGGTTGTCTCCGAACATGTTTTGGTTAATAATAACAAAAATATGTTTAACACTTAAAATAGCATGGTTGATTTTCAACCATAGCATGTTGCTCTTGGAATAGAGGAAAATACTATTCTTAATTTGAAAACAAATTATTGTCATATTTAACCATAATATGTTTAGAGGCAACCATAATATGTTTGTGGTTTCTTGATGGAGGAGATATAAAATATAACAAAATGTTTTTGGATAAGTTGAAGAAAATTGTATTCCTTATCATTTGCGTTTTGATGAAAATCGTATTTCCATTAAAAAATGTTAAACAGCTGACTAGAGCTGTAAAACTATCACATTTGGTAGTTTCAATAGTTCCTATAAAAAAAATTACACATTACGGATGCCAAGTGAACTGAAGTTGAGTTGCCAGCAGCGAAATCAGGCAACGCCGCTCGTGTAAAAAATATAAAATAAAAAAAATTTTGTATATTTTAACTTAAGCAGAGTTGCCTAATTCCATTCAGCTTCGGTTGTGCTGCCATCCGTAATCGACCCACTAGTTTTTTGATTGCCAAGTTTGAACACTCAATTACCAAACGCATTACATAAGATCATAAAAATATGACGTAGTAAAAAATTCACTATTAACTTATTTTAAGATTAAAAAGTAAGAGAAGTAATCGATTCTTAGGAACAAACTATTTAAGTCTCATGCCTTGAAAAAATAATTAATATTGTAATCCAGTTTAGAAGTCATGCGGTTAAAATGCTTAATTCCAAGCTCGATTACCTTTTTCAAAATGTTTTGCTGTGTAAGCTAAAAACCTATCGATAGTATCGAAATGTTATGTGCCACTGCTGTGAATAGGGAATTGCAGTGTCATCTATAGTTTATATAGAAATCGAGAATGGTTAGCTGGCAGCAGTCAGTTTTTTCACCTTCGTCGCAAAAAAATATTCTTGAGACTTTGGTTAAAAAATAAGGACAAACAGGTTAAAAAATCGGCATATTTGGCAGCAATTGCTTAGACGAAGCCGCGGGCTTGATTTTTATTTTCACTATTGGGACCACCCTTTTGCAGCTGAATTATGAAAAGACTGGCCTTAGTTCACAATGATTCGAGAGAAAATTTTAAATCACAATAGATAAATTGCTGCTTGGAAAATAGAAACATTTATTTTACGTACAAAAATTAAAACTAATTTTGGACAAAAATTTATAAAAATAAAAATTAATCACGGTTATTTAAAGACTTAGCCAAATTGACTCCGAGTACCAACACGCAATGTTTGCATTGAATTTGTACCAACACGTTAAACCATCTTTAGAAATGATTTAGCTGTTAAAATATAGAAATATGCATATACCAACAAATAAAAGAGGATGACAAGGTTCAATTTTTGAGATAAAAGGTATTTGTTGGGAATACAAAATCTCAATTTGGGAATAAAGTTTGTAAAACATTTGGGAACCATGAATACATACATCTATTCAAATTTGTATTCACTTTAAATTATCAATACCGAAAGAAACCCATCGATAGTCCGCCAAAAATAAAACAGTCGATACTTTCGTTGGAACTATCTATCGATTGTTTTGCATATCTACAGCTGACTCAAAACAAAATCGCATAGACATTTTTCAAATTTTTGTACTTTTTGCTTAAAGCAACTGGGTTATTTTTGTAAAAGATCATTTTAGGAAGTTTCAAAATTGTCAAGACTTTTTTCCAAAATCAAGCCTTTTTTATTGAATGGCTAAAATTTTGAAACCTAAATCTGGCAAGCCTAATTTCAAAGAACAGGCTGAATGATTACGTTAATATTGATCGGTAATTTAAGTACGAATCAAGAGCGGATCCAAGTGGAGGAGGGGGGTCATAACTCTCCCTGGGCTAGTCAAGTACTGGTATTCTTAAATTGCAAATTGAGGTTAGAGGCTGTTCCGACTAAATTCCCACTATGAGAATCAATTATCATTTTATAAAGAAGCCTCTCATTTTGCCCTTTATTTTAAAATGCTTTAAGTCTTAACGCTCCACTACAAAAGTTTTTTGAAATTAAATTCTAATAGAAATAAAGGCCATTTATTTTGATAACATGAATTATTTTTTCAATGAATCCTGACGATTAATAATTATCTTAGTAAAAAATTATCTGACCCGCCAACTTACATGGGCACCTGTACTTCAATAGTAAGGTTAACGAGAACGGATGGTTGGATGTGCTCTAATCTATTCATATTTAATTGTGGGCCATTATATTAAGAGTGTAATGTGGAAATATTTCCTTTGACCTCGAATTCTAACACTACCTTATCAAATATTGTAAATTCATTGACGTTTACATAAAAGTAATTCGCGTCAAATTTATATGGGAGATAAGGGAGCCAATAATAAACCAGTTCTAACAAAACTCAAAATTGGGTGCACATGTTAATATAAGTTATATAAGAATATCACTTGTAAAAAGACTAGCAAATTGGTAACTCTCAATCATTCCAAAAAAAATTTTATATTCTTATTTTTTTAGTAATTCATTTTTTAAACTGCTACTTGAGCCGGGATAACACAATTTGTATAGGCCTAGGTAAAATAATGAAATCTTCAAGTAAACTTATGTGAAATCATGAATTTCAATACTCCTTAGTTCAAGCCCAGACTTGCATTTTTTGTTGCAGCAATTCTTGAGTTTATGGGTAAGAGAGACGAGAAGATTGGGAAGGGGTACTTAGATTCAATAAATCTGCAATTCAGTTTTATTTTGTAATTCTCACACTTTTCAACTTGAAGTTGTTTGAAGGTATATTTGCGTTTATATACACAGAAAAAATTAAAAATTGTCTGTAATCATCAAATTCATAGCAAATTAATGGAATCAAGCAAACAATTTGTTCATTTTGCACATATTACCAAAATGATTATATTGATTACAAAAATTGAAAAAAATTTGAATATTTTTTTTCAATAAATGATACTTTAATTTTAATTAAAAAAATGATCAAAAAACCTTTCCGTTTCAAACAATGTTTAAATTGATTTAATTAAATATAGCTCAGGTTTTGACAATTCCATGCAACAATTGTACAAGTTTAAATAATTTTATTTTAAGCGAAAATATCAATTAAGATTTTTTTATATTTAAATAATATTTTAATTAAAAATTTATTTCAAAACAACTAAAATTTGAATTAAATCAAAATTATATTTTTAATTTTCTTTCAACTTAAAAAAAATAATTGATTCAATTATCACATTAATTAAATTGAAATACTTTTTAAACAACTGTTTTAATTAATAAAAAAAACTACTGTATAAAATATAAAAAAGAGAAGAGGAAAGACAAGATAAAAATAAAAAAAATTGCAAAACTAGACACTTATGCAATTTCAAAGCAGAATTGTAAAGAATTGCAGCAACCAGAAATTGCAATTATGGACGATGACTTAGTCTAAAACTTTAATGACCAACTTTTATTAATGTAATAACTTTTAATTTAACATCATTTAAAACATCCTCGGAGTTTAAATAATTTATCAGCAACATAAAGGTAAAGAAGAGAAAACATTTATTTTTGGGAAACATTTAAAGCCTATATCACTAATTTGAATTATAATCAGCTAACCAGTGTTGCCAATTTAGCCTTTGAGTGGCTATATTTAGATATTTTTTATTTCGTTTAGCCATGAAAAACATCAATTTAGCCATTAGCAATTTCTATTTTGCCAAATTTGCTTCAATTTTTTTAAATTGTTCGACACAAAAAATTTTATAAATGCTGCATTAGCTGTATTGTAACGTTGAAATTTTCTTGATAAGTTAACGCAAATGACTCTTACAAAAAAAAAAAAATTAATTTTATCGATAATTTGGGCTTTCTGTTATTCAAAGATGTTTCTTATGTTTAGTTTGTATATCTTAGTTTTTTGAGTATTTACATATTTCCAGGGGGTGAGAACGACAGTTGAACACTTTGTTTTATGAACCACCCTAGTATACATATATATATGCTCTGGGTCCTTGAAAAATTTGTAGTCTACTTTACTATGTCTGTATGTCGGTTCGTCTGTTAAAAACACGCTCAGTTTCGAAACATTTATAAGAAAAAACCAAATTGGTGTCAAAGCGTTTCTAGTCATCCCAAACAGTATGGGATTGGAATCCAGCAAAGTCGGCAAACCATGTGTTTTCGATTCTTTATTCTCAGCAAACTCTATAACATCTTTCTGTCAGTCAATTTGTACTCTCCTAATTAAAATCTAAATTGGTACGAGGACTGAATTGGATAATGGACATTCTAATTGTAACACATCGAACTTATTAGCGCAGAGCCTTTAAAGTAGAAAAACACTTAGGTACAGCAAGTTAGTGTACCGTACCGTATTTTGCCATGAACAATACACATACACATTCTATACAAAAATTTTAAATAAAAAAGCTGATGAACACAAATACTAAGATGATGTACTGATATTGTTTTAGCGTACGTGTAGTGTTCTTCTAGCGAACGTGCTCTGCATCTTCATGAGACCTTTTTCACTTTTGCAATATCATTCATGAAAAAACCCAAAAGCAGCAAACATATGGTCATCACAATACGTTTATTAAAAGTTCACTACGCGTCCAATAATACATCCAGAACAAGATCGTTATGTACCGTATATTTATGTACCGTATGCTTGTGTGCAGATTTACAAACCCAA
Organism: Pollenia amentaria; assembly: GCA_943735925.1. Taxonomy (NCBI): domain Eukaryota; kingdom Metazoa; phylum Arthropoda; class Insecta; order Diptera; family Polleniidae; genus Pollenia; species Pollenia amentaria. The sequence continues at coordinate 35,773,030 of OX031009.1, forward strand.
ATATAAATTTTAGAGTTTGGGTTTTCAAAAAGCCACTACTTTATTGTATAGTTTTTCGAACTTTTCTTTAAAGTTTACATACATATATTGCTAAATCTTGAGATATTCTTAAGACGATCTAGCAATTTTCTTCTATTTGTTAAAAAACACGTTAAAGCACGTACTAGAGGTCATTAAACATTAGTAAAAAAAAGTTTTCGATATGATAATAGAAATAAAGCGATTTATTCATTCAAATGTTCCCCAGAATATAAATTTTGGCTCTAAGTCCGCTACAAGGAATGACCTAAGCCGACGAAATTTGGAATAAATACGACGAATTATTAACATTGATAAATAATGCTCCTTATGAAAAAGGAACCAAAAGTTTAAGTTTTTAACAAGTAGGGAAGTCGGCCAAGCCTGACCATCAGATACCCTATACCACTAAAGTTGTTATGGAATTTTCAGGAATGGGGTATGTAAGAACTGTGGTCAATTATGTACTTATCTCAAGATATTGGTAAGATTATTTTTGTTTTTGCAAATGACAAATTATGACTTTAAACTATAATTTTGATAGATTAAAAAAAATACATTTTTGTACATCGGCACAAAATGATGTGTAATGTATATACATATGTACAAATGTAAGCATGTAAATATTTTCTTTAACATTTTGACAAAAAGAAAAAATCACCAAAATTGTTTGCCTGAAATAGGGACAAGTTCCCTTACAAAATGTATCTTAACAAAACAAATTTCTGAAAACCCGCAGCATTTTGTGCATAATGTCCAACAAACAATTTTTTAATTAAATTTAATAATATCAACAATAAACAAAATTGTTCTATAAATTAAGAACACAAAAAAAAAAAGAAAAATAAATACACACAAATACAAAAATTCGAATAAATATTCGTTTATTATTGAAATACTTACACATATTGTCATTCGCTCACACTCTCTAAACAATTTAACAAATTTGTCTTAATTTTTTCCAAACAAAAAGCAACAACAAAAAAAACACGAACAACAAATCTCTGTCTGTCACTTGTATTTGTTAGATGTGCACAAATTGTTTTAGATATTTTTGTTTTTTATTTATTTTTATTTTTGCTGTTTTTAACACCAATTTAAAACTCAACCAAACTGAACTAAAATGCAAAGTCAATATAAGAAATGTGATGCGTTAGGTTGCGTTCGTTCGCTTTTGTTTTTGCTTAATCTGGTTGTTTTTGTTGTTGTATTATTTGCATTCAACGGATGCTGTATATTTATGTTGCTGCTGTAGTTGTGTTTTTGTATCTTTTATTATTTTTATTGTTATAAGCTTTGTGTCTGTTTATAAATGTATCTGTGTGAGTTTTGTTACAACTATTCACTCAAATACTGACGATTTGGTCTCTCATTTAACTTAACTCTCCTCACAATCTCTTGCTAATATTTTAACTCATTTTATTTTGAGTGTTTGTTAAAAGTAGTATTTTGCGCTCTTAAATTGTTTATTAAATTTATTTATAGGGGTCTGTTTATTTGCAGTAGTTTTTACTACGAATTGAGTGCTTGAGAATTTATCTTATCGCACAGTTTGTAGCTATGGTTTTTTTTAAAAAATTATAAAAATTCCCTTAAGATTTGTATGTATATTTCATATTTTTAGAATTACATACCAATTTTGTATTGGTAACATTGTTGCCGGAAAGTTTTTGCAAAATAACAAACAAGCAATTATTCTTTTCACGGCAAAATAGTTTTTCCCAACAAAATTTCTTAAAAATGTTATACAAAAAAAATATTGTAATTATGTACAATGTACATATATTCAATTTAAGATGCAATTTAAAAATGTGTAAGAAATTATAGCCGGTCAAATCCGACTATATGATACCCTTCACCACAGCAACAGACAAATTTTCAAGAATATATCCTATTTAGGAACCACGGGCAGTGTAACCATTTTCGCACATTTTCTGCTATATTACGCAGAATGAGTAAGGGAGTTGCAAATGTTTTTTGAATAAATTGCTAACTGCTGTTTTGCATAATTCCTTGTCCAAAAGCCGATTATTTAGCATATTTTTACTAACTAGAAAAGCAGAATTTTATAGCATATTTAAAAAAAATATATATATGTATATATAAAATCGCTTTTGATTTAGCAGATTTTTAGTATATTTTTTATAAAAATTCAGTTGATTCTTAACATATTTTGTTTTGTAAGTTTTTAGCATATTGAATCTGGAAATTATTTCTTTTCATAAGCGACTTTATTATATTCAACATTTTTTTTTCGAACTTATTCTATGAGCTAAATTTCAGTTATGTATGTTATAAAGCTTTTTGTAATAGTTCTATTCCTTAAATTTTTAGGAATGACTTTATACACTACCAGACTGTTATCTTGTATCTTCTTGTTTCATTTTACCTTTGCTTTTCGTTGGATGGCAATGAAGTATATTGTATGTACAGAAAAATTTACAATTATTAGACACCAGCAGAATGTAATGCATTTTCTGGCCCACTACGGCCTTCGTCAGCATTCTTTTTGTCACACTGGATAGTAATACTTTTTAAATTGAATATAATTAACTCAACTACTTTAAGAAATAGAATCTGGGAATTATTTCTTTATTAGCTACTTTATTATATTCAACACTGTTTATTTTTGGAAAGTGTTCATGGTTAAAAAAAAACACGTATCCCTGTGTCCAAAAATCCTTTTTTTGCAAACGTGAAGTAAGTAACTCCGAATTCTCTTTTGAAAAGTTACGACAAAAATCAGGAGCAATGAATTTTATATCGGGATAAATAACAGTGCAATTTTTTCCGACTTTCACTATGGTCAAGCGGAAATAGCAATCAGTCAAAATATCAATTCGATCCCTCCGTTCAACTAGCTCACCGAATGACAAATACCCCTCCATACCTTTAGAAAATTGAGCTAATTTAACAAGACACATAGCACAAACTGAGTTTGGTGTGAAAGCTACTACCATAACCACTGTTGCCAGAATATTTTTCTAATAAATCTGCAAAATTGGGCTAAAAACTCTGGAAAAATATTCAAAACCTGCAAAAAAAACTAGGAAAATAAAATACTTTATTTTGGGGTTTATTTTGTTTTTGTTTTCGAATCCATACAACAAACTAAAACTAAACTAATATATAAACAATGTGTATAATTTCTACATGAAACATAAAAATGTACTCGTATATCTAAATATATTTTACATACATAGTATCATTTCGTCGTATTTAAAATAGTTTTATACATTTATTTATTGTAAATAATTAATTTGTCGCAAAATTTTATATTGTATTATTGTTATTTAAGGAAGTCTTTTGTGCACAAAATTTATTCAAGCGTCCTTATCTAAACGATTTCTTTGCTTTGTTTTATTTATATTGGCCGGTCAAGTCCGACAATATGATACCCTACACCACAGCAACAACAGACAAATTTTCAAGAACCACGGGCATTGCAACCATTTTCTCACATTAGATTACCCAGAATGAGTATGGGTGTTGCGGATTTTTTTTTTTTTTTTTTGACTTTTATAGCATATTTAAAAAAAAATATATATATATATATAATATAAAATTTTATAAAAATTCAGCAGATTTTTAACATATTTTTTTTTGTAAATTTTTAGCATAGTTTTAGGAAATATAAAATATTTACCCCCATATTCATAAAAAATATTTTCGATTAATAAAAGGTTTATTAAAAAAATTTTCATAGAAATTCTTTTCATAAACCTGCTATAAATCTAAAATATTTTTTATAAATATGGGGCTTAAAATTTTAGGTCTTAATGTTAGCAATTTTTTCTTCATTTTACAATTTAGCAGATTTTAAAGATTTTTTTTTTGAAGTTTAGGCATATTCTCATGAAACAGTAGGCGACACTGCCTATGGGTAAAGATGTTTATAGGAGCTCTTTTTGCCGAATATTTTTCAATGATTATTTGAAAAGATTAATTGATTTTTTTTCGACTCAAAATATTTTTTAAAAGATATTTTTTAACAAGGAAACTTTAGTACAAACCAAAAATCTAGAGCACAATAAAGTCTAGTTTAAAGTATTTTCTTTAACCAAAAAAAAAATGCTTTTTAAAATTATATTTGGTTTTTTATTCAACTTTTTCTTAGTAGAATCTCAAAGAAATAGATGTTCAAGCTCAAGGTCATAGAGAGAGCGACAAAGCCAGGTCTATTGTACCCAAAGCTCGAGGTCATAAGTTTGTAAATGTGTTTTTATTTATTTAAAAATTTCCAATATTTCGATATTCCTTAAATATCATCATCAGGGACAGTTTAATTTGAATAAAAAATCACTCAAAAATTCTTATTAGTTACAATTTGAAAAATTTTAAAACACTGCTATATTTTGTTAACGCTACTAGATATTTTAGATAAAAACAAATTAAGGTGCAATATTCGACTATGCCGGATCTTATATGCCCTTCACCATGGATGGGAGAGAACAAAACGATCTTTTGATATATAAAACATATCCATAGTTGAGACCTAAAATTTAGGTTTTCGAAAAAATTATTGATGTTTTTAGAGTATTTTGGTCATAACTCGGTCATTTTTCAAACCGATTTGGCTAAATTTAAATAGCTAAATTCCCGAAAGCATTACAAATCGATTGATACAGCATGAATATATTGGCGATGTGTAGGAGCTCCGGAAACTTGATTTCAACCGACAGGCAGACGGACATATTGACAGACTGTCAACCGGATTTGAACTACTCTTCTCATGGTATTATACATAATTGGGTATTTGATCAATATTGTGGAAGTAAAAAACGGAATGACTTATATATGCCCTTTTAGCTTCGCGGAATGGCGTACAAACCCTACATAAATGGATTTCCCCACTTTCGACAACAGTACTTAATGGTAATAGTCAGAGACATCATTCTTGTGTAATTCTAGGACGATCTAACGTATATTTGACTATGTTCCCGAAACTTGGTCAAAACAGTTTTACTATGTAACAATTTTGTTTGCTTGGTATTAAAAAGGAATCAAATTAAATTATTACTTTGACCTCTTACCTTGACTTTTAATAAATTTTATTTATATGAAGTTTGTGTGATACGGAAAATCTGTAAAATGAGTCCAATAATTCTAGAGATTTTCCCTCGAACTTTTTAACTTCCCGAAAAAGCAGGAAACAATTCTAAATGTCCCAGGATCTCAGAAAGTCTTGCTTTGAAGAAAAATATTATAATAAATATAGATTTTTTTTTTTTAATTTTAAAGATCTGGACATCTTTTGATTTTTACACATTTAACCTAAGCCTTGACAGTACCTACCCGGGTGATCATATCGGTTTTACTTCTTTAATAACTTTCTTAAATTTGCTTCGGTAAAAGGAAATTTTTACTCACCGAAAGAATTGTTTTCTTGAAAAAAAAACTGAAAAAATTTGTATGACGAAAATTTAAAAAAAAAAAAATTTATGACGAAAACTTGTTCTCATCGCTTATAAACATTCAGTAACACCCGGTTCGTTACGCTGCACATAAAAATCTTTGGTAAGGCGAAGGTTAAAGGTTTTGTTGATTTTCGTTGAGTCATATTTTCGTAACACACAGAAAAAATATCAGTAGTTTTTTTTATCAATTACAAGAATTGTTTAAAAAGTGCTTAAATTTAATTAATGTGCTTATTGAATTAATTATTTTCTTAGTTGAAAGAAAATTAAAAATATAATTTTGATTTAATTAACATTTTGGTTGCTTTGAAATAAATTTTTAATTAAAATATTAATTAAATAAAAACAAATCTTAATTGATTTTTGCGTTTAAAATAAAATAATTTATGTGTTGTTTTCACAACACAAGTGAAATTTATATGAAAAGCACTGAGTTTTTTGAGTGTTTATCATATAAATTTTACTACACGTTCAGTCACTTGTGTTATAAAAACAGCACATTAAATTTATAGAATTGTTGTTGGGAATTGTCAAGACCTGAGCTATATTTAAATAATACAATTAACACATTGTTTTAAACAGCAAAGTTTTTTGATCAGTTTTTTAATTAAAATTAAAAATATGATATATTGAAAAAAATATTCACAATATACAGCCATGTCACAGAGTACAATTCCGTTCGGAATGATTCCGTTCGGAATTGAAGAAAACATATTTGTTTATTGATAGAAAGTATATTTTGATAGTGTTTTGATCTTTGAGATACAAAAAACTCCCATACCGTTCATGAAAAAAAAATGGTTTCATTCCGCAAAGTTTTTTCGTAATTTTCTGAAGCACCAAAATACGGCATGAATTCCGTTTCCGAACGGAATTGTACTCTGTGACATGGCTGATAGAATCTCAAAGAAATAAATACTCAAGCTCGAGGTCATAATATTTTTAAATAATCTTTATTTATTTAAATACATCCAATATTTCGATATTCCTTGAACATCATCATAAAAACAATAATATAAGTTTAGGAAACATCAATACAAATACAAAAATCACACAAAATTCAAAAAGTAATAACAATAACAACAAGAACTTACTAAATTATTATTAAAAATTACAAAAAAAAATTTCCTTATTGTCTATGTATGTACTTCGTATTTACAGGACAATGTTAACCTTGACTTATAGCGTATTGTGGATTGGTCCAGAGCGTATCTCTTTAATTTCGAAAACTCGAGCTATGTGGTTCTCTCAGAATGATGATATACCCTGCCTAATTTTGAATAATGAACAAATAGATTTTATGACATACTGTAGGTCTTTAGGTGTGTATATTGATAACGCGCTCAATTTCGACATCCACATTAATCAAATAACATCTAGAGTAAATTACGTTGTGATACGCATGTATAGCGTGGGAATGTATTTGCCTCATTTGATAAGGAAGCAAGTTGCTCTATCTCTGTATCCGCCATTATTTTCGTACGGGTTGGAAATATTTTCGGAAGTATCAAACATAATATTTGAAAACTTAAGCAAAGTTTCAATAGGGTTGTTCGTTATATTTTTGGACTTTCTTTTAAGGATCAGAGACATATGACTTAATACGTGGTTAAGGTACTGCAGACGCGGATCCAGCTTGAGCCATGGGGGGAGGGGAATTTTTTATGATACATAACAAGTAAAAAATTTGTTTTTAAAAGTTTATTAAAAACAATATGTTTATATTATATAAAAAAAAAATCAACAATAAGGTCAAATAAAATATAAGATCAGTTCAATATAAATTAAAATAAATTAATCTTTTTAAATAACGTTTTGGCTATAAAAATAATTTTACTTATTTTTAATGTTTTTTTTTTAATTGAAACCATTTATTTGACTACATCATACTAAATTGTTTGACCAATTTTTCGACCAAAAAAAAATACATATCGATGCCTTACTTTCTCAACCTCGTATCTTAAAAAAATACGGTTTGGACTTTTTCATATAAAAAGATAGTTTTTTTTTTGTATTCTATTACTGCAGCAACTTATTATTTCAATACTTTCTCTGAATTCTGTAAATATTAATAAATTATTGAAATAATAATTTTTTGCAGTAATAGAACTCAAAAATAGCAATCGTTTGACATGAAAAACCGTATTTTTTTAAGATACGAGGTTGAGAAAGTAAAGCATCGATATGCAATTGTTAACAAAATTTTGGAAGAAGGAATATGCTTCACTAATTTTAAAATTAAGTTATGAATTTTAGTCGAACTGTTTGGGTTTTAATCTAAAGATACATACACAGAAAAAAGTGTTTTATCAATTAAAAAAATGGTTTAAAAAGTATTTTAATTTAATTAATGTGATAATTGAATCAATAATTTTTTTAGCTGAAAAAATTTAAAAATTTACTTTTGATTTAATTAACATTTTAGTTGTTTTAAAATAAATTTTCAATTAAAATTTTAATTAAATAACAAAAAATCTTAATTGACTTTTTTCGTTTAAAATAAAATAATTTAAACATGTAGAATTGTTGTTGGGAATTGTCAATATTTATTTAAATAAATTAACACATTGTTTAAAATGTTAAAGTTTTTTGATCACTTTTTTAATTAAAATTAAAAATATCATTTATAGAAAATATTTTTTCAAAATTTTAAAATTTTTAGTAATCAATATAATCATTTTGGTAATAGGTGCAAAATCAACAACTTGTTTGCTTGATATTATGAATTTAGAACAAATTTGGTGATAGGAGAAATTGAATAATTTTTTCTGTGTATATAATTATTCTGGTTTAAGTTGATTACAGCTAATTTCTTTATTTAAATTATTTTTATTGAGAAAGGAATTGTAAAGCTTATAACAATGGAAAGAAAAAAATTATTTTGGCTGCACATACATACATACCTTCAGTCGTAAATGCGCTAATGCCACAATTTTTGAAAATTAAGTTTTTGATGCAGTTCAATAGAGTAAACAAAAATACATCGTTTGCAGAAAAATTACAAATATTTTTTTTAGTTCTTGTTTTGCAACGATATGTAAAAGTTCAAAGTTCAAAAATGCTAAAGAAAAAGCGCTAGGGCCCATTAAAATGTGAAAATTTCAAAAAAAAATTTGTTAATATTTGTTAATAGTCAACATTGAAATAAATAAAATTTTTTTATAGTATATTTTATTTTTTGCAAATTGACATACTAAAATGTACATTAAAAGTATAAAATATATGATATAAAAGGTGATAAATCATAAAAAGCTACGTAAAACATAAATGTATTATATTTAGTTGGTTTGCAAGCCAATAAAGAGTCGGCAATGAAGCAAAACTGGATTTACAGACTTAAAATATATTCAGAACTAAAGACCTTAGAAAGTTTTTTCTCTCTCCTATAAAATGTATACATTGGACTACATCCTTTTCGACTAAAGGTAATGATATATACTTATATAGGTACATTATATTAAAAAAAAATTACGGACTCACCATTATTTCACTCAGTTTTATGTATTTTTGTATATCTAAGAACTTTTCTTATTAATGCACTTGAAATTTGACAGTTATATAATTCTTCTTTGATGAACTTTTACTAGACCAATACATATTTTCATATGTATATATGGGAAGGTAGAATGCATATACTAAGGCCAAGCGTTTATTTTTCGGATATAGATGGCACTTGCTGGGATTGCATGTAGAATAATATGTATTTAAATACAGTAAACCAGATGTTTTATTAGAAATATATAATAAATAACTATTAGGATAAATACTTGGATACTTATTGAAAATTTGATTAGAGATTCTATAAAAAAAAAAAAAAAAAAAAAAACTTGAGGGAATTTTCAAAAATGTTGTACATTCGGAAATTCGTGTATTATCGAAATAAGCAAAACATATTGTTATAATTTAGGGGGGGGGGGGTGAATTTCCTTTTTTCACCCCCCTGAATCCGCGCCTGAGGTACTGGGCTGTGACGTCAAAGATATTATTAAACTAAGGATTATGTTACAATTTTATATAAGAATGTGTAATCTATTAATTCCATGATTCATTATCAAGTTTTAAGAAAATATTGTTGTCTCAACTTAAGGGGGAAAAACGTTGTTTATTTCTACTATTTCAGGGCTTTTGGATTATTTTGTTTTATCATTTTCAGGAATTGTGCAAATGGGGGGAAGTGTTTCAAATACATTATAATAAGAATTAAAAAAATAAAACAATAAAAAAATTCTAATTTTTTAAATGAAACTTATCTGCTGATATATGTATATGTACGTATATATAAAAAATTATGTATGATCTTTTTGGTAAGCTTGGCCAATTGTATCTCCCGGATTAGTTAGGCCCAATGGGCTTGTGATCCAAAACGAATAAATAAATGAAAAGAAATGAAATTATACCATACACCACAGTATCAACAGACAAATATTCAAGATTGTTACCAATAGGAATCATATCGTTGGGCTTTCTTATTTGTTTAATATTCATTTAAGACCCCATAAATGAAAATACCGATACCAAAATAACAAATACTTTAATGCCGATACCGAAATTCGTTTCGGTTGCCAACCTGGATTTAACTTGATAACAGACTGTTGACGTTCATTTTTGTTTTGATACAGTGGCATACCGTACTATGATTTTTTGCAACTCAACCTTTTCATTTTCTTAACTTTCTTAGAGAAGCGAGAAATGAAAATAATTGAATATTCCAGGAAAGCCATAGTCTAGAATCTTGGGAAAAAAACTCTAATTCTTTTACATATCCCTTAAGAAAACGTCTTTCCAAATCGTAAATAAATAAATAAATGTGTTAAGCTGTCTTCACACCTATAATATATTTGACGTCCTAGACGTTACCACTAGTTTTATTAAAAAAAATTGTTTGCTTTTGCTATACGCTTGATAGATCAAACATAATTTAACAGTTTTTAAATTACATCATGCAATTAACTTCTTACAAATAAATTTAAGTAAGTCAATAAAAAACAATTTAAAAATAACGCAAAAGTTTGAACAATTTACTGCTCATGTTTTTTTTGGATTTTTTTCGTATACGCAAAAATTCAGTCACTTTTCTTTATTTATATAAATAACATTCGTTCCATACTTAAAATTACCCAAATTGGTTTATTATTTCATCTAGGCCCTGTACACGAAAATTCCCTTAAAGTTATGGTTTTAACATGACCTTTCATTAATTTCCTTTTTAATTTAAGTGTAAAAAATTTAAACTCTTATCTCCTTAAATCCATAAATAAAAAATAATTTCAAATACTTTTCTTTACAAAACACATTTTGATTTAAACTAAGTGTAAAAAAACAGTATTGTTCAATTAATTGTTTGAGATAAAATTCACAAATTGTTTCTTATATTATCATAAGCTCTTTTTACGATTTCAGCTGTTTTGTCCATCCGCTTAAGCGATTGTTTTCTGTCTGTCTCTTAGTATGGCGATGATGAATAAAAACATCATTATCTGTGGCCAAAGCAGCTTTAAATGGTCAAAATTAAATGAACGTAAAGTGTGCTGTATGCAAAGTAAATTAAATCTTTTAATGACATATTTATACAAAGATACAAATTGGGTTTGAGATGAATTAAAATTTTTTTCAGTACAGTAAAACTTCGATATAAGGAAAAACTCAATATAACGAATTTTTTGCCGAGTCGCCTGAAAACAACTCTTTATTGCAAAGATTTTTAATACAACAATGCAGAAATTCTGAGCTCTTAAGCCTCTATATAACGAAGAATGTATTGAAATGCCTTTATACAATGAAATTAGCATATGGGCATTTCCTCCGAATGGGCAACCAGGATGGAAAAATAAAATGTTGATAACACTGTGCAAGAAATTGACATTTTTTTCTGTGACAAGCTGAGCACCTGGCGTTCTAACATAATTCGGGTACGCTGAATCCAGTGGTGACCGCGGTTTTTTAAGATTGGCTCTGGTTTTCGAGATATACCGTTATTTCGAAAATGGAGGAGGTTGCACAACATATGTTCGCGTAACTCAAAAACGCTTTAGCTTATTGAAAAAAATTTAAAAAAACGAAATTCCGCAATAAAATTTCATTTAAGAAAAGTAAAACTTTTCGTTTTAGAAACATAATTTTTTTTTTGGAAAAAAAAATAATTTTTTTAACAAATTTCGAAATTTTTGTTTTTTAAAAATTCATAAAAAATTGGAAAATGCAGCTATGCTTTTAATTTTTTGCAGACGTATAAAAAAAATGTGCCAATCAGGGCTGCCAGAAAAAATTGTGAAAAAATCGTCAATTTCCTGAGAAAAAATAAAAAAATCGTCTTTTTCTGTTTAAATAATCGTCAAAAAATCGGATAATTTAAATTTAGTTTTTAAACAAAGTTTGTTCGATTTTTATTTAAAAACAAGCAGACAAAAACATATTATATACACACTTATATCCCCCTATGTTAATGAAATTGTTTGTTAAATTATCAGTTGTTTTTTGGAATACAATTACGTATTAAAAGATTTTGTTTGTTGTGCTTAATTCCCTTTTTTAAATATTTGATAAAAATACTGCAATTTATTGTTGGAGGATAAGCTGCTCCTACACAGAAAACATTATTAAATTTCTCCAATCACCAATTTTATTCCAAATTTATAATATCAAGCAAACAAGTTGTTGATTTTGCACCTATTACCAAAATGATTATATTGATTACTAAAAATTTTAAAATTTTGAAAAACTTTTTTGATAAATGATATTTTTAATTAAAAAAGTGATCAAAAAACTTTTCCATTTCAAACAATGTGTTAATTATTTAAATAAATATTGACAATTCCCAACAACAATTCTACATGTTTTAATTATTTTATTATTTAATTAAAATTTTAATTGAGAATTTATTTCAAAACAACTAATATGTTAATTAAATAAAAATTTACTGCCTGGCCCACAATGTCGACAAGAACATTTCTTTCGTATATTTATATTGAAAACAAAAACAAGTATTAGTTTTTTATTATTGTTTTCAATATAAAAATGCGAAAGAAATGTTCTTGTCGACATTGTGGGCCTGGCAGTAAATTTTTAATTTTCATTCAACAAAAAAAATAAATGATTCAATTATCACATTAATTAAATTTAAATACTTTTTAAACCATTTTTTTAATTGATAAAACACTTTTCTGTGTATGCGCATTTCACTGGTTGCTTAGGCCAGATCATCAGTAAACGTTCTTTGTTAAATTTAACAAACGTTTCTTAAGGAAAATTTTCATAAAAAATTTGTTTTGTAAACCTTTAATTACTATATTATATTAATCTAAGGTTTTTTCCAAAGTCTTAAGAATAATCGGACCATTTTCTAAAAAATTTCAAATTTTTATACCGTTCACAACAGAGGGTATATATTCTTATATAAGTTTGTTATTCCTTTCGTAATGGCTACAACATTAATATTAGGCCCCATTAAGTATATATGTATATTCTGAATCCTTATGAATAGCAAAGTTGGTTTAACGATGTCAATCTAACCATGTGTTTGTTGAAATGGGATTTCCGAAGACTCGTATATAAACATTGCTATACATTTATATTAGATATAGATAGGAATGGTGTGCTATTATATTTCAGCCAGATCGAGCTACAAATGCCTGAGATATGAACAAAAAACCACGACTGCCTGTAATTTATACCCATAGATCTCTCATTTTGACCTGTAAACCTTAACTTCTTTATATCTTCTTTAAATTTATTATTATTTTTTCTTTTTTACCTGGAATATTCTTTCTTCACGAAATTATAGTTTAGGCATGAAGCTAGGATGATAAAATTTGGCTTAAAAATGTTTCATATACATATATAGAGTATTAAATGTTAAAAATGAGCCAAATCAGTCTATAGCTCAAAAAATCTCAATCAAGGTTTTAGTACGAGTTTTTACCTAAAATCGACTTGACTCAAAATTTTGCTTTTGCTCATAAAATTGTTTATGGAAAAGAACAAAAATGTTTTTTTTTTCTGTGCTGCCTAATTACAAACATCAAAAGATTTAAAATTGTCTTATTTTGAAGATTGAATAAAATCGTCACTTTTTAGAAAAAAATAAGCAAATCGGCACTTTGCTAATTTTGGAACCAAAAATCGTCAAAATGACGATAAATCGTCAATTCTGGCAGCCCTGGTGCCAATGCAGAAAATTTATTTTCGCCGTAAAATCACTATTGAAACAAGTACCTTGTATGAATCATATTTTTCTTTAAGTGTTATATATGGTAAGAGTTGGACACCATCAATAGTGTGTACACTCTGCATTTACCATTTAAATAAGTGAGGAAAAAATGGAGACGCCATGCCATTTGGTGTTCCAATGATTTGGAGAGATCCCATAGTTCATGTTGAAGATAAGTGTTACAAATATTGCGTTTTATGATATTGTTAAATTAATTAAAATTTGTCGACTTTTGTGAATAAAATCAAAAGTTGCAAACAGATTTTAATCATTTATGGCTTGTTTTGTTTGCATCTTCGTTTTTTTTTAATAAAAAAATTAATTTTTTTTTTAAAAAAAAATTATGTTTCAATAACGACTACTCTTATTAGAAAAAAAGTTTTACTTTTCTTAAATGAAATTTTATTGCGGAATTTCGGTTTTTTTTTAGTAATTTCAATAAACTAAACCGTTTTTGAGTTACGCGAATATATGTTGTGCAACTTCCTCCATTTTTCGAAATAACGGTATACATATCTCGAAAACCAGAGCATAGTGTAATCATCGTGTTTTATAGTTTATAATTATAAAAAAGTCTATGTTTTTAGCCGTTTTACTTGAGGAAATTGGTCTGGAAACTGGAAAATTAAATATTTTCGTTTTAAGCTACTTCTAAAGACATTTTTATATACAATTACTTTACATGCAAACAAATTTGTTATGTTTGCACTCTTTCTTTAAAATCTCTCTAATACAATCAATTAAGAAGAGAAAGGTGTAAGGAGAAGATAAAAAGTTCGATTAACGGTTAATTAACGGTTTAAACATATGGAAAAATCGTACGTTCGCGACCCGTACGTTCGCGACCGGTACTTAAGCCAAATAAACAAAAATCAAAAAACATATTTTATTGTGTTAATACTGGATAGAGACCTACATTAATACACTTTTAAAGTAAATTAATCACGTTTGAATATTCCGTTCCATTTCGCAGATTTTTACTTTTCACTACTGTCAGCCAAAGTTGAGTTCTATTTTGCGTACGTTCGTGACCACATGTTTATAAATATCGTTATGAAAACTTAAACTCGATGAAAACCATCTTTTGCACTAAACATAGAGCTACCAAAATGCTTTCGAATTGAAAAAAAAACGCTGGGAAAAAATTTTGTTTTCCATATTATTTGTACATCAAAAGCGTACGAAAGTACGTTCGTTACCCCAGGAAATGCCCATATAACAAAATTTTATTTTAAGCAAAATTGTTATGTCCCGTTATCAAATGTCTGTGATTTTAATAAAGCAAAGTACTCATGCAAAAGCCTCTTTAGAACGAAGTCAAATAAATAAATCAAAATAAAATTTTAAGCAAAACTTTAAAGTCCCATTACCCAAACAAGTGCATATGCACTTCTATGATATCTTAGCTGTTTTACTTGAGGAAATTTGGCTGGAAACTGGAAAATTTAATATTTTCGTTTTAAGCTACTTCTAAAGACATTTTTATATATAATTATTTTACATGCAAAAAAAAATTGTTTTGTATAGCGTCACACATGTAGAATTCGGATAAGAAAAACTATAGTTACAACGATTTTTTTCGTATCTTTTTAAAATTTTATTTATACCAAGGTTTCACTGATAATATGTGCTACGAACCAAGAACTATAACACAGAGAAAAATTCTCCAAACGTTTTTACCAATTAGAGCATTCATCTAAAATAAAATCAGTTTTAATTAAAAATTAAATCAAGTGAATTAAACGTTAAATTGATACTATTAATTTATTTAGTGGTGCAAATTTAAATTATTTTTCATAATTAATATAACAATTTATTTAATTGAAATAAATTTATTATTTTTTTTTCTGTGAGTACTTTTAATCCCCTTCATATTTGTTGTATTGAAGTTTTACTGTATTTTTAGATGTATTTTTCTACATAAATGCAACAAAACTTTATTAAAAGGTGTGTTACAAACAAGTCTGAATCGGCTGTGTCGAAGTTTCGATACCCTTTAATCAAAATATAATGAACTTTTCATGATGCAATCTTTATAAAATCGGACATTACAATTTCAATTCAAAGAAGAGTAATATGTTTTTTTTTCATAAAATCATTATAACATTATTGTTTTTAAAATAATACAACTCTGAAAGTATAAAGTGACTACTTTAAAGCATTGAGTACGTACTCAAAACAAGACTTGATACTTGGTACTTGATGGCACTAGTGGGCCACATATTGGTCCTACACAGAAAATATGCTTACCAAAAATTTTTTAATTAAATAATTAATTAGTCTACATAAATTTGTTGAACTAATTTTTTGTTTGCTGCAATTAATTTTTTTTAATCAAAACACATGTTTAAATATTTGTGTATATGTTGTCTATTTTTTAGTTAATACAATTGATTTTTTAAAATTACTATATTTGTGTGGCATGACTCGAAAATAAAAATCCGTTAATTGATATGATCAATTCTTTTACAGGGGCAAAACTAAAAAAAAATTATATTTCTTCTGTGTATGCTAAATTATTAACCGATTATCATGAACTTTTTAGTCCTATTGAACAAATTTATTTAAAATTTTATGACCATACAAAATAATCTCTCTCTTCGAATTCAAACAGGCCAACAGAGAAGTCAAAGACACCAACAAAATATGAGGGGGAAGCCCTATCAAAAGGACTCAATGCTTTCCTAATCCGTGTCCATTTTAAGAGCGTATCCGCTTAACAAAGGTTTTTTATTTAGGGAGACTTACCGTGTCTTCATTCTGCCACCGATTTTATGAAAGTTTTTGTATTTTGTAGCGGTACTATATGAAAACAAGGCTTGTAAAATGTTGTTCTCATCTAAGAGGGCAGGTCAAATTTGGGTCCATAACTCTTTTCGTAAAGAACCGTTTTGACTGTACTCTAATGCCAAACTGCAAACTATTGTACACCAAAACCCTTTAAGGCTCTTAAGTCGTTCGATAGCGAACAAATTTTGAATAAACTTTTATGTCTTAATCGACTGAGAATTAGTCAAGGCGCAGAATTAACTTATGCTAAAAAGTTGAAGAAATATGTTTTTATGTTACTCACGGAGTGTGAAACTTAATATACCCACATTCACCACTAGTGGTTGTGCAGGGTATAAAAATAAATACTCATAAATGCTCATTTTAATTTAGAGGCATAAAACTTTTTTCAAAATCAAATACTGCAGATTCAATGGAATGGCCAATATTTTGGCTTTATAAGCTCACAAATTTTAGGGCATTTAATAGTAAGAAAATAATTTCTGTCACATGGCCCCATGACTGCGCCTAATGAACGCCATCCAATTTCCCAATTGTTCACCTCTTTTTTCACCATTTCATCAATAGTGCGAAGAATGTTGGCTTTTGCTAGTTTATCAGCATGGACCAGAGATTTGCCGAACCCCCATAAAAATTTGTCCAAAGGTTGCAAATCATACGAACTAGGGGGCCAATTCACAGATTTATTTCTTGAGATAGTACGGTCACCAAACGTTTGCCTCAACATAGTGATGGTTTCACGCGCTGTATGACATGTTGCGCCGCCTTGTTGGAACCCTTTCTGCTCGAAATGATTTGCAATGACATGAGGAATAAAGGATAACGAATCATTTTCATGTAGTTTTCCCTATTCACGATAATGTTCGCAGCGTTTTCGGATTTTCAGAACGCACGAAAAAGCGATTTTTGGGAATGTAATGTAGTCTCAAGATTCCAATGAGGACTGTGATATATAAAGATGATTTGACGATAAAAATCTGGTTCAACTTCCAGATAACTCTCAGCGAATTTTGGAAATTAATTTCCACGATCTGTAAACGTTGTTCCGGTGTAAGTCCATGCATGACGTCCATGCCAAATAATGCTGAAAAAAATTAAAAACACTTTATTTAAACGTCTTAACAAGCACCCTTTATATAATAAGCCAAAGAGTCCAATTTAAGCCGATCTAGAATTTTTACATGAACACTAGAGTTTTTTTATTCCCGCACTTTTTGGATTCCCGGGAAAGCGGGAAATAAATATCAAATTCCCGGGTTCCCGGGATTCCCGCTCAAACTTTTTTTATTTATTTATCTACTTATTTCTCCAATGCAACTAATATTTCTTACTGGCTATTACGCTTAAAATAATTAAATCTAGTATCTTTTATATAACAAAAACGTAAAAAATTTAAGATTAAAGTAATTTTAAGACACTTTAGAGGTTATTTTGATGCCAATAGGATCATAGAAATCAATATACGTATATACATTGTCAAATTATAGCCCTTAATCAGCAGTGGTGTATGTAGGTATTCTATTTTTAATATTATTGTGAATCCTTCATTAATTCTAAGCCGATTTAGTCATATGGGTGTCAAATTGTTTCTAGATCTTCTATGCTGTTTGAGGGGTGAATTTCAGTAGAATCGCTTGAGGAGGGAAAGAGTTATGCACCCAAATGTGGAACTACCTCCCCAAAAACTCCACAAAAACTAACATAAATATGTGGAGGTGCATACCTTTTGTCATTAAATTTACACAAATTCGTTTTATAAGGCACCAAATTTCGTGAATGTCGGTCCATAATTTACCTACGGCTCCATGCTTAGACCAGTTTTGTAAATAATGTAAGTATGGCTAAAAGCGTAACGAATACTGCTTTTGTGGTGCAATTAAGCATATTCTACTTTCATAAGGCTCAAAATTACTTGAAATCGTCGCATATAAAGCACAATCTAGGAAAACATTTAACTACGCCCTTAGCCGCAAAACCTTATAATATTTTTAAAGGTATTCACGTCAAAAATTGTACTCTTGCGAAAAAAGCATAAGTGCAAAAGCATAACAACAACAACAACAACAACATAGACAATTATTTATCCCAAAAGATGCAACATTTTCAGGGTTAAAGTAAGTGCAAGATTATCAGAGCAAAAGCATAAAAATGCTGCAAATTACTCATAAAATCAATTCAACACCAAACAACAACGCAGGAATTCCATTTTGACGTACGTTTTTTTCTTTGAATTGAAAAATATTATAAATTGTAGTGTTTAAAGATGAACTTTGTAAAAAATATGACAATTAAAAAAATAAAAAGCGTAAAAAATTGAAGGAGCAGAAAAAAAAAATACTTATCTGAAAAAATGTAGAGGCAGACAAGTTATAAATTTGACTTGTAAACTAATAAAATTAATGATTTTGTGTGAACTGAAAACTGAAAGTGCAACCAAAATGGGTTGTTCACGTCAAATAAGTGCAACTATTCTATTTTGCACAGATGCAAGGGTAACAAATATTGACGTGTATACGTTTATTGTAAAATTTACACTTCAGTGTGCTAAGACAAGAAATAAAATTTCGTGAAGATAGGCCTATAATTATCGTAGGCCCTTTATAAAGCCCATTTTTAAAAATGAGCTTAATACGCCTTAAACTGTAGTAAAGTTAAATATTGTGTTGAAATTAAGTTGGATTAAACTATTAAAGACACTAGTCCGACATAGATTTTCTAAAGTTTTAAAAAAAGATTTACTTCAAAATTTCCCGGGATTCCCGCAACTAATTCCCGGGAAAGCGGGAATTGAAAACAATTGAAAATCCCGGGAACAAACTCTAATGAACACTGAAATAACTGAGGAGCCAAAATTACTTATAATATTTTTTATTGCAAACAAGGTGAATTCATACAGGTGACATTTTCGAGTCATCTGCTTATTGTTTATTTATTTGTGTGTATACTGAATGTCCAGCTTTGTTTACATTTTGTAAAAAAAACTAGTTAAAATTCAAAATTTTAAAAAAATCTAAATACTTGAATAAAAAACTTATTTAAATTTTATAAAACAAAAAAAAGTGAATATATGATAAAAAATCAAGGAGTAAAAACTGCGTAAGGAATAAGTGGAGCCACAATAAATTTGCCATACAGGAAAAATATTTACCTTTTAAAGCAATTGTGTATATTTTATAAACAAAAAAAAATCCCTTGTTTATGTTTTCAACAAGTAATTTTGACATTCACTCTAACTTTTTACAAAAACAAAATACAATGTATTTTAAAAAAAAGAGATAGCTTGCATAAATCTATCTCATGATGCGGTCACCTGTATAAATTCGCCTTGATTGCAAAAAAAAAAATATCTTGATAGAAAATTGTTAAAATATTATTCAAATATTATTCATATTATATATTAATTATTCATATTATTTTTTAAAGCAACTTACATAAATATTTGATGAACCTTTAAATTTTAAATTTTAAAATAGTTACGACAACAAAATTGTAAAAATATGTTCTATTACACTAAAAAACTAAGAATCTGAAATTGTGTACAACTTTTTTATTATAAATCAAAAATTCTTTAATCAAGAGCATTGTTGAATTTTTTTTTCCAAAAAAAGTTTTTTTTCAATTATCATATCATGGGAAAAAAAAGTAACCAACAAATAATTTTATCAGTTCTGGATTTGTTTTGACAAATACAATTATTGAAAATATTTTTTAATGTTGCAACAAGTACCATCATATTGTTGTTACTTTGTTCATTTTAGTTACTATATTGAGGCATTATGATGGTATTAGAGAAAATGCCATTCAAAGAACAAACATATATCGGTTGATTCATCGTGAGGTTTGATTTATAATGTAAAATAAAACACATAAATTTGAGAGTGAACTTAAAATTTGTATTATCGTTTAAAAGAACAATTTATGGCATTTACTGTTTGAAAATGATATTATGTTAAAGTTGCCCATGACTACGTCTGAGGTGGTCCATTCGGAAGGTCCACATTTGGGCGGCTCGTTTGAACATAGCCACTGGTAACTCGCGAGGAAAACGAGTAATGTTGGCTTCAAAGCGTCAATCGTAGCTGGCTTATTCCTGAAGATCTCAGACTTTACATATCCCAAGAAAAAATAGTTGAAAGGTGTGATATTGCAAGATCTAGCTGGCCAATTTACCGCAGCAAAAAGTGAAATTAAATGCTCAAAAAAATGACTTATCATCAAGGTCATTGTTTTACGCCCTGTATGGCTCGTTACTCCGTCTTGTTGAAACTAGAGCTCACAGAGACCATGCGCTTGAGTTTCAGGAAGCACATAGTCCGTTGAAATGTTGCGCTAGCGATTACCATTGATGGAAACACCAGCCCATTAACCACACCATTGTTTTTAATATATGTTCTGCTAGTTCTTGGTACTCCTCAGGTGTCTCATCAGCCCCAATACGTCAGTTTTGTTGACTAACGTGTCCATTGAGCCATAAATGTAAACCATCACTGAGCAAAATTTCACGATAAAACACCGAATACTCATTGAGTTTTTCCAGAGCGCATGCACAACAATTTGGAGACGCTGTTGTGGTGTGAGTCTTTCCATGATGACTTGCCAAACGATACTGAACAAAAATTACATCACGCGTGATCTGTAAAAAAAAGCATATTGAAAATCAAACCTAATGATGAACCACTCTTTTTTGATTCTGAACAACTTTACGAGGGCGGATCAATAATTCCATGACTTTTCGAACACTGCTCCCATCAAGTGCCACCTGTTAACAAACTACTATCAAGTTTTGAGCAAGTTCCGTCATTTACTTT
Source organism: Pollenia amentaria (assembly GCA_943735925.1). Classification (NCBI taxonomy): domain Eukaryota; kingdom Metazoa; phylum Arthropoda; class Insecta; order Diptera; family Polleniidae; genus Pollenia; species Pollenia amentaria. The sequence continues at coordinate 35,794,269 of OX031009.1, forward strand.
GCGTTTAACAGCTGTTCAAAACATATACCGTCGTGGATTTTTTTTAAAAATAGAAAAAAGTGAATTTCGAGTGCTCCTTAAACATTATTTTTTGCGAAAAAAAACCGTCAATCAGACGAAGCAAAATCTTGATAAATACTATGGGGACTCTGCACCATCGATTTCAATGATAAAAAAGTGATTTACTGACTTTCGTTGTGGTCGCACAAATACAGAACGTTCAATCTGGACGGCCAATTGAAGTCACTACACCCGACAATGTCGAAAAAATTCACGATATGGTGTTGGCCAATCGAAGAGTAAAAGTGCGTGAGATTGTTGATGCCATAGACATTTCATATGGCAGTGTGGTTTCGATTTTAAATGATCAGCTGGGTTTAAGAACTCTGTTTGCAAGATGGGTGCCGCGTTTGCTCTCAATTGACCATAAACGTAATCGTGTGACAATTTCAAAGGATTGTTTGGAGTTGTTTAACCGCAATTCGAATATTATGCCAACTAATATGTTTAATTCAAAAAGTCACGGACTTTTTGATCCGCCCTCGTATTTTTCCCATTTAGAAATCAAATAAGTTCCAGAAAAGGATTGTAGAGTGGCAATTAAAATTCCTAGGAGTGAAAATTGCGGCAAGAAAGAGATAAATATATGTATGAAAAGAATAATAAGAATTTCTCTTTATTTATACAAGTAACTTAAGTATTAATTAACATCTTATTAGTATAGATCAAATATATAAAAAGAAAAATATTAAAGAACTTAACGACATGTTTTTCATAAAAACGTCTGTCGAACGATCACAAACAAATATTGGCATTTAATGCAAAAATAAAATTTGGTTATTAAAACTACAACAAAATTTAGTTAAATTCTGTTATTAAATAATTTCTATAAGTTAACGCACATTTTAAATATTTTACTAAATTCACCCAGTCTTCTTCGTTTTGGCCATTTAATATATGTATCATATCTTCTTCCTCTAGGTAATATTTCCGAAATATGGCATATCTAAATTCTTTTAGTTTAGGACAGATACCAAAAAAATGTTGGAATGTTCATGTGCCTGTAGGTTGCACAATTTACAAAACTTGTCTTCGTTTGCTGCCCCAAATCTGTTATAGTTTAGTGCAATTAGTCCACTGCGTGCTTTAAATATCCATGTGATTTTATCTGTATTTAAGTCATCATTAAAGTAATGTATTCCTATTTCATAATCCAGATGTTTGTAGATCCTTATGGTGGTTTTTGATTTACTCTCCAATCTTTCATTCAAGATATTGATTTTCAAGTTACTATGCAATTCCGTACTAAAGCAATTTAATTGTGGTTCCGTGTGGTGTGTTTCTGGCCATTGAATGTTTAAGGAAGTAGCTTTCGCCTTTAATTCGTTTACCCAAAAATTGTTGCGACGCAATAAAATTAAGGATAATTGGTGAGGTGATCTATTCGGTGTATAGTTGTACATTATTCGGCTTAAATATTTAAGATGAAGTCCCAATGTATAAAAATGGCTGTCTTCAGCAGCGGTTTCTAACATAAGAATGTAGCTTGGAGTGAATGTAGGTAAATGTAATATTCTTGCGATGGTCCAAATTTTCGATGACGCTGAGCCATAATTAAGTTTCTATGCCGTTAATGTGCCGAAATATCTCATCCTTTAGCTCTTGAATTGTTGCTGGCTTATCGACGTACATCTTTTTTTTTTTCAAATAACCCCAAAGAAAGAAGTCCAACGGTGTCAAATCACATGATCTTGGCGGCCAATTAATATCGCCACGACGCACACTGGGGATTTTTGTATGGAGGTGAGGAAAAAAATATATTTGTTAAAAAATGTAATGATTTCATCACAAATTTAGTAATCAAAATAAAGAAAGTTAGAGAAATGTATATCGTTACCTACAATGTAAAAAGCCATAACTAACAAAAAAATTTAAATGATTTTTTTAATTCATTATTTATTTTTAATTTCATCACAAATTTAGTTTTATTTATATAGTAATACACAAAAGTAATAAAAATAAAGAAAGCTAGAAAAATGTATATCGTTACCGTTCGTCAGCACTTGTTGAATGACAAAAATCGATCAATGAACACTTATAAATACTACGTATTTTTCAATATTTTACTGACAGGTACGTTCCAAAACATGAGCACTAATAGATGTGGGTGGAATTTCTGTAAAAGAATCATTCAGGTAGCCAACGGAAAACCCCAAATAATTAAAAAAGTCCACTTTCCTTTTTTCCTTCCAATTGTCCACGCACATTTATTACCGCTTATTACTTTGCAACCGCAATCATAAAAATCAAATATCCTTTTGTTTATTCCTTTTTTTTTAATTCTGAGAATCATAAAAAAGTCATCAATGTTTTTTCCAAAGAATTTTGTGGATATCTCGAGCAAATTTTTGAAATGCATACCTTCACTTAATTGTGAATAAAAGCGAAACGCGTTCATCGATTTTCATGCTTTATGTCTCATTTTGTTCATATGCAACTTTACGTGAAAGTAATAGGACTTGACACTTTTTACCGTTTTGGATTTTTTATGAATTAAAAAAAAAAAATTTAATTTTTAAGGCAAAAAATATTTTTTTTTTCTTCATACATTTATTTATAACTGCGGAACAGTTGCTTATGTAGCAAAACGTTAAATTAACAGATGAAAGTAATTGTAATTCTTAATTTTTCTAAATTTGTTTCAGCAAAATCCGACTAGTGGTTCTCGAGTTATCTTAAACAAAAGAGCCTTATCAGAATTGAGTCCCGAATCTGAAAAATGTTGTACTGTGTAATGCAACAAATTGAGAGGTGGCACCTGGTGGCAATTGAAATTGATTAAAAATGTAAAAACAGACATGAGACAATATATTAGTAGTGATTTCCAACTGTGGGAAAGTAAGGCTAAAATTGCAGGTCCAAATGTTTGGAGAAAAAAGGGATTTTTGTTATATGTTCATAAAAATACAAAAAAAAAGAAACTTAAGTCTCTGCAGATTTTTTTTTCAATTTTAGTATACTGAAATATCCTACTTTAAATAAAAAATAAAAAGACAAACGTTAGCTCACATAATAAAATAAAATTCGTTTTTAAATTCTTAGGTTTAAATTAAGTTGGTTCGGTAAAACATACAAGTATTGAGTTTGAGACGGATATAGAAAAAAAAACTGGCAGTCAGATCGGAGTAATTCTTTTTTACTTGATTGTACCATTTAGTCTAAAATTTCAAAATATCACTTGACAATTTGACTTTTTTCCGCGAAATCCCCAGTGTGCGACGTGAGACAACCTGGCCATTGAATTTGTCGCGCAAAAAATCCATTGTTTTTAGCTGTGTGGCAAGTGGCACCGTCCTGTTGAAACCACATATCGTCCACATCCATATTTTCCAATTCGGGCCATAAAAAGTTCGTTATCATTTCATGATAGCGAACACCATTCACTGTAACTGCCTGACCGGCCTCATTTTGGAAAAAAATACGGCCAAATGATGACGTCAGCCCATAAACCACACCAAACAGTCACTTTTTGTGGGTGCATTGGTTTTCCGACAATCACTCTTGGATTATAAATCGCCCAAAGGCGGCAATTCTGTTTATTGACGAATCCACTGAGGTGACAATGTTAATTAAATTGACTGAGAAAATCACGAAGTGCACGATATGCATTTTGACCTGAATAACTTTAACTCGTTGCTCGATTGTGTATCTTTCCATGGTTCAAATTGATTTAGTCTGAAATGGAGAAATGTCAAATGAAATGCAGAAAAAAACTTAATATTTAACCACTCTTTGTTTTCACATCCCAGGAACAGTTCTGTTAGAACAATTGACACAAATTTCCCGCAGTTCAATGTCAACATTATTCAACAAAGTTTTTAATCCATATGATATTTTGTGGTTGTATAATAAAAATAAATAAACCCACGTTTATTTTATTCTTCAGATGATAAAAATCTGCATTGGTTGAAAATTTAAAAATTGTTTGTTTGGATCCGTGAGTTTTGTTGGGAAATACGAATTTTATTTTTTTTTCTGTGTAGAATATTTACATTTAACTTTTTTTAATTCTTAACTAAAAAAACAGTTTGTTTCAATATATTAAAATGTTTTCAAAAAATAAAACCTGTTTAGTTTAAAACTTAATTAGCAATAAGTAAGTAATTTACAACATAAAGGGTTATTACTTAAAAAAAAAAAAAAAAATGCTAATCCATTAGATTGTCTTCAGCAGTTGCAATATTGTATTGATCTGACAGAACATCCAAAGAACTAGTTGTTGCTATATTTGTTATAAAACCATGATCAGCCGCATGCTCTTTCCCATAACTTTAAAAAGAAAAAAGAAGGGTTTTAGAAAATGTTTAAATTTAAATCATAAATAATTGAAAGCAAAATAATTAAGTACAAGGTCGGTTTATCCGACCTTATGATACTCTACACCAATTGAAATAAATGTAAATATTTTATTTTTATGCTATATTTTTTTTTAAATCTCCGATGACATTTTGCCATAATTAGGGCTTTGCCACGGCTATTTCGTAATTGGATTTCATGGTTTAAATTATTTCTGATTTAATTAAATAAGCTTTAAGCCTTTTTTACTTTGCGTTGAGAAATTTTTCATATAAAATAAAAAATATTTTTTAATTAATCTATCTAATATAGTCTGAAGGGTTTTCGAAAAAGAAACGATGGTAAACTATAGAAACGTAACCGCTGGAAAAAACAAGCCTGGCAATCTTGGAATCCAAATTACCTTAAAATTTTGTTAAATTATTTGTTCTAGGAATTTTGTTATATATTTAATAAGTTCGCTAATACGTCTTGCTTAAAATTAGACATGCTTCAAAAAGGTAGTACCACGTGACAATATCGAAATACGTTAACGCTTATCGTATTTTCAGTTGCATTTTCATGTAGACATCGCCCGATCAAATTCCTCACTAAACCAGGCATGGAAAGTTCAGTACTTTTGTATTTTTAAGTATTTTTCATGCCGTTAACAGCAACTTTTCCCTTTTACACACTTTTTAACCGGGAATTAAAACAAAAATATGTTGAAAATATTTTAAGATTGTTATATTTGTATTGTTTTTCACTTTTTATTTTCTAATTGACACTTAGGCTGGGTTTTTGAGATCTCGGTTAAACTAGGTTTAGTTAATCTGAAAATAGATTTCTGCCATCGTTAAAAAGTTTCTTTAAAAAATTTTGAAGGAACAGCTTAGTTTTGCTTAAAATGTTGGTCTTTAATGAAATAAAAAGAAAAATCACATTTCGCCGGAAAAAATCCGAGTTTCAGAGTTCGTTAAACTAAGTTTAAACTTAATCCACATCCCAAAAACCCGGCCTTCAACAAGAATGATGTGAGGGATTTACTGTAACATGAGGGACAATATTTTACGGACCGAAATGGGTAATCTATGGGGCTTTTCTAGGGAATATCTTATCAATACAGATGCTCCGGGACTTTCCTAATGACTTCATCAGCTTCTCTGCTGTGAAGGGCACATTATATATAGTCGATCTGATTTCTACAGTCAATCCACTACAAATTCAATAACGGGAATTCTTTTAACGGGAAGAATTAGCCCCCTGATTCAAAAAAGATTATCCAACGCTCCATTGCTTGAGGCGTTGAAATTTTTAAAACGGTACATGAATTTCTGTAGAAAGCAGCAACCAAATTACAAAATATTTATGACATTGTTTGTGATTTCAATGTAATTCCTTTTGCGTTGCGTTGCGTTTTACGTGATAAGGGCCCAAATTTAACAAGTATTTTTTTAACCTTTTTAAATTTTGAAATATTTTTATGAATACAGACATAAAAAACTTACAAGCCAACCTAATTTTTTATTTTGTAAATTTTTTCAATCTGCTACGGTGTTGTGGAATATATAATTTTGTCTTACCATTTCTTTGTATATTGGAAAATGTTTGAACTACTCGCAATACTGATAAATATAAACAGACCCTGTCAAAAAAAGTTAAAGAATAAAGTTAATCCAAAATATAAAAAAATATTAAAAATTTTATAAAAAAAAAAAACACTTACATTTAGGGCAGTTAATAAATCTGGTATAAAAATAAAAACTGTATGAATATCTAGAGTCCTTTCCAGAAAATATGACAGTATTTCAAAAAACCATGATACACCCATAAAGACAAATAGACGGAAATAAAGGGTGAATCTAAAAAAAAAAAACAAAAATTAACAAACTAAAATGTAACATAAGGCATGTTTAGACCTAACAAATATTTGACAAAAAAAAAATCTACAAAAAAAGCATGACCAGCAAATTGATCAAACTTTAGCTTTATTTTTAAGAATTTTTTTTGACTTCCTTATCTTTATTTTGAAGAAGATAATTGTATAATTCAATTAAGAAACTGTTAAATGATGTTTGATCCAGCAAACGTTTTGCAAAAGCAAACAAATTTTTAATAAAACTAGTGGTTACGTGTAGGACGTCAAATATTTAATAGGTGTGAACATAGCTATAGGCTGTATCAGATCTTTGGCAATCTTTACCAAAAATTAGATTTAAAAAACCTTTTGGAAGTGAACTTTTTATAGAATCTATTATAAATTATAAACCAATTCTTATAAAATCTGACATCAAAATTTCAAGTTAGAGAAAAAAAACTTATATTTTTCTGATGTTGAAAAAGTGATTTTTCTCAAAACAGAATTGTAAGTTCAACCCCGGTTTTAGTCAAGTATAAAAATTATCAATAAATTTTTATTTCTTTCATGTTGTAAAAGTCCTTAATTCATCTTATATCTATATATAAATCGGCAGAGGCAAGACAGCTAAGAACACATTGGTACTCTGTTTGCCAACCGATTTGAACAAAAAGAACACCATATGAGAGGTATATACTTACAGTAGTGCACAATATATATTTCATCAAAATCTGCGGGGGTAAAAAGGGTAAAAATAAGGGATCCAAAAAAAATTTAACGGCCTGTTTAACGATTTCGAACATCAACGTAAAATAAAAACAAATTTTAGAATTTTGTTTTTGTTTTAAATATAATTTAATATGCGAACGTTAACGTTCGAAATCGAGGAACAGACTGTACTACTTATCGTTGTGCTTTTGAAAAATTAGAGGAATTTTTTAAAATTCGGCCCTTTTGGGTACTAAACGGGTATAACCGGTATTTTGCAGCTTTTTGTCACCCCATTTAACTTTTAAGCCAACAAACATAGAAATTAAGATTCTACCAAATTCGTAACTTATCTAAAAATATAAATTTGGTACAAAAATTATTTTTGGGAATGAAATATTTTATTAATTAATTCATTTATTAATGATGTGCTAATAATCCCAATTATTTTAAATGAAAACACTGAAATTTATTGTTGTGGGAAAGCTAGTTTCTATGCGCATTTCGCTGGTTGCTTAGGCCAGCTCGCCAGGGAACTTTTTCCAATTACTTTAGAAAAGCTAAAAATATTATACAAGTAAGACCATAAAGTGAATAAGAATTTTAAAACACTCTGGTCTTAAATGTAACAATATCAAAGCTTCAACAAAGTCACAACAATAAACCGTCAATTTTTTCTTTCTTACATTCCCCTACAATTGGCTGGGTTTTTTCCAACACAAATTGTAGTTGTAAGAGGATAGAAAGAAAAAAACAAAATTAAAAAAACAAGATGCTTAAATAAAGCAGCTTGCCATTTCAGTTTTTTATTTGCCGGGCACATGCAAATTTATTATCAAAAATTATTTTTGGGAATGAAATATTTTATTAATTAATTCATTTATTAATGATGTGCTAATAATCCCAATTTTTTTAAATGAATTTGGTACTTTTCCGAAATTCGAACGATTTAGGTGTGAAAATCGTACCTATTTTTGGCACTTTTTTACAACATATTTTTCTTTATGTATTGACACATTTGTATTAAATTATGGAGTCCATATTGAACTTTTTGGTACTTTTATGTGGAAAAAAAAATAATCAAAAAGGGAAAATACGGGATATAAATTTCTTTTTCTTTTCCGTGCTGCATGTGGTAATTTTCGAATTTTCTATAATATTGAACGTAGAAACATAAAATTATAGGAGTGAATGAGAACCTGCAAGAAGAAAAATGTTTGCACTCTTTTGCTCTTCAACAGATACTTTTTGAATTCTCATTAAGAATGGACCTAAAAACATAAAATTAAATATGCAGAGTGATTGAGAAACTTTATCTTAGAGAAGACTTTTTTGTTATTTTTGGTTTTTTAAATGGTAATTTCTGATTTTTTTTTATATTATTGTAATGTAAGTGGACGAGTACATATAGACTGAAGGCTGGTCCCTCGCCAAACCGACCCACTAAGATGAATAAAAAACAAATGCTCGAAATATTTAAATTCATTTTTTCTTATATGTATGATTTCTTCATATTCGCATAGTGGGTAAACACTAGTATACATAAATCGGCAGAGACAAAACATTTAAAAACACTTTCCTCCTCTGTTTGCCTAAAGACTAGAACAAAAGATACACCATTTTATATGTTTTTACTTACAGAAGTGCACAATATATATTTTTTTTTTAAATACGTTTCGTATTTATGGAGTTATAAGCGTTTAAATTTGCTTCTAACAAATATTCAAAACACATATGTAAATTAAAAATTTTTTTTCCAATTACACAAAGTTTTTTTTATCAAATAAAAAATGAAAAAAAATAGGGTGATCGATTATTCGACATTTTGCAGAAACTGGTTTTAAAATATTTCGACTATGTAAGTCGGCAAAGGTAAACCAGCTAAGAACACTTTTCTTCTTTATTTGCCAACCAAACCTCAATCGGGGAAAAATGTATCAAAATGGGGAAATATGGGAAATTAAATTTCTTGCTTTTACTTGGTAATTTTTTAATTTTCTATAATATTGTACTTAGAAACTTAATGTTATAGGAGTCTATATGAGGGAACGTTTAGGTACTTTTTGTTCTTCTTCTGGTACTTTTTAATTTCCGGTAATATTGGACTTAGAAACATGCAAGGTCCTGAGTAAATATGAATCTGTAGTAGGGATCTTTTGGGTACAGTTTCGTACTTTTACATGTAAATATATACTTTTATGTATGTTTTCTTTAATCTCTCGTTTTGGTGATTTGCACTTGCCGTCAGGATCGCCCGCTTCTACGGTTATATACCTCTCTTTGTGGGGTTTCTTTAAGTCACGAGTCTTTGGCAACAAGCTTTAGACTCTTGTAGTCTCCAAAGAGAAAATCCATGAGGAAGGCGTTAAGCTATCGCAGGAAGTTCTGGCAAGAGTGATGTAAAATGGCATTAATCATGCCCGTATGGTCATAAATTCTGGCGGCACCTTTACAGTTAAAGGAGGCGCTGCGAAATGTGACCCCAGGATATTTGACCCCAAAGTACTAAATGAGGAATGGCCCCAAAACTTTATATTTTGCTCAATGACTTTCTCCTATCTCAACTAGAGGAATTGGGACTGAAGAACATTTCGTCAGAAAGGCGTAAGCCTATCGCCAGAAGTTCTGGCAAGAGTGATGGAAATGCCATAATTTTTTTTTTTTTTTTTTATTCCTACACTAAATCCCGCGAAGCTTTTCACTTGTCTGCAGGAGACTAGAGTCTCTGGCGGGAATCGAACCCGCAACCCCGGTACTGATAGACTAGCTCACTACCAGCTAGCCTACCGGGGCACCCATGGCCGTATGGTCATAAATTCTGGCGGCACCGACTTCTACTCCTTCTACTTAATGAAAAAAACATTTCGACATCAAAAAAACACAATCTAAAAGCAAAATAAACGTTTTCCATACATTAAAAAAATTACAGTTAAAGAAGGCGCTACGAAATGTGACCCCAGGATATTTGACCCCAAAGTACTAAATGAGGAATGGCCCCAAAACTTTATATTTTGCTCAATGACTTTCTCCTATCTCAACTAGACGGATTGAGACTTCAGAACGTAAGCATATCGCCAGAAGATCTGGCAAGAGTGATTGAAAATTGCATAAATCATGCCCCTAGGGTCATCAATTCTGGCGGCGCCGACTTATTCTTCTTCTACTCAATGCAAAAAATGTTTAGCCATCAAAAAAAAACAACTCAAAAGCAAAATATATTAAAAACAAATAACAGTTACAGAAGGCGCTTCGAAATGTGACCGCAGGTTATTTGACCCCAAAGTACTAAATGAGGAATGGCCCCAAATCTATATATTTTGCAATCTTTCGTTAGAATATTTTTGCAAGTTAAATGAAAAGAAAAGTGACTTTAATACGAAGGAATAAAAAATTACATCAAATAAAATCGCAATTTTTATTTTGGGACAATTTTTCATTTATTAATATTGAAAGCTCTAGTAAGCGGGCACGGTGTTTGTTATTACAAAGAGGAGAAAATTCTTGTGCCAAGCCGAAGACGCAACCATGCTGTCAATCGCGAGATTTTTTTAAACCGAAACTGTTTATTAAAATTTAGCATATTTCAATTCGTGGTTTTCAAATTCGGGATCTTTAGTGTCGAGCCCCAACCCAAATTTCTTATATAGCTTTATTTCTTTATTTTTTAATTTACTTTTTTGTGGTAAATATTCATTAAAAAAATTAAGGTGAATATTCAGAAAGAAAAACTACTCTTAATTAAGGGGCATAATGCATATTATTTTAAGGGCTATTTTTCAATATTTTGGGGTGACATTTCACAAAAAAAAAAAAGTGGGTTACTTTTCATAGTGAAATACAGCGCTAAATTTGGAATCAATTTTCATTGGCTTTTTGGGGCCATATTTCCTGGGGCCACACAGCGCCAATAAACGCTAAATCATCACTAGTTGTGATGGAGAGATTGGGATTGGAAGGTCGATGTAAAGCATTACCCCCATATTCATAAATATTTGCGACTATTAGACTTAACAAACGGTTATTAAGGGCGTAATTATGTAAAACGCAACGCAACACCAAAAGTTTCTTTGAAAGCAAAAACAAATTTAAAAACATTTTATAATTTCGTTATTGCTTTCTACATAAATTCATATTGTTTTTTTAAATTTTCAACGCCACAAAATATGAAGTGTTTGAAATTAAATAATTCAATATGAATTCCTGTAGAAAGCAACAACAAAATTTAAAATATTTGTTTTTGCTTTTAATGAAATCTTTGGTGTGGCGTTGCGTTTTACAGAATTAGGCCCCAAGGCAAATTTTCATACAAAATTTGTTTAGTAAGCCTTTATCAAATTAAAAATATTTTTATGACTAAAGATGTACATTAAAGCTCCCTCCAGGGACTATTTGGGTAAGGCAATGGATTTAGAATAAGGAAAAAACTGGGCATTGCAAAATATACGTTTGCTGGTAGGGGTTAGCAATTTATGGAAAGATCCTTATTTTATTAAAATTATAACGTGTGGTCATAATTGGTCATCGTTCTCTTATTAAATCCTATTCTTAATATCAATTAAATGTGTTTAATATCGAAACAACCAAAATGAAACTTCGTATAAATTAGTTCCATATGACTTTGAATTATAAAATAACATTTTCTAAATATTAGACCACAATTTTAAAACTACCTTTTTTTATGGGAATTTTTCATACAGCTTGAGTATCTAGTGACATCTCTTTCATGAACCAGCAAAAATCTGATCAATTTTATATACATTGTCATGCACAATATCAATACAACGATATGGGGTATATAATAATATATAACAGCGGACCAGCGTTTAGCTAAACGAAAAAAAGGAAAATACTATAAATGTTTACTCGTACAAGTTATAGGACATTACAAAGTTTATATCACTTACTAGAGACCCCGCAATTTCCGTGTTCTATGCCCGGTTTCAAAGACTCTTCTATATCCAAGGATTGAATCCCAAAAACCAAAAAAGTTGCTATAGATGGCACAAGAAAACCACATTTAAAATATTTCCGAAATAACGATGGAGCATTAAAGCCAGTCAAGGTGACAAAAGTATCGTAACTAATGATACTTATCCATATTAGACTGCCAATAGTTGAAAAGTAAATCAAGTAACCTAAAAATCAAAAAATTTATATGGACATATCGTCACCTTAAATGCAAACGGACACAACTAATTTTTAATTTTAATTTTTTTTTACAAGAAAAGCGAAAAACTTCACAAAATCAATAAAAATAAAGTTCTCTTGGCAAATTAATTTTTTTTAATATAGTCGCCATTTTTGATTACAGGGGTCTAAGAACATGTAGTCTGATAAAACGACCCATAATCAATCAAAAACTCGCTTTCCAAGTTTTGTGTAGTTACGCACGTTTGCATTTTATGTGACGATATATAGATTTTTTGCAGTAATAATAAAAAGTAAAAACTTACCCATTATTATGCATTCAATTTCATCAATATCTTCTGCAAATAAATTCATATAACTTATAAGAGCATAACTAACAGTCAAATATATCAGATACATAACGAAGCACTTGCTATGGAAATTTTGCAATTCAGGCAGACAACAATAAAGAAATATGGTCACGACTAAGAAAGGAATCGAACAAACCAAAGCTGAAATATAAGAAATTGTTAAGTTGGAAAGTAGAATTGAAAAATATTGGTAGTATCAATAAGTTCCTGGAAATGTTGTAAATGTTTTTTTAATGATGCCATTAGTTATATTTTCGTCGAAAAACAAAAGCATCTGGCAACGATTTAGATTTGAAAAATATTGCTAGTATCAAGAAGTTCCTGGAAATGTTTTAAATGTTTTAAAAAACATAGACATCTGGCAACGATTTGTATTTAATATCCTTTTGGAATGTAATTTATTCGTTAAACTGCTCAGCGTGGGGAAGAATCTCACGCGTTATTTTCGTTGTTGGTTAAAGACAAGCAGTGCTCTTCTTGTCTGTCTGCCTTTCTAGCAATTTTCGACTCATACTTGCATTGGTTAATGTTTAAGCATCGTTAACTGTACCCTTTTATCAAAAATTATTTTCGGGAATGAAATATTTATTATTAATTAATTCATTTATTAATGATGTGCTAATAATCCCAATTTTTGAATGAAAACACTGAAATTTATTGTTGTGGGAAAGCTAGTTTCTATGCGCATTTCGCTGGTTGCTTAGGCCAGCTCGTCAGGACATTTTTTCCAAATACTTAAGAAAAGCTAAAAATATTATACAAGTAAGACCATAAAGTGAATAAGAATTTTAAACACTCAGGTCTTGCATGTAACAATATCAAAGCTTCAGCAAAGACACAACAATAAACCGTCAATTTTTTCTTTCTTACATTCCCCTACAAATGGCTGGTTTTATTCCAACACGAATTGTAGTTGTAAGAGGATAGAAAGAAAAAAACAAAATTAAAAAAACAAGATGCTTAAATAAAGCAGCTCGTCATTTCAGTATTTTATTTGCCTTTTTCAGTTTTGTGGGGCTAAATTTATAATGACCTTATTTTCATCATAATTGCGTGTAGACCATTAAACTCAGGAGCTGATTCTAAAAGGTTTTGCCATCTCAGAAAGACGCTCGTATTTTGTGTGATACCCTGGCAATATACACAGAAAAAAAAATTACTTCAATTAAAAAATTTGTGATATTAATTAAAAAATGAATTAAATTTGCACCAGTAAACAAATAAATAGTATCAATTAAAGGTTTTATTCTCTAGATTTAATGTTTAATTCGTTTGATTAGTTCAGTTTTTAATTCTCTTGATTAAAATTTTAATTGAAACTAATTTTATTTCTGATTAAACTTTAATTGGTAAAACATTTTGGAGACTTTTTTCTGTATAACTACAAAAGTTGTTCAATTATTTTTAGAAAAAAAAACATAATATAAATAAAATTTAAGGCTCTACTCGATTAAAATTTATGTAAATTACAAGAAAAACAACCAGAATGGTTGAGAATAACATGACTCACAAATTTCCCTGTAAAAACTTCGCTTACTTTTTTAAAATGAATCACTTCTTTCACTCATAATTAAGTAGGTTTCTTCTATAACTACTTATTTTCTGGATTTATGTAGGTGGTGAATTTTTTCACCAGTATTTTTATTAGAATTCCTTATTGGGATTCTTGCGTTTTGCGTTTTCGATTTCCAGAACACTTCTGTTAGACAGATCAAACCTATAGAATTTTTACTATAAATGCTAGGAAATTCATCTAACTCTGATCTAAAATTTTCAAGCGTTAATCTCAAAGCGTTTTTAAATTTAACTCAAATTACTTTCGTAATTTTCACTAAAATCATTTGGAGGTAACCGGAGAATCAAGTAGTAGGTGAATTTCGCGTAAAGCTTTTAGCAAAAACGCTATAACTCCAGAACAACTTAAGCGTTTGAAATCGGTTAAACTTTATCTTATAGATTCTGAAGCGGGTTTTTTTTTCAGCCTATCAATCTTTGTAAAAAGTCCTCGCTCACCGTATGTTATTAAGCTTTTTATCTAAAAAACGCTTGAAAAACCATGACTAAGTAGTAAGCGTTTTACATTTCTTTCCCCGCTGCCTCCACACGCTTTTTTCTGCTCAGCATAAAATTTTCAAGCGTTAAGCTTAAAGCGTTTTTAAATTTAACTCAAATTACTTTCGTAATTTTTACTAAAATCATTTGGAGGTAACCGGAGAACAGAATCAAGTAGTAGTTTGAATTTCGCGTAAAGCTTTTAGCAAAAACGCTATAACTCCAGATTTACTTAAGCGTTTGAAATCGGTTTAGCTTAATCTGGTAGATTTTGAAGCAGGGTTTTTTTCAGCCTATCAATTTTTGTAAAAAGTCCTCGCTCACCGTATGTTATTAAGCTTTTTATCTAAAAAACGCTTGAAAAACCATGACTAAGTAGTAAGCGTTTTACATTTCTTTCCCCGCTGCCACCACACGCTTTTTTCTGCTCAGCATAAAATTTTCAAGCGTTAAGCTTAAAGCGTTTTTAAATTTAACTCAAATTACTTTCGTAATTTTTACTAAAATCATTTGGAGGTAACCGGAGAACAGAATCAAGTAGTAGGTGAATTTCGCGTAAAGCTTTTAGCAAAAACGCTATAACTCCAGAACTACTTAAGCGTTTGAAATCGGTTTAGCTTAATCTGGTAGATTTTGAAGCGGGGTTTTTTTCAGCCTATCAATTTTTGTAAAAAGTCCTCGCTCACCGTATGTTATTAAGCTTTTTATCTAAAAAACGCTTGAAAAACCATGACTAAGTAGTAAGCGTTTTACATTTCTTTCCCCGCTGCCTCCACACGCTTTTTTCTGCTCAGCATAAAATTTTCAAGCGTAAAGCTTAAAGCGTTTTTAAATTTAACTCAAATTACTTTCGTAATTTTTACTAAAATCATTTGGAGGTAACCGGAGAACAGAATCAAGTAGTAGGTGAATTTCGCGTAAAGCTTTTAGCAAAAACGCTATAACTCCAGAACTACTTAAGCGTTTGAAATCGGTTTAGCTTAATCTGGTAGATTTTGAAGCGGGGTTTTTTTCAGCCTATCAATTTTTGTAAAAAGTCCTCGCTCACCGTATGTTATTAAGCTTTTTATCTAAAAAACGCTTGAAAAACCATGACTAAGTAGTAAGCGTTTTACATTTCTTTGCCCGCTGCCTCCACACGCTTTTTTCTGCTCAGCATAAAATTTTCAAGCGTTAAGCTTAAAGCGTTTTTAAATTTAACTCAAATTACTTTCGTAATTTTTACTAAAATCATTTGGAGGTAACCGGAGAACAGAATCAAGTAGTAGGTGAATTTCGCGTAAAGCTTTTAGCAAAAACGCTATAGCTCCAGAACTACTTAAGCGTTTGAAATCGGTTTAGCTTAATCTGGTAGATTTTGAAGCGGGGTTTTTTCAGCCTATCAATTTTTGTAAAAAGTCCTCGCTCACCGTATGTTATTAAGCTTTTTATCTAAAAAACGCTTGAAAAACCATGACTAAGTAGTAAGCGTTTTACATTTCTTTCCCCGCTGCCTCCACACGCTTTTTTCTGCTCAGCATAAAATTTTCAAGCGTTAAGCTTAAAGCGTTTTTAAATTTAACTCAAATTACTTTCGTAATTTTTACTAAAATCATTTGGAGGTAACCGGAGAACAGAATCAAGTAGTAGTTTGAATTTCGCGTAAAGCTTTTAGCAAAAACGCTATAACTCCAGATTTACTTAAGCGTTTGAAATCGGTTTAGCTTAATCTGGTAGATTTTGAAGCAGGGTTTTTTTCAGCCTATCAATTTTTGTAAAAAGTCCTCGCTCACCGTATGTTATTAAGCTTTTTATCTAAAAAACGCTTGAAAAACCATGACTAAGTAGTAAGCGTTTTACATTTCTTTCCCCGCTGCCACCACACGCTTTTTTCTGCTCAGCATAAAATTTTCAAGCGTTAAGCTTAAAGCGTTTTTAAATTTAACTCAAATTACTTTCGTAATTTTTACTAAAATCATTTGGAGGTAACCGGAGAACAGAATCAAGTAGTAGGTGAATTTCGCGTAAAGCTTTTAGCAAAAACGCTATAACTCCAGAACTACTTAAGCGTTTGAAATCGGTTTAGCTTAATCTGGTAGATTTTGAAGCGGGGTTTTTTTCAGCCTATCAATTTTTGTAAAAAGTCCTCGCTCACCGTATGTTATTAAGCTTTTTATCTAAAAAACGCTTGAAAAACCATGACTAAGTAGTAAGCGTTTTACATTTCTTTCCCCGCTGCCACCACACGCTTTTTTCTGCTCAGCATAAAATTTTCAAGCGTTAAGCTTAAAGCGTTTTTAAATTTAACTCAAATTACTTTCGTAATTTTTACTAAAATCATTTGGAGGTAACCGGAGAACAGAATCAAGTAGTAGGTGAATTTCGCGTAAAGCTTTTAGCAAAAACGCTATAACTCCAGAACTACTTAAGCGTTTGAAATCGGTTTAGCTTAATCTGGTAGATTTTGAAGCGGGGTTTTTTTCAGCCTATCAATTTTTGTAAAAAGTCCTCGCTCACCGTATGTTATTAAGCTTTTTATCTAAAAAACGCTTGAAAAACCATGACTAAGTAGTAAGCGTTTTACATTTCTTTCCCCGCTGCCTCCACACGCTTTTTTCTGCTCAGCATAAAATTTTCAAGCGTTAAGCTTAAAGCGTTTTTAAATTTAACTCAAATTACTTTCGTAATTTTTACTAAAATCATTTGGAGGTAACCGGAGAACAGAATCAAGTAGTAGGTGAATTTCGCGTAAAGCTTTTAGCAAAAACGCTATAACTCCAGAACTACTTAAGCGTTTGAAATCGGTTTAGCTTAATCTGGTAGATTTTGAAGCGGGGTTTTTTTCAGCCTATCAATTTTTGTAAAAAGTCCTCGCTCACCGTATGTTATTAAGCTTTTTATCTAAAAAACGCTTGAAAAACCATGACTAAGTAGTAAGCGTTTTACATTTCTTTCCCCGCTGCCTCCACACGCTTTTTTCTGCTCAGCATAAAATTTTCAAGCGTTAAGCTTAAAGCGTTTTTAAATTTAACTCAAATTACTTTCGTAATTTTTACTAAAATCATTTGGAGGTAACCGGAGAACAGAATCAAGTAGTAGGTGAATTTCGCGTAAAGCTTTTAGCAAAAACGCTATAACTCCAGAACTACTTAAGCGTTTGAAATCGGTTTAGCTTAATCTGGTAGATTTTGAAGCGGGGTTTTTTTCAGCCTATCAATTTTTGTAAAAAGTCCTCGCTCACCGTATGTTATTAAGCTTTTTATCTAAAAAACGCTTGAAAAACCATGACTAAGTAGTAAGCGTTTTACATTTCTTTCCCCGCTGCCTCCACACGCTTTTTTCTGCTCAGCATAAAATTTTCAAGCGTTAAGCTTAAAGCGTTTTTAAATTTAACTCAAATTACTTTCGTAATTTTTACTAAAATCATTTGGAGGTAACCGGAGAACAGAATCAAGTAGTAGGTGAATTTCGCGTAAAGCTTTTAGCAAAAACGCTATAACTCCAGAACTACTTAAGCGTTTGAAATCGGTTTAGCTTAATCTGGTAGATTTTGAAGCGGGGTTTTTTTCAGCCTATCAATTTTTGTAAAAAGTCCTCGCTCACCGTATGTTATTAAGCTTTTTATCTAAAAAACGCTTGAAAAACCATGACTAAGTAGTAAGCGTTTTACATTTCTTTCCCCGCTGCCTCCACACGCTTTTTTCTGCTCAGCATAAAATTTTCAAGCGTTAAGCTTAAAGCGTTTTTAAATTTAACTCAAATTACTTTCGTAATTTTTACTAAAATCATTTGGAGGTAACCGGAGAACAGAATCAAGTAGTAGGTGAATTTCGCGTAAAGCTTTTAGCAAAAACGCTATAACTCCAGAACTACTTAAGCGTTTGAAATCGGTTTAGCTTAATCTGGTAGATTTTGAAGCGGGGTTTTTTTCAGCCTATCAATTTTTGTAAAAAGTCCTCGCTCACCGTATGTTATTAAGCTTTTTATCTAAAAAACGCTTGAAAAACCATGACTAGGTAGTAAGCGTTTTACATTTCTTTCCCCGCTGCCACCACACGCTTTTTTCTGCTCAGCATAAAATTTTCAAGCGTTAAGCTTAAAGCGTTTTTAAATTTAACTCAAATTACTTTCGTAATTTTTACTAAAATCATTTGGAGGTAACCGGAGAACAGAATCAAGTAGTAGGTGAATTTCGCGTAAAGCTTTTAGCAAAAACGCTATAACTCCAGAACTACTTAAGCGTTTGAAATCGGTTTAGCTTAATCTGGTAGATTTTGAAGCGGGGTTTTTTTCAGCCTATCAATTTTTGTAAAAAGTCCTCGCTCACCGTATGTTATTAAGCTTTTTATCTAAAAAACGCTTGAAAAACCATGACTAAGTAGTAAGCGTTTTACATTTCTTTCCCCGCTGTCACCACACGCTTTTTTCTGCTCAGCATAAAATTTTCAAGCGTTAAGCTTAAAGCGCTTTTAAATTTAACTCAAATTACTTTCGTAATTTTTACTAAAATCATTTGGAGGTAACCGGAGAACAGAATCAAGTAGTAGGTGAATTTCGCGTAAAGCTTTTAGCAAAAACGCTATAACTCCAGAACTACTTAAGCGTTTGAAATCGGTTTAGCTTAATCTGGTAGATTTTGAAGCGGGGTTTTTTTCAGCCTATCAATTTTTGTAAAAAGTCCTCGCTCACCGTATGTTATTAAGCTTTTTATCTAAAAAACGCTTGAAAAACCATGACTAAGTAGTAAGCGTTTTACATTTCTTTCCCCGCTGCCTCCACACGCTTTTTTCTGCTCAGCATAAAATTTTCAAGCGTTAAGCTTAAAGCGTTTTTAAATTTAACTCAAATTACTTTCGTAATTTTTACTAAAATCATTTGGAGGTAACCGGAGAACAGAATCAAGTAGTAGGTGAATTTCGCGTAAAGCTTTTAGCAAAAACGCTATAACTCCAGAACTACTTAAGCGTTTGAAATCGGTTTAGCTTAATCTGGTAGATTTTGAAGCGGGGTTTTTTTCAGCCTATCAATTTTTGTAAAAAGTCCTCGCTCACCGTATGTTATTAAGCTTTTTATCTAAAAAACGCTTGAAAAACCATGACTAAGTAGTAAGCGTTTTACATTTCTTTCCCCGCTGTCACCACACGCTTTTTTCTGCTCAGCATAAAATTTTCAAGCGTTAAGCTTAAAGCGTTTTTAAATTTAACTCAAATTACTTTCGTAATTTTTACTAAAATCATTTGGAGGTAACCGGAGAACAGAATCAAGTAGTAGGTGAATTTCGCGTAAAGCTTTTAGCAAAAACGCTATAACTCCAGAACTACTTAAGCGTTTGAAATCGGTTTAGCTTAATCTGGTAGATTTTGAAGCGGGGTTTTTTTCAGCCTATCAATTTTTGTAAAAAGTCCTCGCTCACCGTATGTTATTAAGCTTTTTATCTAAAAAACGCTTGAAAAACCATGACTAGGTAGTAAGCGTTTTACATTTCTTTCCCCGCTGCCACCACACGCTTTTTTCTGCTCAGCATAAAATTTTCAAGCGTTAAGCTTAAAGCGTTTTTAAATTTAACTCAAATTACTTTCGTAATTTTTACTAAAATCATTTGGAGGTAACCGGAGAACAGAATCAAGTAGTAGGTGAATTTCGCGTAAAGCTTTTAGCAAAAACGCTATAACTCCAGAACTACTTAAGCGTTTGAAATCGGTTTAGCTTAATCTGGTAGATTTTGAAGCGGGGTTTTTTTCAGCCTATCAATTTTTGTAAAAAGTCCTCGCTCACCGTATGTTATTAAGCTTTTTATCTAAAAAACGCTTGAAAAACCATGACTAAGTAGTAAGCGTTTTACATTTCTTTCCCCGCTGCCACCACACGCTTTTTTCTGCACAGCATAAAATTTTCAAGCGTTAAGCTTAAAGCGTTTTTAAATTTAACTCAAATTACTTTCGTAATTTTTACTAAAATCATTTGGAGGTAACCGGAGAACAGAATCAAGTAGTAGGTGAATTTCGCGTAAAGCTTTTAGCAAAAACGCTATAACTCCAGAACTACTTAAGCGTTTGAAATCGGTTTAGCTTAATCTGGTAGATTTTGAAGCGGGGTTTTTTTCAGCCTACCAATTTTTGTAAAAAGTCCTCGCTCACCGTATGTTATTAAGCTTTTTATCTAAAAAACGCTTGAAAAACCATGACTAGGTAGTAAGCGTTTTACATTTCTTTCCCCGCTGCCACCACACGCTTTTTTCTGCTCAGCATAAAATTTTCAAGCGTTAAGCTTAAAGCGTTTTTAAATTTAACTCAAATTACTTTCGTAATTTTTACTAAAATCATTTGGAGGTAACCGGAGAACAGAATCAAGTAGTAGGTGAATTTCGCGTAAAGCTTTTAGCAAAAACGCTATAACTCCAGAACTACTTAAGCGTTTGAAATCGGTTTAGCTTAATCTGGTAGATTTTGAAGCGGGGTTTTTTTCAGCCTATCAATTTTTGTAAAAAGTCCTCGCTCACCGTATGTTATTAAGCTTTTTATCTAAAAAACGCTTGAAAAACCATGACTAAGTAGTAAGCGTTTTACATTTCTTTCCCCGCTGCCACCACACGCTTTTTTCTGCTCAGCATAAAATTTTCAAGCGTTAAGCTTAAAGCGTTTTTAAATTTAACTCAAATTACTTTCGTAATTTTTACTAAAATCATTTGGAGGTAACCGGAGAACAGAATCAAGTAGTAGGTGAATTTCGCGTAAAGCTTTTAGCAAAAACGCTATAACTCCAGAACTACTTAAGCGTTTGAAATCGGTTTAGCTTAATCTGGTAGATTTTGAAGCGGGGTTTTTTTCAGCCTATCAATTTTTGTAAAAAGTCCTCGCTCACCGTATGTTATTAAGCTTTTTATCTAAAAAACGCTTGAAAAACCATGACTAAGTAGTAAGCGTTTTACATTTCTTTCCCCGCTGCCACCACACGCTTTTTTCTGCTCAGCATAAAATTTTCAAGCGTTAAGCTTAAAGCGTTTTTAAATTTAACTCAAATTACTTTCGTAATTTTTACTAAAATCATTTGGAGGTAACCGGAGAACAGAATCAAGTAGTAGGTGAATTTCGCGTAAAGCTTTTAGCAAAAACGCTATAACTCCAGAACTACTTAAGCGTTTGAAATCGGTTTAGCTTAATCTGGTAGATTTTGAAGCGGGGTTTTTTTCAGCCTATCAATTTTTGTAAAAAGTCCTCGCTCACCGTATGTTATTAAGCTTTTTATCTAAAAAACTCTTGAAAAACCATGACTAAGTAGTAAGCGTTTTACATTTCTTTCCTTGCTGCCACCACACGCTTTTTTCTGCTCAGCATAAAATTTTCAAGCGTTAAGCTTAAAGCGTTTTTAAATTTAACTCAAATTACTTTCGTAATTTTTACTAAAATCATTTGGAGGTAACCGGAGAACAGAATCAAGTAGTAGGTGAATTTCGCGTAAAGCTTTTAGCAAAAACGCTATAACTCCAGAACTACTTAAGCGTTTGAAATCGGTTTAGCTTAATCTGGTAGATTTTGAAGCGGGGTTTTTTTCAGCCTATCAATTTTTGTAAAAAGTCCTCGCTCACCGTATGTTATTAAGCTTTTTATCTAAAAAACGCTTGAAAAACCATGACTAAGTAGTAAGCGTTTTACATTTCTTTCCCCGCTGCCACCACACGCTTTTTTCTGCTCAGCATAAAATTTTCAAGCGTTAAGCTTAAAGCGTTTTTAAATTTAACTCAAATTACTTTCGTAATTTTTACTAAAATCATTTGGAGGTAACCGGAGAACAGAATCAAGTAGTAGGTGAATTTCGCGTAAAGCTTTTAGCAAAAACGCTATAACTCCAGAACTACTTAAGCGTTTGAAATCGGTTTAGCTTAATCTGGTAGATTTTGAAGCGGGGTTTTTTTCAGCCTATCAATTTTTGTAAAAAGTCCTCGCTCACCGTATGTTATTAAGCTTTTTATCTAAAAAACTCTTGAAAAACCATGACTAAGTAGTAAGCGTTTTACATTTCTTTCCTTGCTGCCACCACACGCTTTTTTCTGCTCAGCATAAAATTTTCAAGCGTTAAGCTTAAAGCGTTTTTAAATTTAACTCAAATTACTTTCGTAATTTTTACTAAAATCATTTGGAGGTAACCGGAGAACAGAATCAAGTAGTAGGTGAATTTCGCGTAAAGCTTTTAGCAAAAACGCTATAACTCCAGAACTACTTAAGCGTTTGAAATCGGTTTAGCTTAATCTGGTAGATTTTGAAGCGGGGTTTTTTTCAGCCTATCAATTTTTGTAAAAAGTCCTCGCTCACCGTATGTTATTAAGCTTTTTATCTAAAAAACTCTTGAAAAACCATGACTAAGTAGTAAGCGTTTTACATTTCTTTCCTTGCTGCCACCACACGCTTTTTTCTGCTCAGCATAAAATTTTCAAGCGTTAAGCTTAAAGCGTTTTTAAATTTAACTCAAATTACTTTCGTAATTTTTACTAAAATCATTTGGAGGTAACCGGAGAACAGAATCAAGTAGTAGGTGAATTTCGCGTAAAGCTTTTAGCAAAAACGCTATAACTCCAGAACTACTTAAGCGTTTGAAATCGGTTTAGCTTAATCTGGTAGATTTTGAAGCGGGGTTTTTTTCAGCCTATCAATTTTTGTAAAAAGTCCTCGCTCACCGTATGTTATTAAGCTTTTTATCTAAAAAACTCTTGAAAAACCATGACTAAGTAGTAAGCGTTTTACATTTCTTTCCTTGCTGCCACCACACGCTTTTTTCTGCTCAGCATAAAATTTTCAAGCGTTAAGCTTAAAGCGTTTTTAAATTTAACTCAAATTACTTTCGTAATTTTTACTAAAATCATTTGGAGGTAACCGGAGAACAGAATCAAGTAGTAGGTGAATTTCGCGTAAAGCTTTTAGCAAAAACGCTATAACTCCAGAACTACTTAAGCGTTTGAAATCGGTTTAGCTTAATCTGGTAGATTTTGAAGCGGGGTTTTTTTCAGCCTATCAATTTTTGTAAAAAGTCCTCGCTCACCGTATGTTATTAAGCTTTTTATCTAAAAAACTCTTGAAAAACCATGACTAAGTAGTAAGCGTTTTACATTTCTTTCCTTGCTGCCACCACACGCTTTTTTCTGCTCAGCATAAAATTTTCAAGCGTTAAGCTTAAAGCGTTTTTAAATTTAACTCAAATTACTTTCGTAATTTTTACTAAAATCATTTGGAGGTAACCGGAGAACAGAATCAAGTAGTAGGTGAATTTCGCGTAAAGCTTTTAGCAAAAACGCTATAACTCCAGAACTACTTAAGCGTTTGAAATCGGTTTAGCTTAATCTGGTAGATTTTGAAGCGGGGTTTTTTTCAGCCTATCAATTTTTGTAAAAAGTCCTCGCTCACCGTATGTTATTAAGCTTTTTATCTAAAAAACGCTTGAAAAACCATGACTAAGTAGTAAGCGTTTTACATTTCTTTCCCCGCTGCCACCACACGCTTTTTTCTGCTCAGCATAAAATTTTCAAGCGTTAAGCTTAAAGCGTTTTTAAATTTAACTCAAATTACTTTCGTAATTTTTACTAAAATCATTTGGAGGTAACCGGAGAACAGAATCAAGTAGTAGGTGAATTTCGCGTAAAGCTTTTAGCAAAAACGCTATAACTCCAGAACTACTTAAGCGTTTGAAATCGGTTTAGCTTAATCTGGTAGATTTTGAAGCGGGGTTTTTTTCAGCCTATCAATTTTTGTAAAAAGTCCTCGCTCACCGTATGTTATTAAGCTTTTTATCTAAAAAACTCTTGAAAAACCATGACTAAGTAGTAAGCGTTTTACATTTCTTTCCTTGCTGCCACCACACGCTTTTTTCTGCTCAGCATAAAATTTTCAAGCGTTAAGCTTAAAGCGTTTTTAAATTTAACTCAAATTACTTTCGTAATTTTTACTAAAATCATTTGGAGGTAACCGGAGAACAGAATCAAGTAGTAGGTGAATTTCGCGTAAAGCTTTTAGCAAAAACGCTATAACTCCAGAACTACTTAAGCGTTTGAAATCGGTTTAGCTTAATCTGGTAGATTTTGAAGCGGGGTTTTTTTCAGCCTATCAATTTTTGTAAAAAGTCCTCGCTCACCGTATGTTATTAAGCTTTTTATCTAAAAAACGCTTGAAAAACCATGACTAAGTAGTAAGCGTTTTACATTTCTTTCCCCGCTGCCACCACACGCTTTTTTCTGTTCAGCATAAAATTTTCAAGCGTTAAGCTTAAAGCGTTTTTAAATTTAACTCAAATTACTTTCGTAATTTTTACTAAAATCATTTGGAGGTAACCGGAGAACAGAATCAAGTAGTAGGTGAATTTCGCGTAAAGCTTTTAGCAAAAACGCTATAACTCCAGAACTACTTAAGCGTTTGAAATCGGTTTAGCTTAATCTGGTAGATTTTGAAGCGGGGTTTTTTTCAGCCTATCAATTTTTGTAAAAAGTCCTCGCTCACCGTATGTTATTAAGCTTTTTATCTAAAAAACTCTTGAAAAACCATGACTAAGTAGTAAGCGTTTTACATTTCTTTCCTTGCTGCCACCACACGCTTTTTTCTGCTCAGCATAAAATTTTCAAGCGTTAAGCTTAAAGCGTTTTTAAATTTAACTCAAATTACTTTCGTAATTTTTACTAAAATCATTTGGAGGTAACCGGAGAACAGAATCAAGTAGTAGGTGAATTTCGCGTAAAGCTTTTAGCAAAAACGCTATAACTCCAGAACTACTTAAGCGTTTGAAATCGGTTTAGCTTAATCTGGTAGATTTTGAAGCGGGGTTTTTTTCAGCCTATCAATTTTTGTAAAAAGTCCTCGCTCACCGTATGTTATTAAGCTTTTTATCTAAAAAACTCTTGAAAAACCATGACTAAGTAGTAAGCGTTTTACATTTCTTTCCTTGCTGCCACCACACGCTTTTTTCTGCTCAGCATAAAATTTTCAAGCGTTAAGCTTAAAGCGTTTTTAAATTTAACTCAAATTACTTTCGTAATTTTTACTAAAATCATTTGGAGGTAACCGGAGAACAGAATCAAGTAGTAGGTGAATTTCGCGTAAAGCTTTTAGCAAAAACGCTATAACTCCAGAACTACTTAAGCGTTTGAAATCGGTTTAGCTTAATCTGGTAGATTTTGAAGCGGGGTTTTTTTCAGCCTATCAATTTTTGTAAAAAGTCCTCGCTCACCGTATGTTATTAAGCTTTTTATCTAAAAAACGCTTGAAAAACCATGACTAAGTAGTAAGCGTTTTACATTTCTTTCCCCGCTGCCACCACACGCTTTTTTCTGCTCAGCATAAAATTTTCAAGCGTTAAGCTTAAAGCGTTTTTAAATTTAACTCAAATTACTTTCGTAATTTTTACTAAAATCATTTGGAGGTAACCGGAGAACAGAATCAAGTAGTAGGTGAATTTCGCGTAAAGCTTTTAGCAAAAACGCTATAACTCCAGAACTACTTAAGCGTTTGAAATCGGTTTAGCTTAATCTGGTAGATTTTGAAGCGGGGTTTTTTTCAGCCTATCAATTTTTGTAAAAAGTCCTCGCTCACCGTATGTTATTAAGCTTTTTATCTAAAAAACTCTTGAAAAACCATGACTAAGTAGTAAGCGTTTTACATTTCTTTCCTTGCTGCCACCACACGCTTTTTTCTGCTCAGCATAAAATTTTCAAGCGTTAAGCTTAAAGCGTTTTTAAATTTAACTCAAATTACTTTCGTAATTTTTACTAAAATCATTTGGAGGTAACCGGAGAACAGAATCAAGTAGTAGGTGAATTTCGCGTAAAGCTTTTAGCAAAAACGCTATAACTCCAGAACTACTTAAGCGTTTGAAATCGGTTTAGCTTAATCTGGTAGATTTTGAAGCGGGGTTTTTTTCAGCCTATCAATTTTTGTAAAAAGTCCTCGCTCACCGTATGTTATTAAGCTTTTTATCTAAAAAACGCTTGAAAAACCATGACTAAGTAGTAAGCGTTTTACATTTCTTTCCCCGCTGCCACCACACGCTTTTTTCTGTTCAGCATAAAATTTTCAAGCGTTAAGCTTAAAGCGTTTTTAAATTTAACTCAAATTACTTTCGTAATTTTTACTAAAATCATTTGGAGGTAACCGGAGAACAGAATCAAGTAGTAGGTGAATTTCGCGTAAAGCTTTTAGCAAAAACGCTATAACTCCAGAACTACTTAAGCGTTTGAAATCGGTTTAGCTTAATCTGGTAGATTTTGAAGCGGGGTTTTTTTCAGCCTATCAATTTTTGTAAAAAGTCCTCGCTCACCGTATGTTATTAAGCTTTTTATCTAAAAAACTCTTGAAAAACCATGACTAAGTAGTAAGCGTTTTACATTTCTTTCCTTGCTGCCACCACACGCTTTTTTCTGCTCAGCATAAAATTTTCAAGCGTTAAGCTTAAAGCGTTTTTAAATTTAACTCAAATTACTTTCGTAATTTTTACTAAAATCATTTGGAGGTAACCGGAGAACAGAATCAAGTAGTAGGTGAATTTCGCGTAAAGCTTTTAGCAAAAACGCTATAACTCCAGAACTACTTAAGCGTTTGAAATCGGTTTAGCTTAATCTGGTAGATTTTGAAGCGGGGTTTTTTTCAGCCTATCAATTTTTGTAAAAAGTCCTCGCTCACCGTATGTTATTAAGCTTTTTATCTAAAAAACTCTTGAAAAACCATGACTAAGTAGTAAGCGTTTTACATTTCTTTCCTTGCTGCCACCACACGCTTTTTTCTGCTCAGCATAAAATTTTCAAGCGTTAAGCTTAAAGCGTTTTTAAATTTAACTCAAATTACTTTCGTAATTTTTACTAAAATCATTTGGAGGTAACCGGAGAACAGAATCAAGTAGTAGGTGAATTTCGCGTAAAGCTTTTAGCAAAAACGCTATAACTCCAGAACTACTTAAGCGTTTGAAATCGGTTTAGCTTAATCTGGTAGATTTTGAAGCGGGGTTTTTTTCAGCCTATCAATTTTTGTAAAAAGTCCTCGCTCACCGTATGTTATTAAGCTTTTTATCTAAAAAACTCTTGAAAAACCATGACTAAGTAGTAAGCGTTTTACATTTCTTTCCTTGCTGCCACCACACGCTTTTTTCTGCTCAGCATAAAATTTTCAAGCGTTAAGCTTAAAGCGTTTTTAAATTTAACTCAAATTACTTTCGTAATTTTTACTAAAATCATTTGGAGGTAACCGGAGAACAGAATCAAGTAGTAGGTGAATTTCGCGTAAAGCTTTTAGCAAAAACGCTATAACTCCAGAACTACTTAAGCGTTTGAAATCGGTTTAGCTTAATCTGGTAGATTTTGAAGCGGGGTTTTTTTCAGCCTATCAATTTTTGTAAAAAGTCCTCGCTCACCGTATGTTATTAAGCTTTTTATCTAAAAAACTCTTGAAAAACCATGACTAAGTAGTAAGCGTTTTACATTTCTTTCCTTGCTGCCACCACACGCTTTTTTCTGCTCAGCATAAAATTTTCAAGCGTTAAGCTTAAAGCGTTTTTAAATTTAACTCAAATTACTTTCGTAATTTTTACTAAAATCATTTGGAGGTAACCGGAGAACAGAATCAAGTAGTAGGTGAATTTCGCGTAAAGCTTTTAGCAAAAACGCTATAACTCCAGAACTACTTAAGCGTTTGAAATCGGTTTAGCTTAATCTGGTAGATTTTGAAGCGGGGTTTTTTTCAGCCTATCAATTTTTGTAAAAAGTCCTCGCTCACCGTATGTTATTAAGCTTTTTATCTAAAAAACGCTTGAAAAACCATGACTAAGTAGTAAGCGTTTTACATTTCTTTCCCCGCTGCCACCACACGCTTTTTTCTGCTCAGCATAAAATTTTCAAGCGTTAAGCTTAAAGCGTTTTTAAATTTAACTCAAATTACTTTCGTAATTTTTACTAAAATCATTTGGAGGTAACCGGAGAACAGAATCAAGTAGTAGGTGAATTTCGCGTAAAGCTTTTAGCAAAAACGCTATAACTCCAGAACTACTTAAGCGTTTGAAATCGGTTTAGCTTAATCTGGTAGATTTTGAAGCGGGGTTTTTTTCAGCCTATCAATTTTTGTAAAAAGTCCTCGCTCACCGTATGTTATTAAGCTTTTTATCTAAAAAACTCTTGAAAAACCATGACTAAGTAGTAAGCGTTTTACATTTCTTTCCTTGCTGCCACCACACGCTTTTTTCTGCTCAGCATAAAATTTTCAAGCGTTAAGCTTAAAGCGTTTTTAAATTTAACTCAAATTACTTTCGTAATTTTTACTAAAATCATTTGGAGGTAACCGGAGAACAGAATCAAGTAGTAGGTGAATTTCGCGTAAAGCTTTTAGCAAAAACGCTATAACTCCAGAACTACTTAAGCGTTTGAAATCGGTTTAGCTTAATCTGGTAGATTTTGAAGCGGGGTTTTTTTCAGCCTATCAATTTTTGTAAAAAGTCCTCGCTCACCGTATGTTATTAAGCTTTTTATCTAAAAAACGCTTGAAAAACCATGACTAAGTAGTAAGCGTTTTACATTTCTTTCCCCGCTGCCACCACACGCTTTTTTCTGTTCAGCATAAAATTTTCAAGCGTTAAGCTTAAAGCGTTTTTAAATTTAACTCAAATTACTTTCGTAATTTTTACTAAAATCATTTGGAGGTAACCGGAGAACAGAATCAAGTAGTAGGTGAATTTCGCGTAAAGCTTTTAGCAAAAACGCTATAACTCCAGAACTACTTAAGCGTTTGAAATCGGTTTAGCTTAATCTGGTAGATTTTGAAGCGGGGTTTTTTTCAGCCTATCAATTTTTGTAAAAAGTCCTCGCTCACCGTATGTTATTAAGCTTTTTATCTAAAAAACTCTTGAAAAACCATGACTAAGTAGTAAGCGTTTTACATTTCTTTCCTTGCTGCCACCACACGCTTTTTTCTGCTCAGCATAAAATTTTCAAGCGTTAAGCTTAAAGCGTTTTTAAATTTAACTCAAATTACTTTCGTAATTTTTACTAAAATCATTTGGAGGTAACCGGAGAACAGAATCAAGTAGTAGGTGAATTTCGCGTAAAGCTTTTAGCAAAAACGCTATAACTCCAGAACTACTTAAGCGTTTGAAATCGGTTTAGCTTAATCTGGTAGATTTTGAAGCGGGGTTTTTTTCAGCCTATCAATTTTTGTAAAAAGTCCTCGCTCACCGTATGTTATTAAGCTTTTTATCTAAAAAACTCTTGAAAAACCATGACTAAGTAGTAAGCGTTTTACATTTCTTTCCTTGCTGCCACCACACGCTTTTTTCTGCTCAGCATAAAATTTTCAAGCGTTAAGCTTAAAGCGTTTTTAAATTTAACTCAAATTACTTTCGTAATTTTTACTAAAATCATTTGGAGGTAACCGGAGAACAGAATCAAGTAGTAGGTGAATTTCGCGTAAAGCTTTTAGCAAAAACGCTATAACTCCAGAACTACTTAAGCGTTTGAAATCGGTTTAGCTTAATCTGGTAGATTTTGAAGCGGGGTTTTTTTCAGCCTATCAATTTTTGTAAAAAGTCCTCGCTCACCGTATGTTATTAAGCTTTTTATCTAAAAAACGCTTGAAAAACCATGACTAAGTAGTAAGCGTTTTACATTTCTTTCCCCGCTGCCACCACACGCTTTTTTCTGTTCAGCATAAAATTTTCAAGCGTTAAGCTTAAAGCGTTTTTAAATTTAACTCAAATTACTTTCGTAATTTTTACTAAAATCATTTGGAGGTAACCGGAGAACAGAATCAAGTAGTAGGTGAATTTCGCGTAAAGCTTTTAGCAAAAACGCTATAACTCCAGAACTACTTAAGCGTTTGAAATCGGTTTAGCTTAATCTGGTAGATTTTGAAGCGGGGTTTTTTTCAGCCTATCAATTTTTGTAAAAAGTCCTCGCTCACCGTATGTTATTAAGCTTTTTATCTAAAAAACTCTTGAAAAACCATGACTAAGTAGTAAGCGTTTTACATTTCTTTCCTTGCTGCCACCACACGCTTTTTTCTGCTCAGCATAAAATTTTCAAGCGTTAAGCTTAAAGCGTTTTTAAATTTAACTCAAATTACTTTCGTAATTTTTACTAAAATCATTTGGAGGTAACCGGAGAACAGAATCAAGTAGTAGGTGAATTTCGCGTAAAGCTTTTAGCAAAAACGCTATAACTCCAGAACTACTTAAGCGTTTGAAATCGGTTTAGCTTAATCTGGTAGATTTTGAAGCGGGGTTTTTTTCAGCCTATCAATTTTTGTAAAAAGTCCTCGCTCACCGTATGTTATTAAGCTTTTTATCTAAAAAACTCTTGAAAAACCATGACTAAGTAGTAAGCGTTTTACATTTCTTTCCTTGCTGCCACCACACGCTTTTTTCTGCTCAGCATAAAATTTTCAAGCGTTAAGCTTAAAGCGTTTTTAAA
The DNA here is from genome assembly GCA_943735925.1 of Pollenia amentaria. NCBI lineage: Eukaryota > Metazoa > Arthropoda > Insecta > Diptera > Polleniidae > Pollenia > Pollenia amentaria. Next base: position 35,825,119 of record OX031009.1, read on the forward strand.
TTTAACTCAAATTACTTTCGTAATTTTTACTAAAATCATTTGGAGGTAACCGGAGAACAGAATCAAGTAGTAGGTGAATTTCGCGTAAAGCTTTTAGCAAAAACGCTATAACTCCAGAACTACTTAAGCGTTTGAAATCGGTTTAGCTTAATCTGGTAGATTTTGAAGCGGGGTTTTTTTCAGCCTATCAATTTTTGTAAAAAGTCCTCGCTCACCGTATGTTATTAAGCTTTTTATCTAAAAAACTCTTGAAAAACCATGACTAAGTAGTAAGCGTTTTACATTTCTTTCCTTGCTGCCACCACACGCTTTTTTCTGCTCAGCATAAAATTTTCAAGCGTTAAGCTTAAAGCGTTTTTAAATTTAACTCAAATTACTTTCGTAATTTTTACTAAAATCATTTGGAGGTAACCGGAGAACAGAATCAAGTAGTAGGTGAATTTCGCGTAAAGCTTTTAGCAAAAACGCTATAACTCCAGAACTACTTAAGCGTTTGAAATCGGTTTAGCTTAATCTGGTAGATTTTGAAGCGGGGTTTTTTTCAGCCTATCAATTTTTGTAAAAAGTCCTCGCTCACCGTATGTTATTAAGCTTTTTATCTAAAAAACTCTTGAAAAACCATGACTAAGTAGTAAGCGTTTTACATTTCTTTCCTTGCTGCCACCACACGCTTTTTTCTGCTCAGCATAAAATTTTCAAGCGTTAAGCTTAAAGCGTTTTTAAATTTAACTCAAATTACTTTCGTAATTTTTACTAAAATCATTTGGAGGTAACCGGAGAACAGAATCAAGTAGTAGGTGAATTTCGCGTAAAGCTTTTAGCAAAAACGCTATAACTCCAGAACTACTTAAGCGTTTGAAATCGGTTTAGCTTAATCTGGTAGATTTTGAAGCGGGGTTTTTTTCAGCCTATCAATTTTTGTAAAAAGTCCTCGCTCACCGTATGTTATTAAGCTTTTTATCTAAAAAACTCTTGAAAAACCATGACTAAGTAGTAAGCGTTTTACATTTCTTTCCTTGCTGCCACCACACGCTTTTTTCTGCTCAGCATAAAATTTTCAAGCGTTAAGCTTAAAGCGTTTTTAAATTTAACTCAAATTACTTTCGTAATTTTTACTAAAATCATTTGGAGGTAACCGGAGAACAGAATCAAGTAGTAGGTGAATTTCGCGTAAAGCTTTTAGCAAAAACGCTATAACTCCAGAACTACTTAAGCGTTTGAAATCGGTTTAGCTTAATCTGGTAGATTTTGAAGCGGGGTTTTTTTCAGCCTATCAATTTTTGTAAAAAGTCCTCGCTCACCGTATGTTATTAAGCTTTTTATCTAAAAACCGCTTGAAAAACCATGACTAAGTAGTAAGCGTTTTACATTTCTTTACCCGCTGCCTCCACACGCTTTTTTCTACTCAGCATAAAATTTTCAAGCGTTAATCTCAAAGCGTTTTTAAATTTAACTCAAATTACTTTCGTAATTTTTACTAAAATCATTTGGAGGTAACCGGAGAACAGAATCAAGTAGTAGGTGAATTTCGCGTAAAGCTTTTAGCAAAAACGCTATAACTCCAGAACTACTTAAGCGTTTGAAATCGGTTTAGCTTAATCTGGTAGATTTTGAAGCGGGGTTTTTTTCAGCCTATCAATTTTTGTAAAAAGTCCTCGCTCACCGTATGTTATTAAGCTTTTTATCTAAAAACCGCTTGAAAAACCATGACTAAGTAGTAAGCGTTTTACATTTCTTTCCCCGCTGCCACCACACGCTTTTTTCTGTTCAGCATAAAATTTTCAAGCGTTAAGCTTAAAGCGTTTTTAAATTTAACTCAAATTACTTTCGTAATTTTTACTAAAATCATTTGGAGGTAACCGGAGAACAGAATCAAGTAGTAGGTGAATTTCGCGTAAAGCTTTTAGCAAAAACGCTATAACTCCAGAACTACTTAAGCGTTTGAAATCGGTTTAGCTTAATCTGGTAGATTTTGAAGCGGGGTTTTTTTCAGCCTATCAATTTTTGTAAAAAGTCCTCGCTCACCGTATGTTATTAAGCTTTTTATCTAAAAACCGCTTGAAAAACCATGACTAAGTAGTAAGCGTTTTACATTTCTTTACCCGCTGCCTCCACACGCTTTTTTCTACTCAGCATAAAATTTTCAAGCGTTAATCTCAAAGCGTTTTTAAATTTAACTCAAATTACTTTCGTAATTTTTACTAAAATCATTTGGAGGTAACCGGAGAACAGAATCAAGTAGTAGGTGAATTTCGCGTAAAGCTTTTAGCAAAAACGCTATAACTCCAGAACTACTTAAGCGTTTGAAATCGGTTTAGCTTAATCTGGTAGATTTTGAAGCGGGGTTTTTTTCAGCCTATCAATTTTTGTAAAAAGTCCTCGCTCACCGTATGTTATTAAGCTTTTTATCTAAAAACCGCTTGAAAAACCATGACTAAGTAGTAAGCGTTTTACATTTCTTTCCCCGCTGCCACCACACGCTTTTTTCTGTTCAGCATAAAATTTTCAAGCGTTAAGCTTAAAGCGTTTTTAAATTTAACTCAAATTACTTTCGTAATTTTTACTAAAATCATTTGGAGGTAACCGGAGAACAGAATCAAGTAGTAGGTGAATTTCGCGTAAAGCTTTTAGCAAAAACGCTATAACTCCAGAACTACTTAAGCGTTTGAAATCGGTTTAGCTTAATCTGGTAGATTTTGAAGCGGGGTTTTTTTCAGCCTATCAATTTTTGTAAAAAGTCCTCGCTCACCGTATGTTATTAAGCTTTTTATCTAAAAACCGCTTGAAAAACCATGACTAAGTAGTAAGCGTTTTACATTTCTTTACCCGCTGCCTCCACACGCTTTTTTCTACTCAGCATAAAATTTTCAAGCGTTAATCTCAAAGCGTTTTTAAATTTAACTCAAATTACTTTCGTAATTTTTACTAAAATCATTTGGAGGTAACCGGAGAACAGAATCAAGTAGTAGGTGAATTTCGCGTAAAGCTTTTAGCAAAAACGCTATAACTCCAGAACTACTTAAGCGTTTGAAATCGGTTTAGCTTAATCTGGTAGATTTTGAAGCGGGGTTTTTTTCAGCCTATCAATTTTTGTAAAAAGTCCTCGCTCACCGTATGTTATTAAGCTTTTTATCTAAAAACCGCTTGAAAAACCATGACTAAGTAGTAAGCGTTTTACATTTCTTTACCCGCTGCCTCCACACGCTTTTTTCTACTCAGCATAAAATTTTCAAGCGTTAATCTCAAAGCGTTTTTAAATTTAACTCAAATTACTTTCGTAATTTTTACTAAAATCATTTGGAGGTAACCGGAGAACAGAATCAAGTAGTAGGTGAATTTCGCGTAAAGCTTTTAGCAAAAACGCTATAACTCCAGAACTACTTAAGCGTTTGAAATCGGTTTAGCTTAATCTGGTAGATTTTGAAGCGGGGTTTTTTTCAGCCTATCAATTTTTGTAAAAAGTCCTCGCTCACCGTATGTTATTAAGCTTTTTATCTAAAAAACGCTTGAAAAACCATGACTAAGTAGTAAGCGTTTTACATTTCTTTACCCGCTGCCTCCACACGCTTTTTTCTGCTCAGCATAAAATTTTCAAGCGTTAATCTCAAAGCGTTTTTAAATTTAACTCAAATTACTTTCGTAATTTTTACTAAAATCATTTGGAGGTAACCGGAGAACAGAATCAAGTAGTTGGTGAATTTCGCGTAAAGCTTTTAGCAAAAACGCTATAACTCCAGAACTACTTAAGCGTTTGAAATCGGTTTAGCTTAATCTGGTAGATTTTGAAGCGGGGTTTTTTTCAGCCTATCAATTTTTGTAAAAAGTCCTCGCTCACCGTATGTAATTAAGATTTTTATCTAAAAAACGCTTGAAAAACCATAACTAAGTAGTAAGCGTTTTACATTTTTTTACCCGCTGCCTCCACACGCTTTTTTCTGCTCAGCATAAAATTTTCAAGCGTTAATCTCAAAGCGTTTTTAAATTTAACTCAAATTACTTTCGTAATTTTTACTAAAATTATTTGGAGGTAACCGGAGAACAGAATCAAGTAGTAGGTGAATTTCGCGTAAAGCTTTTAGCAAAAACGCTATAACTCCAGAACTACTTAAGCGTTTGAAATCGGTTTAGCTTAATCTGGTAGATTTTGAAGCGGGGTTTTTTCAGCCTATCAATTTTTGTAAAAAGTCCTCGCTCACCGTATGTTATTAAGCTTTTTATCTAAAAAACGCTTGAAAAACCATGACTAAGTAGTAAGCGTTTTACATTTCTTTCCCCGCTGCCACCACACGCTTTTTTCTGCTCAGCATAAAATTTTCAAGCGTTAAGCTTAAAGCGTTTTTAAATTTAACTCAAATTACTTTCGTAATTTTTACTAAAATCATTTGGAGGTAACCGGAGAACAGAATCAAGTAGTAGGTGAATTTCGCGTAAAGCTTTTAGCAAAAACGCTATAACTCCAGAACTACTTAAGCGTTTGAAATCGGTTTAGCTTAATCTGGTAGATTTTGAAGCGGGGTTTTTTTCAGCCTATCAATTTTTGTAAAAAGTCCTCGCTCACCGTATGTTATTAAGCTTTTTATCTAAAAAACGCTTGAAAAACCATGACTAAGTAGTAAGCGTTTTACATTTCTTTCCCCGCTGTCACCACACGCTTTTTTCTGCTCAGCATAAAATTTTCAAGCGTTAAGCTTAAAGCGTTTTTAAATTTAACTCAAATTACTTTCGTAATTTTTACTAAGATCATTTGGAGGTAACCGGAGAACAGAATCAAGTAGTAGGTGAATTTCGCGTAAAGCTTTTAGCAAAAACGCTATAACTCCAGAACTACTTAAGCGTTTGAAATCGGTTTAGCTTAATCTGGTAGATTTTGAAGCGGGGTTTTTTTCAGCCTATCAATTTTTGTAAAAAGTCCTCGCTCACCGTATGTTATTAAGCTTTTTATCTAAAAAACGCTTGAAAAACCATGACTAAGTAGTAAGCGTTTTACATTTCTTTCCCCGCTGCCTCCACACGCTTTTTTCTGCTCAGCATAAAATTTTCAAGCGTTAAGCTTAAAGCGTTTTTAAATTTAACTCAAATTACTTTCGTAATTTTTACTAAAATCATTTGGAGGTAACCGGAGAACAGAATCAAGTAGTAGGTGAATTTCGCGTAAAGCTTTTAGCAAAAACGCTATAACTCCAGAACTACTTAAGCGTTTGAAATCGGTTTAGCTTAATCTGGTAGATTTTGAAGCGGGGTTTTTTTCAGCCTATCAATTTTTGTAAAAAGTCCTCGCTCACCGTATGTTATTAAGCTTTTTATCTAAAAAACGCTTGAAAAACCATGACTAAGTAGTAAGCGTTTTACATTTCTTTCCCCGCTGTCACCACACGCTTTTTTCTGCTCAGCATAAAATTTTCAAGCGTTAAGCTTAAAGCGTTTTTAAATTTAACTCAAATTACTTTCGTAATTTTTACTAAAATCATTTGGAGGTAACCGAAGAACAGAATCAAGTAGTAGGTGAATTTCGCGTAAAGCTTTTAGCAAAAACGCTATAACTCCAGAACTACATAAGCGTTTGAAATCGGTTTAGCTTAATCTGGTAGATTTTGAAGCGGGGTTTTTTTCAGCCTATCAATTTTTGTAAAAAGTCCTCGCTCACCGTATGTTATTAAGCTTTTTATCTAAAAAACGCTTGAAAAACCATGACTAAGTAGTAAGCGTTTTACATTTCTTTCCCCGCTGCCACCACACGCTTTTTTCTGCTCAGCATAAAATTTTCAAGCGTTAAGCTTAAAGCGTTTTTAAATTTAACTCAAATTACTTTCGTAATTTTTACTAAAATCATTTGGAGGTAACCGGAGAACAGAATCAAGTAGTAGGTGAATTTCGCGTAAAGCTTTTAGCAAAAACGCTATAACTCCAGAACTACATAAGCGTTTGAAATCGGTTTAGCTTAATCTGGTAGATTTTGAAGCGGGGTTTTTTTCAGCCTATCAATTTTTGTAAAAAGTCCTCGCTCACCGTATGTTATTAAGCTTTTTATCTAAAAAACGCTTGAAAAACCATGACTAAGTAGTAAGCGTTTTACATTTCTTTCCCCGCTGCCACCACACGCTTTTTTCTGCTCAGCATAAAATTTTCAAGCGTTAAGCTTAAAGCGTTTTTAAATTTAACTCAAATTACTTTCGTAATTTTTACTAAAATCATTTGGAGGTAACCGGAGAACAGAATCAAGTAGTAGGTGAATTTCGCGTAAAGCTTTTAGCAAAAACGCTATAACTCCAGAACTACTTAAGCGTTTGAAATCGGTTTAGCTTAATCTGGTAGATTTTGAAGCGGGGTTTTTTTCAGCCTATCAATTTTTGTAAAAAGTCCTCGCTCACCGTATGTTATTAAGCTTTTTATCTAAAAAACGCTTGAAAAACCATGACTAAGTAGTAAGCGTTTTACATTTCTTTCCCCGCTGCCACCACACGCTTTTTTCTGCTCAGCATAAAATTTTCAAGCGTTAAGCTTAAAGCGTTTTTAAATTTAACTCAAATTACTTTCGTAATTTTTACTAAAATCATTTGGAGGTAACCGGAGAACAGAATCAAGTAGTAGGTGAATTTCGCGTAAAGCTTTTAGCAAAAACGCTATAACTCCAGAACTACATAAGCGTTTGAAATCGGTTTAGCTTAATCTGGTAGATTTTGAAGCGGGGTTTTTTTCAGCCTATCAATTTTTGTAAAAAGTCCTCGCTCACCGTATGTTATTAAGCTTTTTATCTAAAAAACGCTTGAAAAACCATGACTAAGTAGTAAGCGTTTTACATTTCTTTCCCCGCTGTCACCACACGCTTTTTTCTGCTCAGCATAAAATTTTCAAGCGTTAAGCTTAAAGCGTTTTTAAATTTAACTCAAATTACTTTCGTAATTTTTACTAAAATCATTTGGAGGTAACCGGAGAACAGAATCAAGTAGTAGGTGAATTTCGCGTAAAGCTTTTAGCAAAAACGCTATAACTCCAGAACTACATAAGCGTTTGAAATCGGTTTAGCTTAATCTGGTAGATTTTGAAGCGGGGTTTTTTTCAGCCTATCAATTTTTGTAAAAAGTCCTCGCTCACCGTATGTTATTAAGCTTTTTATCTAAAAAACGCTTGAAAAACCATGACTAAGTAGTAAGCGTTTTACATTTCTTTCCCCGCTGCCACCACACGCTTTTTTCTGCTCAGCATAAAATTTTCAAGCGTTAAGCTTAAAGCGTTTTTAAATTTAACTCAAATTACTTTCGTAATTTTTACTAAAATCATTTGGAGGTAACCGGAGAACAGAATCAAGTAGTAGGTGAATTTCGCGTAAAGCTTTTAGCAAAAACGCTATAACTCCAGAACTACATAAGCGTTTGAAATCGGTTTAGCTTAATCTGGTAGATTTTGAAGCGGGGTTTTTTTCAGCCTATCAATTTTTGTAAAAAGTCCTCGCTCACCGTATGTTATTAAGCTTTTTATCTAAAAAACGCTTGAAAAACCATGACTAAGTAGTAAGCGTTTTACATTTCTTTCCCCGCTGCCACCACACGCTTTTTTCTGCTCAGCATAAAATTTTCAAGCGTTAAGCTTAAAGCGTTTTTAAATTTAACTCAAATTACTTTCGTAATTTTTACTAAAATCATTTGGAGGTAACCGGAGAACAGAATCAAGTAGTAGGTGAATTTCGCGTAAAGCTTTTAGCAAAAACGCTATAACTCCAGAACTACATAAGCGTTTGAAATCGGTTTAGCTTAATCTGGTAGATTTTGAAGCGGGGTTTTTTTCAGCCTATCAATTTTTGTAAAAAGTCCTCGCTCACCGTATGTTATTAAGCTTTTTATCTAAAAAACGCTTGAAAAACCATGACTAAGTAGTAAGCGTTTTACATTTCTTTCCCCGCTGTCACCACACGCTTTTTTCTGCTCAGCATAAAATTTTCAAGCGTTAAGCTTAAAGCGTTTTTAAATTTAACTCAAATTACTTTCGTAATTTTTACTAAAATCATTTGGAGGTAACCGGAGAACAGAATCAAGTAGTAGGTGAATTTCGCGTAAAGCTTTTAGCAAAAACGCTATAACTCCAGAACTACATAAGCGTTTGAAATCGGTTTAGCTTAATCTGGTAGATTTTGAAGCGGGGTTTTTTTCAGCCTATCAATTTTTGTAAAAAGTCCTCGCTCACCGTATGTTATTAAGCTTTTTATCTAAAAAACGCTTGAAAAACCATGACTAAGTAGTAAGCGTTTTACATTTCTTTCCCCGCTGCCACCACACGCTTTTTTCTGCTCAGCATAAAATTTTCAAGCGTTAAGCTTAAAGCGTTTTTAAATTTAACTCAAATTACTTTCGTAATTTTTACTAAAATTATTTGGAGGTAACCGGAGAACAGAATCAAGTAGTAGGTGAATTTCGCGTAAAGCTTTTAGCAAAAACGCTATAACTCCAGAACTACATAAGCGTTTGAAATCGGTTTAGCTTAATCTGGTAGATTTTGAAGCGGGGTTTTTTTCAGCCTATCAATTTTTGTAAAAAGTCCTCGCTCACCGTATGTTATTAAGCTTTTTATCTAAAAAACGCTTGAAAAACCATGACTAAGTAGTAAGCGTTTTACATTTCTTTCCCCGCTGCCACCACACGCTTTTTTCTGCTCAGCATAAAATTTTCAAGCGTTAAGCTTAAAGCGTTTTTAAATTTAACTCAAATTACTTTCGTAATTTTTACTAAAATTATTTGAAGGTAACCGGAGAACAGAATCAAGTAGTAGGTGAATTTCGCGTAAAGCTTTTAGCAAAAACGCTATAACTCCAGAACTACTTAAGCGTTTGAAATCGGTTTAGCTTAATCTGGTAGATTTTGAAGCGGGGTTTTTTTCAGCCTATCAATTTTTGTAAAAAGTCCTCGCTCACCGTATGTTATTAAGCTTTTTATCTGAAAAACGCTTGAAAAACCATGACTAAGTAGTAAGCGTTTTACATTTCTTTCCCCGCTGCCACCACACGCTTTTTTCTGCTCAGCATAAAATTTTCAAGCGTTAAGCTTAAAGCGTTTTTAAATTTAACTCAAATTACTTTCGTAATTTTTACTAAAATCATTTGGAGGTAACCGAAGAACAGAATCAAGTAGTAGGTGAATTTCGCGTAAAGCTTTTAGCAAAAACGCTATAACTCCAGAACTACATAAGCGTTTGAAATCGGTTTAGCTTAATCTGGTAGATTTTGAAGCGGGGTTTTTTTCAGCCTATCAATTTTTGTAAAAAGTCCTCGCTCACCGTATGTTATTAAGCTTTTTATCTAAAAAACGCTTGAAAAACCATGACTAAGTAGTAAGCGTTTTACATTTCTTTCCCCGCTGCCACCACACGCTTTTTTCTGCTCAGCATAAAATTTTCAAGCGTTAAGCTTAAAGCGTTTTTAAATTTAACTCAAATTACTTTCGTAATTTTTACTAAAATTATTTGGAGGTAACCGGAGAACAGAATCAAGTAGTAGGTGAATTTCGCGTAAAGCTTTTAGCAAAAACGCTATAACTCCAGAACTACATAAGCGTTTGAAATCGGTTTAGCTTAATCTGGTAGATTTTGAAGCGGGGTTTTTTTCAGCCTATCAATTTTTGTAAAAAGTCCTCGCTCACCGTATGTTATTAAGCTTTTTATCTAAAAAACGCTTGAAAAACCATGACTAAGTAGTAAGCGTTTTACATTTCTTTCCCCGCTGCCACCACACGCTTTTTTCTGCTCAGCATAAAATTTTCAAGCGTTAAGCTTAAAGCGTTTTTAAATTTAACTCAAATTACTTTCGTAATTTTTACTAAAATTATTTGAAGGTAACCGGAGAACAGAATCAAGTAGTAGGTGAATTTCGCGTAAAGCTTTTAGCAAAAACGCTATAACTCCAGAACTACTTAAGCGTTTGAAATCGGTTTAGCTTAATCTGGTAGATTTTGAAGCGGGGTTTTTTTCAGCCTATCAATTTTTGTAAAAAGTCCTCGCTCACCGTATGTTATTAAGCTTTTTATCTAAAAAACGCTTGAAAAACCATGACTAAGTAGTAAGCGTTTTACATTTCTTTCCCCGCTGCCACCACACGCTTTTTTCTGCTCAGCATAAAATTTTCAAGCGTTAAGCTTAAAGCGTTTTTAAATTTAACTCAAATTACTTTCGTAATTTTTACTAAAATTATTTGGAGGTAACCGGAGAACAGAATCAAGTAGTAGGTGAATTTCGCGTAAAGCTTTTAGCAAAAACGCTATAACTCCAGAACTACATAAGCGTTTGAAATCGGTTTAGCTTAATCTGGTAGATTTTGAAGCGGGGTTTTTTTCAGCCTATCAATTTTTGTAAAAAGTCCTCGCTCACCGTATGTTATTAAGCTTTTTATCTGAAAAACGCTTGAAAAACCATGACTAAGTAGTAAGCGTTTTACATTTCTTTCCCCGCTGCCACCACACGCTTTTTTCTGCTCAGCATAAAATTTTCAAGCGTTAAGCTTAAAGCGTTTTTAAATTTAACTCAAATTACTTTCGTAATTTTTACTAAAATTATTTGGAGGTAATCGGAGAACAGAATCAAGTAGTAGGTGAATTTCGCGTAAAGCTTTTAGCAAAAACGCTATAACTCCAGAACTACATAAGCGTTTGAAATCGGTTTAGCTTAATCTGGTAGATTTTGAAGCGGGGTTTTTTTCAGCCTATCAATTTTTGTAAAAAGTCCTCGCTCACCGTATGTTATTAAGCTTTTTATCTAAAAAACGCTTGAAAAACCATGACTAAGTAGTAAGCGTTTTACATTTCTTTCCCCGCTGCCACCACACGCTTTTTTCTGCTCAGCATAAAATTTTCAAGCGTTAAGCTTAAAGCGTTTTTAAATTTAACTCAAATTACTTTCGTAATTTTTACTAAAATTATTTGAAGGTAACCGGAGAACAGAATCAAGTAGTAGGTGAATTTCGCGTAAAGCTTTTAGCAAAAACGCTATAACTCCAGAACTACATAAGCGTTTGAAATCGGTTTAGCTTAATCTGGTAGATTTTGAAGCGGGGTTTTTTTCAGCCTATCAATTTTTGTAAAAAGTCCTCGCTCACCGTATGTTATTAAGCTTTTTATCTAAAAAACGCTTGAAAAACCATGACTAAGTAGTAAGCGTTTTACATTTCTTTCCCCGCTGCCACCACACGCTTTTTTCTGCTCAGCATAAAATTTTCAAGCGTTAAGCTTAAAGCGTTTTTAAATTTAACTCAAATTACTTTCGTAATTTTTACTAAAATTATTTGGAGGTAACCGGAGAACAGAATCAAGTAGTAGGTGAATTTCGCGTAAAGCTTTTAGCAAAAACGCTATAACTCCAGAACTACATAAGCGTTTGAAATCGGTTTAGCTTAATCTGGTAGATTTTGAAGCGGGGTTTTTTTCAGCCTATCAATTTTTGTAAAAAGTCCTCGCTCACCGTATGTTATTAAGCTTTTTATCTAAAAAACGCTTGAAAAACCATGACTAAGTAGTAAGCGTTTTACATTTCTTTCCCCGCTGCCACCACACGCTTTTTTCTGCTCAGCATAAAATTTTCAAGCGTTAAGCTTAAAGCGTTTTTAAATTTAACTCAAATTACTTTCGTAATTTTTACTAAAATTATTTGAAGGTAACCGGAGAACAGAATCAAGTAGTAGGTGAATTTCGCGTAAAGCTTTTAGCAAAAACGCTATAACTCCAGAACTACTTAAGCGTTTGAAATCGGTTTAGCTTAATCTGGTAGATTTTGAAGCGGGGTTTTTTTCAGCCTATCAATTTTTGTAAAAAGTCCTCGCTCACCGTATGTTATTAAGCTTTTTATCTGAAAAACGCTTGAAAAACCATGACTAAGTAGTAAGCGTTTTACATTTCTTTCCCCGCTGCCACCACACGCTTTTTTCTGCTCAGCATAAAATTTTCAAGCGTTAAGCTTAAAGCGTTTTTAAATTTAACTCAAATTACTTTCGTAATTTTTACTAAAATCATTTGGAGGTAACCGAAGAACAGAATCAAGTAGTAGGTGAATTTCGCGTAAAGCTTTTAGCAAAAACGCTATAACTCCAGAACTACATAAGCGTTTGAAATCGGTTCAGCTTAATCTGGTAGATTTTGAAGCGGGGTTTTTTTCAGCCTATCAATTTTTGTAAAAAGTCCTCGCTCACCGTATGTTATTAAGCTTTTTATCTGAAAAACGCTTGAAAAACCATGACTAAGTAGTAAGCGTTTTACATTTCTTTCCCCGCTGCCACCACACGCTTTTTTCTGCTCAGCATAAAATTTTCAAGCGTTAAGCTTAAAGCGTTTTTAAATTTAACTCAAATTACTTTCGTAATTTTTACTAAAATCATTTGGAGGTAACCGAAGAACAGAATCAAGTAGTAGGTGAATTTCGCGTAAAGCTTTTAGCAAAAACGCTATAACTCCAGAACTACATAAGCGTTTGAAATCGGTTTAGCTTAATCTGGTAGATTTTGAAGCGGGGTTTTTTTCAGCCTATCAATTTTTGTAAAAAGTCCTCGCTCACCGTATGTTATTAAGCTTTTTATCTGAAAAACGCTTGAAAAACCATGACTAAGTAGTAAGCGTTTTACATTTCTTTCCCCGCTGCCACCACACGCTTTTTTCTGCTCAGCATAAAATTTTCAAGCGTTAAGCTTAAAGCGTTTTTAAATTTAACTCAAATTACTTTCGTAATTTTTACTAAAATCATTTGGAGGTAACCGAAGAACAGAATCAAGTAGTAGGTGAATTTCGCGTAAAGCTTTTAGCAAAAACGCTATAACTCCAGAACTACATAAGCGTTTGAAATCGGTTTAGCTTAATCTGGTAGATTTTGAAGCGGGGTTTTTTTCAGCCTATCAATTTTTGTAAAAAGTCCTCGCTCACCGTATGTTATTAAGCTTTTTATCTGAAAAACGCTTGAAAAACCATGACTAAGTAGTAAGCGTTTTACATTTCTTTCCCCGCTGCCACCACACGCTTTTTTCTGCTCAGCATAAAATTTTCAAGCGTTAAGCTTAAAGCGTTTTTAAATTTAACTCAAATTACTTTCGTAATTTTTACTAAAATCATTTGGAGGTAACCGAAGAACAGAATCAAGTAGTAGGTGAATTTCGCGTAAAGCTTTTAGCAAAAACGCTATAACTCCAGAACTACTTAAGCGTTTGAAATCGGTTTAGCTTAATCTGGTAGATTTTGAAGCGGGGTTTTTTTCAGCCTATCAATTTTTGTAAAAAGTCCTCGCTCACCGTATGTTATTAAGCTTTTTATCTAAAAAACGCTTGAAAAACCATGACTAAGTAGTAAGCGTTTTACATTTCTTTCCCCGCTGCCACCACACGCTTTTTTCTGCTCAGCATAAAATTTTCAAGCGTTAAGCTTAAAGCGTTTTTAAATTTAACTCAAATTACTTTCGTAATTTTTACTAAAATCATTTGGAGGTAACCGAAGAACAGAATCAAGTAGTAGGTGAATTTCGCGTAAAGCTTTTAGCAAAAACGCTATAACTCCAGAACTACATAAGCGTTTGAAATCGGTTTAGCTTAATCTGGTAGATTTTGAAGCGGGGTTTTTTTCAGCCTATCAATTTTTGTAAAAAGTCCTCGCTCACCGTATGTTATTAAGCTTTTTATCTAAAAAACGCTTGAAAAACCATGACTAAGTAGTAAGCGTTTTACATTTCTTTCCCCGCTGTCACCACACGCTTTTTTCTGCTCAGCATAAAATTTTCAAGCGTTAAGCTTAAAGCGTTTTTAAATTTAACTCAAATTACTTTCGTAATTTTTACTAAAATCATTTGGAGGTAACCGGAGAACAGAATCAAGTAGTAGGTGAATTTCGCGTAAAGCTTTTAGCAAAAACGCTATAACTCCAGAACTACTTAAGCGTTTGAAATCGGTTTAGCTTAATCTGGTAGATTTTGAAGCGGGGTTTTTTTCAGCCTATCAATTTTTGTAAAAAGTCCTCGCTCACCGTATGTTATTAAGCTTTTTATCTAAAAAACGCTTGAAAAACCATGACTAAGTAGTAAGCGTTTTACATTTCTTTCCCCGCTGCCACCACACGCTTTTTTCTGCTCAGCATAAAATTTTCAAGCGTTAAGCTTAAAGCGTTTTTAAATTTAACTCAAATTACTTTCGTAATTTTTACTAAAATCATTTGGAGGTAACCGAAGAACAGAATCAAGTAGTAGGTGAATTTCGCGTAAAGCTTTTAGCAAAAACGCTATAACTCCAGAACTACATAAGCGTTTGAAATCGGTTTAGCTTAATCTGGTAGATTTTGAAGCGGGGTTTTTTTCAGCCTATCAATTTTTGTAAAAAGTCCTCGCTCACCGTATGTTATTAAGCTTTTTATCTAAAAAACGCTTGAAAAACCATGACTAAGTAGTAAGCGTTTTACATTTCTTTCCCCGCTGTCACCACACGCTTTTTTCTGCTCAGCATAAAATTTTCAAGCGTTAAGCTTAAAGCGTTTTTAAATTTAACTCAAATTACTTTCGTAATTTTTACTAAAATCATTTGGAGGTAACCGAAGAACAGAATCAAGTAGTAGGTGAATTTCGCGTAAAGCTTTTAGCAAAAACGCTATAACTCCAGAACTACATAAGCGTTTGAAATCGGTTTAGCTTAATCTGGTAGATTTTGAAGCGGGGTTTTTTTTTCAGCCTATCAATTTTTGTAAAAAGTCCTCGCTCACCGTATGTTATTACGCTTTTTATCTAAAAAACGCTTGAAAAACCATGACTAAGTAGTAAGCGTTTTACATTTCTTTCCCCGCTGTCACCACACGCTTTTTTCTGCTCAGCATAAAATTTTCAAGCGTTAAGCTTAAAGCGTTTTTAAATTTAACTCAAATTACTTTCGTAATTTTTACTAAAATCATTTGGAGGTAACCGAAGAACAGAATCAAGTAGTAGGTGAATTTCGCGTAAAGCTTTTAGCAAAAACGCTATAACTCCAGAACTACATAAGCGTTTGAAATCGGTTCAGCTTAATCTGGTAGATTTTGAAGCGGGGTTTTTTTCAGCCTATCAATTTTTGTAAAAAGTCCTCGCTCACCGTATGTTATTAAGCTTTTTATCTAAAAAACGCTTGAAAAACCATGACTAAGTAGTAAGCGTTTTACATTTCTTTCCCCGCTGCCACCACACGCTTTTTTCTGCTCAGCATAAAATTTTCAAGCGTTAAGCTTAAAGCGTTTTTAAATTTAACTCAAATTACTTTCGTAATTTTTACTAAAATCATTTGGAGGTAACCGGAGAACAGAATCAAGTAGTAGGTGAATTTCGCGTAAAGCTTTTAGCAAAAACGCTATAACTCCAGAACTACATAAGCGTTTGAAATCGGTTTAGCTTAATCTGGTAGATTTTGAAGCGGGGTTTTTTTCAGCCTATCAATTTTTGTAAAAAGTCCTCGCTCACCGTATGTTATTACGCTTTTTATCTAAAAAACGCTTGAAAAACCATGACTAAGTAGTAAGCGTTTTACATTTCTTTCCCCGCTGTCACCACACGCTTTTTTCTGCTCAGCATAAAATTTTCAAGCGTTAAGCTTAAAGCGTTTTTAAATTTAACTCAAATTACTTTCGTAATTTTTACTAAAATCATTTGGAGGTAACCGGAGAACAGAATCAAGTAGTAGGTGAATTTCGCGTAAAGCTTTTAGCAAAAACGCTATAACTCCAGAACTACATAAGCGTTTGAAATCGGTTTAGCTTAATCTGGTAGATTTTGAAGCGGGGTTTTTTTCAGCCTATCAATTTTTGTAAAAAGTCCTCGCTCACCGTATGTTATTAAGCTTTTTATCTAAAAAACGCTTGAAAAACCATGACTAAGTAGTAAGCGTTTTACATTTCTTTCCCCGCTGCCACCACACGCTTTTTTCTGCTCAGCATAAAATTTTCAAGCGTTAAGCTTAAAGCGTTTTTAAATTTAACTCAAATTACTTTCGTAATTTTTACTAAAATCATTTGGAGGTAACCGGAGAACAGAATCAAGTAGTAGGTGAATTTCGCGTAAAGCTTTTAGCAAAAACGCTATAACTCCAGAACTACATAAGCGTTTGAAATCGGTTTAGCTTAATCTGGTAGATTTTGAAGCGGGGGTTTTTTCAGCCTATCAATTTTTGTAAAAAGTCCTCGCTCACCGTATGTTATTAAGCTTTTTATCTAAAAAACGCTTGAAAAACCATGACTAAGTAGTAAGCGTTTTACATTTCTTTCCCCGCTGTCACCACACGCTTTTTTCTGCTCAGCATAAAATTTTCAAGCGTTAAGCTTAAAGCGTTTTTAAATTTAACTCAAATTACTTTCGTAATTTTTACTAAAATCATTTGGAGGTAACCGGAGAACAGAATCAAGTAGTAGGTGAATTTCGCGTAAAGCTTTTAGCAAAAACGCTATAACTCCAGAACTACATAAGCGTTTGAAATCGGTTTAGCTTAATCTGGTAGATTTTGAAGCGGGGTTTTTTTCAGCCTATCAATTTTTGTAAAAAGTCCTCGCTCACCGTATGTTATTACGCTTTTTATCTAAAAAACGCTTGAAAAACCATGACTAAGTAGTAAGCGTTTTACATTTCTTTCCCCGCTGTCACCACACGCTTTTTTCTGCTCAGCATAAAATTTTCAAGCGTTAAGCTTAAAGCGTTTTTAAATTTAACTCAAATTACTTTCGTAATTTTTACTAAAATCATTTGGAGGTAACCGGAGAACAGAATCAAGTAGTAGGTGAATTTCGCGTAAAGCTTTTAGCAAAAACGCTATAACTCCAGAACTACATAAGCGTTTGAAATCGGTTTAGCTTAATCTGGTAGATTTTGAAGCGGGGTTTTTTTCAGCCTATCAATTTTTGTAAAAAGTCCTCGCTCACCGTATGTTATTAAGCTTTTTATCTAAAAAACGCTTGAAAAACCATGACTAAGTAGTAAGCGTTTTACATTTCTTTCCCCGCTGCCACCACACGCTTTTTTCTGCTCAGCATAAAATTTTCAAGCGTTAAGCTTAAAGCGTTTTTAAATTTAACTCAAATTACTTTCGTAATTTTTACTAAAATCATTTGGAGGTAACCGGAGAACAGAATCAAGTAGTAGGTGAATTTCGCGTAAAGCTTTTAGCAAAAACGCTATAACTCCAGAACTACATAAGCGTTTGAAATCGGTTTAGCTTAATCTGGTAGATTTTGAAGCGGGGGTTTTTTCAGCCTATCAATTTTTGTAAAAAGTCCTCGCTCACCGTATGTTATTAAGCTTTTTATCTAAAAAACGCTTGAAAAACCATGACTAAGTAGTAAGCGTTTTACATTTCTTTCCCCGCTGTCACCACACGCTTTTTTCTGCTCAGCATAAAATTTTCAAGCGTTAAGCTTAAAGCGTTTTTAAATTTAACTCAAATTACTTTCGTAATTTTTACTAAAATCATTTGGAGGTAACCGGAGAACAGAATCAAGTAGTAGGTGAATTTCGCGTAAAGCTTTTAGCAAAAACGCTATAACTCCAGAACTACATAAGCGTTTGAAATCGGTTTAGCTTAATCTGGTAGATTTTGAAGCGGGGTTTTTTTCAGCCTATCAATTTTTGTAAAAAGTCCTCGCTCACCGTATGTTATTACGCTTTTTATCTAAAAAACGCTTGAAAAACCATGACTAAGTAGTAAGCGTTTTACATTTCTTTCCCCGCTGTCACCACACGCTTTTTTCTGCTCAGCATAAAATTTTCAAGCGTTAAGCTTAAAGCGTTTTTAAATTTAACTCAAATTACTTTCGTAATTTTTACTAAAATCATTTGGAGGTAACCGGAGAACAGAATCAAGTAGTAGGTGAATTTCGCGTAAAGCTTTTAGCAAAAACGCTATAACTCCAGAACTACATAAGCGTTTGAAATCGGTTTAGCTTAATCTGGTAGATTTTGAAGCGGGGTTTTTTTCAGCCTATCAATTTTTGTAAAAAGTCCTCGCTCACCGTATGTTATTACGCTTTTTATCTAAAAAACGCTTGAAAAACCATGACTAAGTAGTAAGCGTTTTACATTTCTTTCCCCGCTGTCACCACACGCTTTTTTCTGCTCAGCATAAAATTTTCAAGCGTTAAGCTTAAAGCGTTTTTAAATTTAACTCAAATTACTTTCGTAATTTTTACTAAAATCATTTGGAGGTAACCGGAGAACAGAATCAAGTAGTAGGTGAATTTCGCGTAAAGCTTTTAGCAAAAACGCTATAACTCCAGAACTACATAAGCGTTTGAAATCGGTTTAGCTTAATCTGGTAGATTTTGAAGCGGGGTTTTTTTCAGCCTATCAATTTTTGTAAAAAGTCCTCGCTCACCGTATGTTATTAAGCTTTTTATCTAAAAAACGCTTGAAAAACCATGACTAAGTAGTAAGCGTTTTACATTTCTTTCCCCGCTGCCACCACACGCTTTTTTCTGCTCAGCATAAAATTTTCAAGCGTTAAGCTTAAAGCGTTTTTAAATTTAACTCAAATTACTTTCGTAATTTTTACTAAAATCATTTGGAGGTAACCGGAGAACAGAATCAAGTAGTAGGTGAATTTCGCGTAAAGCTTTTAGCAAAAACGCTATAACTCCAGAACTACATAAGCGTTTGAAATCGGTTTAGCTTAATCTGGTAGATTTTGAAGCGGGGTTTTTTTCAGCCTATCAATTTTTGTAAAAAGTCCTCGCTCACCGTATGTTATTACGCTTTTTATCTAAAAAACGCTTGAAAAACCATGACTAAGTAGTAAGCGTTTTACATTTCTTTCCCCGCTGTCACCACACGCTTTTTTCTGCTCAGCATAAAATTTTCAAGCGTTAAGCTTAAAGCGTTTTTAAATTTAACTCAAATTACTTTCGTAATTTTTACTAAAATCATTTGGAGGTAACCGGAGAACAGAATCAAGTAGTAGGTGAATTTCGCGTAAAGCTTTTAGCAAAAACGCTATAACTCCAGAACTACATAAGCGTTTGAAATCGGTTTAGCTTAATCTGGTAGATTTTGAAGCGGGGTTTTTTTCAGCCTATCAATTTTTGTAAAAAGTCCTCGCTCACCGTATGTTATTACGCTTTTTATCTAAAAAACGCTTGAAAAACCATGACTAAGTAGTAAGCGTTTTACATTTCTTTCCCCGCTGTCACCACACGCTTTTTTCTGCTCAGCATAAAATTTTCAAGCGTTAAGCTTAAAGCGTTTTTAAATTTAACTCAAATTACTTTCGTAATTTTTACTAAAATCATTTGGAGGTAACCGGAGAACAGAATCAAGTAGTAGGTGAATTTCGCGTAAAGCTTTTAGCAAAAACGCTATAACTCCAGAACTACATAAGCGTTTGAAATCGGTTTAGCTTAATCTGGTAGATTTTGAAGCGGGGTTTTTTTCAGCCTATCAATTTTTGTAAAAAGTCCTCGCTCACCGTATGTTATTAAGCTTTTTATCTAAAAAACGCTTGAAAAACCATGACTAAGTAGTAAGCGTTTTACATTTCTTTCCCCGCTGCCACCACACGCTTTTTTCTGCTCAGCATAAAATTTTCAAGCGTTAAGCTTAAAGCGTTTTTAAATTTAACTCAAATTACTTTCGTAATTTTTACTAAAATCATTTGGAGGTAACCGGAGAACAGAATCAAGTAGTAGGTGAATTTCGCGTAAAGCTTTTAGCAAAAACGCTATAACTCCAGAACTACATAAGCGTTTGAAATCGGTTTAGCTTAATCTGGTAGATTTTGAAGCGGGGTTTTTTTCAGCCTATCAATTTTTGTAAAAAGTCCTCGCTCACCGTATGTTATTACGCTTTTTATCTAAAAAACGCTTGAAAAACCATGACTAAGTAGTAAGCGTTTTACATTTCTTTCCCCGCTGCCACCACACGCTTTTTTCTGCTCAGCATAAAATTTTCAAGCGTTAAGCTTAAAGCGTTTTTAAATTTAACTCAAATTACTTTCGTAATTTTTACTAAAATCATTTGGAGGTAACCGGAGAACAGAATCAAGTAGTAGGTGAATTTCGCGTAAAGCTTTTAGCAAAAACGCTATAACTCCAGAACTACATAAGCGTTTGAAATCGGTTTAGCTTAATCTGGTAGATTTTGAAGCGGGGTTTTTTTCAGCCTATCAATTTTTGTAAAAAGTCCTCGCTCACCGTATGTTATTACGCTTTTTATCTAAAAAACGCTTGAAAAACCATGACTAAGTAGTAAGCGTTTTACATTTCTTTCCCCGCTGCCACCACACGCTTTTTTCTGCTCAGCATAAAATTTTCAAGCGTTAAGCTTAAAGCGTTTTTAAATTTAACTCAAATTACTTTCGTAATTTTTACTAAAATCATTTGGAGGTAACCGGAGAACAGAATCAAGTAGTAGGTGAATTTCGCGTAAAGCTTTTAGCAAAAACGCTATAACTCCAGAACTACATAAGCGTTTGAAATCGGTTTAGCTTAATCTGGTAGATTTTGAAGCGGGGTTTTTTTCAGCCTATCAATTTTTGTAAAAAGTCCTCGCTCACCGTATGTTATTACGCTTTTTATCTAAAAAACGCTTGAAAAACCATGACTAAGTAGTAAGCGTTTTACATTTCTTTCCCCGCTGTCACCACACGCTTTTTTCTGCTCAGCATAAAATTTTCAAGCGTTAAGCTTAAAGCGTTTTTAAATTTAACTCAAATTACTTTCGTAATTTTTACTAAAATCATTTGGAGGTAACCGGAGAACAGAATCAAGTAGTAGGTGAATTTCGCGTAAAGCTTTTAGCAAAAACGCTATAACTCCAGAACTACATAAGCGTTTGAAATCGGTTTAGCTTAATCTGGTAGATTTTGAAGCGGGGTTTTTTTCAGCCTATCAATTTTTGTAAAAAGTCCTCGCTCACCGTATGTTATTAAGCTTTTTATCTAAAAAACGCTTGAAAAACCATGACTAAGTAGTAAGCGTTTTACATTTCTTTCCCCGCTGCCACCACACGCTTTTTTCTGCTCAGCATAAAATTTTCAAGCGTTAAGCTTAAAGCGTTTTTAAATTTAACTCAAATTACTTTCGTAATTTTTACTAAAATCATTTGGAGGTAACCGGAGAACAGAATCAAGTAGTAGGTGAATTTCGCGTAAAGCTTTTAGCAAAAACGCTATAACTCCAGAACTACATAAGCGTTTGAAATCGGTTTAGCTTAATCTGGTAGATTTTGAAGCGGGGTTTTTTTCAGCCTATCAATTTTTGTAAAAAGTCCTCGCTCACCGTATGTTATTACGCTTTTTATCTAAAAAACGCTTGAAAAACCATGACTAAGTAGTAAGCGTTTTACATTTCTTTCCCCGCTGTCACCACACGCTTTTTTCTGCTCAGCATAAAATTTTCAAGCGTTAAGCTTAAAGCGTTTTTAAATTTAACTCAAATTACTTTCGTAATTTTTACTAAAATCATTTGGAGGTAACCGGAGAACAGAATCAAGTAGTAGGTGAATTTCGCGTAAAGCTTTTAGCAAAAACGCTATAACTCCAGAACTACATAAGCGTTTGAAATCGGTTTAGCTTAATCTGGTAGATTTTGAAGCGGGGTTTTTTTCAGCCTATCAATTTTTGTAAAAAGTCCTCGCTCACCGTATGTTATTACGCTTTTTATCTAAAAAACGCTTGAAAAACCATGACTAAGTAGTAAGCGTTTTACATTTCTTTCCCCGCTGTCACCACACGCTTTTTTCTGCTCAGCATAAAATTTTCAAGCGTTAAGCTTAAAGCGTTTTTAAATTTAACTCAAATTACTTTCGTAATTTTTACTAAAATCATTTGGAGGTAACCGGAGAACAGAATCAAGTAGTAGGTGAATTTCGCGTAAAGCTTTTAGCAAAAACGCTATAACTCCAGAACTACATAAGCGTTTGAAATCGGTTTAGCTTAATCTGGTAGATTTTGAAGCGGGGTTTTTTTCAGCCTATCAATTTTTGTAAAAAGTCCTCGCTCACCGTATGTTATTAAGCTTTTTATCTAAAAAACGCTTGAAAAACCATGACTAAGTAGTAAGCGTTTTACATTTCTTTCCCCGCTGCCACCACACGCTTTTTTCTGCTCAGCATAAAATTTTCAAGCGTTAAGCTTAAAGCGTTTTTAAATTTAACTCAAATTACTTTCGTAATTTTTACTAAAATCATTTGGAGGTAACCGGAGAACAGAATCAAGTAGTAGGTGAATTTCGCGTAAAGCTTTTAGCAAAAACGCTATAACTCCAGAACTACATAAGCGTTTGAAATCGGTTTAGCTTAATCTGGTAGATTTTGAAGCGGGGGTTTTTTCAGCCTATCAATTTTTGTAAAAAGTCCTCGCTCACCGTATGTTATTAAGCTTTTTATCTAAAAAACGCTTGAAAAACCATGACTAAGTAGTAAGCGTTTTACATTTCTTTCCCCGCTGTCACCACACGCTTTTTTCTGCTCAGCATAAAATTTTCAAGCGTTAAGCTTAAAGCGTTTTTAAATTTAACTCAAATTACTTTCGTAATTTTTACTAAAATCATTTGGAGGTAACCGGAGAACAGAATCAAGTAGTAGGTGAATTTCGCGTAAAGCTTTTAGCAAAAACGCTATAACTCCAGAACTACATAAGCGTTTGAAATCGGTTTAGCTTAATCTGGTAGATTTTGAAGCGGGGTTTTTTTCAGCCTATCAATTTTTGTAAAAAGTCCTCGCTCACCGTATGTTATTACGCTTTTTATCTAAAAAACGCTTGAAAAACCATGACTAAGTAGTAAGCGTTTTACATTTCTTTCCCCGCTGTCACCACACGCTTTTTTCTGCTCAGCATAAAATTTTCAAGCGTTAAGCTTAAAGCGTTTTTAAATTTAACTCAAATTACTTTCGTAATTTTTACTAAAATCATTTGGAGGTAACCGGAGAACAGAATCAAGTAGTAGGTGAATTTCGCGTAAAGCTTTTAGCAAAAACGCTATAACTCCAGAACTACATAAGCGTTTGAAATCGGTTTAGCTTAATCTGGTAGATTTTGAAGCGGGGTTTTTTTCAGCCTATCAATTTTTGTAAAAAGTCCTCGCTCACCGTATGTTATTACGCTTTTTATCTAAAAAACGCTTGAAAAACCATGACTAAGTAGTAAGCGTTTTACATTTCTTTCCCCGCTGTCACCACACGCTTTTTTCTGCTCAGCATAAAATTTTCAAGCGTTAAGCTTAAAGCGTTTTTAAATTTAACTCAAATTACTTTCGTAATTTTTACTAAAATCATTTGGAGGTAACCGGAGAACAGAATCAAGTAGTAGGTGAATTTCGCGTAAAGCTTTTAGCAAAAACGCTATAACTCCAGAACTACATAAGCGTTTGAAATCGGTTTAGCTTAATCTGGTAGATTTTGAAGCGGGGTTTTTTTCAGCCTATCAATTTTTGTAAAAAGTCCTCGCTCACCGTATGTTATTACGCTTTTTATCTAAAAAACGCTTGAAAAACCATGACTAAGTAGTAAGCGTTTTACATTTCTTTCCCCGCTGTCACCACACGCTTTTTTCTGCTCAGCATAAAATTTTCAAGCGTTAAGCTTAAAGCGTTTTTAAATTTAACTCAAATTACTTTCGTAATTTTTACTAAAATCATTTGGAGGTAACCGGAGAACAGAATCAAGTAGTAGGTGAATTTCGCGTAAAGCTTTTAGCAAAAACGCTATAACTCCAGATCTACTTAAGCGTTTGAAATCGGTTTAGCTTAATCTGGTAGATTTTGAAGCGGGGTTTTTTTCAGCCTATCAATTTTTGTAAAAAGTCCTCGCTCACCGTATGTTATTAAGCTTTTTATCTAAAAAACGCTTGAAAAACCATGACTAAGTAATAAGCGTTTTACATTTCTTTCCCCGCTGCCTCCACACGCTTTTTTTTGCTCAGCATAAAATTTTCAAG
This sequence comes from Pollenia amentaria, assembly GCA_943735925.1. Lineage (NCBI taxonomy): Eukaryota > Metazoa > Arthropoda > Insecta > Diptera > Polleniidae > Pollenia > Pollenia amentaria. Next base: position 35,848,988 of record OX031009.1, read on the forward strand.
CGTTAAGCTTAAAGCGTTTTTAAATTTAACTCAAATTACTTTCGTAATTTTTACTAAAATCATTTGGAGGTAACCGGAGAACAGAATCAAGTAGTAGGTGAATTTCGCGTAAAGCTTTTAGCAAAAACGCTATAACTCCAGAACTCCTTAAGCGTTTGAAATCGGTTTAGCTTAATCTGGTAGATTTTGAAGCGGGGTTTTTTTCAGCCTATCAATTTTTGTAAAAAGTCCTCGCTCACCGTATGTTATTAAGCTTTTTATCTAAAAAACGCTTGAAAAACCATGACTAAGTAGTAAGCGTTTTACATTTCTTTCCCCGCTGTCACCACACGCTTTTTTCTGCTCAGCATAAAATTTTCAAGCGTTAAGCTTAAAGCGTTTTTAAATTTAACTCAAATTACTTTCGTAATTTTTACTAAAATCATTTGGAGGTAACCGGAGAACAGAATCAAGTAGTAGGTGAATTTCGCGTAAAGCTTTTAGCAAAAACGCTATAACTCCAGATCTACTTAAGCGTTTGAAATCGGTTTAGCTTAATCTGGTAGATTTTGAAGCGGGGTTTTTTTCAGCCTATCAATTTTTGTAAAAAGTCCTCGCTCACCGTATGTTATTAAGCTTTTTATCTAAAAAACGCTTGAAAAACCATGACTAAGTAATAAGCGTTTTACATTTCTTTCCCCGCTGCCTCCACACGCTTTTTTTTGCTCAGCATAAAATTTTCAAGCGTTAAGCTTAAAGCGTTTTTAAATTTAACTCAAATTACTTTCGTAATTTTTACTAAAATCATTTGGAGGTAACCGGAGAACAGAATCAAGTAGTAGGTGAATTTCGCGTAAAGCTTTTAGCAAAAACGCTATAACTCCAGAACTACTTAAGCGTTTGAAATCGGTTTAGCTTAATCTGGTAGATTTTGAAGCGGGGTTTTTTTCAGCCTATCAATTTTTGTAAAAAGTCCTCGCTCACCGTATGTTATTAAGCTTTTTATCTAAAAAACGCTTGAAAAACCATGACTAAGTAATAAGCGTTTTACATTTCTTTCCCCGCTGCCTCCACACGCTTTTTTTTGCTCAGCATAAAATTTTCAAGCGTTAAGCTTAAAGCGTTTTTAAATTTAACTCAAATTACTTTCGTAATTTTTACTAAAATCATTTGGAGGTAACCGGAGAACAGAATCAAGTAGTAGGTGAATTTCGCGTAAAGCTTTTAGCAAAAACGCTATAACTCCAGAACTACTTAAGCGTTTGAAATCGGTTTAGCTTAATCTGGTAGATTTTGAAGCGGGGTTTTTTTCAGCCTATCAATTTTTGTAAAAAGTCCTCGCTCACCGTATGTTATTAAGCTTTTTATCTAAAAAACGCTTGAAAAACCATGACTAAGTAATAAGCGTTTTACATTTCTTTCCCCGCTGCCTCCACACGCTTTTTTTTGCTCAGCATAAAATTTTCAAGCGTTAAGCTTAAAGCGTTTTTAAATTTAACTCAAATTACTTTCGTAATTTTTACTAAAATCATTTGGAGGTAACCGGAGAACAGAATCAAGTAGTAGGTGAATTTCGCGTAAAGCTTTTAGCAAAAACGCTATAACTCCAGATCTACTTAAGCGTTTGAAATCGGTTTAGCTTAATCTGGTAGATTTTGAAGCGGGGTTTTTTTCAGCCTATCAATTTTTGTAAAAAGTCCTCGCTCACCGTATGTTATTAAGCTTTTTATCTAAAAAACGCTTGAAAAACCATGACTTAGTAATAAGCGTTTTACATTTCTTTCCCCGCTGCCTCCACACGCTTTTTTTTGCTCAGCATAAAATTTTCAAGCGTTAAGCTTAAAGCGTTTTTAAATTTAACTCAAATTACTTTCGTAATTTTTACTAAAATCATTTGGAGGTAACCGGAGAACAGAATCAAGTAGTAGGTGAATTTCGCGTAAAGCTTTTAGCAAAAACGCTATAACTCCAGAACTACTTAAGCGTTTGAAATCGGTTTAGCTTAATCTGGTAGATTTTGAAGCGGGGTTTTTTTCAGCCTATCAATTTTTGTAAAAAGTCCTCGCTCACCGTATGTTATTAAGCTTTTTATCTAAAAAACGCTTGAAAAACCATGACTAAGTAATAAGCGTTTTACATTTCTTTCCCCGCTGCCTCCACACGCTTTTTTTTGCTCAGCATAAAATTTTCAAGCGTTAAGCTTAAAGCGTTTTTAAATTTAACTCAAATTACTTTCGTAATTTTTACTAAAATCATTTGGAGGTAACCGGAGAACAGAATCAAGTAGTAGGTGAATTTCGCGTAAAGCTTTTAGCAAAAACGCTATAACTCCAGAACTACTTAAGCGTTTGAAATCGGTTTAGCTTAATCTGGTAGATTTTGAAGCGGGGTTTTTTTCAGCCTATCAATTTTTGTAAAAAGTCCTCGCTCACCGTATGTTATTAAGCTTTTTATCTAAAAAACGCTTGAAAAACCATGACTAAGTAATAAGCGTTTTACATTTCTTTCCCCGCTGCCTCCACACGCTTTTTTTTGCTCAGCATAAAATTTTCAAGCGTTAAGCTTAAAGCGTTTTTAAATTTAACTCAAATTACTTTCGTAATTTTTACTAAAATCATTTGGAGGTAACCGGAGAACAGAATCAAGTAGTAGGTGAATTTCGCGTAAAGCTTTTAGCAAAAACGCTATAACTCCAGAACTACTTAAGCGTTTGAAATCGGTTTAGCTTAATCTGGTAGATTTTGAAGCGGGGTTTTTTTCAGCCTATCAATTTTTGTAAAAAGTCCTCGCTCACCGTATGTTATTAAGCTTTTTATCTAAAAAACGCTTGAAAAACCATGACTAAGTAATAAGCGTTTTACATTTCTTTCCCCGCTGCCTCCACACGCTTTTTTTTGCTCAGCATAAAATTTTCAAGCGTTAAGCTTAAAGCGTTTTTAAATTTAACTCAAATTACTTTCGTAATTTTTACTAAAATCATTTGGAGGTAACCGGAGAACAGAATCAAGTAGTAGGTGAATTTCGCGTAAAGCTTTTAGCAAAAACGCTATAACTCCAGAACTACTTAAGCGTTTGAAATCGGTTTAGCTTAATCTGGTAGATTTTGAAGCGGGGTTTTTTTCAGCCTATCAATTTTTGTAAAAAGTCCTCGCTCACCGTATGTTATTAAGCTTTTTATCTAAAAAACGCTTGAAAAACCATGACTAAGTAATAAGCGTTTTACATTTCTTTCCCCGCTGCCTCCACACGCTTTTTTTTGCTCAGCATAAAATTTTCAAGCGTTAAGCTTAAAGCGTTTTTAAATTTAACTCAAATTACTTTCGTAATTTTTACTAAAATCATTTGGAGGTAACCGGAGAACAGAATCAAGTAGTAGGTGAATTTCGCGTAAAGCTTTTAGCAAAAACGCTATAACTCCAGAACTACTTAAGCGTTTGAAATCGGTTTAGCTTAATCTGGTAGATTTTGAAGCGGGGTTTTTTTCAGCCTATCAATTTTTGTAAAAAGTCCTCGCTCACCGTATGTTATTAAGCTTTTTATCTAAAAAACGCTTGAAAAACCATGACTAAGTAATAAGCGTTTTACATTTCTTTCCCCGCTGCCTCCACACGCTTTTTTTTGCTCAGCATAAAATTTTCAAGCGTTAAGCTTAAAGCGTTTTTAAATTTAACTCAAATTACTTTCGTAATTTTTACTAAAATCATTTGGAGGTAACCGGAGAACAGAATCAAGTAGTAGGTGAATTTCGCGTAAAGCTTTTAGCAAAAACGCTATAACTCCAGAACTACTTAAGCGTTTGAAATCGGTTTAGCTTAATCTGGTAGATTTTGAAGCGGGGTTTTTTTCAGCCTATCAATTTTTGTAAAAAGTCCTCGCTCACCGTATGTTATTAAGCTTTTTATCTAAAAAACGCTTGAAAAACCATGACTAAGTAATAAGCGTTTTACATTTCTTTCCCCGCTGCCTCCACACGCTTTTTTTTGCTCAGCATAAAATTTTCAAGCGTTAAGCTTAAAGCGTTTTTAAATTTAACTCAAATTACTTTCGTAATTTTTACTAAAATCATTTGGAGGTAACCGGAGAACAGAATCAAGTAGTAGGTGAATTTCGCGTAAAGCTTTTAGCAAAAACGCTATAACTCCAGAACTACTTAAGCGTTTGAAATCGGTTTAGCTTAATCTGGTAGATTTTGAAGCGGGGTTTTTTTCAGCCTATCAATTTTTGTAAAAAGTCCTCGCTCACCGTATGTTATTAAGCTTTTTATCTAAAAAACGCTTGAAAAACCATGACTAAGTAATAAGCGTTTTACATTTCTTTCCCCGCTGCCTCCACACGCTTTTTTTTGCTCAGCATAAAATTTTCAAGCGTTAAGCTTAAAGCGTTTTTAAATTTAACTCAAATTACTTTCGTAATTTTTACTAAAATCATTTGGAGGTAACCGGAGAACAGAATCAAGTAGTAGGTGAATTTCGCGTAAAGCTTTTAGCAAAAACGCTATAACTCCAGAACTACTTAAGCGTTTGAAATCGGTTTAGCTTAATCTGGTAGATTTTGAAGCGGGGTTTTTTTCAGCCTATCAATTTTTGTAAAAAGTCCTCGCTCACCGTATGTTATTAAGCTTTTTATCTAAAAAACGCTTGAAAAACCATGACTAAGTAATAAGCGTTTTACATTTCTTTCCCCGCTGCCTCCACACGCTTTTTTTTGCTCAGCATAAAATTTTCAAGCGTTAAGCTTAAAGCGTTTTTAAATTTAACTCAAATTACTTTCGTAATTTTTACTAAAATCATTTGGAGGTAACCGGAGAACAGAATCAAGTAGTAGGTGAATTTCGCGTAAAGCTTTTAGCAAAAACGCTATAACTCCAGAACTACTTAAGCGTTTGAAATCGGTTTAGCTTAATCTGGTAGATTTTGAAGCGGGGTTTTTTTCAGCCTATCAATTTTTGTAAAAAGTCCTCGCTCACCGTATGTTATTAAGCTTTTTATCTAAAAAACGCTTGAAAAACCATGACTAAGTAATAAGCGTTTTACATTTCTTTCCCCGCTGCCTCCACACGCTTTTTTTTGCTCAGCATAAAATTTTCAAGCGTTAAGCTTAAAGCGTTTTTAAATTTAACTCAAATTACTTTCGTAATTTTTACTAAAATCATTTGGAGGTAACCGGAGAACAGAATCAAGTAGTAGGTGAATTTCGCGTAAAGCTTTTAGCAAAAACGCTATAACTCCAGAACTACTTAAGCGTTTGAAATCGGTTTAGCTTAATCTGGTAGATTTTGAAGCGGGGTTTTTTTAAGCCTATCAATTTTTGTAAAAAGTCCTCGCTCACCGTATGTTATTAAGCTTTTTATCTAAAAAACGCTTGAAAAACCATGACTAAGTAATAAGCGTTTTACATTTCTTTCCCCGCTGCCTCCACACGCTTTTTTTTGCTCAGCATAAAATTTTCAAGCGTTAAGCTTAAAGCGTTTTTAAATTTAACTCAAATTACTTTCGTAATTTTTACTAAAATCATTTGGAGGTAACCGGAGAACAGAATCAAGTAGTAGGTGAATTTCGCGTAAAGCTTTTAGCAAAAACGCTATAACTCCAGAACTACTTAAGCGTTTGAAATCGGTTTAGCTTAATCTGGTAGATTTTGAAGCGGGGTTTTTTTCAGCCTATCAATTTTTGTAAAAAGTCCTCGCTCACCGTATGTTATTAAGCTTTTTATCTAAAAAACGCTTGAAAAACCATGACTAAGTAATAAGCGTTTTACATTTCTTTCCCCGCTGCCTCCACACGCTTTTTTTTGCTCAGCATAAAATTTTCAAGCGTTAAGCTTAAAGCGTTTTTAAATTTAACTCAAATTACTTTCGTAATTTTTACTAAAATCATTTGGAGGTAACCGGAGAACAGAATCAAGTAGTAGGTGAATTTCGCGTAAAGCTTTTAGCAAAAACGCTATAACTCCAGAACTACTTAAGCGTTTGAAATCGGTTTAGCTTAATCTGGTAGATTTTGAAGCGGGGTTTTTTTAAGCCTATCAATTTTTGTAAAAAGTCCTCGCTCACCGTATGTTATTAAGCTTTTTATCTAAAAAACGCTTGAAAAACCATGACTAAGTAATAAGCGTTTTACATTTCTTTCCCCGCTGCCTCCACACGCTTTTTTTTGCTCAGCATAAAATTTTCAAGCGTTAAGCTTAAAGCGTTTTTAAATTTAACTCAAATTACTTTCGTAATTTTTACTAAAATCATTTGGAGGTAACCGGAGAACAGAATCAAGTAGTAGGTGAATTTCGCGTAAAGCTTTTAGCAAAAACGCTATAACTCCAGAACTACTTAAGCGTTTGAAATCGGTTTAGCTTAATAAGGTAGATTTTGAAGCGGGGTTTTTTTCAGCCTATCAATTTTTGTAAAAAGTCCTCGCTCACCGTATGTTATTAAGCTTTTTATCTAAAAAACGCTTGAAAAACCATGACTAAGTAATAAGCGTTTTACATTTCTTTCCCCGCTGCCTCCACACGCTTTTTTTTGCTCAGCATAAAATTTTCAAGCGTTAAGCTTAAAGCGTTTTTAAATTTAACTCAAATTACTTTCGTAATTTTTACTAAAATCATTTGGAGGTAACCGGAGAACAGAATCAAGTAGTAGGTGAATTTCGCGTAAAGCTTTTAGCAAAAACGCTATAACTCCAGAACTACTTAAGCGTTTGAAATCGGTTTAGCTTAATCTGGTAGATTTTGAAGCGGGGTTTTTTTAAGCCTATCAATTTTTGTAAAAAGTCCTCGCTCACCGTATGTTATTAAGCTTTTTATCTAAAAAACGCTTGAAAAACCATGACTAAGTAATAAGCGTTTTACATTTCTTTCCCCGCTGCCTCCACACGCTTTTTTTTGCTCAGCATAAAATTTTCAAGCGTTAAGCTTAAAGCGTTTTTAAATTTAACTCAAATTACTTTCGTAATTTTTACTAAAATCATTTGGAGGTAACCGGAGAACAGAATCAAGTAGTAGGTGAATTTCGCGTAAAGCTTTTAGCAAAAACGCTATAACTCCAGAACTACTTAAGCGTTTGAAATCGGTTTAGCTTAATCTGGTAGATTTTGAAGCGGGGTTTTTTTCAGCCTATCAATTTTTGTAAAAAGTCCTCGCTCACCGTATGTTATTAAGCTTTTTATCTAAAAAACGCTTGAAAAACCATGACTAAGTAATAAGCGTTTTACATTTCTTTCCCCGCTGCCTCCACACGCTTTTTTTTGCTCAGCATAAAATTTTCAAGCGTTAAGCTTAAAGCGTTTTTAAATTTAACTCAAATTACTTTCGTAATTTTTACTAAAATCATTTGGAGGTAACCGGAGAACAGAATCAAGTAGTAGGTGAATTTCGCGTAAAGCTTTTAGCAAAAACGCTATAACTCCAGAACTACTTAAGCGTTTGAAATCGGTTTAGCTTAATCTGGTAGATTTTGAAGCGGGGTTTTTTTCAGCCTATCAATTTTTGTAAAAAGTCCTCGCTCACCGTATGTTATTAAGCTTTTTATCTAAAAAACGCTTGAAAAACCATGACTAAGTAATAAGCGTTTTACATTTCTTTCCCCGCTGCCTCCACACGCTTTTTTTTGCTCAGCATAAAATTTTCAAGCGTTAAGCTTAAAGCGTTTTTAAATTTAACTCAAATTACTTTCGTAATTTTTACTAAAATCATTTGGAGGTAACCGGAGAACAGAATCAAGTAGTAGGTGAATTTCGCGTAAAGCTTTTAGCAAAAACGCTATAACTCCAGAACTACTTAAGCGTTTGAAATCGGTTTAGCTTAATCTGGTAGATTTTGAAGCGGGGTTTTTTTCAGCCTATCAATTTTTGTAAAAAGTCCTCGCTCACCGTATGTTATTAAGCTTTTTATCTAAAAAACGCTTGAAAAACCATGACTAAGTAATAAGCGTTTTACATTTCTTTCCCCGCTGCCTCCACACGCTTTTTTTTGCTCAGCATAAAATTTTCAAGCGTTAAGCTTAAAGCGTTTTTAAATTTAACTCAAATTACTTTCGTAATTTTTACTAAAATCATTTGGAGGTAACCGGAGAACAGAATCAAGTAGTAGGTGAATTTCGCGTAAAGCTTTTAGCAAAAACGCTATAACTCCAGAACTACTTAAGCGTTTGAAATCGGTTTAGCTTAATCTGGTAGATTTTGAAGCGGGGTTTTTTTCAGCCTATCAATTTTTGTAAAAAGTCCTCGCTCACCGTATGTTATTAAGCTTTTTATCTAAAAAACGCTTGAAAAACCATGACTAAGTAATAAGCGTTTTACATTTCTTTCCCCGCTGCCTCCACACGCTTTTTTTTGCTCAGCATAAAATTTTCAAGCGTTAAGCTTAAAGCGTTTTTAAATTTAACTCAAATTACTTTCGTAATTTTTACTAAAATCATTTGGAGGTAACCGGAGAACAGAATCAAGTAGTAGGTGAATTTCGCGTAAAGCTTTTAGCAAAAACGCTATAACTCCAGAACTACTTAAGCGTTTGAAATCGGTTTAGCTTAATCTGGTAGATTTTGAAGCGGGGTTTTTTTCAGCCTATCAATTTTTGTAAAAAGTCCTCGCTCACCGTATGTTATTAAGCTTTTTATCTAAAAAACGCTTGAAAAACCATGACTAAGTAATAAGCGTTTTACATTTCTTTCCCCGCTGCCTCCACACGCTTTTTTTTGCTCAGCATAAAATTTTCAAGCGTTAAGCTTAAAGCGTTTTTAAATTTAACTCAAATTACTTTCGTAATTTTTACTAAAATCATTTGGAGGTAACCGGAGAACAGAATCAAGTAGTAGGTGAATTTCGCGTAAAGCTTTTAGCAAAAACGCTATAACTCCAGAACTACTTAAGCGTTTGAAATCGGTTTAGCTTAATCTGGTAGATTTTGAAGCGGGGTTTTTTTCAGCCTATCAATTTTTGTAAAAAGTCCTCGCTCACCGTATGTTATTAAGCTTTTTATCTAAAAAACGCTTGAAAAACCATGACTAAGTAATAAGCGTTTTACATTTCTTTCCCCGCTGCCTCCACACGCTTTTTTTGCTCAGCATAAAATTTTCAAGCGTTAAGCTTAAAGCGTTTTTAAATTTAACTCAAATTACTTTCGTAATTTTTACTAAAATCATTTGGAGGTAACCGGAGAACAGAATCAAGTAGTAGGTGAATTTCGCGTAAAGCTTTTAGCAAAAACGCTATAACTCCAGAACTACTTAAGCGTTTGAAATCGGTTTAGCTTAATCTGGTAGATTTTGAAGCGGGGTTTTTTTCAGCCTATCAATTTTTGTAAAAAGTCCTCGCTCACCGTATGTTATTAAGCTTTTTATCTAAAAAACGCTTGAAAAACCATGACTAAGTAATAAGCGTTTTACATTTCTTTCCCCGCTGCCTCCACACGCTTTTTTTTGCTCAGCATAAAATTTTCAAGCGTTAAGCTTAAAGCGTTTTTAAATTTAACTCAAATTACTTTCGTAATTTTTACTAAAATCATTTGGAGGTAACCGGAGAACAGAATCAAGTAGTAGGTGAATTTCGCGTAAAGCTTTTAGCAAAAACGCTATAACTCCAGAACTACTTAAGCGTTTGAAATCGGTTTAGCTTAATCTGGTAGATTTTGAAGCGGGGTTTTTTTCAGCCTATCAATTTTTGTAAAAAGTCCTCGCTCACCGTATGTTATTAAGCTTTTTATCTAAAAAACGCTTGAAAAACCATGACTAAGTAATAAGCGTTTTACATTTCTTTCCCCGCTGCCTCCACACGCTTTTTTTTGCTCAGCATAAAATTTTCAAGCGTTAAGCTTAAAGCGTTTTTAAATTTAACTCAAATTACTTTCGTAATTTTTACTAAAATCATTTGGAGGTAACCGGAGAACAGAATCAAGTAGTAGGTGAATTTCGCGTAAAGCTTTTAGCAAAAACGCTATAACTCCAGAACTACTTAAGCGTTTGAAATCGGTTTAGCTTAATCTGGTAGATTTTGAAGCGGGGTTTTTTTCAGCCTATCAATTTTTGTAAAAAGTCCTCGCTCACCGTATGTTATTAAGCTTTTTATCTAAAAAACGCTTGAAAAACCATGACTAAGTAATAAGCGTTTTACATTTCTTTCCCCGCTGCCTCCACACGCTTTTTTTTGCTCAGCATAAAATTTTCAAGCGTTAAGCTTAAAGCGTTTTTAAATTTAACTCAAATTACTTTCGTAATTTTTACTAAAATCATTTGGAGGTAACCGGAGAACAGAATCAAGTAGTAGGTGAATTTCGCGTAAAGCTTTTAGCAAAAACGCTATAACTCCAGAACTACTTAAGCGTTTGAAATCGGTTTAGCTTAATCTGGTAGATTTTGAAGCGGGGTTTTTTTCAGCCTATCAATTTTTGTAAAAAGTCCTCGCTCACCGTATGTTATTAAGCTTTTTATCTAAAAAACGCTTGAAAAACCATGACTAAGTAGTAAGCGTTTTACATTTCTTTCCCCGCTGCCTCCACACGCTTTTTTTTGCTCAGCATAAAATTTTCAAGCGTTAAGCTTAAAGCGTTTTTAAATTTAACTCAAATTACTTTCGTAATTTTTACTAAAATCATTTGGAGGTAACCGGAGAACAGAATCAAGTAGTAGGTGAATTTCGCGTAAAGCTTTTAGCAAAAACGCTATAACTCCAGAACTACTTAAGCGTTTGAAATCGGTTTAGCTTAATCTGGTAGATTTTGAAGCGGGGTTTTTTTCAGCCTATCAATTTTTGTAAAAAGTCCTCGCTCACCGTATGTTATTAAGCTTTTTATCTAAAAAACGCTTGAAAAACCATGACTAAGTAATAAGCGTTTTACATTTCTTTCCCCGCTGCCTCCACACGCTTTTTTTTGCTCAGCATAAAATTTTCAAGCGTTAAGCTTAAAGCGTTTTTAAATTTAACTCAAATTACTTTCGTAATTTTTACTAAAATCATTTGGAGGTAACCGGAGAACAGAATCAAGTAGTAGGTGAATTTCGCGTAAAGCTTTTAGCAAAAACGCTATAACTCCAGAACTACTTAAGCGTTTGAAATCGGTTTAGCTTAATCTGGTAGATTTTGAAGCGGGGTTTTTTTCAGCCTATCAATTTTTGTAAAAAGTCCTCGCTCACCGTATGTTATTAAGCTTTTTATCTAAAAAACGCTTGAAAAACCATGACTAAGTAATAAGCGTTTTACATTTCTTTCCCCGCTGCCTCCACACGCTTTTTTTTGCTCAGCATAAAATTTTCAAGCGTTAAGCTTAAAGCGTTTTTAAATTTAACTCAAATTACTTTCGTAATTTTTACTAAAATCATTTGGAGGTAACCGGAGAACAGAATCAAGTAGTAGGTGAATTTCGCGTAAAGCTTTTAGCAAAAACGCTATAACTCCAGAACTACTTAAGCGTTTGAAATCGGTTTAGCTTAATCTGGTAGATTTTGAAGCGGGGTTTTTTTCAGCCTATCAATTTTTGTAAAAAGTCCTCGCTCACCGTATGTTATTAAGCTTTTTATCTAAAAAACGCTTGAAAAACCATGACTAAGTAGTAAGCGTTTTACATTTCTTTCCCCGCTGCCTCCACACGCTTTTTTTTGCTCAGCATAAAATTTTCAAGCGTTAAGCTTAAAGCGTTTTTAAATTTAACTCAAATTACTTTCGTAATTTTTACTAAAATCATTTGGAGGTAACCGGAGAACAGAATCAAGTAGTAGGTGAATTTCGCGTAAAGCTTTTAGCAAAAACGCTATAACTCCAGAACTACTTAAGCGTTTGAAATCGGTTTAGCTTAATCTGGTAGATTTTGAAGCGGGGTTTTTTTCAGCCTATCAATTTTTGTAAAAAGTCCTCGCTCACCGTATGTTATTAAGCTTTTTATCTAAAAAACGCTTGAAAAACCATGACTAAGTAGTAAGCGTTTTACATTTCTTTCCCCGCTGCCTCCACACGCTTTTTTTTGCTCAGCATAAAATTTTCAAGCGTTAAGCTTAAAGCGTTTTTAAATTTAACTCAAATTACTTTCGTAATTTTTACTAAAATCATTTGGAGGTAACCGGAGAACAGAATCAAGTAGTAGGTGAATTTCGCGTAAAGCTTTTAGCAAAAACGCTATAACTCCAGAACTACTTAAGCGTTTGAAATCGGTTTAGCTTAATCTGGTAGATTTTGAAGCGGGGTTTTTTTCAGCCTATCAATTTTTGTAAAAAGTCCTCGCTCACCGTATGTTATTAAGCTTTTTATCTAAAAAACGCTTGAAAAACCATGACTAAGTAATAAGCGTTTTACATTTCTTTCCCCGCTGCCTCCACACGCTTTTTTTTGCTCAGCATAAAATTTTCAAGCGTTAAGCTTAAAGCGTTTTTAAATTTAACTCAAATTACTTTCGTAATTTTTACTAAAATCATTTGGAGGTAACCGGAGAACAGAATCAAGTAGTAGGTGAATTTCGCGTAAAGCTTTTAGCAAAAACGCTATAACTCCAGAACTACTTAAGCGTTTGAAATCGGTTTAGCTTAATCTGGTAGATTTTGAAGCGGGGTTTTTTTCAGCCTATCAATTTTTGTAAAAAGTCCTCGCTCACCGTATGTTATTAAGCTTTTTATCTAAAAAACGCTTGAAAAACCATGACTAAGTAGTAAGCGTTTTACATTTCTTTCCCCGCTGCCTCCACACGCTTTTTTTTGCTCAGCATAAAATTTTCAAGCGTTAAGCTTAAAGCGTTTTTAAATTTAACTCAAATTACTTTCGTAATTTTTACTAAAATCATTTGGAGGTAACCGGAGAACAGAATCAAGTAGTAGGTGAATTTCGCGTAAAGCTTTTAGCAAAAACGCTATAACTCCAGAACTACTTAAGCGTTTGAAATCGGTTTAGCTTAATCTGGTAGATTTTGAAGCGGGGTTTTTTTCAGCCTATCAATTTTTGTAAAAAGTCCTCGCTCACCGTATGTTATTAAGCTTTTTATCTAAAAAACGCTTGAAAAACCATGACTAAGTAATAAGCGTTTTACATTTCTTTCCCCGCTGCCTCCACACGCTTTTTTTTGCTCAGCATAAAATTTTCAAGCGTTAAGCTTAAAGCGTTTTTAAATTTAACTCAAATTACTTTCGTAATTTTTACTAAAATCATTTGGAGGTAACCGGAGAACAGAATCAAGTAGTAGGTGAATTTCGCGTAAAGCTTTTAGCAAAAACGCTATAACTCCAGAACTACTTAAGCGTTTGAAATCGGTTTAGCTTAATCTGGTAGATTTTGAAGCGGGGTTTTTTTCAGCCTATCAATTTTTGTAAAAAGTCCTCGCTCACCGTATGTTATTAAGCTTTTTATCTAAAAAACGCTTGAAAAACCATGACTAAGTAATAAGCGTTTTACATTTCTTTCCCCGCTGCCTCCACACGCTTTTTTTTGCTCAGCATAAAATTTTCAAGCGTTAAGCTTAAAGCGTTTTTAAATTTAACTCAAATTACTTTCGTAATTTTTACTAAAATCATTTGGAGGTAACCGGAGAACAGAATCAAGTAGTAGGTGAATTTCGCGTAAAGCTTTTAGCAAAAACGCTATAACTCCAGAACTACTTAAGCGTTTGAAATCGGTTTAGCTTAATCTGGTAGATTTTGAAGCGGGGTTTTTTTCAGCCTATCAATTTTTGTAAAAAGTCCTCGCTCACCGTATGTTATTAAGCTTTTTATCTAAAAAACGCTTGAAAAACCATGACTAAGTAATAAGCGTTTTACATTTCTTTCCCCGCTGCCTCCACACGCTTTTTTTTGCTCAGCATAAAATTTTCAAGCGTTAAGCTTAAAGCGTTTTTAAATTTAACTCAAATTACTTTCGTAATTTTTACTAAAATCATTTGGAGGTAACCGGAGAACAGAATCAAGTAGTAGGTGAATTTCGCGTAAAGCTTTTAGCAAAAACGCTATAACTCCAGAACTACTTAAGCGTTTGAAATCGGTTTAGCTTAATCTGGTAGATTTTGAAGCGGGGTTTTTTTCAGCCTATCAATTTTTGTAAAAAGTCCTCGCTCACCGTATGTTATTAAGCTTTTTATCTAAAAAACGCTTGAAAAACCATGACTAAGTAATAAGCGTTTTACATTTCTTTCCCCGCTGCCTCCACACGCTTTTTTTTGCTCAGCATAAAATTTTCAAGCGTTAAGCTTAAAGCGTTTTTAAATTTAACTCAAATTACTTTCGTAATTTTTACTAAAATCATTTGGAGGTAACCGGAGAACAGAATCAAGTAGTAGGTGAATTTCGCGTAAAGCTTTTAGCAAAAACGCTATAACTCCAGAACTACTTAAGCGTTTGAAATCGGTTTAGCTTAATCTGGTAGATTTTGAAGCGGGGTTTTTTTCAGCCTATCAATTTTTGTAAAAAGTCCTCGCTCACCGTATGTAATTAAGCTTTTTATCTAAAAAACGCTTGAAAAACCATGACTAAGTAATAAGCGTTTTACATTTCTTTCCCCGCTGCCTCCACACGCTTTTTTTTGCTCAGCATAAAATTTTCAAGCGTTAAGCTTAAAGCGTTTTTAAATTTAACTCAAATTACTTTCGTAATTTTTACTAAAATCATTTGGAGGTAACCGGAGAACAGAATCAAGTAGTAGGTGAATTTCGCGTAAAGCTTTTAGCAAAAACGCTATAACTCCAGAACTACTTAAGCGTTTGAAATCGGTTTAGCTTAATCTGGTAGATTTTGAAGCGGGGTTTTTTTCAGCCTATCAATTTTTGTAAAAAGTCCTCGCTCACCGTATGTTATTAAGCTTTTTATCTAAAAAACGCTTGAAAAACCATGACTTAGTAGTAAGCGTTTTACATTTCTTTCCCCGCTGTCACCACACGCTTTTTTCTGCTCAGCATAAAATTTTCAAGCGTTAAGCTTAAAGCGTTTTTAAATTTAACTCAAATTACTTTCGTAATTTTTACTAAAATCATTTGGAGGTAACCGGAGAACAGAATCAAGTAGTAGGTGAATTTCGCGTAAAGCTTTTAGCAAAAACGCTATAACTCCAGATCTACTTAAGCGTTTGAAATCGGTTTAGCTTAATCTGGTAGATTTTGAAGCGGGGTTTTTTTCAGCCTATCAATTTTTGTAAAAAGTCCTCGCTCACCGTATGTTATTAAGCTTTTTATCTAAAAAACGCTTGAAAAACCATGACTTAGTAGTAAGCGTTTTACATTTCTTTCCCCGCTGTCACCACACGCTTTTTTCTGCTCAGCATAAAATTTTCAAGCGTTAAGCTTAAAGCGTTTTTAAATTTAACTCAAATTACTTTCGTAATTTTTACTAAAATCATTTGGAGGTAACCGGAGAACAGAATCAAGTAGTAGGTGAATTTCGCGTAAAGCTTTTAGCAAAAACGCTATAACTCCAGAACTACTTAAGCGTTTGAAATCGGTTTAGCTTAATCTGGTAGATTTTGAAGCGGGGTTTTTTTCAGCCTATCAATTTTTGTAAAAAGTCCTCGCTCACCGTATGTAATTAAGCTTTTTATCTAAAAAACGCTTGAAAAACCATGACTAAGTAATAAGCGTTTTACATTTCTTTCCCCGCTGCCTCCACACGCTTTTTTTTGCTCAGCATAAAATTTTCAAGCGTTAAGCTTAAAGCGTTTTTAAATTTAACTCAAATTACTTTCGTAATTTTTACTAAAATCATTTGGAGGTAACCGGAGAACAGAATCAAGTAGTAGGTGAATTTCGCGTAAAGCTTTTAGCAAAAACGCTATAACTCCAGAACTACTTAAGCGTTTGAAATCGGTTTAGCTTAATCTGGTAGATTTTGAAGCGGGGTTTTTTTCAGCCTATCAATTTTTGTAAAAAGTCCTCGCTCACCGTATGTTATTAAGCTTTTTATCTAAAAAACGCTTGAAAAACCATGACTTAGTAGTAAGCGTTTTACATTTCTTTCCCCGCTGTCACCACACGCTTTTTTCTGCTCAGCATAAAATTTTCAAGCGTTAAGCTTAAAGCGTTTTTAAATTTAACTCAAATTACTTTCGTAATTTTTACTAAAATCATTTGGAGGTAACCGGAGAACAGAATCAAGTAGTAGGTGAATTTCGCGTAAAGCTTTTAGCAAAAACGCTATAACTCCAGATCTACTTAAGCGTTTGAAATCGGTTTAGCTTAATCTGGTAGATTTTGAAGCGGGGTTTTTTTCAGCCTATCAATTTTTGTAAAAAGTCCTCGCTCACCGTATGTTATTAAGCTTTTTATCTAAAAAACGCTTGAAAACCATGACTAAGTAATAAGCGTTTTACATTTCTTTCCCCGCTGCCTCCACACGCTTTTTTTTTGCTCAGCATAAAATTTTCAAGCGTTAAGCTTAAAGCGTTTTTAAATTTAACTCAAATTACTTTCGTAATTTTTACTAAAATCATTTGGAGGTAACCGGAGAACAGAATCAAGTAGTAGGTGAATTTCGCGTAAAGCTTTTAGCAAAAACGCTATAACTCCAGAACTACTTAAGCGTTTGAAATCGGTTTAGCTTAATCTGGTAGATTTTGAAGCGGGGTTTTTTTCAGCCTATCAATTTTTGTAAAAAGTCCTCGCTCACCGTATGTTATTAAGCTTTTTATCTAAAAAACGCTTGAAAAACCATGACTAAGTAGTAAGCGTTTTACATTTCTTTCCCCGCTGCCTCCACACGCTTTTTTTTGCTCAGCATAAAATTTTCAAGCGTTAAGCTTAAAGCGTTTTTAAATTTAACTCAAATTACTTTCGTAATTTTTACTAAAATCATTTGGAGGTAACCGGAGAACAGAATCAAGTAGTAGGTGAATTTCGCGTAAAGCTTTTAGCAAAAACGCTATAACTCCAGAACTACTTAAGCGTTTGAAATCGGTTTAGCTTAATCTGGTAGATTTTGAAGCGGGGTTTTTTTCAGCCTATCAATTTTTGTAAAAAGTCCTCGCTCACCGTATGTTATTAATCTTTTTATCTAAAAAACGCTTGAAAAACCATGACTAAGTAATAAGCGTTTTACATTTCTTTCCCCGCTGCCTCCACACGCTTTTTTTTGCTCAGCATAAAATTTTCAAGCGTTAAGCTTAAAGCGTTTTTAAATTTAACTCAAATTACTTTCGTAATTTTTACTAAAATCATTTGGAGGTAACCGGAGAACAGAATCAAGTAGTAGGTGAATTTCGCGTAAAGCTTTTAGCAAAAACGCTATAACTCCAGAACTACTTAAGCGTTTGAAATCGGTTTAGCTTAATCTGGTAGATTTTGAAGCGGGGTTTTTTTCAGCCTATCAATTTTTGTAAAAAGTCCTCGCTCACCGTATGTTATTAAGCTTTTTATCTAAAAAACGCTTGAAAAACCATGACTAAGTAGTAAGCGTTTTACATTTCTTTCCCCGCTGCCACCACACGCTTTTTTCTGCTCAGCATAAAATTTTCAAGCGTTAAGCTTAAAGCGTTTTTAAATTTAACTCAAATTACTTTCGTAATTTTTACTAAAATCATTTGGAGGTAACCGGAGAACAGAATCAAGTAGTAGGTGAATTTCGCGTAAAGCTTTTAGCAAAAACGCTATAACTCCAGAACTACTTAAGCGTTTGAAATCGGTTTAGCTTAATCTGGTAGATTTTGAAGCGGGGTTTTTTTCAGCCTATCAATTTTTGTAAAAAGTCCTCGCTCACCGTATGTTATTAAGCTTTTTATCTAAAAAACGCTTGAAAAACCATGACTAAGTAGTAAGCGTTTTACATTTCTTTCCCCGCTGCTACCACACGCTTTTTTCTGCTCAGCATAAAATTTTCAAGCGTTAAGCTTAAAGCGTTTTTAAATTTAACTCAAATTACTTTCGTAATTTTTACTAAAATCATTTGGAGGTAACCGGAGAACAGAATCAAGTAGTAGGTGAATTTCGCGTAAAGCTTTTAGCAAAAACGCTATAACTCCAGAACTACTTAAGCGTTTGAAATCGGTTTAGCTTAATCTGGTAGATTTTGAAGCGGGGTTTTTTTCAGCCTATCAATTTTTGTAAAAAGTCCTCGCTCACCGTATGTTGTTAATCTTTTTATCTAAAAAACGCTTGAAAACCAATGGCTAAGTAGTAAGCGTTTTACATTTCTTTCCCCGCTGCCTCCACACGCTTTTTTCTGCTCAGCATAAAATTTTCAAGCGTTAAGCTTAAAGCGTCTTTAAATTTAACTCAAATTACTTTCGTAATTTTTACTAAAATCATTTGGAGGTAACCGGAGAACAGAATCAAGTAGTAGGTGAATTTCGCGTAAAGCTTTTAGCAAAAACGCTATAACTCCAGAACTACTTAAGCGTTTGAAATCGGTTTAGCTTAATCTGGTAGATTTTGAAGCGGGGTTTTTTTCAGCCTATCAATTTTTGTAAAAAGTCCTCGCTCACCGTATGTTGTTAATCTTTTTATCTAAAAAACGTTTGAAAACCAATGGCTTAGTAGTAAGCGTTTTACATTTCTTTCCCCGCTGCCTCCACACGCTTTTTTCTGCTCAGCATAAAATTTTCAAGCGTTAAGCTTAAAGCGTTTTTAAATTTAACTCAAATTACTTTCGTAATTTTTACTAAAATCATTTGGAGGTAACCGGAGAACAGAATCAAGTAGTAGGTGAATTTCGCGTAAAGCTTTTAGCAAAAACGCTATAACTCCAGATCTACTTAAGCGTTTGAAATCGGTTTAGCTTAATCTGGTAGATTTTGAAGCGGGGTTTTTTTCAGCCTATCAATTTTTGTAAAAAGTCCTCGCTCACCGTATGTTATTAAGCTTTTTATCTAAAAAACGCTTGAAAAACCATGACTAGGTAGTAAGCGTTTTACATTTCTTTCCCCGCTGCCACCACACGCTTTTTTCTGCTCAGCATAAAATTTTCAAGCGTTAAGCTTAAAGCGTTTTTAAATTTAACTCAAATTACTTTCGTAATTTTTACTAAAATCATTTGGAGGTAACCGGAGAACAGAATCAAGTAGTAGGTGAATTTCGCGTAAAGCTTTTAGCAAAAACGCTATAACTCCAGAACTACTTAAGCGTTTGAAATCGGTTTAGCTTAATCTGGTAGATTTTGAAGCGGGGTTTTTTTCAGCCTATCAATTTTTGTAAAAAGTCCTCGCTCACCGTATGTTATTAAGCTTTTTATCTAAAAAACGCTTGAAAAACCATGACTAAGTAGTAAGCGTTTTACATTTCTTTCCCCGCTGCCTCCACACGCTTTTTTCTGCTCAGCATAAAATTTTCAAGCGTTAAGCTTAAAGCGTTTTTAAATTTAACTCAAATTACTTTCGTAATTTTTACTAAAATCATTTGGAGGTAACCGGAGAACAGAATCAAGTAGTAGGTGAATTTCGCGTAAAGCTTTTAGCAAAAACGCTATAACTCCAGAACTACTTAAGCGTTTGAAATCGGTTTAGCTTAATCTGGTAGATTTTGAAGCGGGGTTTTTTTCAGCCTATCAATTTTTGTAAAAAGTCCTCGCTCACCGTATGTTATTAAGCTTTTTATCTAAAAAACGCTTGAAAAACCATGACTAAGTAGTAAGCGTTTTACATTTCTTTCCCCGCTGCCTCCACACGCTTTTTTCTGCTCAGCATAAAATTTTCAAGCGTTAAGCTTAAAGCGTTTTTAAATTTAACTCAAATTACTTTCGTAATTTTTACTAAAATCATTTGGAGGTAACCGGAGAACAGAATCAAGTAGTAGGTGAATTTCGCGTAAAGCTTTTAGCAAAAACGCTATAACTCCAGAACTACTTAAGCGTTTGAAATCGGTTTAGCTTAATCTGGTAGATTTTGAAGCGGGGTTTTTTTCAGCCTATCAATTTTTGTAAAAAGTCCTCGCTCACCGTATGTTGTTAATCTTTTTATCTAAAAAACGCTTGAAAACCAATGGCTAAGTAGTAAGCGTTTTACATTTCTTTCCCCGCTGCCTCCACACGCTTTTTTCTGCTCAGCATAAAATTTTCAAGCGTTAAGCTTAAAGCGTTTTTAAATTTAACTCAAATTACTTTCGTAATTTTTACTAAAATCATTTGGAGGTAACCGGAGAACAGAATCAAGTAGTAGGTGAATTTCGCGTAAAGCTTTTAGCAAAAACGCTATAACTCCAGATCTACTTAAGCGTTTGAAATCGGTTTAGCTTAATCTGGTAGATTTTGAAGCGGGGTTTTTTTCAGCCTATCAATTTTTGTAAAAAGTCCTCGCTCACCGTATGTTATTAAGCTTTTTATCTAAAAAACGCTTGAAAAACCATGACTAGGTAGTAAGCGTTTTACATTTCTTTCCCCGCTGCCACCACACGCTTTTTTCTGCTCAGCATAAAATTTTCAAGCGTTAAGCTTAAAGCGTTTTTAAATTTAACTCAAATTACTTTCGTAATTTTTACTAAAATCATTTGGAGGTAACCGGAGAACAGAATCAAGTAGTAGGTGAATTTCGCGTAAAGCTTTTAGCAAAAACGCTATAACTCCAGAACTACTTAAGCGTTTGAAATCGGTTTAGCTTAATCTGGTAGATTTTGAAGCGGGGTTTTTTTCAGCCTATCAATTTTTGTAAAAAGTCCTCGCTCACCGTATGTTGTTAATCTTTTTATCTAAAAAACGCTTGAAAACCATGACTAAGTAATAAGCGTTTTACATTTCTTTCCCCGCTGCCTCCACACGCTTTTTTCTGCTCAGCATAAAATTTTCAAGCGTTAAGCTTAAAGCGTTTTTAAATTTAACTCAAATTACTTTCGTAATTTTTACTAAAATCATTTGGAGGTAACCGGAGAACAGAATCAAGTAGTAGGTGAATTTCGCGTAAAGCTTTTAGCAAAAACGCTATAACTCCAGAACTACTTAAGCGTTTGAAATCGGTTTAGCTTAATCTGGTAGATTTTGAAGCGGGGTTTTTTTCAGCCTATCAATTTTTGTAAAAAGTCCTCGCTCACCGTATGTTATTAAGCTTTTTATCTAAAAAACGCTTGAAAAACCATGACTAAGTAGTAAGCGTTTTACATTTCTTTCCCCGCTGCCTCCACACGCTTTTTTCTGCTCAGCATAAAATTTTCAAGCGTTAAGCTTAAAGCGTTTTTAAATTTAACTCAAATTACTTTCGTAATTTTTACTAAAATCATTTGGAGGTAACCGGAGAACAGAATCAAGTAGTAGGTGAATTTCGCGTAAAGCTTTTAGCAAAAACGCTATAACTCCAGATCTACTTAAACGTTTGAAATCGGTTTAGCTTAATCTGGTAGATTTTGAAGCGGGGTTTTTTTCAGCCTATCAATTTTTGTAAAAAGTCCTCGCTCACCGTATGTTATTAAGCTTTTTATCTAAAAAACGCTTGAAAAACCATGACTAAGTAGTAAGCGTTTTACATTTCTTTCCCCGCTGCCTCCACACGCTTTTTTCTGCTCAGCATAAAATTTTCAAGCGTTAAGCTTAAAGCGTTTTTAAATTTAACTCAAATTACTTTCGTAATTTTTACTAAAATCATTTGGAGGTAACCGGAGAACAGAATCAAGTAGTAGGTGAATTTCGCGTAAAGCTTTTAGCAAAAACGCTATAACTCCAGAACTACTTAAGCGTTTGAAATCGGTTTAGCTTAATCTGGTAGATTTTGAAGCGGGGTTTTTTTCAGCCTATCAATTTTTGTAAAAAGTCCTCGCTCACCGTATGTTATTAAGCTTTTTATCTAAAAAACGCTTGAAAAACCATGACTAAGTAGTAAGCGTTTTACATTTCTTTCCCCGCTGCCTCCACACGCTTTTTTCTGCTCAGCATAAAATTTTCAAGCGTTAAGCTTAAAGCGTTTTTAAATTTAACTCAAATTACTTTCGTAATTTTTACTAAAATCATTTGGAGGTAACCGGAGAACAGAATCAAGTAGTAGGTGAATTTCGCGTAAAGCTTTTAGCAAAAACGCTATAACTCCAGATCTACTTAAACGTTTGAAATCGGTTTAGCTTAATCTGGTAGATTTTGAAGCGGGGTTTTTTTCAGCCTATCAATTTTTGTAAAAAGTCCTCGCTCACCGTATGTTATTAAGCTTTTTATCTAAAAAACGCTTGAAAAACCATGACTAAGTAGTAAGCGTTTTACATTTCTTTCCCCGCTGCCTCCACACGCTTTTTTCTGCTCAGCATAAAATTTTCAAGCGTTAAGCTTAAAGCGTTTTTAAATTTAACTCAAATTACTTTCGTAATTTTTACTAAAATCATTTGGAGGTAACCGGAGAACAGAATCAAGTAGTAGGTGAATTTCGCGTAAAGCTTTTAGCAAAAACGCTATAACTCCAGAACTACTTAAGCGTTTGAAATCGGTTTAGCTTAATCTGGTAGATTTTGAAGCGGGGTTTTTTTCAGCCTATCAATTTTTGTAAAAAGTCCTCGCTCACCGTATGTTATTAAGCTTTTTATCTAAAAAACGCTTGAAAAACCATGACTAAGTAGTAAGCGTTTTACATTTCTTTCCCCGCTGCCTCCACACGCTTTTTTCTGCTCAGCATAAAATTTTCAAGCGTTAAGCTTAAAGCGTTTTTAAATTTAACTCAAATTACTTTCGTAATTTTTACTAAAATCATTTGGAGGTAACCGGAGAACAGAATCAAGTAGTAGGTGAATTTCGCGTAAAGCTTTTAGCAAAAACGCTATAACTCCAGAACTACTTAAGCGTTTGAAATCGGTTTAGCTTAATCTGGTAGATTTTGAAGCGGGGTTTTTTTCAGCCTATCAATTTTTGTAAAAAGTCCTCGCTCACCGTATGTTATTAAGCTTTTTATCTAAAAAACGCTTGAAAAACCATGACTAAGTAGTAAGCGTTTTACATTTCTTTCCCCGCTGCCTCCACACGCTTTTTTCTGCTCAGCATAAAATTTTCAAGCGTTAAGCTTAAAGCGTTTTTAAATTTAACTCAAATTACTTTCGTAATTTTTACTAAAATCATTTGGAGGTAACCGGAGAACAGAATCAAGTAGTAGGTGAATTTCGCGTAAAGCTTTTAGCAAAAACGCTATAACTCCAGATCTACTTAAACGTTTGAAATCGGTTTAGCTTAATCTGGTAGATTTTGAAGCGGGGTTTTTTTCAGCCTATCAATTTTTGTAAAAAGTCCTCGCTCACCGTATGTTATTAAGCTTTTTATCTAAAAAACGCTTGAAAAACCATGACTAAGTAGTAAGCGTTTTACATTTCTTTCCCCGCTGCCTCCACACGCTTTTTTCTGCTCAGCATAAAATTTTCAAGCGTTAAGCTTAAAGCGTTTTTAAATTTAACTCAAATTACTTTCGTAATTTTTACTAAAATCATTTGGAGGTAACCGGAGAACAGAATCAAGTAGTAGGTGAATTTCGCGTAAAGCTTTTAGCAAAAACGCTATAACTCCAGATCTACTTAAGCGTTTGAAATCGGTTTAGCTTAATCTGGTAGATTTTGAAGCGGGGTTTTTTTCAGCCTATCAATTTTTGTAAAAAGTCCTCGCTCACCGTATGTTATTAAGCTTTTTATCTAAAAAACGCTTGAAAAACCATGACTAAGTAGTAAGCGTTTTACATTTCTTTCCCCGCTGCCTCCACACGCTTTTTTCTGCTCAGCATAAAATTTTCAAGCGTTAAGCTTAAAGCGTTTTTAAATTTAACTCAAATTACTTTCGTAATTTTTACTAAAATCATTTGGAGGTAACCGGAGAACAGAATCAAGTAGTAGGTGAATTTCGCGTAAAGCTTTTAGCAAAAACGCTATAACTCCAGATCTACTTAAACGTTTGAAATCGGTTTAGCTTAATCTGGTAGATTTTGAAGCGGGGTTTTTTTCAGCCTATCAATTTTTGTAAAAAGTCCTCGCTCACCGTATGTTATTAAGCTTTTTATCTAAAAAACGCTTGAAAAACCATGACTAAGTAGTAAGCGTTTTACATTTCTTTCCCCGCTGCCTCCACACGCTTTTTTCTGCTCAGCATAAAATTTTCAAGCGTTAAGCTTAAAGCGTTTTTAAATTTAACTCAAATTACTTTCGTAATTTTTACTAAAATCATTTGGAGGTAACCGGAGAACAGAATCAAGTAGTAGGTGAATTTCGCGTAAAGCTTTTAGCAAAAACGCTATAACTCCAGAACTACTTAAGCGTTTGAAATCGGTTTAGCTTAATCTGGTAGATTTTGAAGCGGGGTTTTTTTCAGCCTATCAATTTTTGTAAAAAGTCCTCGCTTACCTGAGTGATTTTCATATAAACTTTACTACACGTTCAATCACTAGTGTTGTGAACAGCACATTTAAGTTTCTATAGAAGAAACTTTGTTGAAATTATTAAAAAAAAAATTTTAAAGTCTGTTTCAATTTTCTATCGTAATTTTGTTCATACTGTTGAAAAATTGTCTCTAAAATATTTGTTCAAATTGTGCTAAAGAAACTTGCGCTAAAATTTTTTAGAGAAAATTTTCTTAAATTGTTAAATTTTATTAAAAACAAAATTTTTTTGCTCAAATTTTTTTCCTAAACTAAAAATTCTTTTTGAGGTTGATTTTGCATCTATCACCAAAATGATTATATTGATTACTAAAAATTGTAAATTTTCATATTAATTCGAATGTGTATTCTAAGTCAAATTACAATTTATAAAGCTTTCATACTTTATATGAGGAAAAAGTTTAACCTTTCTTAAAGAAAATGTTTTTGCTGATGTTCGGTTTTTTGTGTTTGTTTAATAAAATAAACCGTTTTTGAGTTAGGCGAATATATGTTGTGCAACCTCCTCCATTTTCGAAATAATAGCCAATTACCACTACAACGAAATCTAGTACCTTCGAGATTTCGAGACAAATCTAGTTGTTTTTGTCTTGATTTCCCGTACAAAACAAAATCTACTCCGTGACTAGATTTTTACGAAATCTATTCGAAATCTAGTAGTACTTAGTGATGCAACTATGTTTTTCCCCATAAAGCACTAAAAACTACTTCCCTGCACAAGAAAAAAATGACATTTTAACAAAAAACAAAACCAAAACAAAACTGTTAAAACTGTGAAAAAATTTAAAACTTTTGTAAAAACTGAACTGGCAAATTGTTTTTATTTTGATTTCTTGCGAAAACAATAAAAGCACTTTCTTTTTATTTTTAATATGTTTTTTCTTTACCCACTTACAACTACAATTATTGTTGGGAGAATTCCAAATAATTGTAGTGGGAAATGTAAGAAAAGATAAACTCATCACTGATTTATTGTTTGGTATTTTGTTTAAGCTTTGATATCGTTGCAAACAAGACTTTTTGAGTGTTTGTAGGTAATTCTCATTCCCTCTGTAGTTTTGTTTGCTGATAGCTTTGGCTTTTCTAAAATTATTTAGGAGAACGTTTCCTGATGATCTGGCCTAAGCAACCAGTGAAATGCGCATAGGAACAGTTTATCCTCCAACAATAAATTTCAGTATTTTGTATCAATTATGAAAAAAAGGGAATTAAGCACAACAAACAAAATCTTTTAATAAATAATAGTATTCCCAAAAACAACTTTGATAATAAATTTCTGAAAGTGCGCGTGCATAAAAAACTGAACTGGAAAATTGTTTTTATTTTGATATCTTGCGAAAACAATAAAAGCACTTTGTTTTTGTTTTTATACCCTTCACCGAAGGTAAAAAATTTGTCATTCCGTTTGTAATTTCTACAATATTGATCTAAGACCATATAAAGTATATATATTCTGGCTTCTTATGAGAAGGAAAGTTCAAATCCGGTTGTCCGTCTGTCCGTCTGTTCGTCCGTTGAAATGGGTTTTCCGAAGACCCCAGATATGATGAAGGCTAGGTTGTTATACATTTATGTCACATATAGTCCGGAATTGTTTGCTATTGAAATTCAAGATGATCGGTCCATAAATGGCTGAGATATGAGCAAAAAACCACGACTACCTCTAGTTTTTTCCATAAATCCCATGTTCTTGTTGTTTTTTAAATTCTTTTTTCTGCATATCTCGAGAGCGGCAAGACCTACGGCTTTCAAATTTAGTACAAACATGTTGTTTGCCAATACACAAACTCTCTAAAAAAAATGAGAGGGATTGGAGAAGTGGGTGTGGCACTTCCCGTACAAAGACATTATTGAAAATACTCAAAATGTTAGAACATATTTGCTGAAAAACTCGGAAAAATCGGTTCAGATACAAAAAAGTTATTATAAAAATATAATTTTTTTTAAAATACCAATTTTCGGGAACCGTAGATCTTTCCGAGTCCAAGTTTTATTACCAAAGTAAATGGTAAATTTCTTCCTAAAGACGTAGGTGTATAAATCTATCAAATCGATTGAAAAATGCTCGAGTTATGACCAAATTACTGAAATACCAATATTTACTTTTTTTTATATAATTAAGTTGTTTTATTTGCGTCCCATTAGCCTCTAACCCGGTTATTTTGAAATTATTTATTCCTAGAGTTCAAATTTAAACTAAATCCGACTCTTGAATGCAGAATTGGCCTTACAAATAATCAGTTCAAGGTCTTATCTGAAACCCTGGAGGTTTTTCAAAAGGGCTACTCAAAAGGGGGTGAGGGTTTCTCAAAAAGGGCTACAGTGATGAGCCACCATCAAATGTACACAGAAGACATTCCCGCTAATGTTCTCCAACTAAAGCATTAATCAAAAATAAAATCAGCTTTAAATAAAAATTAAATCAAGTGAATTAAGCGTTTAATCAGTTTTAATTAAAAATTTAATCAAGTGAATTAAACGTTAATCGAGAGAATTAAACTTTTAATTGATACTATTAATTTGCTTACTGATGCAAATTTAAATAATTTTTTAGTTAGTATCAGAAATGTTTTAATTGATATCCATTTTATTTTTTTCTGAATATAAGAACTCTGAAAGCGAAGTCGAGATTAATTAAACGCGTGATTTTTTTCTTTCGAAGTAAAAGCAAAATATTTATTTCTAGTTCATTATATAATTGATTGATAGCGCATTATAAAGGGTATCCAAAATTTAAGTATCATTTTAATTTTGCTTCCATTAAACCCATTAAGCAATTTTGCTTGAATTAAAGTATTAATCAAGTGTAATTCCAGTCCTGTTTTCGATTTTCAAGCCTTGGGATATACCTGAATTACAGTGGAATTCAATAGCATACCCCAGCAAAAAGGATACTGG
The DNA here is from genome assembly GCA_943735925.1 of Pollenia amentaria. Lineage (NCBI taxonomy): Eukaryota > Metazoa > Arthropoda > Insecta > Diptera > Polleniidae > Pollenia > Pollenia amentaria. The sequence goes on from OX031009.1 coordinate 35,876,050, forward strand.
AAATCCAGTCGAACACAACAATGTTAATACAGTGAAATTAAAGCGTTGAATAACAATAAAACTCCAGCATCAAACACGTAATAATTAAACTTGAATTCAAGTATTGAAGGCAAGTATAAATCAAACCTACGGTACCGTCTCCGATGGGAGAAATCTCCCCGCTCTCTCTCGGAAAAAAAATAAAACAAACCTATAATATCAATATAAATCAAGCCTACAATTTCAATGGAAATCATATCAAATTTTTTTTAACTTTGCGTTTAGAAAAAATGGTGTATAAAATTCATCCTCTTCATTTTAAGTTTAATTTACACTAAGTAATTAATGGTTCCATTTTTTTTCGAAAGCTTAAAAGTCCTTTCGGTGCACAAAAATATTTAGAAATATTTGTTCACAAATTTTATTTATTTTTTTTTTTTTTTTTTGATAGCTTAAGCAATACAAAAGTACTGGAACTTTACTTGAAACTAGGGCATAAGGTAAAGCTGGATTCCAGCAATATTTAAAGCACTTGAATTTTTAAAATTTCAGTGCTTATTGGGAACTGAAGGCTTTCAATAATACAACGTACGTTAAAAGTTAAAAGAGGCCTAACTTTAATATTTTGCGTTAACGGTGACGATATGGCACAAAGGTCATAATAAAACCTCTATATCATCTTGGTTGTCAGTTGAAAAAAGCGACGTATAAAGTACAAACGATTCTATGTGACTCGGATTACGCTTTGTATATGGTAAGATCAAGAGCTCGTTTGGTAAAATACGCTTTAGTGAGATGTCGGAAATAATGCTCCAGTGCTCCAAGATACTTAAAACTTTTTTCGTTGATTCATAATTTTCTATAGCCCACAAGATGAGAAATTCATATTACCAAAAAAAAAACTGTAATACAGACGTGGCTAACGCTGACGAATATATTAACAGGAACTTTTTTCTACTACCAATATTTATGTTAATATAATGATTTTCTTTGACTTACCCCAGTTTTTCAAAAGATGCAGGAAATAACTTTCATTGTATCGACCGCAAATATTGGGAATAAATATAGATCCTTTTAACAAAATACCGTCAACCATCTTTTCCACATCCTTCCAATCAAAGCAATAATTATTTGGGCCATGAAAAACGTTTACAGAATGCTCGATTATGGTGCCGTTCTAAAAACAAATACATTTTAAAAACACAGTAAGTTAAAAAAGAAGTCGGATGCAACAAACTGTTGATGCTCTTCGCTTAGAATCTGGGTCAATTGACTTATGACTTAGTTAGGATGCTGACTATTCAACACGAAATATGTAATTATTTTTATCGAATTTTATGACCTTCAAATTTTTCATTTCACTTGCGTCCATTATTTTCAATATATCTTATATAAAGCCCTCTTCCGAAAAACACTTTGAACGCCTAAAAACAAGATAATCTAATTTTCATGATATTTAGTATAATTAAGCCTCATAGGGCTAGAAATCATGTGGATCAACTTTGTGAAGATCTCCCGAAAAACAGTTTTATTTTCCTGAAGTCAAAAGGAACAATAATGTTGTTATGAGTTTTAATTTAAATAAATTTTACTAAGTTACCAAATTTTGTAAGGATGAATAGATCCGGTATAAAGCCCTCTCTTAAAAAAAAACACAGAAAAAATTCTCCAAAATATGTTACCAATTAAAGCATTAATTAAAAATAAATCAGGAGAATTAAACGTTTAATTAATACTATTGATTTGTTTTCTGGTGCAAATTTAATTAATTTTTTAATTAATAGCTCAAATTTTTTAATTGAAATCAATTGTTATTTTTTCTGTGTATAAGGCTTGAACGAATAACTAGCTTTCACACAACAATAAATTTCAGTGTTTTCATTCAAAAATTGGGATTATTAGCACATCATTAATAAATGAATTAATTATTAATAAATATTTCATTCCCGAAAATAATTTTTGATAATAAATTTGCATGTGCCCGGCAAATAAAAAACTGAAATGGCAAACTGCTTTAATTAAGCAACTTGTTTTTTTAATTTTGTTTTTTTTTTTCTTTCTATCCTCTTACAACTACAATTCGTGTTGGAAAAAAACAGCCAATTGTAGGGGAATGTAGGAAAGAAAAATTTGACGGTTTATTGTTGTGTCTTTGTTGAAGCTTTGATATTGTTACATGCAAGACCTGAGTGTTTAAAATTCTTGTTCACTTTATGGTCTTACTTGTATAATATTTTTAGCTTTTCTAAAGTATTTGGAAAAAGTTTCCTGACGAGCTGGCCTAAGCAACCAGCGAAATGCGCAGTGTTTTCATTCAAAAATTGGGATTATTAGCACATCATTAATAAATGAATTAATTAATAACATTATTGTCATACAATTTGGAACCAGTTAGTTTATATATTTAGAAAAAAAAATTTGTCCTCTATTATTTGCTCGAAGAAACACAACGCTTTAAGAAAATATTTTCAACCTTAACTGTTAATTACAATTACTATCGCTTCTTCCCATAATTTATCAATTAATGCAAACATTTTTTAACGGTTCTGCACCAAGTGGCGTTGGGTCTTCCTCGCCGTCTACTTCTTTGCGGAAACCAGTCCAAGGCCATCTGGTTACTCTTTGAGTTGGCCTTCTCTAGATATGTGCTATCAGCCTTAATTTTCTGCGTTGTATTGTTATGGGAATGGGCTTCTCGCTGGGCTAGCGAGATTTTCGTTGATTAAGGTGTTAGACCAGAATAGTCCAGTTATTATAAAAGCTTGAAGTCATTGCCTGGTCGCTTCACTATACTTTTTCACTTTCGTAAGAAGAGATACTGCAGGACTCATCCGAAGGGAAGACCGCTAAACATCTACATATGTGAACAGAAACCGTGAGGAGAAAAAATTTTCGTCTAGCATTGGCAGGACAAAAATAAAGTATTAGTATAAGATTTGATTAATTATTGTTAGTTCATATTTAATATATGAAGGTTTAAAAAGAAAAACTTTCGTATAAAAGCATCGATTTGACGCATGCGTTGAAAATTCTTAGAATTTACGATGTTAATTAGGACCGGTTCATAATTTACCGTATAATAACATTTTAATGTATTTAGCTTAAGCATGTTACTCCGTTCAGTATTTCGTGCGAAATGTTGTCCAACTCGATATAAAAAACTTCCTAAATATGACATACAAACGAAAAAATGTTGATAGTGTTGTACTCTATATAACGAAAAACATTCGAAATGTTTCTAGCAACATTTTTATTTTCCGTGCGAAACAAGTGCAGCTCATATTATTTCACACGGAATTTCAAGCAACAGCTAAAATTTTTTGTAATTTTTTATTTTGTATTTGCAAAAAAAGAAAAGAAATTAATATAAGAAAAAGAAACAACTTCTAAAATTAAATCCTTAGAATAAAAACCTGGTTTTTATAACAAGCGTTTCACAAAGAAAAATATAGAAAAGTGCTAAAATTAATAATAAAATTTTTAAATTTTTGATTTAATAAATAATCTTGTTTTACTTTTTTTAATGACAATAAAAAAAACATGTTTTTTGTTTATCTTCGCAAAACAATGTTGTATACTTAACAGAGTTTAGGCTTTATTCATAACAAGTATTTTTAATGAATTATTTTTTATAAATAACTATATGGATATTTCCACCGCAACGTCCACCGAAACAAAAAAATTATAAGTACTCCTGTGCATATTTGCACAGGGAAACAATCAAATTTAATGTATGTAAGAAAATTTATTTATAACATATTTCGAGATTTATAAATGCAAAGTCGAACAAGTGCAACTTTTTTCATTTGGATATTTCAATTACAAGTTTTGTTTTAATAAACGTTCTTAAAAATCCGTTTTATTTTGATTTATTTTCACTTTAAATGTGTACGACGGTCACGTTCGACATGATGGAAATATATGTATAATGATACATAATTAACATTTAAAATAGACTACCAAACAGATTACTATTTGTGACGTCATTTATATTTATTTACTTTGAAAACGTCTAGTATACAAAATTCTTAACCACATTACTCTGACTCTTAATTACGACACGTAATTTGAATTAAATGAAAACAAAACAAAAAGGAATATGATTAATTTCTTGCAAGCCTATTGAAATATTTTGTTTACTGGTAAAAAAAAAAAATATGGCTGTTTTCCTAAATGCCTTTTGCATTATAATTTTACTTGGCACCATGTTCTTAAATGCAACCATACAAATTTTGACAATGCATTTTGTTCCTAAATGCAAATTTGTAGTTGGCACCAAGCAGAGAAATACAAATTAGGCAGTTAAAAAAGATGCAAAACATATACAAATTCAATACATCGTAGGTAAAAATATAAGTACGCAGTGCATCAACACGGTGACAACGCTGTATTTACACATTGTGTACACACGTTTAGGAAAACTGTCTTTATTATCTGATTTTCCTTATATATTATACATTACCTCAAATATACTCCATTTTTCGTTCGATTCTATTTCCATTCTCAATGGATACGTATAAGCACAGGGTTGTTTAAATCTTACATTAAAATATTGAATTAAATCTTCCGTTTTTTCTTGACCACTTTTCAAGGTGATATTACGTTCAAAACTCGGTTTTAAATCGTCGTCGTCATAATAATAACTTAAAGATACGGCATTGCATATATTTATACACGGATCGGGACAAATACAGCCTCTTTTATGTTGTGCAATATTGACCAAGGTTCCATTACTTAAAACTATATAGTTATAATAAGCCACTAAATTGGAATCGATTTCATTTTCGTTTGTCAAAGTTAAATCTACAGTATTTTCAAATTTACAATTTGCAATATCGCTTCTGCATTTTGTTATCAAACTTAAGAAAATTGTAATAAATATGAAAAATACGTTTAGAAAACTCATTTGTAAAGGCTGAGAGATAAACACTGACTGCAACTGGAATAGTAAGAAAGAATATATAATAGATTTTGTTAAATATAAATTATTATTAAGCAGAAAAAACCACATAAGAGAGAGAGAGAGAGTGGATCACAACGCATCAGATGTGAAAAAAATATTTATATTATAGCAAAAATCTTTAAAGAATATAAATATCTTAAGATCAGTAAAAATATTTCAATGCATGTGTTTGCCAGTGTTACCACCAAAAAAAATTCAAAATTACACTTTAAATGAAGCAAAATTACCCGTATTAAATGAAATTACACCTGATATCAAATTATTGTTGTACATTTTTTATAAAAAAAAGTTTTTACAAAAAAATCATTTGAAGAAGATCAATATTAGTCAAGCTATTTATATTTAGATATACATATATACTTAAAATAAAAAACTTAAAATAATGAGTTTTACTTTCAGATTCGGTTGCATAGGTTTATTTTATGCATGGTCGTTCCTTTGTATATCTTCTGTAGTAAACAAATTCGTTAATAGCTTCAAACGACAGGCCAAATAACGGGACAATGTAAGAAATTAACCGGGATTTTGTAAATCTAACTGGACAGAAAATGACAAGGCAACATAACAATAAAAATTCAGTCTTACGTCATATAACATATCGTCGTCACCTAAAATCCAAAAGGGCCTTAATAACAAAAACATTAAAAATCGACTTAATCGCGAAATGATCAGAAGTTCCAAAACACGAATATTACACGAGAAAAATTCCCTTTTCTGTTCTAAAATCTCCCACTGAGTGTCGCTAGCGATTTACAGAATTAACTAATTCTTGTTCTAGCTAGCAAAAATATTTGAAAATGTTTGTAATGTTGTTATTTACTGCCTATTTCCGATGTGCAAAAGAGTTCTTTCGTTCGTACAACTACATTTAAAACAAAAACAAAGTTTTTAGAAATAGGAAATAGGCGTTTAGTCTTTTTAAAAATTTCCAAAGGACATTCTATTCGTTTCTTGTGAGTATATATTATTTAAAATACTTAAAGTACTTTCACAAAAATCGATGATTAATGTTATGGAAAATAAAAACGAAATCAATCTATGCATAAAGATTTTGAACGTTATTTTTTCGAATGATTCTTTATTAATTGGAATATCTTTGGAAGAAATAAATTTTTTCTTTATATTTAGCATGTAATTGATAAAATAAAATTATTTTTTAATATAAAAGAAATTCTTTTTTAATTGGACAAATTGTATATTCGCTGGTCTTTGAACAAGACCTAAAAAACTTAGTAGTCCAGGCCGTATGGCAAGCCTAGTCTGATCTCTTTAAATTAGTTTCACAAATGTGATCGGCGCTAAATATTTAATCAACATAGGGGGCATTTACACGGTGTCTTTTCAGACATGTCTGTTTTATTCATTCTCTTTTGAACATGCTTCCAAAAACATATTGCCTTTTCACGATGTCCTTCCAACCATGTCTGTTTTCATATCTAATTGTCTAATATCCACATAGAAAAACGTTTTTTATCAATTAAAAAAATGGTTTAAAAAGTATTTAAAATTAATTATTGTGATAACTGAACCAATTATTTTTTAGTTGAATATTTTAGTTGTTTTGAAATAAATTTTTAATTAAAATATTCATTTAATATCAAAAAATATTAATTGATTTTTTTCGTTTAAAAAAAACCATTAAAACTTGGAGAATTGTTGTTGGGAATTGTCAATATTTAATTAAATAAATTAACACATTGTTAGTAACGGCAAAGTTTTTTGATCACTTTTTTAATTAAGATTAAAAATATCATTTATTGAAAAAACATTTTCAAAATTTTAAAATTTTTAGTAATCCAAATTTAGATATTTTAATTAGGCTTAAGTTCATTGAATTTAATTTTCATTAAATTATTTTTATGAAGACAGGAATTTTACAACATGAAATTTATTAAAATTTTTATTGATAATTTTTCATTCTTGACTGCGCTGAGATTTGAACCCAGGCTTTCACGGACAGGTTGCCCATACTAGTTTCGATTGTTACCACACAATCTCTTCAGTGGGGTGGGAGTAAAGACGGCAAACAAAAAAATTTAATTAATTTTATGTTGTAAAATTGCTGTCTTCAAAAAAATAATTTAATGAAAATGAAATTCTATGAACTTGAGCCTTATTAAAATATCTAAATTTGGATTAAAAACCATTAACAGTTCAATAAAATAACCACAATACTAATTATTTTTAGTAATCAATATAATCATTTGGGTAGTAGGTGCAAAATCAACATCTTGTTTGCTCGATATTATGAATTTGGTATAAATTTGATGATTAGAGAAAGTTTTTAATTTTTTCTGTGCATTTACATACAAATTAAAAAATATGAAAATTCATAAAAACAAACATGAAAACTCGTTTCGTGTCTGTTTACCAACCCATCTTTCTTCTCTAACCCGATCGCCTAAAAACAAAACAAACGTGTTTGTTAGACATGTCTGAAAAGACACCGTGTAAACTCCCTCTAATATCTTCCCCCAGGTTATTTTTAAGTTTAGTGCCATTCATCATCTAAATTTCAGAGTTAGAGAAACAAAGGCTTAAAGTCTCATACATTTGCATTTTAAGAATTCTTTTAACATGTGAATTTGACAATACCAAAAACGAATTTTCCAGATGAAATCTTTGATCAAATAGTACCGATAACTTTCATACTAATATACAAATTTTTTCCACATATTTTACATTTATTTTAATATGTTTGTAAAGGCATGTTCAGACCTAACAAATATTCGACCAAATGATCAAAAAAAAAAAAAGCGTGACCAGTAACTTTATCAAACTTTAGCTTTATTTTTAACAATTTCTATTGATTTTCTAAGCTTTATTTGAAAGAAGATAATTGTATAATGTAATTTAGAAACTGTTAAATGATGATTGATGTAGCCAAACGTGCTGAAACAGCAAATAATTTTAAAATTGCACTTGTGGTTACGTGTAGGACGTCCAATATTTAAAAGGTGTGAACATAGCTTAAGGAAAACAAAGCATTTGCTAATAAATATTAAAACGTGAGCATTTCTTCTAAATGTTCGCTTGAAGATACATTCAGCTTTGTAATGGAAATCGATTTTAAAATCGAAACGGCTTAAAACCGATAATATCGTTTTCAGTATCTCTAAAAATAGATTAATAATACATTTTCCTCTTATTTCAATTCAGAAATTGATTTTAAAACTGCTCGAAATTCAAATCTTTAAAAAACAATCGTTTTGAAATCGATAGATTTTGTTCACATACCTGTATATTTATCTGTACTTTCAATAACTATATAACAAAGTGCTTTTGAAGTAACTTAGCTGCAGTACAGAAATTAAGAAAAAAAAAAGTTCCAACAAAAAAAAATCCAAAAATTCCCAATTTTCATTCATATTCGGGTATCTCAAATGAAGCAATTCTTATTTAGTTAAAACAAACACAATAATCTTCAATTTATTTATTGGCTTATCTTCTTATTGATTTGTACTAAACATCTGCATGAAACTTAATAATGATGTTCATGAAACTTTCATTATAATTTTGTATTTGCTTCGTTTGTAAATTTCACTTTACACGAAATTTAAGAGACGAATAAGATGCACTTTACACGAAATGTAAGAGACGAATAAGATGCAGTTTTTTGTTTACTTAAACAAGAGAATATGAATACTAACAACTCTGAAACAAAACTACCACTGAATGTCGAATAAGTTCATGGAAAAACACATTTATTTTAAAGTCAGTATTGCCAGTTGAAAGAAATGAGAAACATTAGGAAAGATAAAAAAAAAAACAAAAATAACCATGAAGACTAAAAGCGACAACATAATGAAGTACATTAATATAGAAATCATAAAAATAATACAAATTTGACTTTGTTTTCAATGTAAATTAATTGTTTTCAATGTAAATTTTTAAGCTTCAAAAAAATTTTATTTTATTTTCAAAAACATTTTTCAGCAATGTGTTTTATTAAGAAGTACATCAAAAAGTTGTTAGGAAAAAAATTTAAATTTTATTTAAAAAATGCTTTACAAATTACATATATTATTGTAAAAGTAACAAAAAAGAACAAATTACATAAATTTACTAAGTGGCAACATTGCTATTGAGAATTTATATAAAAAAAAATGAGAGAGAGTGAAAACTGTAAAAAAAACTAAAGTCGTTTCATTGAACAAAGTCTTTGTGTTTGCCAAATGAAACGAAATGTGTTTGCTAGAAGCATGAATAAAACAACAGGTTGTTCAGTGGTCTGAATTTTATTTGAATGTGAACTTCATTGAATAAACATTTCAGTATGTTCATGAATGGAGTTATTCATGCAGCCCTTTAATTTGTACCAAATAGCAAAACATCATATTACCAATGCAAATATCTATAAAGATATACATACATAACTTTTAGTTATTTATGAAGTAAACTACAAAAAATTTTATACCAATCATTTAACAGAGGAAACTTTTTCCAATAAAGAAACTTTGACTTTATGATAAACAATATCTGAAATCAAATCTTTATGTATATCATTTGTTTTAAAACAAAAGAATTTCAAATTATACCCGATCAACACCTAAAAGAAATTACCCACGCTCTCTACTCACGACAGTAAAAATAACACCAAATTCGGGTAATTACCCACAAAGGGTCAACACTGGTGTTTGCCGATCTCTTGTACACAGCTACTCTATTTAAGAGATAAAAACTACCGTTATCCTTCTCTATTTACAAGATTCGAATTAACTATAGGTGCGTTTGAGTATTTTTACAGTAAAATGCAGTAAATGAGTAAACTTAAAAATTTGCTCTCACAAAAAGCTGTTGTCCAAAAAAGTACGTGAACGCAAAATTTGTAAAAATTCGTAAAATTAAGGCAACAGCTAATGGCAAATAATTGAAGTGTTGAAAAATGTTTACACTTTTGACTACTTAACTCGTTTTCTTATCGGTACTCTATTAAATCCTTTTTATAACACGAACATATTTGGAAAATACAAACATATTATTTTATGTAATCTTTCATATTTGTTTGTTTTTTATTTTATTTAATTTTGCTCATTTGTGTCCGGCTAAATGTTATCAATAGTACATGAGTACTTTTTTTTACTAATGATTACTTTAACAAACAAGCGCTGTTCTAAGTACCCGAGTACTTGACACTTTTTCAACACCAAAAAATAGCTATATAAACGCTTCACAAACAAGTTTAATTAATTAAAATTTATTTACTTCTTGTTTTTATTTTAGTTTTATTCCCACTTTTCTTTTTTTAAACAATTTTTTCACAATTTGTATGCTTTTTGTTTGTTACTTTTGTTTGTTTACCTTTTGAAACATATGGTTTTTTGTTTTACTAAATTTTACTGCAAAAATTTCTGCAGTAAAAATTTGTAAGTACTCAGTCAAGAACTGTCACTTTAAGCTCTCAATTTGTGTTCTCATTTACTAAATTTTGTATACTCGAACGCAATTTCGTAATATTCAGTAAAGTTCAGTAAAACATAGTAAAAACTTTTGTGTTCTCGAACGCAGCTTATAATAGTTTTACTTTAATTTCGAATTTACTATAATAGTTTTACGTTAATTACTAAATTTGGCAATAAAACGTTATACACGATCGGGGAATTTACAAATAAAAGACCAATTTGTCGTATTTTTGTTGTTTTTTTATTCTTATTTAAATTAAGTATTATTTACAAGAGTATTTAAAAATTATGCATTAAGAGAAAGTTTTGTTTTTTTAAATAAAAACTATATCACCTTAACCACTTTTTGGCAATTCTGAAAATAAATATAAATTTAAAAATTATTAACACTTTTTTGTTTAGAAATAAGTCTCTTAAAATCTTTAAATAACTTTAACTTATTTTTTTAATACATACAATTTTTTGATCTTCTTTAAAACGGATGGTCTGCAAATGAACGCCAAAAATACAAAGAAACCCTGAAACGATTGATTGCAAGTTAGAATCCTATATTCGGCTTTGATGAATCCTTAATACTCTCCACCAAAAAAAACAACAAAATTAATTTAGAATATTGAAAGGCAAAGCGAAGTTATGAACAAGGTGGCAGCAATACTAAAGAAACAACAACAATAAAAAACAACAGAAGTTTTTAATTTGAATCGTCTCGAAATGTCAATCGGCACGAACTGACAAAAAGTCACTCTTGTTTCTCTTGAATAGAAAGATAGATCTGAGTTGAAAACTGTTATGACAATATTGTGTTTTTAAAAATTTTAATAATGTTAAAGTGGGCCTTGCACTAGGGATGTAACGATACGCATTTTTCCAATGCGTTACCGATACTCAAAAAGAAATATCGGCGATACCGATACGCATATTATATTATAATTCAAGTTAAAATTAGCAAAACTCAAGTAGAGCAATTGTTTTATTATGCAAAATAACACCGTAAGATATTCAGGTATGTGATGGAAAACGATCATCACCATATAGAAACTAAGTGAAAATGGGAATCGACTTTCGAAAATGTTTAATAGTTTAGACATTTATTGATCTTGTTATTATTAAAAATGTTAACTAAGTTTTAGGACTTTTTTTGCAGAAAGGCACGATATTTCCGTATTGTAGTAATTACACGCCCATCAAAGTGGGCGTATCCAAAACTGAAATACATATTGAAAGTGAATTATGTCTGTAGTAAATAGCAAATGCTTTATAACATAAATATGTGAAAATCTTGAGATTTTCGGAGATTGGTCCACAATACGTTCTATAGCTAGGCCGATTTTGCAAAGAAAAACTGAAAAAGCATATATAAAAACTTAAATAAATGTTTCAAAACTTATAATATTTATGAGGGAGATCGATTATTCGACTTATTTCAAAACCCGGTCTTCGAATATTTCGAATAGTTGCGATTTAAAAAAACACGATAATCGGTTATCCGGTTTTAATTCAAATACATAAAAACACAAGAATCAAATAAGTTTTTGTGACAACGTTAATTTGAATAAAAACAATTCACAAAGGTAAGAAACTAACAAAATAGACAGACAAAATTAAAAATTGTCTCTAATCACCAAATTCATACCAACTTCATATAATCCAGCAAACACTTTGTTGATCTTGTACCTATTACCAAAATGATTATATTGATTACTAAAAATTGTAAAAATTGAAAATTGTGAATATTTTTTTTCAATAAAGGATATTTTTCATATAAATAAAAAAATGATCAAAAAACTATGCCGTTTCAAACAATGTGTTAATTGATTTAATTAAATATAGCTCAGGTTTAGACAATTGCCAACAATAATTCTGCAAGTTTCAATTATTTTGTTTTAAACGAAAAAATCAAGGTTTATTTTAAAACAACTAAAGTGTTAATTAAATCTAAATTATATATTTAATTTTCTTTCAACTAAAAAAAATAATTGATTCAATTATCACATTAATTAAATTGAAATACTTTTTAAACAATGTTTTTAATTGATAAAAAACCACTGATTTTTTTTCCGAGTACATAGATATGACTTAAGGTATGTTCAGACCTAACAAATATTTGACGATAAAATCCATGGAAAGTGTGCCTAGTAAATTGATCAAACCTTAGCTTTATTCTTTACAATTTCTATTTGTTTACTAAACTCTATTTGTAAGAAAATACTTGTATACTGAAATTAAGAAACTGTTAGATGATGTTTAATCTAGAGAAACGTTTTGCAAAAGCAAATAAAAAGTTAGAAATTTTTTTAGAAAAATATAGGAATTTGATAAATTATTAGAACTTGATAACTTTATTATTTCAGATATTCTTCAAAATTTATTTTAAATGATTTAAATGAATTTGTCGGTAGTTAAGCATGTCTATATGCATCAGTAGACTTCAACCAGATTTTTTGAAAAGTAACAACCTCTTAGACAGGATTATATATATCACATTATTTTATTTGAGCATTATAAAAACGAATAGTAATATGAACATGCTTTTTGTATGAAATATTTGTCAATTCCTCGATCACAATTTAAAACCTTCCAAGATATTTTTTGATATCTTCCATTTTGTTTTTTAGTTCTTGGTGTTTTAATAGAACTGATAAAAACTCCGGAAAGTTGTAGTTTTAAGCATGAAGATATAGTAGAACTACTTAAGAGTTTTTAGAGCTTTAACGGCATTCCGTCTTCGGCAACAAAACGACCTAATATATCACCCAATGATTCATTTTTGGCAGCGTATTTTAGTAAAGTATTATTTGTCGTCTCTTTAGAACTACTTCGAACGGAGCTAAGTTTTATTTGGAGTACATAAATGTCAAGCATGTGGACTAATTAATAAGTCGTGACACAGGAGAAGCTTTGCAACTTATTATTTTAGGTCACTTCAGGCACCTTACTTTTTCTTTTTAATCCCGTTCGAAATATCTCCAGAGATAACTATTCAATATATATATAAGTATATTTAATATTTAGAATACTCTCGCACAAATTACTAATTACAATTTTATGTAGTATTTTGAACTGTTTTTGGTATTTTTTTACACGCTTTTATTTACATTCTCCATAATGTTTTGAAAGTTAAATTTTGCACAATATGCAGTTAGCAAAATACTTAAATTACGGGTACATTTGCAACAAGAGTAAGGATAACGTATATAAATTATACATTTTTAAAATAACCGGTTTATTATACCAAAATAATACGATTATTTGATATTTGGAAAATGGATATTTTAAAATAACCGGCTTGAGCAAAACTAAAATAACCGGGCTAATGGTCGAATCTTAACCGTTCGATCTCCCTAATAGTTATAATTTTATTAATTTTGGTGGAGGGCAAACATATATATAATTTTCATGATCTTTTTTTAACAACAAATTCTTAAACTTACGTGAAATGCATTAAAAAGATCCAGTGCCAAATAAATGAAATATTCCTGAGCTCCAAAAGCCATACGAAAGAAATATGATAAAATATCTAAAGACCAAGAAATTCCCATAAAGAGGAAAATGCGAAAAAATAAAACAAATCTGAAAATAAAATAATCATAAAAAATGTAAATGTAAGTACATACATAATTAGAAAGCTAAAGCTGTGTTCACACCTATTAAATATTTGACATCCTACACGAAACCACTACTATTACATGTTACAAAATTATTTGCCTTTTCAAAAGCATTTAACAGTTTTTAAATTACATTTTACAATTATCTTCTTAGTTGGATCAATGTACTGGTGACGCTTTTTTGGATTTTTTTTTTCAAATATTTGTTAGGTCTGAAAATGCCTCAACAAATTAGAGTCATGAATCATACCATGCCCTTTTTCGGGTGTAGTTTCAATATACATATGTGCTAAATAAATAATTATCTTGAAAGTAAAAGATTTATAACCAAAATAACCATACTCCTGGTATCGTTTTAACAAAATAGTGGATCTATTTTCATTTTTGGACCAAAAGTATATCGTTAGCTAAAATGCAAAAGGGCGTAACTACCACAAATATAATTTTACAGGAGAAGCAAGAAACTTTTAGAATTTTAATCTATCAACAATTTTAACAAAGATTTTTTTCCCGTCAGTGAAACATGCATTGATAAGTCATCCCTGGAATTCGTCAAACAATTTTGAAAGTAAACCATTTCATTATATTTTGTTAGAAAAAAATGTGTAACAACGTCGTTTTGTGTTTATCAAATAAACAAACTTGTAGTGACGTCCCTTTGTTTTTTTTTTAATAAAAGCGTAATTTTTGATCGCAGAAGTGTAAAACTTTGTCAAGACATGCAGCTTAAAGGCATTCATAATAATCAATCAAAAACTCGCTTTTGAATTTTTTGTTAGTTATGCCTTTTTGCATTTTGGCTAACGATATATATATATAGATATATATAAAATGTTAAGTGTCTGGGGCTAAATTACGGCATTCGATATCGATCGAAATTATAATGCAGTTTCTATGAAAATTTCCTGGTTTTCTTTACTATGATTAAAAAGTGCCCTATATTTTAATCTGGTCCTTTGCAATCTGTATAACAAATTAAATTAAAAATAAAAAAAGTTAAAATTTTCCCATTTTCGTCTTTAAATCAGAACCCTTTATCTTAATCTGGGGCATATAAAATCTCTATACCAAATTTATCGAAAATAGAAATAGTACCAAAGCTAAAACAGTACCAAAAGTATTAGCTTTTCTTTATTTTTAGGCCCCCAGAAAGTACACTGTATGTTACTGTATAATATAATCTGTATGTATGCCAAATTCATCCAAAAGAGCCGAAGTACCAATTTTATCTCGATTTCAACCCTTAAAAGGTACACTATATTTTAATCTGGACCTTATGCAATCTGTATAACAAATTTATCAAAAAGAGTAAAAGTTCCAAAATAATTAATCTTTACGTGTATTTTTCGCTTAAAAATTACACCATATTTTAACTTGTGCCATATGCATTCAGCTACCAAATTTATTAAGCGGTTTTGAACATGATTGCGGTACTAGCATAAACATTTACATTTATAATATTAGTAAGATCAAGTTATAGACATATAATAGTTTTGGCACAATAGCGCCTATGCCATATAAGCTAAGAGAAACGAATTTGGCGCAGATATTCCTTAAATATAAAGAGTATTGAATGTTTAATATGAGTCTTCTTACAAGTGTTCTTTCGAATTCTGGGTTTTGGTATGATAGCCTACACAAAACAGGCTAGGTTGATAAAATTGAGCTTAAATATTCTTTATTATTATTCTTTATATTCTTTAAATATTCTTTGGTTTTAAAAATCAGCGAAAACGACTTATTATTTAAGCTATCGCACATACAAAATTGCTGTCGGAATAAGAATTTTGACCTGATAGCGTTCCTACTATATAAACAAGGGAACAATTGGCTTTTCAATACCATAATGAAGAGTATATAAGATTCGACACAGCCGAATATAGCACTCTTACTTGTTATACCCTTCACCGAAGGTAAGAGGTATATCATTTCGTTTGTAGTTTTGACAGTATTGACCTGCGACTTTATAAAGTTTATATATTCTGGGTCCTTATGCGTAGCGAAGTTTATTTAACGATGTCCGTCTGTCTTTTGAAATTGGTTTTTCGAAGACCCCAGATTTGATGGGTTACTTTGTTTTTTTGCTATTAAATTTCAGACAGATCGGTCCATAAATTGACGGAGATTTGACCGATAAACCACGACTGCGTCTATTTTTTTCATAAGATTCCTTGTCGTTGTTTTTTTGTATAAAATGGTTATTGAATTTTTTGTTTTGTGTTTTAAAATTTTGCTTTTTTTTTTACCATAACAAATACATACACGTACAGCGAAGTTGTTTTAACGATGTCCGCCGGTCCGACTGATTTTCTGTATATCTGGAGAACGGAAATAGCAAAAGTTTCCAGTTTAGGTAGACTCATCTTGGTCATCAATACACAACGTCCGACAAAATGTGGGCGAAATTTGTTAGTGGCCGTAGCACACAAAGAATTTTTTTATATCTAAAGAACTGTATTTATATAACGTTCTGTTCTAACCGCACCATGGGGAAGGGTATAAAGGTTTTGGCTTAACCGAATATAGCACTCTTTCTTGTTTTTCTTAAATAAGACTTCAAGTCATTTAAGAGATCTATCAAAAGTATTTTTTAATATATATACAACAATTACTGAAAGATTGGTAATAATCAAAAAATATAACCTTTTTATAGCCAGTATCTAAATAGTTTTATTTCGCAAAACGATTTTTTTTTTGTAATGTAATGTAATGAAAGCATTACCGAAAATTTCTTAAATAGACTTTTTCAAATGCATATTGACGTACAGCAGTGGGTCCATATAAGCCTTGGTTCCCATATATCTCACATTTGCTGCAACATCGTCATTACTCAAAAAATGAGGTTAGAGACACAGAATTATTCGCTATGTTTTTCTTTATATTGCACAGAAAAAATTAAAAAAATTCTCTAATCACCAAATTTATACCAAATTCATAATATCAAGCAAACAATTTGTTGATTTTGCACCTATTACCAAAATGATTATATTGATTACTAAAAATTTCAAAATTTTGAAAATTTTTTTTCAAGAAATAATTAATTTTAATTAAAAAAATTATCAACAATCTTTGCCATATCAAGCAATGTGTTAATTTATTTTATTAACTATTGACAATTCCCAACAACAATTCTACAAGTTTAAATTAATTTATTCAACATTTTTTATGTTTCGAATTTATTATATGAGTTAAATTTCAGTTATGTATTTTATAAAGCTTTTTGTAATAGCTCTATTCCTTAAAATTTTTCTAGGAATGACTCAATACACTACCAGACTATTATATTGTATTATATTGCAGTGTATAGAGTCATTCCTAGAAAACTTTTAAGGAATAGAGCTATTACAAAAAGCTTTATAAAATACATAACTGAAATTTAACTCATAGAATAAATTCGAAAAATAAAAAATGTTGAAAATAATAAAGTTGATTATGAAAAAGAAATAATTCCCAATATCTATTTGTTAAATTAATTTATTTTAAACGAAAAAAGTCAATTAAAAATTTTTGTTTTTTAATTAATATTTTAATTAAAAATTTATTTCAAAACATCTATAATGTTAATTAAATTTTTAATTTTCTTTCAATTAAAAAAATTTTTATCACATTAACTAAATTTTAATACTTTTTAAACCATTTTTTTAATTGATAAAAAACTTTTTTCTGCGTGTTAGAGCAAATTAAAAACGCTTACCATATTGCTTACGTAAGACATGAATTTTATATGGCGAGTTCTCTCTTTGAAGCAATACATTTTTGACACAGAAAGCGCTTTATTCAGAGCATATAAAAATTGGTAAATGTAACGATCAGCTATGCACACTGAATTTTTTGTTACCGTTATTCTTTTATAAGCTCCCTTACAAACCTGCTTCGTAGTAAGGGAATGTCATGGCTCTTCGAATTTTATATATTTATTAAGATGTCCTTCACTTACCACACTGTATCTCTGTATGTCTTATTGCGTGGCGCATAAATAAGTGCTTACTTTTATAAATGTACCATTAGTGCTTCGCAAAATAGGAAAATTTTTATTGGGAGGTTTGTTTCGAAATATATTTTTTGGTGTAATGACGACGTTGCAGCAAATGAGCGATATGTAAAATATTAGAATACTTTTTGGTCCTAAGAAAAGCTAAAATTTTCTAAAGTTTTTTTCAGATTTAAATTTTTAAATAGAAATAACATGAAACCTAAATTCGAGAGACTGATCCATATTTGTTTGCCATTGAAAAACTTAAAATGAAACCGTTAAAAAAAATTTCAGAACAAAATTTAAGTAGAAACCAATACCAAAATTTACTTTAATCTGCATACATCTTAGAATTAAATTATTATTACCTTTCAAGCAAAGGTTCCGGTCCATGGCCGAATAATGAAAATAATTCCTCATTGTGCTTCTTCTTAAAGATCACAATCCAAATATAGAGTGTAAGACTGTATATGAAAACAAATATGCACGGTATATAATAGTAAATCACAGCGGACCAACGTAAAGCTGTAAAAATGCAATTAGTTAAAAAAAATCAAAAATCAATTTAATTAATTAAAAAAGACTTAATCAAATATTTACTATTAACCGCACACATAGACGCTGCTATGCCTGGCTTCCATGTTTCTGGTAGACCCGAAATTTGAGCCAAAAATGTTAATAATGTCATTAACATTGGAACTAATAAGCCAATAAGGCAATATCTGGCAAATGATGGTTGATTTTCGGTCATATCTGTTAGAGATTTCCAAGTGTCATAACTAAGAATACAAGTCCATGTTAGATAACCAGTAATTGTATAATAAACTGCTAAACCTGCAATAAGAGAAAAACTTAAAAGAAATAAACAATGAGGAGCTAAAATGCAATTAATTAAAAAAGCATTTATTTACTTACCAAAGACTTGGCACGAAAGATTTTCTAAGTTTATACCCGAAATGGTATAGAAACATATCAGCGTATATGAGAGACTCACAAACGAGAGATACATTATGAAACATTTACTTCTGCCTCCATGGGAGTCAGTTATATTATAATAACATATAATTGTGGCTATTAGGAATGGTATCGAAAATGCCATCGCTGTTAAAATTAAAAAAGAAAAAAATTTCAATAAAATATTAATGAGCTTGTTCCTTAAATACTGACCCCATATTTTAAACCAGGGAATTTCGATGGTTTCTCCACAAACAACTGGATTTATAAGAAATTGATAGTCCTTGTCCAGGATATCAATGTCAAAACAGTATTCAGTTATTGTTAGATTGCGTTGGTCGTGGTGTCGCAAAAGCATGCTGTTCTGAAAAATATAAAAGAATTTAAAATTATATTCGAGCAAAGCTAAGAATACGTAAATATGAATAAGCTTTATTCGACCAGAAGCCAATATGTTGTTTTTTTTTTATATAACAATAACTGACTGGCGATTAAATCTGTTTCTTTTATTTATAGTTTTTTAACGAACTTTGCCACTATTTATCATTCTGCAAACACGAAAAAAAATTTCAGTAGTTTTTTTATCAATGAAAAAAATTGTTTAAAAATTATTTTAATTTAATAAATGTGATAACTGCATCAATTATTTTTTTAGTTGAAAGATAATTAAAAATATAATTTTGATTTAATAAACATTTTAGTTGTTTTTAAATAAACTTTTAATTAAATATTTATAAAACAATCCTAATTGAATTTTTAATTTAAAATGAAATAATTTAAACTTGTGGAATTGTTGTTAGGAATTGTCAAAACCTGAGCTATATTTAATAAAATCAATCAAAACATTGTTTGAAGCGGCAAAGTTTTTTGATAATTTCTTTAATTCAAATTAAAAATATCATATATTGAAAAAAAATATTCACAATTTTACAATTTTTATTAATCAATATAATCATTTTGATTATAGGTGCAAAATCAACAACTTATTTGCTTGATTCCATGAATTTGGTGATAAGAGACAATTTTTAATTTTTTCTGTGAAGAAATACCAGACAAAATTTTAGGATTCGTAGAGTTTCTATAAAGTTACTCAACTTAATCCGTTCTCCATGAAGGCCAATTTTGCGACTACATCCACATTAAATCGGGTATAGGGCAATAATGCTTCTTATCACCTCCATTGTCCAACATCGTACTTGATGTTAACGAATTAAGCGGCCAATACTACGCATAGTATAACTAAGGGAATAGCTTCTAGACTTCCAGACTTGGAATATGATGATCGTATTATCATACAATCGGTGGAATATTCCGCAAAAACCAAATTCCATCACAGCTAAAGCATCGAATGCAGTCCTATTAAAAACTGTCTCGAAAAGAAATCTATGAGGTTTTTTGTTACCATACCCAGAGTAAAAACATATTTTAATATGGTCGCCTCCAGCAAAACTATTTTGAGCGAAAATGTTTAAACTAATTATGGTTACGTTAACCATATTGTTGTCACGGGCAAACATATTATAGCTTAAATCCCTGCGGGATATCTGAGTAAATTTTTCTTACAGCGACCAGTGAACACAATCACCCCTATCGTAAAAAACAAGTGGAATTTTTGTTCCCATGAAATTTTTATTCCCCTCGAAGGGAAAAATGCTATCGTGAAACTCTCGTGAACAATTTTTCGCTCTAACAGTTTTCAGTGAATGTAAAAAGAAATGTAAAAAAAAACAAAATAAAATATATTGCTTATTATGCTCTTATGTAGTAAAAAAATTTCTAAAATTCTGCCACCACGTCTTTGAAAAGCTTCATAACTCCTCAGGCAATCGACGTGTTGTTTGCATTTTGTTGAACAATATACATATGAGTTTGTGCCTCTTTTAACGGAAATTGACCTTAAAATTAATTTTGTAACTTCTATATTCGAATATGAGAAGAATTACTTACATAAATGTTTTGTTCCCCAGCAAAAATAAAGTAAGAAATTCACAGGGAAAAGTTAACAAATTGCTAGTAAAAAAATTGTTCACGAAAAGGGGAATTTTTTCCCGCGAACATTTTTTTTCACGTTATTATTCTCCTATGAATTAATTTTTTTCATGGGAGTTTTTAATGATCGCGAATACGTGAAAAGGGAATAAATAACGAGGGAAAAATTATTAAATTATTCACAATAGGGGTGAATATTTTAAGAAAAAGAAACGAAAACTGGACATATCATGTAACTGGTGATAATGTGTTTAAAGTGTAGTTGCTCTAGAGAAAAGGTAATTGACACAAAGCTAGCAATGTGACTGTATTTTGTGCAAGAATTAGCTAATACTATCTGGTTTTATTACCTTATATGAAGGAGATCTTTCATATTAACATGGTTCACTCGGGACAATATCTTCGACGAGCTTTATTTTAACCGAGATTAAATGTGTACACTTAGGTTATTTCAGTGGCCCTCCTAAGACGCTTTAACCCTCCGATGAGTGAGAAGGTCCCCAGGGACATTTTAGCCTTTTCAAACTGAAATAACTCCTACTTAGGCCACTACACCCCCCCCCCCCCCAAAGATACTCTGTATTCCAAGAGTATTTTGTTGCGCATCTTTTAGTGAGAATAGTACGCGGACGTGTGAATAGGTCCGTATGGACCTTGAACTGAATTTCACTAATAAATGCATGTTTTTGGGCATCATTATAATTTTTTTATTGTTTCAACACATAATTTACTTGTTCTGAACACAAAGACCTAAACTCAAAGACATTAGGGATGATGATAAAAACAAAAAATTCTAAGAACAAAAATACTAAGAACAAAAAATACTAAGAACAAAATACTAAGAACAAAAAATTCTAAGAACTGGTTTATTGCTAGTAGTATAAAATTAGAATATTGTGCCTTTCCTTGAAAGCAATAAAGTTCATGTATGTAGAATTTAGCTATAAACAATAAAAACAAAAAAAAAATCAAAAAAAAATTTTTTATATGAAAAAAAACATGATTTACAAAAAAGGTCCGTAGGGACCTTTTCACACGGCCGTGAAGTTCAGAACTGTCACTAATCGGAGGGTTAAAAAAATTTTAGAGCTAGAACCGGTCCCTAACACTTTAGAACTGTCACGTGACAAATTTGGTATTAGTTCCCTTCAGCGTTGCCAAAACTTGGTGACCAAGAATGGCAAAATTTACGGGAAAAATGGCTAAAAATTCGTCAAAAAAATGTCTAACATTTTTTTTAATAAAAACCCATTAAAGCTTTTAATGGTTAATTAAAACATATATTATTGTCACTTCCATTATCAACCTCCACAATCATATTATGGTTTCCTCCGAACATGTTGTGGCTAATAATGGCAAAAATATGTTAAACACTTATAATAGCATGTTAAACACTCTTGGAAAATACGACAATACTATTGTTAAATTATAACCAAACAATTGCTTGTGGAAAACAAATAATTGTCATATTCAACCATAACATGTTTATAGGCCAACCATAATATGGTTGTGGCTTCAAGGTAAAAAACTTATTTAACCCTAATATGGTTGCTGGGGTCAATTTTAGGGATAAAATAACCCTTAACATGTTTAAAAAGGTCGATTCCTCTCGGCTACACTTGCGCCTACCATATAAGTGCTGCCCATCTCTAGTACAAGCCTACAACAAAAATGCAGTGCAACAATAACAGTCGTAACAACGAAAACGGTGACAAAACAAATTAAAGATAAGTCCTTGTTTTTTATTTAACCCATTTTTTGCCGACTGACAATATAACAACTAAGGCCCTAATCATGTAAAACGCAACGCCCAAGAATAACATTGAAAGCACAAACAATGTCATAAATATTTTGTAATTTTGTTGTTGCTTTCTACAGAGATTCACATTACATTTTAAAATGTAAAACGCTCCATTGCTTGTGGCGTTGAAAATTTTAAAGTGGTACATAAATTTCTGTAGAAAGCAACAACAAAATTACAAAATATTTATGACATTGTTTGTGCTTTCAATGTTATTCTTTGGCGTTGCGTTTAACATGATTAGGGCCTAAAGTGACTGACAGAAAAAAAAATCACCGGTGGGCGAAAACGGGTTTGAAAGCTTACATATTGTAGTTTAATTCAAAGTTTACCTTTTTACCGAATGTTACACGATTCCCATTTTTAATATTTCTACACAATTTTTGTAAACTACTTTTTTCTTTTAATCACTCCTAAATACATGAAAAAGATAAATTTTGATGTATAAAAAAAGATAACAGGCCTTGAAATATGCCGAATTTAAATTTTTACGCGAAAAAATTTCTGAACTTTCATGGTGGGCATTAAGGTAAACTAATCAACATGCGACTCTTTTCGGTTGGGATGTATAATTCTGTACCCTTTAATCGAGTATAAGTATATATTCAATTAATCTCCATTTTTGTCGATTTGACCCTCAATGCAGCGTGGATAGGCACTGGTTTTTTCAAGTCTCTTTTCTTAAAATTTGTTTTACGTGTTCAAAAGGCCAATAATTACAATAAACCAATTTTTGTGCATTATAGAAATTCCAAATTGGAATTACCGATACGAAAGCAATATTTAATTTTAGAAAATGAATATAAATAAACAAAAAAAATTATGCATTTAACAGAAACATGATAAAACTGTGTGTTTATAATAAAAATTTAAGACTTTTTTTTTAATTAATCATTTAAATACTTTTTTACTTTTTTTTAAACCACAAACTACACTCCAATATAAAAAAAGAATTCTATTATTATAGTATAAAAAAAATTACCTCATATAAAGTCCACTCACTATATGGCTCCAATTCCGGCGACATCATATAACCATGTTCAATATCACAAACTTTTCCATAAATCGGATGAAAGTCTTTAATTAAGTGTTTTTTCTTCACTGAGCCACCGCGATATGTGACATTTTTACCGAAACCAAAATTAACACATTCCGATTTGTAACTTTCATAAAACTTTTCCATTTCGTCGGAACAAAATGGCAGGCACTGTTTTACGGCACAAATACAACCGCGCTTATGAGTACGAATATTTTTGGATTTTGGTCCATTAATTAGGATTGTATAGTTATAGTCCCGAACGAATTGGGGTGATATAATTGTGTCATTGTTATATAAATATGAACCATTCGGTAGTAATGGAGATTCCGACAAATCGACGGTATATATAAAAGGACAATCTTGTGTGAAATCACTTTTCGTTTGATAGGAAATTACTAAAACTAATAAAACGTTTAAAGGTAGAAATTTTAAAAACATTTGAGATTGATTCTTAATTTTTTTTTTTATATATTTTTAATTTAAATCTTTAAACACTTTCATAAAGAGAGATTGTAATAAACTGATTTATTAAACTATGAGATTGTTAAACAAAGCGAATATGAGTGCATCCCCGAAAACATTGCGGCGAAATATTTATAAATTCACCGCACTCTCTGTGGTTTAATTTTAAAACATTATTCGCCCGGTAAGCGTAACATGGTGTTTTATGAAATAGTGTTATATATTAACCCAATTTTTCCCGGTTAGAGAAATTGTTCGGGCTTATAAGGGTTAAGTTAAGAGCATGTACATAACTTATTGTAATCAGTCATGCCAGTCCAAAATATATACCTGATTCAGACTATGCGACACAACCCTGTAACAATTTTCTTTTTTCTTTTAGTGTCCCTGCGAAAACTTATATACGTTTAGACTTTACGCTTTTTGTTGTCTCCTTCAAGTAACAATTTGCAGTCTAAATAATGAAACAGAATTAAGCCTTCACCTTCAGGCAAAAATCCTGAAGCCCACAATTAAAACGCCGGCATTAACTTCAAATTCTCTCTCATTTCTTTCTTTTTCTTTTATTCTTATTTTTCTCTGATTTCAAAATCTATGAAATTGAATTAAAGTGTGGTAGCATTGTTAAGAGAACTAGTATCTATATGTGAGAGCATTAAAAAAACGTTCTCAAACTAAAGGCCTAACCATAATATGCATGAGGCCGCTTAAGTCAACTTAAGCAACTGTGCGAAAACATATAAAACATATATGGGCAACTATAATGTACTTAATGAAACTTTTCGTTAAGTTTCATCTATATGTGTAAGTACAATAAGAGAGATAGATTAGTAGTAGAGTATCCACTCAATTAATCGTTGTTCGAATAATAGAAGATATTTTTCGCCATTATTTGATCAAATAATTAATAAAGCCAATTTCAAATAACGAATAACTTGAACAATTTATGTAAATTATTCAATTAAAATGAATTTCTTAGAAAAATCTACTTTTTAATAGAAAACTATTTAGTTTTTGGATTGTTTTTAAAAAAAGTGAAAAAATTGGAAAGTTTTGCAATTCAAGTGATTATTATTAGTGTTTAATCTATTAAAAGTAAATCTTTTATAATGGAACCTTCAACATCAGGTTTTAAAGTATATAGAATTTTTTTTTTTTTTTGTAAAAATTATGTGTAAATATTTTTAATAATTTTTTTAAAAAAGGTCCAAAATTGGAATAATTTCCGCATTTAATGGGTCACAAGTATTAAGTTAGTAAGAGCTGGAATTAGTTTTATGGATTTTAAAGAAGTATAGGATATCGGCTTATATTACAAAAAAAAAAAAGTCCAGCCAATGCCCGTCCTTTTTTATTTCCATTTTTGTGTAAAAACTCTCGAAACAAAAATTTTTAAAAAAGTTTAAAATTTTTTATTTTTTCAGATTAATATTTACATTTACTGAATTTAGTGAAAGTAAAAACTGTATAAAAATTTATACTAATAGGAATACATATTATTAACTTATTTTTTAATTTATAGCATTTTTCAAATAAACGAAACCTTTTTAAAATTAAACCATACATTTTTCAGAATAAACGAAACTTTATTCAAAATAAAAGAAACTTTATTTAAAATAAACGAAAACTTTTTCAAAATAAACGAAAATTTATTCTAATTAAACGAAACTTTATTCAAATACAGTTAATCATTTTTCAAATTAAATAAAACCATTTTTAAAATCTTGTAGGAATTTAGTTTAATTTTTTTTTTTTTTTTGCTAAAGAAGGTGAAAGAGCTCATGTTGTTTTACCAACCGTAAGGAGAAAGAACATGACTCTAATTGCTACGACATATAATACTGGCGTTGTTTACCATAAAGTTAGTCTGTATCCACTGTGAATTCGGCCCGTTTCCAAGTATTTCTTCGGGAGCTCTTAGATAAAATTAAAAGCATTAGGCTGCTACAAAACTAATTTTTAATTATGGATAATGCCAGAATCCGTAAATTCCAAGTAATATGACATATGGTAGACAATAGTAAATGTACATTAAAATGTTACCACTTTATTCTCCTATGCTGAACTCAATTTTCAAAGTTAAAATTTCATGCCCAATCATTATTAAGTTATTTTACCACTGATCATAACATAGTAAGTGTCGTCCCTTCATTAATCAGTAATTCAAAGAAATCCAAGTAATAAATTCCCTACAAATTTTAAAAATGGTTTAATTTATTTTGAAAAATGTTTAACTGTATTTGAATAAAGTTTCATTTAATTTAAATAAACTTTCGTTTATTTTGAAAATTTTTTCGGTTATTTTGAATAAAATTTCGTTTATTTTGGAAAAGGTTTCGTTTAATTTCAAAAAGGTTTCGTTTAATTTGAAAAAGGTTATATTTTAACTAAAAATGCTATATTTTAATTTCAAAGTTGTGGATCATGAATTTTCCGAAAAATAAAAACGGCTAACAGGTTGAAAAAAATTTTTTTCCGTTATTTTTAAAGTTGTGTTTTTAAGTATTTATGATTATTCGTTACTAAAAAATTATTATATTCTCTTTTGTGACTTTTTTGAAAAAAATTTGTACATTTATAAAATTTTAGCACACTGAGTATGCTTTCATTTCCAATTTTATTCATTAATTTATCGTTTTTCATTCCAAAGTTACAGTATAAATTGAGATCTAAGGTCTTTTTTTCCAAAAAAAAAAAACATTAATGCGCTTAACGATTTAAAAAAAATTTTTTTTTAAACTTTTTTTCTAAAATGTTATGTTTTTATGTGCTTATAATAACTCATCAATAAAAAAAAATATAATATTTTAAAACTACGGCTTCCATGAATTAATAACCACTTTGGGCACCATCGAAACCACTGTGCGCAGTCCGAGTCGGAGTCGTAGTGCCCACAAAAACTCGTGACCCCGACTCCAAGATTTTTTGGCATAAAATATTAAAAAACAAATTTCTAATATTTTCCAAAATAAAAAATTTGTAAGAGGTCGGTCTGCTTTAAAAATTTTTAAGTTAGAAAATAAGGACTAGTATATGTATATGACTAACGGAATTAAAACTCAATGCAGCACGTGATAGAATTCAAATATCGATTTGAAATTTTGACAGAATCATTTCTATGCTATAGTTAGCCATTTAATATCAAGGTTAGAGTAGGAGTTGGAGTCGGAGTCGAACTTAAACAATTTCAGGCGGTTTGAGTCGGAGTCGGAGTTCGAACTGTTTCTTTAATATCAAGGTTGGAGTAGGAGTCGGAGTCGGAGTCGAACTTAAACAATTTCAGGCGGTTTGAGTCGGAGTCGGAGTTCGAACTGTTTCTTAAAACAACAATAAATTTAAAA
Source organism: Pollenia amentaria (assembly GCA_943735925.1). NCBI lineage: Eukaryota > Metazoa > Arthropoda > Insecta > Diptera > Polleniidae > Pollenia > Pollenia amentaria. The sequence continues at coordinate 35,903,558 of OX031009.1, forward strand.
ATTTTGTTTTAAATGGGTCTCATTCTTTTTTCAATTCCAAAAAGCTATGAAATCTATTTTAAAGGAATTAATATTTTTTTAACCCATGGGGGATTTCATGTCAAGTGACCCAACTTTTGAAATCGCTGTCTTCCGATTTGGATGAAATTTGCACCTAGGTTAGTCTTATTGGATAGTAGTTTAGACACAAATTTTCAACAAGATCGGTCAAAAAGTTTCTGAGTTTAAAGGGTTCAAAATTTGACATTTTGGCCAAACCGGTGTTCTTTCTCATCCATGTAACTTATTATCTATTGGTGTTAACAAAATTTGTCCCAAACAAATTAGATAGCTATTTCTTCAAGCTTTCAAAAAAAATATTTTTGTATTTTTTTAAATTTTTAAAAATTTTTTTTTTAAATTTAAAACTTATTTTTTATTTTTTTTTTTTTTTGAAAACGGTACTTATTTTTTTTTTTTGCCCAAAAGAAAACTTATGTATATGCTAAAAAATTTAAAAATCCTCGTCTTGAGTTAGAAAATATTTTTTTATACATATCCCACTAGCGACCAAAACTACCTTAAAGGAAAGGCCTAAGCATTCTTTTGAGCAAAAAAAAAAATAAAAAAAAATACAAAAGTAGTTTTAAATTTAAAAAAATTCAAAAATTTAAAAAAAACAAAAAAATTTATTAAAGGACTTATGTGATTAAGATTAAATTTTTTAGATTATTTATCTTTTTGTTTTTATTATTATTATTTTATATTAATTTAATTATTAAAATTTGTGTTTAAGCTACTATCCAATAAGACTAACCTTGGTGCAAATTTCATCCAAATCGGAAGACATCGATTTCAAAAGTTGGGTCACTTGACATGAAATCCCCCCCATATATATTTTTTATTCATAAAAATCAAAAATCTTCTATGACGTTTCACAACATTCTATTTTATTATTTTGCGGTTAAAAAAAGAGATTCAAAGCTATAAAATATCTAATAGAATTTACATAAATAAAAAAAATAGTTCTCAGTTTTCTTCAGACTCTTGCTTATATCGGATCTAGCAACGCTTGTACGTTTTTACTCACAAAAACTTAACGGAGGCGTGTTTACAGTTATTTCTATATATTAATCATTTTATGACGTCTATAACGATTTTTAAAATAAATAATGACTTTTAGATATTCGCTAATAATAATATTTTGTATATTAATAAGAAAACACATTTTTAATTGTGCACAAAATCAAAGTGATACAGGAAATATAGGAGAACTATACAACTTTGCGGCGGCCAATGGATCTCTTATTGCTGGCAAAAGTTTAATTAAGAAATCTTAACTGTCCAATATAACGGATTTAGGAAATAAGACAGACTTATATCATGTTCAAAATAAGAATTTACGCACTGCAACGAGAGCACAAGTTAAAGTCGGCAGTGTAGCTGATTTATATTATTTTCCTTTAACCTCAATACAAAACAATAAATCTTCTCCGGAAAACAAAAATGTAAGCAGAACTTCAGTAGGGAAAAATAAAACTAATTTCTACCTACCAAAGCCTTCAGATATTGTAGATATTGGGGAATTATATTACTTCTCTTCACCCCGGGTAATGGGTTTGTTCAATTGCTCCTATGACAATACCATCAACATTACCAATTACCCAGTGCTACCTAACGGTTCCTACGTCTACGATAATTTTACTACAATACCAGATAATCTAGTGGGTAATTATGACTATGAAATTCAATATGACGGTTCAAAACTTTCGGTGCCTCTACATAAACGTGCTTGTATTTGTCGCCTAAGACCGTGCATTACATTGTGCTCTGACAGCATAATTGAGTTTTACCAAAATGCTGTAGCAGATGGAATCGATGAGGAATTCTTGAAATTATTTTCCATTCCAATGACACTCAGCAACAAAACTGTTGTTGGGCGAAATATTGCAAAAGATTTTGCACACATTGTGCTGGATGATTTTTGTGTACCAAACTATAGACTCTCACCGGAAAAGGATAAACAATTAGGCTGGACCTTGTTAGAGGTAAGAAAAGCTTTTTTATATTTTTATAATGATTTTGATATATAAATTTTTTTTTTTTTTTTTGCTTTAAGAATGGCAATTTACTGCGCCACAGTGACCAGCAGCAACTGAATAGGACCGAATACTGTTTTGAATTGTATATAGATCAATTATACAATAAAACCTATTTCTTAATCAATCCTTTGAACTGTGCCAAACAAGGAGAAGAATTAACACTAACAGGAGAGATTATTTACTGGAGTAAGTTTAAATTGAAATATTTTAATGTGCGGAATCTTCAACACCCTCCACCATGACTCGGAATGACTTTATTGATTTAGAGCATAAGAACTGTGTTGTTAGAAAAAAATTGATAACAAGTGCAAAGAAAAAATGTTTGATATGAAAGTAATTGCCAGTTATGAACCGATAAATAAACATATGAGGGGTTTAAAGTACAAGGGGTGTAGAGCTTTTTTTAAATTGAGATTGCATATGGAATTAGTAGGTGAAGTCAAGAGAAGTTCAGAACACAAGAGGTTAATGTGAAATTCTCATCCAGTAGCGAGATATAGCGACCAATTATAGCAGTTGTCATTAAAATACCTGTTTCGCTTGGAGCATACGGGGTATATGAGCACTTAATCTAAATTTTTTAAAACAGCCACTTAAGCCCCTTGTGCTTTAACCCCTCATATATAATCAAGCATTGTGGTAGTATTAGGAAAATGTATTTGTATGTGGGCTTATATTACATCCAGCCCACGTATACGAGTGAACTCGCCTGCATGACAAGCATTTGACAAGTGTATTTGGCATTTAATCCGGTTTTGCTTTATGAGTTCTTAAGTTCACATTCCTTGTTCACTGCTAATGTTGGTGGTGGAGGGTAAAAAAAAAACAAAATTTAATCAATGGTTTTCTTTCAGCACAAGTATTTTCCATACCCTTTTTCCTTTTAACTATTATCGCTTACTGTTGCCTACCCGAATTACGCAATGTTCATGGTAAATGTTTTTTGAGCTATTTAGCCTGCTTAACTACATCTTATAGTATAATCAGTTATATAAACCTCTCACAACAGTTATTTCAACAGACTTTCGGACCAATGCCTTGTCTCCTAATGGGTAGGTAACATTTTAATACAAAGTACTAAACGCTCTGAAATATTTTAAATCCCTCTTTCTTTTCTCAGGATATTTTAATCATTATATGCAATTGTCTCAATACACTTGGCTGGGTATTGTTTGTTTTGATACATGGAAATCATTGAGTGATTTGACCTATAAGTCTTCATATCATAAATACGCCATGTATGGTTATCATTTGCCTCTTTTAATGACTTTTCTTACATTTTTAGCTCAAAATTCTAAAATAGATGACGCCTTGAAACCGGGTATTAATGAATACAGATGTGGTTTAGAAGGTAAGTTATGGCTGTTTATACTTTTCCGTTGATAATTAAAGCTTTTTAATTTTCAGTTAATAAATGGGGTGCTTCTATATATCTTTATGGACCTTGTTTGATTATTTTGATTTGCTGTTTGATATTTTTTATTTTAACTTCAAACATAATCAATGAAAACGATAAAGATGCTATGAAAGTCAAAGAATTACAGCATGAATGTCCAAAAGCCCGGTAAGTAAGTTCTGATAGAAAAAATATAACTTAATTTTTAATAAATTTGTTTAACGTACTCTGAAACTCGGATTTTCCGGCGAAATGCGGTTTTTTTACTTTTTCATTAAAGACCAAATTATTAAGCAAAACTAAGTTGTTCCTTCAAAATTTTGTATGCAAACTTGGTACAAATCTGTTTTCAGATTTACTAAACCTAGTTTAACTGAGATCTTAAAAACCCAGCCTAAAAGTTTTTTTTTTACAGTAGAAAAACCCATATTCGAAAAGCTTTTTCAAAAAGGTTTTTGTAAAATTTCAAAAAATGATCAAAAAACTTTGCCATTTCAAACAATAGGTGTGTTTAGGTACTTTACTAGTAGAAACTTGCAACGAGAGAGAAAATTTAAAATTTAGAAAATTATTCTCAAAATTACTCAAAAAAAATAAAAAATTAAATGAACGCTTTACCAGCAACAACTAGTAAGTTAGGTATGTATATTGACAATATTCAGCTGGAAGATAATATATTATTTCTTAATAAATCCAATTGATTTCAACAATCTGCAAGACTATTGTTCTTAAATTTAAGAAAAATAAATATTCTATTTTATTGAAAAAATTTTAAAATCTGTGATTTTTTTCTTTTTCATAAGTTACTTTATTATAATCAACATTTTTTATTTGTTGAATTAATTCTATGAGCTAAATTTCAATTATGTATTTTGTAAAGCTTTTTTTAATAGTTCTATTCCTTAAATTTTTAGGAAATATAATATACATAACTGAAAATTAAATTCTAAAAATAAAAATGTTCAAAAAATTTTTTAAACAAAAATATGAAACAGGCGGTTGAATAATTCATGCTAGTAAAACTTTTACTATCAAAAATTTTTAACAAATTTTTTGTCTCTCAAATTTGTATGCTCTTTTTCCACTCTCTCCTTGCTAGTTTTTCGAGTGCGTGAACACTTACTAGTAACAATTATTGAAAATAAGGAATAATTTTCTGTAAATGAACTCATCTAATGTGTTAATTTATTTAATTAAATATTGACAATTCCAAATAACAATTCTACCAGTTTAAATTATTTTATTTTAAACGAAAATATCAATTAATATTTTTTGATATTTAATTAATATTTAAATTAAAAATTTATTTAAAAACACCTAAAATAAATGTTAGTTACATCCAAATTAAATTTTTAATTGTCTTTCAACTAAAAAATAATTGATTCAATTATCGCATTAATTTGATGTAAATAATTTTTAGACCATTTTTTTAATTGAGGAAAAACTTTTTTCTGTGATTATAAAACCTTCATTTATTATTATTTTATCCAATATATATTGTTGTTATAAATAATAATAGTAATAAAAATTGGAAGTTGAAACAAAAAAATTGGAAGTTGGCAGACAAAAGCCTTCCTTTAACTAACGGCAAGTTTAAATAATGGCCCTAAAGCGCTCTTTGACAAAACAAAATTAATTCCGAAACCTTTAATGCACTACATGTATTACTTAAGCGTACTTTATACTATCACACAAGTCTTATTATTTTGACGATAATGTATTCCTGATCTAATTATTGTTTGAAAGCTTACAAAAACCAATAACAACTTATCATGGCAGGGTTGTATTTTCTTCAAAATACGTAAGACTTGTGTGATAGTGTAAAATAACCATTAATTGTCTTCAAGCTTTTAATGAAAAATATTCTGTTTAAAAGCTTCTACACCAAAAAATATTAAAATTAAATATATATGTACGTGAAATTGTGTGAAATCTACAGCTATTTTTTATATTTGGTTTTTGTTAAAAGCTTTTTGTAAAAAACTTTACTTTATATAATATTTTTTAACGACAACTTTTAAAAAATCTTTAAGAAAAGTATTAAGGATTTTCAAAAGAAGGCCTAACAAATTACAGCTTTTTAAAATACATTTCTGCGTTAAAAATGTGTAAAAAAGCTTTTCCATTTAAATCTTCTTGTTTAATCTTTTTGAAATTGTTTTTGTATTTTCTACAAAAAAGAAAAGCTTTTTATCATTACACCGACACTAGTGTTGTTAATTAGCGCTAAGCTTTTATGCTGAGATGCCATACCTAAACAAGAGCGTCAACATGTCACGAACAGTAGTGTTACTTTTCTTGTTTAATAAAGCCCACATAATAGAAAAAAATAGAGATAAAACCGTTAGATTGAACAAAAAATTGCTAAATTTCCGTTATTTAATTACACTAGCGACCAACTTCACTGTTAAACGAGCTGTCAAAATTGAATCTTCCAACTGCAAACCTCTGAGTTATTTAGGAATGCTTCATACAAATTGTATAAGCATGTCAATTTTTGACAACTAGAAAACGCGTGCCGCTGTTTCAAGCCTTTGTTTTAAAACTGGTGGTCTAGCTTAAGGCTTTTGCTTAATTGTTAAAGCTTTTTCTTATAACACCCAATTTTTTACCAAAAGCTTTTATGCATAAGCTTTACTATATTGGAAAATTTTAATGGCTTTCCTAATTTTTCAAATTTCTATGATTTCAGTTACACTTTGTACTTACGGTTGTTCCTAATGATGGGATTATCATGGTTTTTAGATATTATGTCTTACTTTCTCAATATGTTCCATATGGAAAATTTATCTAGAGTTATAGATAATATAAATTCACTACAGGTATGTTAAAATTACTCCCAAAAAAAAAATAAAAAGTGTTAGAAAGCTGTCCTTATTTCTAGGGATTGTATATTTTTGTCAACTTTATTGGGCGAAGAAGGGTTAGAGATATCATTAGAAAAAGGTATGTATTTAAACTGCTATGAAAAAAATTAAATAACATAATTATTTGTATTTCTAGATTTTTCAATGCGGAAAGATTAAATTAGTTAAATAGTTTGTTAAAGTTCTGAAGTATTTGCTGTAAAAAATTTAATTAATTTTAAAAGAAATTTTAATTTTGGAAATTTTTATATTCCGTTGCTTTATTCGATTTTATTGGAGAAAAAAACTTTTACTAACTAAAACACTAACATAATTAAAATTTTCCGAGTCTATGGCCAAATACGTAAAACCAAATCTTTCCTAATGACGAGCACGATATCTGATTCTGCGCACCGTCTTATAACGATAACCATCATCAGCCAAATCAGCACTTTTAACTTCAACACTATCAGCTGCAGGAGCTTCCTCAGCTGGTGCTAAATATTCATTAGCAGGATCAGTTACATCTGCATCACCAGTTTCACGTCTGTGACGTCTATATTTCAAACGTCTAACGGTCTTATAACGATAACCATTATCACCCAAAATAGTCTTTAGATCCGGGGCCAATTCAATATCGACGGGAGGCAAATAATCTATGCTGGGTTGTTCAATTTCGCTAACATCACGACGATGGCGAGAACGGAATTTCAATTTACGCACGGTCTTATAACGATAACCGTCATCAGCTAATTTAGTTTCAGCTTTCTCTTCGACAGGAGGTAAATACTCTTGAATTGGTTCAGCTATGGGTGGCAAGTATTCCTGAGAGACATCGCGTCTGTGACGAGCACGATATTTCAATTTACGTATGGTCTTATAACGATAACCATCCTCGGCCAATTTAGCAGATTCGTCAGCTTCTTTAAGCTGTGGGGGTAAATATTCGTTGGAAGGCTCAGCCGCATCAATGGTTTCCGATTGCGCAGAGGTAAAAACCACAAGGGTTAAAACGAAAACACCAACGAAAAGTTTCTAGGGGAAAAACAGATGTCAATATATAATTAATATATTTAAAAAATTTTAAATTGTTAAAGTTTTATAGTATATTGCTTGAAAAAAATAATAATATCGCACACTTAATCATGAACAGGCACAAGCCAACATTTTTCAATTTTTTTTTTTTTTTTTCATAAACAAGATCACAAATCAAATCTTTAGCAACCGCGAAAAAAGTTTCTTAAAAGTTACTTCTTTAATATTTGCGAAACTTAAAAAATTGCAACCATGTTTTTGAAGCCAGTTTTAGCCTCTTCTAAGCATTTTTGAATTTTTAGTTTTGTCTGTTTATGATTTCGTGTGCAATATGTTCTTTGGATTTCACCAGGTGGCAAATTTCGCCATTCGTTATCGAACGATATTTCCATATAATTTGTATTATAATTCAAATTTTCAATTGGTCTCGAATGCCGTAATTTTCCTTCAGGTTTTGTGAGCTTAGAAAAGTTTAATCACAAAAAAGAAAATGGAAACTTTAATAAGTAGCTTTTGTTTACCGAAAAAAAAAAATTATAAAAACTGTATTTTTTAACTTTTAAAAAATGGTTTTGCTAAAGCTGGAATAAATAACAGCATTAAGTAAAATGCACGAAATAAAAACTATATTCTATAACTGCAAAAGCTTTATTGACTAAAGTTTTTTAAAATTTCTGCACAAATCTTCAATGAAAAATTCTATTACTAATCTTTGACGAAAATCTTAAGCTACGGCTTTTATTTTTTAATATTAGCATTCCTAATACCAGCGTCAAAAAGCCTTTTGACTGTTTTTAATATTGTTTGTATTATATTTTATATATTATATTTTTTTAAGCTTTTGCAGAAAGGTTTCTTATTATTTCCTGTTTGTTTTATTGTTTTTGTGAGTTTGGATTAAATTTGAATCTAAAAATTCTTTTAGGTCAAAAGCTTTAAAAATCTTTATTACATCAGTGCTTTAAAAACAAAAACTTTTAACGATTTAGTAAATTTCATGCTTAAGCTTAGGGGGTTATTTTGTAAAACACTTCACCTCACTTAAAAAATTTTTTCATACAAATTTTTAAAAATTAAAAAAATTTTATATGAAAAATTTTTCAACGCAAAGTAAACGGATTTACAATATAACGCCCTTATATTTTTCAATAAAAAGTTTTGTTGAAAAATAAGTCGATAAAAGCTTTTAAATATAAATTTGATGTTTCTTTAAAGTTTGTGTTTACACAAAAAAGAAAATAGTTTAAACAAAGCTTTTAAAGAATCGTTTATAAAAAACGGTTAGAGTGCTATATTCGGCTGTGCCGAATCCCTGATAACCCTGATAATCCCTGATATGATATCTATATATTATTAATTAATCTTTATAAAAACGCACGTTTGCGTTTTTGACCTATATTAAATTGTTAACCGACAATCGGAAAGTTTAATGCTTTTCTTTTTAGAAATTTGAACTAGTTTGAGTAAAATACCATGATTCGTATCAGTTTTAGCCGAACTAAAATTATTTTCAGGAGAGGGATTTATAAAGGACCCATGGTAAATTATAGATGTTTCATCGCAAAATTCTGTAGAGTAATTTCTGGTATTAAAAAACATATATTAGAATAAATTTCAATACAGAAGGCTGCCTAATATGGGATCTAAGTTATATTATGGATCGTATATCACAAAAATGCATGACATTCAAATCAAATATAGCTAAGTTGGAACAATTTTTACCGTAATATCAATATCTGCTGCGGTTTTAGGCGTATTTATTTAATTTCAAAGAGTGGGCTTCATATGGGACCTATGGTAAATTATGGCCCGATCTTCACACTGCGATTTCTAGTCTTATAAAACTGTGATATAACAAATTTTATTATAATAGCATTATTAATTGTTTTTGGGCTTACTAAGCTGTTTTCCGGGACAAGGGTTTATATGGGGCCTAGGGTAAATTATGCACCGATCTTCACGAAATTTAGCAGTGTGATTTCTAGTCCTATAAAACTGTGCCAAAATGAATTTACTTATGATAGCGTTATTTATTACGGTGTTGAGCGTACTATACTGTTTTCCGCGAGTAGGGCTTATATGGGGCCTTTGGTCAACTATGGACCGATCTTTACGAAATTTAACAGTATGATTTGCAGTCGTATAAAACGAAAAACGAATTTGTTAAAAGTTAATATCATTCCGTGCATTATTCCACCATTTGTGTTAGTTTTTGTATCAAAATTATCAATTATTTAGGGTGGTGGTTCCACATTTTGTTTCATAGCTCTGATCCTACTAAACCGATGTTGCTAGATTTCAATCTCAAATTTCTTAGGCAGTTTGTTCTTTTCTTTTGCGTTTTTCGAAAGCGAGCGTGGTTTTAACAGACGGATATGTCTAAATCGACTTAGAATAACTCAAGAAGCCAGAATATATCGCTCATTTCGTGCAAGACCGTCACAACTCAAAATTTGAAACTTTACAGGAGAGCCTTTTTAAAATTCTAACCTATTATTTCTCACCTTCTTTTTCACTAAAATACAGTTATAAAATCAAATGTTTCTTTTTTTGCTACAAAGAAAACCACATGTACAAGAGGAATGCCAAACACAAACTAAAATGTGACCTTGTTGATGTTAATTGCTCAAGTTTGTTACGAGAGGTCATAGCGTCACAAGCATCTGTATTACCGTTATTTTTTCGATAATTCTCTCCGTTCTTAGATCAATTTGAAGAGATTTAAGAGAAGAACATTTCTGCATTACTAACTCGAAAATGCCAAATTTTGAGTTGTGACGGTCTTGCACGAAATGAGCGTATATACTTTATGGGGTCTTAGATGTATAATAAAAAAGTTTCACACGGAATGACAAATTTTGTATACCCTTATTCACCACTAGTTATGGTGGAGGTTATAAAAACAAACCATAAAATAAATTTTTTTTAAATAAACAAAAAATTGCAAAAATTATTTATTATGTAAACACTCGTAGTATGTAAATTTCTTCTTATTCGACCTTTATTATTAAAATTTATAATAACTGTCAAGCCCACAACGTCGACAATAACATTTCTTTCGTATTATTTAAAACAAAAAAAAAACTAAAATTTGTTTTTGTTTTCAATATAAATAAACGAAAGAAATGTTCTTGTCGACATCCACAGAAAAAATTAAAAATTTTCTCTAATCACCAAATTTATACTAAATTCATAATACCAAGCAAACATGTTGTTAATTTTGCACCTATTACCAAAATGATTATATTGATTACTCAAAATTTGAAATTTTTTAAATTTGTTTTTTTAATAAATGATATTTTTTATTTAATTAAAAAAATGATCAAAAAACTTTGCCATTTCAAACAATGTGTTAATTTATTTAATTAAATATTGACAATTCCCAACAACATTATTTTAAATTATTTTATTTTTTTAAACAGAAAAATTCAATTAAGATTTTTTGTTATTTAATTAATATTTTAATTAAAAATTTATTTCAAAACAACTAAAATCGTTAATTAAATCAAAATTATTTTTTAATTTTCTTTCAACTAAAAAAATAACTGATTCAATTATCACATTTATTAAATTTAAATACTTTTAAACGATTTTTTTAATTAAAAAACTTGTTTCTGTGTTGTGGGCCAGGCAGTAAATTTTTAAAGCTTGAGGTCTTTTTTTATATAAAAACATTTATTTTATTTTAACAAAAAAAAAAAAATGTAAAATAAAATTAATATTTTTATATAAAGAAGACCTTGAGCTTGAAAAAATTAATATAAACTTAAATAGTAAAGGTCAAGTAAGAAAAAATGTGTATTAAGAAAAATAATTTTTGCAATTTTTTGTTAATTTTAAAAAAATGTATTTTATGGTATATGTCGATTTAGCCATGTCCGTCTATCCGTCTGTTGAAAACACGTTCACTTTTTACACTGCCTTGATTGTTTTTCAATTATGAGTTAACATTAATACGTTTTCCCATGCCATAACATAAACTTGACAAATTAATGAGGTATTTGATCTGGACCGGTAGTTAGCAAATTATTTTAAGACAAATAAGAAAAAATTTATATTAACTAAAATAATTTTTGTAAGATGGCGTCACTTTTAACACTGCACATTCTTCCTTGACGGTTTTTAAATTAAGAGTTCACATTAATACGTTTTCCCATGCCATTAACATAAACATGCCAAATTACTGAGATATTTCTCATTGATCTAGACCGATAGTTAGCAAATTATTTTAAGACAAATAAGAAAAAATTTATATTATCAAAAATAATTTTTGCAAAATGGCGTCTCTTTTTGCATTGCACATTCTTCCTTGACGGTTTTCAAATTAAGAGTTCACATTAATACGTTTTCCCATGCCATTAACATAAGCTTGCTAAATTGCTGAGATATTTCTCATTGATCTAGACCGATAGTTAGCAAATTATTTTAAGACAAATAAGAAAAAATTTATATTATCAAAAATAATTTTTGCAAAATGGCGTCTCTTTTTGCATTGCACATTCTTCCTTGACGGTTTTCAAATTAAGAGTTCACATTAATACGTTTTCCCATGCCATTAACATAAGCTTGCTAAATTGCTGAGATATTTATCTATGATCTAGACCGGAGGGTTGGCAAATTATGTTAAGAGATTTAACGAACATGCTTATTTTCATAGAAATTTTCTATACGCACGTTAATATTCGAATTTGTTGAGCAGGCCTTTAAACAGTTTATCAAATGTGCTTCTTTAAGTAAAATTTTAATTATTTCCTGCTTTCTTGCAATTGCCGTCGCTCATCAATATTACACTTACTTACTTGCATAAGCCAAACGAAAGATTGAAGCTTCAGACATGTGCCTATATTAAGGAATACTTCTAAACACTTCTAGAATATCTTGTATCTTTCTGTTATATAGTTCACTTTAGTTATCATTTGTTTTAGAAATGGTCTTTGGATTTTCACAATTATCCCTTAATTTTGTAACATCACATTTTTTTTTTACCGTTCAGCATAAATCTTGTTTAAACTCAAATGTCCTTTAATACACTTACAGTACATTTTTGATTTAATTAAAACGTTCTAAATTTTTGCAATTACTATTTACCAACAACTTATTAAAAGTTTTTCAAAAAAGCTTTTATTTTTCTTCAACAAAAATCTCCAAAAAAAATAAATAAAAGTCCACAAATACTTTGCCAAAATTAAATATTTAACTTACCATCTTTTTCCTTTTTTTGTTGGTGAAGGATTTCAATGTTGCAATAAAACTGTAAGAGTGTATGAAATTTTATTTAAAATTATTTACTTTTTTTACTGTTTGGCTTTTAGGCCACTGATGTTTTATTTGAGTTTGTTAACAGTATTTATACCAAAAAAATCTTCTAACCATTTTGTTAACTAGACTGAATTTTGGTTTTTTGTTATATAAATTTATGTTTGCTCTCATATACAAATATAAGTGGGTTACCAAACACTTAATAAAATTTTCAAGTGCTTTAGAAGCCGAAAAAAATTATATCATTTTTTTTTTTTATTTTTTGTTTCTTTGTATCTTCTTTAGTGTTTTTGTTTTTCTAGTTCTACCGCAAATTAAAGCTAGAATAGAAAATTACATAATTTTGTCTTTTTTCTGTACCCTACATTGGCACAAGTGGTAAATGAAAGTATAACAAGTTTATCATTCCGTATGTAATAGCAAGAAATTTTTATCTAAAACACGAATCAGGCTGTGCGACATGTCGCACAGAAATATTTCATGAATCAGAAGATTGTGGACAAAGAGTGTAGAGACGCTTGCGATATGTAAAATTAATGAAAAAGGTCAAAGTAAAAAAGAAAGCAAAAAAAAAAAGAAACATAAAAAAACAAAAAATGTACTTTGGACTTCAAGAAAAATTCTTGACAAAAAGTATGAAAACCCGAAGTAAAAAAGGACATGTAAATCAATTTAAACAGATAATCATTCACAACAAAATTTTACCCACCAAAAAGGTGAAATTACCATTTGGTTTAAAGATGATGTTTGACTATATTATGTTAAACATATTATGTAGTGGCGCGATCAATAAGAAATTTTTTGTCTTAAAAGGACTATCGCAATATTTTATAATAATATTAACACTTAAAAGGAAGTTAACGCTATTTACGATTGGGAATTGTAGTCAAATGTGAACCGATTCCAAAAACATTTTTATTTGCCGTAAAATAATTTTGGGCGAATTTAATCGAAATACAAGTATAATAAGAATGCTTATGGATTCAAAGAGTATATTTCGATATGCACTATTTCAATATGCACTATCAAATCGATGCCAATATTCATAAAAAGCTCTAAAAAGGATAAAAATATTGTTTCTGCCTTAACTGGCAAGGAAGAACAAGCAATAGCATATTGATGCTTTCCCTGATCGTTACAGATAAAAGTAGTGCTACAAAATTTAAAAAAAAAAATTCGTTGTCTATGACTAAAAATTATGGGGGTAAAATTCATAAAATTCGGCCCCTGTTTTTAAAATAAAGTCTCCTACCGGAAAAACACTTCGGACCGTTTTCACAACTTACCGATAGCTAAAGGTAGGATTTTATCCACCGTCTAAGAAGTGTTCCATTATTACAAGTTGGGCAAAAGTGCACTTTACGGGGCGTACGGAAAAAAAAAAAAGTTTGAGCCCCTCTGGAATAAAAAAAGAAAAAAACCAAAATTAAAATTTAAGGGGGCTGAGGCCCCTGGGACCCCATGGATCAAAAAAAGCGGCCCGCCCACTTAGTGGTATGTGTGGGTACTCAAATTAAAGGTAATTGTGTAAAAAATACAAAATTAATAAAATTTAGGTCGAGCGGGACTTCTGGGTCCCTCTGGGGGTAAAAAAAATTGTCCCTCCCACCCTTAAAACTATGTGTGGGTACTCGAATGAAAGGTATTTTGCTTACGATTGTAAATATTTTGTTTTTATTTTGCTTTTTTAATATTATACCTATGCGCTAAAATTTTTAAATGAGTTTTATTATTTTTTTATTTTTTTGTAACTAAAGCTTTTTTGTATAGCCGGCCTTCGGCCGTGCGCAAGGATTTTCTACTCTAGGGTATAACAAAGACCGGCTTCGCTAACTAAAGCTTTTCTGTATAGCCGGCCTTCGGCCGGGCGTAAGGATTTTCTCCTCTATGGTATAACAAAGACCGGCTTCGCTAACTAAAGCTTCTCTGTATAGCTGGCCTTCGGCCGGGCGCAAGGATTTTTTCCTCTATGGTATAACAAAGACCGGCTTCACTTACTAAAGCTTCTCTGCATACCTGTAAAAGATACATAAATTAACCTAGAGAGATAAATATTAAACGAATACAAAAACAAAATACATATTTGCAATCGTGAGCAAATTAACTTTAATTTGAGTACCCACACAGATATACATAGGTGTTATGGGGGGGACACTTTTTTTGCCCCAGAGGGCCCTAGAAATGCCGCCCACCCAAAATTTTATTATTTTCGTCTTTGTTGCACAATTACCTTTAATTTGAGTACCCACATATACCATTCAGTGAGCGGGGCGGTTTTTTGGACCCAGTGGTCCCCACGGGCCTCAGCCCCCTTAAATATTAATTTGGTATTTTTTTTTTTAATTCTGGATCGTTTGGCATATTTTTTTTTCGTACGCCCCGTAGAGTGCACTTCAGCCATAAGTTGACTTTTGCCTTAAGTGGAAGGTTCATCCTACCTGACAAGTTAAAGAAAAGTTGTAATAATCATATCTTTCTTTATCATTAAGTTGTGAAAAATTAAATTATTAAAAATCTTGAATTGTCTTCTTATATTCTGATTCTTAGTGGAGGGTATCGAACACTCGACACAACCGATTTTAATATTCCTAACAAGTTTTAAATGTTATTTATTAAAAATACTTTAAATAACTACAACATGATTTTTTTTTTTTTTTTTTGAACGGTTTTCAATATTTTTGTCTAAAAGCCACTTGAATAAAATTTTTATTTGACAACATTTTGTACACACCAACTTAAATAAAGTTTATCATCATATTCATGTTAAGTGTTTTAAATAATATTTTTATAATTTTTAAATTGTTGCAAGTAGTTCTGGAGCAAACAGTTCTTTAAAAAGAAATTAATTTAGAATGTTATGTCATTTTTGTTTGAATATGATTTCAAGTGATAAAAGCAATTTTAAGATTTAAAGTTTTTTTACATAAAGATGTTATTCCTACTTCAAATCAAACAATTGATACTTAACACCAGATTCATTAAAAAAAATCGATTTAATCTTTCTAAACCTCTGCATCTGTTTCAGAAAACATTTTTTTTTTAAATCATGTTTTCGTTTATTTTTTATTGTCCAAAAAAAGTCCAAATCAGAAAGTTTTAATAATAAAGAGTTTTGGTTGTCGTGCCGAAACACTGAAGTACTTAAGGCCAGTTTACACTATCAAATCAGTCTTACGTATTCCATTATACTTTGTGAGATAGAAATCTAGTGAGTTTTGTTGCGCCTGTCAAAAAATCTAATTCAACTACACAGCCACCACGTTATATCCGAAAGTATCCCTTCGTCAAGAAAGTACGCCTTTGTTGTCCACCGTTATAACACCAAATTGTGCCGGACAAACAACTTCTATGAAAGGAGCTTTCTATCAAAAAAGCAAGGCTTCCGCAAAGACAATCATCCTGAGGAGAGGAAGCATTTCCCGAAATAAGCATACTAACGGAGGCCTCAACCATCAGTGCCGTAGCACCACAGTGAAAAAGCTCTTTAGGGAAGCCCCGGGCTCAATAAATCAAGGAACTTAAGGAGCACTGTCATTTTGGATGTTTATCGAATCCCAGGTATATCGGAATTGTGTGAATGCTACCGCATAGCATTTGTCATTCTGATTGTACACACGCGTTTTGTACACTCATTTAATTTTTGTTGCGTGTTTGATTTTCAAATACATTTATCCAGGCCTTCACTTACTAGCAAAACACATTTAATCAAGAAACTCTTTAAAAGTGTATGTCTGCCGAAGAAAAAAATAGCGGAAATGTAAACCGAGAGTAGAAATATACTCGAGATGTATCCCAAAATCCTCCGGGGGAACACAACATAGATGTACTGGAATTTACGTAAGTAACCCCACGGCCATGTCAACACTGGTTAAAAAATGCGCTTACCTACCTAAGTGACGTGATCAAACACATGATATAAAGGTGACAATTTTCAGTGCATGGTTCTGCCGAATAAGGAGCTAAAGCTCCACTGCTGAAAGGCAAGTTGTTTGTATTGATTAGCAACAGCATCTATTAAGATCGTCCAGCAGGCCAATCCTCCCAACAAGTGGCTGAAAAATATGCCCATAAAACTGACTTTATAAGAATAACCTTTGCCGTGATTTTGGGTATAAGCCCCAGTCACAACGTGATTCCTGAAGAGGCCTTACCAAACCTAACAATTACCGAAGATTCTGAGGCTTCTGGTTCTCATGGTCCCAGAGAGAATATCTGTACAGCCCTGATCATACTGCCAAATGTTGCTTCTGCCGAATAAAGAGTATTGACTGCACCTTTTTCCCTTGAGGATGTAATGCCAAATATCCTTAGTTAGGGTTAAATATCCTTAGGATATTACCTAACGCCTGTGGGGACACAACCTACAATTACTTTTCTTTTAAAATCTAAAAATTATTTAAAATCAAGGGATTTAAATCGTTCGCGAGACATCGAACACTGATATTACATGTCAGAGTTGTTTGAGAGCAAATGTGGGTTTTCTTATTGGACTATAAATGGGTTATGAAAAATTATTATAATACAATAAAACAATAAGCAAAATCAATGTAATTTCAATTACATATAGAAAATGCTTTATATTTACATAAATTGTAGAGTAATCCAGTTTTTAAGTTAATTTTCAATATTTCCCTTAAGCTTTTAATCCTCTTTCCTTTAAACAACACAATTAAAATCCTAGAAATTAATTTATGTACCCATTTCCCTCACTTGAGTTAAAGTGGATTTAATCACATCAGCATAATTGAATGATCCACCATTAGATGTTCAAATACAAATTAATGAATACTTAATAACCACAACAAAAGCATGAATAGTAATACCAACAACGAATGTGACGATGGCAATAAATAAAATAAAAATAACAATAACGACATTTATTCATTTACTTTAAAATACATTTTTAAGAATCATCATCACTTTTTAATTATTTATGTATCGGATAGTGATTTGTGATTTTCACATTATCAACACTTCGTTAAACATTTGAGAACACTGAATATGTAATAGTGAATGGGAATGTACAATATGCAATACACAGCCACGTACACGTACACACTGTTTACTTCGCATTTGCGAGCAAAGGAAATAGAAGTCTGAAAATTATCTTAAAATTAGAAACCAAAATTAGATAAGATAATTTTACTTGAGTCCCTCCTACAGAGTACGAAATATCTATCACTTGTAACTGGCTCAAAATTCTCTATTGACTCATTACTAAGGAGTGTTTATTTGCGAATTTTTTAAGAGCGATTCTATAGGGCGAAAAATCTTGTAAACTTGTAAATTTTTTTCCAATTTTCCAAAAAAAAATTTTGCTCCAATTTTAATTCCAAAATTGTTGTTTTGATAAATAAGATTATATTATTCTCCGCAATTGATTTAAAGCCCCACTAAGAAAAAGTCTTAATATGCACCCATTACTGCCGTAAGAGATTCTTCTTCGCATATCAAGGTTTAGAAAAAAATGTATCCGACTGTCCAACCAGCAGGAAAAGCTGCTCTAAAATATTGAATAAACTCTTTACCGAGTAATATATGAATTAGAGGACTCTTTATATAACCTCCACCACTAGTGGTGAATAAAGGTATACTTTGTTTATCATTCCGTGTGAAACTTTAATACTATTCATCTAAGACTCCATAGAGTATATATATTCTGGGTCATGCAGTAATTCTTAGTTGATTTAGCCACGTCCGCCTGTTGAAAACATGTTCACTTTCAAAAGACTTAACAGAAAAAAATAATGTTTGTTTCAAATTCTTTTTAGTTCTCCTAAGCAGCATGAGATAAAAATCCAGCATAATCGGTTCAGTAGGTAAAGATTTATGAACCCCAATGTGGAACAATCTCTGTAAAAAATGTATATATTTGTTACAAAAATTAACATAAATTGATGACAGACTGCGCCGATTATCATTTAATTTTGCACAAATTTGTTCTAAATGTTTGAAAGCCACACTAGAAAAATGTGTGAAGATGGGACCATAATTTACTATAGGCCCCATATAAATCCTACTCTCGGAAAATACTTTTGCATGCCTAAGACAGTAACGAATAATGATATTAAAGCAAAATTTAGTCTGTCATAGTTTCATAAAATTAGATATCACCCTGCTAAATTTCGTGAAGATCGGTCCATTGATTGCCATATGCCCCAGTTTGTTTTTTATATTTATGTATATACTAACTTTGTCATTCCGTGTGAAACTTTTTTATTTCTCATCTCAGACCCCGTAAAGTATATATATTCGGGCACCTTGAGTAATTCTAAGTCGATTTAGCCATGTCCATCTGTCTGTTCGTCTGTTGAAAACACGCTCACTTTCGAAAGACTCAAAAGAAAAAAACAAATTTGGTGTCAAATTGCTTGTAGTTACCCTAAACAATATGGGATTGAAATCCAGCAACATCGGTTCAGTAGGATCAGAGATATGAAATGTGGAACCACCACCCTAAAAAATTGATAATTTTGTTACAAAAACTAACAAAAATGGTGGACTGATGCACGGAATGATATAAAATTTTGCACAAATTCGTTTTATATGACTGTAAATCATAATGTTAAATTTCATGAAGATCGGTGCATAATTTATCCTGGGCCCCATATAAACCCTGCGCCAGGAAAACAGTTTAGTACGCCTAAAAGCGTAATAAATAATGCTATCATAACAATATTTGGTACGTCGTAGATTTAAAGGACTAGAAATCACACTGCCAAATTTCGTGAAGATGTGTCTTTAATTTGCCATAAGGCCCATATAAAGCCCACTCTCGGAAAAGAGTTTAGTACGCCTAAAATTGTAATCAATAAATCTATCGCAATAAAATTTTATTTAATTTAAAAAAACAGTTTAGTACGCCTAAAACCATAATAAATAATGCTATCATAATAAAATCTAATAGTTCACAGTTTTATAGGACTATAAATGATACTAATAAACTGATTATCGGTCCATAATTTACCATAGGCCCCATTAACTCTCGGAAAACAGCTTATTACGCCTTAACCCGTAATAAATAATGGGATTGTCATACGATTTAGTACGTCACATTTTTATAGGACTAGAAATCACACTACCACATTTCGTGAAGATTGGTCTTTAATTTACCATAAGCCCCACATAAAGCCTACTCTTGGAAAAGAGCTTAGTACGCCTAAAATTATAATCAATAATTCTATCGCAATAACATTTAATTTAATTTAAAAAAACAGTTTAGTACGCCGAAAACCATAATAAATTATAACATTTAATAGTTCACAGTTTTATAGGACTAGAAATCATACTAATAAGCTTCGTGATGATCGGTCCATAATTTACCAAAGGCCCCATATAAAACCCACTCTAGGAAATTTACTAAATACGGCTAAAACTGAAGCAGATATAAATATGACATATGCCCATAAGAAATGTCATTCAATTTTGTGATATAAGGTCCATAATTTACCTTAGATCCCATATTAGGCAGCCTTCTGAAATTCACTGTAAACGCTAAAACTAATTTCACTGCTGTATTCAAATTTATTCTAATTCCAATCCTGACAATCATATTAGTTCGGCTAAAACTGTTACGAATCATGATATTTTACTCAAGCTATTTCAAATTTCTAAAAAGAAAAGTATAAAACGTTCCAATTTTCGGTTAACAATTTAATATAGGTCTAAGCCGCAAACGTCCGTTTGTATAAAGGTAAATAAATAATAAATAGATATCATATCATAGAGGGTATCAAAGACTCGGCACAGCCGGTAAAGCACTCTAACTTGTTTTTGTTGAATTTTTTTTTTTAATTATCACACGATTTACAGTGTTTTAGTTATATAATAACTTTTCACCTAAAAGTACCCTAGAGGGAAGCGGACTGACACCAAAGTAGTCTCGTGATAGGTCTTTGGTGGTAGGGACCGAATTCCCTTTATATGAATGTGACCTATCACTTTTACATGAGGTTGTCATTTGAGGGGCTCAATTGACACCTAACAGCCACCATTTGACAAGTCACACATCTATTCTCAATGAACGTGTTTAGTGTTAGTTACTTCACTGGAATATTGATTCAATACAATGTAGTATTATTTCA
The DNA here is from genome assembly GCA_943735925.1 of Pollenia amentaria. Lineage (NCBI taxonomy): Eukaryota > Metazoa > Arthropoda > Insecta > Diptera > Polleniidae > Pollenia > Pollenia amentaria. The sequence goes on from OX031009.1 coordinate 35,924,259, forward strand.
ATTAACCCTAGGATTACAGTCTTGGTTTGGCCAAACCAAATTTGTGTTTTGCTTGCAATATTTTTCGAATATAACAAAAAATTGAAAAAACAGGGACTTTTGTGCCGAATCGAATAAAACTAATTTGGATTCGATTGGAGCAAATTAGCGGGGTGAAATTCGATTTTTTTGTAAAAGTCTTTAAAATTACATTCTTGGTCTGGCTAGACCAACATTTTTTTTGCTTGCTATATCTTTCAAATAGGACAACATATAAAAAAAAACAAAAACGTGAATTCTAATTCTATAAATGATATATTCTGAATCTAATGAATCAAGTTTGAATCAAATCAGAAAACTACGGCACACTATGCGCTTAGTTCAATTTAACTACAAAAACCAAACGCAAAACTCGACATAGGTTCAATAAAAAATATATTTAATTATTTTTCATTTAATTGGGTTGTTTAGCTAGTCTAATTTTGGTCTAGCCAGACCAGGAGGAGAACTTAGTGCTAAAGAGTTACCGATAATCCTAGAGTTAAAAACAAGTCCTAGAACTAAATTTAAGAACAAAATTTTAGAAAGTCCCAAAAAATGTGTCACTCCACCGGTGAATACTGTACTGTAATTCATCACTTTTTCTACCTTTTGGTTCTTCATAAACCAGTTAAAGGATTGGTTCTCCTTTTAATAGTAATGAGTTCTTTCTTTTCGTACTTGTTCTATTTTCACAAATCCCAGGACCAGTCTGCTGGAACAATTGACACAAATTTCCCGCAGGGTATATATACATATACGTATATGTATGCATATTAAATGTAAAGTTTAGATACCTTTAATTTCGAAAATTGTTTTTCAAAGGAAAATTAATAACAAATAACTTCCGATATATTTAGTTATTAATATGATTTCCCTCCACCATAAATTATTTTTAACATTCTAAATACATACATGAGCATATTTTATAAAATATGTACATATTTATAGCGATTACTACCTCAAGTAACAACTTAATTAAGTAGAGTAGCAATTAGTGGGTTATTAGATTGCCCACATAATAGTCTAAAACGTTCTGTCATGATGCGTATTCTATCACGAATTATATTTATAATGTTTACGCTATGGAGATCGTACTGAAGAAATGCCAGAGTAAGTTCAGTATCTTTTTACGATTTTATTGGTACAAATTTGCATTTTTTTTAATGTGGGGCTTTTAGTAAAATTTCCAAAGTAGCTTAGAAAAATTAAAAAAAAATTAAAATTAAAATTTTATATATCAGAATTTTGATCTATTTGTTGTAATAACTGCAATAGATTTATGACAAATAATCTCATTTGACTAGTTAAAAACTTTTAAATTGGAAAAGACATGAAAATTTTTTTTTTTTTTATTTTTAAAGAGCTTTTCTAACTAACCTCCTACATGCTAATAGTCAATCCAGATAGGACACAAGTCTTTGTTTCGAATATCAATGTATGTACGTATGCATAAATACGGTATTCGTTCACGAAGTATTGACGATGGCATGATAAAATATGTTTAAAATGTTTATAATGTTACAAAATAAATACACACACCCATGCACACAAGTGCATATATTGCACACACATGCACAAAAACGAATGCATTCAAAACAACTGCAATCACAGCGCAAAGGGAATTTAAAATCGGGGAATGTGCGCAATTTTAATGCGTTGTGTTAGTGGTAACTGGTTGGAATTCAATAGAATATTTTTGTTGAGTTTTTAATTAGACTTCCACACATAATACCACCCGCACAGTTACAGGAATATTGTAGAATATTCATCAACTCCCTTTGGAATTGTTAGCGAATAAAAGAGAACCTTAAAATTATGGTTTGTACTACTGCCAGAACTTCCTTCCATTTTTTTTTTTTTTTTTTTTTTTTTTTTTTTTTTTTGTTTGCATACAGGAACTACAAGATAATACTAATTTTAGTCAATTGTGGATTAAGTGACAGAAAGTGTTTTTTAATTACATGTATTCTTTTAAACGGTTCTCTCGCTCTAAACGAAAAGATGGCAGCATCTTTTACATTACTAATAAAGAGATTATGTAATCTTAAAAACGTTTTAGAAAATTCGAACTCGCGCTCTTTTTCTTTTCGATGGAAAATCTTTAAACTTACAAGGCAGCAGAAATTAAATTACTTTTTTTTTAATCAATTATGCAATTTGCTTTTTCCTAATAAATAATTGGGAATATTTTGACTGATATTAACAGCCTGGCCCTCGATGTCGACCGCTATCGTTCGCTTGCATTTTCCACGACAAACAGCTGATTTGCGGCCCACTTACAATTTTCAGCACGACAAGTCGATCGACAATACAAGCGACTAACGTTACAGTTTTCATACAAATTTACTGCCCACTAAGAAATACTAGAGTTTTCCAAGTGGTAGAGATTCGACCATAATTTTTTATTAAATATGAAGAAAACATATATATAAGTATATATGTATTTACATGTTTAGAGAACTCGTTTATTTCGTCTTAGTGGATTGATTTGGCTAGGTACCAACCTCCGAACCTAATGTTCTCTTCTACTCAAGTCCGTGAATGTTAAATTTAGTTTTTTAAGTTGAATTATATGAAAAAAGTCAGAAAGTACCAATTGAAAAAGAAAAATTACAAAAATTTCCCCTCTTAAATATAGTTTCTCAATCACTTAGGACTCTGCATGCTGAATTTTATGTTTCTATGTTCAGTATTATTAAAAATTCAAAAAGTACCAGTTAAAGAACGAAAAGTACCAAAAAGCTCTTTCTTACAGATTATTATTCACTCAGAGCCATGCATGTTTAATTTTATGTTTCTAGGTCCATTACTAACGGAAATGCAAAAAGGACCATTTGAAGACCAAAAAAGTTCCCTCTTATAGATTCTCACCCATTCGGGACATTGCTGGTTTAGTGTTATGTTTCTAGGTCCAATATTAAAGGAAATTAAAACAAGTACCAGTTGTAGAACCTCTCCCTTACAGATTATTATTCCCTCAGAACAATGCATGCTTAACTTTTTGTTTCTAGGTCCAATATTAAGAAGAACAAAAAAGTGCCAACATTTTTCATCTTATAGGTTCTCATTCACTCAAGACCTTGCACAAATAATTTTTTTTTTCTCAATATTACAAAAAATTTAAAAATTACCACACGCTGCGGAAAAGTAAAAGAAAGTAATTAAATTTCCCGTATTTCCCCTTTCTAAAAATTATTTTACTCCGTTGAAGTATCAAAAATTTCAGTGTTGCAGTGGCAGACCATAATTTATTGCGTTATATGTCAATAAACAGAGCAAAATGTTGTTAAAAAAACGTACCAATGGGTACGATTTTATCCCTTAAAACGTTCGAATTTCAAAAAAGTACCAAATTTATATATGTATTTTTTAGATAAGATACGAATTTGGCATAGCCTTTATTCCTATACTTATTGGTTTAAAAAGCTAAATGGGGAAGCCAAAAGTTCCAAAATAGAGGTTAAACCAGTTTACTCTCTTAAAGGGCCGAATTGAGAACCAGACACCTGTCCGCTTATTTTTTTTAATGAACAACGATAAGCCTAAATTTTTTTTTTTTTTTGGGTTTCTATTAGCTTTGGAGATATGAAGTCACCGAATTTTTACCCTTTTTACACTCTTTGTAAAATATACATTGTGCACTTCTGTAGGTAAATGCCTTTTAAATGGTGTTTTGTTTTAATCGGTTGACAAACAGAGACGAAAAGTGTTCTTAATCGTTTTGCCTTTGCCGATTTATATATAGACTAGCATTTAACCCGCTACTTCGTTAGCGCCCCTTTTTTTTATGTGGACATATTTTTACGCCAAAGTTTAAGTTTCTAGGTTTAAACCCGCTACTTTGTAAAGGGACGATTTGTACCTCTAAACGTTCGTATTTCGAAAATTTTTATTTGTATTTTTTAGATACGTTACGAATGTGATATATTTTTTATTTTAATGTTTATTGGTTTAAAAGATAGATGGCATAGCAAAAAGTTGTTAAAAATACAGGTTTTACCCGTCTACTCCTTATTTCAAAAAAGTGCTATACACCTGTCCACTTATTTTTAATAAACAATAATAGGTATTAAATTTTTTTGTATCTCATTTAGCTTAGCAGATATGAGGTCAGCGTGATCGATTTGGTGAAAGGCCTGCCTCAGGTCCAAATGTCAAACAAAGTAAGAAAATTACGTACGATTTTTACCCCTTAAACGTTCGAATTCAGAAAAAGTACAAAATTTTCACTTGGCATTTTTTAGATAAGTTACGAATTTTATATAATTTTTATTTCTATGTGCATTGATTTAAACGGTAGATGGGGGACAAAAAAGAACCAAAATTCAGGTTTACACTTTGAGTCCCTAAAAGAGCCGAATTTCGAAATAGTACCAGACACCTGTTCTCTTTTTTATTTAATGACTAACAATAAAAGCACAAAATAAAGTACAAAAAAGTACCAAAAATTGCCTCTTACAGATGCTCATTCAACGCTTTGCTTGTTTAATTTTATGTTTGTAGCTACAATACTAACAAAAATTTAATAAGTACCTGTTGGCAAATAATACAGTACGAAAAAGTACCAAAAAACCACTCTTACAGAATCTCATTCACTTGGGAACTTGCATGTTTAATTTTATGTTTATAGGTCCAATTTTAACGGAAATTCAAAAAGTAACAGGTAAATAACAAAAAGTACCAAAACGCCCCTCTTACAGATTCTCATTCACTCAGGACATTGCATTTTTAATTTTATGTTTGTAGATCCAATATTAACGAAAATGAAAAAGGTACCAGTTAAAAAACGAAAAAGTACCAAGAAGATCCCTCTTATAGGTTCTTGTCCACTCAGGACATTTAATGTTGAATTTTATGATTTTAGGTCCAATACTAACGGAACTTCAAATAGTACCAGTTAAAGACCAAAAGGTACCAAGAAGCCCCTCTAACGAATTCTCATTCACTCAGGACATTGCATGTTTGATTTTATGTCAATAGGTCTAATTTTAACGAAAATTAAAAAAGTACCAGTTAAAGAATGAAAAAGTACCAAAAAGATCCCTCTAACAAATTCTTATTCACTCAGGACTTTGCATGTTTTGTTTTATATTTCTAGGTCTAATACTAACGGAAATTAAAAAAGTACCAGTTAAAGATCAAAAAATACCAAAAAGTACCCTCAGAGGTTCTTATCCATTTAGGACATTGCATGTTGAAGTTTATGTTTCTAGGTCCAATATTAACGATAATTAAAAAAATTGTCAGTTGTGGGACCAAAACCTAAAGTAACAAATAAAATTTTCCGTATTTCCCCTTTTTGGTACTTTTTTCTCCCCATTGAAGCATTAAAAATTTCAATATTGTAGTAGGAGCCCATAATTTAATACGTATATGTCAATGAATAAAAAAAAATGTTTTGTAAAAAAGTACCAAAAATAGTAACGGTTTTTACCCCTTAAACGTCTGAATTTCGAAAAAGTACCAAATTTTTATTTGAATTTTTTAGATAAGTTTCAAATGTAATAAGGGTTATATTTCTATGCTTATTAGTTTAAAAGATAGATGGGGTGACAAAAAAGTACCAATATACAGATTTTACCCGTTTACTCCGTATATCCCCTTTATGGTACTTTTTTTCTCCCCATTGAAGCATGAAAAATTTCAATATTGTAGTGGGAGCCCATAATTTAATACGTTTATGTCAATAAATAAAAAAAATGTTTTATAAAAAAAGTACCAAAAATAGTTACGCTTTTTACCCCTTAAACGTCCGAATTTCGAAAAAGTACCAAATTCGTATTTGGATTTTTTAGATAAGTTTCAAATGTGATATAACCCTTATTTCTATGTTTATGGGTTTAAAAGATAGATGGGGTGACAAAAAAGTACCAAAATACAGGTTTTACCCGTTTACTCCGTTAAAGGGCTGAATTTCCAAAAAGTACCAGACACCTGTCCGCTTATTTTTCTAAAGAACAACGATAAGTATTACATTTTTGTTGTATCTCTTTTAGTTTAAGAGATATAAGGTTACCGAATTTACCCGTTTTTGCCCTTTTTTACCCCCTAAACATTCGAATTTCCAAAAATCCCGTCTTAGTGGATCGATTTGGGGTGAGACCAACCCCTGGTCCAAATTTCAAGTTTTTAGCTTCAGGCGTTTAGGCTGTGCGATGATGAATCAGTCAGTCAGTCAGTCAGTCAGTCAGTCAGTAAGTCAGTCAGTAACGTTACAATTTTATATATATAGATTAAACAAATGTCATAATCAGTCACTTGTGTTGTAGCTGTCGAAACAGGCATTTTGCTAAAATATTTAAAAAACAAATTTTTTCAACACAAACACAAAATATTTTTTTTTTTATTATTATATTTTTTAAACCACCACCACTTATAAAATTATATAGATTTTTTTAAATATTTTTTTGTGAAATTCTATTCTATATTTTTTGTTTACTTTGTTTTGTTTACGTTTGGTTTTTTGTTTACTCCATTGTTTTTTATTCTGATAATGAGTGACTTGTTGTCGATCGCTTAAGTTGTCGATCGACACTGAGGGCCTGGCTGTTAGGCTGGGTTTTTGAAATCTCACTTATAAAATTATATAGGGCTTCTAAATTTTTTTTATAAAATTCTATTCTATATATTTTGTTTACTGCTTTGTTTTTTTTTTTTTTTTTTTTTTTTTTTTTTATATATATTGTCGATTTTTAATTCCAAGCAAGTGTTTTATTTATGGAATTGATGATGCGGCTATACAGTCGTTTGACAAAAAATAATTTAATTACGTTATTAACGTAGAACCTGTCCACCGACAAGTCGATAGTTAGTGGGCCGCTTAAGAGAACGATAATGAATGACTTGTTGTCGATCGACATCGGGGGTCTGGCTGTTAAATTCTCCGAATGTGTTTTTCGATTAGGCTTTCGTAACAAGAATGGCCGATTTGGTCACAGTTCCAGAATTTTAAGTTTGTTATGACATTCCTTCGTAGTACGGCTTTCGTAGTAAGGCATTTATTTGTTTAGTAAATAAACTATTTGAAATTTTTACATCATAGCAGCATGTGGAATGGATAAAATTCCAGCAACGACTCTCGGAATGTCAGAAAACTTATGGACATTCCGCTCATTTTGTAAATAAGCTATTGCCGACCAAAAACTACAGATGTTTTTAGTTTTAACGACTGCAGTTGATAGACATCAGCTAAAGCTCTAAATTGATTATTGATTGAATTAAAATTTACAATTTCATTCGGGAACATTTTTACTAGAAGTGGTACAATACAACTTGTTTTACCTGAAATAACATTTTCAGGAGTAAATTTATGGAACCACAATAAAACTTCGTTATTTAAGTTGACTTTGGTTCCCAAAACATGGCAAAATTTTATTTAAAATTGTTTTGCATTTGCTTTCATTTATTTAACATTATCAATATTAATATTATTTGTAGAGATATATACATAAGTCCACTTCTGTTCCGCAATAAATTTCTTCAAAGGGCATCTGATTTTTGTAAAGGTCTACGATAGAGATATCACATTCTTCCAAAACATTTTTATTCATGAAATTACGTGCTATTTGGCGGAACAAAAAAGTTAGCCTTTGTAAAAATACATGCATTCGAGCATCTTCTGATTGCATTTCTAAATTAACCATGTTAATAATTTTAAGTGCATACTGCATAAATAAAAAATGCAATTTAAGAAGGATTCTTAAATCCTGATGAAAGAAGTAATAATTAAAAAAATGATTGCAATGAAAAGGACTCAATAATTAATAATTTTTAAATTGTACCAAATGAGTCACGGTAGTACCACGGTACTTTAGAAGGTCAAAATGTACCAAAAAAGTACAATTGTACCAACTTTAACAGCCCTGCTTTGAATATGGCGAAATTACTAGAAGGTGGGAGCACTAGGAGTTGTTGTACAACAATGCAACCAAAAGAGGCAAATTTGTTTGTGTAAAAAAGTCCATTTTTGCAAAATTATGGATTTTCACCGCACAAGTTGTTCTTTGCGACAACTAAAAACCAGTGTGGCCATTTGAGTATTTTTGCAGCTAAATTTAGCATTAAAAATGTTTATTTAGCTGTAAAATTTTCATTTAGCACTTGATATTTTATTTAGCATTTTTAGAAAATGTTTTTAGCTTTTTTTTAGCATTATTTAAAATATGTGGACGAATAGTTTTATTGATTTAACTTAAATTTTTTTATATATTATAATAAATTTTGACTAAAAATAGTTGTACCCAACATAAAATTTCGTATGAGATTGGATTATTATTATGTTAAGAAACATCTTACCTGTCTTTAAAAAAAAAATTTATATTCAGGGAATATTAGTTAGGCCCTCATTATGTTGATTGCAAATATTATTTGCCCTTTCATAATACGATATAAAAGTACAAAGAAATTTCACTTTTTATTTAGATACAAATTTCTCTAAACAGCTAAAAAAAAAATAGTAATTTTAAAGTATCACCTTCTCTGTAACTTTCAACTATAAGAAATAAAATTATCTTAAAAATTTAAAATTTTGCATGTGTCAGGGGTTTGCGGGCCCCTTAAATTTAATCTCAACTACCACTAGTACATACTTATATGTATCAGATGCTTAACCAAAACCTAACCTCTTGTTTAAATCTAGTCATTTATTTCAATTTCTATAAAAAGTAAGTAACTAAAATGTATTTAGTTTCGAAAAAAATGTCATACTGGTAATAAATTTTTAACGGAAGTCTTTAAAAAATATTATCATTATTTTTGGTATTTTTTGGCCATGTCTAGTGCCAGACTTAGATGTCAAAAACTTTAAGATCTAGTCACACTGCTAAAAACACACTTTTATCTACAATTTTAATTACAATCAAATTGTATTTTTTGATCACACAAATTACTTTTTAAAGAAAATTAACAAATAGCAAACCAAATTTTGACATTAACTAAGAATAAACAAATAATTTTGACATTAAGGAAGTTTACCATGGATTGATCATAAAATAATAGACGCCGTAGTGCTGCCACCTTCTAGTCTTTTTGTGTTTAAAAGCTTAATATGAAGACAATGTTAAATTATGGTACAGACGAAGTTTACAGATCGTTGTATGTACTTAAGCTGGAGGCTCATCCCACGCGTTTTCGCCTCCATGAATTGCATGGTATCCATACTTTACTTGCGTTCTATGTTTCAAGTTAATCAAGCCGGATCGGTCCACAAGCAATAAGCTCTAAGAAGAGCAAGATCTACAGTTTTCAAATTAAGTAGAAGCATCTTGGTTATAAATCAATCTATATAAAAATATGGGCGGGATTGAAGAATGGGGCGAGGCACCTCCTGTACAAAGACGTTATAGATTTCTGTACATCTGGAGTATCCAAATTAGGAATAAGCAAATTGGTTATCAATACACGCCATCCGACAAAATGTGGGTGGGATTGGAGAAGTGGACGTGGCATAAAATAGATTTTTTTTTTATTTATTTATTTACCGATTTCCTGCACAACAAGAACAAGTCTTATAGTTAAAGTACAGGATTATATTGGTTTACAAGGATTGCCATATAAAAAATATTAATATTAAACATAATCATTAAATTAAAAAGAAAATACACTAACGGCCCTTTTCACAATATAAAATTAAATTAATTTAACAAGAAAATTAACAAACTGTCGCTTAGGTTAACACACACTTTTTAACCAACGGTTAAGGGTTTCTGTTTCACCATCTTACGGTTACATAACAATATCTTTAGATTGAAAGTATGGCAATACCATCTCCGTTTGTTTACGAAAAATCGTGTAATGCAAAACAAAAAATTGATTTTCAATTGTAATATTTTTTATAAATTAAAAAATCATAAAAAAAAGTATTTGTTTTCAGATAAAGGAGCTTTACCAAGGCGAATTCATTACAGGTGATCCTAAAAGCCCTGCTGGTAACTTTTTTTCTTTAGCTTTATAATTGTAGGATGTCAAAATTTTGTTTATTATCTTTGTTTCTGTTTTGATTTGTTTCGGTTTTTGATATTGTACAATGATTTTACAAAAACAAATTGCTTGTGATTTTTGTACGAGTTGTACTTGTTGTACTACCGAGATTACCTGGAATGAATTCGCATTGAGCTTTACTCTACGCAATAAAAGCGAACATATGAACATATTTGATCAAAAGATATGTATGTATACATATGTATGTTTATGTATTGTACGTCTGTGGAAAAAAAATCTATAGCACAACATTTTTTGTAAAAGAAAATAATAATGATCCTTATTATATTTCATTACAAGGACCTTTAATTCTTAATTATTATAAGGAGTAAAGATTTTTGGATCAATGGTCATATTTGTCATAAGTGTGTTTTTGAAACGAACCATGTCCGAAATAAAATTTACATATTGGCAACAAATATTTGCGTTAAACATACAATAATTTATCAAGCTTTTAACATTTTTCAAGATATACCGATAAATAAAGAGGGTTCCAATTTTTAAGAACATTTTTAGTTCTCGATTTTACACTACTAAAATAATGTTGTTTGAATGAAAATTCGTATTGCTATATTCTCCATTTTCTTTAGATTTTTATTTTAACAAAAACTTAACCGGGATATTTTCATCGGTTATATTTAACAACAACTTTTTCGTTAAATAGTTTCGGTTACGTGTTAATCGTAGATTGTGAAAAGCAAATTTTGCTAACTTACGGTTAATGTGTCAATTAACATTTAATCATAGATTGTGAAAAGGGCCATAAGAGTAATAAATATTACAAGTTTTATAAAAAATAAAAGATTAAAACAATATACATATGTATAAAAATTACACAAAAAATAAAGATAGGATAACATTTTATAAATTAATTATCAATCAACCGCAGAATTTTTAGTTTAAGTTAAGCGAAAGTTTTAAATAAAAATTTCCTAAAAAGAGTTGCGTTGCTATTTGTTTGTTGGTTGTTTGGCACATCATTCCAAAGACGAACTGCGTTTTTTAAAAAAATCATGTTCTTGCCCCTGGTAGACCTAGCAAATTGGATAAAATTATAAATGTATTGTGGGTTTTTTGTGTATGCAACTTTGTGCAGAAAAATATGGACTCTAATTTTAAGAAGGTTTTCGAAAGATACACCATAAAGATTTTTTGAGAATGCAGAGACTCTATCCCTTTTCCTCAATCCATAAACATATCTTATAATGTTGTTGTACAAAACATCTAATTTTTTCTTACTGATGGAAGCACAGTAAGCGAAAAGTTCACAACCGTAAATTAGACTATTTTTTATATAGCTAAAGAAGGGTATTTATTTAACCTTCTATTCTTATCGTACTATAGCGAAGGGCATATAAGATTCGGCATAGCCGAATATACCACTCTAACTTGTTTTCTCTGCAATTTCTAACGTTTTTGCTAAATTTTTATTGTTACCAATTACAACATAATACATTTGGGAGTTTGAAAGCAAAATTGTATTTGAAATGTATGCAAAATGGAATATCTGAAAAGGGATGTTGTAGCATGTGGAATAAACATTAATCTGTAAACATTTTCGCAGATTATTAATTATGAATTAGTGTTTTTGTTTTTTCTCTCTTTTTTTGCTTTCATTTTACTTTTTTGCAAACATCCACAATATTTCCAATCAATTTAATAATTGAGTTCGATATGTATTTAGTACAATTCGAATGAGTGTATCGGTGAATGCATTTAGTTAGAGTATCTGTACCTGTGTGCTTATAAATCCCTAGTGGCTTTGGATATACATACACAGGTACTTGTAGATTTTTCTGCTACTTTTGAAATTGTTTTATTTTATTAATTTATGTTTTCATAAAACATTAGTTACATTAGTGTTTTAAACATAATTAAAAGGTGCTCTTTAGGATTTTTTTTATTCATTCAGATATATTAAGGTTGAAATAATTATGGGATTTATTGAACTAAAATTAATTTTTTTGTTTTATAAAATATCACTGAAGGGTCTGTAAATATTGAAGAAACCATTGAAAGTTTATTGAGTTGGAAATATATAAATTTTATTTTTAGGATTTATGGAAAACTTTGCGCGCATAATAAAAAATTGGCTTTTAATAAATTAATCGAAAATAATCAAATTATTTAAATAAATTAAAGCACTTCAATGAAAACTCAAATTGAACTTTTTTTAAAAGTTAAATGTATTTCTCATTTAATATCAAATGTTATATCAAAAAAATTAATCGAATATTATTGAGATGAAATCCCTTTTTTTGTTGAGATAGCAATTGTGTATTTTTAAATTTTTTTTTACGAATTAGGGCGCATTCATTTTTAATATTTTTTATTAAATGTTTAAAAACTTCATATGGCTGTTTTTGCCAATTTAATAATCGAAAATATGAGAAGGTATTTTTTTTTTTTAATTTTAATCTTTTTCCCGTTTGCTAATCTCTTGAATTTTAATTTTAATCTTTTTCCCTATGCTGTCCTGTAGCCAGAGTGTCTGGCGGGAATCGAACCCGCAACCCCGGCACTGATAGACTAGCCTACTACCAGCTGGCATACCAATGCACCATATTATAGTTTTAAGCTCATTGAATGGATCCAGAAATTTAAGCATTTTTGTGTATCCACGGTTGTTCTTTAAATGATTTTTATGAAAAGTAAAAATAGTCCACAAAAAGTGAGTTTAGGGTTTTCAAAGACTATTTATATATATACTCTCCAAAAAACATTTAACTAAAAGTAGGAGAAAATTAAAAAATATGACCATTTTGTTATTTTTACCTGGGATACCACTAAAAATTTAAATACTAGAATTTTAAAAGATTATTATATACGAGTATATATATATATGTATTAATATGTTCCCATCGATCCTATAAGGAGCATAGGGCCTCAAAAAAGATTATTACATGATCTAATAGCGGAACAAATCATTTTTCAAATAAAACAAACTTTTTAAAAATCGACTGACAATGGAAGAAGTTATGTCAATTTCAAATACATAGGTATTCATAACAAAATGCTATCCATCTAATACTTTCTTCGGATATATAAAAATGGCAGTGAACAATCTGGATATAAATCTGATATTTCTTAACGGATAATCATATAGGAATAAAATTTCACATGGACAAAGTAGGAGATAAGCGTCCCATTATGTTCAGAAGCGGAAATAAGTCCAAATTAGGACAGTTTGGGCAAGTAAACATTTCCAACGGTTGTCATTTTATTATTTATCAACCGATTCCAAAAACTGTTTGTGTCCTTAAAACCCTTGGACAAAATAAAATAAAATAACATGTCATCGTTTAAGCAAAGATATTATTTTTATTAAATAAAACATTAAAGTTATACACTTAAATTAGAATTTTTTTTATTTTTCAAGTTATTTGGGAAATATTCAAAAAAATTTTTATTTTTCGAATTTATTCTCTGAGCTAAATTTCAGTTATGTATTTTATAAAGCTTTTTGTAAAAGTTATACTGCCGTATTCATAAAAAATAAAATATATTTCAAATGTATTTTAAAACTAAATTTCCATACAAATTTTCCTTAAAATAGATTTCATATCCAATTTAGTTTTTTATGAATACGGCAGATATTCCTTAAATTTTTAGGAATGACTTAAGTGTACATATAAAGTCTATTTTTAGAAATGACATTAGTGTATAAAGTCATTTCTAAAAAATTTTAAGGAATAGAACTATTACAAAAAGCTTTATAAAATACATAACTGAAATTAAGCTCATAGAATGAATTTGAAAAATAAAAAAATGTTGAATATAATAAAGTAGCTTATGAAAAGAAATAATTCCCAGATTCTATTTGTTATTTGGGAAAGAAAATAAGTCGTTAATATTAATAAAATTAAAATAAAAAAAAGAAAGTAATCCACTTCAATTAAAAACATAAAGCGTTTCTTTCTTTCTGCTAGTGATTACTTTTTTTGCTGTCCTAAAATTAACAGATAAATTATACATTAAAATTTGTCAATGTAACGCTCAATACATTTTTGTACGAACTTCATATTTTCCCACAATACAGACTGCATTTTGAATTTTTTACAGTTGAGTTGCATAATCTTCGATGCGTATTAACATAAAATCCAAAATTATACACGATCATTTTCAATTAATTTTAAAAATTTTGGAAACACTAATACATTTTTTTAAGAAGTATACAAGCCATGATACAGCGATTAAATCTTTTAAAGTACCTTTATAACAATATTTCAAAAACTCACAAATGTTTTAAACATTAAGAATGATAAAACGACGCCGTTGTTTTAATATATGTTTGTTAATGCGATTTAAACAATTAACCAGAGTGATAAAGCATACTAAAAAAAATTTACGCTCAAGTCACAAAGTTGCGGACAACAAGAAATAATTTAAAAAAAATTGTATTAAAAGGATTAATAAAAGGCTGTGAATAGAATAAAAAAGCTGGCTTGTAGCGCCCTTATTCAAAAAAGGAGTTAAAGTTCACATTACTCAACCAGCACATTAAGCGCAACAAAAGTGTATGGGCTTAATGTGTTGGTTAACTATTGTGAACTTTAACTTTTTTTATGCATAGGGGGATTAGTCTCTACATAGCGACTATACTCAAAAAAAGTCAAACTTCATTAGTATGACAGCTTATTTTAACATTTCCATTACCATTACATTACCGTTATCGGAAGTAACATACGTTAAAAAAAACACCCTTTATATATAATTTACAAGTATGTATGTATGTATGTAGTTGACATTTTTTTTCTTAGGTAGAACTTTACCTTATATTATTTTTTATTTTAATATTATATTTAATTTAAAATTTTATTTATTATATATAATTTAAACATTTTTTTGTTTCTTGATAAAAATTATAAACATTTTAAAACTTTAACAAGTTATGTTAATACTTAATACAAATTTAACAAAATGATATATATGTTAAAACTACTTTTAATTTCATCCTAAAAGTATGCAGTTAAATATGAAATTCTTTATGAGGGTTATATATTTCTCCCTGCAAACAATTTGGATCGAAAAATAATCTTTTCCCCATTTAGCAAATATCTATCGCATTTGCCATTTAATTCTTATTGATGTAGTTACATCGTTCGGGAAGAAGTGCCCCACTACGGTAATAATGTGGTACGTTATTATTGCAACCATAAAAGATATAGATATTGCGGTAAAATTTCTTCCAACTAAGATTCATATGGCCAAAAAAATATCATGCAATTTTGTGAAATTCACTGGTAACGCTAAAACTAAATACAATGCTGTATTCAAATTTATTCTAATTTATTTTTTGTAATACCAGAAATCAGTACTCAGAATTTTGGGATGATTGGTCCATAATTTATCATAGGTCCAATACAAATAACCCTCCTAAAAATCATTTTAGTTCGGCTTAAAATGTTACGAATCATGATATTTTACTCAAGCCAGTTCAAAGTTCTAACAAGAAACGCATAAAATTTTCTTATTGTCAGTCAATAATTTAATTCAGGTCTAAACCGCAACCAATTTTAATGCTGACGTTCGTTTTTGTGAAGCTTATTTAGTAATATATATGGGGGATTTCATGTCAAGTGACCCAACTTTTGAAATCGATGTCTTCCGATTTGGATGAAAATTGCACCATTATTGGATAGTAGTATAGACACAAATTTTCAACAAGATCGGTCAAAAAGCTTCTGAGTATCATATCCCACTCGCATCCCACTAAGCGACCAAAACTACCTTAAAGGAAAAGACCTAAGCTTTCTTTTGAGCAAAAAAAAATAATAAAATAAAAAATACCGTTTTCAAAAAAAATACAAAAATAGATTTAAATTTAAGAAAAAAAAATTTTTTTAAAAATTGAGATGTGATTGAGATTAAGTTTTTTAGATTATTTATCTTTTTGTTTTTATTATTATTATTTTATATTTATTTAATTATTATTACAAATAAATAAAAAGATTTAATTTGTCAACATCTCTATAGAAAAAGTAATTTTATTCCTGGGATTAACATATTGTGGGTATTACAGTATCGAGGGAATGAAATGCTAGTTCGGTATGTTATATACCGTCGGAAAGGTTAATTTGTCTAGTTTCTCAGCATAAGTTTTATTTTTAAGATTTTAGAAACACGTACACATAAAAAGGAAAAAAATTCAAAATAGTGCATATGCTAAAAATTTAAAATCCCTCGTCTTGAGTTAGAAATTATTTTTTTTTATACATATCCCACTCTCATCCCACTAAGCGACCAAAACTACCTAAAAGAAAAATGCATAAGCTTTCTTTTGAGCAAAAAAAAAAATACCGTTTCCAAAAAAAATAAAAAATAAGTTTTAAATTTAAAAAAAAAAATTAAAAAATATACAAATCGATAGCTTGAAGAAATAGCTATCTTATTTGTTTGGGACAAATTTTGCTAACACCAATAGATAATAAGTTACATATATGAGAAAGAACACCTGTTCGGCCAAAATGTCAAATTTTGACCCCCTCTAACTCAGAAACTTTTTGACCGATCTGGTTGAAAATTTGTGTCTAAACTACTATCCAATAAGACTAACTTTGGTGCAAATTTCATCTAAATCGGAAGACATCGATTTCAAAAGTTGGGTCACTTGATATGAAATCCCCCATATGTATTTATCATACAGAGCCGAATAAAGCACTCTAACTTGTTATTACTTTTTTTCTAATATAATATTTCGTATGCATATCGTCGGTTGATAATTTAAATGTCGTATGTGGATTTTTTGCGGTTTTGAGTTAAGATCGATTGAAAGATCGGGTTTCCGACCTGATCTTTCATTTGGCGCTATCAGTTTTTCGACACCTCATACGGTTTTCGAGATATGGAGTGTTGAGTTTGCCGTATGTGGTATTTGCTGAGGCAATTTTTAAATTAAATGTGTTCAAACTCAATTTACTCGAAACTATCGGAATCCACATACGACAATTAATTTATCAGCCAACGATATGCTTTTCTTGATTCACTTGCAATTAACGTTTTTTAAATATTTTACGTTTTTATTTACATGGAAGAATTGTCGCGCATTTCGATTCAAAGGAAATTATTTACGAATTCAAATAATATGTACTTTGCACTACGATTTTCTCATTATTTGTTTCGAAATCCTTTTTTTTTTTTTTTTTTTTTTTCAAATGAACGGAAGTTTATTTTCTAATAAAAATTAATTATTAATTATTTTTCATTAGTTTAGAGCAAAAAAATTTTCAAACATTTACACCATAAAAAATTTTTATCTAAATACAAAGTGAAATTTCCTTGTACTTTTATATCGTAATATCAAAGGGCAAATAATATTTAAAATCGACATGATAAGGGTATTACTAATATTTCCTGAATATTTTTTTTTAAAGACAAGTTTCTTAACATAAAAATTATTCATTTTCATACGAAATTTCATTTTGGGTACAACTATTTCTAGTCAAAATTTATTATAATTTGATAAACTTTTTTTTAGTAATATCAATAAAACTATTCGTCCAAATTTTTAAAATAAATAATGCTAAAAAAAGCTAAAAACATTTTCCAAAAATGCTAAATAAAATGCCAAGTGCTAAATGAAAATTTTGCAGCTAAATATAAATTTTTTATGCCAAATTTAGCTGAAAAATGCCAAAATGGCCACACTGCTTAAAGCGTAACGAATAATTTTTTGTGGTGAAATTTAGCATAATTCACTTTCGTACTGACCCATATGTTTCTTATATGACTAATATGTTTCTTATTTATTATAAAAGTTGCCTAAAAAAACTCTAGAGGCTTATTCTAAAGAACATAAACCAAAAACTTTACATATTAAAAAGGCAGTAACGTAACAATTGCAGCAGACTTTTATTAAATTAAAGTAATATTAAATTGATGTCGGTGGATATTAATTAGTTTGATTCAGAGATGAGCGCTTATTATTTAGTAATTTTAATTTTACCTTCTGCATTAGCAAATATAAACAAACAAATTAAATCCAATTTAATTGTAAGCACCGTGAAGCGATAGCTTTAAAAAGAAAAATTTTTGTATAAAAAAATTTAGTAAAAATTTGGTATTTAATAAAACTTTTATTAAAGGATGTTTTTAAACACTAGAAAGTCAATCTGCGTAAATTTTTCACTGTACACTTCAAACATTTCATATATAAACATATTTTAAATTTCGGTCTTTTTATTGAATATATATGTAAAAATATAATCCACATTAGTTTGTTCTTAATTTATCAAAAAACAATATTGCACGTTAAAATAATGCGCCAGTTTTACGTCTGATTATCTAATCTTATCTTTAACGTATGTCTTAATATGATTATCTTTCTAGTTATAAGCCCGATAGATATTACGAAAGGGTAAGCTTTCATACTGCGCTCACTTTTTAAAATTTATGATCAGTATACTCTGGCATATCATTATGAACAGATTTACGCTTGAACAACGCCACCAAATTATCCAAACTTATTTTGAAAATCAGTCATCGATCCAATAGATGGAAAATTGTTTTCAGCGATGGAGCTCATTTTTGGCTAATTAATAAATTTGTTAATAAACTAAATTATTGCATATAGAGCATTACAACAATTTTGACACACCCCATTTCATCGATCCTGGGGCTATAGGCATCATCTTAATGATATTTCCCCTTTTGGTGTTACATCATCCGGGGTATATTCAGATGTAGCCAACACCTAGGATTCGGCAAAATTGGGATCGCTACTGGATAGAAATCCTATCTGAAGCTATGGAAGCCCCCGTTCCAACGGCACCGGTCTGACTATTGATTGAGGCCTCCGTTAATATACTTGTTGCGGGAAATGTTTCTTGTGATTCAGGAAGACCGTCTTTTGGGAAGTTTTACTTTCCTGATAATTACTTCTTTCAAAGTTGCACTTCCGTCCGGCATGAAGGATGGGGTGCAACGAATTGATACTTTTCTGACGAAGGAATTTTTTCGGGGATCACGTGGTGGTTGTGGTATCAACCCAAATTCGCGGAATGGGATATTCGAAATATTCCAGTAAAGTTTTGATTTTTCGCCACTTTTGGGAGTGTATGGCCTTACGTGCTGTTGCTGTTCAACATCTGCTGATATCAGAAGCAGCGGTGTTTAGATAGATTCAGCTGTTATACAAGTGGGGAGTGTTTAGTTTTGACGGATTATGCACTCAAATTGCAACCTGTTTGGTGCTGGTTCCTCTCACACTTAAGTGCGGTTGGTAAAAGCATTACTTGTCAACAAGTGGATAAGGTCCTCCATGGAATAAGCCTACGCGGCAGGTATTCATGTAAATCTATATCGCATCTGACTCCCTGCATTCAAAACCAATTCACATTTTGATGCTTTTTACAGGCTGGTGGCATCACCAGACCTTATTTCTTCAAAATAAAGGCGGAGCTCGCATTACGGTCAAAGAAGATCTTAACCGCACCATGATCAACGATTTTTTGTTTGAAAATATGAACTACAATGATCCGGGCGAGATGTGGTTTAAGCAGGATGACGCAACATGCAATTTGGGGACCGCAATCATCGACTTTTTTAAATCAAAACTTGGCGATAATTTGATTTTGAGAAATTGTACTGTCAGTTGGCCTCGAAGATCGAGCGATTTGACACTACTCGATTATTTTCTGTGCAGCTGCGAGAATTGACGGGCTTATGTTGATAGACCAGCCATAATTGACGTCTTACATTGTTCGTTTTATTCGCCAAAATAGCTTAAAAAAATTATGCAAAATGGGACGTCCAGAATGCACAACAGCCATGGTGCCCATATATCATTTAAATTTTATTGCCATGTTCGAATAAAAAAACAATTTTTTTTAACAAAATTTTAATTTCTGGTATATTTTTTTACAATTTCAAGATAAATTCAAACTAATCTTTGGAAGAAAATTTTCTAAAAATTTACAATTTTCTAGCAAATTTTTTGAATAAAAAGTTAGAAAAATCTGAAATTTGTTTTTTAAAGGAAATTTTATGAATATTTCTTATTTGGTAGAAATATTATTTAAAATCTCTTTTTTTCGCCGGATTGAATTGATAGAAAACTTTAAGAAAATTTCCATATTGATAAGAAATTTTTAAAAAATGTTTAATTCGATAAAAAACTTGGCTAAGATTTCCTATTTTATGGAAAACTTTATCAAAATGCACCCCATTAAAATTTTTACAAAATTTTCGATTTGATAAAATATTTCGTGAAAACGAAACCCAAGTCAATTAAAAAAAAAAAAATTTGTTCATCCCACTGTATTTTCCCGGCATTATCTCTTTCGACTTGCCAAATTAAAAATGTTATAAATTTATTATTATTATTTTGTTGATAATAAGCGAAACTATTAAATTGTGGTTGTTTGTTTTAATTTCAACACTAACAAGCATTTGTGGTTTGTACAGGTTTTTGTTATAAAAATTAATTTTAAACATTAAAAAACAACAAAACATATTTTGATTACAATTATATCTCTGAAAATGAGTAACTATTAAATAGAAAACAATATCAAACCCCCTAAAGGAAATAAAGTTTGAAATATAATGTGAGTACAGTAAATATTTTAGTGTAAAATTAAATGATAAAAGAAACTTAATTTTTGGCTTAATTTTCAAAATATTAAGGAGACCCAAACTCCAAACTTTACTGACAATGACGTCGTGCAGTATTATCGAATTTCAAAAAAGTCATGTCTCTGCATTAAGATCCGATTTATATGGTCCCACATCTTTATTTTCCCAATCGACCTCTTTTATTTTTAACTACACCCACAATAATTTTGAAACACTAAAAATTTTAATTACAATTTTACAAAACAACTATTTGGGCATAAAATTAAATTGAGGTTGGCTTTACAACTAAAATATCTAAAAAAAATATATATAAAAAAAAGCTCAAGCTGCCCACATTTACATTTTAAGTACATTTTCAAAAATGAAAATAATGTTATAAATTTAATAAATGACCATTTTATACTAATATAAACACAATTTTGACTTTAATACAATTAAATGCTTGAAAGGAAGTAAATATTAGATTCTTTTACAGCTTTTGAGATTCTTAACAAAGATAATAAGTAATAATTTCGAATTTGAAACTTCATTCAAACTCAAGTTTCAGCAAAGGAAAATGTTTATAATACAATGTGTAATGCCTTAAATGCAAATTAGGGGGACCATTAGCACAAGAATTTTCTATTTGCAGGAAATTTAGTAGAATAATAATTTAGCTAAGGGATTTTTACTCTTTACGGTAAATTTTACTTTAGGAAATTTTTCTAAAGGCTTTTCATTTTGTAATGTTTACTATAATTTACTATCTACAGGACATTTGGCCAAAATTTGCTATTTATACTGCCCTAATTAAAATTTTGGAATTTGGGCACTCCTGACTTTCTTTCTAATGATTTTTGCCAAAATTTTATTTAATAGGACATTTTGCAAAAATTTGATATATTGAGAAAATTTTGCCAATATATGCTATTTACTTTGCTATCTATAGATTCTATACGATATTTTTCCAAAATTTGGTATATATTTGTATATAGTAAATATAGGTAATTTTGCTATTTATAGGAAATTGTGTCTATATTTGCTATCTTAAGGATATTATACCATAATTTTCTATTTATGGGAGATTTTGCAAAAATTTGTTATATATAGGAAATTTTGTCTAAATTAACTGAAGAATTTTGCCAAAATTTGCTATTTTTAGTAAATTTTGCTAAAATTTGCTATATATACTAAATTTTGCAAATATCTATGATATTTATAGGAAATTTCACCAAAATTTGCTATATATAAGATATTGTGCCATAATTTGCTATTTATAGATAATTTTCTTTATATTTATATATAAATATTTTTCAAAAATCTGCTAGTTATAGGAAATTTACTGTTTATAGGAATTTCGTATAGTTAGGATATTTTGGGAATTTGCTATTTTTAGTATATTTTGGACATATTTGCTATATATACGAAATATTGCCAATAGTTGCTATCTTGTATATGAAATTTTGCCATAATTCGCTATTTATAGGAGATTTTATAGAAAATTTTTGCAAAATCTATCTATAGCAAATTTCAAAAAATTTGCTACTTATAGAAACATATTTAAAAATATTTTTTTTACATTTAGAATTAAATGATATAATCAAGGGTCGCCCTTAATTACAAGTACCGACAATGTTTAAGTGTATGCTGAAAGATGCCTCCAACTCACTGAGATTCTTAATTGTTTGTATATGAAATTAAATTGATTATGATGATAACGGTAATGACAAAAATGTTACTTACAATGATGATGATATTACTTAACAAAATAATTACTCAGCCCAACATTTCGTGAAATTGTACCTAAATTCTTAAAGGTTCAATTTTATAAGTCTAGTATACATTTCAAGTAGTCATATACGGTAATTTTCCTTGTTTGCATTGTCGTTTAGATCAAAATAGGTCTCATCAGACATACGTAAATTAGAAATGAGGGACTACAAGGCATGGTAACGCAACACTATCCAAATCCTCTCCTCGGTATCAAAAGCGGCGTTGCCATTTGTCAAGTTTTCCCTTTTTCCCAATCTTTTTGAGATGAAAAAAAGCTTTTTATTTATATAAAGCTTTTTAAAATATGAAGTATATTGGATGAAAATATTAAGGGTTTTTTTATGCAAATAAACGATCATAATATATATTTTCTCTTACCCTAACAATTGCACTGTTTAATTGTGTTAACTTCTTCCTACCTAAAATATCCCAACTATATTTTTTTAGGTGCTGAAGTATATTTAACACTAGATTCATATAAGTTATCTGAAAGTGATTAAATGGCCTTTAGAGTTTATTCTTTAAAGTTTTATGTTGAACTTTGTATAGTTCGTGTTAATAATCACTTTGTTAAACATGGTCAAATTTTAGCACCTTTTAGGCTTTTAATATGTATTTCCTTGTAAACTAATTTATTGGTTAAAAAGAAAAAAAATTATTTTTTTATTTACTTTTTTTAGTTTTAATCAAAATGAATTTCAAATACATTTTTTTGTATTTTATATAAAAATTTTTTTTTTTTTTTTTTTTTGAAACAAAATTACCTCCATATAAATAATTGTGTTCTTTTAAAATGTTGGCACTTTTTCAAAAAAAGTTGTTCTAAAAAAAAGTTTTTTTAGATATAGGAAGTTTTTTAAAAAATATATATGGCAACGCTGATCCCCAGCATTCCTTTTAATAAACTTAAATAGTAACCTGCCAAATAATAGCCGTTTACTCACACAGAAAAAAGTTTTTAAGTTTTGTTTTTGTAGGCAGCAAGAAAACGTATCCCACTCGCATCCCACTAAGCGAGCAAAACTACCTTAAAGGAAAACCCCTAAGCTTTCTTTTGAGCTAAAAAAAAAAAATTAAAAAAAAATACCCTTCTCAAAAAAAATACAAAAATAGTTTTAAATTTAAGAAAGAAAAAAAATTTTAAAAAATTTAAAAAAAAAACAAAAAAAAATTATTAAAGGACTTACTTATGTGATTGAGATTAAGTTTTTTAGATTATTTATCTTTTTGTTTTTATTATTATTATTTTATATTTATTTAATTATTATTACAAATAAATAAAAAGATTTAATTTGTCAACATCTCTATAGAAAAAGTGATTTTATTTCTGGGATTAACATATTGTGGGTATTACAGTATCGAGGGAATGAAATGCTAGTTCGGTATGTTATATACCGTCGGAAAGGTTAATTTGTCTAGTTTCTCAGCATAAGTTTTATTTTTAAGATTTTAGAAACACTTACACATTAAAAGGAAAAAAATTCAAAATAGTGCATATGCTAAAAATTGAAAAACCCTCGTCTTGAGTTAGAAATTATTTTTTTTTATACATATCCCACTCTCATCCCACTAAGCGACCAAAACTACCTAAAAGAAAAATGCATAAGCTTTCTTTTGAACAAAAAAAAAAAAATAACGTTTCCAAAAAAAATAAAAAATAAGTTTTAAATTTAAAAAAAAAAAAAAAATTTTCGAAAGATTGAAGAAATAGTTTTCTAATTTGTTTGGGACAAATTTTGCTAATACCAATAGATAATAAGTTACATGTATTAAAAAGAACACCTGTTTGGCCAAAATGTCAAATTTTGACCACCTCTAACTCAGAAACTTTTTGACCGATCTTGAAAATTTGTGTTTAAGCTACTATCCAATAAGACTAACCTTGGTGCAAATTTCATCCAAAACGGAAGACATCGATTTCAAAAGTTGGGTCACTTGACATGAAATCCCCCATAGATAAATATGTCCTACCAGAATAAAGTTTAAGCTCCTTAGTAACTGCTTTGGAAAATCGGTCAGAACATAGACTTCTATCAAAATAATAGTTACGATAAACAGCTGGGCTAAATTGTCTTCGTACCAAGGTTGGCAACCGAAACGAATTTTGGAATTGGTATCGGTATTAAATTGTATGTTATTGCGGTATAGGAATCGGTATTTTTTTATATCGGCATCGGTATACCGGTACAGAAACTTTTATATCGGTATAGGTATATCGGTTTCGCAATTTAATTAACAAGAATGGTAAAAAAAATCAGAAAAGGAGTTTAAACGGCTTAGAAGATACAGTTTTGACATGATGACAGTTAGCAAAGGGATTTTTCTCTAAAATATTGTGTAAATTCTATATTTTTAAAATACATAAGTGTTACAAAGTAGAAGCAAATTAAAACTTTTAATTGTGCTAATAGAAAATATTTGTGTTGGAAACAGAAACGAATTTTGGTATCGGTGTCATTAAAATATTTGACCGGTATTAAAATATTTGTTATTTCAGTATCAATATCGGTGTTCTTTACAGCATTTAAGCGGTATTGGTATTAATAACGATATCGGTTGCCAACCTTGCTTTCTTCTAATACATCATAATGAATATGCTGATGTGTATGTTTTGCTCCCTCTCATTTAAGTTCTTTGGGCTTTTCATCATGATTGTTGAGTTGTTGTCATTATTATGTTAATATAACTAACTCATTACATTAAAAGCATGGCAAATACACTTATAAAATTTATATAACACAACATTTTAAACACTTACTTTATACAGTGCACAGTTATTTGTGTAATTTTTTGTCCTTTTCTTATCCTTCATACGTTTGCACTTTCATCCACCTGCCATTAACACACACACACACAAACAACAAGCAAAAATAACAATAATAAATATGGACCACAAATCTAAAATATGAAATATTAAACAAATATAAAAGTCAGACAGACTAAAATTGTTTAAAATTTCATTTTCGCCTCAGTGACCATACGAGTACAATTGCTGGAAAATGTATAGAGATTCTTTGAATGGCATAACATTTAAATTTTATAAAATAAAAAGAAAAAAATATCTAAATATTTTTAATTAACTAAAAATAAATTGTGCAAGTAAAAAATAAAACTTTAAGTGAAACTATAGCAACATAATTAAAAAATATCTTTACACAAAAATGATGTAATATAATTGTTATTTAGAAAAAATCGTTTGAAACTTTTTAAAAATTAGATTTTTTAGATATTTTTTTAATAAGTTTTTCCTTTGGATTTTATTCGGATATATGAACAAGATGAACAAGTTATTTTAAGACACTTCTTATTAATTATATTTTGTACATGTTTCAATACCAAATAGAGTTTTTATTAAAAAGAAATAAAACTTCCCGGAACTTAAAAAAGTTATATATCAAAATCGTGGAAATTTGAAGACGAAATCGTAGAAATTTCGGATTTTTTTTTAATCGTTGAACTAAATTTAAGGATTTGGGATTCCAAATTTACATTACAGAAATTTAAAGGCAAACAATTGAAATTCTTCGGCGAGAGAAGAAAAAAGTAAAATGTGTTACGCATACAGTGTCGCCCCCTAAAGGCATTTTCACACTTATCATCTAACATCTACCATTAATTTGAAGATGTTGAAATTTTCCGATAAGAAATACATAGAGCTAAAAATCAACATCTCTACAAGATGTTCTTATCTCATTGTATGCCATTCTACATCTTCCGATTATTTTAATGTCATCACTAAAAAAAAGAGGCATCACTGACAAGTTTTTCCTTTTTGCAAGTCTTTTTTTGCTTAATTTTTTTTTATGTTATTAAACAAAATGAATTCTTTGACATTTTGGCACTTTTCTAGAAAAAAATTATTTAAAAAAAAGTTTTTTTCAGGAATGGTGACATGACCCAATTTTTATTTAAAAATTTTTTTTAAATAGTTCTAAAGAAAAAGTTTCAAAACTACATACTTATTTGCATTGGGATCATATTCCCAAAACTTATACTACCGAATCCAAAATCCCGAATAACATAGCCGATCTTCGGCTGAGAGCCTATGGTATAACAAACCCTGGCTTCGCTAACTAAAGCTTCTCTGCAGTTATGGTCTTAGGCTGGGCGCAAGGGTTTTCTCCTCTATAGTAAAATAAACACCGGCTTCGCTAACTGAAGCTTCTCTGCATAGATATTTGACGTACCCCACAAAACGTAGTCCAAAGGTATCAAATCACACGAACGAGGTATCCAATTCACAGGTCCATTTCTTAAGAAAATCAGTCACCAAACGTTTGTCTCAACAAAGGTATTTTTTCACGCGTTGCGTGGCAAGTTTTACCATCTTGACATGAGGAATAAAATAAAAATCCCGAATCATTTGCTTGTATCGTTTGCCATTTAAGGTAATGTTGGCACCGGTTTCGAATGTAAAGCCAAATCGGCTGATGACGCCTTTGGCATGTAAGCTGCACCATTGATTTTTTCGGGATGTATTGGAGCCTCAAGTCTTTTGAGAATTGTGCTTTCTCCCTAAACGGCAATTCAGCTTCGTTACAAATCCGCACGCAGAGAAAAAACATGTTTCAATATGGTCACCTCCAACAAAACTATTTTTAAAATTTTTTTTAACCATATTAGGTTTATTTTAACCATTTTGTTGTCACGGACAACCATATAATTGTTACATTAGCCCTGCATCAAGAAGCCACAACCATATTATGGTTGCCTCTTATCATGTTATGGACAATAATTTGTTTTTAAATTAACAATAGTATTTTCCTCTTTTCCAAGAGCAACATGCTATGGTTAAAAACCAACCATGCTATTATAAGTGTTAAACATATTTTAGTTACTATTAATTATAAAATGTTTGGAGGCAACCATAACATGGTTGTGGCTTCTTAATGAAGGACTAATTAAACTATAATATGGTTGTCGGTGACAATAATATGGTTAAATTTAACATAATTTGTTAAAAATTTTCTTTAATAACAGTTTTGTTGGAGGTGACCATATTTAAACCTTTTTTTCCCCTGGGTGCGTTAAGTTAAAAATTAGCCCAATCGCTGAAGATGATTTGACGATAAAAATCTGGTTCAACTTCGAGCTGATTATCAGCCTATTTACCGAACACACAACGCAATTGATGGTACGTTTGCTTAAATTCTTGCCCCTGTTGGATCTTATATGGTTATAGGCCAATTCTTTTCCTCAAAATTTCCCAAGTAGTGGACGGGCAGAAGCCGTGTTGTGTTGAAAGGCGGTCTACAGTGGCAAAGGTTTCTTCTGTTCGCACGGTACGTGCTCGATTTCGATGAATATGAACCCAAAGAGTAAATGTGGTCACGAATCGATCCATTGTATTGCGAATGAACTGCTTAGATGGACGGTTATGTACACCGTATACTTTGAAAATTGAGCTTTAAGTTTGGCGAACTGAGCCCGAATTTTGGAAATATATTTTCGCGTTTATTAAACGTTTTTTTTTTATATGTCTTTGC
This sequence comes from Pollenia amentaria, assembly GCA_943735925.1. Classification (NCBI taxonomy): domain Eukaryota; kingdom Metazoa; phylum Arthropoda; class Insecta; order Diptera; family Polleniidae; genus Pollenia; species Pollenia amentaria. Next base: position 35,952,068 of record OX031009.1, read on the forward strand.
ATGTTGATTTTCCAAGTAACCGGAAAAAATCAAACACACTTCATTAGTATGACAGCTAATATGAGAGCTAGTTTTATAGTTTTCCCTATCGACAGTAATATATGTCTTAAAAAACACTTTTTATATACCCTTTCCATCCATCGTAAAAAGTATAAATACTCAATAAAGTTTTAAACAATAAAAACCGGTACTTCTTCCAACGATTTTTTTAACATACCTTATCTGTCCCTATCGCTAAAAGTTTTATGCATATTGATATCATAACGAGTTATATCTTAAGATGGAACATGCCACTCCCTATGTTTTTATTCCCCTTAATATCAACTTAATAACAAAATTATGATCACTAAATTTAAGGGTTTGAAATTTCCTCGAGACAAATGATACGTTATCTTTATTCCGTTTATTTGTTGAAATAACTGCTATAATAGATACTCGTATGTAGGTTAACGATAATAAGCAGTTTATTTGCATGTGTTCAGCCTCCCAGTCCGCTCCTATTCGTTGGTTATATCGTTAATATTAATACTCTAATTAAACCCATTAAGCTCTAACTACAACAGTTCCCTAAATAGGCGATATTAAGTGTTTACATTGTATGGGGGACCTTCTAATTCTTATAAGGACCAAAGCCCTTTGAAAATAATAAAAATGCGTCCTTGATTTCACATAGCCCCCATACAAATTTCTTTGTATCCATTAGCCTGCTTATTGCGTTGGAAGTTATATTAAATTTGGAAGAAATAGATATCTAAATAACATTCGACACAAAGAACTCTTATATTAATTTCAAGCTTCAAACATATTTTTTTGGACACTCTTTAAAATTTGTCTGTTAATATTTTGATGTGGGTATTATATGCTCTGGCTTGACCGACTATACTATCTTAATTTTTTTCAAATGTATTGGAATCACTAAAAAACTCAATTTCTAAAAAAACGAGTTGGTGCCTTTAGTCATATCAAAAATTGTAAGTTTCCTTAGCAAGGGTGGTCCTTTATACCTTCTTCTTATGTTAACAAAAAATCAGTAATATATCTCAAACTGAACCGAAGATATAGCAAAATGTATTTTATTATATTACTATATAAGGGTACATTTGGAAACCGTTCATCGCATTTTGCAAAGTTATTATTTTTTTTTTGTTTTTCAAACATATTTATTTTGTAACGTAAATTCGTAAAATTAATGATAATACATTTTTACTTTAATTACAACTATTTTAAGGCTACTTTACTACACATATATTATTATAAAATTCTACAAAACTCTAGAACATATTTAACAGGGAATAGGTTAACAACCAGAGTTGTCATTTATTTATTTTTTTATATTTATATATATACGAGTATATCGAACCCTTACCCCAAAAATAGCTTAAGCGACATCATTTTCAATTTCCGTTTTTTTAATAAATGAATTTATCGTCAACATTTGGATCATCTCCTGAGATGTCATGGTTACATAAAGCCTCAGTTAGCTGACAGTAACAGTAATGTTACCGTACAGTAAAAAAAAGTAAGAAAAATCTATGTTCTACAGTTTAGACGTTACGGTCTTACTGCTAACTTTACAAACAACAAAATTAAGCAGCTGATTTGCAACGTTACTGTTACTGTCAGCTAACTGGGGCTTAAGGTAAATTTACGATTTTATAGCAAAAACAATTTTAGCTTAAGCGCCAAACTTCATACAAAACGTTTATGAAATATAATAAAAAAAACCTTCTCTTGTAAGAATGTGTTTTTGTCGCTTAAGTTTCTTTGCGGTAAGGGTACGATTAAATGCTTTTTACAAAGTTTTTTTTTCTAAATTGTGACACATACCATAAAATAAAATTTTAAGTTTCTAAAATATTTTACAAATTTCTCAATGGTAAATTTTAAAATAGTTATTTAAGTAAAATAAAAAAAATTTACATCTAGGTCACAATTTTTTTTTATTTTAATTGTTTCAAATACATATTTAATCATCTCAATTCGATTTTGACCTTTGAGATGTAAAATTGACATGGTATTGCTTAAATTGTAAATGTACTTTAATTTCTAAAAAAAAATTTACTTTAATAAAAACACTTATTTATATTTAAAAACGTTGAAAATAAAATTTATATTGACAGTTTACTTAAATTTACATGTATAAGATTTTTTTTCAAACTTATCAAGAAGGGAAGGATATCATACTGGCATACTTACAAAACAAGAAATATTTTTTTAGAAAAAAAAAATTTATTACAAATTAGAGAAAGTTTTTTAAGAAAAATAATGACAAATAATGACTCTTTTTAAAAACAATTTTTAAAATTTCTTTAATAAACCATTCTCAGAATATGAGAAATTCTTTTAGAAAAACTTTTCCATTAAATAAAAAATTTTTCTAGAGAAAATATTCTCAGATTACAAAAAATTTTTCAACGAGAAAGTTTTTCTGAAAAAAGCACTTTAATTTAAGAAATTTTTTTAGAAAAAAACTTTCCCAAGAAAATTTTCTCAAAATCTGTGAAATTTTTCTATAGAAAACATTTTGAGAACTAAAAACATTTTATATAGGAACATTATATGGAAATATTTTATAATATTTTAATATGGAAATATTTTATGGCCGTAATAAGACAATTTTTTCTAGAGATAAATTGTTCAGATTATAAGAAATTTCTCTAGAGAAAACTCTCTCGAAATGTGAAAACGGAAGGCACATTCATTGCATATTGCAAGGCGATTTCACTTTTTAAGTCCCGTTGAAAACACAGCTGAGCTACTTTTTTTCTTACTAAAAAGCAAAATAAACCACACAAATGGCTTGGCAAACACACACTTGGTTTCCGTTTTACTTTCGCCAATAAATAACACAATCATATTGCGTACAAACATTCATATTTCATTTTTATTTGGTTTTCAATGAATGCAGACGACGATAGTGCTGCGGCAGTTTTGCTCACTATTTTTTTAAAACGGAGGAGAAATATAAAATAATGGAAAATAATTTGGAATAAAAAGTGGGTCAAGCCAAGAGCTATCTTGTGGCAAACAATGCTACTTAAAAAAATTAGAATTTACGACTGAAAATGATTTTAATGCTTCTTCTGCAACGTCCTCACTCTGCAAAGTTTTCACCAAAATGATTTCATTTAGCAATAGACACTTCAAAAAGTTTGGCAAATATCCAACATGTCTGCCAAATACTAAAAATGTTTAATATTTCTACAAGTATGCTTCAAATGTTTGTCCAAACAACAAACACTAATTAACAACACAAAATATTTGCACAAAAGTAAAATTTTGACATGTTTACCAAGCAATTTGTATGGTTTACTTTGCCCTTTAGAGAAAGAAATGTCAAAAGTTGTTTGTGTTTTCGACGTTGCGACCAGCGAAAGCAACAATAAAAATACAATACTGTTTTTAATAGTTGTACTATTGCCACCAACGAATATATGAATTCGCCCTGATAAAACATCTTGAAAAATTCCTCAAAAATCGAAAATTTTGCGAGAAATCTTGAAAAAGAGAGGGCAGTTTTGAAAGGCTATGTTTCCCTTTAAAGTTTTCAAACTTCATTTTTTTTGCAATATTTTTTTTTTTTATTTTTGTTTTAAATTTAAAATGACAGCTTTTTGTTGAATTTGTTTTTGCTTTAATGAAATAACAAAACATGATTTTTTTAATTAAATAAAATAAATGTCATTTGATTGTTAATATGGCCGGCATTAATATACAAAATAATACTACTTTTTTTTATTTTTTTTTTTTAATGATTAACAATAAATGACAATTGAAAAATAGTATAAAAATTATTTAATCTCCTTTGACAGTAAGCGAAAAGCAGGAAATATCTTTCAACATACTCGTATACTAAAAAAGGGAAAAGTTTAAGTTTTCTTTAAAACAAAACAGAAAATTATAAACATATTTGCAACAGCAAATGTTTAAGCTAGAGTTAATTATTTTAAAACTTAAGCTTATTTAAACTACCTATATACATAAAAACTAAATATCTTATTGACTAAAACTAATATGAGAGAATTTGCAGGGCAAATTAAACTTTTTTTCGCTTTCTTACTAAGTTTTGTTATACCCCTTATAAAATTTCTCCTGTTTTCAGTACTTTTTCAAATGAACTTCTTACATCTTTTCCGATTTACCATTTTCAATTTTCCAATCCGGCTCATAGGCTTCATTTGTGTGTTGCATTTTAATAGCTGCCTCTGCATGATTCCTATTTCTGGAAATTTGTGTGGAGTGCCTTATGCCATAAGCGAAATATATTAAATAGCCTATGACCACCCATATTATAAATCGAATCCAGGTATGCAAATCCAATTGAAACATTAAATATAAATTGGCAAAAATACTCAAGCAGGGTATTAAAGGCACCAGGGGTACCTTAAAGGTTAAATCAATTGTGGACACTGGTTGACAACCAATAATCACTGTTATAACTATTAACACAGCTCCTACCACACTTAAAGCTATGTTACTATCAGTGCTACCAAATACAAATACTTTATCTAAACTGCACCATAAAATACAGATTACACCAAAAAGTACCACACCAATTTTTGTTATTGAAGAACTTAAAACATTTGGTACGCGATAGGAATTACTATTGAAAATTTGTTTTACTGCTTTGGAAAAAGAAAAGGTTATATCTTTTTTCATATCCTCATCCTGGTAGCGTAGCACTAAAACACAAATGGCTACTATACTGTAGGCTAAGAGAGTGCCAATGGACATCATGTCGATAAGTTGGTCCAAATCGAATATTAAGGCCATAATAGCTAAAAAAGTTAAAACATTAAAAAATTTAAATAAATCAATTGTCAGCAGAAAGAATTAAAAGTACTGAAGCACTTAGCTTATGTATCAGCAACAAAATTTTGGGTTGAAGCGGCCAAATTTTCTGGAGAAAATCTTGCCGCAATGTGAATATATTTTCTCTGGAAAATTGTGCCGCAATGTGACTATATTTTCTTAAGAAAATCTTGCCGCAATGTGGATATATTTTCTCTGGAAAATTGTGCCGCAATGTGACTATATTTTCTTAAGAAACTCTTGCCGCAATGTGGATATATTTTCTCTGGAAAATTGTGCCGCAATGTGACTATATTTTCTTAAGAAACTCTTGCCGCAATGTGGATATATTTTCTCTGGAAGATTGTGCGGCAATGTGACTATATTTTCTTAAGAAAATCTTGCCGCAATGCGGATATATTTTCTTTGGAAAATTGTGCCGCAATGTGACTATATTTTCTTAAGAAACTCTTGCCGCAATGTGGATATATTTTCTCTGGAAAATTGTGCCGCAATGTGACTATATTTTCTTAAGAAACTCTTGCCGCAATGTGGATATATTTTCTCTGGAAAATTGTGCCGCAATGTGACTATATTTTCTTAAGAAACTCTTGCCGCAATGTGGATATATTTTCTCTGGAAGATTGTGCCACAATGTGACTATATTTTCTTAAGAAACTCTTGCCGCAATGTGGATATATTTTCTCTGGAAGATTGTGCCGCAATGTGACTATATTTTCTTAAGAAACTCTTGCCGCAATGTGGATATATTTTCTCTGGAAAATTGTGCCGCAATGTGACTATATTTTCTTAAGAAACTCTTGCCGCAATGTGGATATATTTTCTCTGGAAAATTGTGCCGCAATATGACTACATTTTCTTAAGAAAATCTTGCCGCCATTTCGGCTATATTTTTTATAAAAAAAATTTAATGCTATGAAAATTTTTTTTTTTATTTGAAACTTACAAGCAAATAAGCCGGATAAAACAGTGGCAAATAAAGGTGTCTTGGTGCGATCATTAACTTTAGATAAACGCTTGAAGAGAATTCCATCATTTCCCATGGCATATAAGATACGAGGCAATGGGAAAATGGTACCCAGCAAACTGGTGCACAAAGCAAATATGGCACCAATTGTAACAATCCATTTCACAGTAATCCAACCAACAGCTTCAAAAGCTGCTGGGAAAGGAGCATCACGATCTTGTTCATAGTAAGGTATTATCATAGTTAATACAGTGGAGACACCAAAATAGGACAAAAAGATTACAATCAAGGAAATAACTATGGCCAAGGGAATATTTCGTTTGGGATTGATAGCCTCCTCTCCAGTGGTGGCCACACAATCAAAACCTACAAAACCATAAAAACATTTTGCGGCACCAGCCATGACACCAGCAAACCCGTAAGGCATAAAACCACCTGTACCAAATCCGGGTGGTACTTTTTCTTGGGGAATGGACCAGTTTGAGGCGTCAGCTGTTGTAATGGTTAAATATAAATATGGAATATTTGTTTAGATTTAAGAGCAAACTTACCATTGATACTGCCGGCTATAATAACAATTAAAATAGTGACAATATTAACACATGTGAAAATATTGTTCAGAAAAGTGGATTCCTTAACACCAAAAGACAGTAAAGCTGTCAAAAGCAATACCATACCAAAGGCCAAAAAATCGGGATAATCACCCAAGAAACCAACATTAATAGGTAGGGCCTCGCTTAAGGTTTTAGACATATTTTTATCTATTAACGAGTCTATATAACCACTTAAGCCTCTAGCCACTGAAGCGGTGCCTATAAAAAAAATGAGTTAGAAATTCAATGTAGTATTTCCCTTCTAGCCAATTATATAAAATTATCTTACCTATGACATATTCCAACACCAAATTCCAACCTATAGTAAAAGCAACAAATTCTCCTACAGTCACATAACTGTACACGTATGCGCTTCCCGCTTTTGGTACTCTGGCAGCAAATTCTGCATAACATATACCCGCAAAGGCCGAGGCAACAGCTGCTATTAAAAATGAGAGAGTTACAGCCGGACCGGCAATATTATATGCCACTGAACCAGCCAGTACATATACACCCAAACCCAAAGTGCTACCCACACCAAGAGCCGTTAAATCGAATAGATTTAATACGCGAGCCAATTTTGATTCTGATTCAATAACATCATCGGTTTTCCGCCGTGTCAAAGCATTCCAAAAGCGGATCATTTTTAAAGATTTGATGTGACAGTATTAGCTAAACTGAAAAAGGGATACAAATTCAGAGGTTAAGAAGAGTTTTAAGATCAATTTTAAGGTATTTTTTCGTGGTAACTTTATATCATATCGATACAATACCAAATATATACATATGCATATTGATTGATTCTTTATTAGATAAGACAGTACAAAAAGAACGGTGCCTTATATTAAAGTACTGTAGAATAAATGTTAAACATATGTATGTGGCGCAATAATATAAAATGAAAATTAGACATATAAATAAATAATATTCCCAATAAGCACTCAAAAATAAAATTTCAAGTCCTTAAAATTTAACTGGAAATAAACTTGAGTTCAAACGTATATTTAAATGCTATTCAAGTTTCAAAATATTTTCGAATTAAAAAAAGAAAACACATCCATAAATACGTTAAAAAATTATTTCTGTTGTCAAATAATTATTTAAATTTTTTTTACAAAATATTTAAAAGAAATAAAATTTTCTTAAAACATAATAGTTATAACATTTTTTAAAATATAAACATTGAAAAAGAGTGTTTTAATAATACAAAACGTGAAAAACGGAAAAATTTAGAAAATAAATTGGATATCGACATGATTAAATGTTTTCCGAACGACTATATGCACGTAGTTTTCTTAGGAGTCACAGAAACAATTCTTATATGCTGGATATAAAAAGTAAAACAAATTATTTAATAATTTTGAATAAAATAAAATTATTTGAGTCCCGTCTTCTATATCTGAGCAATCAAATTCCTAGAGAATTTGCCAGAAACACTTGCCCATTTAGTGAACTGGAGCGCTATAGAGCAACGGAGTACAGACAATTTTTACGGTATACTGGCATTTTTGTACTAAAAGATATTATCGAGCCTCCGCAATATAAACATTTTTTACTACTTAGTTTGGCTATAAGAATCTTACTGAAAGTGGCTTACTTAACAAAAGTTGTGCACAAAAATATGTTAAGAGATTTTTTAAATCAAGTTCCAAATAAAAAAAGTTGAGGAAACACCATCAAATTGATAGCCAAATATGTAAAAGAATTATAGAAGAAAATGTATGCCAATTGGATGAAGAACCAACAATAAAACCCAAATTGATGGAAAATAAGACCTGTATAGAAATAAATAACATGAAATTTTCTACAAAATGCCCAAACAACATACATAATATTGGTGGGAACTTATATTGGACATATTCCATCAAAAAAGCCTACTCCTGTTATAACATCACATCATATTGTTAATATTACAGAATATTTTTATTCTCCAATATCATCAAAGCCGTTTGAATATAAGATTTAGCAATCATTTTGAAGTAAACAATGCAGTGGTTGAGCACTGTTGGTCATCAATCGAAAATAAGATAGTAGTGTTTAAAAATTTAGAGGAGAACGCATTTATTTTTATTCCAATTATTCACACCATAGATTGATTTTAATACTAAATTAATGACCGTAGCTTGTCTTTCGCCACATTAATTTATTTATTCTTAAAACAAATTTGTTTTATATGATTTGTTTTTTGGAAAATAAATATAAATAATTTACAAGAAAATGAAAGCTTGAATTCTGGTTATATTTCTACTTGAAAAGCATTGTATTTCAAAGCTTGAATTCAACCAGAGTTCAAGTTGAATTTAATTTTTTTTTTTTTTTAATTACTTATGCTAATCCCGAGAAGCTATACGCTTGTCTGCAGGAGACCAGAGTCTCTGGCGGGAATCGAACCCGCAACCCCGGCGCTTATAGACTAGCTCACTACCAGCTAGCCTACCGGGGCACCCGGCTTGAGTTTAACTACAATTCAAGGATTGAATTGAGCTGTATTTCAAGGCTTAAGTTAAACTGTATTAGAACTGTAATATTCCAATTGATTTCAAGTTCCCATTTTACTGGAGGATGCTATTGAAATAAAGTGTATTTCAACCCTTGAAACTTGAAATTCGACCTTGAATACCAATTGTTTTTCACTTGATTTCCAGCGAAATTGCTTATTGGGTTAATACAAATAAGTAAACAAATATAGAAAGAATAGAATAATAAAAAAAAGTTATTAAAATAATTTACAAAAAAAAAAAAAATTAACAAAATTGTTTAAAAATGGCAAATTTGAAACGGTTTGCATTGCTAATGAATTGAATATGGGGAATATGGGGACGAATTGTAGATACGTAAAAATGTCTTACTGATATAAGGCTACGGTAGCGAATGGAATTTATATTTTTTCCTCGGCTAGATCTTGAAAAAGTTAATCTTCTGTATAAATATTCAGGTTTTTTTAGTAAAAATCAGCTTTTGTAGAAACAATAATGAACGAACTTTCAACAGGTTTTCGAGTGTTAAATTGTAGATTCCCTCTGAGTAATCAGAGATACTATCAAGACGTCTACGGGCAAAACATATCTAGCAATATTGTTAAATGTCACATTAAGTTTATGTTCGCATACTGAGTCACAGTTTGAAAAGAGTTCGCAGGCATATAAGAGTTTTGGCAGGCGATACGTTTTAGCGATTAGCATTCTAACTTTGAGAGGAGTAAAATATTGCGTCCTCCAAAGATTCCTTAACATTGCGTGAGTAACACCACATATTTAATCGATATGATTAGACCAATTGAGCTCAGAGTTAAAAATTACACCTAGATTTTTTGCTGTCTTGACTATTTCAAGTTTTTCATTGTTTATTTGGATAGGCGGGATAAATGAGGGGATATAAAGTGATTAACCAATGATCATGGCTTTTGATATTTTTTGCATTTAAACATAGACCTATCTTAGAGGCCCAATTGTAGATATTATTCAGGTCATGGCTTAATTTGTTGACACAATCAATTATATTACTTTGTATGTATATCCAAATCGCGGCAAGATTTTCTATAAAAAATATAGACACCTTGCGGCAAGATTTTCAATAATAAATTAGACAATTTGGGGCCACATTTTCCATAGAAAATATGGATTTTTCGGCAAAGTTTTACATAGAAATTTTATATACAATGCGGCAAGATTTTCCATAGAAAATGCATCTATACTGCTACAAGATTTTCTATAGCAAATGTATCCACATTGCGGCAGGACTTTCCATAGAAAATTATTCCACATTGCGGCTAGATTTTCTATAGAAAATTATTCCTCATTGCGGCAATAATTTCTTTAAAAAATTATTCCACATTGAGGCAAGATTTTCTACAGAAAATGTATCCACATCGTAGCAAGATTTTCTATAGAAAATGCATCCACATTGCGGCATGACTTACAATAGAAAATGCATCCACATTGCGGCAAGATTTTCTAAATGCATCCACATTGCGGCTAGATTTTCTATAGAAAACGTAGCCACGTTGCGGAAAGATTTTCTATAGAAAACGTATGCACATTCCGACAAGAGTTTATATAGAAAATTTACCCACATTGCGGCAATAATTTCTATAGAAAATGTATCCATATTGCGGCAAGATTTGGTATAGAAAATTTAGCAATATTCCGGCAAGATTTTCTAAAGAAAATTTACTCCCATTGCGGCAAGGTTTTCTATAGAAAATTTATCTACATTGCGGCAAGATTTTCTTTAGAAAATGTATTTCATAGAAAATTATTCCACATTATGGTAAGATTTTTTTATACGAAATTATTGTACATTGCGGCAAGATTTTCCATAGAAAATGTATCCACATCGCGGTAAGATTTTCTATGGAAAATTATTCCACATTGCGGTAAGATTTTCAATAGAAAATTATTCCACATTGAGGCAAGAATTTTTATAGAAAATTATTCCAAATTGCGGCAAGTCTTTCTATAAAAATATTTCCTACATTGCGGTAAGATTTTCTATATAAAATGTATCTATATTGTGGCAAGATTTTCGATGGAAAATGTATCCAAATTGCGTCAAGATTTTCGATAGAAAATATAACATTGCGGCACGATTTTGTATTACTAGAAGCATGGCTAAGTTCAAAAAAAATTAAAAGAAAATAAATAAATTGGCAACACCGATATGGACCGTTAACAATGATGATCACAAAATATATCGTAAAAACGTGCCTTATTTACAATAAAAACCAGGCAAAAAAATAATAATGTCTACAAAGTATTACAAACATATTATTGAGTTAATTTAGAACACACAGCATTTAAAACACATTTAACTGGTTTAAGTTGTTTAAACAGTCAAATTAAACAAAAAAAAACCATATTGTCAATAAAACCGATAAACAAACATTAAGGTCGTTTTCAGGGAATTAGGTTAACTCCAACAAAACCAATTTAGAGTGCTATATTCAGCTGTACCGAATCTTTGATACCCTCTACTGACAATTAAATTATTTCAGGAGTGGGCTCTGTGGGCTCTGATCTATAAATTATTAACAAATATTTAAAAAAAACTGACGTCAGTATTAAAATTGCTTGCAATTTAATTAATAAGGGCCGACCATCAGAAAGTTTAATGTTTTTGATTTCTAGTGTATATGGCTGAATAAAATATAATGGTTCGTATTTGAATGATTTTCAGAAGGGGATTTTATATTGGACCAATGGTAAGATATTGTTCAATCATGTCAAAATTCTGTAGAGTGATTTCTGATATGAAAAAACCTTAATAAGACCAAATTGCTATACAGTAATAAACATTTTTTAGAATTTATTGCTTATTTAATTGCTTTTCGGAAGGCCGCTTTACAAAATTACAAAATTATATGGTGTTATTGTTAGCCATATAAATATATAAATACACAATATCTATATCTGTTAAGGTTGTAGTCGTTTTAAAATGATTTCTAAGAGTGGGCTTTATATGGGACATGTGGCTAATTATAGCCAGATCTTTACGAAATTTGACAGTTTGATTTATTATTTTATCTTGAAATAGCATTATTCGTTACGGTTTTGTCCGCACTAATAAACTGTTTTCCGAGAGTAGGCTTTATATGGGGCCTTATGTAATTTATCGACCGAACTTCACGAAATTTAGCAGACTGATTTCCGATCTTATGAAACTGTGGCAGACCAAATTCTACTTCAATAGCGATTTTTGTTAGGTTTTAGACAGACAAAAGAGTTATCCGAGATTGCGCTTTATGTGGGGCATTTGGTAAATTCACTTAATTTAGTTGTATAATTTCTTAAATCGTCTCGGTGAGCTATGATCCATACAGTGCATGAAAGAATGACCTTGTTGAAAAATCATTTTGGTTTGCACTTAATTTCACGTTTTGCTATGGTAAATAAGCTACCTCGATCGTGCGATATCACACCTTTGGACTATTTTTTCTGGGGATATTCAAAGGTCTGAGGTCTTCAGAAATAAGTCAGCTACGATTGACGCTTTAGGAGCCAAAATTACTCGTATTATTCGCGATACACCAGTCGCTATGCTCGAACGAGTTGCCCAAAATTGGAACATGGCTACCATTCACAAGATATCAGTTTCAAACATTAAATGTCATAAATGGTTCTTTCAACCGATAATAAAAATTTTAAGTTCACTTTCAAATGTAGGTGTATTTTTTTATATTATAAACCAAACCTCAGGATGAAGCACTCGATATATGTAATTTTCGATAAAAGATTAAAGGTAATTTTTATTTAAGGCAATTCTGAACTCCACACTCACAATATTCTGTACATAAATTAACTCAAATTGTTATGTAAAATAAATGAATATTCAGTTAGAAACCGTTCTACTTATTTTTCATTTATTTTTAACGAAAAGTTTATTTAATTTTTACTGTCAAAAACTCCACTGCGAATTTTGTTAAAACAAATGAATTTACAGTTATTTTATATAATACAGGTTTTACTCGAATTTCTAAAAAAATACCAGACACCTGTCCGCTTGTTTTTCTAATGAGAGCGAGAATATTATTATTTACTTACCCCGTTACACATGTTTGTTTTACTTTTGTTGTACTGACCACTTTGTTAACAGAGGAACTCTCAACTATAAGACACCAGCAGCATAATCGATATGGTATTCTCAATCATTTTGCTTTAGAAATTTGATGTATTTAACTAAATAATTTTAACAAACAGAATATGGGAATTTTCTACACAAAACAAGCAAATCGTTACTTTTTGCCACAGATCTCTAAGTAGATAACTAAAAACTAATTTTTTTGGTAGTTAAATTATATAAAATAACTAAAAATTCATTTGTTTTTACGGAATTTGTGGTTAATTTTTTACGAAATTCGCTGTAGAATTTTTGATAGAAAAATGAAACGAACTTTTAGTTAAAATTTATGCAAAATAGGTAATCGGGTTTTAAGTAAATTTACAGTTGTTTTAAATTTAATTTTCATTTAATTTTACATACAGAATATTTTAACTTACTCAACGGACTATATTAAATGCAACCGAAAATCCGTAATAATGTACACTTAGTTTTTTGAAGAACTGTTAAAATCAGTTAAAATTAAATTTACTTAGAATTTAAACTGCAGTATTCATAAAAAATAAAATAGATTTCAAACGTATTTTAAAACAAAATTTCCATACAAATTTTTCTTAAAACAGATTTCATATCCATTTTAGTTTTTTATGAATGTTTATTTATTTAAAATGACTGAACGGAATACTTCCTAAATAACCTACAGTCCGTTACTGTAAAAATATTGTCAGTGCATTATTTTGAAATTTTAAAATGTTGTAACTATTTTTCAAACATTTAATAATACCCTTCACTAGAACAATTTATAGATCCCATATAAAGCCCACTCCTAAAATATTTGAACTCTCGGTGGAGGGTATTAAAGATTCGGAACACACTTGGAATTTTAAAAAATGCCGTTTGTAATAATTTTATTATAAAACAGCAATATTTTATATATTGAATATTAAATGAATTAATTAGTTAAAATATTTTAATAATTTAAATAAATAACTCTTAATTGTGATATTTTTAAGCGCGCGCGAAAAAGTAGTTCAAATATTTTAAGTTATCACTGATAAAAAAATAATAAACGTTATCAATATTTAGTACCTATTAAAAAATCATAAAAATACAAATTATATTTCCCCTTACCACTTTAAGCAAACTAATAAAAAAAATCGCAAGAATTATTTGGTAGAATTAAAAATATATTGACTATAAAATAAAATAATTTGTTGTACGTTATATTTAATACGTCATTGAACTGAACGTTATTTTAATGTTAATTAATATTATTTTTTTTTTAATTCAAAATAATTTCATTATAGTAAATTACGAGGAAGAGTTTTAAAGTTATAGTTTAATAGTATCAAGGCGCTTGTTTAACTCTCGTTTTATTCACGAACTATGTTTTAAAAATATTTTTTTTTCAACAATTAAGTTCACAGAAAAAATTATTAAATTTCTCCAATCACCAAATTTATTCCAAATTGATAATATCAAGCAAACCAGTTTTTGATGTTGCACCTATTAAAAAAAATGATTATATTGATTACTAAAAATTTTAAAATTTTGAAAAAATATTTTCAATAAATGATATTTTTAATTTTAATTAAAAAAATGTTAAAAAAAACTTTGCCATTTCAAACAATGTGTTAATTTATTTAAGTAAATATTGACAATTCCCAACAATAATTCTACATATTTAAATTATTTTATTTTAAATGAAAAGTCAATTAAGATTTTTTGTTATTTAATTAAAATTTTAATTGAAAATTTATTTCAAAACAACTAAAATGTTAATTAAATCAAAATTAAATTTTTAATTTTCTTTCACTTAAAAAAATAATTGATTCAATTATCACATTATTTAAATATAAATACTTTTTAAACCATATTTTTAATTGAAAAAACACTTTTTTCAGTGTTTTATGTAGTTCTTACAATTAATTTTTATTACCCTCCACCACTAGTGCTAAGTGAGGGTATATACTAAGTTTGTCATTCATTTAAGTCCCTATAAAATAAGCTATACATATTTTGGGTCCTTGATTAATTTGATTACAATTCGATTCGGCTATGTCCACCCGTCTGTCCGTCTGTTAAAAACACGCTCACTTTTAAAAGTGTTAAATTCTTTCTAGTTCTCCTAAGCAGTATGGCATTAAATCTAGCATAATTGGTTCAATAGGAAAAGAGCTATGAAGACAAATGTGGAACAACCTATCTAAAAAATTTTTATATTTTTGTTACATAAGCCTCTTTTATAAGCCTGCAAATCTGTACTACAAATGGTAAGATTGACAATAATATGTTTTTAAAATTTTTTAATAGTTTTGTTGGAGGTGACGATATAGAAAAATGTGTTTTCCAGTGTTTAAAAAACTTAAGTCAAAAGTCGAAAAGTCGCAAAATTTTAACTATTCAATGCTTTTACTTTTCTCTGCTTTTTAAAATCAAACATTGATTCTGTTAAAACTTATGAAAACAATCGGCAGTCGTGTGCTAAGTTTTCTTCTGCTTTTGATAAGTTAAAAAATCAAAATCACAAGCAGTGTCTTTGCTTTTGAAAGTTGTCAGAAGTCGCAGTCCTAAAAGCAGGCAATCTTTTAGTTTTGTACATTTTTAAGAGAAAAATATTCTCTTGTTTTTTTTACATTTATACTTACTCACACACAGGGGTGCCAGATGGCGTTGGTAAAAAATCGGCATATTTTCAAAAAAAAAAAGAAAAAATCGGCAAATTAGAAATGTCTATTTTAAACACAAAAAAACATGTTTTTAATAACAAAATCGAAAAATTCAGCATTACATATAAAAAGTAAAAAAGTAAACGTTTTACAACGGCTTATGTAAATTTATATATTGTAAAGTTCAGCCCTATTTAATTACATTCAAAGAAAAATTCAATGAAGCGGATTTTAGCGATATGGAACAAATTTTTTTTTGTTGATTTATAAAAAATAATTTTAATTATTCTAAACATACAAATATTTTTCTCTAAAACTAAAAAATAAATGCTATGGCGATTTTGGCGATTTTTGACATTGAATTTGGCGAAAAAGTTCAAAATCAATCTGACAACCCTGATTGGGACTTATAATTTGCAAATACAAAGAACTTTTTGCTTCTGCGACTGTTTGCGACTTACAAAAGCAAAGAGACTGATTTTACTTTTACTTGCGAAACTGTTCAAAAGAAAAGAAAATCAAAATCAAAATTTTTAAAACAACTGCTGGCAAAAGTTTCGTTCAACTGTTTGTTTTTCGTTTTGTGATTTTGCTTTGACTGAAACTGTTGTTGATTTCAGAAGCACAAGCAGAAGTCAAATCAAAAGAAATGAAAGTTATTGCAGTTTTTTAAACACTGGTGTTTTCTCTTCATATGTGTACTAAAGGGCTGCATGAACAATTTCATTCATAAACATTGAAATGTCTATTGCTATTGTGATTTTTTTATAAGTCACAATAGCAATATTGCCACTTTACTAAATTTATGTATTTTTTCTTTTTTGTTACCTTTACATAATTTAAGAATTTTGTAAAACATTTTGAGTTTTTTTACGAATCACTTCTTTATGTACATCCAAGCAAAACATATTGCTTAAAATTTTTTTGAAGTAAGTGAATGTTTTAGAAAATAAAATTAAATATTTTTGAAATTTTAAAATTTACATTGAAAGTAATTAATTAACATTGAAAACGAAGTCACATTTGTAATGTACTTCCTAATCTTGTTGCTTTTAGGTTAGGTTAGGTTAAGAAGGGTTATGCGCCCAAGGGTTCATCTCCACTCGGAGACCAACCAATGCGGTTCATTGTGAATCCCTTCAGTTTAGAAAAAGAGGAAAGAGAGAAGTAAAGAAGAAAATAGTCGACAGGTTTATGACAAGACCCCCTATAGTCCCCCCCCCCCCCCAACAGAAAGAGTCGTTCTATTTCCCTGACAAGCCCTAGTAGATCGGCTGGATTACATGTAGCGATACACCCCAGGTCGTCGTGAAATCTAGCCCCTAGCCATTTCTGCATCCTAGGTCAAGAACCCTATAAGCGTTCTGAGATCAGTCCTAGCCAATCCTAATAGAACCCTGGTTGCCCCTGCGTCCAGTTCAGGCCATTAGGTCGTCAACACCCTACAATCCGTTCTATCCCTCCAGGACCGGTGGAAGTCATCACGGAATTTTTCCCGTATCACCCGTTAGTAGTGACATAAGGGAGTTTTTACTCCTGTCCCTTACCTCTAAGTCCAGATTCGATTTCGTCCGCCACTTTTTGTTGCGTTTACTCTTCATTATTATTTTTGTTTTTTTATCTTTCCGAAATAATTTTCTTTTCCGTGAACTGGCAACACTTACTCTAAACCTTTTTTTCGTCGACCAGTGCTTATAATCACCAGCAGTCTTACTGTTTTTTGTTTTTTTTTTCTCTCAGTTACTTAAAATCTTGTTTCGTTATTATATTGTCAGTTTCCTTGGTGCGGCGAAAAGTGAGTTAAATCAATGTGTTTTTCGATGAACTTATTTGACATTTTGGTTGTTTTGTTTGGGAGTTGTTAGTGTTCATATTATCTTGTATAAGTAAACAAATTAACTTCATCTTACTCGCCTCTTAAATATCCAGTGTTTGTTGCTTTCGTTTTATAGTTATTCATCTTACTGAATAACAACGAAGCGAATACAAAATTATAATGAAGGTTTCATGAACATCTTCATTAAGTTTCATGCAAATGTTTAATGTGTATAATGGAAAATTTTTACATGGTAAGTGAACATTTTTGTTTATTACATTTTTGTTTCGAATTTTCGAAATAAAACAAACATTTTAAGTCCTAGCATTGCTGCATTTAGTCCCAGCGATATTTGTGACCTTATAATCTTTAGTACAATTTTAGCAAATATTGGATCTACGTGACTATTTCTCATATTAATTTCACCCGAAAATACCTTATATGGATCTGAAATTTTTAAAACATGACAGTTTTCATAACCACTTAAGTGTATTAGTACGTAAAGTCGTAATCTCTGTTATTATTAATAAAAAAAAAAAACAACATTAAAAAGTTGCCGTCTTTTATGGGATGCACTAAAATAATCAAATAATCAAAATTATTTCCAATTATTAGCAACTCTTGGAATTTATACAGAATCTAATAAACGTGTGCTTGACATAAAAGTTGACAATTTTATCAATATTTGTTTGAAACAAAAGTGATAAATGTTTCACAAATTTATGTACGTAATACCGACGTAGTAAAAGATTTATTACTCATATTTTGAAAAAAAATTTTCGATCAATTATATTTAATTAAAACCCTATTAAGGCAGTATAAAAAAGAAAGACATTTTTAAGATTTCTATTAAGATTATTTTGAAGTACTTTAAAATTTCAAAACCCGTGATATGTGTAGATTTAATTATATTTTTGATAAGTCAAATCAAGGCAGCACTTTTTACCCATACATTAAAGTTTAATTATAAATTGCGTTTGAGTGCTTTTAGCGATTAGTCGAAAGTACTATGCAGATATTTAGCGCAAACTCTATGTTAAATGTGGAGATATCAATCATCAATCATGGTATATGGAAACCAAGATAGCGCATTCAGCTTTTACAAATAAAATTTTTCTGCGCATCTCCGTCACCTCCGCACATTTTTCGCCACACCAAAGAAATGAGATTTAAAGTAACTGACAGAAGAAGAAAACATTGCAACAAAAAAAAAAACAGTATGACTGCTGGTGATTATAATCACTGGTCGGAGAAAAATGGGTAAAGGCACGGTGAAGCCTTAAACAATGATTTGTGATACGATGTGATCGGACTTTAAATGGCGGCGCTGTATATAAAAAATAAAAAGAGCTGTATTTGGGGGCGGTGCAAAAAATCGTATTTCCTGTATTAGAAACTTCATTGACATATCTTTTATTCTAGGGAACAGTTATTTTGTGAATTAAAAAAAAAACAAAATTCCATTAAACAATTATTTTTCAATTTAAAAATAAAAGGTCAAAACACACTCTTAAAACAAGAGTTTTATTTTTTCCGCCAGAAAATACAACTCATTTAATTTTTTCTCCGTCAGAATCAAATTTGCATATTCAAACAATTTATTTTGAATTTAGTTTATTGAAGAAAAAAATCTGATTTTCCTCATCAAATAATTATGAAAATTAATAAATTTATTTTTGATATTTAAAAATATTTTCAAAGAAATAAATTTTCAATTATCAGCCACCAGCAGAATGGTCCGATGTGTTTTTCGTCATAATTTCTTTGAAACTTTGATGTATTTAACTCAACTATTTTAACAAATAGAATTTGGGAATTTTTGTTTCTTTTTGTAAATTATGTTATGTTTTAATCAACATAAACTCTTCAAAAGAGTTCAATTTTGTGAAGGCAAAATTAGTTTTATTTAAGACGGAAAAAATAAAACTCCTTAAATGAGTTTTATTTAAGAAAAAAAAATTAAAACTCTCTTTTTGAGAGTTTTATTCGACCTTTTACTTTTACGTTGAAAAGTAACTCTTAACTGTGTAGTTGAGATCGTTTTTTAAGATCGCCATAGATTCTGAAAGAGCTCGCCAATACGAACCTATCGCTATATGACAGTATAGGTCTCCGTTGACTCTAATATGAAGAGTTTTTGAGTTTAAATTTTGTGGATTACTGTTATTTACGGTCCCTGATTTGTACTGTATTTCATAAAACAACTAAAGGAGATACATTCCGAATTTATCTGACTTTTCTTATCGTTGATAGCTTGTACACTTTTTTTCTTTCTCGACAATCGTAGAATATTTACTTGAAAAAGTGTAAAAGATCTTATTTATTGCCAAATTAAATTAAATGAGCACTCCAGGCTTAAAATTTGCAGAAAAAAGTGTCATAGAGTACAATTCCGTTCGGAAGCAGAATTCATTCCGTATTTTGGTGTTTCAGAAAATTAAGAAAAAACTCTGCGGAATGAAACCATTTTTGTTTTCATGAACGGAATGGGAGTTTTCTGTATCTTAAAGGCCAAAAAACTATCAAAATATACTTTCTTTCAATAAACAAATATGATTTCTTCGGTTCCGAATGGAGTTGTACTCTGTGACATGGCTGTATATAATATTATTTCTTGGTATTAATTTTCGAATATCTTGCTCTAAAATCGTTAATAAATGCAAAAAACTTCTTTGGGCGGGAAGGCAACTAGCGGGACTTTGTCGTTAATTTTGAAAGGAAAACAGGCTGATTATATTTCTCTGCTTTTCTTGAACTCTGTGTTTTGCAGCTCGCATTGCAAATGGCTGCCCCGCATTACGTTTTTTAACCTTAATTTTTTAACGCGTTCTTCTGATGGAGAATCTTAAATAACTGAATGTGACTTGATAGAGAACCATATAACTGTACTTGTAGTGAACCATTTAAAGCTCAGATAAAAGTTATCTGGAGCGTCTTCTGGAAGCTCTTGCTTTCCTATACGAAGGTTAGAATCGACCAATGACTTGTGGATGATACTCTAAAATAATTTGTGTGATACCCTGGCTAATAATCTTTGAATAGTTAGTCAAAAACTTTTGGTCAAAATCCAAAAAAAAGGTCATTAATCTTCTTTTTCGATTTTCGACAAATCTCTTCTTCATAGTTTTTATACCCACATCACAACAGTGGAGTGCGTCACAGCAGGAAAACTCAGAAGGTCTTCTTACTTAAGTCCTTATTGAAGGCCTGCTAAGAAAATTTTGTTTATCAATTACCATTCTGATCTAACTGCTCAAGAATGCCTCATAAAAGGCATTGGCTCTTCCGTATAAAAGATAGGATTTCCTTCTATGTGAAGGGAGAACAGAAGAAGTACGATGTTTTGTTTTTTTTTTTACGCTAAAGCAAAAGCCAAAGAATTTAGATTTTTTTTTTATTATTCCAACGCTTATCCCGCGAAGCTCTTCGCTTGTCTGCAGGAGAACAGGGTCTCTGGCGGAAATCGAACCCGCAATCCCGGTACTGATAGACTAGCTCACTACCAGCTAGCCTACCGGGCACACTTTTTTACGCTTTGTTTGTTTCGGTTTTCGTTTACTACGCCAAAATCATGGGGTGGCCTAAGATTTTGCATACACTTCACCACGCTAAGGACGTGAAAGCGGCCAGCGTGAAGTACGTTGTGTCCATCTCTGACTGATGGCAGCGGTGGGATCCCGTTATAAAAACACCATTCTATGGAAAGCCTTCTAAAAGCAATTAATTCGAATGCCTTTCAGGAGCTCTGGCTAAAGAAGCGAGAGTGGAAGGCCTACCCCACAATGACAACGTGTGTAAAAAAGATATGAGTATGTAATGAAGCGCGGAGTCCTTGTATATCGAAAAGAAGGAGTATAGAGGCCTTCTAGAGGGCATCCGTACTCCTTCTTTTACCTGCTGGGGTATTATGCGTTTGTGCTGATGTGTGTAACATATAAAATTATTTGTCCTTGACCCGCCGATGGACTCGCCAGAACAGTATTGTGTTATGAGGTTAAGATTCATGTAAAGGTTCTTTGTGCCAAATAATTTTTATTGGTCGATTGCGGATGGCAACTGAACTAAAGTTGTATTGTCAGCAGCGAAATTAAGCAACGCCGCTGATGTTAAAATATAAAATAGAAAAAAATAAATGTTTTATATTTAAACATCTTGGTTTATGGCAATTTAATGGAACTCAATGTAAAAAAATGAAAATTTATGATTTTCTCAATAACGTCTCCAAATAATGGTTTATATATGTATTATGAATGCTTCTATACTGGAACTGGAGTAAATTTTGACAGAGAGTTGGATTTCAGAAATCACATCACGTTAACAGCTAACAAAGCTACTGGTGTCCTGGGATTTATAAAAAGGTGGTCTAAAGAGTTTTCAGATCCTTATGTTTTCAAGCAACTGTATACCACTTTGGTTCGACCGGTTGTTGAATATGGATTGGTGATATGGGATTCATAGTACGCAGTACACTCTAACAAAATCGAGTCAGTTCAAATCCACTTTTTATAATTATGTCTTCATGGCTTGAGTTGGGACCCTCGCATAAGGTTTCCATCCTATGCAAACCATCTCGCACTTATCAAGTTACCAACTTTCAGAAGTCGTCGTAAAATGTTAAACTTTGTTTTCTACTTAAACTAATAAACGGAAGCAGTGATGTTAACCGTGCGGTAATTACCCTTTTTACGATAATTTTGAGCCCTAAAAGGTAGCAAGGTAATTTCATTTAAAATAAGGTAATTTAAAAAAATTAGGGTACATAAAATATGCTTTTTGAACATATAAAATAGCTGTTATATGATAAATTTAACTATACTTGAATCCAGCATTCTGTACATAATTTAAGAAAATCCGTGTTTAACGTACTATTGACAGCGCTTTGACTTGATTAAGGTTCGGATGGATTTTGATTTTTATTTTGAGTGTAACAATACAAAAATGATTAAACACCATTTATGCTTGCCACTTCATATGTACATGTACACTCGTAAACCTGATCTTAGAGGAGAAGCAGCTCGTACTCATTGTCATTTTTTTAAAGGACAATCAGGTCGTTCTTGCTTGTCTACTTTTCGTGTTTTGCGTTGTCACCTCGCATTGCTTAATAGCTTGGGGTCCTATAACTGTTCCGAGTTACAGTTTTTGCGGTTGTTCACCATTACACGCAGAGAAAAAATATGTTTAAATATGGTCACTTCCAACAAAACTATTTTTAAAGAAAATTCTAAACATATTATGTTTAATTTAACCATATTATTGCCCCCGACAACCATATTATTTTTAAATTAGTCCTCCATCAAGAATCCACAACCATATTATGGTTGCCTCTAAACATTTTATGGTTAAATATGACAATAATTTGTTTTTAAATTAACAATACCATTTTCCTCTTTTCCAAGAGCAACATTCTATGGTTGAAAATCAACCATGCTATTATAAATGTTAAACATATTTTAGTTATTATTAACCATATATATAAGCAACCATAATATGGTTGTGCCGTCTTAATGGATGACTAATTTAACCATAATATGGTCGTCGATGACAATAATATGGTTAAAATAACCATAGTATGCTTGCAATTTTATTTAAAAACAGTTTTGTTGGAGGTGACGATATTTAAAAATATTTTTTCTCTGGGTGTAGCTCTGTACGTTCGTTTGCAACCTCAATGTTTTAAAGTGTTTGTTTGGTTGAGAACAAATAATAACTCAGCGTGACTGGTGAGAAACCGTATAAAACTCAGATGTTTAGCGGTGTAGACCAAAATGCTTTGGAGAGGATTCTGGAAGCTCGCGAGGCTCCAAAAATTATTTAATACCCAGGCATTATAACTTAAAGTCTCATATACTTTTAGCATCAATGTAAGAGTCGGAGTCGGATTTAAAAAACTTCAGCGGTTGGAGTCGGAGTTGGAATTATTTTTTGACGACTCCACAGCCCTGCATTATAGCATCCTTAGTATTTAATATTATACAACTAACTTTGCTCAGTTCGATCCATTTCGTAGAGTGTGATAATTTTAATAAGTTAAATTAATATATTGACTTTAACAATAACATTAAAATCATAAATAGGGAAAGTATAACATATTTAAATTCATTAAATTAATCGTTTTGAATATATTGTCACCTAAAATGCAAAAGGGCGTAACAACACTTTTTATTTTTTTACTGCAAAATCAAAAAACTGTACAAAATCAATAACAACACGGTATACTTGTGTCTATAAAGTCGCCATTTCGATCGAGGGAATCTAAAATTTTTTGTGGGCATGTAACTTAGGCCTTAATCATGTAAAACACAGCGCAACGCCAAAGAATAACATTGAAAGCACAAAAAATGTCATAAATATTTTGTAGTTTTGGTGTTGCTTTCAACAGAAATTCATGAACCGTTTTAAAATTTCTGTAAATTTCTCTAGAAAGCAACAACAAAAATACAAAATATTTATGACGTGGTTTGTGCTTTCAATGTTATTCTTTGGCATTGCTCTGCGTTTTATATGATTAGGGCCTTAATACAACGAACCGAAATTCATCAAAAACTCTATTTCGAATTTTTGTTGTTACGCCCTTTTGCATATTAGGTAGGGTAATCATTTAATCGGGCTTTTGCTTTGATCGGCTAATCACTCGATTAATTAACCGAGGCTTTGGTTTAATCGGTATATATGAGTATTGATCGGTTAACCGATTGATTAAGTTTTTTTTTATAAATTAAGTAATTTCAATAAATAAATATGCATAAATTATTTATTATTTAAAGTTTATTGGTAAAAGAAATAAATAACCTAACAAACGTAACAATTCTTGAACTACAACGATTCTAAGTCTAAGATCGGTATACTTAATTGTGGGTCTAGGACCAATATTTTTAGGTGTTACAAGCATCAGCACAAACGCAAAATATCCTCTCCACTATTCAGTAGTTAAAATCGTCAATTACATTTTGAACGGTATTAGCTGTCAGTTAAAGTCAGCTGCTACTTTAAGCACAATTTTTTCGTTACTCAACAGACAATAATTTACGTGGTGTTTATTAAATCGATAAAGTGTATTTTGTGTTTAAAATTATTTTTAAGTATTTTGACATTTTGTAGACACAAATGTTAAATGATATTAAATTAAATGAATACAAAAATATAACGATGTGTACTTTCTTGCAAGCAGAGTATACGTATTATCAACAATAAATCGAAGAAACAGACGATTGGCTGAAAGTAAATAAATTAATGTCGATATAAAAATGTTGAGTCTGTGTATCAAATTGATCGTTATGGTACTTTAAGACAGTTGTGCTTGAATTTTAAGTATATATTTGTCTGTTATAAATATTGTCAATTACTTGCTGTTTTTTAAGCCAATTTTTATAAATATTTATAAATATTTCAAAATAACTTTCACTGTTAAAATTTCATTTAAATAAAAAAAGAACTTTTTTAAACAAACCCTTCTGATTTTTTTATTAGTTACAAAATTTTCTTCATAAGTGAAACTTTAGTAAAGAAATTTTATAACTTTTTTATTAACTATTTTTCAGAACGTAAAATTTTTTTATTTCATTTAAAGGGGATTTTTTAACACACTTTGTATTTTATTTTTGCAATAAATTTATAATTTTTATTAGTTTGCACTTTAAATAAAAGTGTCTCTTTTAAACATTTTACATAACAAAAAAAAACACTTGAAATGGAATAAAAATTTAATATTTTTTTCAATATAAATGGTTACGAAACATTTTTTTTTTCTTTGTTACAAAACAAAGAATTTTTTGAATTATTTCCAAAAAAAAATCACCTTTTAAAATTTTTTTTTTTTGGAAATCAACGTTAATTTTTATTTCCAAAAACGCCCAAAATGTATAAAACTTTCTTCAACCCCTATTTAAAAAAAAAACGAACGTACTAAAGTTTTGAATTTGATTTTTAAGACAAGAATCGTATCCGTACCGCACGCAACACGATCTAAACTTGTTCTGATCGCCTTTACATCGATGCCGTTAACATTAAAGTTTTTCAAAACTCAAACTCTCCCTGAAAAAACAGTCAACAAAATCTGAAATCTACAAAATTTTGTTTACTACCAACATTACTCGATTATTTCTGGTATTAACTAAATTAACAACTACGAAATAAATAATATTTTAAAGAGAAGAGCGTTAACATATGAGAGTCTTTAGCTGAGAGATTTTGCTAACAATTTGTTTTAAAGTTCTAAGCTTTACTGTTGTTGTTATTATGTCAAGTAATATAACAATTAAAATTAAAATTATAATTACAGAAAAACCATAAAGTATGAATAACATTTGTATTGCTGTTTTAGGCTGATGATGGACGGCACCAATATTAAATTGTATAACATTTGTGGTTAAAATAATAGCAGAATAGAGAATAGCAGACTGTAAGATTTTTTTTATACACTTGTCATACATACCACTATGAAATTTGAGCAGTTGAAAAAAACACTGAAATTCTAGGGCATCAATATCAATCGAAATTCCCATTTTAATTGTATTGCATTTCGATATGATCGATATCGAATGCCATAATTTGGCCCGTGTATTT
Source organism: Pollenia amentaria (assembly GCA_943735925.1). Classification (NCBI taxonomy): domain Eukaryota; kingdom Metazoa; phylum Arthropoda; class Insecta; order Diptera; family Polleniidae; genus Pollenia; species Pollenia amentaria. Next base: position 35,978,045 of record OX031009.1, read on the forward strand.
GACGTATAAAAAATGTATTAATTAATATTACCCGATTGAATAATTTAGAGAATCTTATTTTATTATATAACCCAAAAATGTTTTAGAATTTAATAGATTCGGTTGCATTTATTATTAATGGCTTTGCATTAGGCTTAGAAACTTTAAGTTAAGCCTCTCAATGGCTTGACTTGGCTGCGATCAATCACAGAAAAAATATTTTCTCTTATCACCAAATTTATACCAAATTCATAATATCAAGCAAACAAATTGTTGATTTTGCACCTATTACCAAAATGATTATATTGATTACTAAAAATTTTAAAATTTTGAAATTTTTTTTTTCAATATATGATATTTTTAATTTTTATTAAAAAAATGATCAAAAAGCTTTGCCATTTCAAACAATATGTTAATTTATTTAATTAAATATTGACAATTCCCAACAACAATTCTACAAGTTTAAATTATTTTATTTTAAACGAAAAAAATCAATTAATATTTTTTGATATTTAATTAATATTTTAATTAAAAATTTATTTCAAATCAACTAAAATGTTTATTAAATCAAAATTATATTTTTAAGTTTCTTTGAACAAAAAAAATTAATTGATTCAATTATCACATTAATTAAATTTAAATACTTTTTGAACCAATTTTTTAACTGATAAAAAACTTTTTTCTGTGATTGTGAAACTATCTAAGCAAAATTTTGTGAAATCTTTTATGTATTTAAAAAAGTTACTTGTGCCGGGTCGGCGCCTATCCGCGATACTATTTGTATGGGACCAAAACTAAATTATTAAAAAAGTTTTACTTATTTATATTAAAAATTCCAAAATATCACTGAGTCCCAATCTTTACATGTCTATTCCAGGAGATCGTTTATATGACGGGTTTTCTATTTTTTTTTATTATCTAATAATCTTGGATCAAAGAGATAACTTACGTAATAATTATCAACATATGACATTGAAAATTTTGATCTATATCTTGATCAAAATTTTTACTTAGACATGCAGACGGAATCGATTCGTAGTCTAATCTTATTTATTTATATATGTCATGGGAGTTTGTGACCCTACTGGGCTAGTCGAGCACTGGTATTATAAAATCATACAGGCATGTCACAAATTCCGATCGATTTAGTTTTAGCTTCTTCAGATTCTGATCGATTTTGCTAAATATGTTTTTTTTTATAACAACTCTGGTTTTACAATTGGATATGGCAACTTTACGTAAAAACCATATGATTTTTGTGTTAAGTATGGCAATGTTCAGCGTAGAAATGAAAAAAGTGGTTTGTGAAAAAAAAAGGTGGCAACGCAACGGTAAAGAATTTATTATGTTTTTAATAAAATCAATATAAAGTAAAATAAATAAATCAAAAGTGTGTTATTTCTTCAATCTATATCATAAAAAACATTTATTTATCCATAAAAAATAGTTTTAAGTAGTTTTTTCGGTTATACACTACTGAAACAATCAATTCCACTTAGAAAACCAAAAGTGGTTTCATTCCGAAAAAAAATTTTTTTTTTCTGAAGAAGCAAAATACGGAATTAAAACCACTTTCGATCGGAATGGAATTCTATGACAGGCCTGTATGACTTATTATGAGAACTGATATATCAATATGTTTATAGCAAAGCTAGAAAGTTAAATAAATTGATTGTAACCAGTTGCATTTTTACATATTTTTCCATTTGCACGTTTTTTAATTTTTATGTAGTAAAGTTTGTTTTCCCAATTCAAAATTGCCAGAAAAAAAATAGAGTCATTGCTAAAAGGGCTAAGTAAAAATAACAAACATGGCTAAATAAGAGCGTTTTTAGTTTGTGGCTAACAAATTTTTCGCGTTTCAGGTACATTAAAATTACCCAAATATAGCCCGAAAAGCGCTAAGTTAGCATCACTGCGTAGAAGCAACTTAGTTACCAATACACAACCTCTCTAAAAAAAATGATCGGGATTAAAGAATTGGGCGTGGCACTTTCCATACGAAGACATTATATATTTCTGTATATCTGCAGAATGGCAAGAGCCGACGTTTCCAAATAAGATAAAAGCATCTCGTTAATCAATAGACAACATCCCACAAAATGTGGGCGGGACTGGAGAAGCTGGCGTGGCACAAAATGGATTCTTTTATTTCTAAAGAACGGTAAGAAAAAAATTGTCCAAATTTCATACAGATAGCTGGGTTATCAATACACAACCTCTTAAAAAAATTTACGCAATAAGGGAAGAATCTATTTTGTCTTTCCCGTTGAAAGACATTATACAGCCATGTCACAGATCACAATTACATTCGGAATGATTCCGTTCGGAACCGAAGAAAATATATTTGTTTATTGATAGAAAGTATATTTTGATAGTTTTTTGGCCTTTAAGATACAGAAAACTCCCATTCCATTCATGAAAACAAAAATGGATTCATTCCGAAAAGTTTTTTCGTAATTTACTGAAGCACCAAAATACGGAATGAATTCCGCTTCCGAACGGAATTGTACTCTGTGACATGGCTGATAGATTTCTGTAAATCTGCAGAACGACAAGATCCAAAGTATTCAAATAAGGTACAAGCAACTTGATTATCAATATACAACATCCGACCGGTATATATGTACATTAGGGTGGGTCGAGTTAGCAATCGATATTATGCCATCGATTTTTCGATAGCTTTTGGCATGAGGAAAAAAAAAAGTTCCACTACGCCATATCAAAAAAATCTGTTTCGAGGCGCCAAATTTAAATTTTTTTACTTTTTCTCAACTTTTATTTTTAAGTTTTTTTTTTAGTAGGTAATAAAACAAATCAGCTGATTTAATTTTTTTTTTTTTATATTACCTTTCCAAGATGAAATTGTACGCTCAAAACGATGACGATAGCATTTTTTCCAAAAAAAAAATGTATTTTTTGAGGTTTTGGACGACTTTTTGTCGAAAAAAAAATTTCTTACGCGTTCATATTTAAGGTTTTTTTAGTAGGTATGTTAAAAAAAAATTCGCCGATTTAAAATTTTTTAATGATATGCTATCCAAGGTAAAATTGTATGCTTAAAGCGACGGCGATATCGAAAAATCGATGGCACAATATCGATTGCTTATTCGACTCACCTTAATACACATAGTGAAAATAATGTATATTTTAAACTAAAACCGGCTTTAAATGCATGTGAACACCTTTCTTTAAAAGTATACTATAAAAAAGGCGGCTTTATTTTTGACTATGATTATGAACCATTATCTTTTTGTTTAAACAAAAACCACTAAACTGTGATGCTATATTTTTGCTTTGGTCTGTACTTAATTCCCCATTTTCCCGTCAGTAAGGTGAATTTACGAGGGCGGATCAATAAGTCCGTGACTTTTTGAATGAAACACATTTTTTTTATAAAAAAAATTATTTTTCAACATAATCTGCTTTTAGCTGAATACACTTAGACCAATTTGTGAGTCCCTTCCAAAAAAATAGGTCCATAAAATAGGCATTTGTTTGACCAATAATTTCATCGTTGGAGCTAAATCTCCTTCCACGAAGCCATTTCTTGGAAATAGGAAATAGTCACTGGGGGCTAAATCCGGAGAATATGGCGGATTGGATACCAATTCGTAGCCCAATTTATGTAATTTTGCCATTGAGACTGCACACGTGTACACCCGTACATTATCTTGATGAAAAAGAATTTTTTTCTTGGGGGTCGATTTTTTTTTTAAATCCTCATTAAATCAGTCCAATAAGTTGGCATAATATTCGCCGTTTATTGTTTTTCCCTTTTGAAGGTAATTGATGTGGATTATCCCGCCTGCATCCCAAAAAACTGTTGCCATCACCTTATTGGCCGTCAAACCTACCTTGGCCTTCTTCGGAGCCGGTTCACCTGGAGAAACCCATTGTTTAGACTGCTGCTTGGTCTCCGGAGTGTTGTAGTGGACCCATGTTTCATCAACAGCTACAAAACGCTGCAAAAACTTATTCGAATTGCGGTTAAACAACTTCAAACTATCCTTTGAAGTTGTCACACGATTACGTTTATAGTCAATTGAGACCAAACGCGGCACCCATCTTGCAGACAGCGTTCTTAAACCCAGCTGATCATTTAAAATCGAAACCAAACTGCCATATGAAATGCCTATGGTATCAAAAATCTCACGCACTTTTACTCTTCGATCGGCCAACTCCATTTCGTGAATTTTTTCGACATTTTCGGGTGTAGTGACTTCAATTGGCTGTCCAGAAGGTTCAGCGTATTTTGTACTTGTGCGACCACAACGAAAGTCAGTTAACCACTTTTTTACCATTGAAATCGATAATGCAGAGTCCCCATGGTATTTATCAACTTTTCCTTGGTTTGATTGAAGGTTTTTTTTCGCAAAAAATAATGTTTAATGAGCACTCGAAATTCACTTTTTTCCATTTTTAAAAAAATCCACGAGGTTGCTGTTAAACGCAAAGTAAATGACGGAACCTGCTCAAAACTTGACAGTAGTCTATTAACAGGTGGTACTTGATGAGAGCAGTGTTGCATTTCATATAAGTACGAGGGAAGTTCGAAAACTCACGGACTTATTGATCCGCCCTCGTATTAAAACAACGAAATTATGTGTGTATAGTACACTCATTATATTCTCGATTTGTTAATAGTTTTATTATTTAAAGTTTAAAATATATTAATACACGATTTTATTATAATGATTTTTGGTCGTATATATAATTAAAATGTAAACCTGAAATTTTACTTAGAATATTTTTTGAGACATACTTATGTAAAAGATTTAAGTCACTTTGATAAAACAAATAAAACGTTCTGTTGAAACAAATGACTAAACTAGTTTTTGTTTCGATAATTTATGACAGTCGTATACAAGTTCTTTACATCTGATAAAATACTTTGCAAAATTTTTGTGCTATATAATCTACAATTAGAGTTTGTTCCCGGGATTTCCCGTCCCGGGAATTTTCAATTGTTTTCAATTCCTGCTCTCCCGGGAATTAGTTGCGGGATTCCCGGGAAATTTTGAAGAACATATTTTTTTAATACTTTAGTAAATCTATGTCGGACTTGTGCCTTTAGTAGTTAAATCCAACTTAATTTCACCACAATATTTAAATCTACTACAGTTTGAGGCGTATTAAGCTCATTTTTAAGAATGGGCTTTGTATAGGGCCTATGATAATTAAAGGCCCATCTTCACGAAATTTTATTTCTTGTCTTATTGTAAATTTTACAATAATATTATAAGGTCTTGCGGCTTAGGACGTAGTTAAGTGTTTTCCTAGATTGTGCTTTATATGCAGCATTTCAAGTAATTTTGAGTCTTATGAAAGAAGAATATGCTAAATTGCACATCAAAAGCAGTATCATACATGGGCATTTTTCAGTACCAGTACTTTTTCAGTATTTTCTTTTTTTACTGATTACTGAAAAAAAAAATCAGTATTCAGTAAATTTTACTGCTTACTGAAAAAAAAATCAGTATTCAGTAAAAAGTACTGATTACTGAAAACAAAAATCAGTATTCAGTAAAAAGTACTGATTACTGAAAACAAAAATCAGTATTCAGTAAAAAGTACTGATTACTGAAAACAAAAATCAGTATTCAGTAAAAAGTACTGATTACTGAAAACAAAAATCAGTATTCAGTAAAAAGTACTGATTACTGAAAACAAAAATCAGTATTCAGTAAATTTTACTGATTTGTGTAAAAAATGCAGTAATCAGTAAATGATTGATAGTATTTACTGTATGTTTTTTAACTATTTAAAAACGAAATGTGTTACCCAATAAAAACTGATTTATATAGCTGAGACTTCGAATTATTTAAGTTTTTCACTATTTTGAAATTTTATAAAAACGAAATATTATTTTTTATAAATTTTTTAATAAGATGTTTTTGCCGGGAAATAAGTTTTTGAAACTCTTGTCATCAATTATAGACAATGGAGAGGCAGTAGAGCAAATAAAATTCAAAATGTCCTCAACAAAGGAGCCTTTGCGACCTCTAATCCTCCTGTTCTCCTCCGTTCATGCTTTTAAATCTACAACTTTTTGTGGATGTTCTTTTTTTAAATGTTTAATAAAATTGGAGCTCACACGCAAAGACCCTTTAATTTTTTTGTTGCAAACTTGGCAAACAGCAATTAAACCTCCTTTCCGTTGGTGAGGAGTTTTGTCCATCTTATTAAAATTTAAAATCAATAAATTACAAGTGAGAGTGCTATATATTCGGCTATACCGAATCATATATTTATACCCTTCACCAATTTTGTTATGAATAAGGCTGAAACTGGGGTTGTAAATTAATATTGATACATAAGTTAACCACCCGGTGCTATTAATTACATTATCAATTGTAAAAATTGCAACTAATAAAAATAAAAAAAAAGTTTCATATTATAGCGGTACAGACATTCTTTCGTAGAAGATATTTGGAATTTTTTAAATAATAATTTGTTGTGAAAAAATATTAAAAAAATGAGCGATATTTCCGATTTTGATAGTGATGACTCGGTCAGAGATCCGGATTTTTTGTGTGAAGAAGATCTTCCAAGATCTTCAAATTTTTTTAGTGAAACCTCAAATGATTTGTTGAAAACAGATGAACTCAATGGTGTTAATGCAATTATTTTTAGTGACGAGTTTTTTAAAATTGTTGAAATGGTAATACAAAATATAAGCATATATTATAACCTTCACCATAAAATGATTTAATAATCTATCTAACTATATCTAATATTTAAATGAAAACCGGTGTTGTGAAAAATTAGTCTTTATTTTTGTTTAATTTAATTAACCAAGCAAATTAAACCTTATATAGCTGAACGGTCTAAGGGGTTGTTCAGTAGACAAGAGGTTCCAATCCAAGTTCAACAACAGTTTCAGCCTTATTCATAACAAAATTGGTGAAGGGTATAAATATATGATTCGGTATAGCCGAATATATAGCACTCTCACTTGTAATTTATTGATTTTAAATTTTAATAAGATGGACAAAACTCCTCACCAACGGAAAATGGGAGGTTTAATTGCTGTTTGCCAAGTTTGCAACAAAAAAATTAAGGGTCTTTGCGTGTGAGCTCCAATTTTATTAAACATTTAAAAAGAGAACATCCACAAAAAGTTGTAGATTTAAAAGCATGAACGGAGGAGAACAGGAGGATTAGAGGTCGCAAAGGCTCCTTTGTTGAGGACATTTTGAATTTTATTTGCTCTACTGCCTCTCCATTGTCTATAATTGATGACAAGAGTTTCAAAAACTTATTTCCCGGCAAAAACATCTTATTAAAAAATTTATAAAAAATAATATTTCGTTTTTATAAAATTTCAAAATAGTGAAAAAATTAAATAATTCGAAGTCTCAGCTATATAAATCAGTTTTTATTGGGTAACACATTTCGTTTTTAAATAGTTAAAAAACATACAGTAAATACTATCAATCATTTACTGATTACTGCATTTTTTTACACAAATCAGTAAAATTTACTGAATACTGATTTTTGTTTTCAGTAATCAGTACTTTTTACTGAATACTGATTTTTGTTTTCAGTAATCAGTACTTTTTACTGAATACTGATTTTTGTTTTCAGTAATCAGTACTTTTTACTGAATACTGATTTTTGTTTTCAGTAATCAGTACTTTTTACTGAATACTGATTTTTGTTTTCAGTAATCAGTACTTTTTACTGAATACTGATTTTTTTTTTCAGTAAGCAGTAAAATTTACTGAATACTGATTTTTTTTTTCAGTAATCAGTACTTTTTACTGATTACTGAAACGCGTAATGCAGTAAAAAAGTAATGCAGTATGCCCATGTATGAGCAGTATTCGTTAGGCTTTTAGCCATATTTAAATGATTTACAAGATTGGTCTAAACAGGGAGCCGTAGGTAAATTATGGACCGACATTCACGAAATTTGGTGGCTTATAAAACGAATTTGTGGAAATTTAATGTCAAATTTATGTTAGTTTTTGTGGAGTTTTTAGGGAGGTAGTTCCACATTTCGTCGGTTGATAATTTAAATGTCGTATGTGAATTTTTTGCGGTCTTGAGTTACGATCGATTCCTTAGGTTTTCCGACCTGATCAGTTTTTCTATACCTCATACGCTTTTCGAGATATGGAGTGTTGAGTTTATCGTATGTGGAATAGGCTGAAGCAATTTTCAAATTAGATGTGCTCAAACTCAATTTACTCGAAACTATCGGAATCCACATACGACAATTAAATTATCAGCCGACGATTTGGGTGCATAACTCTTTCCCTACTGAAGCGATTCTGCTGGAATTCACTCCCAAACAGGCAAGAAGATTTAGAAACAATTTGACACCCATAAGACTAAATCGGCTCAGAATTAATGAATGATTCACAATAATATTAAAAAAAGATTCACATGGAATGACAAACACCTTCATACACCACTGCTAAACAAAATTTCTCCTTCCTGCTGAATTTGTTAAACGGTAAAATTGTTTTAGAATTCCTATTTCGTAATGTTGTGCTTTCAGTTCCTAATCGCCCTTTCAGAAATCTTATTGCACTAAGACTTTAATACTTTCATTCTAATTATGCAAATGAGCCCTGAATTTGACAATGTATATACGTATATTGATTTCTATGATCCTATTGGCGTCAAAATAACCTCATAAGTATCTTAAAATTACTTTAATCTTAAATTTTTTACGTTTTTGTTATATAAAAGATACTAGATTTAATTATTTTAAGCGTAATAGTCAGTAAGAAATATTAGTTTCATTGGAGAAATAAGTAAATAAATAAATAAAAAATTTTGGGCGGGAATCCCGGGAGATCCCGGGAATTTGATATTTATTTCCCGCTTTCCCGGGAATCCAAAAAGTGCGGGAATAAAAAAACTCTATCTACAATTGGACTTGTGACCATTAGTAGCTGTCAAAAATAAATATTTTAAATCAATTTTAATTTTTTAACAAACATATCTTTTAATTAAATATATAAAGTCTGAGTTCTTCTGTTATTTTAAGAATAATTTATTAAGATTTTGAAATGTGTTATAATTTAAAGAATAAATGTTGATATGAATTATTTATTTTCCGTTCCTTCTTTTCAGCAGTGTCGATTCTTCTTAATATAATTTATTTTATCAATGAAAAGTAATGAATTTTATTTATTTATTAAATGTAACAATTATATTCCTAATTTACCGAACAATAAAATGCCAGAGTTTTCGGCAGGAATCAAACAGGCAACCCTCGCACTGATAGACTTACTCACTGTCAACCAAGAATGGTAGGATATAAGATTATGTCATGTGCCTGATTTTCCTTTACATGACGTAGTTTGCCCCAGGCAAGGACTGCCAAGTCTAAAATTCCCTAAGATTCGCGGATTTTTTTATAAGGAATGTACGCATTTTGTAAGAGCTGGCGACTCGGCAATTTAACAACAACTATCTTGAGTGTGCCAGCTTAAAAGTATTGGCCAATAGGAATGCAATTCGCATGACGTCATTTATCCGGCATGCGCAGAAGATTTCAACTATATGTTTTTGGAATGACGTAGTCTTTAATTTCTATCAGTTTTGCTACCAGCTAGCCTAAAGCTAGGATCGCACTATCGGTGCAATGTACGAATTTTCGATAAATTCGTGTGAAGATGAATATGAACATACGCAATTTTTTAATATACGACATATACGACAATAGGTGCTGAGAACTTACTAACTTTAGACAATTAAAAGTAATCCTGATCTACCGATAATGGGAACACTATTTAGCACAATATTAAAGGTTACTTTACACTGTCACAAAAGTCTTACATATTTTGAGGAAAATAAGACTTGTGCGATAGTGTAAAGTATCCTTAAGCAATAAAAATGTTACAAATACGTCGTTTTTCATTCGTCACTTGTGCGCCGATCAAAGTGGACAATTGGCGTGGGTCATTATTTGTTTGCTTAGACCCCTTTTAGACAAGCAAAGTTTACTTTGCAAAGTTTTGAGTATAGTGAAGGGAAGGGAAAAGAGAATAGCGGGGGAGTACATACTTTTCTGTACTCGCAAATTCGTTTTGTTTTTCGTTCGTAGTTTGTAGCTGAAGTTGGCTGCAACTTAATATTTATATACAGCGTTACTAGAATCTTTGGAAAGAAAATTATCATATCGTCAGCTCAGAATTGGTTTGGCGCATATGCCAAAAAGTCGGAGTGGAGAAAAACGACAAAGAAGATTTGCATGAAGATTTCTCAAAATGTACCCGATAGAATTTTTTTATATTTTTACCACTGCTTCCGGTATATGTTATGAAGAAAAATGTAAATTTTTGCTCACTTTCATGAATAAAGTTAGAATTTAAAAGTATTTTTTTGAAAATGAAAAATATTGTTTTGTGCCGCATACGCCACTTTTCTAAAAAAAAATTAAAAAAATGGCTTTTTGTGCTGCATACGTATACTTATTGCTGTGTATTGAGTAACTTATTGTTGAGATGAATGTTTCTATATTTACAATCTAATAAAAAGTCAACATTAATGAAATTTTTTTTTTATTTGGTTTTATTTTACAAAAACAGAAAAAACAGTTCTACTGTTATGAAAAGGTACATAAAAAGCCACAAAGTAAACAACTTAAATAATACAAAAGTAAAATAGAATCAAGAAAAAACACTTAAAATTTAAAACTAAATATTGAGTAAATTTTTATAATAACTTTTATCAACATGTGGAAGAAATATAAGCAAGTCTTTTATGTCTCTCTTTTTATCGCTGGAAATAATTGATGGTTTCGATATTTTCAAAACGTGCGTCAACAAATTCTCAGGAGTTTTCAAACAATTTTTTGATGCAGACTTAACCAAAATTGCATTTTTATATTTTTCCTCTCTCGTCGAAGTTTTATAATGTATACATAAATCATTATTTTTACTGTATAGAAGTACTTTAATTTTAGCAAAAGGGACTTGTCGAAAGTCCATTTTATTTGCTACCAACGAGTATGTGCGAAAATCTTCCAGAAGCATTTCCATAACTTTTAATTTTGTTTTATTATTTGGCATTGTTTTAAGCAAATTTAGTAAATGAAGAGGACTATGAATTTCAATATTCTTTAAGTACCGGTCAATAACACCATGAACACAGTCCACTTCTTGAATTAAAGAATGTCCTGGTTCTGAAAACTTTTGTATTACGGTATCAATATTATTTTGTTTAATAAACATTTTGATTGCGGTTGAGTTAATTCGATTTTTATTTTGAGGAGTTTTTGCTGGAGATTCTTTCTTATTTATAGAAACGTAAGCTTGTCCAGATTCTCGAAGCCGTTTTCTTACGTTACGTTCCCACAGTTCAGGGTTTGTTTGCCTTTTCTTTGATGACGAAGGAAGGATTCTGAATAACATATGAATGTATATAAGTAATGAACTTTTATTTTCAAATAAAACAAAATAATATTCAAGTATGTACCTGTTATTGTTTTCCATTTTTGGAGGGTTTGACGCACATTTAAACGGTAGCTTTTGAGTTAAAGATGTGTCATATAGGTAAGAATCGGTCCAATTTTCATCATCCTCAAAGTATTAATAAATCATTCTAAAAGCATTAAAAATTTAAACAAATATCTTAATATGGTAAAAATTTAAATAATACTTACTTAATTTCATCTGGAAGTGTAGGAGCTGGTGAAGAAGATTCCATTTTTATATTTTTTTTTTATAAATTTTTACTATTTATTAACACGAGGTGTTATTATTTTATAAAATTATTTTTCCCTAATTTATTTTCTTGTTGTCATTTTATTTTGCTTTTGCTTATGTTCTTATTATTATATTTTGTGCTTGTAGGTCTATGCAGCAAAGCAACAGAAAAATATATTTTGTACGTTTTTGTATGAAGAATTTGCTGCAATCGCCAAACAATGGCTTGTAGAGCAAAACAGTACTTAAAAGATTTTGAAACAGTTGATATGCAGCAAAATTAATGCTTGATATCTCAGAAACCATAAAAATTTTCGCGAAACAGGTTTTTGATTTAGAAAGAGGGTATTCAAAAAATATATTCCTCATACCTAACTCATTTTTTTTAAAAATGGTCGCTAGGTCAAACCAGTAATGAGCTGACGATATGGCGGAAGAAATCATATTTTGAACAGGAAAATCTTCAATTTATTTTCTTAATTTAAATTTTTTAAAGCAAGGGCAAAATAGTTAAAACTATTAATTTTTTATAAAAACATACCTCTTATTATTTAAACTATTTAAATTAAAATACATAAAGACAAAATTCGTCAGTATGGCTGACTTTCAAAACGTACTAATACAAAGTTTGTATACAGTTTCAGTACCGTATTTTAACCATGTACATGTACAAAGTACCGGAACAATGCAACTATGTATTTAGTTTATTTAAACGTTTTGAAATTTAAGTAATGCAATGCATATTTTTAAAAATAAGCATGTATTGTTTGCAAAATAAATGTTAAATGTCACAAAGCATCAATTTTAAAACCGATGCCCTGATTGCTTTTTTGCTGCGTTACTAATACTTTACAGTGATGTTTCGAAAGAGTTTGCATTGTATATATTTTGTACTGCGGCGGTATGAATCATTATAATCTTTTCTAATACAAAGCAATTGACGTTTCGGAAGTCAGCCTATTGAAACTTTATAAAAATAAATTTTTTCTTTTCACAAATAATTTTTTTTTTATCAATATTCTAACTGCCTATTTCCGATGTGCGAAAGAATTCTTTACTTCGTACAAATACATTTAAAACAAAAACAAAGTTTTTAGAATTTGTTTTTGTTTTAAATGTAGTTGTTCCAAAGAAGGAATTCTTTCGCACATTGGAAATAGGCTATAAGATGCCATTTTTAATATTTTTTATGTCCAGAAATAATGATGCAATTTTGTGTATTCTAGATACTGGGTACAAAAGTGTGCAACACCAATGCACAACAAGCTGATGCAAAACTTCATTGTTTTAAAAATTTACTGTTTAAATAATCGTGTATTTTGTATAAGCAAACTTAAAGTAAAACTCAGAATTTCTAAAAATAAAAAAATATTATTTGAGAAAAAAATCTTTAAATCATATTTTTGTAAAAAAAAAATAATCCAAAATATGATAAAATCATCATTCTGGCAACGCTGTTTATATATTGTATTCAAACAAGAGAAAACACAAATTTGTCAAATTAAACTTTGTGTGTCTAAGCACGAAACAAAGTTTAAAAGAGAATTCAACAGACTTTGTCAAAGTAAACTTTGCCTGTCTAAAAGGGGACTTAGCAAATAAAAACCTAAACATAAAAATTATTTATAGGAATTTTTGACTAAATTTACTTTTAATAGGAAATTTTGCAGAAATATACTGTTGGAAATTTTGCTAAAATTTACCTTTTATAGGAATTTTTTATCTACAACTTACTTTACTTTAGATTTACTTTTTCTATACAATTTTAATAATACTAACTAATTATAGAAAATTTCGTTAAAATTTACTAATTATAGGAACTATAGTTAAGATTTACTAGATAAAATTGTACAAATTTAGTATTTATAGGAAATTTTGTTTAAATTTACTTGTCATGGCAAATTTTGTAAACATTTACTTGTTACATGATAATTGTTAAAATTTACTATTTATACGAAATTTTATTAAAATTTACTCTCCATAGGAAATTTAGGTAAAATTTACTTTTTAATGGATATGTTAACACATTTGCCTTTTTAAGGAAGTTTTGCTAAAATTTACTTTTTGTAGGAAATTTTGCTAAAATTTATTTTTTATGAGAAATATTTCTAAAATTTATTTTTTATAGGAAATTGTACTAAAACTTACTTTTTTTATTGGCAATTTTGTTAAAATTTACTAGTTATGGGAAATTTTCCCAAACTATCCTTTTTATTGGAAATTTTTCAAGAATTTACTTTTAATAGAATATTTTGTTAAAATTTACTTATATACTTTTTACTTTTTATAGGAAATTTTGGTAACTACTATTATACTTAGTTTAAAAACTACAAGTTTTTATTTACCTTATTCTATAAATTTTGGAAATTTTGCTCATATTTACTTTTTTTTTTTTTTTTGTTCAAATTTACTTTCTTAGGAAATTTTGTTAAAATTAATTTTCTATAGGAAATTTAGTTAAAATTTCCTTTTTATAGGATATGTTGCTAAACTTTACTTTTTATAGGAAAAATTACTAAAATATACTTTTAATAGGATATTGTACTAAAATTTACTTTCTACAGGAAATTTTGTTAACATTTGCTCTTTTTAGGAAATTTTGTTAAGATTTACTTTTTATAGAATATTGTACAAAAATTAACTGCCTGTTCAACGATTTCGAACGTTAACGTTCGCATAGAAAATAAAATTTAAAACAAAAACAAATTTTAAAATTGTTTTGCTGTTTTAAATGTTATTTTCTATGCGAACGTTAACGTTCGAAATCGATGAACTGGCAGTTGCTTTTTATAGGGAGTTGTACTAAAATTTACGTTTTTTTTTTTGGCAATTTCGCTAAAATTTACTAGTTAAAGGAAATTTTGCCAAGATTTACTTTTTATATGAAATTTTACTCAAATTTACTTTTTTATAATTTTAACTTAATTGCATAGAGAAAGTTAATTTTAACAAAATTTCCTATTAAAGGTAAATTTTACCGAAAATTAACTTTCTCTATGAAATTAAGTTAAAATTTACTTTTTATAGAAAAAATTGTTAAAATATATTTCTTTATAGGATATTGGACTAAAATTTACTTTTTATTTGAAATTTTGTTAACAGTTGCTTTTTTTTAGGAAATTTTGCTAAAATTTACTTTTTATAGAATATTGTACTAAAATTTACATTTTATAGGAAATTGTATTAAATTTAAGTTTTTTTTTTGGCAATTTGGCTAAAATTTACTAGTTAAAGAAAATTTTACTAAATTTACTTTTAAAAGGATATATTGTTAAAATTTAGTTTTTTATGAAATTTTGTTAAAATTTACTTTTTATAGGAAATTTTGTAAAAATTAACTTTCTCTATGAAATTAATTTAAAATTTACTTTTTGTAGGATATTTTGCTAAAATTTACTTTTTATAAAAAAAAATTTTAAAATATATTTCTTTATAGGATATTGGACTAAAATTTACTTTTTATTTGAAATTTGCTTTTTTTTAGGAAATTTTGCTAATATTTACTTTTTATAGAATATTGTACTAATATTTACTTTTAATAGGAAATTGTTTCCTTTTTTTTTTGACAATTTGTTTAAAATTTACTAGTTAAAGAAAATTTTTCTAAAATTTACTTTCAATAGGATATTTTGTTAAATTTTACTTTTATTTGAAATTTTGTTAAAATTTACTTTTATATGAAATTTTGTTAAAATTTACTTTTTATAGGAAATTTTGGTAACATCCATTAACTTTAGTTTAAAAACTACAAAGAGTTTTTATATACCGTATTCTATAAATTTCGCCAAAATTTAATGTTGTAGAAAATTTTGTTAAAAATTTTTTTTTTATGGGAAATATTGCTAGAATGCTGTTTTATATGATATTTTGTTAAATTAAACTTTATAGGAAATTTTACTAAAATTTACGTTTTATATGAAATTTTGCTTGAATTAACTGTTTATAGAAAGTGTTGTTAAAAGTAAATTTTTATAGGAAATTTTACTAACATCTACATACTTCGAAAAGAATATGAACAGCGATAAACACCTAAATATGTGAACAGAAACCGTGATAAAAAAAATTTTTGTCAGGCACTGGCACGACATGAATTAAATTATAAGGATAACATTTGTTTACTTATTATTAGTTCATATTTAATAAATGAAGATTCAATAAGGAAACTCTAAAAAAAAATTTAAGAACTACAACGAATTTGGGTTTTATTATTTGTATAGAAACAAGCAATGACTTTATTATTAAGTGAAACAATGACTGTATTAAGTATGCTGAATGACTGATACACTCGATAAAGAAGTTCACGGCCGAAAAAAATTATTTGTACTCATACATATAAAATTGCAGCAATTAAAGCCAAAGCAAGTAAGAGTGTTATATACTCATTGTTGTGTTCAAAATCGTCCTAAAATTCTCAACTCTTCAGTTCTTTTGCATGGGGGCCAGGTGAAATAATAGACCAATTTGGCTTATTTGGTCATACTTAATAGGAAGGGTTCTAAAACTGCAGTTTCAAAGCCACTATACAGAAATATCGCATTCTAAAACAACAAACGAAATATGTATCGTAAAACTTGATGATACCTTTTTCACTTTGACTGCAAAGTATTATGACATTTTGTACTTGTATTAGAAACATCTGAGGCCAATTTAGTCCTTCTTGCTCATATTTATAGGCGCTATTGCCGTAAAACCATTATATTGTTAGAAAAAGCGACTTATTTGCCTTTAACTCGGTTATTTATGAAGCGAATTCGCTAATTTGGATTACAAGTATTCTACATCTTTAGCTTGTTTAAAATTATAAAACGTCAAAACAAATTACTTTTAAATAAATTTAACCCAAAAAAGGAAGCACTCAATAGTGTGTTAAAGGTTAATAAATTAAAGTAAAAATTAATTCAAGCTGAAAATCAAAAAAGTACTTATTTAAATTTGTCCATTTGCACGTACATAAATACTTTAATTAAAACTTTATTTTTTTTTTTTTTTTGTTTACCAAAATCGATATGCATTGATCTGAAAAAATACCAAATTATTTCAAAAACAAACATTCCTATTAAAACTGGCCTTAAACAAGATCAATGACTTCTTCAAAAAGCAACTTATATGTCTAAGTTTGTTTAAAAATAAACTTTATCTTTAACGTATCGAAAAGCAACAAAATATTTAATTAAAAGCGATTAAATACGAGTACAATCTAGACAATTTACAAGTACAACCAACTAACGAGTAAAATGGCTATAAAAACAATTTAATTTTTATTAGTAAAATAAATTTAAAAAAAAAATATTGTTAAACCCCAAGCACGTGAGATTTGACTCAAATAAAATAAAATGAGTTTTAAGACCAATTTTATGTTAATATTTATGTACAAAAAAAAAAATGTTCATTGTCAATAAATTAATAAGAAAATAACCTGCAATGAAACTTAAATTGTCTGAAAATTAGTTGTTGTTCTTTGTTCAAGTATATTAAATCATAATAAAATTATTTTACTAAACAAACTTTCGAATAAATTAAAATCCATTAATTTTACATTTCTAACGATTTGTTGTTTAGCAAAATTTAAATCCATTAATTTTACATTTCTAACGATTTGTTGTTTAACAAAATTATTAATCGGGTTTTACGAATAAATAATAATAAACAACATACATATGTACATAACTGTGTACATATTTACTATTATAAATATTTATTTACGAAAATGTTCACACCAGCTGGCAGATAAATAAATATTTACAAAATTATTGACGTCAAAATTTGTTGTCATATAAAAAGCTAAATCTACTAAATCTAAATAATTAAATTAAATCAATTTTTGGTCACAAAAAGGCATTTGATAAAATTATGTATGTATGCATTAGGGATGCCAATAGGGATTTAAAAAAAATGAAATCCCGGGATCCCGGGAGTTTTTAAAATATCGGGATTTTTCGGAATTCGGGATTTTTGAAAGTCAAAAGGCAAATGCTCTGTATAGATATTTATTTTAGAACAAGTAAGAGTGCTATATTCGGCTGGGCCGAATCTTTGATACCCTCCACCGACGACTAGTGGTGCTGGAGGATATAAAAAATGTCTTTAAAAGATGTTTACAAATACACGTTTTATAATTCATTTAATATTACAAAGCTGTTAAATGATTATATTGATTACTAAAATTTGTAAATATTGAAAGTTGGGATTTTTTTTCTTAATTAATGATTTATTTAATTAAGAATATGATAACAAACAACGCACGATTTCTAACAATGTGTTAATTGATTCAATTAAAAAATAGTCAACATAAAATATATATTTTACTCGATTACCTCAGTTGTTTAAAACTTGAAAAAATAAAATAATTAATATAGTTATTAAATAGAGCAAACTAGTA